>OZ024935.1:39756644-42156644 GCA_964017235.1 Sabellastarte sp. h YS-2021
AATAGTACTAATTCATTGTTTCTTTTGCAGAATAATGTCTTTTAGGCATTTTAAGTAATTATGTGATGCAAACAAAATATTTACAGCTTATTTACAGTCTATTTACACAAAGAAATGATGTATTCACCACGTCATTATCACAGAAAACAATTTTATACGTCACGGCGATTATTGTCGACTTTGGCGCTTCATAGAAATGTCGACGAAAGGCGACTGCCGCATTTTATACGCATTTTACTACGTGAAACTCGCGGCGAAAGAGTTAATGCTCAACTGTCTTGTTTTCCTGTACAGCACATTTTTCACTTATACACTTTCCCAGATCTAGTAATGGATTTGGCATTTGCTTTATCGTCCTCAACTCTTTGGGTTGGATCTACAATGTCCACATTCAGTTCAATTTCCTTAATGTTCGCATATATAACCTCGTCCTCGTCCAATGAGGAAAGGTCAGAGGCATCTGCTTCAAACCCACCAAAACTTTCTTCCTCAGCAATATTTACCTCAGTTTGTACAGCTGAATCCATGAATAAAATATCTTGGGAACTATTTGCGATTCTAAAATGGTAGGCTGCGCAGTGAACGTGGACACGTCTTTTGCGCAATGCTTGAACCGCGAATATAGAACGGTAAATAAAGCACGCTGTTGAAATCTGGTACATCGTCCCTTCGCGTACAAACGTAAACAAACAACTCGCGGTGAAATAAAACTTAAATTATATGCAGCAAATACTAAGTCAAATAATTCTGTAGGGGATTTTATCAATATTTCATTTAAAGATCGACTACTCATTAATATGACATTACCGAATTCTGTGGGGGATTTTAACCAAAAGCTTGTTTGCACATCCATCACTAAGCACGTTTAGTTAATGGAACAGCCAACATGGTGCTGGATTTGTTTTGAATTTTGCGTAAGATTTACTGCTTATTTTGACCAAAATATTAGTGTAACCATTTTAGAATAGGAATAAAAGACAAATTCTCGTGCTTTATGATGGTTTTAAACTATCGATCGGCTACATTAAAGCACTCAGCCCTTCGGGCTTCGTGGCTTTAATACAGCCACTCGATAGTTTAAAACCATCATAAAGCACTCGAATATGTCTTTTATTCCTATAATGAAGAATCATATTCGAATAAATTATTCCAAAACTGTGGATGACGATGAATCTGTGAATCATTATTGCTGTCTGAGACTGAGGTTGAATGAGTTTCTGTGAATGTACTTAGCTCTACATCGCTTTGTTGAATATTTTCCCCTTGACCATGATTTCTGTGCAGCCAGTTAATGCATCTTAAAACATGTCGGACCTGATACTTCCTAATTAAAATTATCAAGGTACTGAGAGCGACACCAATAACAGGTAAGACGAGTAAACCATATAAAGTTTCCTCATTGAAGTCATTATGTTCCTTTAAAATTCTAGTAGATTTTAATTGATTCTCTTTATCTTGATCATCAGTGGGAAGGAGCTTGTCATTCTGTAGATTCACATTGACCACCTTCTCCTCTGAAAAACAAATTAAACTGAGGTAAATTTATAATATTCTTATTTATTCATATTATACATTACATATTGGATTAATGAACAAAACAAACACAAAATTATATGCACATCTTCATTGACAGGGGAAGAAATTAGCTTATCTGCTTCAAAATCCTCGTACACATGATCCTTACTGTTGTTTTGATCTGCATATGTCAAAATATAAAATATTTACATTTAATATAATGTAACATAATACTAACTTTGTTCACAGCCGTATACATGAAGAGAAGATGTCTTTGTAGACACACTGCAGTAGCCTCGACATTGCCAATAAATTACTTTTAAATTTGGATAAATTTTACTCAGTATTTCTGTGTTTAATATCACTCCATCTATCAGACATGCATATCTCAACACAATATCCTCTTTTGAAATGCACATTTCCCTGTACTTTTCATATTGTCTTTGACCCTGTATTCCAGTAATCCATTTTTCATTATTAACAGTACGGCAAATGATATCAGTGTAAGACACCTGAATTAATAAATTCAGGGAAACAACCAAAGGAAAACAATATAAAAAGGAAAAAACATATTGAGATATGCCACTGATTAGATTTCACATCGAGGAAAAAACTATTAAACGTTCTAGTGAATACACTATACCGCAGATCATTGAGACGCTTACATTAATGAGGTCATAACCTAGGTTACGAACCAATATTGAAACCGTAAAACTACAGCAAAATAAAGAGGCTGCATTGGCAGTCAATAAATTTTGACCTTGAGTGTATTTTAATATACCCTAAGAAACAAAAATATGTGAACTTATTTATACGTTGTTAATATCATTATACGCATACTGATATAAGGTGGGGGAGATATACCTGTAGCCTCTGTAATATTCATCTGATGACAACATCTAGGTGATAGATAATTGCTAAAAATTAAAAACACAAAAAAACCTCTACTATTTTAACATTACGAAAAATTCAAAAATTTGATTCGGTTTTATGATTTTTTTTAAAAAAAAAATTAAAATTCTATAGCTTACCTCTCCTCGGATCCCATATACTGTTCATTAATGACAGTTCTCATTGGAATCATCCCCACCTCTCGAAATATTCTATTTCGTCTTCTCCGAATTATTTGATCTCTCCTATATTTGTTACATTTCACTGCTAAGATAGCAATCAGTATCATTAATATAATTAATGACCCCATTACTGTAATGGTAATAATTACAGTTGATGGTTGATACATTTCTTCTTTATCTTTCAAGTCAAATTTACTGCTGACAACCTCTTCAGAGTATGGTAGGGTAATGTTTTCATAATTTAACTGGCCTTTTGTCTGACTTACATATATCACTGTTGATTTTTTGGTTTCTGTAAATTTTTGATTATTCGAGGTTATCTCTTTGTTATAGACAGATGAATGAGAGGTAATTTTGGAGGACATTGTGATTTCTTGACTTGGTGGTTCAGTTGTTGACATCAGATCTAAATTAAAAATAATTTTACAAGTTTAGCATAAAAAGAGTTAACTGAAGTCAGATTTAAAAAGGAAAAGTCATGCTTTCCTTTTTAGGCCTAAAATAAGCAGGTTTTGGCACTTTTGCTGCAAATCAATGAAAAACACTTTTGAAAACTGGACTTTTCATGATCAAAAATGTAAATATCAGCATTTGAAAGCCAAGAAATTGTCTAAAATAGAAAAACAGCCTTTCTAGAAAGGATGCGTCCTTTTCACAAAAACTGCAAATCTTTGCTTTTCTAAAAAGGACGCATCCTTTTAACAGTAACTACAAATCTCACTTTTGCAAAAAGGACGCATCCTTTTCACAGAAACTATAAATCTCAAATTTTCTGGAAATCTTCAATTTTGTAAAAAGGACGCGTCCTTTTCACAGAAACTGTAAATCTTCACTTTTGTAAAAAGGACGCATCCTTTTCACAGGAACTGCAAATCTTCACTTTTCTAAAAAGGACGCGTCCTTTTCACAGAAACTGCAAATCTTCACTTTTCTAAAAAAGGACGCGTCCTTTTCACAGAAACTGCAAATCTTTAATTTTGTAAAAAGGACGCGTCCTTTTCAGAAAAACTGCAAATCTTCACTTTTGTAATAAGGACGCGTCCTTTTCAGAGAAACTGCAAATCTTCACTTTTGTAAAAAGGACGCGTCCTTTTCACAGAAACTGCAAATCTTCACTTTTGTAAAAAGGACGCGTCCTTTTCAGAGAAACTGCAAATCTTCATTTTTGTAAAAAGGACGCGTCCTTTTCAGAAAAACTGCAAATCTTCACTTTTGTAAAAAGGACGCGTCCTTTTCAGAGAAACTGCAAATCTTCACTTTTGTAAAAAGGACGCGTCCTTTTGACAGAAACTGCAAATCTTCACTTTTGTAAAAAGGACGCGTCCTTTTCAGAGAAACTGCAAATCTTCACTTTTGTAAAAAGGACGCATCCTTTTCAGAAAAACTGCAAATCTTCACTTTTGTAAAAAGGACGCGTCCTTTTCACAGAAACTGCAAATCTTCACTTTTCTAAAAAGGACGCGTCCTTTTCACAGAATCTGCAAAAAAGTTTTTGTTCTAATTTTAAACTTTTTGTCTGGTTTCTTTTGTTTATGGTTTCAAGAAGACACAAGTATAAAATATATATATAAGTAAATATGCACTATAAGTAAATATACCAAAGTTTTGTATTGAGGTTAAAATTGTGTTCAAGACCCCTAAAGACCCTATATAGGGATAACTTTTTCTACATTTTTCACATATTTTGTCCTGTAATTTGGAAATGGTAATTCTGACTGGTCTCAAAATGTATTGGATATTACTTTTATATGTAATCTGTGGAAATTTAAGGTCTGTAGTTTTAATTTTAAGGTCACCTAAAAGTCTCTAAAAATGTCCACAGGGACACATTCTATGAACTTTTTGCCATCATTGCAGGATGATTGACCCAAAAAAATCAAATGATTTAATGGTTTGAGTTTAAGTGAATACGTAAAAAGAAATTTCAATATTAATTGGTTGTAAGTATATATTATTGAACTGTAAATTGAAATATATATTGCATTCCCGGACGAAAGTCAGGGATACTTAGGATTCAGTCACGCCGCCGCCATCGCTGCTGCAGAGATTTTCTTTCGGACCCGATAACTTAAAAAGTGTTTTACTTAGACCATTCAAATTTGGTATGTGGGTATTTATGGACAATGCCAGAAATGTTTGTTTTGTGACCTTGACCTTCAATATCAAGGTCACTGGTGCCCTCTTAAAGGTCATATTTTGGCTATTTTTTCACATAGTGGCCCAGTTCTCATATACAGAAGGTTAGATCATCCTATGACTGGTATATATAATACATATATATGTCATCTGTAAGCATGCAGAAATTTGATCTTGAAGCTCTTCACTGAAAGTCATCCACAGATCATCACAGTACCTCACCAAGACCATTTGTTGGCCTTTTTGGAGATATTTTCACACTTAATGTTGACTATATTGCATGGAAACTATTGAAAATGGCTTTGGAGGTTGAGTACATGATGGAGTACCAGCATCCAGTTTGTTGACCTAGGCCATTGTTTTCAATGTCACCTTAGGCCTGTTAAAATGATTCAAAATGGTACCTTAGACTGTGAGGCCATATACCTCGTTTATTATTGGCTGTTACCACTCTAACAAAAAAAAATATTATAGCTAGCCCTCTCAAATATGCAGGATATATTCATAACCATAAAATATTTTTGGCCTCATTTTGAAAAACAAGATGGCTGCCAGGGATGTTTAATTGACTTAAAGCAAGGACTTTTGTTGGCCCTCTAGAGCAAAAGGTATTATAGGTAGAGATCTAAAATTTGCAGAATATGTTCCGCGTTACATAATCTTGACTGGAAATATTTTTTGCCTCATTTTGAAAAACAAGATGGCCGCCATGGGCATTTCTTTGTCAGTCATGAAAAGTGCTCATATCTTCCTTAATAATGGTCACAGAGGTTTGGGATGATAAATCAACCTATAGAAAATTGTGGGCTGGGAATTTTTTGGTGTGGTCGGATTTGACCTTGGGCCCCTCCTTCAAGGTCAGACGAGGATAGCCAAACTTAAAACTGCTTATAGCTCGCTTATTATTTGTCCTAGAGGATTGGGATGGTAAACCAACCTATAGCGAGTCATGGGCTGGGAAGCTTCTGGTGTGGTCTGATTTGACCCTGGGCTCTCCTTCAAGGTCAAACGAGGATAGCCAAACTTAAAAGTGCTTATAACTCGCTTATTATTGGTCTTAGAGGTTTGGGATTTAAACCAACCTATAGGAAATCATGGGCTGGGAATCTTCTGGTGTGGTCAGATTTGACCTTGGGCCTATCCTTCAAGGTCAAACGAGGATAGCCAAACTTAAAAGTGCTTATAACTTGCTTATTATTGGTCCTAGAGCTTTTGGATGGTAAACCAACCTATGGGAAATCATGGGCAGGGAATCTTCTGATGTGGTCGGATTTGACTTTGGGCCCCCCTTCAATGTCAAATGAGGATAACCCAACTGAAAAGTGCTTATCACCTGCTTATTATTGGTTCTAGAGGTTTGTGATGGGAAACCAACCTATAGGAAATCGTGGGCTGGGAATCTTCTGGTGTGGATGGATTTGACCTTGGGCCCTTCCTTCAAGGTCAAGCAAGGATAGCCAAACTTAAAAGTGCTTATAACTCGCTTACTATTGGTCCTAGAGGTTTGGGATTTAAACCAACCTATAGGAAATCATGGGCTGGGAATCTTCTGGTATGGTTGGATTTGACCTTGGGCCTATCCTTCAAGGCCAAACAAAGATAGCCAAACTTAAAAGTGCTTATAACTCGCTTATTATTGGTCCTAGAGCTTTTGGATGGTAAACCAACCTATAGGAAATCATGGGCTGGGAATCTTCTGGTGTGGATGGATTTGACCTTGGGCCCCTCCTTCAAGGTCAAACGAGGATAGCCAAACTTAAAAGTGCGTCTAACTCACTTATTATTGGTTCTAGAGGCTTGCCATGTGAAACCAACTTATAGGAAATCATGGGCTAGGAATCTTTTGATATTTTCAAATTTGACCTTTGACCCCCTTTCAAGGTTAAACAAGGATAGCCAAACTTGAAAGTGCTGATAACTTGCTTGTTATTGGTCCTAGAGGTTTGCAATGTGAAACACCTCTGAGGTCGGGGGTTCGATCCCCGTGACGGTCTTAAGTGGGAAAGCTGGTAGTTGCTTACCGTTGGTCGGCAGTTTACAGTACACAACCCTAGTGAACGCTATGTACTGGTTTCCGCTGCCCTTCCAACTACCCGTCGTGATATGACCTGTACAGTGTTGAAAGCGACGTAAAATCCCAAATAAATAAATTGCAATGTGAAACCACGTGATGGAAATCATGGGCTGGGAATCTTCTGATGTGGTCACATTTTACCTTGAGCCCCTCCTTCAAGGTAAAATGAGGACAGCCATACTTAAAAGCTTATGATTGATCCTAGAGGTTTACAATATGAAACCAACATATAGGAAATCATGGGCTTCAAATCTTCGGGGGCCACGGTGGGAGAGTGGTAACACTCTCGCCTCCCACCTCTGAGGCCGGGGATTGATCCCCGTACAGGCTAAAGTGGGAAAGCTCGTAGTTGCTTGCCGTTGGTCAGCAGTTTACAGTACACAACCCTAGTGAACTTTATGTACTGGTTTCCTCTGCCCTTCCAACTACCCGTCGTGATATGACCTGTACAGTGTTGAAAGCGATGTTAAACCCCAAATAAACAAATAAACAAGCTTCAAATCTTGTTGTGTTGTGGTCAGATTTGACCTTTGGCCTCTCCTTTAAGGTCAAACAATGGTTCACTGACTTTGAAGAGTTGTCTTTCCGGTGGATATAGTTTTGCATCGGTTCTCCGATGCGTAGGTCTAGTTGAATATACATTTCACGGTGGGAGATAAATGACCACATCAGAGGCCTTGTTGTAAATAGGGTATGCCCTAACCATGAAAACTGCAAATTTATTCTTTTTGTTATGAGGATGTGCCCTAAACATAGTCACTGCAACTTTACTCTCTGTTGAAAGGGTGCACCCTAAACACAGAAACTGTAAATTTCATCTTTTTGTATATACGGTGTGCCCTAAACACCAAAACTAAATTTTATCTTTTTGCTAATAGGATGTGTCCTAAACACAAAAACTGCAAACTTTATCTCTGTGTAAAGGAAAAACCTTGAACAATTAAAATCAACATTATAATACAAGATTTTGTGAAACAATTCCCAGCCATAAAAATTAAAAACATATGTTGGTAAAGTCACCTTTATGTCTTGATAAAACTACAATTAACAAGGAAAAAAATACACTGACCACCATAAATAGTCAAGAAAAAATAAAAAGGATACTGTATTTCAAAAAATTCTGATTTATTCACTCTGGTATTTACTACTGCAAGTACACATTTAAAACCTTGTATAATCACCTTTCAATCACTTATTTATGTTCTACTTGTACTAAAAAGTTTGAGGTTTAATATCATAATATTGGAGCCTGATTGTAACAGAGAGCAATACACATGTTACAGTAAACAGATGAAACCAGTAAATTTCCATTTGCTGAAATTGTTAGTAAATATGCATGTTTTCTAAAAATAAATATTCTCTTGGAAAAAAAGTATAAAATGCTTTTACTTATTGTATATTTAGATGTGGTATATCTGGAAGATTAAATCAACAAAACTAAGTGGACATTTTAGTATTTTACTACATAAAATACACCCAATGTCTTTCAAATCGAACGTAAACTATCTAACTATTAATATCAAATTACTATATAAACCATGTTACTGATCATCAAAAAGAATGGTAAAAATAAACCTTACTTCCATAACTGTTGGTTTGCAATTTGAAGGCTTAATGTCCTCAACCTGATCTGATGTTTCGTATGAAGTCACAATAACCTGATGGCATATGATTGTTAATTGTCACCTTGCATCCATTATAGTAATCTAATTTGCACAGTGCTTCCTCAATACAAATGTATTTAAATTATTTCCAAAAAAATGTTAGTGAAACACACAAAACATCTTGAACAATCAACTTACACAAAACATATCACTTTCAGCCTAGTTTGAGTAAGTACCAAACTTCACTGCTCATTCTTGTATATGTAAACCCATTATTTGACTTTCAGTTTTATCTCACCTAAATTGAGCTCACAGTATGGAAACAGACTGACCTAGCTGGAAAATGGGGGGGATAAACATATGACGCTTCTGTAATCTGAGTGTGCCCCTTAATTAACTTATCTAGACACTCTCTTGTAGGTTCACAAAACATGCCAGTGGGGTTTATTAGTGTAGTGCATATCTCTGACATGATAATGACCCCCTGCTACACACACTTGATTTACAGAGTCTTGTATAATGGATTTCAGCCACCATATAGCAACAAAATTGAACACATATCACTGAAGTTTCCCTGAAGCCAGTATCTTGGGTTTTTTCCCAGAAAATAAGTTTTTATTTATTCATCACTCACATTCTTGATACAAATGCAATCAATGAGGTGTGATACATGATGTAATCTACTTTTTATTGTACTATTTTTTTATTTCAGCAACAAACATAAATAGTTGAAATATTACAAGAAAAGAAAAAATAGCTTCAAAAATAAAGCCATCATAAATTGTTTGCAATACTGACCATTTTTTTCGCATAATCTTCTATCTGTAATATCTTTGACATGTTCAGTTTGATTTAATTATTTTTTGAAGCTAATAGATATTCAGATTATGACCATTCAGATTCTGGCACATTTGAAAGAATCCCAGGGGCAGTTACAACACAAAATAGTGAAAATGCACAACTTTTATACAAGTTAATTAATAAGGGGCTGTGGTTGCCTTGGAAGGCAGAATACTCGTCATTTATCACATTGGTGATTAATCCATATCCTGATAGTTTATGATCAATAGACTGAAGTTAATTCAGTTTCCACACTTCAAGCTTTCAGTTTATTTATTTGGGGTTTTAAGTGACTGTAACACTGTACAGGTCATATCACAAGGGGTAGTTTTGTGGGCAGAGGAAACCAGTATATAATACAGTTGGTCAAGGTTCTGTACTGTCAACTGCTGGCCATCAATAAAGAACTACCAACTTTCCCACATAATGTCCAAGGTTTGAACCACCAACCTCTGAGGTGGGAGGTGAGTGTGTTACACTGTGCCACCATGGTCTCTTTTCAGTTCAACCAATTAGCATTCCATAATCCTGAACATAGTGAAGTACATTGCAAAACAGGTGAAGTTAAAAGAGCTATATATATAAGGACAGAAATTAAGTGTAGCAACCCCACAGCCTGTTATTGTGAAAAGAGATAACATTGATGTAATTAGAATATAACCTTAAATAAAATAGCCTTATTTTACTGTCAATAAGTGTATTATGCACAGGAAACAAACTTTTTCAGGAAAATATCTGAAGTGTTAGCCTTGCTGAAGACTCGAGATTCTTTGTAATTAGGGAAAATTTTCAGTATCTGTAATAATGTTTCACTTAGATGATGTTTTTTTACTGGTTTTTACATCAGTATACTGTATGATGAGTTAATATCTCCTATGATGCATCATTGCTTTATGAAGACCAAATATTTGTTACCTGTTTGAAAATATATAGTACAAATTTGAAAATTTTAATTACTTAAATGTAGCTTTTATAAGCTACAAGCTTACCATGTGGGACTGAATGCTTTACTGGTTGCCGTGAGGCAGTACGACCAACGTCTAAGAAAAAAAGACATTTATGCTTGGCCGTAGCCTCAGGTTGTCGTCACGTGATCTGCCCCTTTTGTTACAACTTATCTAGTTTAGATTTAAACCCATACCCCTCAGCTGTAATACAGCGGGGAGGCAGGGTGGGACTCTCCTCAGTCCCACATGGTAAGCTTGTAGCTTATAAAAGCTACATTTAAGTAATTAAAATTTTCAATTTTATTGCACTACAATAGCTTACCATGTGGGACTGAATGCTGAATCCAACCGTCTGGAGGAGGGATTACAGCTGAGACTGGCAGATAAGTCTCAGATTAAGGCTTGGGCACTGACTAAAATGACAACCTTAAGGTCCTAATACAATGTACAATTATAATGATTTAAAAACTAGATAGACCTTACCAGATACACCCTGATGAGGTAGACGTATACCTAGATCCTGGGCTTAGACTCCTGAAGACTTGGTTGTAGCGGATGTGCCCCCCCCCTTCTTTCTTCCAAGGATGACTGAACTGAGGAGAAGGATGTAGGACCTGTGTGCCACTACTACTGGTCCCAGGTACAGATTGTTGTCATTGTCAGACCAAGTAAGGTCTTTTAGATAAAAATTGGTAGAAGTGTTGTGAGCTTTCCAGTGACAGGCTTGCATCATCTGGTCCACCAATACCCCACCATAAAACGCCTAAGAGACTGCGAAGGCCCGAATGTCATGAGTCTTGACTAGGACTAAATCCAAGGCTTGCTGGTCTGCTTGACTATAACAAAGTAGGATGGTTTGTTTCAACCAAGAAGAGAGAGTAGAGGGTCTAATGTCTGAGGAATGTCCTTTGTTGAAGGAAATGAAAAGGAGGGACCGGGAACCTCTCAGGTCCTTGGTTCGGTCCAGATAGTACCTCAGGGCCCACACCGGACACAGGGTCCTGTCTTCTTTGAACTGACTATCCACAATGGTAGTCAAAGCAGGAATAGTCACCGGAGGCACACTTTGAGAACCTTCTCTTGCTAGTTGGTTTTTGGTTATGAAGTCAGGAGAAGGGAACAAGGAGACAGCTTTTAATTCTAGGATGTTTATGTGAAGCCCTTTTTCTGGGGAGACCACAGACCTTGTGTAGAACTTGTTCTAAGTGAGAGCCCCAACCTTTGTTTGAGGCGTCTGTAAAGAGTTAGATACTGTGGTTTTGGGATGGAGGTCTGAGCCTTACATCACGTTTGCAGGGTTCTGCCACCAGTCTAGGTGTGCAAAGATGGCATCTGTCCAAGGAAGAAGGCTGTCCAGTGGTTACGGAAATTTCCAGTGCTTCTTGAGGTGAAACTGAAAGGGCCTAGTGAAGTCGTTCCTCTGGGACCATTTTTCTGTGAGGCTAGCAACCCAATTAGAGACCTCAAACATCTTGCAGTCAAAACATGTTTTGACTTGAGTTGTAGGATAAAATCCTGAAGTTTGAGCCATCTCTCTTGAGTGGGTTTACAAGGGCTGAATCCAGGTGGTGCTCGTAATCCACGAACGAAAAAACACCTGAGGAGGATTCAGCTCTGATTTCTCCAGATTGATGATCCATCCCAAGGACTGGGTTAGATCTACCACTGCCTGAGTGTTCACTAGGGCTTCCTCCTGCGACTGAGACCTGACCAGCCAGTCCAGGTATTGGTGGATCTTTATACCCTTCTGAAGTGCCATGAGTTTGACCTCTTTGGCCACCACTGTGAACTCCATGGGAGCTGTGGATAGACCAAAGGATAGGGCTTTGAACTGGTAGAACCGACCCTGGAGGTGAAAACGCATGTACTTCCTGGACTGACTTTGAATTGGTATGTGGAAGTAAGCGACTTTGAAGTCTATGGATGTGACCCATTCCCCTCCCTGTAGGGAGGTTCTTATTGTCTCTGGAGTCTCTATCTTGAATGACTCTGTGTTTAAAAAGGTGTTCAAGGTGCTCAGGTCCAGGACCGGTCTCCACCGGTTGTTGAGTTTGGGTACCAAAAATAGCCAGTTGTAAAAACCCAGTGAGTTTTGATTTTCTACCGGTTCGACTGCATTTTTGTTTATCAGCTGATACAGTGCGTCTAAAAGGAAGGACTGTTTGGCTGGATTGTGGTAGTTGCTTATTACAGTCGGTGTCCTTGTCAAGTGGGGTCTGAACCGGAATGGGAGAGTGTAACCCTCCCTCACAGTGGTGACTACTTTTGGACTTGAACCCAGGGCTTTCCATTTCTCCCAACACTGGTGTAACCTTGCCCCTACATGAGGATCTATAACAGCATGTTGGGCATTGGTGACAAGATTTACAGAACACAAGTGACCTACACAAGAAACATCTTTCCCATATTTTATTATATCCTGCCCGTGGCCGAAGGCCGTGGTCAGGAGATTATAAAACGCCTTCCGTACGTCCGTGCGTCCGTCCGTTCCTCACGTTTTTGCATAAACCTTAATATCTCATTCATTTATGAAAATATCTTCACAAAATTTGCAGAGAATGTTTATGGCTATAAAAACCTGTCTCTGAAAAATTTTAGCCTCATTTTAAAAAACAAAATGGCCGCCATAGCTAATTGTTTGAAAATTATAAAGGTGCTCTAAATCTTGAAATATTCCAGCTAGCTTAATTAAATTTGCACAAAAGCTATATGGCTAGAAAACCTTGCCTGATAGTAATTTTGGCCTAGTTCAAAAAACAAAATGGCCGCCATATCATATGTTTAATGTCAAACAGGGTTATCCTATTAAAGAGGCCTTTTATCTCAAATATTGCTCCTACAGGTTCGGAATGTAAAAAAAACTTGTAGGGAGTCATGGCCTAAGAATCTGAAAAATTTTTGCCTCATTTTGAAAAACAAAATGGCCATCATGGCCAATTGTTTGAAAATCGTAAAGGTGCTCTAAATCTTGAAATATTCATTTATGAAGATATCTTCACAAAATTTGCAGGGAATGTTTATGGCTATGAAAACCTGTCTCTGAAAAATTTTAGCCTCATTTTAAAAAACAAAATGGCCGCCATAGCTAATTGTTTGAAAATCATAAAAGTGCTCTAAATCTTGAAATATTCCAGCTAGCTTAACCTAGAATGTGAAAAAAACTTGTAGGAAGTCATGGCCTGGGAATGTAAAAATTTTTTGCCTTATTTTGAAAAACAAAATGGCCGTCATGGCCAATTGTTTGAAAATCATAAAGGTGCTCTAAATCTTGAAATATTCCAGCTAGCTTCATCAAATTTGCACAAAAGCTATATGGCTAGAAAACCTAGCCTGTTAGTAATTTTGGCCTAGTTCAAAAAAGGAAATGGCCACCATATCACATGTTTAATGTCAAACAGGGTTATCCTATTAAAAAGGCCTTATATCTCCTTACATATAGCTCCTACAGGTTCCGATTGTGAATACAACATGTAGGAAGTCATGGCCTGGGAATCTTTTCCAGGTCTTGGATTTGTCCTTTGACCCCTGCTTCAAGGTTAAATGGGGTTGTCACACTAAAATGTCCTTATTTCACCCTTATTATAGGTGCTATGGCTTGAGAATACAAAGACAGGCCATCAAAAGTCCTTCAAATGTTTTGCTTAAGAAAACTTTTGTCCTTCTTTTGAAAAACAAAATGGCCGTCATAGCCAGTTATTTCAAAATCATTAAGATGCTTTAATACTTGAAATATTCCAGCTAGGTTCATTAAATATTAACAAAATATATATGGCTAGGAAAGTTTGACCCCTTCTTCAATGTCGAGAGGGGTTATGTTACTACAAGGGCCATATATCTCCTTTACTTCTCCATTATTACTGATTCTAAGGCAGGAGATAACTGCTGCGGCAGTGGCCTTGTTTCTGTGTATATTTGACATGCATTGGGATTTACGCCTTTCCTTTGTGGCAACCCAGTGACAATATGAGCATTTGCAACACAAGAGTCTACATTCAAATTTAAAGTCACTTTGCTGTTCCCGGCTACCACTGGTGCTGGGTCCAAGTCTCCCTGACCGGTAACACATACAGAGTTCTAACTGGTCACAGAATTTACACAGTAATTGTCATTTATGAGACTTGGACCCCTTAGCCGGCTTCTGGAGAATGTGGAGGCTTTGCCACGATGTTTCCTTGCTTCCTGCTTGTCTTTGATCTGTTTCCAAGCAGGGACGTTCTTCTTGTCGTGATGGCCAGTAGACTTGTCACTTGCAGCATAGGGGTGGAAGCGACTTTGGTGTCGGTGTGACGTACCGGACAAACGCCTCTCCTCACTTTTACTGATTTCCTCTTCAGCCTTGGCAATAAGCTGATCCGGGAACAGTGCGTTGAAATGTACTGGAGACGTTCTTAAGGCGTTCACAGTATCTTGCTTCACCCCAGTATGTAGATAGTCCAGGTAACTATCCTTGCGAGCCAGAGTGAAGTTACCCATGTTTATAAAGACACCTTCAGATAAGCCCTGCATAGTTCTGGCCATGGCTTGGGAGATTGACCAGTTGAAAGTGGTCAAGTATTCTAATTCACTCACAGCCTGCTTCATCTTCTCTGATGACTTTCCCTTACTGTCCAGATGTAGGGTTTTGAGCTGAGTGGCCATAGAGTCTTGAACCCTAGTCAAGCACTTGACAAACCAGCAGCCTGGTTGCACATTATTTTCTGTTCACGTGCTGCTCTCTCCCAACGCCAAAGTAGATCTTGACTGAGGGCCCGGGAGGGTGGGACAGTAGGAAGGTTTCTTCGTGCAACCCTGCTGAAGGAGTGGTTGAGTTTGGTAGGGTCCGGTGACCAGGTGCGTACTGTTGAACTCTCACTGCATGCATCCCGTACCATCCGGATGATCTGGGAGTTTTGATGAATTGATCTCTGTGGAGGCCAGTGTTGTTGTTGTTTCTGGTGGTATACTCTTCTGTGATTGTGAGGTTCAGACAGGACATCTTCCTACACAACCAGTCGTCCAGCGGGAGTTTCACAGAGACTTTCCCGGTTGGCTGGACATGTGCACCGGCAAAGGGGTTGTCATCTGCAGTAGAGGACACAGTTTCAAACTCAGGAACCTTGTGCCAGTTCATGAAGCTTCTCACACCCCTCATAGTCTCCCTGTAGTTGGCCTCCTCAGTAGGTTCAGTGTCAGGCTCATCTCTGGAGACATCTCTGTCTGCTGACCGGTCCCTGTGGGTCTCATCACCCAGGGAACCGGTAACACTGAGGTGGTCAGCTTCACTATCAGATGCTGCACTCGGGTCTCCCTCACCGGTGGGCTGAACCTCAGGGAACGAACCGGGGGCCTGAACAGGCTGGGTTGCTATCCTGGCACCTGGAGCCTCAAGAGACTGGGTGGCTGTCTGCATCTCATCTACAGCTTCACAGGTGGCCTGATCAAGGCAGGGACCAGTCTTCTCTACAGCCAGACTGCTGGTGGTGGCACCAGGGTAAAAAAATGGCTTCTGGGTGGTAGTCACATCTGAAGCTGGCTTCACAACCGGTTCAACCGGTACTGTGAAGGTTTTGGCCAACAGCATCGGGTATCCTCGTTTGACCTTGAAGGTGGAGTCCAAGGTTAAATCTGACCACATAAAAAGATTCCCAGCCCATGATTTCCAGTAAGTTGGTTTCACTTTGCCAACCTCAAGGACCAATAATAAGCAAGTTATATGCACTTTTAAGTTTGGCTATCCTTGTTTGACCTTGAAGGAGGGGTCCTAGGTCAAATCTGACCACATCAGAAGATTCCCAGCCCATGATTTCCTAGAAGCTGTTTTCACATCCAAAACCTCTAGGACCAATAATAAGTGAGTTATAAGCACTTTTAAGTTTGGCAATCCTCATTTGACCTTGAAGGAGGAGTCAAAGGTCAAATCTGACCACATCAAGATTCCCAGCCCACGATTTCCAATAAGTTAGTTTTACACTGCAAACCTCTAGTACCAATGATAAGGGAGTTATATGCACTGTAAGTTTGGCTATCCTTGTTTGACCTTGAAGGAGGGGTCCAAGGTCAAATCTGACCACATCAAAAGATTCCCAGCTCATGATTTCCTAGAAGCTGTTTTCACATCCCAAACCTCTATGACCAATAATAAGTGAGTTATAAACACTTTTAAGTTTGGCTATCATCGTTTAACCTTGAAGGAGGGGTCAAAGGTCAAATCTGACCAGATCAGAAGATTCCAAACCTCTATAATAAGAGAGATATAGGCACTTTTAAAGTCTGCTACATGGGGTACTTTGGCACTCCATGGAAGACCTTGAATTAAGAGCTTCAAGGTCAAATGTCTGCAAGGTTGTAAAGGACATGTATATCTGTTATACATATCACCTATGAGGAGATTGAACCTTCTACCTATGAGAACCACCAGTAGAAAAAGGTAGATAATCTTCAAAGAAATGCCCGTGGCGGCCATCTTTTGTTTCTCAGAATGAGGCTTTTTTCAGTCCCAGAGAAGCTTACCACCAAATGAAGATATCCTGCAAGATTAATTACTTACATGCAGCTTTTGCTACAAGCTCACCATGTGGAACTGAAGAAAGTCCCTCCCTGCCTCCTCGCTGTATTACAGCTGAGGGGGTATGGGAAAAAGTTCCAACTCAAAGAAGAAAGTCTCATGGTATCTCACTACAGGGTTCACCTCAGTGTTGTAGGCATTGGACCAGTATTATATGTCTATTTTTCTTGGATGTTGGCCAGATACTGCAGCCCTCCGAGATAGTATTCAGTTCCACATGGTGAGCTTGTAGCTTATAAAAGCTAGATTTAAGTAATTAAAGTTTTCAATTTAATGGGCAAGTCATTGAAGGTATAAATTCAATGGCTGAGCTGTGGAATGTGTACATACATTCAATGGCTAAAATCATTGAATGTGTACATTCATTGAACCAAGGCATGGAATGTATAAAAGATTAAGTATGAAATGTTGATCTTGATGGCTAAGACCTAATTTACAACCAATATTGGAATTTTTTTAGCATAACAGTAAGCAATTAATTTAAAATTAACTGAAATAAAAGTGTTACATTTCAAGAATTAACATATAGAGGGATCAGTATATAGCATAAAACTTAATAAACATACATGTAATGACATAAATTTCATCTAATTATCTCACTAAATTATTTCTTATTTGAGAAAATCTTGAATGATGCATGAAGCCTTTCTGATCAAAGCCATTACAAAGTTGTATTGCAAGCTCTACTTTAATCCACAAATATTAAAATATTTGGCACCTAAAGGAGAAAATGAAAGAAAAACAACCTCAGTAGTTATTGTTGGTCTTTAAATCTCTACAAGGAAAAAGGCTGAAAGGTCTTTGCTTACAGGGGACATATATGTGTTATGCATATCACCACCATAGGATGATCTGACCTTTTGACTGTGAGTACTAGGCCCACACATGAAGAAATACCCTACTTTTGTACTTTAGAAGGCTGCCATCAGTTAAAGGCCACAAAACAATAGGCTCTGCAGCAGTGTTCCAAATTCTTGAAAAAAGTTAATTGCTGTCAAAACCCTATGGAAAAATTGTAAGTTTTATTTAAACAAGATATTTTGTAAGACTGAAAAAATCAATAAAATTTATCATGCTGTAAAATTAATTATTTGAAGTAGAGACATGGATCCACATTAATGTCAAAATTTTATAGGACCAAAGTTGGACCCATCTTCTGCCTTTATCAGGAAGATCCATACAGCAGTATTTGTATAATCCTGTTAAAAAATGGACAAATAGACAAATGGTCATGAAAACAATACATCTTAGGAGAAGAAAATAAATATGTGTACCTATAAAATGTAACTCTTTAGATTCTAGTGAATGAAAAAATAGAAATAGTACAGTGAGTACATGTTTCTTTTATAAGCATATATTCAACAACTAAATGTGTTTTGATAAGCTTTCTTCCAATACTGGCAACATATCTTGTATGAGACAGTAGTCATTTACAACCACAAGACACAGGCACATGACAGGCTATTAATTACATGGTCTCCAGATAATATAAACACTTTTAGTGGGGGAGCAGATAAGCCTTCCCTCAGATTTGAGGTGTTGGAATGGTATAATTGCCAGATGACTCTGCAGATACCCTGGAGTAAAACATTTTGTTGAAATCACTCAAGCTCACACCATTTCCAAGATAGATGTGTTTTTGCTTAATTGTATTACTGTACAATGAGTTTTCAGTCCTCAGAATTATACCATCCAAGCCTGTAAAATCTGAGGGAAGGACCATCTGCCCCCCCCCCCTGTGATTATTTTAGCTAGGTATGGTGCTGATAATGAATTACCACAAACAACAGATGATTTCACATCTGGAATTTCTTGTCTAACTGTAAATCCAGTATTTCACAGTACAATGCTAATTAGCCTTTTTCATAAACTTTTAAGGAGTATTTCATGTATTATTTTACCTGATTTTTGTGAAATCATACTTTCATTGCGTTAATACATCTTACCTACCAGACGATAGCTATATGCCGGCGCCAGCCGGTCCCGCCAAACGAAAGAAAAAGACGTCCTGGGTTTCACCCCCGGCAAGACCGGTACACTACACTCCACTCGCCAGGTGGCCTAGTTCCTGCCTCACTCGCCAGAGGGACGTGACGTCATAGCATCTTTTTCGTTTGGCGCGATTTTTAAAGTTGTGGATTTTTATCTGTGAACTTTTTAGTTTTATATTTGTGTTATATCTGTTTATTTTGTGTCGGAATTGTTGCCATTAGTTGACTGTTCTATCATGGCATCTCCAGGACAGAAAAAGGGTGCGTGTGGCCATATTATGGCTTCATTTGACAAACATAGTAGGTGTGCGCGTTGTCGCGAGAAAGGACAGGGTGATGACCCTTGTGTTCAAAATCTGCAGTGTGACTTTTGCAGTGTCCTTACCCCGGAGCAAGTGCTCAAGTTAAGTACTCCTACCTATAAACTCAGAAAGGAAAAGGCTAAAGCAAAGGAAGTGTTAGTCGATCCGTCTTCTGTGGTAGTACTTGATACCCAGCCAGAACAAGAACCTGCTGTTTCTGTTTCTTCTGCTCCGGATTTGTCCCTTCCTGTGCCTCAGTTTAAGAAAGATCTTCAGGAACTGGACGAAAAGTGGGCCACTCGTATGGCCAGGCTTGAGGCACTTATCACTTTAGGACATCGCTCCTCACCTTCTGTTCATCAAAATCCAACATTTTCTCCGGTCAAAGTACCGGTCTCTCATGCTGCTCCAGCAGGTGCTCTTTCCCAGACACCCTTTTTTGTCTCTACTTCGGCTTCTTCCGGCCCAGCCGGCCCGGCTGTTGGCCCGGATGAGCCTAGAGATCAGGATGTTTCCTTTGCTGACAGACAATCTCCACTTCAAAACCTCTACCCGGAAGCGGAACCTATGTTTAAACACCCTGCTCCGGTGGCTACTGTGTCGTCAGCTGCTATGTCTGCTTCCTCTCAATCTGCATTTCAACAACCTTCTTCCGGCTCCGGGCCGGTCACCTTCCGCGATGTCAATCCTCAGGAAACATTTGAAGAGGGTGAGTTATCTGACGCAGAGGAATCCCCAGACTTGGAAACCTCAGACCCGGACCGGGTCCTCAGTGAAGATCAAAATTACCGCGAGACTGTGAGAGGCATCCGCGCGTTCATGGGATGGACACACATTCCTGACCTGGAGTTTTCTCCGCAATCCCGCACTGATAATCCTTGGGCAGGTCACCGTTCTCAGCCTGTGGGCAAGATTTCTGTGGATCTTCCACCGGAAGATTGGTTGTGCCGAAAACTAGAAACTCTAAACCTTGTACTGATAGAAGGATATCCTTCAAAATCTAGTGATCCAGGTGGCCTGCATGTGGACCAATTCCTCAGACCCCCCAAATCCCAGAGCAGATGGTATGGGATACACCCGGCGGAGCCTACAGATCCAACTAGGCCGGGTAAATCAGTGAATTCTTGGCCAAATGATGCGGCGAAGATCAATAGTTCATTCCCCAGGATTTCAACCATATCTTCTGCATCTCCTCAGCCTCCATCCCGCCCACTATCACAAGACATTATGCGTAAGTGGGAGAAAGCAGCAAAAGAGTCTTCATATATTTGCAACCAGTCAGCGGGGTTTAATCGCTGTATTACCAAAATACAGGATGCCTTCCAAGAACAATTGCATATTTTACAAAGTGAACTTAAGAAAGGCAAGTCTTCTGTCAAAGCTCAAGGTGCATTGGATGAACTTTTGTATTTATCCTCATTTAACCAGAATGTCAGTTTCGCCATGGGTAAATCTCTACAACATTTGGCAGACTTTACATTTGTGCAGATGGCAAATTTGACCCTACTCCGTAGGGATTCATACTTGGAAGCTGTGAAACCGGGGATTAAACCAGATACTTTCAATTCCTTGAGAAATTGCCCCCTGAATGGATATGGGTTATTTCCAGATGCTGCTATTAGAAAAGCTGAGGATGAAATAAACCAATTAGAAGCTTCCCGACGTACTTCCCAGCCCGGCCCGGGCCGCGGGGGGTTCGCCGGTAGAGGCAGAAAACAGAGATACCAACCCTACAGTACTGGTTGGAAACCTCAAGACACTGCTAAAACAACTTCTCAAGCCGGAAAGGAACTACCAGCTTGGAAAGCGTTTGGTTCCCGCAATAGAGGCCGGGGCAGAGGCCGGGGTGGTCAACCCGGACGTGGTACCAAGATGGCTCATGAGAAGACACAGTATAAATGACAATTACTGCAAGTCAAGTCCGGTGCTGGTGGCCCGGCCAGTCAGTTCTGTGAAAAGTGTCGTAACAAGAAACTCTTTTGTATCTGTTCCAACAAATGTTTCTTATCATGTTGTATGTCGTGTACCTACTGTAACAAGGTGGCAGTCACAAAAGAAAGACGTAAGGCCAAAATCAAAAATCAAAAGTCAAATAAAGTGTGTGAAAAGTGCTTCTTTTGTCGGTCACTTTGTTTCTGCTCCAAATGTTCCAAATGTCCCCAATGTTGCAAGTGTCCAACCAGTGGGGGGACGTCTTCAGAGTTTTTGGGAAATATGGGCTCACAAGGGTGCAAACCCAAAAGTAGTGTCCATATTAAAGGAGGGTTATGTTCTTCCCTTCAAAGTAAGACCTCCCTTAGTCAGGGATCCCCTGATAGTAAGTGGCTATGCAAACCCCATCAGAGACTCCCACTTGCAAGCAGCTGTACAAGCTCTGATCGAGAAAAGGGCAGTAGAGAGGGTCAGGGTTCAAACCTCACTAGCCTTTTTCAATAGACTGTTCATTGTCCCAAAGCCGAACCACAAGTGGCGGCCAATCTTGGATCTCAGTACTCTAAATCAGTTTTTATGCGTAAAAACATTCAAAATGGAGACTCCAGAGACAATCCGGACCTCTCTACAACAAGAGGAGTGGGTGACATCACTAGACTTCAGCGATGCCTACTTCCACATCCCAATTCACTACACATCCCGAAAATTCCTCAGGTTCCACTTTCAGAACCAGTCGTACCAGTTTCGGGCACTTCCCTTTGGCCTGTCAACAGCTCCCATGGAGTTCACTGGTGTGGTCAAAGAGGTCAAGTTAATGGCTCAGTCACAGGGTATAAGAATCCACCAGTACCTAGACGACTGGTTGATTCGAGCCCCTACCAAAGAATCTTGCCACCAGGGAACCCAGTCCCTCCTAGCCCTTTGCCAGGAGTTGGGCTGGATGGTAAACATGCAAAAATCAGAACTGGAACCCCAACAAGTCTTCGACTTCGTAGGCTACCAGTACGACCTACTCAACGGAGTAGTCAGGCCTACTCAAAACCGTTGGGAAGCCCTTCAACAAAAAATAACAGTGCTTTTACAGAACAGATCTTGCCGAGTGAGAACTTTCATGTCTCTTATAGGTCTTCTCACTGCGACAGAAAAACAGGTGACCCTAGGCAGACTGCACATGAGACCTATTCAGTGGCACCTCAAGAAACACTGGAGAGTCCCAGAATCTCTGGAAAAGGAGATCCCAATTCCGAGGTCTCTCCATCAGTACCTGCAGTGGTGGACCCAAGAGGAAAATGTCCTAAAGGGTCAGCCCTTACACCCCCTGCGACACGCAGTTCAAATCTTTACAGACGCCTCAAAAGAAGGCTGGGGTGCTCACTTAGGCGACTTCACAGCAAGCGGTACTTGGTCAGTGCCCGAAAGCAAGTTGCACATAAACTTCTTAGAACTAAAAGCCGTGTTGTTAGCACTAAAAAGATTCCAACATTTAGTGCAAGGAAAGGTCGTCCTGATTGCCTCAGACAACACTACGGTTGTAGCATACATCAACAAGGAAGGAGGTATGAGGTCAGGCTCACTCTGTGCCCTTCTTTGGCGGCTCCTATGTTGGTGCAGCCTCAATCAAATAGTACTGAAGGCCAGACACATTCCAGGCCGTCTGAATGTAATTGCAGACAAATTGTCTCGCCAAAGGCAGGTCATTCAGACGGAGTGGTCCCTCCATCAAGAGACCTTCGACCTCCTTTGTCAAACCTGGCATTATCCCCGAGTGGACATGTTTGCAACAAGGTACAACTGCAAGCTAGTTCAATTTGTGTCCCCAATTCCAGACCCAAAGGCCTGGTCAGTGGATGCTCTGACATTATCCTGGGAGGACCTGGACATGTACCTCTTCCCCCCAGTGTCTCTGATGGGGAAGGTGGTCAGCAAGCTGTCAGATCACTGGTATCGCAGAGCAATCCTGATTGCCCCGGGATGGCCCAACATGCCTTGGTTTTGGGACCTAGTGGAGCTATCTGCGAGGGTTCCTCTTTGTCTTCCACACCACCCAGATCTTTCAACAAGGCACGTCACAGGGATCTGACAAACCTAAATCTCCATGCCTGGCTCCTAGAGCCCAGACAATCAAGGAGCAGGGGTTCTCTAGCCCAGTGGCGTCAAGAATTGAGGCGCCTCAAAGACGTTCAACCAGAACAGTCTACGAAGCGAAGTGGGCCGTTTTTGTCAGATGGTGCGAAACAAGTCAGGTGGACTTCAGGAACCCATCTATAAAACAAATAGCAGATTTCCTCCTGCACCTTTTCCAGGAGAAGAATCTCCAGCCCAGCACTATTGATGGTTACAGGTCAGCCATTGCAGACAAACTGGGAAATACCTCAGTTAATGTCGGCAAGGATGACAATTTGACTAGACTGTTAGACAGTTTTCACAGAGATAGACCCAAAGGGCGCCGGGGGGTTCCTGCTTGGAACCTCTCCCTGGTTTTACACCAGCTTACAAAAGCGCCTTTTGAACCACTCAGAAAGGCTTCTCTGAAGCACCTTACTTTCAAAACCGTTTTTCTCCTAGCCCTGGCTTCAGGAAAACGCAGGAGTGAGATTCACGCTTGGTTAAACAAAAATATCAGACACCAAGCTGATTGGTCCAAAGTTTCCCTCTACCCTTCACCAAGCTTCTTGGCGAAAAATCACTTGGCAAAAGAGGGACCAGAGTGCGTGGCCCCTGTGGTCATCCCGGCCTTAGCCCCCACTCTGGATAAGTCTTTAAAGGAAGACAGATCCCTTTGCCCCGTTCGGGCTCTCCGCTACTACCTGGACAAAACGCAGGACCGAAGAACGGGAAAGGAGTTAGTTTTTGTTTCATTCAAACAAGGTTTTAACAAGGACATCTCTCCTGCCACTATCTCGTCCTGGATCAAACAAACAGTAGTGTTGTGTTATGATCTCTCTGACCAAGATTCCTTGACCTTACATCAGGTTAGGGCCCATGATGTTAGGGCCTTTGCGGCCTCCAAAGCCTTTCAAGGTGGCATATCTCTGGACCAGATTCTAGCAGCATGCCACTGGAAGTCCCACAACACCTTTACACAGTTTTACCTTAAGGATGTTGCCTGGGCAGATAAGGAGCTTTTTCACTTGGGTCCTGTGGTGGCTGCCCAGCAGATCCACCACTAGTCCCCTAAGCTTCTTTGTATATAATTATATATAGTGTACATACTAGTTAGTTTTAGGTGTAGGCTCACTTTTAGCCTAGGCCTTGACTTCTCAAAGTCTTTTACTTCAGAGTAATCCTCTGGGTATAGGACTTTCCCTACTCTTCCAGGTTAACCGTGGGAATCATTGACTTGAACTCTTACTCTCTTCCTCCCCTCAGAGCAGTCAAAAAAGGGGGGGGGCAGGTGGGTCTAGTTACCCTTGAGACTAACAGGTCTCCCCAAGGACTAGAACCTCACACCTAGGTATAATATAAGAGTTATCTCCAATCCTCAGAAGGCTGCCCTCCTTCCACTGGGTAGTTATTCTAGCTATCGTCTGGTAGGTAAGATGTATTAACGCAATGAAATTGCAAATTTTAATTAGTAAATTAAATTTTTATTAGTTAATACCTTACCTACCAGACGGGAAATTCCCACCCAGCCTTCCCCGCTTTCAGCCTTACAATTCAACTTTAGGGACGAAAAAGATGCTATGACGTCACGTCCCTCTGGCGAGTGAGGCAGGAACTAGGCCACCTGGCGAGTGGAGTGTAGTGTACCGGTCCTGCCGGGGGTGAAACCCAGGACGTCTTTTTCTTTCGTTTGGCGGGACCGGCTGGCGCCGGCATATAGCTATCGTCTGGTAGGTAAGGTATTAACTAATAAAAATTTAATTTACTAATTAAAATTTGCAAATTTTTTTTAGCTTGAAGCTTGATTAAGCTAAGTAATGCAAAACATTTGAGTCAGTTTTCAATTTAATGAATAGATTAACTGGTGTTTTGCTTAAGGATATAATATTTTCTTTTTTATTTTTTGTTTCACTTTGGATAAGTATATGATTAGATGTATCCATACATCTTTGTTTGAAAATTTTAACGTACAGGAATGTGCCCAGTCAAGAAGAACTTTTTGTGCTACAGTCAAATTTACTTTGTGCTTGTAGAAAATGTGTCATGTACAAACAAACATAGATATTACAATATGTCAGCAGCATCTAGTAATGTTTTATCTTTGTTTTGTTTTATATCTTTTATATATCTTATTTATTTTCACTCCTGTTATTTAAGTGAACCAGAAACATGAAACCATGAAACAGTTAATTCAGGGTCAACAACAGCACTCAAAGAGCGCAAACCTCCAACAAGGCACATAGTAACTAGAAATTGTGTTAACATTCAATTCAGATTTGAGAATCTTTACCACCCTAACCATGCCAAAATTACTATCATTCTAGTTTCCATAGCCACTTTCCTAGCCACATATCTTTTGTGCAAATTTGATGAAGGTAGCTGCAATATTTCAAGTTTTAGAGCATCTTAATGATTTCAAACAATCGGCTATGGCGGCCATTTGTTTTTCAAAATTAGGCCAAAATTTCATAGCCATAAACATTCACTGCAATTCTAGTGTAGATATCTTTGTTATGAATGATATATACAGGTTTATGTAAAACAAATGTGATGAATGAATGAGATATAAAAGTTTATGTAAAAACGTGACGGACAAACAGATGCATGAACGTGCAGAAGCTGTTTTATTATCACAAGCTGCTGATAAAAACAGAGGAATAGAATGACTTTTACTGGAAGTATTTAATTCATTTCTGCATTAATTGCCAATTTTAAACACTTTTCTTAACAGCAATGCATGAATAAGTAAATGTTTTATAACTAAAACAGAGAGTTCATTTTCATCCATTTGTGATTTGGAATAAAACCTCTTCCCAGATGTTTAGTATGATGGGGTATGCAAGATATACAATCCAATGGAGTTATCTTTATCCTGTGGTTTATGTACATGAAGTGTGATGAGCAATGTGGTGAGATTTCCAGTGACTGAGGACTAAATGCAGGAGTGCATGAGAATATTTATATTAACAGTGTATGTGTGTTTAGGTACACTTTTGGGTACATTTTATTCTTGGTATTTGAGACACACATCAACACAGTGTTTTGACAAGTTATTTTCTTTATTACATTATTTAATAATCACAAGTATAATTCTTCAATCTTTGATAGAGCAGAGTGAAAAATACCATATTTGATTTGCACTATTATCACAATTACTGAAAATATGGGGGTTTGTTTCCTCCAAGGTTTGAATATGTTTTGAAAGTGTTTTAGGATTTAAAACCTTATGAGGTGAGTTTTTAATTTAAAATGTTTAGATATATATTTCGGAAATATTTTTCTTTCTTATATCTGGATGCAACAAAAGAACAAAAAGCACTGTAAATGTATTTTAATGATATATTTTAAGGCAAGGTTATGTCCTGGGAGGTCACAATATGTAACATATTGTTTATATCTCGGAAAATGCTAAATCGTGATAATCGGGTAGTGCTTTATCCAGGGAAGACCTTTATATCAAATGCTTTAAACTCGAAGAACTTGCAGCCATAGCACCAACTCACCATTATTCATGAGAACATATGAGGTCATGGATTTCCCCTGTGTTTTGTAGCGATATTTTATAAAACAAAAGCCTCAATAAAGATCAAATGTTTAAACTCAAGAACTCATGGTACCCAAATCAAAAATCAACCAATAAGATTAGTTCCCGACATTTAGCCAGAAAGTTACATATCTGGACGCCCCATGATTTAACCACTGCATATATTTTAATGGTATATGTATGTACATGTTAAGTAAGTATATGAAATCAGTAAATATGTGCATGCAGTGACTTTAAATCTTTTATAGTTAGGTGTTATCTAATGTGGCATAATCACTATTGAAAATTATTTAAAAGTTTAAATGGCCTCAACATAATCAAAGTTTGGTACTTGTTAATAATCCAGCACTGGGTCACTGGTAAATTACCTCATTTTATATTTTCAAAAAACATAGCATATATGATATGAACTTTGAAAATTTTCTTGCATTTACAATAAATTTGAATGCAAATGGACAAGTTTATACATTTAAATGTAATGATTATGACCAAATATTTGACAAATTGTGCTACTGTATGTGTAAGGAATAGTAGTAAATTTAATATATATTTCTTGTTCAACAACTGAATTTCTGTGCAGTTTAACAATGTGATTATTTCCAGTAGTATGAAAAGGTCACTAATATAATTCACATGTGCAATTAGCACTGAATAAAATCTTTCTAATGGAGATAGCGAAACCACAACCATACATACTTTAAAAGTGCTTAAAAGGGATTAAGTCACTGAAAGACAATGCTAAAATCCAATTAGGAGCTAACTGCTTTTTCAGTACTTCCTATTATTATTTGATTAAGTAGTCAATACCGGTATCTACATTAAAATCACCATGATTTCCTATAGGTTGGTTTACCATCCCAAACCTCTAGGACTAATAATAAGGGAGATATAAGCACTTTTTGTGACTGACAAAGAAATGCCTGTGGCGGCCACCTTGTTTTTCAAAATGAGGCCAAAATATTTCCAGTCAAGATTTTGTAATGTGAAACATATTCTGTGAATTTGAGATCTCTACCTATAATATCCTTTGCCCTAGAGACTCAACAAAAGTCTTTGCTTTAAGTCGAAATAAACGTCTCTGGCGGCCATCTTGTTTTTCAAAATGAGGCCAAAAATATTCCCAAGCAAGATTTTATGGTTATGAATATATCCTGCATATTTGAGAGGGCTAGCTATAATATTTTTTGTTAGAGCGGTAACAGCCAATAATAAACGAGGTATATAGCCTCACAGTCTCACACCATTTTGAGACATTTTAGCAGGCCTACAGTGACCTTGAAAATAATAGCCAAGGTCAACAAACTGGATGCTGGTACTCCATCATGTACTCAACCTCCAAGGCCATTTTCAATAGTTTCCATGCAATATAGTCAGCATTAAGTGTGAAAATATCTCCAAAAAGTCCCCCCAAAATGGTCTTAGTGAGGTACTTTGGCGGTCTGTGGATGACCTTCAGTGAAGAGCTTCAAGGTCAAATTTCTGTATGCTTACAGAGGACATATATATGTATTATATATACCAGCCATAGGATGATAACTTTCTGTATATGAGAACTGGGCGAAAATGTGAAAAAATGGCCAAAATATGACCTTTAAGAGGCCACCAGTGACCTTGAAATTGAAGGTCAAGGTCACAAAACAATAGCGTTTGTGGCATTGCCCATATATACCCACATACCAAATTTGAAAGGCCTAACTAAAATAAGTTATCGCGTTCAAAAGGAAATCTCTGAGGCAGCGGCGGTGGCGTGACCATACTGTATCCTAAGTATCCCCGACTTTTGTCCGGGGATACAGCAGTGTTAGATATCACCTTTGCTCATTTCACCCCCATTTCTATATCTAATAACATATCATAAGTAAAGTTTGTATTAATTCCAAAACATATGGTCAGTAAAAAATGAGAATCATAATTTTGAAGTCAGACATTTTATTTGATGCTGTATGCAATTTTTGAACATGTGATTTAGAGTAGGTTTATATATCATGCGATAACGCACAAAAAGCTACTATCAGTGCAATGCTATCAATGCAATACAAAAAATAAGGGCTCAGCAGGCAAATTTGGTGGACATTTTGGAATCCTAGGCCATGGTTTCCTATTGCCTCTCAATGGCCAGATGCAAAATGTATCCGATGAAAAAGTATGACCATCCTTGAATCAAAATGCCTTGGACCGATAATAAGGGAAACATAAGGTTTTTCAGCTGACCGAGTATGGCCTTAAACCAGAAGTCAATGCTGAGGCCCAGACTCCTCAAAATAATTTGTAGCCCAGTATTTCTCATAAATTGTTTCAAATCTGACCTCCTAGGATCAATAAAAGACTCTTTTATTATGACAATGTCGTTTAACCCTAATGCGAGGTTCTCAAAGATCAAAGGTCAAACTTGGTGTTTTACATCCCGTTCAACAGCCAGGCTCATGTCACTTGACCTGGAAGGTGACACCAAAGATCAGATGTAACCATGGCTAAACTAGACCTATCGCATCGGAGAACCGATGCAAATTCTATCCACCAGAAAACTCACCACAGCCATTAAAACATGCTTAACCTTGGAGAAGCCCACAGTGAAATCTGACCATATCAAAAGATTCTTAGCCCATAATTCCTATAGGTTGGTGTGACATTGCAAACCTCTAGGAACACAAATAAGCGAGATGTAAGCACTGTTAATTTTCGCTATCCTCATTTGACCTTGAGAGAGGGGCCAAAGGTCAAATCTGATCACATCAAAAAATTCCTAGCCCATAATATCCTATGGGTTGATTTGACATTGCAAACCTGTAGAACCAATAATAAGCGAGTTATAAGCACTTTTAAGTTTGGCTATCCTCGTTTGACCTTGAAGCAGGGGTCCAAGGTCAAATCCAACCACACCACAAAATTCCCAGCCAATGATTTCCTATAGGTTGGTTTACCATCCCAAACCTCTACGACCAATAATAAGCGAGTTATAAGCACTTTTAAGTTTGGCTATCCTCGTCTGACCTTGAAGGAGGGGTCCAAGGTCAAATCTGACCACACCAAAAGATTCCCAGCCTATGATTTTCTATAGGTTGATTTGACATCCCAAACCTCTAGGACCAATAATAAGCGAGTTATAAGCAGTTTTAAGTTTGGCTATCCTCGTTTGACCTTGAAGGAGGGGTCCAAGGTCAAATCTGACCACACCAAAAGATTCCCAGCCCATGATTTTCTATAGGTCGGTTTGCCATCAGAAACCTCTAGGACCAATAATAAGCGATATAAAAACACTTTTAAGTTTGGCTATCCTCGTTTGACCTTGAAGGAGGGATCAAAGGTCAAATCCAACCACACTGAAAGATTCCCAGACCATGATATCCTATAGGTTGGGTCACCATCCCAAACCTCTGCGACCAATAATAAGCGAGTTATAAGCACTTTTAAGTTTGGCTATCCTCGTATGACCTTGAAGGAGGGGTCCAAGGTCAAATCAGACCACACCAAAAGACTCCCAGCCCATGATTTCCTATAGGTTGGTTTACCATCCTAAACCTCTAGGACCAATAATAAGCGAGTTATAAGCACTTTTAAGTTTGGCTATCCTCGTCTGACCTTGAAGGAGGGGTCCAAGGTCAAATCCGACCACACCAAAAGATTCCCAGCCAATGATTTCCTATAGGTTGGTTTACCATCCCAAACCTCTAGGACCAAGAATAAGCGAGTTAATAGCACTTTTAAGTTTGGCTATCCTCGTTTGACCTTGAAGGAGGGGTCCAAGGTCAAATCCGACCACACCAAAAGAATCCCAGCCCATGATTTCCTATAGGTTGGTTTACCATCCCAAACCTCTAGGACCAATAATAAGCGAGTTATAAGAACTTTTATGTTTACCTATCCTCGTTTGACCTTGAAGGAGGGGTCCAAGGTCAAATCCAACCACACCAAAAGACTCCCAGCCCATGATTTCTTATAGGTTGGTTTACCATCCCAAACCTCTAGGACCAATAATAAGCGAGTTATAAGCACTTTTAAGTTCGGCTATGCTCATTTGACCTTGAAGGAGGGGTCCAAGGTCAAATCTGACCACATCAAATGATTCACAGGCCATGATTTCCTATAGGTTGGTTTACCATCCCAAACCTCTAGGACCAATAATAAGCGAGTTATAAGCACTTTTAAGTTTCGCTATGCTCATTTGACCTTGAAGGAAGGGTCCAAGGTCAAATCTGACAACACCAAAAGATCCCCAGCCCATGATTTCTTATAGGTTGGTTTACCATCCTAAACCTCTACGACCAATAATAAGCGAGTTATAAGCACTTTTAAGTTTGGCTATGCTAGTTTGACCTTGAAGGAGGGGTCCAAGGTCAAATCCGACCACACCAAAAGATTCCCAGCCCATGATTTCCTATAGGTTTCTTCACCATCCCAAACCTGTAGGACCAATAATAAGCGAGTTATAAGCACTTTTAAGTTTGGTTATCCTCATTTGACCTTGAAGGAGGGGTCCAAGGTCAAATCTGACCACACCAAAAGATTCCCAGGCCATGATTTCCTATAGGTTGGTTTACCATCCCAAACCTGTAGGACCAATAATAAGCGAGTTATAAGCACTTTTAAGTTTGGTTATCCTCGTTTGACCTTGAAGGAGGGGTCCAAGGTCAAATCTGACCACACCAAAAGATTCCCAGGCCATGATTTCCTCCAGGTTGGTTTACCATCCCAAACCTCTAGGACAAATAATAAGGGAGATATAAGCACTTTTCATGACTGCAAAGAAACGCCCTCGGCGGCCATCTTGTTTTTCAAAATGAGGCCAAAAATATTCCCAGGCAAGTTGGTTATGAATATATCCTGTAAATTTGAGAAGGCTAGCTATAATATTTTTTTTCGTTAGAGCGGTAACGGTAAAATCTCTCTACACACTGCGGCGGCGTAAGCGTAATGAAGTCAAATCCATAGTATCCACCGGATGCTATCTGGTGGATACAAATATGGCTTCAGTGTGGTTTTTCTCTATTTTTCTGAATTACTTTAAGATGAAATTTCCATGTACAACACTGTGGTTAAATCTGGGCAAAAATGAAGGGCTACATTGAAAAAGGGAAGATTTGCAGTTTCTGTGAAAAGGACGCGTCCTTTTTACAAAATTGAAGATTTGCAGTTTCTGTGAAAAGGACGCGTCCTTTTTACAAAAGTGAAGATTTGCAGTTTTTCTGAAAAGGACGTGTCCTTTTTACAAAAGTGAAGATTTGCAGTTTCTGTGAAAAGGACACGTCCTTTTTACAAAAGTGAAGATTTGCAATTCCTCTGAAAAGGACGCGTCCTTTTTACAAAAGTGAAGATTTGCAGTTTCTCTGAAAAGGACGCGTTCTTTTTACAAAAGTGAAGATTTGCAGTTTCTCTGAAAAGGACGCGTCCTTTTCACAAAAGTGAAGAATTGCAGTTTTTCTGAAAAGAACGCGTCCTTTTTACAAAAGTGAAGATTTGCAGTTTCTCTGAAAAGGACGCGTCCTTTTTACAAAAGTGAAGAATTGCAGTTTTTCTGAAAAGGACGCGTCCTTTTTACTATAGTGAAGATTTGCAGTTTTTCTGAAAAGAACGCGTCCTTTTTACAAAAGTGAAGATTTGCAGTTTCTGTGCAAAGGACGCGTCCTTTTTGCAAAATTGAAGATTTGCAGTTTTTTCTGAAAAGGACGCGTCCTTTTTACAAAAGTGAAGATTTGCAATTCCTCTGAAAAGGACGTGTCCTTTTTACAAAAGTGAAGAATTGCAGTTTTTCTGAAAAGGACGCGTCCTTTTTACTATAGTGAAGATTTGCAGTTTTTCTGAAAGAACGCGTCCTTTTTACAAAAGTGAAGATTTGCAGTTTCTGTGAAAAGGACGCGTCCTTTTTACAAAATTGAAGATTTGCAGTTTTTTCTGAAAAGGACGCGTCCTTTTTACAAAAGTGAAGATTTGCAATTCCTCTGAAAAGGACATGTCCTTTTTACAAAATTGAAGATTTGCAGTTTTTCTGAAAAGGACGCGTCCTTTTTACAAAAGTGAAGATTTGCAGTTTCTCTGAAAAGGACGCGTCCTTTTTAGAAAAGTAAAGATTTGCAGTTTCTCTGAAAAGGATGCGTCCTTTTTAGAAAAGTGAAGATTTGCAGTTTCTCTGAAAAGGACGCGTCCTTTTCACAAAAGTGAAGAATTGCAGTTTTTCTGAAAAGAACGCGTCCTTTTTACAAAAGTGAAGATTTGCAGTTTCTCTGAAAAGGACGCGTCCTTTTTACAAAAGTGAAGAATTGCAGTTTTTCTGAAAAGGACGCGTCCTTTTTACTATAGTGAAGATTTGCAGTTTTTCTGAAAAAGACGCGTCCTTTTTACAAAAGTGAAGATTTGCAATTCCTCTGAAAAGGACGTGTCCTTTTTACAAAATTGAAGATTTGCAGTTTTTCTGAAAAGGACGCGTCCTTTTTACAAAAGTGAAGATTTGCAGTTTCTGTGAAAAGGACACGTCCTTTTTACAAAAGTGAAGATTTGCAATTCCTCTGAAAAGGACGTGTCCTTTTTACAAAAGTGAAGAATTGCAGTTTTTCTGAAAAGGACGTGTCATTTTTACTATAGTGAAGATTTGCAGTTTTTCTGAAAAGAACGCGTCCTTTTTACAAAAGTGAAGATTTGCAGTTTCTGTGAAAAGGACGCGTCCTTTTTACAAAATTGAAGATTTGCATTTTTTTCTGAAAAGGACGCGTCCTTTTTACAAAAGTGAAGATTTGCAATTCCTCTGAAAAGGACGTGTCCTTTTTACAAAATTGAAGATTTGCAGTTTTTTTGAAAAGGACGCGTCCTTTTTACAAAAGTGAAGATTTGCAGTTTCTGTGAAAAGGACACGTCCTTTTTACAAAAGTGAAGATTTGCAATTCCTCTGAAAAGGATGCGTCCTTTTTACAAAAGTGAAGATTTGCAGTTTCTCTGAAAAGGACGCGTCCTTTTTACAAAAGTGAAGAATTGCAGTTTTTCTGAAAAGGACACGTCCTTTTTACAAAAGTGAAGATTTGCAGTTTTTCTGAAAAGGATGCGTCCTTTTTACAAAAGTGAAGATTTGCAGTTTCTGTGAAAAGGACGCGTCCTTTTTACAAAAGTGAAGATTTGCAGTTTTTCTGAAAAGGACGCGTCCTTTTTACAAAAGTGAAGATTTGCAGTTTCTCTGAAAAGGACGCGTCCTTTTTACAAAAGTGAAGATTTGCAGTTTCTCTGAAAAGGACGCGTCCTTTTTACAAAAGTGAAGATTTGCAGTTTCTCTGAAAAGGACGCGTCCTTTTTACAAAAGTGAAGATTTGCAGTTTCTCTGAAAAGGACGCGTCCTTTTTAGAAAAGTGAAGATTTGCAGTTTCTCTGAAAAGGATGCGTCCTTTTTAGAAAAGTGAAGATTTGCAGTTTCTGTGAAAAGGATGCGTCCTTTTTAGAAAAGTGAAGATTTGCAGTTTTTGTGAAAAGGACACATCCTTTCTAGAAAGTCTGTTTTTTCTATTTTAGACAATTTCTTGGCTTTCAAATGCTGATATTTACATTTTTGATCATGAAAAGTCCAGTTTTTAAAAGTGTTTTTCATTGTTTTGCAGCAAAAGTGCCAAAATCTGCTTATTTTAGGCCTAAAAAGGAAAGCGTGACTTTTCCTTTTTAAATCTGACTTCAGTTAGTTAATAATATGTTATTTGATTACTACATTTACATTACCCTCATATGAACAAATTGACATGAAAATATACGACTTAGATGTGAGCATATTGTATATGACCCTGTGTAAAATTCCGTATACTGATGGACAAAAATAGAGTACTATATAGAGAGGCTAAACTTTTGTTCATGCGTATAAAAATCCGTACACTGATAGACATAAATAAGGTACCATTTGAAACGTATTAGCATAAATTCAATCTGTATATATACTGATGTACAAAAATTGGGTAACAGCACATTTGATCAATCTCAGTTAAAGACCTATATGTGTACATAATTATTTGGAACGTATTAGCATAACTTCAATCTGTATATATACTGATGTACAAAAAAAATTAGGTAACAGTACATTTGATCAATCTTAGTTAAAGACCTATATATGTAATTTGCAAATAATAATAATACATAAAAACTTACTTGTTGGCTGTACCATACAGTTGTTGCTGTTAACTGTTATTGTTATTGGAATCTCCTTAATCCAGTTACAGTTGAAACATACCATATCTATTAGAGTTATATATTTCAGATTAGGCAAAGATCTCAATATATCAGTTATTCCATTTAACTGTACCTCTTTCATGTATAAAATTGTGATTGATGGTCTGTAAAAAAAACTTGGATAAAAAACATCGATGCATGTTGCTATATGATCTACACAAGAACATTCTTCTTTGTTACAACTAAAACTAGCAGTTTCTCTAGTAACTAGTAAAACAAAAACAGTTAATAAGTTAATTTTAACCATCTTTCCGGTCTTTACAAGTCTACTGCAAAGTATGTTCGTCTCTGTACTAGAATATATATAAATAGAAGACTTGTTGATTAGCATTTGAGTGTTATTTATGATGACATTTATGTGTTTAGATTGGAAAGACCTTACCATACGTTAACTGCTCGTAAGCAGATAAGAGAGTACTGTAGTGCCAAGAGAAATAGTTACAATGACCGTAATACCTTTTTTTTCACCTACTACAATCACAATATCTGGACCCACAGGATCTGGTAAAAGTACATTTGTCTTTAGGCTAATAGAAAACAAAGCTGAAATGTTTAGAACAGAACCTGAGAAGATATACTATTTTTATACAGTGTGGCAACCATTATTTGAAAAAAATTTAGATAAGAATATCACTTTTTTACATGGATTACCAGACTCAAAAACAATCGAAAGTATTAGCAATGATAAACATAATCTGATTATATTAGATGATATGCAAATTAAGGCTATGAATGATCCTTACATTGCTAATTTATTCAGCAGAGAATCTCATCATAGAAACCTTAGTGTGATCTTATTGCTTCAGAACTTATTTCATCAGGGAAAATATGGACGTGATGTCTCTTTAAACTCTCATTATTTTATATTGTTTAAAAACATCAGAGACACAAATCAGATTAAAGTATTAGGTAGTCAGTTGGGGATAAAAAATAAATTAGAAAATGCATATAAAGATGTTATACAGGATTCATATAGCTATTTAGTGGTAGATTTATGTCCCTCTTCTGATTCTAATTATATGCTGAGAACACATATTCTACCTGACGAATATACAGTTGTATATAAGTAGTCCTTAAGGTGGATATACCCATATATGTGAATAGACGATTGATGAGAGGTTTAAAGATGACTAAAAATCTTAAGAAAAATGAACATGTGTTACGACTAATTTTAGAGAATAATCATAAACTTAATAAATGTATATTCAGCTATATTAAAGACAAAAGTATAAAAGCGATTGTTGAGATCATTTACAATGTCTGGAATCTACCTTTAAATAAAAATTTTAAAAAAAGTTTGTAGATAATTATAAGATATTACAAAAGTTTATTCGACAGAAGATAAAAAGGAGACAGATTTTAATTAGTCATTATATTCTATTTTCAAATTTGTTACATATATTACGTAAATACATATATCAAATATTAAAATGAATAAATTTGTTTTAATTCCACATGATGAGTATAGTCGTTTAAAGGATCATTTGAAGAAATAAATAAACATGACATTTCAGAGCAGTTAAATATTGACCTCAATAAAAATGATGAAATAAAAGATTATGACAAAAATATCAATCGGTCTTTGAAGAAGGATTTATTGGGTATAAAAGCTAATTCACTAACTGGCCAGAGACAAACAACCGAGGAATTATTGCCTCCGCCAGGTTTTCCTGTACAGAATAAAGACACAAAGATTTTAAAATATAAAAAATCACAACAGTCAGGAGATGGAAAGAAAGAAGATTGGATCAGAAAATGGAAAAAAACAATCAGATGAGATTGATAAATATTTTAAAAAAATTTATTATGACACAAGAAATTCTGCATCATACAGCGGAATAGGAAAACTTTATAGATATGTTAAAAAATTAGGAAAAAAACAAATTTCTAAAAATTAAATTAAAGTCTGGCTTAGTAAACAGGAATCGTATACAGCACATAGATCAGTGAGAAGACATTTTAAAAGACCTTGTGTATTAGCATTTTCTAAAAATTATCAGTGGGATAGTGACACTGCGAATATGGTATCTTATGAGAAAGAAAACGATAATTACAGCTACTTTGCAGTTTTTATTGATATTTTTACTAGGTATTTATTTACTTACCCCATGAAAAGTTTAACAGGGGTAGAAATGGTAAGTGTAATGCAGGAGATATTAAAAACCTAAGAAAAAAATCCTAAAAATCTAAGAACTGATCGGGGTAGTGAATACCTCAATAAAGATGTTGAAAGATTTTTAGCAAGAGAACAAATTAAACATATCTTTACCTATTATGAAACCAAGGCTAATTATGCAGAAAGAGTTATTAAAACAATCAAACTTAAGATATTTAAATATTTCACAGCTAATGAAACTTATAGGTGGATTGATGAGTTTAAAAATATAACATATGCATACAATAATAGCAATCATAGAGGTATTAAAATGTCGCCTACAGAGGCTCTGGTTGCAGATAATTATGTATTATGGCAAAACCAATATCGTGAGATTCAAAGAAAAAAAAATAACCAAAAGCAACCATCTAAAGGATTAAAACCCAAAAAATTTAAAAGGTTTAATTATAATATAGGTGATAGAGTTAAAATTAGTTTCTTGAAAGACAAGTTTGACAAAGAGTATTCTCAAAAATGTTCTACTGAGATATTTACTGTTATTGATAGAAAATTTAATCAGGGTTTTCCTATGTATACTCTTAAAGATTATAATAATGATATTATTAAATCTGATTTTTATGAAGCTGAATTACAATTGGCATATATAGGTGAGGAAACAGAGTATAAGATTGAGAAAATTATAAGAAGATGTAAACGAAACAAGCAAGAGGAAATTTTGGTTAAATGGAAAGGTTGGCCTGAAAAATTTAATTCTTGGATTCTTGAAAAGACTGTCAGGGGATTAACATCAAAAAAAGGATAATGAATAACAATAATTTTTATTTATTTATTTCTTCAAGGGATTCTTTATCATTTCATCCTGATAATAAAGGAACTAATTTTACTGTAGAATTACCGGAAACTGTAAATTTACATGGAGAGTGGGAGGTTGCATTATGTGATTTTTATCATAATGCTGAGATTAATGAAATATTGTATGTCTTTTGTGATTTGTGTGACTACAGTTACATAGGAAACTCACTTGAACCGATAATACGTAAAATATACCCTAACAGCACATCTACAGATTTTCAATTTTCATCGAACTACTACATCAACATAAAGAATAAAACCATAAATAGAATAAAGGTATATATAAGAGATGTAAATTTTGGTTTACCGTCTAGTTTAACAGGTGATATTCATCTATCATTACATCTTAGGAGAAAATATGGATATATATAAAAAGTTCTGTAAAGATTGTATTCAGGGTAAAATTGGTTATAAATGTGATTTTCATATATTGCAATCCTCACCTACAAATAATAATAATGAAAATAAGAATAACAACAATGAAAAATCTGTAGATGTATCTATTGTAAGTCCTACACAGGTGGCAGTAGATCAGGCTAAAAGTGAATTAAAGCAGGGTATGCATATAAATGAGGCACCAATGCTAAAGCAAGTTCAGAGTGGCGGCAGCAGTTATAGAGGACAGATTAAAAGTGTTAAATCAAGAAAAAAACCTACAGTTACTAAAACCAAAATTAATAAAACCAAAGATAAGACTAAGATTAAGATTAAAAAACCAAAGAAAAAAATTACCAGAAAAAAAACCTATAAGTTATCATGGATGTAGTACAAAATTCATTGTCGATTTTTGTTCCTCCTCCATTAGACAACTCGATCCAAAGGGAATATTGGGTAGAATTTAGTCCAGTGGCTATCTTATCTAGTGGAGGAGTTGTTGAGTTTAATATACCTGGCAATTCCTTAGATTACATAAACTTAAGCAAAACCAAGTTACATTTAAAATATATAATAACCAAAGAAAATGGAGATCCTATAGTGGATAAGAGGGATCCTACGAGTGGGAAACCTACAGATGATAGTGATCAAGTAGGACCGATTAATTTTCCTTTACATTCAATTTTTAGGCAAATTGATTTATCTTTCAATCAAAAATTAGTTTCACCAGATGTTGGTGTAAACTATCCATATAAAGCACTAATAGACTTATTGTTACAGTCGACTGATGACATGATTCATTCTCAAGGTCAAGCAGGTCTTTACTTTAAAGATCAGGCTGGGGACATGGATGCACATAGTTATACCTCCAGCAATGTAGGTTTTATTGAAAGATCTATTCCAACCAAAGATGGAGGTTCTGCCAGTATTGAAGGATGCCTATATCTTGATTTAGGAATAGACCAAAAGAGAGCAATTTTAAACGGTGTTGCAATTAATCTTAAATTATTTCAGGCAACAGATGAGTTCAGATTAATGAGAACTGGTGATGAAAATTATAAATTAAAAATCACTTCTGCAATCTTAAAGGTTTGTCATGTTTCTTTACATCCAAGTATGATAGTTGCTCATAACGAGGCATTGGAACTCAGTCCTGCTATATACCCCTTTTGGAGAAGCGATATTAAAAGTTTCACAGTTGGTTCTGGATCTCATACATTCATGACTGATAACATATTTCATGGAGAAGTACCCAGTAAAATTATTATAGGATTAGTATCCAATGCAGCTTATTCAGGAGATTATGTTAAAAACCCTTTTAATTTTCAAAACATGGGGTTAAATTACTTAGAGATTAATGTAGATGGTCAACCAGTTCCAAATCGCCCTTTTAGACCAAATTTTGCAGAAAAAGATTATGTTGCCTCTTATTTAAGTCTGTTAGATAATGAATTTGCTTTAAAAAATGGTATTATTATTAAAGCAACTGATTTTCCAGAAGGTTACGCATTATACTTGTTTGATGTCCAAAGTTTTATATCTGGAGGAATAATGACTAAAGCAGCTAAAGGTCATGTGAGATTAAGTGTTAGATTTGCAAGTGCTATAACAGAAACTATAAATATCATAGTTTATGCAAAATTTCCTGAGATTATGAATATAGATAAGGCTAGAAACGTTACAGTTAGCTAGACTAATGAATACTAAGGATATTGAAAGAGCCATGCTCAAAGATGAATTTATAAAACAAAGATTTATAGGAGTGTATCCTATAGATAGAATTCCAGTAGATTTACCTCCTAAATCATTGATAATAGTAAATCTAGATCCGTCTGATAAAAAAGGTAGTCATTGGGTTGTTATTCATCATACAACAAAGGGAAAAATTGAACATTTTGACTCATTAGGAAACAAACCAGAGGTGAAAATTCATATTTTATTGACAGCAAACAATATGACATATAAATACAACAACAAGAGAGTGCAGAATTTCCTCACAGATACATTCGGATTATATTGCATTTATTACAGCTATTACAGTGCCAGAGGAAGAATTATGGAGGAGATTTTAAATGACTTCAGCTCAAACTTAAAACATAATAAAATAATTGTAAAAGCTTTTTATTGTACATATTTTATCCGAAATAAATGATAAATGTGGACATTATGTTTCCGTAATTTCTTCTGATTTACGTGAATATGTAACAAATCTTTTGCCCTTGAGTATAGTTCTTGATACATTATGATCCAAAAAAAGAGGTCACTCTGCAGTCTAAATATATACGTGTTCTTAAAGTAAAGGCTTGATCAATGGCTATGATTCAGAATATAACTAAAATTTCTTGCAAAGATCCATCAATATTTTACCTACTAGATTATGACCCGAAATGGAATTTTTATCTAAAACAGCAATTACATTATTCTTATTGGTAACACCTAATAATCCTGATAAAGTTTTACTGTAATTCACCTGTTTATAACATATAAAAAAATCTTTGTATTTAAATAATTCATTACGGAACTCGGTTGACTGTGAAAATTTTAACAAAATGGAAAAACGCATTTTCCTCTCTAATAAATCTATGTCTTTATAAATTTGATTTCCATTGTTTGATTGATCAAAGGAAATGTCACATGGATCTACATTCTCCTTAATTATCTCTAACAAATCATCTCTTTCATAATGTTTACACAGTTCTGACAGAAATAAATGTTCACATGAAGGATATTTTTCGTGATTAAAAATAATTTCGCAGGGAAAAAGATTGGACGTGGATCCTGAATCTTTTCAATGATACGAACTTCATGTGACCAAGGAGATAGACAAATATTCAAGGGAGTAGTTGTAATTCCATCTTCCATTACCTTACGTTTACAATAAAAATAATTGAAACCAATTTTGTCTTGAGAATATGTGAACATAGAGGTATTTTTCATTCGAAATCCTATATTTGTACTATTATTTGTACGATAATTGAAAAGTGTGTCTCTGAACTTTTGCATAGGTTCCTCCAGTCTTTTTTTGGAAACTCCTTTACACGAAATTTTTTGTTTACCATTAGAATCCTCAATTATATAGGATTTAGAACATAAAGAAATCATCTTATCTCCTGAAAATTCTAATTTCATAATCCCTGTAAATCGCTTGTCTAACTGTATATGTTTAGAGCAGCAACGTCTGGGAAACCATACGGCATCTACATTATCCGAACACCTGTCAAATAATTCACTAAAATATTTTTCTTTATATTCGTCTCTGATACATTCATCTAAACTTATGTCGTTTAATGCCATGTACATGCTGTCGGTATCCATTTCTGTTAATTCAAAGGAATTTGGTTTCAAATACTTAACCAGGCAATCATGATAAAATTCGAGCATACGTAACTTGGCATATTGTAAAATAAAAAAACCTATTTGTATTGGGGTGTCTAATAAGACCTTTTTCTTATACATTTCTACCTCGAAAATTCCATTGTTCATATTTTCCAGATGTTTAAAGTTAAATGAGTTTATTAACCTTTCCCTTTTCTTTCATATATTTAACATTACAGTGCTTTGTCTTGTTAATTAAAATTGATCCGTAGCTACTATTACTTATTAATTTGTAAGTATCTCCTATAATTGCCTTATCTTTGTCTTGATCACCCATAATTCTATTTTTGGTTACAGTATCTATAAAGGAAGAAAAAGATTTTTCAGGTTGGAACTCAATTACCTGATAAATTTTGGTTATTATACAGTTATGATTCAAATACCATTGTAACAAAGGGGTAGACATTAAAATTTTTTTTGCCTTTTGTCCACTTATTAACAAATGTCTTGTTTTAAAATTGATATCATTATTCTTACAATATTCTTGCATATGATCTCCAATAGCCTCTAGCGGTACATCACAGGTGCAAAAAAATGGTGGAAATTCTTCAAAATATTTTTCATAACCTTCTTTGATTGTTATATCTACCTCTGCTACACCAAACAGTCTACCCATATTAATGTCATAAACTATTTGTTCTGCAGTAAGTTTGCCTTTATTTTTTATATAATATTTTGGAAGATAATTTTCATAAAAATGTAAACATTTAGGTTTAAGATTTTTAATAAATTCACATTGCTGAATTGAGATAAAACTAAGACCCTCTCTTTCAAGATATTTTCTTTTTATTTCATCTTTCTTTTGAATCTCTTCTAAACGTTTTAACCAGTAATGATTTTTTATATTTTTAACTATAAAGCACTTATGGGGACATCCATGAAAGTAGCAGCCATTAAATTCATAAACAGTTTTACTGTTGACACAATATCCATCTACAAGGTAGTTACCAAAACGAATTTCTTTAGAATTATTTAATTTATGTAAAATTTTAATATTTTGTATTTTCATAAGATAATCCATCCAAACGTAGGAATCAATATATCTCTCACTCACCTCAGGGCGAAAGGAATTTTCAAATTTTCTTCTAACATATACCCCAGTAGGCATATTTTGCCTTATTGCATAGGAATACAAGCCATTACAGTCATAACCAACTACAGATTTACATTTATTTTTGTCAATTTTTTTAATATTTGTCTCTCCTTTTTCATGATAACGTGTAAATATGATACTAGGCCCTCCCACTATATTCTGTCTAAATGTATAATAAAGGTCAGCATTGTTTTGATTGAACAATGAAAATTTACTGATAGTAGATTTGTATAACATTTTCCTAGCCACTCCAGGTAAAGTAATGAAATCCTTAAAAATATCAATACCCTCATTAAAATAAATTTGTAGAAAAGACTCTAAAGCCTCACAAAAGGGTCCTGTATCTAAATTGTTGTAATAAATCAGATAATCTTTAAAACATGTCATGTGATTTTCATTCCATATTTTTAATAACTTCTTATAATCATCCTCGTTTTGAATAGGATTTTCCTTTTTTATTGAAGAATAAAAATCTGAGGCAGGTGGAAGAGAGGTGTCATTCAATTTTTCAAAAGTATCAAACCATTCATAAGGAAATATACCTTTGGGTGTTGTAGATCCATATGCCTTTAAAAATTGAGAGTAAGAGGATCCAGCAGCTAAATAATTTGAAATATCAATAAATTTGAGATCAGGAACTGAAACAGACAAATAAGAGTTGTTTTTTTTAATAGTAAAAATATCAGTATCTTGATAATTTTCGGTGATGTAACTCATTATTTCCTTCTTTATGAGATTGATATCATATCTACCTGAGTTAAAGCCGATCACTGGAACTTGTGAGATGTATCTTAAAAATTCCTGCTTCAGACTGCAGAGCGATTTATATATATGAGATAAAATTTTATTTTTTTGTAATTTCTTGTTTTGATTAGATTCTAATTCAATGTTTGCATATTTCATAAGCAAATTATCTATTTGAGCTAAAATAAAATCATATTTTTCAAACATTTCATCCTTATTAGAGGCACTAATTTCTGATAAATAAGTCATCATTTCATTTATTAATTCATCAGATTTTTCATTAACAAAACATACAGGACTTTCGTAACCAGCAACATTAGATGCAATACTCACACTAACAGGTACATGTTCAGATATCCATGTTAATTTATCTGAGGTTAAAATTTCACATTTTAATAACACTGCCTCCATATCCCACACTACAAATTTATCATAATATTCTAAATTTTCAGGTATATCAATATTCAATGTTCTTAATTTGTCAAAAATTGTTACTGGAATTGAATAAAATCCGCCTGGAAACACATGCTTAGTTCGATTGTAACAAATGACATAATGTTTCTTCATATTCCATTCTCTCTTAAACAATTTTGAACATTTAGCACATTCAAACTTTTTAGCAAATTTACTGAAATTTGTTATATAACTTAGATGATTTCCAGACAGATTTAAATACATTTTATCAATATAACTATTCAAAGAATTAAATATCAAACTAATAGTTCCATTATCATTTAATGAATAAACAATAACTTTAATAGAAAAACAGTTTTCAACATCTTCCATTTGATCTAGAGGCAGTCCAGTAAAATTACTGTCATTTGAAATCTTCTTATATGTCTTCCATATATTCAAATATTCTTTAACTTTTTTTTTATTTTTCTTATGATATTTTAAACAACGGAAAAAGCATAATTTATCTGTATGTGGTAGTCCTGTTCTCTTATTAAGGTACATTGTTTTTAAAAATGCATTTCTTCTAACATTATCTGGCATGTCAGGTGAATTTCCAAGAGGAAAACTGGTTTTGAAAACATTGTACTGTATGTTAGTTATAAATGCTAAAGTCCATGCAGTTGAAGGTCTCACAGCTCTGGCATTTTGAATGACATCTATTCCAGTAATTTTGTGCATGAAGAAATGAATGCTATTCCTGTTTGATATTGTAAATGGGTAGGTTAAAACACGACTATTAAAATGAGGAATATAGTATCTGTATTCACCAGTTTCATTATTAAATAAAATCATCCCAAAGGCAAAATTTATCCTAAAGGCATTTTGTTGATCATTAAAAATTTGTTGAATATGACCTCTTATTTCTCTGTAACCTCCATGTAAATTATTACTTTGAAAATTATAAATTTTTCTCAGTTCACCTTCTTCGTCAGGCGCCATTATATATTCTCTATTTGCAATATAAACCCTTTTCAATTCATTATTGTCACTGTGAAGAATGTCTGGTGGTATATTTTCCACATTGTCATTCCCTCCATGTTGAATATTCCTATGATAGTACAATTCTCTCCTTGATTCACAAACTTCTTTACAAATTGAACACTTATATGCAGAAATTTTCTTTTCATCATTTTTTAGGTTCCTGTGAGTATTTTTAATGTGATAATCCAAAGCCTTCGTATCAATAAATGGAATGTTACAATAACGACAAATAAAACGACTACATGTCAGTAAATGTGTTGACAATTCATCTGGTGAATAAAATGCATCATCACAAAGTTTACAAACAAAATTAGCTTGAGTTATTCCACAAAAAAGAAGATGATGTTTTAAATTGTTCTGATTATACATTTCATTTCCACATTTTTCACATTTACATGATGAAAATCCACTATGGTTAGCCATCTTTTTAGTCTAAGATGAAATTAATTTATGAAAAAATAAAATTCTTGTGGTAGTAAAACATTCAATAGAGTCTGCTTTTATTGCACTGTTTCCAGTTGGATAAATGTAGGTTATTTATTCTAAGGATTCCTCAAGTCTATCATAGGCTTGTTGAAATCTTTGCCGTGCTTCTTGAGCTTGAGGTGAGTATATATCCAATCTTCTTTTCCATTGATAAAAACTGTTAACTATTTTATTTTTAAAAACTTTCATTGTTATAATAAATATAGGAATAGTAAATCTAGGATAATGCCAAATAAAACATGACACATAAAATAAATTGACACGTAAAGCTTTAAAACTGTCAATAGGAAAAAGAGGTAAAGCCATTGCAAGAAATCTGTCTGGTTGTTGAAGTTTCATATTACGAATTTGAATGTATAAGTCACGATATGTTATTTCAGGTTTTTCCATTGTAAATGTTTACCAAGCAAACTTAAGATTATTTTGTACAATGACATAAAATCTGACAGGTTATAAAGGTATAAAAACAATGATTCAGCATATTTAAATTAGTTGCTGACGTGATTATTTTGGCAATCATTCTAAAATTTGTCATAAAGTAAACAAGTCAAGGTTAAAGATATATTTAAATTAAAGAAAATAAGAGGAGGTGTCTTATCTTTTGACCATCAGTATATATTATTATACAGTATCCTCCAAAAAAATGGTCCAAGTGGTTAAAATCCTTGATGCATTGTGACTGGGTTAAATTAGGTAGAAGAATGGAATGAGATGTTTTTGAGATTCAGTGGGTATAAGAGGCAATGGTAAATTAATCATTGGGTTAGGTTAAGTGTCCTTAAATTTATTATTGCCTTTACGTAGAATTTATTTATATATAACCTTGAGTCTGGGATGTAGTAGAAAGTTAAAATTCCATGTTTATTGTAAAGAATCCTTATAGAGTTCTTCAATATATAATATTAAATATTTTATTTTTAAAATATTAAATAAATATATTACATATTCAGTCATTGATCTCTAAAAAGAGACAACACAAAATTAATGACAGCTGAGAGAGTGGGGACTAGGGTTTGGGAGGGTGGGTTATTGATATATTTATATATTGATATATCTTTTTGTATTTTCTTTGTGGTGAATATTTACTATTCATTGTAGTATAGTGCTTATAAATCTCTCAGTTGATAGTAAACTTTTGCATATCAAGTGTTTGGTCTTGAAACTAGGATTTCTAGTCCTCAATCCTAAGTAGGGTTAGGGGTTAGGGTGATTGAGAAGGGAGTGGGTTATTAATATATTTACAGTTTTGAAACCTGTGAGTTGATAGTAAACTTTTGCATATAGGGTGTTTGCCCTTGAAACTAAGATTTCTAAGAAATCCAAAGTATTAGCATATAAGGTGTTTAGCCTTGAAACTATATTCTGTATGATATATACATTAGATATTAATTCAGCCTGTGCTGCTAGTAAACTTTTGCATATAAGGTGTTTGACCTTGAAACTAAGATTTCTAAGAACTTAAAATAAAATTCCAAGAACTTGAGATGTATTTCTTCATTCCAAATGTATTGGCATATAAGGTGTTTGGCCTTGAAACTATTTTCTGTGTGATATATATATATATATATATATATATATATATTAATATATAACCTATATTCTATAATCTATATCTATCTAAATTAGCATTATAGGAGGGTTATTGATCTGATTTGACTGATTGATCTAAAGGGGGTATAGTAGTAAATAAGAGTTAGTTAGGGTTAGGGGTTGGGGTTGGGGTTAGGTTAGGGGTTCTATGTAACATGACATTGTAGGAGATCTTAGCATGCAGAAGAATATTACTGTATATATATTACATATTAATTTTCCTGTGAGTTGCTAGTAAACTTTTGCATATAAGGTGTTTGGCCTTGAAACTAAGATTTCTTTATATTACATATTGAGTTGCTAGTAAACTTCTGCATATAAGGTGTTTGGCCTTGAAACTAAGATTTCTAAGAATTAAAATAAAATTCTAAGAACTTTACCAAAGTATTAGCATATAAGGTGTTTAGCCTTGAAACTATGTCAGCATATAAGGTGTTTAGCCTTGAAACTATTTCTGTGTGAAATATATAATATATATTAATTTATATTAATATTCTATAATCTATATCTATCTAAAATAGCATTATATTATTTTATATTCTATAATCTATATCTATGTAAATATAGCATTGTAGGAGATCTCAACATGCAGAGGGGTTATTGATCTGATTTGACTGATTGCACTAAAGGGTTTTAAGGGAAAGGGGGTTAAAGGGATAGGGGGTTAGATTATTGATATATTTACAGTTATCTATCAGTGGTTGACATATTTATTGACATATTTACAGTTATCAATCACTTCCGGGTATTGAGACCACGAGACACCCTCTTATTCACTACTACTACCAGGTAAAGCATTTGCTAGGAGGACTGATATTTTAAGGTCTCACAGGTGACGAATCCCCCTAAATAATTAATGACCATGATGCAAAGTTGATGTAGCATATCCATGCCGCTGTTCCACTCTGGCATCAGTTGGGTGACAGTGGCCACCGTAATCTGGTTTTTCACTCTTTCCACGGTCTGATCCACTTGCGGGGACATCTGGGTTACCTTATCATAGATAGTGCCCCTGCTAGGTAGTCTAAGATAAAAACATCTACTGCTATAAAAACATTTGCCATTTCAAGTACAAACCATACGAATTTATTCATTATATATACTCACAGGTCATTAGCCTAATAGGGAGCCAACTTGTTGTTAACTAGTTTTTTTTCCAAGGGTTGGGAGCAATGTTTACAGAGTTGGTTAGGATTGGTTGTAGTTTCCCAGCTTGCAATGGTGGATCGGCAAAATATCAAACATGTTTGATATTTCACTGACCCTCTGTGACTCTGTATCCAGAGCTTGGCTCTGCCCTCCTGGAAACTGTTGTGTTGTGGATCTTTAAGGTCACACTTGCCGTCTGGTCCTATATTGATACTGTCTGGTCTGGAAGAACGTAGAGCTCTGTGGTTGTAAAGTACCAGGACTCAGGCTGTACACATCAACTGACCATACTTGAAAGCCAACCAGCCTGTTGTAAACATAACGGACCTGACTTGGACCCTTCCCGTCTTCAACTGTAGAGTCAGTAAACACCTCAGCCGGCCTCATGTTACAGACCCACAGCTTGTCAGTTATGAAATCTCTGTTTATATAAGGTGAGTCGGTTTGCATACTGCATCATTTGAAATCTGACATCTGACAGATTAGATCTGGCAGTGTTTCAAGATAGGATTTTGTTTTATACAAATTAACTAGGATTTCGTGTTGAGATACAAGTTGGGCTGACTTGTGGTTAGGACTTTGTTTTTTTTTTACAAAACGCTGCTTTTTCAAAGAAAAATGGGTCATAAGAAGGGAAAAAGAGTGAGAAAGATAGAAGTCCCCACAGACTCCCCTCCAGATTGGGGACTCAGCATATTGCCAGGCTTCAAGTCCCTGGCCCAAAGTGCATCCGCTGCTTCAGCACAATAACAGGTCATGCACCAGTTTGCACAGATGCAAACCATGCTGTCATCATTCTATTGGCCAAAGCAGGAGACAACAAGAACAGCCTTCTGAAACTATCTGTCATTAGAGGTGGAGGCCTCAGAAGATAAAGACTTTCAAACATTCAGAAATGAGGCTGTGAAACTTCTTAGTAGCATCCAAAGCAGGACAGAGGAAAGGAGCCCCAGCAACCACAGTAACAGACACTTTCTAGGAGCTCAAGTGCAACTTCAACATTTGTGCCACAGACATTTCGACAGCCACAGCAACCAGCACCAGTTGCAAGGGAAGACATCTTAACCATGCCAGAGAATCAGATGCCAGCAATCAAGGCCATCCAAAACTCTCAGCAGAGCCAAAGGACAGCAGCAGCAACCCAGAGGGCAGCCGACTTCCTTCTCAGTTGTTAATGACCTGGACCTTCAAGACCACTTCAGATGAAGTTTTTCAACAGGTGACTTGTGATTTGGTTTGAAAAAGTTTTAAAACTTGTTGGAAATGGATTAGATTTTTGTAAATTTATTGAAAATAATTGGGTAGTCCTGAAAAGGACTGATAAATGCCAGCGTCTTCTGCCCCCAGAGACACTTCTGCCCAGCCAATGCCCCCAATTCTTTTTGATGTTTGGTGTCCCTTGAAGGATTCCTGTACTTGTCACCTTGTCAACTTGTCACATACACTTGTTCTTTTCATAGGGCCACTACATCATTTGCTGGGGTTAGTGCCCTGTCTTCTCTGCCCTGGTGTGTCCTTTGCATGCTGCGCAACACCACACATGTAAAAACCAATGTCTCTGACAACTTTTGGCCTTTGATGCATGGTGCCCAGGAGTACCCTGAATCTGCTCACTAATATCCTAAAAGCATTCTCCACCACCCTCCTGCCTCTTGAGATCCTGTAGTTTGTTATTCTTTCTATTCTTGTAAGTTGTCTTCTGCTGTAGGGTTCCACCATCCATGGCATTAGGGCAAAAGCATCGTCACCCAGGAAGAAATGCAAATCTGGTCCTTCCTCCCCCAATGGTCCAGGTGGCGGAAGCCCTAAGGTGCCATCCTCAATCTTCTCCCTCAAATCGCTTCTGTTGAAAATCTGTGCATCTGATGAAGATCCACTTGACCTAAAAAATGACCCAGAAGAATCTGTATTCTATATCAACCAGGGCTAGCAGCACCAAGGAAAAGAAGCCTTTGTAGTTGTACTAGTCACTACCTGATTTCTTTGGCTTCTTTATGGCGATATGCTTCCCATCTATTGAACTTACAGCATAGGGGACATTCCATCCGGTTCTAAACTTCTCCTCCACCCTTTACCACTCAGTAGGGTTAGTATTGCAGTGCAAATATTTGCCCTGGAATTCCAAAAAGGATGGCTCGACAGACCTGGGGGACGAATTTAGAGATGGTGGTTCAGCCAACCAGCCAGTGATACTGCAAGGAGGTGTACTTTGCTCCTGTTGCCAGGTGTCTCAGCATTATTGCCAGTTTCAATCCAACTTCCAAGGGCTTCCTGAAATTGGTCACTTCTTGATGCAGTATTGTATGCGTTCTTTAATGAGGTAAAAAAGGCAGACAAAATTCTGGTATCCTGGGATATCAGTGTATATTAAGTCGGCCAGGAGGTTGCTGTAGCATCCTTTTTCTTGTCTCTGAAGTATCCAGGGCATGATCCAGGGGTTTGGTGGCTTTCTTCTTCTCCTGGGGGCTGGCAGGAGCTGTAGATTTTGTGCTAATTGTATGGTAGTACTGGCCCTGGGTTCAGATGTGTCCTTCTCTGTCTGCAAATCCTGATGAAAATCAAAATATTAAACTCAATAAAAACAAAAGTACAATAAGCTTATGTAGAAAGTCTTGTGATGTGCAGCTGACATCTTTGCGTTGACAAATAATGTTTTTGATAGCCAGAGGGGGCTAACATAGTTTTAGTTCGATCCCAACCTTGATCCCAACTCCAGGAATTATCAGTCCAGTCGGGGTGAGTGGGGAAAATACTCCAGTCCTCTCTGTTTGTCAGTACAGCTTGTCGGTGCTTGATATGGCTTGTCTGTTAGGGTTCACAGCTTGTCATGGTAGTTTCCCATCTTATTGTGGAGAAAATCATCCTTACCCGAAGTCAGGTCTGGAGGTAGATCCAGACAAACCGGGATGTACTACATCCTGTAGGGGATATATAACCGACCCAACATTTTCACACACTTTTCTGCATTTGTGTCCCCGACTCCCGACTTTTGCAACCAACCCTAGTGTTGTAGAGTCAGTTATAGGGTCGGTTCCAGTGGAACACCACCATAAAGAAAGATAACACTGTTGGGTTCAGGCTCTATACATATACTGAAAGGACAACTGAGGAGCTGGACAACGTATATGACCACAAAACAGCTGAAATTTCATATTTTTGGAACAATATTAGTAGAATTCCTAAACTTAATTTGTAAGGTGATTTTGTGATCATCCTTAGCAATATTAGTCAAACAGGATTTGACCGGAGGAACATTATTTTTATATTTGGGAGCATTTACACAAGCCCTCCACAATTTGGGTTCCACATTCATGCTGATTTGTTTACTGGTTTGAGCAATCGGAAGTAGAGGGATGAGGGATTAGTCATGAGGGATTCACAAGTAGGAATCTATTCAAGATATTTGTCCAAACGTACAACAGCCCCATTACCAGCAATTTTACGAGTGATCAACATCACAGCTGAAAGTTATAATGAACTACCCGAATTCACATGTTTGTTACAAATGGAGTTAAGAGATCTGAACCCTCATATGTTCCTTCCATGATGCCAAGTAGTTATGTAAAACAGAGATATTATGTTTATTTCTGTATGCACTTATAAGAGGAGCTTTGGATCAAATTACAGCTTAGGCATAGTGTTTTAACAACTAGGTGAGGAGGTATTATGTTTATTTTTGGATGCACTAATAAGAGGAGCTTTGGATCAAAATACAAAGTGCTTTAACCACAAGGTGAGGAGCCTCGAGTATCTCTTCTCCTAATAATCCAAATGACTTGATGAGTACTTGATGAGCCATACAGAGTCATAGTTGTTTTTTTAGGATTCTGTGCCTAATTTTCTATTGTGGCAGAGTAAATGGCCTTTAAAAGTTTTGATTTATTGACATTTCCTTTCCTGTGATTAGTTTCTAGCCTTTGTTCTGATGCAAACAATCCATTTCATAGAATAAAGTATGTATTTACAGAAAAAGGTTGTGCCAGGCTTTGTGTTTTGTAGCACGTACTAAGTCATGTATGAACAATATATGACATTTCATTTTTCATTAAATCATTAACATGTCTGGAAAAAAGTTTATTGCTTCAGCAAGAACACCTGAAATGTTAGCAATTACATCAATGTTCCCTGTTACATTCAGAAACAGATGATGGAAGGTGATTGTATAAAACTTACACCATAGTGTAAACCTGTTTAAACCCGATTTACAGAGATTGTGATAAAATATATGAGGAAAAACCAGGGATGAGTCTATAATTATTCTGCCTCTCCTGAAGACCATACTGAGGCAGATGAAAACACATCACTACTACTCTGATTCCAATAATATATGTCACTGCCAAAGTGACACCGCTCAGATCTTTCGAGGTGATGTTGCAGATTTTGACTGCCGATACAAAGATTTATGCCAACATCAATTGTTATGCATTACAGGCTTGAGGGGTCTACAATAGAAGGGAGGACCAATACTAGGGTTAATAAGGAAGCAACCTGACTCCGACTCCCGACAATGAGACAACGAAATTTTCTGTCTAAAAAAATTGCCATGGCCTGAAGAGACATGCAGCAGACAATGAAGATGAAAGAAAGACTTATAAAACTTGTGTACAGTATGAGTGATGAAGGACTTCAAAGACGCCAATAGTCATCCCTAAAAGTTGCAGCAGGGGTACCTGGATATTTATTTGTTACTAATGATGCAACAATATTGCTGCGTACACATATTGGAATGTCAAATACGTAAACAAAAACTTTAAAAAACTAAAATACTTATTTTCTGGATAATTGAAATGCAGAAGAGTAAAAAGTTGAATGTTGGTCGTATCTCATGACATTTTCAAATTTATGTCTGCATGCCTCAGAATCTTCTTTGGAATGCTTTGGAATGCTTTGTTTTTGTTTACAATAACTTCTATGATTTTTTTTTAATGTTGTTGATATACTTCATCACTCTTCCTATAGAATCCCACGCAATCAATGTAAAGTTGCTTTTTTTCTGTTCGCATTTAAAGATATAATTCATTTAACATACCACATTTTACTCTTATATATTCTGGTGGCCACGTAAGAAGCCCATTTTAATCAAGGAGATTTATTGCAAAACTAAATACAATAAGCACAAATATGGATTTTGTGCCACTTTAACGAACCAAGTAGTAGGACATCATTTCTGCAGAAAAGCTTTGTCCATGGAACAGAGCAAACCCAACACAAGTTATAATTATAGTAATGATCTGGTGTGATCCAATACAATAGACTCTAACACAAGACCATTTTTACCTGAGAAAAAATGAAAAAAAGATTTTTTTTATAAATTTTGTTGAGAGATATTGATTATTTTTTAAATGAAGTGGTGTGATAGTTACCAATCAAAAAAAGTTTAGGGAATTCTGTAAAATGAAAATTGTTTTAACAATCAAACTTAATAACCATTAAATATCCATAATTAATACTATTATGGTCGCATTTTACCCCTGTGGTTGGGCGAAAATGCTTTCCATGTATTTAATTAAGAGCTCCTCAGTGGCCCAGTGATTAGCAAATTTTGCATCTAAGCCCTGGCTGTTGCATCTCCGTGTGTTCGACCCCAATATGATTCTGTCTGTTGAATGGAAGGTAAAACCCTAGCTGTGAGTATCCATCTCTTCTGTGTCAAAGCATGTTGTTTAAGTATTGGTGTTTTCCTAGGTTATATCAACTGTAAAGTTTTGGAATTTATATAAAGTATCCATACTAGTCTTTGTGATTACGGATATGTAAGTATATTACTCAAATTTGTCTCATGCATCAAACTTTCAATGAACTTACATCTGCTTTCGATTATGTTGAAATCTTTAGGAAACTGGTTCTAACAGCACCAGCCGAGCCAAGCCAAACAGTAAAATATATCAGGTAGAAAAGAAGGGCTGAAGATAGAAACAATCCTTGGACAGAACTGAACTTATTCCTAGGTCAGAGCTTTCCTTACTGGATTTATGAGGTACAACTGAATGGACTAGTCTACCTTCAGTTCGATCTTGTTCGATTAGCTACGAATTTTGTTGGGACACATTCAGTGGGCTCCACCTTTGAATAGGACCTCTTTGTTGTGATGTGACATGACGTGGAATGACTTTTGCATTCACTACCGGATTTTTTTTTCAATATTTAAAATAGGTCTCTTGAGCCTTCATGAGCCATACTAAAATATATACACAGCAGGGGTGAAGAGAGTGGCATGATATGTATTCAGATGTGTTTTTTTTTGTTTATCGTATACTACCCACATGCAAGGATCTCTATTTGGATCCATTAGGACAAGGCGATCACACAGAAGGCAAATATGCACAATAACAATGGTAGGGAACTCTGTGACCTAGCCATTAAATTTTGGCATCGGTGTAAAATGCTCATCATCACACAACATATTCTGACTAATTCCTCCACATATTCTTGTGAAATTCGCACAGAGTTTACAAATTCAAATATTTTAAAGCAAGTTCAACAAAGACAATCAAAATATAGAGTAAGAACAGTAAAATTTGCCACTTGGTGGGGGAGATCATTTCTTAAAAGTACAGAAAAATAATCATCCCTAGTGCAAGTGTTGTCTCAGGTGAGAAAAAAAGGCTTTGTGTAGTCAAAAAATCACAAATGTTAATAACTCTCTCAAAATATAATTTAAGAGGAAACACTATAGAGTTTATGGGATTCTTTGTTTAAAATTCTTTTTTTGAAATCGAATTGCAACTGTTTGCATTGTAATATAGACAATGCATTGTTGTGTTCTCGAGAAACAGCAATTTGTAATCTCAAACATTCAAATGCCACAGTCAGTATTGTTGTGGAATATCACCAGAGAATTTCACAGCTGTGTTCAGTTTTGTCATTTTGCAACCCTAAAAGAAGTGTGCATATCTTACAGAAGGATATTGTACACAGGATTTATCATTTCTACAGAATGACACATCTTGTCTTATATACTTTGTTAATCTTATTTGGTCAAGCTATTAATGGTACGTATTTTATGTTTATATATGTCATGTTTTGAGTAGAACATATTGTATTGTATATTTATATTCAGTGCAATATCTTCTCATACTATGGGACGCTATTAATCTATCAAGCGACTGGCATTCCCCTAACTGAAAGACAGAGGTTCAGGAATAACCATTTATCAATGCCCTTGAGGTTCTTTAACCTGCCACTGGGGATAGGACCCAATGACAAAAGTACCGCCATTTTAAGCGGTCTGTCAACCCACTATATCTCTACCTATATACATATATTTATATATATATAAAGTATATATGTGACATAAAAACAATAATGACAGTACACAAATTCATTACAAGCCTCTTTTTGCTATAAAATCTACCAATATACACATTCAGTTTTTTTTTCGTTAGTTCCTGTCAGCTCTTATAATATCTTTTTGTTAATTTGAGACAGATGTTTGTTAAATTATGCAACTAAGACACATATGATTATCTGTATGTTGTGTATTTACAGTTTTAGGACAGTTATGTCTCAATCTCCTATTCTGTTAGATTTCACTGTTCTGGGTGTATTACATAACTGTCACCTAAGTTTAAAAAAGTATCAATTTATATTATGTTCCATAGATTTCTGAAAGGTGAATCAGTCAGTTCAATAAAACTAACCATATATTTAAAAGCTACACATATATCACATTATTGTCACCTAAGTTTTAACATGTAAAAAAAATAAACTATGTACTATGGATTTTTTTAAAAAAAGAATCAATCAGTTCAATAAACCTATCCAGATATTTCAGCAGCTTCAAATTTGTAAAGATAGCCTAAATTACCATAACATACAAAACTGTTCAATTTATATGCAAAGTGTGCCTTTTCTCTGATTCAAGTAAAGAAAACATTTACAAGCAGTAATAATGTTTTTGTCTACATATTTCATGCATTTACTTATAGGCGACATAATTGACATAACTGTGTACCTGGGATATGACTGCCATACTTCCAATTTCTGCGAGCGTCTGATGACGCTAGAAGGTGGTAGCTGGCAGGATCCTAGCAGATCATTTGATCTGTCCCACAACAAACAAAGAAATACCCAAAAGGCCTGGTTGGCAGTGGGTAAACGTCAATTTAAGGGAAAAAGAGGAACAGATGTCACACTGACTATTAAACGTATGTATGAATATATATTTGAAGCACAAGAAATTCAATATATAATAGAACTGAATCTAAATGTATTTTATGTTTAATTTATATTTCATGACCTTTGACATAAATGAAAATAATATAAAAAAATCATTGCTATTTGCTATTTCGATTTTTTTACAGCAACAGGAACAGTTAAAAACTTCCAAGTATTTGAACTCAGTGTTAAAGTGAAGCATGTGGAGGAAATAAATGTCAACTACAAACTTGCTTCAGGTGGTGTAGCAGGAAATTCGGTAAGTTACTTTCTATTACTATTACATTTGAAATTTTTCAACTTGCTAGTATTACATTTGACTCCAATCTATTACTTCGATTACAAGTCGGGTCATTGTTTATGAGTATTTTTGAACTATACACAGATAATAAAAGTGTTGGGTACAGATTTTTAATTCACTGTTCTGTTAAAACTCACAGTGAGACAACCCTATTCAGGGACCCTTTGAAAGATAAAAGGTGGATATCAAAAGTGTGTTTTGGGGTCATTTTTGTCCTTATGGCTACAAAAATCTCTATAAATGTTTTCAAGTTCTTTTATGCAGACATGGTCATGAATATTCAGTGTTTTTAGAGTATTGTGATTACATATTTGTGTGATTTCACATCAGACAGGTCTCATCAAATATTCTTCATTCTATAGTCCTGCTGACTTCATAATATCAAATACGAATGCTCCCCAGTAAACATTTTGGGGTTTTGCAATGTTTGAAAGGACATGTTTGGCACAGGTTAAAAAGTGATGGGTATGAAAACCATTTATAATAGAACGTTTTTAAAAGTTTTATGTATACCTTTTATTAAATGTTTAGTGAAAAACGTTACAAATGAAAATAATAATGGGGTCAGAGGTCATATTCAATATCTTCTTAATGTTGCTCACTAATTAAAATATGTTTAGAATACCATAAGATAGGGTTTAAATAGGTTTAAAAACATTTTGTAAACGTTTAAACCATTTTAAAACGTTTCAAATGTTTACTGGGCCTAGATTCCTCAGCTTGCTTGGTCCGATATTCAAGGACTATTAGTACAGACGTCTGCCTTTAATATTGAGGTAGATAAGTGTCATTGACGGGACATAACATATTGCTGACAGTATATGACTGGAGTATTTCCTGACCTCTAGGATTTGAGGACTAAAGATTCCAACCTTTGGAATAAGGAAGTCACAGAATTCAAAAATATAGTACATATATTGATATTTATCAACCTTCTAGTATTTTGTTTCTCAAAATGTATGACTTACAAATTTTTGGTCCCAACTTTAAATGGGTAAAAGTCTGGGCCAAAGTCAGAAGGATAGAGCCAATACCTGGTCATGATCATCGCTTAAAAGAGGTGGCCTCTCATCAGATTTGTAGTACACATGAGCAGTCTGTCAGTGGATAGTACTGGTTAAACATTATGGTGTCAACCTGAGCTGCCAAAACATTTCCAAGTCTTCTTTTGAAGGTGTTTCGTATACCACACATTACCAGAGGTTATCCAACATGACTATATCTATTCATGGCATACCCCTATATACCAGTGTAGAGAATCCACCGCTCCATTATGGCAACATAGAACCTGACAGGTGTTATTCTCTTTTCTATAACATATCCACCGCCCCATTATGGCAACATAGAACCTGACAAGTGTTATTCTCTTTTCTATAACATATCCTCCAGAAATCCAACTGGTAAACCTGCTGATTGTCTCAAGAAGTCAGGCATTATGTAGTGTAGTCAAGATTCTAACTCAAAGAACTTAATAATAATTTATGTTTCAAGGAAGTTAAAAAAATATATGGTTTGAGATTCCCGATCTATGTATAATACATAAAAATATTTCTTTAATATTGGTTTCCAATTGATTTTAACAATAAGTAAAAAAATTGACTTTATATTTGTCTTAACATGTTTCTTATAAAGTATCTTATTTCGTTAAGGAGAATGTATTAAACAGAGATCACTTGTGAAATTCATAAGCAAAAATTATTCTGTTTTAAATACATGGTAAAGTTTCTGGAGGGCGCATCTTTCTTGGGCCAAGGTTTTAGCAGGTCAGTTTACCAAAGCCTTTTTGGTAAATGGCTTATTTGTACATATGATGGACTCCTGGATTTTCCTTTTTACTTTACTCATGTTTCGTTAAGTTTATTTAAGGTTTTATTACAGTGTCTTTGTATATTAAACCACAGGATCGCTAATAAACAGATTTAATAACATTTTAGGAAATTAGAAGACAAGGTGTAAAATTTACCATGAAGAAAAGATTAAGAGATGAACACGTCTTAAGTTTTTTTTTATGTGGGTAGGTTCTGATCAAAGGAAGAAATGATAACATTTTGGCAGAGATCTGAATCAAGCTCTGGATACAAAAAAATCCCCTTTTATTCTATGATGAAGTTTAAAATAAAAGGTAGAATTGTGGTGAAATTACTACATGGGTGTATTAAGATACATTGGCAGATGTCTGCACCCTAGGAGTGCTATGTATGTTTGATAGGAAACCTTCCCGAATGACATATACAGAAAAAAGATATCATGAATAACAATAACAATATTAAACCAGTGCGTAGCATGAGTATTATGTTGTTAATCTTCATGAATGATATTATATTCTCTATACATGTCTAATGAGAGATGTTTTACTTTTATTATGCACCATTTTGTGTCATTTATGAGTTAAATAAATCAATATTTGATGAAATAATGTGAACAAGGGTGTCAAAAACATGGACAGCAGTACATGCTGGAGTGAACTGGTGTCAGTTAAGTATGAAGTCCATCTTGCTCTTGCTAGAGGTGAAGCTACTGCTGTCATTCTCCTGGACCAACCAGCAGTGTTTGACACCATTGATCATAGTATGCTAATTGAATGTCTGAGTTTCTGGTTTAGTGTTGGAGGTGCGGTTCTGGGCTGGTTCACGTCGTACCTCTGTGACTTTTATCAGTGCATCAAGATTGGTTCTGTTTTTTCTGATGCCAAAAGATTATTGTATGGTGTGCCCAAGGCTCTGTTCTGGAGCCAATCATGTTTTCATTATACACTACTCCCTTCAGTGAAGTTATTCAAATCACCCTGGCATATCTTTCCATTATTAAGCAGATAACATACAGTTATATGTTCATCTGACACACAAGCATGTCACTAAAAACTGTGTAGGTGATGCAAAAAATGGCTTTCTGCAATAAGCTTAAGCTTAAAATCCTGATCAGGCAGAATTTATTCTGCTTCGCTTTCAGTCGAAGCCAGGACCCGGGTTCAAGCCCAAGAGGAAAGTTTGGTATAATAGGCATAACCAAGATATGTATGGTTGCACAAGCTGTGCAAAAGTTACTTTTGTTATGTTTTACAGTAACACAGAGATGATAGGTGAATAATACACAGAAGTTGGGCCAGAGCCTTTTATTTTACAGACAAACAACATATGACAGTAAATACTAAAAGTTAAAAGGTTAATCTACACATGTACGACATAAAAAGCCCAACATAGATAATAGTATTTAAAATAAGGGTAAAATACTAAAACAAATGATTTAATACAGCAAGATGGTTTCGCTTTTAGGGCTGAAAAAACTGTGTAGGTGATGTAAAAAATGGCTTTCTACAATAAGCTTAAGCTTAAAATCCTGGTCAGACAGAATTTATTCTGCTTCGCTTTAGGGCTGTGCATGCAAAGCATTTTTTTCAAGTTAATATACTGGTAATCTCCTTTTACCTGCTAAGGAGGGGGCCACGGTGGCAGAGTTGTAACACTCTTGCCTCCCACCTCTGAGGACAGGGTTCGGTTCCCGGCACGGCCTCAAGTGGGAAAGCTAGTAGTTGCTTGCCGATGGTCAGCAGTTTACAGTACAGAACCTTGACCAACTGTATGTACTGGTTTCCTCTGCCCTCCCAACTACCCATCGTGATATGTCCTGTGATCATATCAGGGATCTTAAATGATTTAGAGGGTATCACACGTGTAAAGTTGCTCTTTTAGCTGAAAATGCCTTGGTTGGAAGTGATCTACACTACTGTAATTCTTTGTTTAGAAGTCTCCTTGCTCTTGATGCAGGCTCTAGTGTGTTGAAACAGTCTTGTTAGAATTGTTGCTAATAACACCAAGTACTCGTATACCATTCCTGTAAGAAAGAGTCTTCATTGATTGCCTATCGAGCATCGCTCTGTTTTCAAGACAGCCATATTGGTGTACTGATCAGTCTGATGGCATGCTGCTTAAGGTTCCAAACTTTCCATCAATATATAAGTTTAAAAAGTACTTTGGCCTCAGTTTTGCATATGATGCCCCAAGGAATTGAAATGATCTGCATTATGGCGTTCACTCTGCCCAATCTCGCCCTTCATTCAGGAAGTAGATGAAAACCTATCTATGTGCAAAAATTTACCCACTCTAGTCTTGTCTCAGTCTTTCACCATGGTGCAGACCCCTGCAATGTTTTCTGATTAAATTATTATGATCTCTGATTTCTGGCATTATGTGCCATAAAATCTGCCAGTAGATGGCGATTAAGTGCTATTAAACTACTTTTAGAATTGGAATTGTAATTTGTATAAATAACACAATAGAATTGTGACTGAGTGAGCAATGAATTGTCAGGACCTAATGCATGATTTTACGATAGTTTAGTATTGATCTGACATTAACGTGTGTACTCTGTGTTTCCCCTACAGTATCCAATTGAAGGAAGCAAAGATAAGTATCAGCTCAAAGTTATGAAAGATTATAATGATAAACACAGAATGGTGAAATCTGTAAGTATGCAATTCTTCCTGGCAGATGGAAAGGACGCCGTTTTTATCAAACAACTGAACTTAGTGGCTTGTGGGGACAAATCAGGTATGCTATTCATCTGCTACATTTGTATTAGACTTAAAAGTGTTTATTGGAAAATGTTTGTCAACATCTAGTGTCCTTCTAATTGTGTACCCATGATTGTTGGGATCGTGGCTTCTTCTGTTTGAGTATTCTGTAACCAAAAAAGGAACAGTTTCAAAATGCATGTGGTATATATTTCATTCATCAGATGGACATTACCTCTTATTCCAGTGAAGCCAACAGCTATAAAATAAATAATATTCAATGGATTGAATATTTCAAAAATATTCATCAAGCAAGGTTATTCTATTTAACTTAAATATTCTATCTAAAATCCAGTAGGTTAAACAGTCAAGTAAAACAGTTCTAACTAACTTCTCACATTAATGCAAAAGGCATAACAATTTCTGGTATTTCCATATAAGCCGTAATTTACCTCATAACATCTTATCTATTTGGCTGTTACTAAATTCTAAATAAAACGTGTCATGGTGAGACGGATTCTTGTTGTCTTGTTGTCAATGAATTGGCATGAGAAGGAAATGTCATGAACTCAAGTTAGTTTACTTTATTATGTGGCAGTTACATTTGTAACAAGTTTTTTGGCATCTCATATGCCATATATGTATTCCATGTGTGTAAAACAAAGCCAACAAATAAAACAAGCTGCAATGTACTTCACAAACAGATATTTTGAGGGACATATTATTTTCGGTGTTATATACACTCGGTAGGTGCTGGTAAAAAAAGCAATACCTTTGACGCAGACAGTGCTTCAAAGCGTTTATCAAATCCCATCAAAAAGGAATGTGTTCATGATCATACACTCACCTATGAGACACGTGACTCAAAAGTATTGTCTCTTGATGACAGCCAACAGGAGGATGCTTTAGAGGGTTCTGGCAAAATCTACCTTGGAAGTGCTGGGAAGGCAGTTACTATCACATTTTCCTGTAAGTAGCAATGTAATTCACTGGTTAACAAGCATAAGTCAAACTACTATGGTAAACTTATCTCTGATAATAGTCAAGACCCTAGAAAACTGTGGCATGTACTGCGAAAAACCCTGGGTAGGGTCTCTGACATGACACTTCCACCTCACGATTCTGACAAGGCATTGGCAAACCAGTTTGCCTCCTATTTCCATAATAAATCAAAACAATTAGAGATACTTTCATCCCCTCTGGCATCGAAATGGATGTTCATCCTTCTTTTGACCCCCTAAACATTGCTACCTTTACTGAAGTTACTCAAGATACTGTCTATAAAATCATCAGAAACAAAGCTGGTGAACTGCTCACTCAGGGAGGGTTGTGTCCCTGATGGTTTTAAAACTGCTGTAGTTAGTTCACTTATTAAAAAGGCTACTCTTCCTGCAGACGATTTTAAGAACTATCGTCCTGTATCTGGCCTTAAGAATCTGCATTGGCTTCCTGTTGAACATCGCTCAGTCTTTAAAACTGCTACCCTTGTCTATAAGTTTCTCCACAAGGGTTTCCCCAAGTATTTTGCTCCATACATCTCTTCCTACAGCAGCTCCTACAGTACCAGGCGCAGTCAGAGTGGTGGTAATTTCCTTGTCATTCCCAAGTTTCAACCCTCAGTCCATAAATCTGTCAAACAGTTTGGTCATAGTTTTGCCTTCGATGCTCCCACTGTTTGGAATGCTCTTCCTGAGGAGATTCGTGCATCCCCCTCTCTTGCCTCCTTCAGAAAACTGTTCAAAACCCACCTTTACACCAAGGCATACCCTCCCTAGTTTCACTCACCCTGGCGTTCTCCGTGGTGCTGAACTTTTTTCTGTCCCTGGACATTGAGATTGGTTAACTGTTTTTGTTTTGTTGCGCGTTAGAGTCCCCTTCCTATTGGGGAGATTAAGCGCTATAAAAGTCCAATTAGAATTAGCAATAGAATGCATATCTCTGCCAAGGCCCAATATATTAACCTTTGCACATGAGTGCTATGATAAAAAAACTTTTAAAAACCTTGATCTAGAATTGGTTGCAAATCATACGGGAACAGTAACTCAATTCTATGTTACTCCAAGACCCACCATCTCTAGAAAATTTGATGTAAACCTGTAAATTATGTTTTTTTCTAATCTTCCTCACAGACAAAGAAAACAAAATCCAATGCTCATATAAGCATTTTAGCGGAGGTAATAACTGAAGTCTTTTTTTGTATCTATAACCCCCTTTTTAATAACCGTAAGATGTATTTTAGAAGAAGCATGAGTATATGAAAATAAAACAAAAAATGTTACCAGTCTTTTTTGTATTTATAAGCCCCTTTTTAATAATCTTAAGATGTATTTTGGAAGAAGCATGAGTGTATGTAAATAAAACAGAAAACAGAAAATGTTACCAGTCCTACAACTTTTAGGCTTTAGAGTCTGCCTTGGCAGAGACTAAGTGCTATAAAAGTATGTAATAGAACTCGTAGTATTTTAACTGTGCAAACAGTAAAGGATAGACAGAATATCAAAGATCTGCCTGTCCTACTGTAAATGTGTGCATTTGGGAAGTATGTATATCTATATCCCAAAGTGTGCGAAGCTTTGCAGCCAAAATAAGCAAAATTTAAGACAATTATGTGTCAATACCAGACATAAAATTATGTCAAATGTCTGGAGAAAATAAGGGGGGGGGGCATACTGCCGAATGAAACTGTAAATAAACTTATTGTTTTGCATTGGGTGAAATATGTTGTGTCTTTGGTATACTGTATATAACAACAAAAACAAGGCTATCCTATGGTAAACCCTGATTGAATCTGGTAGCTACTGCACAGGGCAAGGCCCTGTTGAAAAAGTCTTATAATCAGTAACAGGGAGCATCAGTTTCACAACAGATTAAATCTGATACCAGAAAACAGACTTCCAGGGAGGGACAGACATCTACGAAAAGTCGGGATTTTTTTTGTAATCCAGAATATGCCCTGATCTTTCCAAAATTATAATCAATTCCTTACTTGGTCAAGCCCTGGCCACACAAATATTTATGAAGGTCCAGTCAATACTTTTTGAGTTGTCAACCAGAAAGTTAACGTCATTGAAAATTGATAATGGGGCATATGCAATTTCGTGCTCTTACCCAAAAAGGTAATCTCTTCTTCGTTTGGTCATGTCCTGGCCAAATAAAAAAATGTAGGGTGATTAGTTTATTACTTTTGGAGTTACTTAGAACAAAGACAAACACACTCAAAAACATAACATCACTTATCATAACATCATATAACATAACAATATATCATAACATCATCTGGTGGAGGTAAAGGGGTAAAATGGTCTGACTACTATCCAATACAGCATATTAATATAAAAATATCATATGTCTTCTGTATTTATGTGTCCCCTTAAATCTGTTTTACTGTTGTGAGAACAGGTAGATGCTTGACCTGCTCAATGTGTTCTTAATGTCAAACAACATGTTCTTAATGTCGAATTTTGCATGAAGTTAAAAGGCCGCTAACTGATGCTTAGCATAACGGCTAAATGTGAAGTGAATTGCCTAACCTTGCTTTAGCACAACATTTAAATGTAAAGATAATTTCCTGACTTTGTCTTGTTATATTTTCTAATGTACAAAGCAACTGGTGTCCCGCATTTCCTGTGGTGGAGAGCATGCTTCTTGATGAGATATGTCAAGAATGTGACTTATGTTATGGAAGGTGATATTGATGTCTGGAGAGAACATGTAAGTTTGTGTAAATATGACCTTGAAGCACTCTATCTAATCACAGCAATACATTCACACAAGACAATACAGTTAGAACTGGCATGGCATATCTTGCCTATCCATATATTAGTGGCCATACAAAAGTTATATCAGATTGATATTATCTGTATATAACACAGGGCTACAGTCAACATAACCAGAAAATTCCCGATTTCTGGCATGACATTGAAAATGCTTACACCAGTTTATCCAGTTAATAAAGAGAGCACTGATCTGAGAGCATCATATCAGACCAGATCAGACCTGTTAACCACAACATCATGCATTCGATTATATGCAAGTAATGTTCAAAGGAACACAAGGAATATCAAGCTCCAGTTTTGTTTCTGAATCAGCAAAGTGTAAATAAGCATGTTATGAAATAAACACGGTTTCATCCCAATTCACAGGAAGGCGTATAGACAGTAAATAAAGAAGTATCTATCTGAAAATAGCTCAAGTTTCCTTTGAAATCCAAAGCAACTTCAGCTTCTAAAATTAATTAAATTGTGACAATCTTTACCAGTAAAATATATGACATACAAATATATATATAATTTCTGAATGAAGATATGAAACGTCTGTGACTATAAATAAATATTTTACTTATTTAAATCGATATAACTCACATTAAGATAAGTAAAAATGAAACACAGAAAAGTAGTATAAAATTCCAAAGACAAGACCACTCAGTGAGTGCATACTTTCACCAAGGCCCAGCACCTCAAAGATTTCTCATGAGTTCAATGATAAAATTATCTAAGAATTCCTTTATCTAGACGGAAATATGGATCACCACCATATGTTTGTTTTGTATGGTGAGTTGGTTCTTGCTATTCATGTCTGTGTTTTGTCTAAATTGAAATAATAATAATAATTTTAAGAGATTACAATTTGACAAAGTTAAGCAAAAATCCTATTCAAGTCAGGTCCCATGAAACACCTCTAAAGATTTTGTTTCTGTTTCTCGCACAGATGACTGTTTGTGAACCACAGAACTACCTGTGGAAATGTTACAATCCATCAGATACAAGAGTAGAGGAAATCAAAGAAGGCCGCATTATTTTGGAGCCTGACAAAGGATCAAAAGATCGGATTGTTGTAAAAGATTTGTCTATAACTGTGTGCCTTGACAATGAATGTATGTACACAGAGGTTTTGTGGCATCTAACATCAGTTTGAAATAACATAAAATTATAACTAATAACTACCGATAGTTCCTAAACCCCCTACAATTTGTTAAAGTACAAAAATACAAATAACACCAGATAATATAAGTCAATGATATTACAAAATTTAAAATGAAATACCCATTGTCAAGTTACAGGGTTTAAAATGTTATCTGCGTTATGACATTATTAAATACTACTATGATCATAAATTTGATGTACAGACAGAGGATTGGCTTGAAAAATTCTTCACCAACAGGTACTTAACAAGCAAGTAACTCTTACAAGTCAAACAAAGAGTAAAAAGATATATTGCCGTTATTCTGAGCTATCTATCATCAATTTCTTTAAAAGAATATTATATATAATTTCTGACATTTTTTTCAGTTGCCGCACCGATGGAACGGATCGAGACCATAAGGTGCCAGAAAGGGGTTGATAACACTTTTTGTAAAAGCATTGTACGTACATCACCAAATGAGAGTATCAGCTCTTTTAACATTTCTAATGACCCCAACAAGGTGAACACTCCAGCTGCGTGGGCTATATTGAAAAACCAAAGGGTGACTTTTAGAAGGAAGGCTATGGTCAGCTATGCCCTTCGATGTAAGTAACATTAACAAACAGCTTATTATATTTGTCTTAATACTCAATCCTTATCTTGTGATGATGTAGATTTACCAGTAATTCTATACTTCAAACTGCTTTATCCTTGTAAAAATGTATTCTAATCTATGTAATTGCGATATTAATAATCCACTATTTGATCTAAATAGGGGCATATACAGGGGGATATATGAATATATATTTTCTTTGTATGGATAATTAATGTTATAAATCATTAAACAAGTGTCAAATAGTTTATTTTGTTGCTTAGATGATTTTTAATTATAAGGAACATAATTCATGACTATGTATATATTGATGTTTTTCATGAGTAAATCAGCCTGTTTTAATGCATTTATTAGTTTATGACTGGTCTACAGCAAAAGTTAAATCTAATCAACAGATTATACAGATCTTAGAATATCTTAGAAAAACTTGAAAGCTGTGTCAATTGCTGTGTGAAGGTTCTAATTTTAAGTAAAATTGTAATTACCTATCAGGGTAGGTACAAATATTCATAACAACTGAGATTATATATTTTAAAAACAGGATTGAAAACAGGTTGATTGAAACCAGCGAGATAGTTTGGCTGATTTGAAATGGCCTATGGTTTCAAAATGGCAAGTAATAAAAATGCTAGATCTGCACACACATTTTCATGTGTTATATATTTCTACCACGTAGATGTGATTCAGGAAGTTTTGCTATGGTAGTTTTTAAAATTTTGACAAATGTTCTGCTTCCATATGAAACTATAATGATTATGATATTTTGCCACTAATTTTCTCTGTGTTGGGAGGGTTGCTTTCACTGTTAAGTCCCTGTACTGAACTTACTCGAGCTAGGTATGCGTGGCTCTGTTTTCAGCTGTCCTGGATCTGACTAGTTAGTACTCTATTAATTACACTTAGGTTCCCTGGCTCAGGCCTCAGTGGGAGTCATGGGGTTGATAATATCTTGGTGTCAATGTAAATTTTTATAAAAGACAAAATTCTACTTTACTTAATTCTTCTTTACTTGCTGTTTGTCACTGTTCAGAGGATCCCACTCGGGGGCGGTGAGGGTGGGAAGGCTGTCAAAGCAAGTTCAGCTATACCATTTTATAATACAATATATAATTAAAAAAATAACTTTTTCTATTATTTCATTATCTGTATTCTGGCAGTGAAAATTTGGATAAAAATGCTTGCTTTGACATCATCTTCTCAAAGTGGAAGTTTTCCTCATATCCGTGTGCCATCTTTGCAAGGGTAGGAGAAATTTTCCTGTGAGGACACCTCCTCTGTTTTTATTGACTCGAGAGAATGTTTTTACATGTCTTTATGAGTTTTCTGATTTCCTCTGAGGCCAAATTGGCATAAATTTTGAATGTATGACTATCTTTTAATGGCTCTAGTGGAGATTTTCACCTACTGTGGATACTTTTACATTTCTTACCCTAACAGACCTGAGTTATACAAAGAGCGTGACCTCAGAAGATGACCCTAACAGGTTGAAGATTATGAGGAATAACAAAATGGAATTCTATTTAACATAACATAGCAGTGGCTCATGCTTTGCCATGGTCTAGTTTCAGCAGTTTTCCAGATCTACACAGTCACTGAAACTGTTTATAACACAAAAAGTTTTGTTTTATTCAGAATTGTGCTGTATTTATTTCAGTGAAAAAACCTTGTCCAACAATGGGAGACGGTAGATTCCAAATTCGAAAAATCCAGTTTAATGCTCAGTTCATTAAAAGCTACACTGTGAGATATTGTGATATCAGATATCCTTTCAAGAGTATCACGGAGTACTTCTGCTCGAGAAGGTGTGGAATGGTCAACTGGAAGACCAATATGGGCTCATCTGATGATGTAAGGACATTGATAAAATGTTGCAATTGAACTGAATTTATCTATTAAAGGGGAAGAAGCTTTTGCATTAAATATTATTTTTATTTTTACAAAGCATTGCTATCTTTACTAATTTTCCAACCCCTAAAAGAATTATGAAACACTTTCACTTGAATATGGATTGATTGCTGAGGTGTAATTATTTTAGTTAGGTAAAACAAGCTACTTAAATTTATACCATAATTTTATATCTTTTACTGTCATACAAAACCAGTATATAAGTAATGGGGCCATGGTGGCAGAGTGGTAACACGCAGGCCTCCCACCTCTGAGATCGGGGTTCGCTTCCCTGCCTGACCTCAAGTGGGAGAGCTGGTAGTTGCTTGCCGTTGGTCGGCAGTTTACAGTACAGAACCTTGACCAACTGTATGTACTGGCTTCCTCTGCACTTCCAACTGCCCATAGTGATAAGACCTGTACAGTGTTGAAAGCGACGTACAACCCCCAAAAAATAAATAAATAAGGGGGCTATTCCACTGGAGCTGATCCTAACTGACCTTATTCAGTACTGTAAACAAAGCAAACTGACCCTTGAATCGGCAATGGTCAGTTTCAGTGGAACACATCAATAAAGAAAAGATAGGTTTTATGACCTCCCCCTGACCATCATCATTCCTGAAGATAACTCATGTCATTATCTGACACTTACTCTTGAGACATAGGGAAGATCAATCGTGAGACTTGTCAGACCTATCTCGTTGTGAGACAAGATCATTTGTTCCATTTTGCACTTTGCTTGTGTAGAAAGGCGAACAAGGTAAGTAGTAGTAATAATAGTAATCACTAAGTTGCCAATGTCAAAATGTATTATTATTAGTCATCTGTAATCATGTGTACGAATTATTTTCTATAATTGACAGATTTACTGTCATCTGCTTCTTAGGAGAAGAGCCTTAAAAACCAGAAACAATAACAAATCTAAAGCAGTCACTGGTGTAGTCCTTACTTTAATAATGCATCTTATATAGCTTAATTAATTTTATGAAAAAAGCATTTATAGAAAATGCTTCCCTTCCACATTAATGGAACATTAATCGGATTACATTACTTTGGTTTTGTAGGTTACTGTTAAACGAAGTAATGCAAGTGAGCAATATATGTTGGCAGTGATGCGGACAGTAACTGATATCAGAATTACTTTTGTTGCAACTCCTGAACAAGTCATGCAAGTATGGTCTTTAAAGGTCACTGGCTGTTGTGACAAGTTTTATGGAAAACGATTTGGTATGTACTTCCACAATTCAGTGTTATTGCGCTCTATAATTTAGAAGATACGGAAACAATTGTCAATGAAATGTCTTGAATATTATTTAGTTGGACATGTTTCAGCTCACTTACAGATAATTGACAAAAAACAGTGTTTGCAAGACTCAGTTATCACAATAACTAATGTGCAAGATATCCTCTCTCATAAATCTAATAATCTGAGTACCACCCAGTCTGAACAATTCGCAATTTATTTACGAGCAGCATTCTCAGCAGTTCAGTTTCACCAAAAAAAAAAAAATAGTTGGTCCAAATTTCGTATACTATGTCCTCTGAAAAATTGACAGGCTTAAAATGCTGGTTTGACAAAGCTTTTCAAACAAAAGGGACACGATTCAGTGTGATGTTGCCTGAAAAAAAATCAGTTTATTTTATTACATAATTTGAATATGCAAAGTTTTAAAAAGCTTTTATATTTGTAGTTACTCCTTATGACTAAAATGATAGTAAAAAGGGAAAAATTTTGTATCTAATATTTAACCATAATAAATCAAATTTTACGTTTATACACATTTGATATAACTCTATCTGGCTCAATCAGTTTAAAATACTGCTATTTTTTATTAAAGTTCCTAGCTATTATACAGCGCTAAATTTAAAGATATTACAATTCAGTTTTAGCGGATAATTTAGTTTTTTAAATTTTGATAATTAAAACTTGATCCTATCATTTCTGTATGAATTTACACACAATGTCAGGAATTATGGAGTACAGACAAATAATACGGACATTTTCCGTCAAATCAATTATTCCAACCTTCTATATGTGCCTCTTTATTAGTGCCGACTGCACCCCCGAAAGAAATAGAACAACCTAAAGTGACCAAAGACAAGTGTAAAAACTTTCACAAGCTTCTGCACCCCAGCCACCGTGATAGTGATTACAGCATGTTCAGCTTCAGTGACAAAGATCCCTCTACTTCTGAAGTCAAGGCTTTGGCTGGTTCAGGTGATCAATTCGTGGCTCCCAAAGGAAAGAATGTATTCTTTCATATATTATGTAAGTAGAAAAGAAAACAAAATATTTTCAGCTCTTTCTAATTTTGAAAAAGAGAATCGCGGCCATATTTAAGTCTTACCAAAGTTAAGTCCACTCCATATACTATACATGTTATTGGAAAGGTATTTTAGTGAGCTTCCTCTGGTTTCCGTCGCATTAAAATCCATGCAGAAATGGTGGAGTAAATACAAGCTAAAAACTAGAGTTTTAATATTCACTGGTGCCTGTGTATATGACAGCAGCATTAATTGTTTCAACATGTAAATATTTTACTTATTATTCAAACAAAAAGGTGGATATAAAAAGTGAAACAATCCTCGTTAGACATATATAGAAAAATGCATCACTCCACAAGAATAATAATATGATATTCATGCTACACACTTGTATAATATTGCCATTTTCATTAGTAATATAATTTTTCAATCTGTTATTTGGGATGTTTTCCCATTGTATATCGTTTGAATGATTTTCAATGCTGAACACTACTTGATACAGCAGTTCGTGTGAAGGCCAGGTCAAAGGTCATATGTTCAGATATATGATGAGCTATGAAAGATGAATTATAGATTGGAGAATTTTATTTACATGTTAGCATTAAAAGAAGTAAGATTTTAAAATTAAACATGAATTTTAAAATATTAACCCAAACCCAAACTAGAAGTATGTCGGGACAGATGAGGCAAAGGTCAAGGGAATGGTAGAGAGAGATTGAGGAGAATTATGTAAGTACAGCCATACAGCAGAACTACGCCATAGCCCATGAGCCATAATATCTTGTAAAGAGGAATTATGATGAAAGGCGAAGGGTAGCTTCAGATCTTCTGAAGGTATGAAACCCATGCCCATTGGGTTGAACCTAATAGTGTCAATATCTTCCTAAGTGAATCCCTGACATGTGTGTCAATAACCTGGGTAAATGGGGAAAAATTATTGGTGAATAAAGGAGCAGTTGCAGGTAATTTCCTGGAGGAGAGCAAAGCACCGAACACAGATACATGTTTTCTAACTTTGGAAGTTGGACCCAATGACGAGAACGATTATCTTATGCGCAGAAATGCATAAAATGCAATAAGAAACATAGCTCTAAACAATGGTGGATCTCTTAAACTATCACATGCCTTTGAAATGTGATATAATGTTTGTATGTCAAAGATACCCCTAGGAGTAGGTCTGAAAGTTGAATTGATGGAAATACTTCTGAGATAATGGGCCACCGCGATATGTGAAAGATCCTCAGCTGGAATATTATAAGTTCTGGCCATAGCTTATAAAGAAGAAACATAATTCTTTATCACCGGTGGTGATATATGGTTCTGATACAGGTATTCAAGAAACGCAAGAATATTGTGCAGCGAAAAGTTCACTGGCAGTTTTATGAATAATACAAATGCTAAAAATGTTTTGAAATGTAATTGATGAGTTGGTTGAGGGTCGAAAAGCTGAAGAAATTCTTGTCCAAGCTGACTGCAAAAGTGGTGCAGAAGATCAAATTATAAGGTCAAATTTATGAACATCCACTCTTTCCCATATATACTTTTGTTTCAACAAAGTGAGAAGGGTGTTATTCACACCTGGAGCAGAGTGTAACCTTGACAGCTATTACATTCTTTTTCCCTTCGATATATTCAATAACAATTTCAATATCATTTGAAGCTGAAATCAACCAAATGTTACGAATACATGCTGCTAAAAATTGGTCTTTGGTTTTGGAAGATTTGACCACCTGAACGACAGCTAAATTGTCACAAAAAATTTTATTTTGTGATATTACCAGTAAGAACCCCATGTTCGCAAAACTAAAACTATGTTTAGCATCTCCAAGTGGACAATCTTAAGTTGAAATCCTGGGATTGAAAATATGGGTGTACTATAAACTCTGTCATTCCATATGCCCCTAGGCCAGTCAGGGATGCATCCAAGTATACATGATTCTTTCCCAACACCTCAGTTTTGACTAAGTATGTAATTCCACTGAAAGTAGGTTAAAATTTCAAAAACCATGTCAGATCCTGAAAAAATTCTTGAGTTAATTTTATACTTCTCTTATGAGCATTTTCCCTAAACACAGCCAACATCCGATTGATAAAAATTCTGGCAGGTGCAACGCATTTATGAATATAAATGAGCTTACCTAACAAAGATTGGAATGATTTCTTGGTTAGGTATTTTTTACCGAGTACTTGGATACATTCTTCATAAATAGTTACAAGTTTTGCATTATCAATACTAAGAGTATTAGCTTATATGTTAATTCATATACCTAAGCAAGTTAGCAATTTAGCTGGAGGAGTTCTCTTATCCATATCCATGGGCAATCCCAGCTCAGTAAACATATCAGATAATCTATTGTAACTCCTTAATGCAATATGTCGCTCAGCTACTACCAAAAAATCATTCACATAGGCCAGTACTTTACAGCCTTCCTGGGTCATAATATAAGATATTGCATCGGCTACTAACTGAAAGCTAGCTGTACCATGTTTCCAGCCAAAAGCAACTGCTGAACTCAGATAATACTGACCACCCCAACTCATACCTAACTTCATAACATCTACAGGATCAACTCTTAAGTTCCGAAATGCTCTAGCAACATCAATTTTAAAGAACATGGGGTCATGCAAGTCCAAAATTTCTTTAACAATATCATCAATCAAAATAAGTGTAAAAGGTCTGTGATCAAATCTGAATTTGTCAACAAACTCGTTAACAGAACCCCTATTCGGATGGGAAAGGTTTACATTAACCCCTACTTTTGACCACATCCTTGGGTCTGGTCAAAAGGGGGAAACAATGAAACATGTCAGATCTAACTTCAGCAACAGGACCTAAAATGGTACCCTGATCAAGTTCTTTTTTAAAGTATTTATCCACTTCTTGATTGAACTGAGTAGCTGAATGATGATTGACTATAGTGGTTATGTTAAGACCATTATGTTTTAGTATGGACATAGGAAAGCCAAATTTAAGATATTCAATTAAAAGGGGATCTGGGTAATCCCTTAAGTATGTTTCCCAAGCTCCACAATAATTAGGTACTCCAGTTGAACTTCACCTCAGCAATTCCAATTCATTGCTCTATCATGGTTATCTCAACAGGCTCCCTATCTGGCCCCACGAATTTAAATTCAGAAGCTTAGTTGTATAATAAACCCTTAGTTTTGTCTGGAAATATGGGATCTTTGACTTCATCATACCTAGACATTGCAGGGTAATGCAAACTTTCAAACATACTTGGGACGACGGCATCAATGGAGGCGTCACAAAAATCTGATTTTGAATTACATGTAAGTTTTGATTGTTCAGTCAATAAAGCCTGTGATTTCATATCATCAATCGCTTTATCTTGCTGTGATATGATACTAGTTATCACTTGATCCATATAATGATCATATGTCATATTAACACAATTAATGTATAGATTATCTCTCTTAAAATTGTCAAAGACCACTCTAGCCTGTGCTTTTTTTTATTCGTGATCTTCTCAACATTAAAATAGTTATCAAACGTTACACATAACATACAAGAAAATACAACTATCAAATAACCTGGAAAAGGATCCCTGTGTGCATGTAAAGATATGCCGCCATCAACATTATTTAAGAATAACGAATAAAACCCAATTTTTAAAGTACCATTTCCATGCAAGTATACTAACCAGCATTCCTTTGTATCAACATATTCTAGTATTGAAATGAAATCACATCTCATATGATCATATACCTCACCAAAATTCACGTTCCATATGTACCCACTGGCAGCGTTATCTTCATACAAACAAAACCATCCTTCACCAGACATAGTAAAATCACAATATTTTTCATTAATATTGACATCAAACACCAAAACCTTGTATAATCTACTGGCAGTCCAAGTACTAGTAAATTGACTTTCAATACTTTGGTTATCACACATACTTTTAAAGTTACAGTTCACTGAAACAATGTTCACACTTCCCACCTCTTGACTATTACATTGATCAATCACAGGCAAGCTGTCCTCAGGTGATCGTCTCCATTCCTATTTATCATTTTTCTCCAGTGATTTGACCTTGAATGACATTTGACCTCAGAATGAACCAAATAATGCCCTTGATGACTACAGAAAGCACAAAATTGTTTGTAATTACCATGATGTGAGTCATGGGAACAAGCTCCCTCGTTAATTACCATGATGTGAGTCATGGGAACAAGCTCCCTTGTTAAAAAATTTACATGTCTTTCTCTGGTGAAGTTGTGATGCATTATTCGATGCTATATTCGCATTGGCCATTGCAATCTGTGAGGCACTAGGCCGATTCAATGACCATTGTGTTGCATCCGCCCAAGTAAGTGATCCATCTTCAATTTCGTGCATGGAAGTGGCACATACACTTTTGATCACTTGCCATGGTAGGGATGTAGCGTCTTTGAGTGCTAATAAGACTTGTAGCAAACGTTGTTTCGGAACAACAGTATCCTTCATTTCGTAAACATTTGAAAGTTGCCAAACTGCCCACTGCGTTAATGACAAGTCATCATACATTACTCGTTTCTTTCCCTGCCCACCATGGAATCCCTCATTTGCCCACCGGGTTTCTGGAGGAGCCTGGATTAGATCCGTTATATTATAACTACCTGAGCGTCGCACTGTTGACACCTTACCTTGTAATGCCTCCATTCTTGCGTGCCCATCATATGTCGCCATAATCCATGACACAACTTGTGATAAAGTGGAATTCTGACGCAGCAATTCCAAGCTGGGCACAACTGAATCATGATGTAGATTCTGTTCGCCTGTCATCATTGAATCTGGAAGTAAGGGGTGGGAAAACTCCTGGTTGTTATCAGCCCCCATATGATCCACCCTTCCTATCACTGGGTTCTGGCCTAACGTATAATTCTCATTTGTAGACCTGGATACCTGAGGTGCTAATGACGCGGCCATAGCTGGTGCTGGGTTCGGATCAATGTGAACCCTTGATCGCTGTTTCCCAATCAGGGGTGTTGAATTGACTGACTGTTGACGCTCCAATGCATCTATACAGTGGACAATGTCTTTATTGGCTTTGCTCATTTCTTGTAATAATGTCAAAATGGCGTCATTTGTGTCCTTGGGAACAGTGGAGCACATACCATTTTCTTTGTCGATAATTTCTTCTGTACTTACAGGATGTTGCAATAAGATCCATTGTGTGCTCTGGCCTTTGTCCTTGGTTTTTGAACTGATGTCTTTGCTCTTGCTGACGCCGTGACCTTCTTCCTCACATTTGTTACAGGAGTCTTCTTGTTTATGGATGACATTTTATCCAGCAATAATGTATAAATACAGCTTTAAAATCCACTAAAACGTAACTAAAATTCATATAACTAAAATCAACGTAAAAACTAAAAACCCTAAATACTTTCATGTAAAAGTCTTGATCCATTCACTTTGGCTTCAAATTCAAATGTGAGAAAGTTCATAGCAAAGGGCTGGCTAATGAAGCGTGAAGAGCCCTGATTGGTTATCAATAATAAATAGAGGGAAATAGAGGTAGACCTAACAAAAGTTTATAAAATTAAGGTAACCCACAGTAGCCTGCCATAGTAGACTCCTACATAGCCGTACTGTCACATGTTAGTATATTTAGGGGTGTTCCACTGGGGCTGTCTTTTTGGTAACTAAGGATTTTTCGAAGGTTGGGAGCAATCTTTACAACGTCTGATAGGATCAGTTTTAGTTTCCTGGCTTGTTTTGTGGGTCGATTTTACTGACCCCACACAACTCTTGATCCCAATCATGGCTCCACTCACCTTGAAATTTTCTGTCGTGTCTTGTCATAATCGCTTCCCATCTTAGCCTATACTGTTACCATTTTGTTTGGAAGCACTTGCAGGTCTGTCATGGTCCAGTATCTAGACATCACCCACGACAAGCCATAGAACAATAGTGACCATACTTGAAAGGAAATCAGCCTGTCGTAGACAACCCCAACCTGACTTAATCACTTCTCATCAGGATTGGAAGTCTCGGAGTTTATTTTCAGAGAGTTTGTAACATCACAGCAAGACATGCTGGGAACACACCAGGACATGACATAAAACCGACAAGGTGGTTGCAGCAACAGACAAGCCAGTTTTATTTTACTGACCACAGTTTGTCAGTTATGCAATCTGTGGGTATAAAAGGCAAGTTGGCACATGGAATGCATCAGTTGGATTTGTCAACTCTGACGGATTACAATTGGCAGTATTCAGATGCTTTTACTTGTTTACAGGTTACATTCACATTTAATGTACTGTTATAATTTTGGCTGGTTAGCTGATAGGCTTTTGTTTTTTTACAAACACTGCTTTGATTTTATTTATAAGATGGGTTCTAAAAAGGGCAGAAAAATGTGAGGAGGATAGAAGTCCCCAGAGACACACCTACAGAGTTTAAGTTGGAAGATACAGCTGCTGACATACAGAAGAGGAGAGTGAACATAGAGATAGGGAGGAGGCAGAGAAACAAACAGAGGGAGGAGAGAGAGGGGGGGGGGGCAGGAGGGTAGAACATCCACAGTCTACTGAAGAGGCAGTGGCCGAAAAATGACCTAGAAATGAGAGGAGTGAAAGTAAAATGGACACAGAGGGTGCATGAGAGGCCAGCATATATTAGCCACACTCCAGGCGCAAGAAAGGACATATCATAAACATTTATTTAACAACACGGATAAGGAGGCTATTGTAGATTGTTTTTGTTTTGTCCTAAAACATCAGTCTGCCATCACTGACTATTTATAAAAAGTGTAACATCAGTTAAAATAAGTTTGAAATGATATGTGTCATCTTTACTTGAGGAAGCCTTTTTTGAGGTCTGGGATAAATTAGTTTATATATAAAATATGCAATATAAATTATTATGACTTGAAATTCACTATATTTTTGAAGCAGCCTATGGTGCTATTTTTGATGTCTTTTACTTTAAACTGACCATCCCTAAAATCACTTTGTGGAGTTCACCAAAATTAAATGGTGTATACTCTTTTAGATTGTACTGCTATGTCTTCTTCATTTTTAATTCTCTTAATCATTATCTAACTTTGTAATGTACGCCCTACAAATTTTGTCAGATACCTGAAAACAATTAAACTGCTTTTACTTTGAGATTATGATCATACCACATACATTTTTAACATTCAGTACATTAAATCCTGTGTGTCCTTCTTGGATGTGTATCAGTTTTATGTATTTACTCTTAATTTTCCTTCTTTTTTGTTTTGCTTTCTTTCTTTCTTTTTATGAAATGTTTTCCTTGTACAGTCATTTATTTATGATGTTACTGTTTTTTGTTTGAATTAAGTACCATTTTACAAATAACACACATAAATAATCTATGTAACATGTGCATGAATGACATGGTATAAAAAGAAACAAGAGCCTTTTAAAAGCTATAATACTTTACTTCATGATACTTCTAGTCTGCATAAACTACAAAGATTACAATGTCCATGACAATAAATACTATTAAAATGTTGTCTGCAAATTGTTAAGGTTTAAGAATGTGTTAAAAAAGATTAGATGTTTTCAGCCATATGAAAGACTTGGGGGCTTCTATTATCTGTTTACAGGACCCACATTTGACGGAGAATGATACTAATTCCATTAAACATATTTAGCAAGATGTATATTTACATGGAACAAAGTCAAATTCTCATGGTGTAGCAATTTTTCTAAATAACATTTTTGAGTGTAAAGTAAATCAGGTCAATGGACACTGAAGACTACATACAACTCCTCTACTTACATGTAATGGAGTGAAAATTAACTTAATCTGTTTGTATGGTCCCAATACAGATGAACCAAAATTCTTTGACGAAATTAAACAGTTAGCCTCAATTGAAGAGAGTCACTATGTACTTATCTGTGGAGATCTAAATCTTTAAAATAGAAAGGGGGTTCAGTCACTGAGTGAGCGATGACTGAGATGATCAGGAATACTACACAAATTTGGTGATGCCAATTTGGTGTAGAGGGTGTAGTTTGAATCATCCAACACAGCTTAATTCATTTATGCCTGGATGTGGTTGATAATTCTGGCTGTGTTATGCACCACACCAACACTGAGAATAGTGGCATTAGATTTTACATTTAGGTTAGGCATGACATCCTGGAACTCTGTCTGACTAGCTGTTTGTTGTGAAGGGACACTCATAGTGATAGTAAAAGTAAAATAATTCCAGCTAAGTCAGGAAATCATGCCTTATAAAATCACTGGTGTTACTGGTGATTGTATTTCGAATGTGCACATAGAGCACAATAATATAATGATAATTATCATTTAAATAATTATTGATCCCAATTTAATTAGCTAAAAACTATTAAACTTGAGATTTTAAATTATATTATTAATCAGGTACACCCTGCATTCAAATTAAATCATTAGTCTCATGTTAATTAAACATTAGGTACGAATACCAAAAAACACCACTGTCAGGTTATAATCTCTGATGGTAATAACCATAATTATTACCATACTAAAAGTGTTATATGCCAAACAAATCTCATATGAATAAATACAATAGTTAAATCAGGCAATAGGATTTCTGTGTTTTTATCAGGCACATATACTGCTGCCTCATTTGTTATGGCTGCTATGTCACCTGCTTGGTAGGGTGCCCTGTCTAGTGAGCCTTCATGTGTTCTCAGCATGTTGTGCAACATATGTTAAAACAATATCTCTGACAACCTTTAGCTTTTGCTCCATTGTGCACAGCAGGACCCTGAACCTGCTTGCCAGGATTCCAAACGAATTCTCTACTCCCCCTGCCTCAGGAGATCCTGTAGTTTCCTATTCTCTCTTCCCTTGTTAGTTGTCTTCTGATGTAGGGTTAAACAAGCCATGGCTTCAAGGTGAAGGCGTCATCACCCAGCAAACTGCAAATCTCGCCCTCCCTGCCCCAGGGGTTTAGGTGCTGGAAATCAAAGGTGCCATCCTTAATCTCCTTCTTCAACTTGCTGCAGTTAAATATTTGTGCATCTGATGAAGATCTACTTGACCCAACATCTACCCAGAGAAATCTGTAGTCTGCGTCGACTAGTGCTAGCAGCACCAGGCAAAAGAAGCCCTTGTAGTTGTAATATTCACTCCCAGATCTCTTTGACTTCTTCATGGCTGTATGTTTTCTGATTAGTGCTCCAAGAGTATTGGGGACATTCTATCTTGTTCTGAACTTCTCCTCAATCTATATCCAATCTTCAGGAGTAGTAGGGAAGCTCAAATACTCTTCTGGAATTCATTGAGGATGGCCTGGCAGACCTTGGGGACGAATTGACATATGGTGGTTCTGCCAACCCGACAATGATACTGTAAGGACATGCACATTTCTCTTTTTGCTAGGTGTCTCAGTGTTATTGCCAGTTTCAATCCAACTTCTAAAGGCTTTCTGAAATATGTGATTTCTTTTGTGATGCAGTGGTGGATGCATTTTTGAATGAAAGCAAAAACTGCAGGTGGCATCCTGACACAATTCTGGTAACCTGGGATATTAGTCTGTATTTAGTCAGTCAGGAAGTTCCGATAGCATCATTTGTCTTGTCTTTGAAGGATTCATGGCATGACCCAAAGTTTGGGTGGTTTTCTTTTTCTCCTGGGTGGTTGGGGTTGTGATGAAGGTGCTGGATGTATAGCAGGTGATGGTCCTGAGTTCAGAGGAGTCCTTTTTGTCTGCAGATCAGAATGAAAATGCAAAATATAAACTCAATAAAAACAAAAAGGTCCTAACTTTCTGTAAAATGTTTTTTGACGTGTAGCTGGCATATTTGATAAATGATGAGTTACCATAGGCAGAAGGACTTTATATAGTGTTGGTTTCATCCCAACTTTTGATCACAGCTTCAGAAATTAATCAGTCCAGTCTGGGTGGATCAGGATACTGGTCCAGTCTTATTGGTTTATCACTACAACTTGTTGTGGTTTTATACGGCTTTTCAGGTAGGAGTTTACGGCTTATCCTGGTAGTTTCCCGCCTAGTTGCGGAGAAAAAGACCCCAACATCAAAAGTCAGGTCGGGATCTTACTCCAGACAAGCCGGGATGTGCTATGTCCGGGAGGTATAACGGACCAAATATTTTTGCCCTCTCTTTTTCTGGATTTGGATTCCAGACCCCTAACTATTCAAACCGAACCTAGAGTAGTGGAGTTAATTGTAGGGCCGCTCCAGTAGAACACCCCATTTGGCTTTGTTATCATGTTAACACGATGAAGGACATGTAATCACTGGGCAGTGGACACAATTTGAATCTTTCAACAGATATCCCTTTTGAATGTCAAAGTTTGGGACATACAGCCAATCAGCATTAGATCAGGACATGTCCTCCTAGAGGTTAATCTGACCTTCGCCAGATATAGGTTATAGTTTCTATTATGTTTTTTATATATAAATAATTATATAAATAATATATTGATGTATATTTTCATATATTTGTGTGTTTTTGCTTTCATTGCAGTCAAAGATTCAAAAAGTTTTGAATGTGTGAAAATTTGTGGAAAGTACTTAAACATCCAGAAAATAACATACATCATAGAAACACCAAAAAAAGACAAGACATTTGTCCAAACGGTATATATATTCTTATTATTTCCAAACATTTTCCTCTTCTGGTTTCTGGAGCTGATTCAATAGGATTTAACTGAATATCAAATAAAAATAGTTTAAATGAATGAATTTTCCTTCACTATACACAAATCCAAGTTCTTTAGATTCTGGGAAGGCAACATGGGGCATAACTCCTTTTCTGTCGTTAAGGTTATTTTTTGTTCACTTTTAACACAGTATAGTGCTCTATATCATTGTTTTTGCCATTTTTCTGCAGTGTTCTAAAGTTATAAAAATACACTCATTAATTGGACCTCTTGTCTATTTTAAATAAACTTTAATAGTACTTTATATTAACTATTTCTTTGATAGTATTATAATTGCATCTTATCTAACTTTTCAGAAAATGTTTTGCTTTCTCCAAGTGGAGCAGACCCATTGTTATGAGCTGGAAGGCCGGGGTATTATGGCTCACCGTGTTGTTGTTATGTTTGAAGTTGTTGCTGAAAAGTCAGCTACAATAAGAAACTTTCAACTGCATGCCTGTAGAGACCATTTTGGTAAGAAGCTTTATTGAGTCTTAAATTTGAGTTATATTCCAGAAGTTTATCGCTTCACAATAAAGATCCTGAACCATCCCCTCAATCCCCTGGTGATTCACCAATATACTCACAGATATATTTAGCTGAAAATGCAGAAATTTATGAAAATAAACCTTAAGGTGGACGGTAGTAAATACAATTATTATATAAAATAAACCAGATATTGAGATTTATCCTTGACTCAGACATAGACTACAACAAGATAGCAAAATACCAAAAGTCGGTCTCTGGATCTACTTACCCATGTAGCCTATGTTTATTTCCGGTTTCTGTGACAAGAAATGACTGAGAATATTTATGCTCTCTTGGACAGAATGCCAGTCTGTCACAGGTTTATACCTAGGTCAAACTGTGACCTCGGTCTGTGTCATTGTCTGTGTCATTGTATCTCTATGTGTATTTGTTAATCCATATTTATTTTGAAGACCTTTTCCTTATGGCTCCAAACAGAGACTTTGTATTTTATTGGTACACAACAGACAGCTCTCCACTGTGAAAATTCGACTCAGCTAATAAGAGCAAGTGGGGGCTTTTAATAACAATTTTTTTAAAGCGGTTCTGAGTGCAAATTGCTTTTTCAGTTGTATCATATCGATCCAAACATGTCCAACGCAAATGCATATCCCTCTGAATCGCACCAAATGTGTCTTGCCCAAATATGAGGCAGATGGAACCACAAGAAGCCCATTCCGGTTTAGCTCATAACCCCAGCATGAAAAGGTGCCATATAGGTATTACTTCCTCAAATAGTAGAATCAGAACCCATATGCAATCCTTTGTGAAAGTGACATATTTGTAAACTTTATTGGTCAAGGGTAACATTTCTATGAATATGTCTTATTTGTGCCAGAAGACAAGTTAAACATGATTCCCTGCCTCTGTCAACGGTACAATATGGTACGTTTTCTATCATGGGAGATGGTTGTTTAAAAATACTTTATTACATGGTTGTGAAATCTGCCCCAACAATGATATTTGATCCCCAAGCTACAAGAAGGGAGGGTTGTGTGTTGTCTATGACAATACCATGCCAAACCATTTTACATGGTATGTAGTTTCGGAAATACATCATGAATGAAGTTTACACCAGTACAATCAAAAAGACATAACCAGTCCCACTTTACAATAGATTGAATACTTCGCATGAAATCTACTCTGCGTGTAACTCAGTGTATGCATTTAATTTTTCTAATAATATTGCACCTAGATTGCAAAAAAAAATGTATTGTCTCAAGCCACAACAAAAATAACATTATTACTGTTGTCGCTTGTACAATATGATATGTTGTGTTTTATAATTACAGATTATGATTTTTGCTTCCATATACACCATTGTGATTACATATCCTTCACTATTGACACACCCAGAAACCAAACAATTACTGTTTACGGATCTAAGGTAAGCAGGGTGATATATATTTTGTGAGATTTGTGAAAACAGTAACAGTACCCTGAAGAATATCATACATCTTTACAGTAGCATAGGAAGCGTATGAAAAGTGGGGGGCCAAAGTTAAACTCAGCCGTTGTGTTAACTTATGACACCAGTTGAAGTCATATCTTTCTCAAGGAGTCAAGGGGATGTTAAGTTAAAATGTAAATATTTTTGTAATTTGTGGGGGGGGGGGGGGATTGAGTGCTAAAGCTATTATTTCAAACTTTTACTATCATTTTTGTGGAACAAAGATAAAGTGGGCGTAAACTGCAAAATAATTTGAAGAATTTGTCTTTTATCTTAAATGAATCTTCCATGAATATACAACAAACTTTTACACTAACAGAAGTTACTGTATCATTGAGAATATACAAAAAATCTATGGTTAATTTTGCTTTAACACTAGTATGATTACACACAAAATGATCAAATTCCAACTTGCAAATTAACATAAGCAAAATTTAGGAAGCAGTTGGAGGGTGAGGGCATTAAGAAATTAGAAAATTGCTCAAAGAAGACCTTTATTAGGCCATAGGGTCTCTAAACTCATATCCATTCTGAATCCACACTAATCTGCAAATAGTTAAACCTAAATTGTATAGAATTTTGTTAAAGCTGTATTCGGCATCTAATCACAGCCATCTCTGGGGTAATGAATTTTAATCCCACGTGTGGGGATGCTGAGGCCCTATCCCTGTATGATTCTGGCTATTGAATGGGACATAAAACCCTATACTATATTTCAGCCCATTTCTCAAAGTTAGACAATGTGCCTATAATACCTGTTTGATTCAATCTAATGGTATAATTCTACATGTTCCTCAATACCAACCATCTATTTACACATCCACAAAGCAGTTTAGCTTAAGCTTTGCATATGATGCTCCCAAAATATGGAATGAACTCCCTGATGATGTACGATCTGCCACTTCCATTGTTTCCTTCAGAAAAAAACTTAAGGCATACCTGTTCTGCCAAGCTTATCCTCCTTAGTATTTTCCACCTCATATGGCGTTCTCCGTGATGTCGACCATTGCTATGGATAAGGACGATGATTTTTGTGACTATACCTATGATGTTGCACCTTAGAGGCTGTCACTCTGGCAGAGATTAAGCGCTATAAAAGTTGAATTGGAATTGGAATTACTTTAACCTTTGTTGTATTACAAACTTACTATATATTTATGGGAATAAAGTGCTTTAAAAATAATTTGTCAACCTAGTAGGTTTTACGTCGAGCATTAACAGTGTCAATGGGTTATTGGCTTAAAACATATTAGGAGGCTTGGACAATGAAATGCAATCAATGTGATTGGGCTACAGAATGACTGGATTTGGCATCCCATGAACACAAACAGGCACAACATACCCAAACTGACTGCATCAATGACCATTACCCCCTTGCAAAAAAAGGATGCACTATGGATGTAGAAATGAATAACAAGCAATATGCTTTTGGCCAAAGTTTTAGAAAGCAACAAGAATAAAGTTGTATATAATTGCATTTATATTTTGATGACCTATATTTTGACCTTTCAATGTTTCTTATGTTACCCACATGCCAAATTTTCTAAGTAAAAAAAGTTCTAAGTAAAATATTTTCTAAGTTATTACATGCCGAAACAAATCTATGTGGCGGTGACGGCGGCATGATTGGGCTTTATGGATCATATTTTTGTTTCCATCATTATAATATTCAAAGATCCAATTACAATCATCTCCCAAAAATTGACACTACATGTAACCAAGGTATGCACACCTCACTTTGGTTGTAGATAATCCCCTCATCCATCTATAGCATCCCTTCACAAAACTCTTTCATGTAATTAAAATACCATTAACAAGTTTCATTAAATGTATCCCTCTTTGCAAAAGAAAATGTAGATAGGAAACTGCTCAGGATACAAACCAAAAACACTCGAGTTGGAGTATAGTGCTGTCTGACAGGCCTTTCTACGCTACTGCTTTAAAGTTACAATATCGTATAAGAAAGTGTGGAACAGTTTCCAGGGTCCAATTTTAGCCAATCCAACAGTAACCAATGATATACCCTATTTAATTAGACACTAGACTCAATCTTGAACACAGCTTTACACAAATTTGAATAATATTTAATCTTGATAAATTGTCTTGATTTTACGGAAAAGTGAAAAGTATGAAAAGTGCAAGTCCAACCAGTGTTAATCCTTTCAACGGGGTATATATTTAGATTTTTTGGTTTAATTTCCAATGTTTACTCAGACTGATTTTACTCTGCATATCAACACCATATTCACAATATTTTTCAATCCCCAAAACTTACCAAACTTCAAATTAAGACTTTTACCTAAACCAAGCCACACTTGTATTTTGTATTTGTTCTGTCACTCTCCTTGTATCACATGATATTTGCTACCTCCGAATTTCACAAAATACATACAAAATCCACTAAGAAAGGTGTGGACATACATTTATTATTATAACTCCCGTAAATCAAAGCTTCCCAAAGAAATAATCCTGTCAGTTAAAATGAAGTAATTACTTCTTGTGTGTTGTTTTGACAAAGAAAAACACACATCACCATAAACTCCATCTACAATTTCCACCCAAATCTTGTGAAGAATTGGAAACAAAAACATCTTTTTTTTGGTTTTAAACAGGCTAGTTTTCCAAACTATTTATTTATGTGGGTATCATATCAAGTTTTCATTATGCATGGAAAGTAAAATTGGAGCACCTTTCAAATCTCAATATACACCTTTAATAATCTCAATTCATTCTTCTCAATTTTTACCACAAGGTATTCAGCAAAGTATTCACTTAAGCCATTAACTGAAAAAAACTATTATAGATCAAATTTGCATTATTCACGATTTACTGTTACTAGGGTAACACATATTTATTCTTACTTTCTTGTCATACAGGATGACAAAGGCCACTTGATCCAGTCAGAACTGTACCATTTTACGGACAAAACTGGTAATGATGGTGACAATACCTGGTTTATGGTGGAACCAAAATTCAGCCTTGTCAGTGCAATATGGACAAAGAACACTTACATCAAACTCAATTGGGATATCAGAGCACGCAGAGTAACATTTCAAGTATACATAAGAGGGACTGTTGCTGTTGATACCATAGTAACTGTTTTAGACTTAGATCAGCTCGAAGAACTGGATCCCAAAAGTAACAAGTTCAACTTTACCAGGATAGTTCTGGAACCAAGTGAACATTGCGTGACCATCCCCTTCGATGTGCATCAGTGTGGAAAACATGCAAAGGATCTTATCGTGACTGCTGAAGTGATGGCAAGGATAGGGTTTATACTGCCAGCAAGATACCTCACAAAGACAGAAAAGTATGAATTCTTATTACCAGAAGACAGGTTTGAAGACAATACAAATGAAGCAGTCCAGGGACAATGCTTTGGTGCATCCAAGGTAAATATAACCAATCAGGAATTGTTGATTGGGGTATTTGTAGATTGCTTTATTACTGTTTTACCTCCACCAAAGAGATATTAAATTCATAACCATTTATTTGTCTGTCCATGTCTTTGCTAACAGGATTAAACCATGCTACTGGTCGGATCTTCATGAAAAAATTAGAAGATGGGCCTTGGCCGAACTTAGATCCCATCATATTTTCAGATTGATCTAGATCACCAATTTGAGGCAAAAAATCAAGGATCCAGATCTTTACATTTACTTATTATTTATCATTTTTAAAAAATCGTATATGACTTGACTGAGGTATGAGCTCATTGATCTTGTATTTACTTATTTTTGTTGAATCCATTTTAAGATAATCAAAAAGTCCATGTAATTCATAAATTCAAACCATCAGGTGGTGCCCTGTAAAGACTCTTTAGCAGAATGTGTTATATGATTACAAACCAACATTTGTACATTTGCTCAGGTATTTGATCGGGAGTGTGCATACCACGGCATTTTCAACAGGAGGCAGCAACAGTTTATATGTGACCATGTGAGGGTTGCAGTTGCATCATATCAGAGTCAAAGAATAGAACCAGGTTATTTTCTTGTTTAATTATCTGTTGTAGACATTAACCTGACACTTGCTTGGATTTATATGCAACCCCATTGTGGTCTAATGGGTAACATGCTCGCCTAGGAACACAGAGGGCGTGGGTTCAAATCCACCTACAGACAGTTACAAATAAAGGCTTAAATGACAACTTAAAATGGTGGTTATCTGACGCAGGCTAAATAACCTCAAGGACTTTGTTACATGATCATCTTTGAGCCTCTGTTTCTCAGAGAAATGCCAGTAACTGGACTGCTTAGGGTGTACACTTCTAATCCAATTGTACAACGAGATATTGCACTGGGTTTAAATATACAATAACTTTACTTTGCTTTTTACCTTAATACTAACGAATAATACTGAGGATTATGTTTATTAATCCATGCCATCCTTAGAATCTATCAATTTTCCACTATTGCACACCACTGTAAAAGAGGATCAATGGCAACTCGCAAAAATGGCAGTAAAGTACGGAGCCCAGGAAGGGAGATAGAACTGTTTTCCTATCATTTTTTATCTTGTTACCACAAGATAGTAAGTCATTGCCACAAGTTAGAAAATCATTCCCACAAGTTAGCAAGTCATTCCAACAAGATAGTAAGTCGTTCCCACAAGTTAAAAAGTCGTTACCACAAGATATTAAGTCGTTCCCACAAGTTAGAAAGTCGTTACCACAAGATACTAACTCGTTCCCACAAGTTAGAAAGTCATTCCCACAAGATACTAACTTGTTGCCACAAGTTAGCAAAGTTGTAACCACAAGATACTAACTCATTCCCACAAGTTAGCAAATTCATTACCACAAGATACTAACTCATCCTCACAACTTAGCAAAGTCATTACCACAAGATACTAAGTCATTCCCACAAGCTAACAAGTCATTACCACAAGATACTAAGTCATTCCCTCAAGTTAGAAAATCGTTACCATAAGATACTAACTCGTTCCCACAAGTTAGAAAGTTGTTACCACAAGATGCTAACTCATTCCCACAAGTTAGCAAAGTCGCTACCACAAGATACTAACTCGTTCCCACAAGTTAGCAAAGTCGTTACCACAAGATGCTAACTCATTCCCACCAGTTAGCAAAGTCGCTACCACAAGATACTAACTCGTTCCAACAAGTTAGCAAAGTCGTTACCACAAGATACTAACTTCTTCCCACAACTTAGCAAAGTCATTATTACAAGATACTAAGTCATTCCCCCTAGTTAGCAAGTCATTCCCACAAGTTAGCAAGTCATTACCACAAGATATGAAATCATTCCCACAAGTTTTACTAAGTCATGCTTTGATGCCAATGTACAGGCAATTTCTTTGTCTATGATACCTAACTTATATAGGGGCCACCCATCTACTAGCATACCATTCAAGTTTACATATCCCTGTAGGCCTCCAGAGCTCGCATGTTTCCTGTTACTTTACAAGTCAAACTTTCATACCATTATGGTTATCATTTTATCAATTTTAATGGTTATTCTTCTAAGTTACCTAATTAGTGACCCTCAGAGGTCATCTACTTATTGTTACAGGTATACTGCAATACTGTCTTTTAGAGGTTTAATACTAATTGTGTTACAGTGTCTGTATGTGGCACCTAAGAGGGAACCAAGGTAATGGATATAAAGAAGGGGTTGAGAATGACTATGCAATTTACTGTATAAAAAGTCTATGCAATTTGCACCACAGCAAATATGAGTTTTGCTGCATTCAGGTACATAGCTTGTATGAGAATCCAGTGGAGATACTGCAAGGTAAAAAAGGTACCAAAAAGCACCCAGTCCAATGTAACATACTTACAGAGCCCAGGAAGGGACATAGAGTTAGCATCTCATTACCACAAGTTAGAAAGTCGTTCCCACAAGTTAGCAAGTTGTTCCCACAAGATAGCAAGTCGTTGCCACAAGTTAGAAAGTCGTTCCCACAAGATAGCAAGTCATTCCCACAAGTTAGAAAGTCATTCCCACAAGTTACCAAGTCGTTCCCACAAGTTAGCAAGTTGTTGCCACAAGTTACCAAGTCGTTCCCACAAGTTACCAAGTCGTTCCCACAAGTTAGCAAGTCATTCCCACAAGATAGCAAGATAGCAAAATGCCTGTTTTATGGCACTTTCATTGGTCCTTCTAAGATATTTTAGCATGTTACATTGGACTGGGTGCTTTTTGGCACAGCATACCTTGCAGCATATCCACTGGATTCTCATACAAGCTATGTACCTGGATGCAGCAAAACTCATGTTTACTGTGGTGTAAATTGCATAGACTTTTTATAGAGTAAATTGCATAGTCTTATCATTCTCAACCCCTTCTTTATATCCATTACCTTGGTTCCCTCTTAGGTGCCACATATAGACAATGTAACACAATTAGTTTTAAACCTCTAAATATTGCAGTATACCTGTAACAATAAGTAGATGACCTCTGAGGGTCACTAATTAGGTAACTTAGAAGAATAACCATTAAAATTGATAAAATGATAACCATAATGATATGAAAGTTTGACTTGTAAAGTAACAGGAAACATGCGAGACCTGGAGGCCTACAGGGATTTGTAAACTTGAATAGTATGCTAGTAGATGGGTGGCCTCTATATAAGTTATGTATCATAGACAAAGAAATTGCCTGTACATTGGCATCAAATCATGACTTAGTGAAACTTGTGGGAATAACTTCATATCTTGTGGTAATGACTTGCTATCTTGTGGTAATGTTATATATAAAAAGAACTCATCTCTGTACTGCTTAAACTCTGGTCATTGCTGTATCATATCAGTCAACACCTTCACAGCTCACTGACATCCAGATAAACTATAGGTCAAATGTATATCCTTTTATCCTGGGAAAGTATGTAACATATGCACTGTCTCTGAACTGTTTTGTATGCAACTTCATTGTGCATTTGCCTTTTATATTGAATAGATGTGCTTTAGTAAGAACTGTGTTTCAATTGTGTGTGTTCCAAGTCCAAGTTTATGACATATATTATGGCGACGAGGAAAATAGGTTTATTAATATTTTTATATAACTGCTGTGAAATTCTTTGGATATTTTAAAACTGTAAGTTAAAAAAAACAAATAATTACCATGGCTACTTTTGGTAGAATTGAGGAGTATAGTGAATCAGAGAACTGGGGTCAATATATTGAGAGACTTGGATATTATTTTGAAGCAAATGGTATCACTGAAGCTGAAAAAAAGAGGTCAATATTTTTAACTGTATGTGGATCAAAGTGTTATAGTTTGATCAGAAATTTGTTGTCTCCAACAAAACCTGATGAAAAAAACATTTGAAGAACTGAGTAAATTAGTTCAAGATCATCTAAACCCAGAACCTTCTGAGGTAATCCAGCACTACAAGTTTCACTCTAAAGTGCGTTCACATGGACAATCTGTATCTGAGTTTGTAGCAGAACTCCGGGAATTGTCAGAAAAATGCAAATTTGGTGACCAACTTGAAGATATGCTCAGAGATCGCTTGGTGTGTGGAGTGGCTGATCCAGTTATACAGAAGAGACTTCTTCAAGAAAAAACTTTACAGTTTAAGAAAGCTTTTGAATTGGCCCAGGCACTGGAAGCCGCAGCAAAGAATACAGCAGATTTACAGGGCAGTACAATACATAAACTTGGGCAGCAAGGTTCTCAACCCAAACCCTGGCAAGGGAATAATCAGAGGAAGTCAGCTCAAAAAGTCACCTCTGATGAATGTTACAGATGTGGGGGAAGTCACCAACCTTCAGGATGTCCCTTCAAGAGCAGCAAATGCTACAACTGTGGTCTGGTAGGACATATCAAGACAAAATGTAGAAAGCTGAAAAAGGGGAAAGGCAGCAAGAATGCACAATCACAGAAAGAAATACATCACACTGAACACACAGAAGCACAGCATGAGGGTCAACTTGACAACCAGGAGGAGGAATATCGACTGTTTACTTGCACAAACAGGATAAATCCATATGTGGTTGAACTTTGTATAAATACAAAACCAGTATCAATGGAAATTGATACAGGAGCTTCTGCTTCAGTCATCAATGAAGCAGTGTACAAGTTGATCAGCAGAGGGGAGCCGAAACCCCAGCTACAACCAACTCAAGCAGTTTTAAAAACATACACAGGTGAACAGATTCCTGTGTCGGGCATGTTCAATGCTGTTGTGGCTTATGGAGGAAGTCAGAAGAAACTTCCACTACTGGTAGTAAAGGGGACACAGCCTTGTCTTTTGGGACAGGATTGGCTGAATGAAATTCATATAAACTGGCATGAAATAAAGTTTGTCCAAAAGGATCTGGACAAGTTGCTTCAGAAATATTCTGAAGTGTTTCAGGAACGCTTGGGGAAAATAACTGGTGTTAAAGCTAGGATAGCAGTTCACACAGATGCCAAGCCACGATATTTCAAGCCAAGACCTGTGCCGTATGCATTACGGAATAAAATTGAAGCGGAGCTGGAATGACTGCAGTCAGATAACATAGTGGAACCTGTTAAATTATCTGAATGGGCAGCTCCAATTGTCCCAGTGTTGAAGCCAGATGGATCAGTTCGCATATGCGGGGATTACAAAGTGACGGTGAATAAAGTGTCACAACTTGACAACTACCCCATTCCCAGCCTCGAGGATCTGTATGCAAAGCTGTCTGGTGGGAAGTTCTTTACGAAGTTGGATCTCAGTCATGCATATGAGCAGATATGCCTTGATGAGGCATCCAAGAAGTATACAACCATAAACACTCACAAAGGGCTATTTTGTTACAATAGACTCTGCTATGGTATATCATCGGCACCAGGGATTTTTCAGAGGGTGATGGAGCAGCTACTTGCGGATATACCCAAGCTGGTGGTCCGGATTGATGATATTTTGTTTGCTGGTGAGAGCTTAGCCGAAAATCTTCACATATTGGAGGAAGTCCTACAGAGACTGTCTAAGGCTGGAATTCGGCTGAAGAAATCCAAGTGTGTTTTCTTGTCTACCCAGGTGACTTTCTGTGGTCACATTGTGGACAAAGATGGACTACACACATGTAAAAATAAAGTGGAGGCAATAGAGAAGGCACCTGCACCCAAGAATGTCATAGAACTACGCTCTTACTTGGGATTATTGAACTTCTATGGGAAGTTCCTGAGAAACCTGTCTTCAATACTAGCACCACTTCATCAGCTATTGAAGAAAGATGCCAAGTGGGTGTGGAAAGTGAACCAACAAAGGGCTTTCAACAAAACCAAAGAGATGTTGCAATCTGCAACAGTGCTAACACACTATGATGACAAGAAGGAGCTCTTGCTTTCATGTGATGCCTCACCATATGGCCTTGGAGCTGTTTTGTCACACAGGATGCCTGATGGTTCAGAAAAGCCAATAAGTTTTGCGTCAAGATCATTAGCCCCAGCAGAGAAGAACTATTCCCAATTAGACAAAGAAGGGCTAGCTGTGGTATTTGCAGTGAAGAAGTTTCACCAGTATCTGTTTGGAAGACGGTTTTCAATTTTCACAGATCACAAACCACTTCTGGGGTTGTTTGGACCCAAACCAACACCAATTATGGCTTCACCACGTTTACAGAGATGGATACTATTGTTGTCAGGCTATGAGTTCGAGATCAAGTACAGGCCTGGATCCCATAACTCCAACGCAGATGCCATGAGCCGACTTCCAGTTCCAAGCAAGATCCAAGACCCACCTGTACCTGGGGAGATTATAAATCTGGTGGAGCATCTGGAGGGTACACCAGTCACTGCCAAGCAAATAAAGTTATGGACATCACAGGATGTCATACTGGCAAAGGTACTAAACCATGTGCTATATGGTTGGCCTGAAGCAACACAAGAGGATTCGCTCAAACCATTCTTTAATCGGAAGGAGGAACTCAGTGTGCAAGATGGCTGTTTACTGTGGGGAAGTAGAGTGATAGTTCCTACTCAAGGACGCTCCTTAGTACTGCAGGAACTACATCAGTTGCATCCAGGAGTATCCAGGATGAAAGCACTGGCTAGAATGTTCGTCTGGTGGCCAGGATTAGATAAAGAAATAGAAACCACAGTCAAACATTGCTACACTTGTGAGGAAAATCACAGAAAACCCAGACAAGCACCGTTACATCCTTGGGAGTGGCCATCAAGACCATGGACTAGGCTACATCTGGACTATGCCGGACCCTTTATGGGTAAAATGTTCCTTGTCCTTGTTGATGCAACAACAAAGTGGGTTGAAGTAGAAATGGTAGAGAAGGCAACTTCTGAGAAAACCATTGAGATCTTGAGAAAAATATTTGCAACACACGGACTTCCACGTAGGATAGTCACTGACAACGCCACAGTTTTCACAAGTTGCGAAATGAAGGAGTTCTTCAAAAGAAACGCCATTGGTTCAGTAACATCAGCACCATACCATCCATCTACAAATGGATTGGCTGAAAGGTATGTTCAAACGTTCAAGAGAAACCTAAAGAAGATGAGCACGGGATCACTTCAAACAAAGTTAAGTCGGTTCCTGTTCACATACCGCAACACCCCTCAGAGCACCACTGGTCAAACGCCAGCTGAGCTGTTGATGAACAGGAGACCACACACTCATCTCCAATGTCTGCTGCCAAACACTGCAGAAACTGTTGCATCAAAGCAAGAAAAAGAAAAAGAACGACAAGACACAAAGGCCCAAGAGAGGTACTTCAGTGAAAATGATGACGTTTATGTCGAAAACTACCGTCCAGGACCAAAATGGTTACCTGCCACTGTGGTTGAACCAACTGGACCAGTGTCATATCGTTGCAAGCTACAAGATGGGGAAATAGTACGGAAGCATGTCGACCAAGTGAGATCAAGACATGTGCCTTACAAGCAAATAGAAGACCCTTTCCCAGAAGTTTTGGACACACAGGAAAACCAAGAAGAGCAACCAGAGTCAAATCCACCAGTAGAAAATGACAAAAACACACACACAGAGAAATCAGATGATAGGTCGTATCCAAAAAGAAATAGGAGACAAACAGAATTTTTCCAGGGTGGTTTTCATTATTTGGGCCAGAATAATGCCCTGACAAAATAAAGAGTATTCTGGTAGTCTACCCAGATACTCAGTTCAATTTTATTTCTTGCATGTAAATTTTAAAGTTAAGTTAAAGTTTTCAAAAAGGAGTTTTAGACTAAAAGGGGAGGAATGTTATATATAAAAAGAACTCATCTCTGTACTGCTTAAACTCTGGTCATTGCTGTATCATATCAGTCAACACCTTCACAGCTCACTGACATCCAGATAAACTATAGGTCAAATGTATATCCTTTTATCCTGGGAAAGTATGTAACATATGCACTGTCTCTGAACTGTTTTGTATGCAACTTCATTGTGCATTTGCCTTTTATATTGAATAGATGTGCTTTAGTAAGAACTGTGTTTCAATTGTGTGTGTTCCAAGTCCAAGTTTATGACAGGTAACAACTTGCTAACTTGTGGGAATGACTTGCTAACTTGTGGAAACGACTTAGTATCTTGTGGTAATGACTTTGCTAACTTGTGGGAATGAGTTAGTATCTTGTGGGAACGACTTTCTAACTTGTGGGAATGAGTTAGTATCCTGTGGGAACGACTTTCTAACTTGTGGTAATGAGTTGTTAACTTTTGGTAATGAGTTGCTAACTCGTGGCCACAACTTCTTATCTCATGGGAACGAGATAAAAAAGTGCTAAGAAAACAGTTCTATGTCCCTTCCTGGGCTCCGTAGAAAAGTAATCAAATCAGGAATTATTTCAAAGTAGAAAAATGATACCACAATCTATTTCATAATTACTGCCATGGGAATAAAATTAAAGTTATAACATACTGTGGCTGATTTTTTACAATATATCCATCGTTTCCTTCTTCAAATACCAGCTATTACCTATCTATATTTATATTATAGTAGATCAACTATAAGTCTTCTCAAATTTATACATTTATATCATTTTTTTTTCCAGCCATTTCGTTTGTTACAATTTTTACACTTGTTAACTAAAGTATCACAAGCTAGTAAGTGGAAGGAACTGATGTAACAATTCATTGTCATCATTTCTAAGAAGGAAAATATATGTGGTGTCAATATTTTTCACCTTTCTGACACTATTCTACAATGTGCTAGTCTTCAATCATCCTTATTCATTTTACCTGTTTACCCTGCCAACAATACAGCTGGTATTTCTCGAGTCTATCAGGCTTGTTTAAACACCTATAAAACTGTTGATTGGACATGCGGTGCACTGACTGTTCCACCAGATGGTTCCAGCCCAACTTTCTTCCAGTCAGCTTGCGACACACAGGAAAATTTCTGCATCCGACAACTGTATCGGGATTTTGTAAGTTGTTCTTAAAAAAACATTTAATGCTGTTAAACCTCTTCCTTGTAATATCAATACAAAGTAACTCTGGATTGATTATTATTGTGTCAGTAACCCTGTGGTCTATTCAACCATTGAGGGGTTTGTACTTGTTCATCTTTTTATTCATAAAAATTGTACTGAGGACACAGTACAGATAAAGGTAAAGCAAAGTGAAATAGGCACATAATAATGTGAACTCAGTCATCTAAAACAGGGATATATAAGTTGTACTCAAATTGATACTATTGATCACTGCTTATTTTCTTTGAAATTTCAAAGCAATCCAGTCAATATATTCAATATTAAAAATTTATGTGAAAAGAATTTCTCTAATGGGATATAAGAGTTCTTGAACTTTTAGTAATGAATGTGGTAATTTTTCATTCAAATGTTTAAACTTTGAATATGTCTTCTACTTATATCGAACATTTTTTTGTTTTAATCTTGATGTATTTATGAGTTGAAGTTACAACAAAGAGAAAGCATTTATCCATGTGAATTTTTTTTTGCATACTGTTGTTAATAATACTAATTGACAAATATCATTTAAAGAAGTCAACTTTATATTTATTAGAATCCATGGCATCAGAAGATGAAATTGAGCAAAATTAATTAATAATTTATTTTTACAATGGTTATATTTATTCACACATATTAGTATGTACATACAAAGGATTTTATATATATACAAATGATTCAGTTAAATACAACAAATAGGCTACTCTCATTTCATAGCATAATATTTTTGTAGCCTTAAGTCACCATACCAAATACAGTACAAAATCAGTAGAAGATTATGTATATATTATAAATATGTGGAAGCCATTCCTTGTAAAACTTTTCTACCCTATTATTTTTCTCATTTCCTCGTACCTGCATTATAATTATTAAAATTTAATGCAAGTATGTCATATCAAGTGATAATGTGAACTTGTTGCCAACAGCAAAACAATGCCAGTGATGCTTTTGTGATCTCTTTAAAAAGTCATTAAGAATATTGTGTTTCAAATAATTGGAAAACCAAGTATTGCTGTAGACAGTGTTGTTGATGAAAATAGCAGAGTTGTATAAGTTATTTTAGTTTGCATGTTTCATCTATGAAATCTATGAAATCCACATGTATAAAGTTCATTGTGCTAAATTTAGTTTGATGACCATGAAGTTACCATAAAGGCCACAGGACTGGATCTTAACAATAAGCGGATAGAAACCAATCCAAAAGTCATCAACGTAGATCTCAAAGGTAAACAGACTACATTAAAAGGAATAACCATTGGTGGAGAATTCAAGATCAACGGAGTCACTAAAAAACTGCTTAAGCCTGCAAACGAGGATGATGAGCCAAAGTACAAGGTAAGCAAGTGAGTAAGTATCTGACAGCAGAACACTATTGAGTGCCACTATAAGCAACTCCCATCAACTGGTTACCTCACCAAAGAAGGTTTGCCCCATTGCTCTTTTGTAGTACATACCTAGTCCTCAGTAACCAAGAAGCCAGTAAGTTTCGAGGATACGGCCTGTAAGGGGCCTATCCCATCACTTTACGACTACCTTAAGGCAGTTAGTGTACTAATTTTGTTGTTTATGAGGTAACACAAATCAGATGGTTTTCACACTTGAATAGTTCCCTCCTTTTGGGAGGCCATTTGGAATTTAAACTTTGACAGGCATACATGTGCCGACTAATCTGGAAAATTTTCTGCCCACAAGCCCCCCACTTTGAACAAGCTTTGAGAATTCGATGTGACCGTACGTGGTCAAAACACTAGGCTAGGCCAGACCCTGGTTCTCCCTACCGATTGTGACATTAGTACAAGCATAACACGAAACAGTAGTTCTAAGGCAGGCCCAGGCGTTACCCTGGTGGCCCCCTATCACGAAGAAGTCATAATATGTGTGGAAGTTAATGGACAAAAGACAGTAATGTGTTAGTCACTGTTTTTAGTTTGCTAGTCAGTTATGCACAAGTTGCACTTCTTCATGTATATTTAATGGTGTGTTGTATGGTGCTTTATAAATTTTAATATTTAAAATTTCTAAAAGTTTTATCAACAACTTGTAAATACAACTAACATACAAATAAATTCTCCAAACTTATAAAATTCCCTTGTCCTTCACTTGACCTTTCTGTTATGACTTTTAATCCATAAGCAACTTAACCTCACTTGACTGGAATTGTGGATTTACTGGTAGTTTACAGAAACTGATGCATTTAATGATCTGACTCTTATTCCTGTGGTTTTGCCATTTTTGGTATTTGACAACCTATGAGTTACAATGGGAACATGTTCTTATATAACCTGTGCTCATTGCAGGGAAACAAACCCCCCAGCTTTGACGCTGTTTTCCCCCAATCCCTGACAATTGGTGGCTTAAATATGCATCAAATCACAAGTATCTTTGTTGCTCCTTTAAACCAATACAGTTAAACTTAGGGGTATCATTTACAGTCACATCTCTTTTCCTTGGTTTCTGTTTGTAAACACATGCTCCATGAAAACATTAATTACCATTTACTATTTCAAATATGATACACGAATATAATTTATGTTTTGCTCACCTCAGATTATATATAGTTTATACCGGCATTCTACCCAACTCCATTTAAACCTGTTATTTTTGGCTTTCTATTATCAGACCTTTCTATTATTCGATCTAATTGTTACTCTCCCTAGAGGGTTGGATAACACAGGTTCTACTGTAGTCAAGGTCAATTGGGCGGTAAATATTTGAAGCTTAATTCTATACACAGCCTTCGTATTGCATTTCAAATGATATACATTACAATTAATCCTTGGATTATGCATGTTACATTTCCTTGAAAGTGTTAAATTTGTCAAATTATGTCTATTACCTTATGTCTATTACATCCAACCAGAAACATCAGTGAACACCCATATAGTATGCACAAAGAAGTATTTGTCCTTGACATTTAGAGGTCCTTAGTGGCCTTGCGGGTTAGCAGGTTTGTCACCTCTGTGTGGGTTCAACTGCCACAAAAATTACAAAGTTGAGCACCTGTCTCAATATGACCCTGGCTGTTGAACTGGATATTAACCCCAACTTTGAACTTTGACCTTTAACACACAAATATAAGCTGGTAGAATACTGGTATTTAATTAACAACATAGCAAATCCCCCACAGACATGAAACCTAAATTTGATCATTTGAGCTCCAAAGTATTAATTGAATACACAACTTAAAATCTGACATCCAGACATAAAACTACTAATGAAAAACATACTTGTCATACATGTCTTTCTGCAAACAATTCACAATAATCCGCAGATTTATATTTTTGTATTAGGTGTGTGTGGATTATGAATGCCCGACAGGAAATGCATTAGAACGATTTGATTTGTTTGAGGGTTTTAGTAACCTTGTTGCCTGCACAAACCTAGTTGCATCAGAGTGTTGTATTATTATAACACCATATGGAAGAACACGAGTACAGTTGGCGGTTTTGTATTTCAGTCCTGGCACACCAGTGATAAACAAAGACATCACAGTAATGTTTCCTTGAAAAATTACAGTTAATGCCATTGTTTTTTGCAATGTGTTACAAATTTACGTCTAATAAAGTTTTGTTCCTGCCAAATGATGGCTGTTTTGATTTTTATAGAATGTATCCTTGTAATTTAACTTTTCATTGAAGCCGTTTACAAATATAAATAGTAATATGATGTGTTACCCCCCTGAGTGATCAAGTACAAGTCACAGAGGCCAGTGTATCAGTAAACCCAATTCATAAGGCCCAACTGATCAGCTAAGACTTCTGACCTTCAGTAACTTATCAGCAAACTACCTTCAGGATGAAAAAGATACAGTCATCAGTAACAGAAAAGAAGCATTGCGCCAGTCTAGAGCACTTGTTCATGTAGTGGGTAACTCACTCACCTCCCACCTCTGATGTTGGTGGGTCGAAAGCTGGCCTAGACTCTATGTGGGAAAATTGATAGTGGCTCACTGATCCCTGGAAGTCTACAGTGCAACAACTTAACTAACCAGTATGTACTGGCTCGCTGTGCCATTAAAACTGCCTGTTTTGAAATAACCTACACAATATGTTAAAAGTGACATTAAACTCAAATAAAATAAATAAGTAAATAAATACATCAGCCCATAATGATTGACACACAAATATCATATGACAAATTGCTTATAAGAAGTCACATGCCCTCATGCAAGCCTCAAAATCAGTAAAGGGGTGGCTGCAGAGTATTTGATTATCACATATTATATGCAAGTTCTTTTTACAGTTAGTACTTAATGGTAGTAGATGTTGTTCAGATTTAGTGGCTACACTTGCAACAATAAAAACATATATATATCTGAGTACTGACCAACAACACATAGAGAAGCCGTTTGGTGGTTTTTAAAATTCTATCCCCAAAATTCTTCAAACTTTTAACATTTAAACATGTGCAAAACTAACATGTAGGAGGTCACATGAGTTTTAAACAATAGGGTCCCTCATATTGGGATTGAAAATCAAAGGACACACAAAGTGTTTTACAAGAACGGAAAATTAAAAACCCGCCATCCCCACCTCTATGGCCACGATCGGATAGTTAAGGTAACAGCTGGGCATGACCCTCCCTCACCCTTTCGGATAGACGAGTTATATACTTAACATATGTAATCCAAGCTAGAAGGTTATACTTGCTTCCCCTATTATGGTTTTATCGCACTAGTTGTAAATTTCTTTTACTGATTTTATATTTTAGTTTATACTAGCACAAGTTGCTTTTTTATATGGTTGTTGTTATGGGGATACATATGATATATTGGTGGTTTTTCAAATTCTTCAAACTTTTAACATTTAAACATGTACAGAAGTAACATGTAAATAAAATATTCCCAAACTGTGCATTCATATTCATTTTGAATTTGACCTTGGTATTGACCTCCCATTTTGGAAACTGATAGAGCAGCCAATAGTTTCCCTCCTTTGGGAGCCATTTGGAATTTAAACTTTAACAAAGATACATGTGTGGTTTATTACAACGTCAAAGAATTTTTCTTCCCACCATCTCTCCACTTCAAACAGAATGTCAGTCTAAGGTTAGTCCTCTTAGCTCTGACCAAGTTTTGAGAGTTTTCATTAGAAATAAGACCTAAAGCGTAGCCTTTGATCTTAAGGCTAGGCAAGGCAGACCATGGACTTCCCTACCGATTTGACCATAAACACAAACATAACAACAAGGAGTAGTTCCGAGGCAGGACCCTGGTGCCCCCATACTATAAAAAATCATAATTTGTATGAGAGTTAACGGGTAAAGATAAAATGTGCTAGTCATTGTTCTTGATCTGCTAGTCAGTTATGCACAAGTTGCAATTTTTTTATATATAACTATGTTGTTATATGGTGCTTTAAAAATTTTAATGTTTTAACATTTTTTAAAGTTTTATCAACCAATTTGTAAATACTACTAACGTATCAATAAATTCTCCAAACTTATTGACTTGTCATGACATTTACCTGACCTTGATCTGTTGCCAGCATTTATGTCACATAATTGATATTATGACCTCTGGCCGGTAGTTTACGGAAACTGTTCCTGGTTCAAATGTATGAAAGAGACAATATGTTCTTTTTATATATATTATGTTCAGTAAATTTCAATTATTTCTCACTTCTGTGGCAAGCCAAAGTAATGTTTATCACACATACTACACGGGATGTTAAAAGGACCAATAAAATATGTTTAAAAAAATACTCAAACAATGCAATCGCTGCGAAATCAACAGACAATGCATAGCCTCTTGGAGGATTTTTAATTAAGTTCAAGTACATATTTCACAAGTTCAAATTAAAATATCAGTTTTATTTTACTCTTTATAAAAGGTGATAAACTTTTTCATTTGGTATTTCACTGTTGAAAAATTGCCAAGCATTTTAACACTGGGTTTGGATTAACCCTGCACTTGTGCATTTGTATTGAAATATTTACTTGATAATATCGGATCCTGTAGTTTAAATAGCATTAGAAAGTGTCAAAAGTCCCTAAGCACTTTCTCTTGTAAGAAACTCTTCAAGGAGAAACTTATTTCTATTATAAAAAAGTTATAGCTATGTCACATTGAAAACCTATGCATGACTTCACACATATTCCTTCCCAAGAGAAATGTGTCACTTTTTCATTAGATATGCGACATTAAGAGGGACCCTCCGAATAGCTTTCTGTATAATCCAAACATTCCTTGGATTTTTGTAGTTTTTTTTTCAGATTAAAAACATTCCCACATGAGAGTTACCCATTAGTAAACCCATTTGTGTGAATTTACATGATTGATTTTTAACATTTGACAAGGTTTGTCTTGTCTTTATTCATATACACTGTGTAATAAATTTAATGCATTTAAAAAGCAGATAATACTTTTCATTTGGACATAACCATCCATTTTCATATATAATGTCATTTTTAATGCATTGCAATGCATTTTACATTCTGATTAAACACAAGGTATATTTCAGTGAGTGTACATGTAACCAATTCATTTTACATTCTGATTTAACACTAGGTATATTTCAGTGAGTGTACATATAACCACTGCAATGCATTTTACATTCTGATTTAACACTAGGTAGCCTTTGATCTTAAGGCTAGGCAAGGCAGACCATGGACTTCCCTACCGATTTGACCATAAACACAAACATAACACCAAGGTGTAGTTCCAAGGCAGGACCCTGGTGCCCCCCTACTATAAAAAGTCATAATTTATATGAGAGTTAACAGGTAAAGCTAAAATGTGCTAGTCACTGTTCTTGATCTGCTACTCAATTATGCACAAGTTGCAATTTTTTTATATATGACTTGGTTGTTATATGGTGCTTTATAAATTTTACTGTTTTAACATTTCTTTAAAGTTTTATCAACTAATAAAACATTTGACAAGGTTTGTCTTGTCTTTATTCATATACACTGTGTAATAAATTAAATACATTTAAAAAGCAGATAATACATTCCATTTGGACATAACCATCCATTTTCATATATAATGTAATTTATAATGCATTGCAATGCATTTACATTCTGATTAAACACTAGGTATATTTCAGTGAGTGTACATGTAACCAATTCAATTCATTTTACATTCTGATTTAACACTAGGTATATTTCAGTGAGTGTACATATAACCAATGCAATGCATTTTACATTCTGATTTAACACTAGGTATATTTCAGTGAGTGTACATATAACCAATGCAATGCATTTTACATTCTGATTAAACACTAGGTATATTTCAGTGAGTGTACATATAACCAATGCAATGCATTTTACATTCTGATTAAACACTAGGTATATTTCAGTGAGTGTACATATAACCAATGCAATGCATTTTACATTCTGATTTAATACTAGGTATATTTCAGTGAGTGTACATATAACCAATGCAATGCATTTTACATTCTGTTTAAACACTAGGTATATTTCAGTGAGTGTACATATAACCAATGCAATGCATTTTACATTCTGATTAAACACTAGGTATATTTCAGTGAGTGTACATATAACCAATGCAATGCATTTTACATTCTGATTTAACACTAGGTATATTTCAGTGAATGTACATATAACCAATGCAAGGGGCCATGGTGGCAGAGTGGTAACACTCTCGCCTCCCACCTCTGCGGCCGGGGTTCGATCCCCGTCATGGCCGTAAGTGGGAAAGCTGGTAGTTGCTTGCCGTTGGTCGGCAGTTTACAGTACAGAACCCTAGCGAACTATATGTACTGGTTTCCTCTGCCCTTCCAACTACCCGTCGTGATATGACCTGTACAGTGTTGAAAGCGACGTAAAACCCCAAATAAACAAAAATATAACCAATGCAATGCATTTTACATTCTGATTAAACACTAGGTGTATTTCAGTGAGTGTACATATAACCAATGCAATGCATTTTACATTCTGATTAAACACTAAGTATATTTCAGTGAATGTACATTTTACCAATGCAATACATTTTACATTCTGATAAAATACCAGGTATATTTCAGTGAGTGTATATGTAACCAATGCAATGCATTTTACATTCTGATTAAACACTAGGTATATTTCAGTGAGTGTACATAAACCTAAAGAACAGAAAAACAACACCCCATTGTCTGTACATGTAAATTTATACACAAATCTATCCCCCATTTCTGCCACTTCAACAAGTAGGCTGTAAAAGTATGTCAGGTCACAGAAGAAATACACCACATCAGAGCTTGAACACATTTTCTCTTGTGTGTCTGTTCTGATTGTATATTAGTAGCATTTTATACACAAAACAGTGGATTAAATATATTTTGTAAGTGGTTTATCTGAAGGTTTATGATGCAAAGATACTTCATTATTAGAGATTATAATGGTTGTGCATTAAAATAATAATTGGAAATGGTTTCAGTAGTTATAAAAGAGATTTAACAAAAAAAGCATTGAGTTTCTATTGCAGTATATATCTATTAAATTTACATGTTACTATATAGTTCATCATACAAGAAGACTCTACTTCATTATATTATTAGTTGTAGAAATTGTTTATATCAATATATATTACTATGAAGACAACCTGTGTTTAAATCGCTGCTTTTTACATCAAGAATATCATAGTTCTATCAGTTTTATCAAACGGGAAAATGAATATACAGTGCAACGATCACCAAATTACATTTAGCAAATTCCTAACAGGTTAGTTGCAAGAATAAATATGTTTATATTAGCTAATGAATGTTTAGCCCATTTAATTGAGATTATTTTAATAGTAAAACCCTGTTACCCGGATTCCTGAGAAGTTGAAGTAAATAATTCAGGTTTCAAGATATTGAAATGTAACTGTATATCTAAAATGCCTAAAATATCTTTCTCACACATTTGATATTTGTCTTGAAAAGTTTCAAATATGTTCAAATATGTGAGAAACTCACACATATTCTGCAATATATAGCTTACACTAATGATGTAAAATAATCTTAAAACTCAAACATTTAATAAGAATTTCCCATAATCCGAAGAAAAATGGCTAACTTGGTACAGCACTTATTTCTATGTTGGATTACTTGATTCCTCATCTATTACCCCTCTTATATTTTGGAAAAGCAATCTTGTTCTGCTTTTATGATATTTATGAAAAAACTAAAATATATCCAATGCAGCACATAACGCCAAATTCTGCCTCTGGTTTCACCACATTGGGCTTACCCTTGTATTTCAGAAATTGATGTGTTCAAAGCTTCCCCCCTCCCTCACCTTTCACCATTATTCATAGTTTTACAGAGCCCCAAGGTACATATTGATTACCTAACAAGGATGACAGTGGGTTAAGATAGCTTATATACACCTCAGCTGTGGTCTACCAGCTTGGAAGCTGCATGACTCAGGCACTTATGGGCATAATGTTTGAATATGATGTGACTTCTGGGGGAAGTCATGAATTATATATATTATATGTGTATCATAAGTTAAAATAGACTTGTGTGTAGTGACTACAAGCAGTAACCCAGTAATCCTGCTTTATATTAACCAAAATATTTGGTAATATTTTGAAAATATTTCTGTATTTTCTCATGAGAGGCTGAACATTTCATCCAATTTGCCCCTAAGGTGCAAAAATCCTATCCGCCATGAGCCGCCAAAGTGATCCGCTTTTGAGCAGATTGAGCCTCTAAAAACAGGTTCTGGAAGATGAAATCAATATTTTTGAATTTATAAAGGTTTTTCATCATTTTTGGTGAAATAATGGTTAAGTAAAACTGTGTAAAATATACCTGAATAAAGTATAAGAACACGAACAAATGCTTTAAAGAAAAAATTAATGATTATTTCTTATACACAAATTTATTCATACTGTTTATGGTTTAAGAGGTATGAATAAATAATGCGCCTGAGAGCCTTGAACATAATGTGTGCAAATTGGGAGTCATCAGGAGAAGGTTCAGCCCAGTGGAATAGGATTAGTCCCACTAGAGTACCAGCAAAAAGGTGTTTGCCCAGTGAGAGATTGATTGGAATTAAAGGTTTTTGATATCAAGGTCACACCACTCAGGTAAATGTTCTGGGTGGATATGTGCTCTATTAGGCGTGCGTGATTGCACTGCACTCGAGGTTCAGAGAATAATACTCTCAAAATACACAAACTTGATGATGGTAAGTATAAACAAAAAAATTCATTGATTCTAATGTAAATCAAGGGTTTGAACTAACAATACTCCTGAATGGAAGGAAATGTGTTTATCCATGTTTCCAGTGATGCATATGTGGAAAATGACATGATTTCCAGCAAAAATGCATCATTGGAAAAATTGTATGGTTTCAGTGGATCAGACTTAACAAACTAATTCAAAATAAATTAAAATAGACTTATTCTGAAATCCCTTCATACAATGTATCAGTTTACTTGTATATTATTTTTGAGTGTGCTGTTAAATAAACACAATTTGTTTATTGAATTTAATAAATACCACTTTATCAATTTCCAACTATCTTACTGGAATTGTCTTTTGCCCTACTTACTTTTCCACTGGAACCTCTAACATAAGGCCCCAGGTGGATTAGCCTCCAAAAAGAGAGGCTCAAAAGGGATGAGCCTCCAGAAATAGAGGCTCTAAGCGGATAAGCTTTTTCCACCTCAGGGGTAAAACACAGGCCCTACACCAGAGTTCCACATATATTATGATGGCAACTTCAGACTTGTATGAGATACTTAACCACATTAAGGATGAGGCCAAAATAGCCCCCTGGCATCCTCCCCAAGGGAAATGTATGGATAGCCTAGTGGGTCACACAGTTATTAATTTGTCTGACTTAACCTTTCAGAAAGCCAAGTATCAGCCTTAGAAAAAGGCTTAACTTTTTGTCCCACACCAGGGCCCCCCAACAAAGCCAAAATATAGATGGACTTTAAAGAATTTCACAGGAGACTGTGTTTAAAATTCCATTTCTATAATGATAACCAAATGTTTGATCATTTATCTGACCAAGAAATTGATCTTATCAATTTCTTGGCAGAAAACTTGGATGAGGAAATCAACCCTTACTACAGAATCCACCAAAATTTGTAGACAAAAGTGATTGGAACCAAGCAGAGTTCACCAATCTCTAGACATTTTCCAAAGATCTTTTAAACTTGACCTTTTAAACAGCAAACTTAAACATGCCAGGAAACCAAACCTGACAAGGGAACAATTGTGCAGTCTGAGACAACTCTCAGAAAATACAGATATAGTCATTAAGAAAGCAGACAAAGGCTCTGCTGTTGTGCTAATGAACACCACTGACTATCTTAGAGAAGGATATAGACAGTTGAGTGATACCAAGTTTTACACCAAACTTGAGCATGACCCAACTGAAGATGTTGCTGAAAAATTAACAAAAACCCTCACACAAATGAAATAAAAAGGCTTAATTTCTGATAAGAATTTTGAGCATCTGAATCCAGTACATTGCACTGAAGGCAGATTTGATATGCTACTGAAAATACACAAAAAGGTGTACCAGGCAGGCCTATCTGTAGTTCAGTAAACCACCCCACTAGTAGAATAAGTAAACTAGTTGATGAACACATTAAAGATTATGTCCCTAAAACTAAATCATACATTAGAGATACCCAAGACTTTATAAAAAAGATTAAATCCTTGGGACCTATCCCAGAAGGCGCCATTCTCTGCACCCTGGATGTATCATCACTCTACACTAATATACCTAACAATGAAGGAATATTGGCAGTCGCAGATAAACTAAGAAGTGACCCAACTAAGACCCCCATTGCTAACTTCATACTAGATTTAATAAAACTAGTATTGCACAGTATGAACTTCACATTAAATGTAGATCATTACTTACAAACAGGAGGCACAGCTATGGGCACATCCCTGGCCCCTAACTATGCTAACCTCTTTATGGATAGGTTTGAGACTAAAGCCCTTGCTGGCTTCCCACATAAGCCACTAACTTGGAAGAGATTTATTGATGATATCTTCTTGGTTTGGACCCATGGGGAAGAGTCGCTAAAAATCTTTATTGACTACTTAAACTCCTTACACAAAACCATTAAGTTTACCCATGAAATGGGCTACAGTCACATTGACTTTCTTGACACAACAGTCAAATTTCGCTCTGATAGAGGTCTTATCACCACCCTATTCAATAAGCCAACAGACACTCACTTGTATCTTGAATATAGCTCAGCTCACCCACATAGTGTCTTAACCAAAGGACCATATGGACAATACCTGAGACTTGGGAGAATCTGTACCTTAGACTGTGATTTTGAAGCCAATGCCAAAAAACTCACAGGATATTACCTTAAACGAGGTTATCCCTTCCCAAGCCTTAAGAGACATTACTTAAGGGTGAGGAAATACTGACAGGATGAACTGCTCGACACAGTCACTATTACATATCCACCTAAGCCTAACATTGAGACCACATGCTCAGTACATGTCCCTGTCTGCACTAGACTGGGAAGATGAACAAAGTTGAACGAATGACCCTAAAGCTTTCACAGTGAACAAGTATTCAATGCAAGTCTTTACCACCTAAACACAAAGCTACTTGTGAACTATCAAATGTGATTTACATCATAAACTGTAATAAATGTTTACTTACTCGTTTTTTTAATTTTTTACTTTGTTACGACAATCTGACTCACTGTGTTCAAAATATTTTCCTAAAGTACCCAAATAATGTGAGCATATGTGTCTGTAAAGGACACCTTTCATGTGTTTTGCCAAATGAACATGGATTTTGATTGAAAAAATTACAGTTCATGACCTTTGTGGGCTTCTGACTGCCTTTTTTGTCAAAAGTAGATTTTTTGGGGCTGGTGTGTCTCTCGACATTGGCCCTTCTGATTCTGTCAATTTGGTATACACAACTGTAATCCGCAATCTCGCCCTGCTCCATCCTACATAGTAGCACAGCGTGGCTGGCTTTTGTCATACCCCAGGAAAACTCCTGGGCATCATCCAACAATGCAACCAAATAGTCAAGCATATGCTCTCTCATTTTTCTTCCTTAATGGTGCGACAAAAGCCAGCCACCCATTGGACGACTGACAACTGGTCATATGAGACCCTTTCTTTGCTAGAACCCGACAACACGTATTCATGGGGCCACTTCACTCTGTGTTTAACAAACACATCAACCCCACCCCTCTGTGACTTAATTTTTGAAACACCTGTATTCACCAACTGATTCAATTCTTGTATACGTTGCTGTACTCTATCCTGTATAAGACGGTCTTGCCTAAGTTCAAACAAACTAGGCATGGGCTTAGTTTGTTTATTTGGGGTTTTACGTCGCTTTTAACACTGTACAGGTCATATCACGACGGGTAGTTGGAAGGGCAGAGGAAACCAGTACATATAGTTCGCTAGGGTTCTGTACTGTAAACTGCCGACCAACGGCAAGCAACTACCAGCTTTCCCACTTACGGCCATGACAGGGATCGAACCCCGGCCGCAGAGGTGGGAGGCGAGAGTGTTACCACTCTGCCACCGTGGCCCCTCGGCATGGGCTTAGCCTTTTGATTTTTAACATTCCCTACTTCAGGCAATGCATATGTATTTGCTGTATTAGAACCAAAGGCTTTTGATTCTGGGACTTTTTGTTTTTAGTTTTGCTCTTGATTTTTGTGGGATCTGTAGTCTTTTTACATTTTTTTAGTTTCAAGATTGTCTAACCGTTTACTGATGGTTTGTAGTTGTTGCAAAATTTCATGGTTTATCAGGTCCTGTACATTGCCCGTAGCACTGCATGAAGTTGTTGCCTGCTGTTCACCTACACAAGAACTTTGATCATTTACCGGATCCTTTTTTCTGTCAACAACCACATCCAACTCATCAGAAATGTTCAACAAGCCCGAACAATCAAGATCACTAATGTCCGACTCCCCTGAATCCGTTAATTGTTCATTGCCATCACAAGATTTTAACAATTTTTCCAAGAAATCACAGTTCTCAGAACTGCCAAGTTGAACAGGTACTTGAAACGTACTTGATTTTTGCGGCTGCAAATTGTACTGTCTGCTGCTTTCCATGACTAGTTTAAAATAAAGTATAAAGTACTTTAACTCTGATATGCATTACAAAATGACAACACCAATATTTTAAATCTCTTCAACAATCAAAATTTACGTTAGCATTACATCAGTTGCCTAAAATGTAAAAACAGCTACAGATTAACAGTTATAATATTTAAAACAACTAAAATAGTAAAGTGTGATACAATACAGTATGTAGATGTCACGTGTTGAACTAGACAAACCACTCAGACAGGTAGAGAAACTCAGTTGTTTTGATGTTGCTCGTCTGCTGGCCAGATTTAAAGTGACATGTACTGGTCAGTGTAGTGGTCAGTATTGAAAACAGACCATGTATATGTATACATGTATACTCGAGTAGTCTATACCAAAGTTCTTGAATAGATGATAACTATCACCAATGTGGGACCCCCCCCCCTCCCCGGGGAATGAGCCCAGCAGCACCCACAGCATTTTTCATTGGATGGTGGATCCAAAAAGTCCAAATGCCACCTCAAGGTGCAGACGCCAAGAATTATACTATATTTGGGCATTCCCTACACTCCACCCTGCAGGCATTAACATTTTTGTATGAAACTATGCCCTTTCATGGCACCCCCTACCCAGGTGCCCCCTATCCCTTATTATATGTGTATCATATGTTGGCATAAAGCCTTACCTTTGGCCCTGACCCCTTCCTCCTTGTCCCAGGGGAAGGGAGGTTTCCTTTCGGATGGATGTAGGCCTTAGTGTTATGTGGGATGGGTTGGCCCAGGCTGACCCTGGTGTCCCCCCATCAATTTGACCCTTTCAACTTGACTTGTACCTTGCGACCTGAGTTTGAACTTTCTTCCTGATTGTGAACTTCTTTTGACCTTTGTCAGTCTGACATCGCCACACCTTGGCATCTTAAGTGCGCACAACTCAGCACTCTGTCACTACAATGTATATTATGTATGTCATATTATATTACCTACCAGCTTCCACGCTGCATGATTTTAGTTGTCTGTTGCTGTTTTCCCTTATCTTCTATATGTTTTAGTGTAACTTTTTACCTTATATATGTGTTCTTTGTTGGGCCTTTTATGTCCTCTCTTTTGTAATTTAACTAATTTTGATTGTGTAGAATATTATGTTTGTGTAAAATAAAAGGCTTGTCCCAACTTCCGTATCATTCTGTAGCTTGCCTCAGAACTTCTTCACAATCTGTCATACTGGCTTGGTGGGACTGTATATCCAATGCAGCACAAATTTGATATTCCTCTCTAATGTTGGGTTGAGCACCTCTTTGCTTTCATTGTCTTTTTCTACATTATCCCCAGTTGCAAAAAGTACCAAAAATACCAAAACATGTACTAACAATACATACTAGTTAGTTTATATTGGTTTTCAAGAACACACAATTGTTAAGTAAAGGCCAAATGGTTTTCCTTACCTATGAATAATCTCTTTATGTCCAAGAACTGAGTCTGAATGTTTAATTGTAAAATCATTTTTTTGACATTACACCTGGAAATAAGTGCTTATAAACAATTCAAATATTTCAAAAATGCCAAAGAAAAGATCTCAACTGCTTATAAAAACTCGTCCTAATCCACCAGTTTAAATATTATTTTCAGACAATGGTACTTTTTTATTATTACTTGTTTCAGGTAGTTAGAAATAAATTCACTAAAATAAAAAGAAACAAAGTAGAAACAGTAACAAAACTGAGATCTAAGATAACAAATGTGGTACGGTACAACAGTGTCTGTGCAACCATGAGGTAAACAATTGTGGGGTCAAATGTGCAAATGAGGCAGACTCTTGCTTTCCAAGCTTCAAGTGAAGATTTTAAACATTACACATTTCTGTGGATTTTTTGTTTTGGTTTATATTGTTTATAATTTATGAATGAAATGTCAGCTGAAATATGTATTTGGTTGCATTGACCTTTCAAAGGATAACAAATACCATCCACCACCAGGGGGCTAAGTGTCAATGACATCTTGAATAATCGTAATTTGTGCAAATAGCTAAGGCTACCTCAATATTCACCTTAAACACTTAAAAATCACAGTCCGGAATTGCTGTACTACTAAAATCATGAAGATGCATTGTAAGTAACACTAACATTAAGACAAAATAAATAAATATAAACATTACTTCCACAAACAACTGGTCTCTTTTAATTTCATACAATGATTTGTAGAAATAATACTAGGGGCACTAGCATTTATAAGTTGTAGTATCCTGCCAGGTTACAGCTATTTGTGCACTCATCTTACAGCTTACAGCTATTTGTGCACTCATTTGTTTTACTTTGAAAGTGAATTAGAGATTTGAAGCAAATTGCAAAAAAATATTTCAAGCCATTAATGGCACTAACATACACAAATTATGACACACTGAAGATTTTCCAACAGGTATCATGAGATCTCCCTTATTACAGGCACTCTCTTTTGGCCTATGGTTTCCATTGAGCAGTATTTCATCCCAGATGAAAACATCCTGTAAACTATCACTTTTAATGTTTTAGGTGCTATAAAATCCAGTTGTTTGCTGTATAACAAATAAATACTCCAGAAAGTCTTATATTCAGGGCAAGATTACTACTTTGTTGAAAGCATTTGCCATATGATCTTGCCATTGAATTGATAGCACTAATATATACAATAATATTACACACATCTCACTAAAGACCCGGCAATAGGTATTTCGAAGATCTCTTTATCACAATCACTTTCTTAATATTAACTACCCAATAACAAGAAATACACTATAGGTATGGAAATTCCGAGATTTTAAGGAATCAATAGCACTGATATATATGGAGATATAAACAAATATAAACAAGTGACATAATACTGTCATATCACTGTATAAATGCATTGTTATATAATAGCATATACAAACATGTCATAATATGTCAGAAGAAGCTTCAGAGGGATTACCTGGACTATCAGATGACAATTCCTCAAAGCAGACACCAACAGTTTCATAATCGGATGTTTTTATGGCCAATTTAATTTGGTTCCCTTCTGATTGGTTGGATGAAGACTGAAATGAACTACCTGGTGTCTCAGATGTAGAGTGGTCGAACTTTTCAACGTTAATTGGACACTTGGCAGTTTTTGTAGCCAATTTTAGCAGCTTTTCTGCCTCATGTTTTTCATCAATAAATTGTCTTTTTGATGCTGTGTGAAATGCTGCATTGCCATACGAAAAACACCTTTTCAAGGCAGTCTCTGCTTCACTTTCATGATAACTATTTCCCATCATAAACTCTGCTTTTCTCCAGTAAAATCCACACCAAATGACACTAAGGTGACATGTAAAGAAATCAGATTCCAATGAACCCTCTCTTATAAATCTTTTGGAGAATCTTTCATAAAACTGTGACAGCATCTCAATACACTTTTGAGCCAATGCAATGTCCTTTGCAGTGATTGGATGCCTGCTATAATCAGTAGCATCTCCTGTCAGCCCTAGCTTCTTTCTGATTAGATGTGTAAAAGATTTCATTGCTTTTTCTTTGTTGTAGAAGATGTCAGTATCTGGCATGTAAAGCCTATGGTCAATAGCCTTCAAGTAACTTTCAACAGCTTTGTACCATATGGCATATTCCAGACCATCATTGTTTCTGCATGTCTTCAAAATGGAGCGATAATAGCCACCTTCAGACCAATAGGCATGGCCAAAGGATTCCCCTTCCTGAAAGGGTTCACTGTAGTACCAGACTTGTGCTAAGTACTGCTGAGATTTTCCAAGTTTTTCTTTCTTTTTGTATCTTGATGATAAAGTGGCTGAAGTAAGCACACAAAGGAAGTCTCTGAACTCTGGGTCTATCTTTTCAGCTTGACACCGAGCCTGCTTTGCATACTTCATTGAAGTTTTCATTTCTCCTGAGAGAAGCATATTTGCACTTTTTTGAACCAAAATCACCACTTCAGTGTCATACATTTTATTATTGATACATCTGTGATGCCACATGTTTATATAATGATGTAAAGCATTAAGATCACCCAAATCCTGCAGCAATCTGCACTGATGCTTCAACAAGGTATGAAAGTTTGCCAATTTTGTCAATTTTGCAGAATAAGGTATTTTTGGAATCATTTTGTATAGAGGCACATGCCTTTTCAAGTCTGTATCATCCACATCCCATTGAAAAAATGTGGTTTGTTTATGCATCTGGCTAGTAATAACTGCCATCTTTTCAAATATCCAAAGCGGCTGTCGGTTATATAATCTCCTTGACGGAACTATTAAGCTGTGCCCAACCCTGTAGAACCTTCACCAGGTTTGATGATATTTTTTCACGCTGTTGAATCATTATGCCCTTTTTGTAGTTTCTTTGCTTCAAATGTTAAATCTGTTCTAATGCATCTATAATGACTTTCAAATTTCACTTAAAATACTACACATTTATTTTGACTATGATAGTTACATATTGAGAGAGCATAATGTTCCCTCTGCCTTCATGAATAAGACGTCAACATATGCATAAACCACATATCAACGAACATTGCTTATTGTGTTTATTTAATTGAATGTAAATGGAGTTACCTGCCATATTCAACAGAATACTGTTATAAGGTAAACCAAACCCACACTACTTTCGATAAAAAGGGAAATTATTCAAACAGTGTCCTTTATCCTAGCCTTCCTGTAGCTTATAGTGATTATATATAACTTATGCAAAGGAGAATTAGGGGGTGCAACTATATGTTAAGGTCTAACAAGGTACGATTTATACTTATGTTTCACCAATGAACATTTTCATAAATTCAAATATGTGAAGCGTTTCTGTTGGTACATACACTTAATATAACACATGGGAATACTAAATGTGGTCGTATATATTTTAGCCATTAGCTCATTTTAACCATTTTCCTCCATTTTCTCCAACAGAGCTAAAGTCTATACTGAAGTTAGCTGGGACTATGGTAGTATTAATACAATTTCTTTGTGAAATATTGAATGCTCAAATTATTTTGGGAAGATTACACACAAGACAGTTAAACATTCAATAAGCTCATGGTCCATGAAACCTTATTTACAAAGCTGAATGTGAGGGTTAACATTATATTTTTGTGGCATTATTCAACTGGTACATTTACATTCGCAGTTCCAGATCAAAAAGGCTGTGTATTAAGTCCAATGGCCAAGTGGAGCTCAATTATGTAAACGTAATGACCAGTGAAGTATGTCAGGCTGAATAGCTAGTAAGTACATATAATATTTGTGCCACAAGGCAATTACTTATTATATAAGAATTCAGAAGACTTCTACTGTGTCACCAGCTTTGGTTAAAGATTGAATCTGATAAAATTGAATAGGACAGAATTTGTGCTGGACAGACAAAAATAGTTGGCTGACTGGCAGTATTTTACGGATCCAGACCATCTTTAAGAAGGATTGAGCCATGGTGAGGCCTTACCTTCTTACAAATATAACCAATGTCCAATGTACGGGTTATGACAAGTACACAGAGGCAGACAGAGAGGCAAACACATAAAGTTTTGACTTACCAAGTTTTCACTAGATGTCGGCAATTAGCAGGAAATTCAATAAAGTATCATTTAGGTAACTGTTAAACTGCTAGTCATTTGCCCATATAAATTAATCCACTGTGTGTTACAACCATTAACGTACCAATAACAAATAATGTATCAGCTGACCAATAATGTTGCATAAAATTGACCAATAATGTATCTTCAACCAATAATGTATCAAATTTAAGCATTAACGTATCAATTCTGTAACCAATAATGTAAAATCACGTGCTCCAATAATATATCAACAAGTAAGCATCAATAATGTATCAACCATTAATGTATTACAAATATTTCATATGCTTAGGTTTATAACAGAATTACGAGTGTTAGCATTATAAAGTAATGAACCTTGATAACCAGCAGGTTAAACCTCAAACCATAAATGAAATTGTAGTTCTATTGAACCAGGATGGCATGATAAGCAAAGATTTGTTGCAACAAGTCTTTGATTACCTTCAAAAATGGGCCATGTGTGACAATGTAAAATTCTGTCCTTGTTTCACTGTTGTTAAACCTGCATGCTGAATGGGCTGTTTGATATAAAAGTAAATAGCCCATAGGACGCTGTACTTCAGAGCATCCAGAATTTGTTTACAAACGTGCTTTATTTAAAGAAATTTAGAGAAGCTACTCTGGATAATGACTTGATGGCTGAAGTTACTCTTATAATTACACATGTAAACACTCCTACTGACAACTTTTATTATGTAATCATTCATGCACCATAAACAACTAAACCCATGTACAGTCATACATGTGCCCATTATGACTGTCACATCTGTCAGATTTCAAACTTTTATATAATGGCTTTCAACTTTATGGTATATGGTCATTTTAAAAAGGAGCACAAGAGTTACATACTGACATAATATTTTATAGTAATATTTTGATAGTCCTACAGACAGCCATAATAGATGTTTACATAATGTTGCAGGGCGTAGGTTACATGGAAGCCAGTACACTCAGGCATTCTATTTCAGCAAGAGATTTGTATATGTAACATAAACATAAAGCTGTGGTTCCAGTCATCAAGAAGAACCAAAACCATACCAAAGAGGCTCAGTATAATAACTAGACAGCGTCAGTAGATGCTAGATATGCCCAGACGAGCTATCAGTGATGCCACAGGTGTTAAAGGGTTATTTATATGTGAGATAGATTTTGTACCAATTATTATGAGCCATTTACTATAATTTTATAATAATTATGCTACAATGATATAGGCAATCCTTTGAAATGGGGTGTTGTGCTAACAGTTATCATGCCTCTGTCCCAGATGTTGGAACTACCTCCTTGGTTAAAAAGACTCATTGATACACCTTTTTCACACACACACCTGAGAGGTCCTCGGTGGCCTAGTGGTTAGCAAGTTTGGCATCTAATCTTCACACACACACACCTGCACACCCCCTCACACACTTCCTGAAGTTCAAGTGGTAACTGCTGACCACTGGCTTTTTCTGAATATGGAGTTGTGAGATGGTCAGTAATACACTTAGATGATCACCCATCCAAGTACTAACCTGGCCCATTGTTGCTTAACATCAGTAAAATTTTTGACCTTAAGATAGCCATAACTTCTTAATTATTTGGATTTAAGATCACTTTAAATAGGGTTCCAGCTTTAGTCCCAATCTACATTGTTGCCAAGTTTGAAAGCGATGCATAAAGGGGTTTTACCTGGAGCTCACCCAGAAGTAGAAATGCTATCTTCCATGCGGAGGCGGTGTGACTAATGCAAAACCAATGTATGTACGGCTTTTGTCTGGGCATATATTTATACAGATCTTCCCCTAGAACACCCACCTGCAATACGTCACCCTAACACTCCCTTTTATAAAATAAGGCAACCCACTTAAAGATCCTGCAATTCTTTTTTGTTACAGACAAAAGTTTTGTAAAGTTTATTTGTGTATTTTTATTGACTCATAGGTGTACTTTTTATGACTTGTAGGTGTACTGCTCTAAATAAAACAGGTTCTATTTGGCTGAATGGTTTGGAAAGTTGGCATCTAATCACTGGCTGTCATTTCTATGTTGATTCAACTCCCTTCAGTAGAAAAATATACACATGGAGAAACAGACAAATTTATAATCAGCTTTGCACAGGCAAAGCAAATAGGAATGCAAAATTGTCAAAGTCAAAAGCTTGGGATTTATGTCTCCCAATGTCATGTAAGGACAGGTTTCGGGACTTTCAAGCATTAGGCAAGGGCTGGACTCTTGGTGAATGTGTGAAATGTGTAAAAAGTAAACAAAAAAACTTGCGTAATGTACTTTTATCAGTTAACATCATTACTCCACCCCCCACCCCAACACTGCAAATGGTGGATTGCAACATCATAATCTGTCATGTTTGCACAACAAAAACTTTGCTTCTCACTTTACTCCTTCTCAGTAGTGTTATCTAACAGAATTAAGACTAGACAATGGCCATCACTGGGTTGTATGGTGAATAAATTGAACTTTATCTTATGAAAAATCTCAGCAAGGCAAAGTTTAATGGTAAATTATCCATTCATAAATGTAATCTTGCATTAAAATCTAACCACAGACCTGAGAATTTTTTTCTCTTTTCCATCTATGGAGTTCCCAAAGTCACAAGAGATGTTTTTGCCTCAAAGCTTCTTTTATTTACTGGTTTTTTGGTGACTGGAGAATCTCTCTGACGGGTGTTGAAATATGCGAATGAGCAGGTTAATTAGGTAGACTAGCAGACATGAATAATAAATTATGTAAACAATATAAATGGAATACAGGTTGTAAAGTAGACAAAATAGACCAAAAATGAAGACAATTAGTTACCAAGTCAACAAAATCACAAAAACATTGACAAGGAAAGAGAAAATAGTAGTTGCCAGGTTGACAAGATTACATTTTATAAGGTGGAAAGTCGGAAAGTCAACACAAATGCATATCCAATTTCCGAGAAAAAGTGGGATCAAGTGTTGATCAATCAACAAATCTGAACAAAGTCATTCGATATATTAGGTCAAGGACAAGAGCATTTTGGTCCCATAACATAAGCATATACATCCATTTGTTTGGATCTTTTTTTGGCAATTGCTGCCATATAGATGGAACCCATCTAGATATATCAAAATATTAATATAAACGCATTTCTGTTACTAATCAGACAACCAATGTCCTTAAAATAATCAAAAATATCATAAAAGGTAGATGGAATACCTTGTGAGACAATGGAAACCAGTCCAGTCTTTGTTGAAGCAGTTCCTGAGTAAAAGAAGGATCAAGTGTTGACCAATCAACAATCAAAAAGTAGGTCAATAATAAAAATTTGGATCCCATCACATGACCAAAATCTATATCTGTGTTTTTTTTCACACCACTGTGGCTTGCTCTAATGTTCTGAATTTTGCAATGGTCTTTTCTTGGGGTTTGAAAATGAACTATAAATCCCAATAGACTTTGCTATTCTCTTCATTCCTCTGCTGGACTTCATGCCATCAGTATCTCATGTCAGATACTAGAATAAAGAAACTAAATATACATTTGGATTTCTTCAACTGTATTGGTATATTTCATCAACTAAGCGTATATAGTGACATATTTTGGACAGTTTTGTGATGCATATTTGTTTTCAGTTTCTGTGAAAATAGGGATCAAGTGTTCACCACAAAATTAGATCATGTGATGTCCTTGGCTTATTGTTTTACATTATTATAAATTGATTTTTAATTGGTCAACACTTCATCTTTTCTCCTCAAAAATCAATAATCAACTAATTCATGTAATGGTGAAAATTTGCATTTATATTTTTTCAACTTTGTCAATCTGATTTTTGACAATTTTTGACCCTGTTTCTGGGCAGCTAGTGTTTGTGTGATGGAGCTTTTTGGCTTGTCAAATTTGCAAAAACTAAAATGGTGAACAAAATTAATTTTCACATATTTAGAAATATAGATGATTAAAATGTTAGTTGTACACCTTGATTGCTATTTATGTATGTTACCTGAATGAATTTTTGTGTTTTCACCTCCAATTGCAGAAAGAAGTCAGAGATACTGCAGAAACTCATCATTTGTTGGTTCATGCTATCTTTATCCACAACCATTGACAGCTATGGTAAAAGACCAACGAAGAAAGAAACCTATGTTACAGCAGTTATAATTTTAAAGAGAAACTTTGATACGCAAATATCAAACAGGACAAAATATGCATGTGCAACATTAGTGCAACATCATCAGAACAAGAAAAGTGTCCGTATTGCAAATGACAGTAAAACTCTTCTGCATGATGGAAAAAAGTAATGCTACAAGAAAAAACGCAAAACGTGGTAAACAAACATTTTGAGGAAAGTAAAAGTTCTGAGTGCAGAAAAATAAAACATTGACTGAGGAATGTGTAAGCTGGTGTTAGTGAAGCAAATATTAAGAAAGCCTACTCCAAGTAGAAGGCTTACCAAAGACTACAAGAAAAGTTTAACAACAAGGCCACAATATACCCACTTAAGGCAGATGCTGTACAAGGTTGTCATCAAACAGATCTCTTGGATATGTGTAAATTTATGACACTCTATAAAGGAACTCAATATCGCTATGTTCTGTCAGTTCTAGATGTATTCAGTAAGTTTGTTTGGCTTCATCCTTTATCCACAAAAAGCAGTCATTAAGTTTGTTTGGCTTCGTCCGTTGTCCACAAAAAGCAGTCACGAAATTGCCCAAAACTTAATGAAGCTGTACAGTAAACATGGTACACCAGGGATCTTACAGCATGATTGAGGCAAATAGTTTAAAGGACTTGTGAAAAAGCTAAAAATCCCACTTTCCCTAAAAAGAAAAACAGACTTTGTTTTCATAAAAGGAACAGCTTAGCCAGAAAGGCACTAAATGTGTAACAATAAATATATATATATTGCTTCATTCTCATTTTCATTCAGCAAGGCTGGACTGTGCACTTTGTATGCTTAACAGAACTATTGCAGCACTCAAACAATAAATGCCAATTACTACAATACCCTCACCAGAGAATATAAAGATGAAAGTCTGCAATAGAATTATACTCATGTTCATGTTGTCATTGTTTTTCATCCTCAGTTATCCATTTAAAATGTCCACAGTGTTTCAAATTATACACACTACATGCAAACAGTTACTTACACATTTTGAATACACAACTCTTGAGCAAATAATATGCACTATTTTCAGATAATGTTTATACAACATTTCTTCAACTGGCCTGACATTATTTATCACCTTACCACCAATGGATATTTGGCAGAGTATGCCCTATTTCAAAGTTGATGTTTTCTTTCCAGATTGTTTCCACAAATCTATTCCATGTCTAAAGTAAGCTTGCTTGCAGATTGAGTAGCACATGAAACTTGTATGTACTCTGGCACCAGACCAATGACAGGAAGACTCTTTGCATTGCCTTCTGGTTAGATGCTTGAGTGTATCTATGGGTACCAGTATGCACATCTTTTAATCTCTCTGTTGATGCACAAGACAAACAGCCAAATTCCTGTCCCTCTGATCTGCTCTATGTATTTGTATAGTCCCAAAAAGATTCTAAGGTACAAACATTATAAAACAGCTTCAAACTGAAGACTAAAGATTTCCATTGAACAACATTCCCAGTGACACAGGTTCCCCATCAAATCCTCATCTGGTTCAATAAAACATTGAACAAGAATATTCCTAGAGTGGTATTCCACAATTTTGGAACATTTTATGGGGCTGTAAGTCCCACAGACAGAAAAAAGTGTTGCCATGGCAGCACTTGTTACCAGGTATTTTGAAATGCAAAGAACCAGCAAAAAGATTTTTTTCGACAACACTTGTCACCTGTTATTGTTGAAAAGCTAATCAGCCCAAGTTCCTTTGTAAAGAACATATCCTGACAACCTAGTTAATATCTGTGCACGGCTTTTAAATGTTAAGTACCCACAAAATCACAGGTCTAAAAACAATACAGAAAAAGTGTTGCCATAGCAACAGTTGCTACCAAAAAGTTGCCAAAAGCATAATCACTTCTCTTCTAGTACCCTTTGCAAGAAGTATATCCTAAAAATATTGGTTAAAATCTTTGCATGGTTTTTGTTTATAAAGAACTCACCAAATTAAAAGTGAAAAACAGGAAAGTGTTGCCATGGCAACAGGTGTTGGCAAATGTTGATACCCAAAATCGTAAAAAGTTCAATAAACATATTCTGAAACTTTGGAATAATGTTAAATGTCAACAAAATGACAAGATCAAGAAAATGTAATTATTGCCAAGTGTCAACACTTGTTGCCAGATGTTGCCAAGAAAGCAATCACATACAAGCTATCATGCCAATAAATGCCCACACCAAATTTTGCTGAGACACGTAAAAAACTCCTTTAAGTGAGCATCAATGAAGGGTGATTCAAAAGGAAAGCCAAATTAATATCCACAAAAAAGAAGAAGAAGTAATCATAAATAAGCCATTACTAAGAGTTTAAGGTCACCTCAGTGTAGTTGTAGGGCAATTCTATAACATCAGTTACATGTACTTGCAAAATATAGATTAAATATGGCATGCCATTTTTGGAATACTTTGCAGAAACATAGAAAAACCTGAGCTCAGTATAATTCTTTTACACATGGGAGTTTGAGAACACCTTAAAATAAGCCACACCTTCATGACTAGATACATCAACACCACAAATTTAAATGAAATGTGTGATGCAGTTTTGGGATAATCTCTAGAAATAAAATGAAAAGGAATTCAATATAATGTTAGAAGTTTTAGGTTACCTTTAAAAAGGCCACATCTTGAAAAACCGGTTACTTTGACATACCAAATTTGTAAAGCCATTTTTAAGCTGTTGCCCACAAGTCAAAAAGTTATATTAAATATAATTGTGTTATTAGTGGGAGTTTCAGGTCATCATAAAATAGAGCACATATCAAAGACTGGGTGCATCCACAAGCCAAATCTGAATTTCACTGTACAAGCAATTTTGAAATATTTTCCAGAAACAAAGTCACTCCCCCCAAAACCCAAAGATAGACAATTGGGATTTAAAAATTTATTAATGTTTATAATATAGCAAGCACAATTACAACAATAATTATAAAACTGAGGTAAAAGATAAAAGTATGATAGACTAAATAGTTACATAAATGTTATGATAGGGTATATGCATTCAAACTTCAGCTACATACGTCAAGATAATAACAATTACGCTACAATCAAGCTTCAAACTATAAATTCAGGCTACTTAGTCTACCTGGTTTGAAGCTGTAATTATAATTAGTAAATGTGACGCTTTAATTATAAGCAATAATTCAAGCTTCAACATGATTGCCAGGTATGCAATTAACAGACAATTAAACTACAAGGAAGCTTCAAACTATAAATTCAAATCACAAAATCTAGCTCATTCGAAGCAGTAATTACAATTACCCAGGCTAAAGCCTCATTACAAACAATGATTCAAACTTCAGCATAATTGTCAGATATGCAATTCGTGGAGTACTTTATCAACCTTTGACCTCTGCGGCAGAGGAGCTCGAACACAATTGTGTTATTAGTGGGAGTTTCAGGTCATCATAAAATAGAGCACATATCAAAGACTGGCAGCATCCACATGCCAAATCTGAATTTCACTGTACATTTCATACATGCGATCCATCACATAAATAATTTTAATTATATCAGCAATTTATTGTAACCTTACCAAAGTGACCTTTTTTGGTCTAGATGATGATTGCTAATGAAAAATACCAATTACGACATCAAATATCTTCCATACACCAAAAGTTGTCCCAACGTTAAACTCATGTTAAATGTTAGTTTGCAGATGTGAGAGAATTTAATGCAATCTTTTCACGAAGGTTCTGTTCAAAGTTTGTTACATCTACAGCTTAAATACACCTAAAATTGCACAATATTTGGAATACTGTTCAAAATTTGCGCAACTTAAAGAGAACATAATTCTGGTATTATTGGGAGTTTAAGGTCACTTCAATGTATGGAACTTATCTATGTCCAGTTACATATACATGCAAAATTTGAATGAAATCTCTATTTAAGTTATTTCAGTATACTCTATAAAAATATAAAAACTTAGACACAACATATTTTTATACATGGGAGTTTAAGGTTACCTTAAAATAAGTCACATTTTGAAACCAGTTTAACCACATGCCGAATCAGAATTGAATCCATCAACTCAATTTTGAGAAACTCTTCGGAAATGAAATAAAAAAATTAAACTCAATAAAAGTATATTACTACTGGGAGTTTAAGGTCACCAGAAAATAGGACCAGTCACATCCACATGCCAAATTTAAATTTTCTCCATCATACATTTTGGGGATACTGTCTGGAAATAAAGTGTAGTGACGAAACTGACCATATATGCCCCCCATCATAGCTGCTAGTGACACATATCTGATGCAACCTTAGCCTCATAAATTTATAAAATATAATCTTGCAAAAGAGACCTTTTTGGTCTAGATATATGTACATAATAAATATCACTGAATAAATCTTAATTACCACATCAAATGTCTTCCAAACCTCCACCAAAATTGTACTGCAACCTTAAACTCAATGTTAGTTTGCAGATGTGAGGGAGTTTAAGGTAATCTTTTCATGGAGGTTCTGTTCAAGGTTTGTTACATCCACAACTTAAATATAGGATTGTACAGTATTTGAAATACTATTCAAAATTTCAATATAAGTATGTTACTACTGAACGTTTAAGGTCACCTTACAATAGGGCATACTTTGAGAACCAGTTACATCCACATGCCAAATTTGAATTTAATCTGTTAAGCCATTTTTGAGATAATGTTTGGAATGGAAAGTGTGCTGATGATGGACGATGACCACACCCTGATACCACAGGAGAGAGGACAAAGTGATCCCTATATGCCACTCAGCATTAACTGAATATTTTAACTGAATATTTTTGCTCAGTTGTCAAACTGTGCAATCTTTGAAAGATCAACAACACTTAATCTCCTACAAATTGAGTTAGAACATCGGTTCACTTTTTTAATAAAAGGAGATGAACTTACATTGTTCTTTTTGGTATATGCCATTAAAAATACATCATTTCAACAATGGGTTGTATTGACATATAATAATCTGATATTCTGGCAAAAGAATCTAGATTTTTACAAGGAGCTTGCAAAAATATCCCAAGCAAGATTTTACTGATATTGGTAGAGAAAGGTCAAAAGAATTTGTATCTGAATGATGCCAAGCTAGCATCATTGGAATATTCATCAGAACCAAAATCTTTGCAACAACAATGTTAACTGGAATCAATGAATATAGAAAGTTTAGGCGCTGTACTTGATACTTTGTGAATCATTCTGTACACTAAATTAAGAGAAATGATGTTTAGTAAATACCAGTCCCTCCCCCCCCCCCCCCACCAAGACAGAGAATAGACACAGTTGCGGGTAATCTTTATTAGAATATATGATTAATAGTGTGTATTATTATAATTTGTATATAAAACTAACTAACACTATTTACAATCTCTTTAAAAAATACACAAACATTCCCAGGTCCCCCCAAAGACAGTGAAAACCCAACATTGGGATTATACATTATATTTATTCATCTAAAATTATTCTTTGCAAATTGTTGTATATAGCAACTGCTATTATAATATCACATGTATGTTATGATTACAGTGTCACAATTAATATGTACAGTCAGTGACACAATGGGCCAAGCCCAAAAATGTTATGATCACAGAGTTAGTTATATATATACATAGTCACTGACAGAATTCGAAGTTGTAAGACTAAAATGTTCCACGGCAGTAGAAGTTCCAAAGAAGTTCCATACAAGTTCATAAAGTTTAAAATCAGCTAAGATTACATAGAGTTCCAGTTACACAGTTCCAGTTATAATAGATGAAACACAAGCGACAACGATTGTAGACACAGTTCCTTGGTAAGCAGTTAATGGGCACATTATAACATCCCAGTTCCTGTGAACAGTCCTATATAAAGTTATGGCCCTATAAAAATTTTTGATACTATATCACTATAAACAGGACGTCAGGCAGGGCGGTCCCCCATCATGAGCAAAGGTCAGTGTGTGAAACAAATACAGTGTAAAAAATTCCTCATGACCCTGGTAAGGTCAAATACACAGTTCAAGGTCATATGGCGATTACAAACTAATAAAGGACACCCAAACACCTAGTAGGAAGTAGGGCTATAAAGCTAAGTGGGCACGAAATGACTCAGCAACTGTGGAAGCCCCAGAAGGAGAGAGATGTACATATCTCCATACACATTGTGAGGTCCACGTCCCCTGAGCTTGTATGTCCTTTATGGGCACTCCATGCTCGAACGCCCAAGACACCCTTAACACACTTGCTAACATAAAGAAGTGAGCCCAATAACGACTGTAATTTATTTTTAGTGCATGTAGTTTTGTCTTCCCATTTTTTACAAGTGAGAACAATTTTTTGCAACTTATCTGGAGGGATGGCAACAGTCCGAGGAACTGTATCAAATAAAATACCAAGACACACAGCTTGTGTTGATGGTGGGTGAAGTTTCTTGCTACTGATATCTAGTCCTAGCTGTTGGAGTAGATCAAGAAGAAACTGATAAGAGTTGTTTATTGTAGAAGGCAAGGCCGTATAGATTAAATCATCTATATAATTTAGTAATGAATTATGGCCATTATTTTTCATGATATAGCATACTGCATCGCTGATTTTCATAAAGAAAAATGAACCTAATTTGTACCCTAATGGCAGGGACAAATCAAGAAAGTATTTGCCTTGATGCTGTAGTCCTAGGAGATCTATGTCCCCAGGATCTATTCGTATATGGCGGAAGGCCCTACTTATATCTACTTTAAAGATATTGGCCACAGGTCCAATAGCATTTAATTGTTTGACAATTTTATTTACAGTGCGGTAGTGCATTTCAAACTGTGACCCAAAATATATACTTTTGTTAACCCCATCGTTGACTGCCTGACCTTTAGGCCAACTTAAGTCAATGATAGTACGCCTAAGTTCTGACTGAGCCTTATCTCTAGTCATGAAAGGTGAGATATGTAAAGCACAAGGCTTTTCATCAAAATGACCAGTCATGGCCCCAAATTGAAGCTCATCCTGAATATACTTGGTAACATGAGATGCATAGGCAGTGGCAGAAGCATGGTTGTCAATGGTTTCACCTAATGTACAGCTCCTATCAAAATCCAAAGGGAATCCATACTGTATAAGATCTATTAACTGCTGATCCCAGTAACCCGTTAAATGATATCTCCAAACCTCTATTTTAAGCTGGGTCTTTACTGGAATTCTTAAGCCCAAAAAATTGGGGATTCCAGACTGACGTATCAATTTATGGGCAGTAATAGTATCAGGAATATTTTCCCAATATGTGGGATCCCCAGTAAATAAATTGATAGGTGAGAGGGGAACACAACCAAAGTCAACCCCATTTTCTTCCTTGCATTGCCAGTATTCTTTACATGTAGGTAAAGATAATTCAGTAGAAGCCATAGCAGTCTGTGTGCTGCCATTGCGTTCCCCATTGCATTCCCGAGTGCGTTCGCGAGTTGGGGAGGCCCTGGTATGTGTACTGGCAGACTCGGAGTGAAACGTATTAGGAGCATCGCTATCTACCAACAAGTCCTGTAACATTTGGAATCTATTATTAAGTGGTATTTCAAATGCTTGATGTTGACCTTGTATTTGGGAATTCTCATTTCCAGGGCTTATCTTACATTTGGCCCCAGTTGGTAATCTACCCTTTGTACTAGTACAACTATCTGTAACAAAAGGTGTAACAGCAGGATTCAAACCCATGCCCCTAGTGTAAGACCTGTCATGTGTATCACCTTTTTTACATTGAAGTGAATCTTTTGGCATGGCCAACGGTTTTGACTGCAAAACTCGTGCATAAGATCTATTATCTCGCAGATTGGAAAAAGCCATTGCTTTGTGAAACTCCTGACAAATTGCCTTTTTATCAAGATTTTGAAGTCTTCTAATGGCATTATGATCAAAATGTTGGCTATATACAACTCTAGCTAAATGGGCATGCCCTCTATGTGGCCTGCCCATTGCTACTAGTTTTTTGGCCTAGACTTGCGATAATCTGCCTGTGCATGTGAATATGCTTTGCCCTCAGCCGAAAAACATATATGCCTATAAATTACTTCTTTTGTTTCGTGAGAGCTCTTCTGCAAGCACATAGCGTTGTTGAAATATAAACATAGAAGCACTTTACCCGATTGTTTGACCTTTCTCAAGGGGGGCAGTAACATGTCTCTGGGCATGGGCACGCCTAACCCGGTCAGTTTTTTCACAATCTGTCCATCCACTTATTTCCTTCTGTTCCATACGACAGAGCAACACTGCATGGCTGGCCTTTGCTGCAGACCATGAGAAATCCTGAGCATCTTCTAATAAATGAATGACATAATCTAACATATGTCCCCTAATTTTTGTGTCAGGCTGATCTCTCTTGGACCGGCAAAACCCAGCCATCCACTGGACAGGGGACAATTGGTCATAAGTGACTCTTTCTTTGTTGGTTCCGGACAATATGAACTCGTGTGGCCACTTGACCCTGTTATTGATGTATACATCAACTGAACCACCCCTCTGAGACTTAATTTTTTCCTTACCTTGATTAATATTTTCCGAAAGCTGTTTTAATCTTTCTTGAACTTGTTGCTGTATCAGTTCATCATTTTTTATTTGCCTGGAAGTGGGAAGTGTAGGATGTGTGGAGTTAGAAATGCCACCCAAACCCTGGGGAACCGACCTGCCCTGTGTTGCATTTTGTGTACCTTTAACTTTGCCTAGATTTTTTATCTTTGATTTATCAGCAGATTTTATACATCTACGACCCCCTTTTTCCATAGTGGAGATGCATTCTCCCAACTGTGACAATTGTTTTAAAATTTGCCTATTGATTTCGTTTTGATCAACCAATTTATTGTTTTCCGATAGACCATCAACAGAACGACCCTGCTGATCCAAGTCCCTTTGTACACGATTTTTTGTAGGGGAACCGGATTCAACATCCGAATTTTTGAAAATTTCACTCAAATCTAAATCAGAATCAGAATCACTGGCACTATCAGACTGAAATGCAACTTGCCTGGGATCTGGATGGCTGCTTCCTAAGTCCTGGGTAAACAGTTCCCTGTCGCCTGCCATCTGCAGCTGCACTGGTACACAAATTTCTTGACTTCTAGTGGAATGCAAATTGTATCTTTACATATTGAAGTTAGCCAACTGTCATATAGCAAAGTTGAAATAAAAGACTAAAATAATAAAAACCCCTAAAGTGCACAACACGTGTGCTGGTAGCCGATAATGAATTATTGATGTGTCCTCTTGGCCCACCAAAGTCAAAGTGACAGAGGAACCTCAATCTGCAAGGTCAATGATGCGTTAACAAATCAAATTCATGCTTACACCAAATACCTGTTAACATCAAATGCCCTACAAATGATAGTATATAAACTAATGCTAAGGTGGACCACAGGAATGAATACCTGAAGACCTAGATGTCCAGCTACATTCTAACTCTAGTCTAAAAATTAAAGTTCATTATAGTCCATAATCTGACTAGAGTGATAATATATAAGTTATGCAATTCCAGATAATACATGATAGCTCCAGTCTCAAATTTAGAGATCATTACCGTTCATAGTAAATACTGGAGCCAAGTTATAATACTAAATATACAATAAAATACAATTTTAAAATATGTAAAATATAATGTAAAAATCAACAGCCCTGTGGGACACCTAGAGTGAGGCAGTAGTTTTACAGGATCCCCCTTTTTCATTGAGGTTATAACTAGCCCATCATGTGGGTTCAAACCTAACACCTACATGACCAAAAACCAATGAAATGGACGAGGAAAGCTGCCACAGAGAAGGAGACCCACAATTTCACATCAAAATATCACAGCTTTTAGCCATTCAAATATGTGAAACCCAACAAATGTACAGATCAAATTTACAGATGTTTTTAGGGCTTGGGTGGGTGGGAAATAACATATTTTTATGATGTTTAGTAAATACATAGCAGCTCCCCAGTTAGCACCAACACAAAAGTAAAACGCCAGAAAATTTGTATCTTGTTATCTGACCAATGAGAGACCCACAGTTTTTATGTAACCACAATGTTAACCATTTCCAACTGCGTGACGTCATAATTTCCATAGCCTTGTGGAAAAGGAAGGGTAAAAATCATTGTACCAAAATGACCCCATAAGCCAATAAGCCGAACATCTAAATGTACTGGTATGTGAAAGAACTGTTGGTCATGAAACGTGAATTATAAGTTGCCAAAATGTATTAAACAAAGCCGGGTCACGAAAAAATTCAGAATTTAAAAGAATTTTTGTGATGTTAGTATTCTCCCTTTGGAGTGCCGACATTCTATTTAAGAAGTACCTTGTTGGCTTGATACACTTGGTTATGTATTACTGTAAATCTTTTTGTTTTCAAATTTTAATCCCAAAAGTTCAATGTCAGAAAGGTAATTTTTTATCTGGCGAAAGGCCCTGCTGATATCAATTTTGTAAATCTGTGCAATAGGGCCTCCTTTTCTTAATGAAACGGTAATGTTATCCACTAAAGGAAAACTAAATATGTAATCTCTACTAATCTGTATCAAGATAAGTGTCTTTCAGAATGCCATCGTTAACATGTGAGCCCTTGGGCCAATTGGGATCCATGAGGGTCCTCTTTTTTATCAGAGTCCTGTTTGTCTCTCACTTACCATAAGGAGTGAGACATACAAGTAAACTGGTTTGGACAGGAAAGGGTCTAGTATGGCCCTAAGCTGCAATTTGTTGTGAGCGTAATTCTCATGTGCTGTTTGTTTTGAAGTTCTGATGTGTGATTCTTTTCAGTAGAAATCAGTCTTGATTTTATGTTAAAAGCTAAGGAAAACCATATTGAGTCTACCAGCTGTTTATCCCAGTAGTCTTGCAAATAACGACGCCAATTATTAATAATGACGTGTGATGGTACTGGTACAACAAAGATAATTCGGAATGCCACTCTCCTTAATCATTAAGTGGGCTCTGGTAATATTGGGCACGTGTTCCCAATGAACCAGCTTGCCAACACAAGGCTTAAATGAGCCTCTTGGGATAAAATCAAGAAAGAGGGGTTCAGTACAACGCTTATGACGCACGCAACGTTAAATAATTTCCTTGAAAGATACGTTAGGTTTGAAGAGGATATGTTTGTCAATCAAGGGTTTAGCAATACGCCCATATGAAAGAGTGCAGGTCAATGTAGTTTCTTTGATGTGATACAAAGAAGCATTGTTTGTAAACAGACCTCTGGAATTCATATGGGAAAATATAGTCAACTGAAACCTGACTAAAACGTGGCGTACATATTTATCTGCCTATGGGGTTGTGGCATATTTATTTTTAAAGCACACTTGTGATGTCATTCTATTGTTAAAAGTGTGCATTATTTTTAGGTAATGCGCACTTTTTTTGTTCTAATTTACTTTTGTTCTAATTTACAGACACCTGAAACAGTCAAATGTTTTTTGGCAGAACCATGAGATAATTGCTATAAATTGAAAAAAAAAATAAATATAAAATAAATGAATGCATCAATAGAATAACATAACAAGTGATTCTAGTAAATCAGTTGAATTATCCTGCTCATTGGTCCAAAACATGTTCTAAGTTAAAACATTTATTAATGGTCACTTTTATTCCTGCTATCCATTTTAGAGTGGAAATTCTACTGGCTAGAAGAAATACCAGAAACCAATATTAACACATGGCCCAAAATACAAAACCAATATATAAATAATCACTTATCAAAGACATTGAAATTTATAGAAGAAAATGAGGGGGTGGATTACTGAGTGCCAATGTAATCCGGATAATAGCCATCCATAATCACACAAATTGGTTGATGCCAATGGGTGCCAGGGAGTGCAGTCTGAATATCCAAGACAACTCAGTACGTCTTCGTCTGGAAGTATTAGATGATTCACACTTTGGTGTGCACCACTCTAGCACAGTGAACTGCATATGTTTGTGGCTGTGTCCATCACTTTTGAAGTGACATGAGACTGGTGTAATTTGTCCATCTTTTTGAGCTGATGATTTATGTTCATACATTTTTTTTCTAAGTGCTCTAGAAGTTTCTCCAACATAATGTTTTTGGCACTTAGAACAGGTAATCAAATATATCACATTCGAGATTTCACATGTGATATGTTTAGGTAAGTCAATTGTTTTGTGTGACTTTTTTGTAAAGTTACATGAGACTCAATCCTTATTTTTAATTAAGGGGCAGTATGTGCATTTGCCTAATCTGTTAAGTGTCTCATCTGAGGTTCTGGCAATGGGGATGGGTGTATCACAGCCACTTGGAGGTTCAGAAGTGACATTAATCCGTGACATGGCATCCAGGAAATCAGTTTGGCTAACAGTGGTTGAAGGGGCACTCATAGTAAGAATACCAAGAAATATAACTTCCTGTTACTGCAAACTGGGCAAATAAAGTGTAATGCCTGATATAATTGGCTATATGTCAATTGTATTTCGACTGTCTATTACTAATGTAGCAGTCTCATCAGAGGCTATGATTTATTCTAAGTCAGGACTCCCTGAAGTACATTGAGGGTTTTGGCTTGTACCCCTGGTTTGTACCGGTTTAGAACTGCTTCAGAACTGGTTCTGTACCTGTAAACCTGTGAATTTACAGGTTTGGGGGTTTGCCAAACTCTGACTTTAGTGGTCACCTGTAAAATATTGATTTTAATATTTGAGAGTGGGAAGATTTATTAGAGGCTCTAATGAAGTGAATTAGAGTCGCTCTAACGGTCATTTATACTGTTTGTTTGTCTATATTGAAATGGTGGTGAATCAATGTTATTCATTACCTGGCTCTTAATTGAGCTCACTTTACAAGGTTACTCCACCTGTTATAGATCCAGTATTTATTATTTATTATAATTATATTTTTATGCTTAATTATTGTGTTTATTTTTTGCCTATAAACACCATAAATAAAATAACATAAGACTCTTTTGTCGGTCCATAGTTAGTATTTTATTATAATAAATTTTATTTATTGTAAATAGTGAATACAGTAAAAATAATTTAAAGAATAAGGGTAATAAATAAGTATTATTTATTAAAGTTTATTCTGTTTTAAGTAGGTCTCAAAATTTGGTATCCCAAGGTATCCATTTCAACCACTACAGACAAACAAGTCTACCCAGACACAGACAGTGCTGTGAATACCTCCCCCCTGGGTCTACTGGATATACTGGACATATAGCCAATTATATCAGGCATTACACTTTATTTGCCTAGTTTGCAGTAACAGGAAGTTATATTTCTTGGTACATTGAAAATTAGGTTAATTGGTTTGTCAAGAGTTTTAGAAATAATTCCATAAAAGTATAGTATTACAGGGTGTTGTCTCCAAAAGTGTGTGAGCTTTAAGTTTGGTAAAGTATTCAAAAGTGTGCCTCACTGGAAAAATAATGCACACTATTACTCGACCCCTTTGGGGTCTTGTAAAGTGTGCATTATTTTCCCAGTAAGGCACACTTTTTCATACTTTACCTATCACGTGGTGTGTCATTTTTAAATAAAATAGGGGTGAGTGAACGTAAGGCAGACACCCTTTACATATAAAATGTAACATAATAAACTATAAAACGCTAAATATCACCTGATACACATCTACTGCTGACGTAAATAAGTTTGCATTTAGGTTTTGATAACCAAAACGTAACACTAAACCTCAATGACCCATGCAATCTGAATTATCAGTAAGAGCCTATGGACTATGGAGGTTGTAGTTTTGGTATACCATTGGTACCAAATTGGCAGTGTCAATACCAGTATCAGAATCAGCTAAATACTCATTATTCCGTGCAAATCTATGGTAAGAGGTATTCCTGGCACTAGGACCAGGCCCGGTAGTTTTATGCCCTGTGAAAGTTTGTTTACCTGCTAAGCCAACCTGTGCTCCAATTCTGTACCAAGAAGTTGGTACCGACGTTAACACTCCTGAGAGTGCTGCCATATATCCACATTAATTATGACATGGGGTTTGTCATTTAAACATATATTCTGTTTTTCAAGATGTATTTACCATTTCCATGAGGCTAAAGGAGATGTGCAATAGCACATAAAGTTTTCATCGTGTCCAGTTTTGTATTTATTCCCGTGAGAATGGGATTTTTCCTGCACAGCCAACTGGGGCTATAACTCAGTGTGAAGAATAGGCGGACGTTTGCACTCCTCGAAGTGTTTTGTCATCAACATCATTTTTGTTGCTACACCCAGTATCAAGTACACATTGGTCAGAGTCCCCGGTTATATGTGTACAATGACTTTCATCATGACCATAATGCAAGTCCTGCAGTACTTGAAACCTATTATGAACAAAATGGGTGCATTCTAGACGACTTTTGCATAGTTGGTCCTGAGTGCACCACTAAGCTTGCTTTCAAAGCTGGTGAAACTGACACTATTAGCTCTACAAGGATAGCATTTGTGAGAGGTTTTGGGCTAACCACCAATGATTTTTGGGGATAATTTCTTACATTTAACAATTTGTTTGTGTGAATGTTTCTCCTGAGAGCATCAGCATATGATTTTTTTCAGGGCTGATATGTCTAAAAGAGAGCCATCAGTTGAACCAGTAAATTGTTTTGTGTTTATTGACTAAAATTTCAGATATTTCCTATCTAGTGGAGTGAGCTTGAGTTCCCCCTCATTTCGAGTACCCAAACTTACTCGTTTTTGACTGCTTTTGAGCTTTGGTGAAGCATGAGGAGCTAATGTGCCTATAAATAACACCCCTAGTTTCATTTGTCTTTGACTGATTACATGTGCCATGCTTATAATAGTGACTAGGTATTGATTTTGCATTTTTCTGACTGAATTGTTTGATACTCTGGGCAGGAGGGATAGAATATAGATGTCTTTGTACCCCTCCTAACTGTATCTATTTTTTAAAATCACTGTAATTTTTAAATTTCCCCCTACTCTATTCTACATAACAAAATCATGTGGAGATGTCATTTGCGTCATCAAAAAGGGCCACAAGACCATTTAGCATGTGTACCTTAGTTCCTGGGTTTTACCTCCATTATGCAACCAAAAGCAGTCACTGACTGTGCTATAAAGAGCTGAACATATGAAACACGCTCCTTTGCCATGCCAGAAAGAATGTACTCAGGTAGCCACTTTCTATGTTTGGCCACCATGAAGCATGACCTCCACAGCCCCCCCCCCCCCCCCCCCTTAAAGATTTAAGTTTAGTGTCTCTGTTATCACTGTCAGCGAGTTCTTTGAGGCGTTGTTCAATTTGAGCTTGCAATACAGCATATTGTCTGATACACTACAGATCGAGAAACAAAGCCAGATATTGGTGACCAGGAGGCAGTGTGACCGGTGCATTAACTTTCCTTTTTGATTTGATTGTTTTAATCTTGATATTGGTGGAATAAGTACTATTGTTACAAGAAATGTCTTCAATAGCAACTAAATGCTAACCCAGTGCCTGAAATTGACCGAGGATTTGAAGATAACTTGCTTGTAGAGAGACATTTTCAACACCCGAACATGACAGATCAATAACCAATCAAATGATTGGAAACAAAACTACTGGCAATGAATACTAATTTTTCAATCAACTGATAATAGACACCGTCCGGGGCGGAACTACCCAGCACCCAAATGCTGACCTCTATTGTTAGGGGGGTTTTTTTGTCATTACAACTACTGAACACCAAAAACATTACTTTTTATTATCTCTTTCATTATCAGTATCACCTGCTTTATCTGAAGTATCATGGAGAGATATGTTGAAAGGATTGCAACAGTCGAGGCTGGAGATGATTTTGCACGTACAAAGGTAGTAAACATTGATATATTTAGAAAATGAAAGATTTGTTCTTTGGATTAGATATAGTACCCGATTCTCCTTAAATAACTTCCCAGTTTTTTTTAAAGTTTAATAGACGATTGACAATGTTTTACTCTGCTTGTAACAGGTGATTTGATGGGTCGAGTTTCGGGATGCCTAAGCTTCCTCAATAATTTACAACACGCCTAAAATCTATCTTATTTTACTTTTTGACTTTACTTATATGATTTTATTTGCTTTTAAATGGTTAACTAAAATACACCCTAATTTTTCTTCCACCTGGTATTGAAGTCAATAATCACACTGAGAAATTTATGGTTTGAACCACCTTAATTTAACCTTGGTTCTATGCCCAGTGGTTCAGGACTGCGCCCTGCTTAGCTTTTAGTTTGACATTTCCTGTCTCCAAGTCACAGTGAGTTGCATGACTTTTGGTTTCCAATTAATTTTGACCAAATTTTGTCTATTTTGATAGTTTCTGTTATGCGGTTCAAGCTTTTAAATTCAGGTATGATCAAAATTGGAGGTAGAAGTGTGTTGGATAAAATAAAAATAAATCAAAATAAATGAATTAGTGTAACACTTGTACATACAGCAAAACTAGTTGAAGAATAGGGATATTTAAACCCACTTTAGCTCCCTGGGAGTTGTTACTTTTTGCGTAAAATAAACTTTATTTGGAAAAGTTTGAACATTGTCAATGTACTTTGACTACTAAAAACCTGGGTGTGTGTAAATGGGTGTGTCAATTGCACAAAGTACTCAATGGGTATATTTAGATTGTTCATATGACACTGACAACCCTGTAGATTATTTGTTGTGGTGAATTTTTCATGTTTAGTATTTTTCTATTGATTTGACACTAATTTAATTTTTGAGGTTAAGTACTGCTGTGTAAAGATTTTTTTTTCTTTTGTGTTGAAGTGTATAGGTTTTAGTTATTGTTTGAATGTACCTTTAGCAAACTTTCATGAAGAATTAGAAAGAACTTACTTAATGGACTGCTGAAATAATTCATATAAACCAAATCATTAGAGAATTCATTGTGCTGAAGAAAGCTTTAAAGGGTTATTACACCCCAAAAACAAAAAGCCTTTAAAATATTTATTATAATGTGGTAAATTATATCCCCAAACAGAATTTTGAAACACATCTTAATTACTGAGTAATAAGCACATTCCTTGGGGCGTGTGTAAATAAAACAAATAAGTAAAATTCAGGTTTGGGATAAACTTCTTTATTCATTCTCTACAACATCACACCTTGTTGATGTACGAGATGGACTTGGGGCCATCACTCCCCTTACATAAACATACGTTAAGAAACTAAAACACTAAAATACCCTAAATTATTTACCCTTGGGAGGGTGGGAGGGGAATTATTTCCTTTCCGATGTTTCCTCGTGTGTGGCTAAGTTTAAAATGAAAGATTCTCCCCAACACGCGGTCAAATATGTGGAGTGCGCATGTGCGGGAGTTGAGGGAAATACTAAACCCTTTCCAAAGAATGATACCGCAAACGTTGCATCATTCTGCTTGTCACATTCCTTGGGGCGTGTGTAAATAAAACAAATAAGTAAAATTCAGGTTTGGGATAAACTTCTTTATTCATTCTCTACAACATCACACCTTGTTGATGTACGAGATGGACTTGGGGCCATCACTCCCCAAACTATGCAAACAGAGATCCAAGTGCATCGGGGACGACATTAGCCAACTTTTCAGAGCGCTTCACATAATGCCAAATGGCCTCAGAGCGCCATGCCCCGTGATTCTTTATATGGTGCATCGATACATTATTACTAAAAGCCAAGGTAACGGCAGATCTCCTCAATGCGTGAAATGATAAGCCCGCCGTTCTAAGGCCCATTAAGGTCACAATCTTTTGGAGCCTTTGTCTTATATCTCGCTCTGTTAGGACCTGGGACTTCCACATGAGGAGAGGAGACGTAGGAAGTGCTGGCTCAGTGCGAAAAATGTATGCCAAAGCCCTGAAAGGGCAGAGATGGGATTTAGAATCAATTCTGGGTACCCTGACTACATGTGTCTGATCCGACTGCTGCAAGTTCTTAGCCCATTTGATATAGATGTCTACCCCTGTTCGATGAAATACAACGTCCGACCGGATTAGCTGACGCTGGGAATCGAAGGACGTCTTTGAAGGAGGGACAAGATTTGAAATACGCAGACACGCGTAAAACCCCAGCGCAAATGCCACAGCATAAGGTTGATGATCCGGCAGCAACTGGTTCACTCTGAACAGAGTATCAATGTTATCACGCGTGAACACCCCTTCAGGCTTTGACCGAGAGGGGCGGCGGAGGATTGATCTACCAAAAGCTTTAAACACGCTATGCTGAAACACTTCAGTAGAATGGCCCGTCATCTGCAAATGGGCTTTCAGGGTGGACACGTAGTTAAGGATTGTACGGGGGTGTAGCCCTAAATGAGACAAATGTTGCGCGTAAGCTAATATAGAACCCAAGGCTACAATATCAGTAATCCTATGATGGAATGCAAAAGCTAGATAGTCTCTAAATATTCTAATCCTGGTCCTAAGAGTCGCTGGGGCCATGGCTGTGGTGGTTGCCGCGTCATATGCTGCTTCTGCCAATCCCACGGCACAGACAGCCCCTACAAAGAGAAATCCATATTAAATGCCTCCCTACTTACTCGCTGGATGTGAACCTCTTGACGTACCCACTCAAAAGACTGGCCTTCGCTTTTTAGCCGCGACAGGGCATCCGCCGTGCTATTAAGGGCCCCCGGGATATGACCCGCACTCAGATGGAGGTTGTATTTAGCTGCCAGAAACAAAACATTACGAATGCACACGCCCAAAAACTCATCATTCGTACGCATAGTATTGAGGACGTGGACAACTGCCATATTATCCGAATGTATAAAAACGTTATGATTTCGCCAACTGTTACCCCAATGAGAAACCGCTATGTAGACGCTATACATCTCGAAGTGAACTATGGAACGTCCCTGTTGGACGTGCTTGGGGATACATTCAGCATAGCCTTCCTTTCCCCACACTGCTCCGAGACCCTGTAGAGATGCATCCATGAAAACGTGCAATTTATCATTATCATAATTATAATCTTAAAAGTAGGCGGTTGATGATAATTGGCCAACAACCTGCGGAACCAATATAGATCACGCCGGAATTGTTCACCCAAATTAATAAATGGACCTTTCTGAGTCCTCAAATACCAAAGCATACGGTTCAAGAATGCCCTTGCTGGTGCAAGGATTTTGGCCATATATAGGAGTTTCCCCAGAAGGGACTGAAGTGTTCGCCTGGGGACTCTGCACTTATTTACAAAGTTATCACACAATAGTTGTAATTCATGTAACTTTTCTTTAGTGAGTGAAACAGTTTTATTTTCAGCGTCAACGCGTATACCCATGCAAGTCATTATGGTTGTTGGTGATACGACTTTATCGGGGTTAATCGGCAACCCTAGCTGTTCAATTAACTGGTACATGCGACGGAAAACATAGTCTGCTTCACTTTCCTCCGCGCATGCAAATAAGTCATCTATATAATTCCAGATGACAATTCCCTCTGATCTTAAGATATTACGAATAGCGTCAGTGATGCGTTGAAAGATGGCAGTGCCATGCACTGCCCCAAAGGCCAGTGATTTGTCGATATAATATTTACCCTCATGACATATTCCCAGTTTCATTACATCCACGGGGTCCAAACGGACATTGCGAAAGGCCCGCTCAATGTCAATCTTCATGATTCTAGGGTTACGTGGACAATTCATAATATCCTGTATCAAATAGTCCAGGCTCGGGAGGGTGAGAGCAAAGGGCCTACCATCATAATATGCCTTAGTTGTCAATCCGTTAACTGAATCTTGACCACCATATGACAGATCTACTATGACACGCCTTTTATTGATATCTTTTGGTCTGGTCATCAGTGGGGAAATGTGGCATCCCGGAACTGGCCATTGGTCCAATGGACCAAGAATGGCGCCGAGTCTAATTTCTTTCCGGAGATATTGGTTAATGTCTTCCCTGTATTCAATGGCAGAGGCATGATTGTCAACCGTTTCTCTATTAGGGCCTTCAGAAATTCTACCCAAAGGAAAGCCATAAACCAAAAATTGCAAAAGACGTCGATCCTTATAACAATCGACGTATTCTGCCCACTTATTAAGATTCATATGGGAAGTCACTGGTATACGAGCCCCATCACAATTATATACTCCACTCCTCCTTATATGCTCTGCTGCCTTAAAATATTGATCCACGCTATCGATTGCCCCTTGACCATTTAAGTGACAGAGGGGGGGTAATTCAGCTGTATTATCCCGGTCCTGTGCAAATCCTACACATTCCTTTATGTGTGAAGGGATACACACAATACTTTTGAACCCTACCCACCCCATTTGCTCTTTATTCCCCACCCCACATTTACCCTTATCAATGACTGGAAACGCATTATTACTATCTATATGAGACTGATTATTAACTGCATAATTACTGTCATTAATGATATCTCCATGTAAAGTTACTCTATGATCATTAAAATTGTCAACATAAACATCCTTAGCCTGCAACCAGGCATGGCACTTATCACTATCAAAATCAACCCAACACTGTTGCTGCATGTCACAATTCGCAACACAGTCATGGTCACTATAAAGATAATCGTTATTGAAATCAAAGCTCAAATCAGCGCGTCGGCACCTGTCTCCAAGACGGTAAGGGCCCCCACATTCAGGGCTTTCACTACAATGAGACCAATCACATATCCTCACTTGTGGATCATTACATTTAGGCACACACACATCAACACTAACAGTGGATGAAGAATCCATTCGATTCTCCCTCACAAAATCACACGGCCTAGGCACAAATTCCTTTGCAAACACGTTCAGTTTTGTGAATGACTGGGCCGGAACAAAAGAAGGGGCGTCGACGTTCCATACATGTCGCGTGCCCTTGTGTCTTGGAATAAACTCTCGTGCGTAAACGTTCAACCCAGTCCCAGTAGTTTCGGCAACGTTCGTTAAATGTGCACTGTCAGCAGCCCACTCGGCTGATAAAATATGAGCGTCATTACATGTTAGGCCGAGTCCTGTCTTGGAAAGAAGATGTCGTAACGACGAAAAATTACCATCAATGTCCAGTCCAGTGCAATGATCGTTCCATATCCGAACAAGCTGGCAGTTGTCCGGGAGATCCTATTTCTTACGTGACGATTGCTCATGAGTGTATGTGAGTCCCGTTAGCGGGTCCACATGCTGATCCCCAGTCTCTCTGCATGTACCCGTGCGAAAAAACTTACAAACCAATTTTCTATCACTTGGAGGCTCCTTTATGCGGCTACCTGGTGTTTTATGCGTCAGGTTGCTAAACATAGCTGCATGGGTCTGAGTCATGCGTCGTTGTAAAAGTGCACCTCTATCGGACCACGCGATTTCACCATCTTCTATGGAGTGCATGGATGAGATGAAGGCCCCTCTTGCTACGTGCCAGGAGGTCGAATCGGCCAGTTTCATCAAATCATACAATTCTGCAAGCATATACTGCCTTGTGAGTGAGTCCAGGGTGTCATTAACATTTTTGACAAATCCCATCACAAATTGAGTTATATTCAGTTCGTCAAAAGGAAGACGCCTACGGGCTGAACCTACTAAAATCCCTTCATTCGGCCATCTCCTGTACGACACTGAAGTTGGGTTGTCTGTGGTGTTATAATGCCCTGAGCGTTTGCGCTTACCTTGCAAACTCTCCAGCTTCGTCTCCATGTCCAGTTGTTGCACCCTCTCCGCGACAAGTGCTTGTATACGCGGGTCCATCTCCCAACTCTCATCCGACTTCCCCTGCTGGTTAACGTTACCTTGTACCGCCACAGCTTCCAATGGAGGTGGATTTGCCCAGTTCACTTTCTTCTCGTTGCCCATATTAGCTACGTTCTCGTTCCGCAGGAAATCCATGAGGTCTTTTTGGTCGTCCCCTACTGGGACCTGAGGGAAGTTGGGCTGTGCTTCTACTGTCCAGAACTGGGTTGCTTGGGCAGGAGGTATCCCTAACCCAATATTGCCCAGCTCTTCTAGTTCTTTCTGCGTCAAAAGACCCGCCTCACCCAGTGTCATTGTCTCTGTTGGTTTTTGCTTCCTTTCGACCACCGTTTTGTCAGTATGTTTACTTAACTTTAACGCATAATCCTGAGGAATAGTCGTAATGGCGTGAGTTGGCTTCCTCTCCTGCTTCTTCTTCTTACGTTGTTTGAGGTCGGCATCCGACTCTGGTGCCTCAAGGTCACTCCCCACTACCTTCGGTTTGCGTGTCTTGGGCCTCACTCCTCCGACCGCACCAAATAATGGTTCACTTGAGGGTAGTTGTATCCCACTTACGAAACAATCTGAGTCTGTACTGTTCTTAGCTTCCCCTTCCAGGGACAACAATCGCGTTTCGATGGTGCCCAATTTCGATGACACACTGTCGACCGTGGACATTAATTTGTCAATCATTGCCACCATTGGTTCAGCCTTGTTGGAATTTGTCTCCTGTGTCGTTACAGTGCAGGGGTTGTCTTGCACGCCGACTTCCCTACGCGACACCACTTCATTAGAGTTATCAGGCTTGCTCATAATTATTTTTGTTTTTTCACGTGTCCTCATAACGCGTGCCCCTGCAAAAAAGGTAAATTCCCCTCCAAAGTCAAATATATCCAAACTAAAATGTGTGATTAGTTGTCAACAAGAACTATCCATGTCTATTTAACAAATAGGTACTTTAAATGTCATCACACTTCAACAGCACTATATCTCCGTTGAATTATTTCCTTTCCGATGTTTCCTCGTGTGTGGCTAAGTTTAAAATGAAAGATTCTCCCCAACACGCGGTAAAATATGTGGAGTGCGCATGTGCGGGAGTTGAGGGAAATACTAAACCCTTTCCAACGAATGATACCGCAAACGTTGCATCGTTCTGCTTGTCAATTAAAGAAAATACACCTTTGCCATATATGGCAAAACTGAGCCCAAGCCACGAAAATTGCCAAGTGCACTGGTGTAGTAGTGTGTGTGTGCACTGACATCACGATGGCCCATGTATTTTCTCTGTTTTATACACCGGTAAGTCATTCAGATATAGAAGTGTAGATATCTTGGAATGGCCTCATTTAAAACGGAGAAAGACAACCAAGATACTATACATACTGTGCTTTATCATGGCCTTATGTTTTAGCCTGTAAAATAACCTGACAAAATGATGAGAAAACTAATAAAATTGACCCATTAATTGTGGTGATTTTACTACCACAGTTAACACAGAGAGAGAATTGTAAAAAGGATATGAGATGTATGGGTAGGGTGTAGGGTGACCTTACAAGAAAGTTTATTTTGTAGTTTATAAACATTCTGTTATCAGATTTTTGTGCATGCTTCAAGTATCAAAGACTCTAAGTATAGTTCAGTGCAGTACTGACAAGTGTTTTTTTCCATGTTCATCACATATACACACACTGTGTAATCAGTTGAAGAAAATATCATTTTGTTCCTGTACAGTGTATGTCATGGTTTGGTGTGGAATATTGAAAATATACTGGTCATTTTGGTCAGGTTATAAGCATGATAAGGATATTGAGGAGTCTTATAAATTTTACTCTTTTGTATATTTCATAGGTGGGACCAATAGCATGGGTAATTCTAAATTGAAATGAGATATATAGTATATCTAATTTATAAAGTTATATAAAAGTTATTACCAGTATATATGAATTTAAGTAAGTACATTGCAGTAATACCACAAATAATCATTTTCATCCAAATCATATTTGTCCAATTTTGTTTGTTGGGTCAGTATCTATCCAAAATATTTCCAGCTAAGTGAATTTTTACTGCAATATGAAAATCAGACATTTCACCCTAAAGAAATTTTTGTTTATAATTAGAGTTACATACTGAATGCCCAGTATGTATTCTTATCCAGTTTAGCTATAAACTTCACACACACAGGTGATGATACAAAAATGAGATTAACATTTAGTAATAATTTATTTAGTAATACATACTAGGCTCCACCACATTTGACATGATTTGAAAACAATTAAGAAAAAATTATAGTATTGAATTAGTCCTTTATCAAAACCTAGCAATGTCATATGACCATCACTAATTCAATCCATATGTGTTCCAATTTTTTCATTAATTTTTTATCTGAAGAAATACTGAGGAATATTCAGATGTTTGAATCTATTTTATGAAATTTTTAAAAGGGGCCAAAACTGGACAAAATAACTACTTGTCATATACAAATCCTTTTCACATATTTATTTCAATGGCCACTGAGTTGATTATTCATATATTTTATTATTTCAATTGAAATAACAAAAATATAATCAAATTCACTGCATAAATCTGTTTGCAATGCTCTTCCCATTGCACAACACTTATAAAACATTACAAATTTATATATTTGCTAAAAGTTTTTCCCTGTACTCACATCTACATTTTGCTCTTTTTTGCATCTGGTAGTTTTGAAGTTAGTAAATCATCTAATTTTCTGCTTCACTAAACATTTGTTCAATCATGTTAATAATATAACTTTGTTATATCACTATTTATGAAGAATATACCCTGCTGTATATTTCTACTTGTAATCTTTCAGTACTCTATGTAAAGTTATCCTGTTTTTAAGTTCTTAAAAAGGGCCAGTTTTTAGTTTTCTCCCTTCTGACATATATCTTATACATTTATTAAGGTACAAAAATACTTTTAAATTCAATGATCCTGAAAGTAAGACATGTATACTGTACTAAACACAGACATGTATTGAGATAGTGGGGATTCTCTAGTGGGGCAATGCTGACATAAGAGCACTGGCTCACTGGTGAATTTGCCGAATTGAGAATTGTGTACTGTTACCTTGACAGGCCTGTAATAAAAGTCATTTTATAAAGTGTGTGGTTTGTTTTGAGAGTTCTAACTATGAACAATGTATATAAATACAATAGTTGAGTTGATTACAAGAAAAAAAAGATATAGTAAAGTTTGGAGGATAGTAACCCTTTAAAAGTCTTTCAATTATGCCTTTATGGGGGTGCTCCACTGGACCGACCCATTCAGATGTTCCCAGCTTTACATGATGGGTCAGTTAAATATCAAACATGTTTGATATTTCACCAACCCTCCAGGACTATCCTTGCAGACCTTAGCTCTGTCCACTATAGAACCGGCTTATCCTAATCATTTTACGTGGATGCAGACAACCCCTGGTGTACTATGTCCTGTCGTGGAGGTTGAACCGACCCTACATTTTTCGATGCAAAATCCATGACCTTTCTGTACCCTATGGTCAGTTAGGATCTTTCCAATGGTACACCACCAATAGCAGGCTGCCACGTGAACCTTTTTAAAACTGTATCAAATTGTCAGAAACTATTGTTGCATTAACTTTTGACTGTCCAAATCTGATGGAGAGTTGACCCAATGGAAGGTTGCCTGTTCTTGTTTTTACACTTTATAGATAACCTCCATCATGGTGATTATGTGATTGCTCTAGATTAAGAACAAGGCTGACAGGGGTTTCGGTCTACAAGGCCATCAGAGACACGAGTAGTGAACTAAGGCCATCACCCATCCAAGTACTAACGTAGCCCATTGCTGCTTAACTTTCAGTGATGAGGCAGATACTCATCATGCTTCGCCATATTTCATAAAAGTCAGGAGGTAAAAAAGTGACCTCTAGAAGCTTGAGCCTTGCTACAGCTCGTGCTTAAAAATACTTATAACAGACTTATAACAAATTTTCTTTATAGATGGACTTTTATCAAACTTGGAACTAATTTCATTTTAGGAGTGATCCACAAACAATTCTAGATACAGAAATTTTAAAACGAACTTTCACCATTAAACTCATAAACAGTAGTGTTGTTGTCAGTCCTTAGTAGAGATATGTACCCTCCCAAGTTCCTATGTTTGAATATTGCATTAACGTCTGCAGGGTGACGTTTAACAATATTCATGATATCATTGCGTCCCATTTCTGAGGTTAAAGGGTATACTTCTGTAACAATAGCAAAAGTGTCTAGCGCAAATTTAATGTCCACAGGGAAGAGCAGTTCAGGTGACCAAATACACTTGCAAAATCCAAGTTTAACAAAACCTATTTCATTAAGATATGGGCCTTCCATCACTTCATTGGATGAGAAGCATGTGGCCTTCAAGTGTCCAAATGCCTTATCAAACCTTTGTTTCACTGTGGCATCCAAATACTGACCTCTTGGGTAAAACTATTTCTGCTTCCAACTGTTAAACAAAATGCTATTCAGAAAAAGAGAGACTGAATTACATCAATTGAACTCGTGTACACTCATTAGGATTCTTTGTTTCAATACAACTGTTTGCAACACATATTGTCCACTGTTTTGACTCATTTTATTTTTACTTTTTTAATAAACATTGACAAATTTATTTACTTTCTTTGTCTACATGCATGAATAGGTTTCAGTTTAATATATCATTCTTAATATTATATTTGCAACACTTTCCAAATGACTATTGTCTCCAGGGGTTTCAATAAAATTGTTTTCATTTATCAGTTTTTTTAATCATCAAAGCAAACCTTTTTACCCTTATATATCAGTTATCAATAATTATAAGCAGAATAAAACACAGCTACCATGCAGCAATAGATGGATCAACTTATTAAAACAGTGAACAAAAATGAAGGTAGAAGAACACTCTACTGTATATACATTGAGTTATAACATGCATTAACACACGATAAAGATTTTAAAAACAATACAGCTTCATAGGTCAACTGAGCACATAACAGCCAACATTATATGCCATCTGTATCAATATCTGTATCAATAATATGCATAAGAACTGGAATTCACAGTCGAGATGTTTTGATTCTAGCCCATCATTAACACTATAATCAGTGGTATGTCGGTATGATTTCAAATTTTTTTAGTTAACTACACAACTAGAACCAGTTTTAAGGGCCTAAAGCATTACTTTCCACAATGTGTACCTCATCAATAGTATTTAGTTGATATAATATGTTACATATAACTCTTAATTATATATTTCATGAATAATCTTCAAAACATGTACTATTTCAATCCACCACAAAATACTTCACCAATGCCCCCTGTCTGTTTGGAAGGCATAAATATATGAATAACTTGGTTAAATACATGTACATGTCAACTTCTGTAATCAACTTCAATATATCAAAATTATAAATACAAATATCTAATCACTACACGGAAAGTAATTTATACAGAAAATAAAATGAAGAATAAAATATAAAATGATTAATACTTTCTTGTTAGATAAGTCTTGATTATTTAACAGTAATGTCTAACAGTATTCAAGCACTTTCTTTAAAGATTTCCATCTGTCTTTTGAGTTTAGCTGGTGCAGATCTCTTCACCAGGCCTTTGGTGACAAGATTCAGTTCTTCAGACATGCCCACACTCTGCAAAAGTAAGAACAGCTTACACCAAAACGAAACTAGATAGTTCACTTAAACTTACCAATATGCATGTGTAGCCACCATATGGAACCTCAAATAAATGTAGTCACTGTGAACTTTGTAATTACAGCTTTAATTAATACCATGTGTATCATCTGCAAATGCTGCCTAATGGATAACACACATGTCTATGAGCACACAGTTTGTGTGTGGGAAAGGTCAAAGGTAATATGTTCATTGTGGATTGAAGAATTTTATTTACATGTTAGCATTCAAAAGAACTAAGATTTTAAAATTAAGCATGAATTTTAAAATATTGACCCAAACCCAAACTAGAAGTTTAGACTTGAGCAGTTGGGTTGGGTTGAGTAACATTTTGAGTCATGTAGTATTGATCATGAATAAATACCAATAATAATGGTCAGTGGGTCAGCAAGGACACTCTGGCTTGGGTTGCAAAATAATAGTTGACATGAATTACCCATGCATAAAAACAAGCAGCCACTGCACTTGTTTCTCGAATATCATCCAGTTTGTAAGGCTGCACAATTCTGAGAGATCTGGAGGCAATCTCTGGATTTGTTGTTCTTAAATTGAAGTTCTTTACTTTCTTCATCAGGGTATTTGTGTTCAGCATACTTTTGCAGGTTTTCCAGTTCTGCAAATATAAATACGTGTTATTAAGACTGGAAGTGCAAAGAGCCTGAATCCCTGGTGTGATAAAGGGTGATAAAAGTCTGATAAAGGCATTCTGTTGCAAGTCACAGCTATTACTTTTGTTGTTTCTTAAAGTGTTTTAAAGAAACATTGCTTCATCTTTTTAAGCACAAGGTCTAGCGAGGCACATACTTCTAGAGATCACATTTTTCATTTTTGTGTCTCCAGACTTTCATTAAAAATGGTGTAGTAGCAGGACGAGTACCCTTCTCTGTAATAAAGTCAAGCAGCAGTGGGCTACGTTAGTAAAGTGCATCATAGAATGTCAATACACTCCTACTCAGAATTGTTTTCGTTAAATCTGTTTACTAAACATTCATAAAATATATATATATTTTTTTTCATTTATTTGTATGTTATAAATAATGAAGATATAGGGTAATATTTGAAGCAGAGAACAAATTTCAGCCACTCTTGCCCTAAAAAAAATTTGCAACATGATTTGATTTGTTACATATAAGTCAATCTACCAAGAGAGATATTCTTAAAAACACTGTCATAAATATTTAAACGTATTTTACATTTACCTTTGTTTCTTGTTCATTTTTTCTCATCAGTAGCAGCGCCGCAGACATAATGTCATGCACTGCTTTGGGTGGTTGGTTGTAGCTCTTGATTTCAGCCATTGCACTTTGATCCATTTTCATTATGGCCTTCTTTAGCCTTTCCATTCTTTCCAGAGATTTGATCATATTTCTTGCAGTGTTATAATCCTGTGAAATAATGCAACAGAACAAACCAATGTTACTTATTGTGAGTTCAATGTCATAGCTAGGTCATAACCAAGAAGACTCAGGGTGATTGACAGGCTATGGTGGATAGACTTTTACAAACAGTTAAATTTTGAGCTTTTTCCTGAAGGAGGCAATAGATGTTACACTGCAAACATTATCAGGAAGATCAATCCAAATCTCAGGAGCGTCAAAAGTGAAACTTGTTGCTAATTTGTTTTTCAACATATATTCAGTATTACAGCTGGCTTTCTTTGTATCCCACTGGTTGATAATAAAAGTGATGGCACACTTTACAAAAATTGTCATACCGAAAATAGCCTATCTTATTTTTATTATTTGTATATAGATTTCACCCTAAATGGATTTAAAATTAGAAAGGTCTGTCTTATTTGAAGCTACAATGGAAAATTCCTAATTTTTGGCCAATGTGTACACCCATGCAACCCTTGCAGATCTCCCCTCTGCAATATCCCGGTTTTCTGAAATTATTGTGTCTCTCTGGCTATGTTTGATCCAACATTGGTTCTTCTGTATTTTAAAAGCAACTGTGAAAAAGTATTGTAGTATATTCAGTAGTACACTGCATAATTCTCCAACACAAACTGGTAGATCCACGACTTTCTGTGTAAATTCAGTTAAAATTAAACAGAACTTATCTTGTATTGCACTTAATATTAATAATTAGAATACAATATTATATACCAATGTTTGGAGACAATAACCAGCGGCAAAGCTCTAATAAATCTGATCAAATGGCCCTGTGCTAAATTAAAGAGGGCCTTACTGAATCCTTCGTTGGACTTTGCCAAACAGATATTTACTTACAGTTCTCAGTCTATTTGTGCAAGATAATTCTTCCACTCTGGCTACCACCTTGCGCAGCCTGTCCAAATGTTGTGCCTGTATTGCTTCTTTTAATTCTGGACAAATACAAGCAACTCCTTACATATTGCTGACAGAATATACGTGGAGATTGAATGTTTTCTCTAGTCATTATATTTCATATAGAATATTTATTTATTTGGGTTTTCACGTCTCTTTAAACACGGTATAGGTGATATCACGATGGGTAGTTTTAAGGTCAGAGTAAACCAGTAGATACAGTTGGTCAAGGCTCTGTACTGTAAACTGCTGACAATCAGTTAGCAACTACCAACTTTCTGACATGGGGCCTGGAGTTTGAACCGCAGACCTCAGAGGTTGGAGGTGAGTGAGTTACCACTATGCTATGTGGCCCCATTCGTTTAAAATAATATGAAACACAATCTCATTTGTTTGGGTTTTTTTCATTATATTTCAAATATATTTTGGAAGCACAATCACAATACAGTATATAACAGAGATAATACAAAAATGATATGCACAAAAATATATGTCACAACTGAAGAATAGAATAGAATAGAATAGAATAGAAGTGGGTAGTATATTTTTCATCTTCATTAGTGATTTCTTTTGTATGTCAAATTAAGGAATAACATGCAACTAGCATGTGGTTATGCAGGGTTTTACAACGAATGGCGATATTGTAACACAAAGGCGAAGCCTGAGTGTTTCTAATGAGCATGAATGATCTTGTGGGCAATGGAGTTTTTTTATGGTGTAATTTTGACTGGCATGATTATTTGTAAATCAGTCATATTACAATGAATGTCATTAAAAACACAAAAAATTTATTAGCAAAATAAATAGGTTACAGGTAGCATTTTTAATGAAATTTTCTAAAACATTCACCGACTTAACTGATATTGGGTCAAGAAAGGGAAGGGTGATTAGGTAACGAAAGAGAACACACATATCACATATAAGTCAATTACTTAACTCACTGAAGTAGTTTTAAGGTATCAATACAACATTTGAAAAAATCCGGTTGTCACAGTTTAAGGTAACTTTAACCCAATAGTAGTTTCAAGTGAGATTCAAAAATATCCTATCGAAATTTAAGGTTTTGGGTGATAAGGTTTGAAGCTCTAGGACGTCAAGGACAATCATAACTGAAATTAAATGTACATGAGTTTATTGCAATCAATTAAGGCTACAAAGATTAGGTTAAATCATAGTTTAAGAGCAGGAAAACCAAAAATAAGATATATATTCAGAAAAAGAAGAACAGAAATAATAATATAAAGTTAAAACTCAAATAGACAGGTCCTAAATGAGAGCATCATGAAACCTGATTAGTATACACTTTTGTTTAAAAACTGTTTTGTTTGAACTTTGGGTTTTAAAGTCGCTTTGAACTCATTGTATAGGTCAGATCACGACGGGTATTTTTATGGGCAGAGGAAACCAGTACATACAGTTGGTCAAGGTTCTGTACTGTAACCTGCCAACCAACAGCAAGCAACTACCAGCTTTCCCACTTGAGGCGGGGCATACTATATTATCTCAAGCCCAAGCACAAATAACATGCGGTAAAATACCTTTCTCCAAAACCTGGACATCTTCTTCATATTTCAATCTTTCTCTTTCTTCCTTTTCCTTTTTCTCCTTTTCTTCCTTGTGTTCCGCCTCTTGTTTCTTTTTCTTGTCATCCATATATTCTTTACTTTTCACCTTTGCATAAATCAAACCCAGTGTTACGTCGACACAATATTGTGACTGACAAAATATTCCCACTGCTTAAAGTGGCTGTTGAACAGAACATAAAACACTTTGATTTTTAGAACTGTGTAAAACTATTCCACAAAGTTTTCTTATCCTTATACCAACAAGATTTCAAATATTGAGAGTGTTTTACTATTTTTTGAAAAGAAACTTACTTCATATTCTGACAGGGGTTTATATGATGTCCTGTCTGCTTCATACGCTGCTGAGAGTTTTATAATGTTGTTTGGTCCTCCCGAATTTGCTTCTCCTATCCAATCCCCATTTTCGTCCTGTATGTTAAGCATACAAATCTTTTTGTAATGATTATAGCAACAATCAGGGGGCATTCCGTTAATTTGTTTTCCCATTTATCAAACGGAAAACGAAAAACAGAAAACGATTGTTAACTGATAACCCTGATAAAGTGAAAAATACCAAATAGGAAAACGGAAATGCATACTTTTCACTTATGACCTTTTTCTATTTCTATATATAGGGGCCACGGTGGCAGAGTGGTAACACTCTCGCCTCCCACCTCTGCGGCCGGGGTTCGATCCCCGTCATGGCCGTAAGTGGGAAAGCTGGTAGTTGCTTGCCGTTGGTCAGCAGTTTACAGTACACAACCCTAGCAAACTCTATGTACTGGTTTCCTCTGCCCTTCTAACTACCCGTCGTGATATGACCTGTACAGTGTTGAAAGCGACGTAAAACCCCAAATAAATAAATAACTATTTCTATATAGGATACCAAATTAACGGAATGCCCCCTGATTAGCAACATCACTTTCACACAGAGCCAGTACTCAGATATTGTCAATGTGCCAATGAGATCTTCTCATGGGGACACGCTCCTCTCGTGCAGGCGAGATCTCCCCATGTGGAAGAGATCTTCTGTTGCCCACATGATCATAAAGTCATTCAAGTTAATTAGCTTGTGATTAAGAGATAATCTAGCTCACAAAACATTAGATATCATGACCACAATATAATTATATTGTGATAATGAGCTCATCCCCTAAACCTAAAATAGTTTTATATGCACTAGGCATAATCTTGTGATAATAAGGTTATCTTTAGTCCAAAATTTGATATTTTGACCCACAAGATAATGCCTTTTTGTGAGAAGATCTGATTCACACAAAAATATTTTGACTACACTATTTCAGACAACACAAACTCGTATGTCCTTGTTGTATACAGATAAAAGGGTGAAACTTCCTGAATGACATACACACAAAAAAACATATTACAAATGAAGATGACAATATGATGCGAGTGCGCAGCACAGGTATTGAATGCTTTATCTTGGTGAGTGATACATACGGATACTTGTACATGTCTAATAAAGAATATTTTGCTCCTATTATCCCTAATATTTCTTATCAAAATAATAAGTAAAATCGATCTATGTTTAAAGCTAGAAAGCAAAAGAGTCCGTCATATTTATAGGGGCTCCATCAAAACTAAATGCCAAAACTTCAAAATTCAACATTGAAAAATTAATTTTGAACTTGGGTTTTCTCTGACATTTTGTTACTGCGTTATTTGGCAACAAAAATTTAGTGGACGCTCTGTAAATATTAATATTCCTCTCCAATGAGGCAACATATTCTTACATTGAACAAGTATTTACCGAAAATGGCACTTGCTGATGAACTTTAAATGGTAATTATGCACAGTAAGCTGCACCAGGAATACAATTAAGAATATGTCCCAGTATGCATGTCTCGCTATTTAGGTCAAAGAAAGCTCTTGGTGGATAAAAAAACAATGGTTTAATAATATTGCTCTTTGCAAAATATAAGTAACAAAGATGCAAGTACCTGCTTAAGGTGAGTCCAGTCCTTTCCATTTATTAAGGCTACACCCACAGCATCAGGCACTCTTGCCTTCACCTTAAGATCGACACCTTCTTCTATTTCACCCTCATCCAATCCTTTTATCTTGCAACCCATCCCCCAGTTGTTATACCTTTTGGGAAATGGCTTACAATCTTTCATTTGTACTGGTACTGCGATCACATAATTGAAGACACATGGCAGTGCACCTTCTGTACCCTCCTCTTTGGCATATAGTACCAGATGATAAATACCAGATTTTGGAAATCTCACTTTCAAAGACACATTATCTGTAGCCTGGGAAAGAGAGACATGGTTGTCAATACCTTCGGTTTTATCACCCTCTTGCATCAGTACCAATTTGGTTGTGAAGGTCAGAGGAACTCTGTACTGGAAGCAGATTTCTTCTTCTCCATTCAGTGAGGAGAAGTATGCTTGTTTGTGTGAAACTGCATGTATCTTAAATCTGAAATATTTTGAAGAAAAACTTGTAACAGCTTGATGTTCATACAAGAACTACTTTGCTCTTAATATGTACAATTATCATAGGTATACCATCTTCTAGGCCAGAATACATTATAGCACTGTCATCGAGACACAAAAAAATGTGCATTGGATTTTAAAAATATGGATTTATGTTGCATACATATTACATTCTTCTGAGCTCCCTGGTTATCTCCAAAACACCACAAACATGACTATGCACAAAATGCTTATTTTCTGATATAATTATAATTAAATGACTTATTTAACTTGTGCTAAGTTTTTTTAATAAATTTTGTCAATAGGTTGGATGACTTTGTAAAACATCTTTGCTTGGGGACTTGATAATCATGGAATCAAAACGTTTGTTTTGTCTCAAGATCACACTGTCCTGAAAAAAAAAATTAATGTGATTAAGATTAATTACTTCTCAATCAGTTCTGTCAGTTATTTACTTACACAGAGGCTTCAGTTGTTTCACCTGCGTGCTGATTTGCAATCTTGGGAAACTTTATATGATTTTGTACTTCTGATGAAGAATTTACCAGGTAAGTGCATATATGTGGGAATGTTCCTTCTGATGCTTTTGGTTTGGCGTATATGTCCAAAGCATATGTCCCTCTTTCCAGGATTTTTATATTGATGATAAGTTTCCCATCTTCAAATCTCCAAAGGACCCACTGTGCCAATTCATCTTCAGACCTGTGGTCACTACGGAGTTTCAACAAAACTTCAACCTGTTAATTAGTTTCAAATTATTACAATTTATTATATATAATCCCACGAGACTCATTGCTCTATTAGGTAAACACGTACTTCCCATCTGTGTGGTCCTTACCTGACCATGTGTGGGAAAGCTGGTAGTTGCCTACCGATGCCCCACATCTACATGTGCAGAATCTTGACCAACTAGTTATGTCGTTTTATTTTCCGCCCTTAAAACTGCCTCTCCTCATATAACCTATACAACATGTTAAATGAACGTTCAAATTAAATCAAATTTGTCTGATCCAGATATAATATCAAAGGGTAAACAAAGTATTTTACAAGTGTACAAAAGAGTTCATGTGAAAAGCACATTTTCCTTACCGGCTGAGTACATGTGAAAATGCCTTCAGCTTCACCATTTTCTGTTTCTATAGTGCCATATTTCCAGTTGATTGGTGATATACCAAGGCCTGTAGTGCCTGCTCCAGGTCCCCATACATGCCTACAATATATAACTGAATTATGTGGCTTAGACATATTGTTGCAAACACTAAATTAGCAAGACAATAAGATTCAGGATAGAGATTCATCCTGAGAACCTAATAATAATAGCAGGGTTAATTATTTTTGAAAGAGTACAATAAGTAGCAGACCAAAATAAATTATATCCAAACAAAGTGGGTGTGTTTTCATTTACCTTCCATTTCTGGGTAATGCCCCTAGTTTATTTGCCTGTGTTGATAGCAGAAGATAACTACTGGAAAACGTATAGGAAGACTCAGGTTTACTGTTGTCTTTGATATATGTATCCAGTTTGTACTTTCCAGTTGTCGGGTACATGATCTACAACACTCAAAATTATGGAATTGTCATAAAACATATGTTTAAGCAGTATTTCACAATAGATATGTTGTAAGAAGATGTAACACACTGAACGAAATCTATATATCCCCGCTGTTTTGAATTTTAGTTAAAATTACATTATAGAGTAATAATGGAAGTGAGTGAATATTTTTTAATTGTGTGAGACAGGTTAAAGTTGGAGCAACAATTTATTAACACATATAAATATAATAAACCTTAACATAAGCAGATTATAATCACACAGGAAATGCAGATTCCTTGTTGCTGGATACAGATTCCTGGATCTCGGCACTGAATTATACCAACATTAATCCTGTCAGAATAATGTTGGCAAAACTGAGTTTCAATGTCAAGATGAAATTATTTATTGTACTGTGCCTTTCTCTCTTTGGTGCCTTGCGAAATTATCAAATAGACACCAATGATAATCAAATTCCTTTTCATATCATTTTCGCATATCACTAAACACCTGTAAATAATATCACTATGCAAATGCAATTTTTTAGGCTTAAAACCAACAAATCTTCTATTTGTTACATTTTTCCCTACGTTATGGGGATGTTCCACTGGAGCCAACCCAAAAACTGACTATAGGACTCTAGGCTCTTGTGGCTGCTGTAAATGATAATTTGTTACTACAAAGATATTAGCTACACATCAGACAGGCTTCCTGCAGCAGCTTAGGGTATTTTTGTTTTTATTGTGTTTAGTATTTTGATTTTCAGTATGACTTACAGACACTTCTGAACCTAGGACTAGCACCTGCCCTATAGCCAGCACCAGAGCTGTAGCCCCATCCACCACCCAAGAGAAAAAGAAAGTCACCAAACCCCTGGGTCATGCCCCCCAGAGCCATCAAAGACAATAAAAGGGTGCTACAGTAAACCTCCTGGGCCAACTTACTACACACTGATATCCCAAGATACCAAATTTTGTCATGATGCCACCTGCATTTTTAACCTCATTGAAGAAATCATACACCACAGAATCAGTCACTAATTTTAGGAAGCCCTTAGAAATTGGCAATAATGCAGAGACATCTGGCAACAGGAGAGACCTACACCTCCTTGCAGTATCACTGGTTGTTTGGCCAAACCACCATCTTGCAGAATTCCATGTCAAATATTTGCACTGCCTACTGACACTGAAGACAAGAACAAGGATGAGGAAAAGTTAAAATCAGATGGAATCCCCCTCATGCTGTAACAGGATTAAACAGGAAGTATATCACCATGGGGAAGCCAAAGAAATATGGCAGTGAATATAACAATTACAAGGACTTCTTTTCCCTGCTGCTGCTAGCCCTGGTCAGTGCTGAACACAGATTCCTCTGGGTCAATCTAGGGGAAAGTTGATCTTCATCAGATGCATGGATTTTAAAAGAAGCAGTTTGAGGGAGAAGATCAAGGATGGCACCTTGGGGATTCTGTCATCTAAACCACTGGAGACGGGAGGGCCAAAGTTGCACTATTTCTTGCTGGGTTATGACGCCTTTACCTTGATGCCATGGATGGAGAAACCCTACAACAGAAGACAACTCACAAGGGAAGAAAACATAGCCAACGACAGACTCTCCAAAGACAGAAGGGTGGTGGAGAATACGTTTGGAATATTAGTGAGCAGACTCAGGGTACTGCTGGGCACAATGTAGCAAAGGCCATAGGGTTTCAGCAACATTGTTTTTGCATGTGGTGCGGCACAAGATGCTAAGGACACACCAGGCCAGAGTAGACAGGGTATGGTTGGAGGAGAGGTGATGTGTTGGTGTGGATCGGGTGGTGAAAATGGCTGCGGTGTGTTGATCTGTTTGTAGCTCATCACTATAGACTGTAGATTCCCAAAGAAGCAACTAACAGTGCATTGAAGTGCTTCGGGGTCAGTGTGAAAGTAAGCAGTCTTGAAGGCCTGGGTTATTGGTCATCAACAACTAAAAAGGAAGTCAGCTGCCCTCTGGGTTGCGGCTTTGATGATCTGGCTTGCTGATATCTGAATCTCTGGGATGGCTACGATGTATCCCCTTGCAGTTGCTGCTGGCTTCTTTGGCTGTTGAAATGTCAGTGGCACAAATGTTGAATTTGACCTGGACCTCCTAGAAAGTGTCTTTTGCTGTGGTTGCTGGGGCTGACGGCTCCTTTCCTCTGTTCTGCTCTGCATACCACTTAGAATTTTCACAGCCTTGCTTCTGAACGCTTTAAAGTCTCTATCCAAAAATGTATCCATCTCAGATGCCAGGTAGTTGCAGAAGGCTGTTTTGGTGGTCTCCTGCCTTGACCCGAGAAATGTTGACAGCATGGTTTTTACCTGTGCAAACTAGTCCATGACCAAAACACTTGGAAACCATGCTGGGGCTTGTAATTAAAGGTTGTATTGTGGTGTCTGATCGCATGCTGATCTCCATACTATCCGTGTCAGTTGAACCTCTGGAGATATTGTGCGCTGAGGCAGCGGGTGCTCTGGCTCCTTGATCGGTGAAGATTTGTATGGTCCCTTGCATTTGATAGTCATAACCGACAGGTCAGGGGTCAGTAAAATGAAGCACACTTGTCCTACACTATTCCCGGCTTTTCTGTTGCTGTAATGTTTGTCAGTTTCTGTTTACAGCTTATTGTGATGTGTTTCCAGCTTGTCCTGCTAGATGTTACCGACTTTATCATTAAAGACTCAGACTTTTTCTATCTTGATGGTTGATAGTGTAAGACTGGTAGGTTGGTAGTGTAAGGCCGGTTTCCTTTCAAGTACATTTGGTATGTCTGTACAGCCTGTCTCAAGGTGGTGTTAAGGTACTTAACCACAACAGGCTGGGAAGTTCTTCCAGACAAGAGGGTAACAGTTTAAGCAGGACAGAAAGTGTGTCCAACAAGCCATAGAGACCCACGATAGGATCGTTTCCAAGTGGGCGGAGCCACAGTCTGGATACAGAATACTAATAATTTGCCAATCCACCACTACAAGCAAGTAAAGTACACAAATACTAACACAGACTCTGTAAATATTGCTCTTGACCCTCGCAAAATACATAGTTACCAACAAGTCGGCTCAAGTAAAACACCCCCATTAGAAATCAACACACAGTGAAAGAAATTTTTAGTTGGAGTATTGTGTGACATTTTATAAAAACAATTCTCATCTAAAAATTCACCTTGATAGTCAGTGTCCTTGCTATTTGCTCCATGTACACAAACTGAACGAGATGTTTGTCTTCTTTATCAAACTTCATGTTGCCATCCTTTGAAGACTTCCATAACCTGTACATAAAGAGCCTCTCTTTTGATTCAAGCAGTCCCAGCTTGATCATAGTTTCACCACTGGGTGCATGCATTGTGCATCTTTTGGCTTGCCTTACATCCATACCCATTTGAAAGAAAGGACCTCTCAGGTAAGCCATTTTCTGCAAAAGTACTTCAACAAATTAAATCTTAATAACTATTTAGTCTTAATGTATCAGATGATCAAACATTTTAGTCATTTTTTGCAATTATTGTTTTTTTGACATACACACTTTACACATGTACAGTATGTCTAGATATATTTCTTCTGTTTTTCTTTGAAGTTTATTTGCCTTTAGTAAATAGACACCAGTAAGAAAATGCTAACTAAGGTTAAATTCATACTTCAAATTCATCCTTTGTGACTGGTCTAGCTAGAAGTTGCCACCCTTCCTGATCTGGTAAGTGATTATAGACGAACTCTTCAGGATCAGTAAGAAAGTAAAATTCATTCATTGCAAAGGTTAAACCAACTGGTGCATCTTCTACTTCCTTGTATCCCTGTTATGAAAAATTATGCATAATGTATTTCATTCTGAAAGACATTTGGTTTTAGATAAAATAGTAAATTGTGGACAACTGATAAGCTGTTAAAATTACAAGCAAACCATTTAGATTAAAATTGTTTTGTTAAAAAGATTAGTACTATCGTTTCAATAAAAATGAACCATTTTTGTCATTAAATCATTCAGATTAATTACCAATTTGGGTGGAACAATAATTAGAGGAACAAGTAAACATAACATTGAAGGATTAACTTAAAATATTATAAGAATCTGAGCAGCATTGTACATGCATTATCAAGAAAAGAATTTGCAGTGGCTCATGTTCACAGTGGCTTATAGCTAATTATACATGTCACCACAACAAAATTTACTCAACAGTAGCAGAGGCTTGCAATAATATTGATAAATAAAACACCGCATAAAAAGCAAAAGAGAAAATAAAAAGAATGATGAAGAATGAAACTAGTAATTTACCTGCCATAGCATTTTATAAAGAGCTAAAACTCTGACTCAGTGGAATTTATTTCATGTTATCATTTGTATTACTTTGCTATGTGACTTTACCAGCTGGTGTTTGACCTGACCTTGCCATTGTCGTCAATTAGTTCCCATTCCCCATGTTCACCCCCTGTTTGGCTCATTGATGCAAAGAGTAGGTCTACTATCCTCCAGTTTCCATCCAGTTTGACCACTACCCAATCATTTTTGGTTCCTTCAAAGTCTACCTCGTGACCAAGTTCGTAACCAGCTGCCTTTACAGCTCCAGTTATAATTTTACATTCTAAACAGGCTATGCTGTACAAAAAATATTAATTCCATTAATATTTGTGCAAGAGGACAAACAAAATATTTGATGAAGTTTAACTATTAAGTGAATTCATGGGTGTATTCATGTATAACGGTGGATATTAAACAAATATATATAGCAACACAAAATTCAAAAAATATTAAAATATACACACACAAAAAAATTCAAACAAAATTGAATATTTCAATTACTTAAATATTGCTTTCATAAGCTACAACCTTACCACGTGGAACTAAAAGCTATTTTGGATAGAGCCCGGGCAGTCATGGCTGAATCAAGAAAAACAAGCATAATACTGACATGATCCCTTCATATCGGGGTGACCTAGATAGTCACAAAGAACGTGATTTCCTTATTTGAGTTGGAAATTTTACCCGTACCCCATCACCTGTAATATATAGGGTGGGACTCTCTAAAGTTCCACATTATAAGTTTGTAGCTTATGAAAGCTACACTTAAGTAATTAAAATTTAAAATTTTATTGTGCTACAATAGCTTACCATGTGGAACTAAATGCTGACTAAAACCATTAGGTGAAAGAATTAGAGCTAAGACTAGAAGTATTATGTAATTTTTTCTTATTTTTTTAAATAAAATGTATGTTAAAATTACCAGTCTTAGTCCCATTTACAGTGCACAAGTTAAGAACTAGACAATGTAAGAAGTCAAAAACCTTAAGTCTCAAATAACTACAGTGCAAATACTGTCTGGATTTCTGGACTTATGAAGTACCTGCAGCCTCCGCTCACTGTTTTATGGTCTCTCTGTTTTTAAGGGTCTCATTATCCATTAATACAAGCCCATTAATACAAGCCCAAGGCATGAAAAATCTCATAAAATATAAATTTGCCACTGATGATAAATATGAAAATTAATAATGAGATAATGAGGGTCACCTCGAGAAACAAATAATACATTATACACATTTATCAAAAAGGAAAAGTAAATTAGACCTTCCCAGATATCCTGAGAAGGTAGACATATACCTAACGACCCTATGAGTTTGGCTCTGGAAGACTTGGTTGCAGTGGATGTGGCCCCCTCCTCTTTCCTTCTACGGATGACTAGTCTGAAGGGAAGGGTCTAAGACTTGTTGAGCTGCCACTAGTAGAACTAGATATATATTGCTGTCATTGTCTGGCCAAGTCAGGTCTAAAGTATTGTGCCTTCCAGTGACAATCTTGCATGATTTGGTATACCAAAACCACACCCTAAAAGGCCTTAGAGATCACTAAGGACCTGATATCATGAGCTTTTACTTGGACCAGGTCCAAAGATTGTTGATCTGTTTGTTTGTAGCATAGCAGGATAGTTTGTTTTAACCAATAAGAGAGAGTCACAGGTCTAATGCTTGAGGTATGTCATTTCTTGAAAGAGATAAAGAGTAGTGATTGAGACCCTCTCAGGTTTTTGGCATGATCCAGATAGTACCTCAAGGCAGGTACCAGGCACTAGGTCCTGCCTTCTTTGAGCTGTCTATGCAAATGGTAGTCAAATCAGAAGAATCAGCAGAGACACCGTTTTAGAACCTTCTTTTGCTAGCTGGTTTTTTGGCTATGAACTCTAAAGAGGGCTACCTTCTGCCATTGACCTAAAGTGAAAAGTTTGTTTGCAACCCAGGCGTGTATTTCACTGTAGCGCTTGCTGGACATCAAATCTAGCAAGAAGGCAGCATTTTAAAGTGTCAGATGTTTCAGGTCTGTGTTTTTCATAGGCTCAAAAGGTTTTTTTATTGCCACTGTTAATAACTTGCCATTACAATGTAACTTACAAACACCCTGGCAAATAGGTGACCCAGTTAGAACAGCATTTGAACTCATTCCATTAACCTAAGTTGTATCAGATACAGTTTCAATTTTAAAATGATACACTGTGCAGTGACCTTGAACAAATCTTTTCGCAATGCTTGAATCCTATATCAGATAACTTCTTTCGGACACTCCAGCTCCTTTTATTTTTTCGTCAGAATGGCTGTAGATGAATAATAACTTTTGCTCTTCACATACATATTTTAACTTTACTGTAAGTGTGCAATATCAAATGGCTTTTGTTGTCTGGAATTGGAATAAATATAACTTTTAGTTACAATTATTATTGTATTGATGGGAATGAAATTGGTATCCCTATTTAAATGTCCAAGTAGAATTTTTTGTTGGGAAAGATATAAATTTAGACCAGTTTTCCTTGCAATCCAGCGTTTTAAATCAATCCACACCTGGAAGGATACAGGGCAAGAATACAAAAGATGTTTTACAGATTCAGTATCAGTGGGTTGTTGTGAATCACCTGATTGTCGGGCTGTTTGAGAAGTGTTGCTGATGACAGCAGTAGGTTTGGGATCTCTTATGAGAGCTGCAGTAGGTCCAAAAGGCAGGGCATAAAGTGACCACTCTGTTGACTAAGTCTGATTGACCTGAACAGTGCATTGGCCATCACATTTAGGCACCCTCTAATGGGCTTGGCCGGTAGGGTTATTCTGTAATGATGGTACCAGGTCATGATTCTCAAGAGAGTACACCTAGGTTCCTTCTTGTTTATGTAGGTGACCACTGTTTAGTTGTCTGTCATTACCAACATGGCCTGATTTTGGGACCATCAGAACCATCTTCTACATTGAGTCGTGTAAGCCAATTAACGACATCATACATCTTGCAGTCAAAGCAGACTTTGACTTTATTTTGTGGATCTAGTCCTGAAGTTTGAGCCATCTGTCTGGCGTGGGATTTACAAGGGCCACATCCGGGTAGTATTCTTAGCCCATGAATGAAAACACCTGAGTGGGTTTGAGTTCAGACTTCTCCTGGTTGATTATCCAACCTAAGGACTGAATGATGTTCACTACGATCTGAATGTTCAGTTGTGCCTCTTTTTTAGACTGGGCCCTGATAAGCCAGTCGTCCATGTATTGGTGGACTCTGATCCATCTGGAAAGGGCCATGAGCCTCACATCCTTTACTATCATTGTAAATGTCTGAGAGGCCGTGGCTAGGCCCAAAGGAAGAGAGGTGAACTGATAAATTTGAGACCTGGGGCTGAACCGCAGGTACTTCCTTGAGGTTGGGTGGATGAGGATATAGAGATAGGCCTCCGAGAGGTCTATTTAAGGCACCCAATCCCCTGGAACCAGAGAGGGCCTGAACAGACTCAGGTGTTTCCGTCTTGCACTTTTCTACTGGAGGAAAGGTATAGAGCCTGCTGAGGTCTATGACTGGCCTCCATTTCTGATGGGGTTTGGGCACTAGAAACAGGCGACTGTAAAACCCAAAATACTTTATTGTTTTCTACTGTTTTGATTGCATCCTTGCTAAGGACAGACTGCATACAATAGGCCAGGGCTAGGTCATTCTTATGGGTCTTGTATCCTAAGAGAATCAGGGAAAGTCTGTCAAATTTAGGCGTCATCATGAATGGTAGTTAGCCATTTATAATAATGTTTAACACATTGTTTGAGCACTTTTCTTTTAGCCAGTCCCTCCTGAAAGAATGGGGGTGACCTCCTACTGGTGGACTGATTGAGGCTAGGTAATTATTCGGAAGAGGGGTTTCCATGCCCTCTGCCCCTGTGGTGAGGTCAAAAACGACCTTTATTGCCCCTTTTGACTGGTTACTGCTTGGGGTAGTGTTAGGGGGTACCTTTTCGAGAAGGAACTGCTCTTCATCTGTAACTTGTTTGGACTAGTTTGGAATGGAATAAAGGAGTAGAAGATGTGAGTAAGCTCCTCAGTTGCTGACGTCTGGTCTCTCCCAAATTATGTTAGAGATGGGACATTTTTGCTTCTTGCTAATGAGGACAGAGTTACCCATGGTGTATAATGCCCTCCAGAGCATGAGTGATATAACTTTAGTTGGGCAGGCCAGGGCCCTTTGCTGGAAATGGATCTTCGTGACCAGGAATCTCAGTTTTTTTTCATGACCGTTTTTGACTGCCCTTTCAGAATTGACAGCCTTTGGGATCAGAATTTTAACCCGTTTGGAAGTTGCCTTGAGGCTACCCTGCAACTTTCCATAATCAAGTTACACTCAGAGATGACCTGATTGAAGGCAGCCGAAAAATTGAGGGTACAGAGGTTTTGCCTAGTCTGATCCTTAAATTGCTTGACTGCCTGCATAGGAACTTTACCCAAAGAGAATCCAGAGGGCTTGGCAGAGATACAGATACTAGTAAAATCTGTATTGAACTCTTGCATTGCAACTGGTACCACTTTGCAGTGGAGGAAGGTGGTTTGATAAATTTCTCTTCTGGGACATTGGAAGCTTTGAAAACCTGTTCATATTTTTCAAGGGCCCCCTTTAAAGTAAGACAAACTGAGAGTATGGCTAAAAGACCCTTAGGTCTAGGCTCCAGTTGTTGAACCACTTTTAGTCCAGCTGCCAGTGGGTCCACCTTGCAAAAATACCCCCAAGCTGGTTGTGGTTGATTTTGTTAGGGGAAGGTCCCTAGATTATGACACTGAATGATGCCCAGCTTGCATCATTGACCGTTTGGATAAATTCATGATGGCCGCCAAAATTGCCACCAGAGGAGGGATTGTTCTATAAAATAGACATTTCTTGCCAGATTTTATGTTGTAATATGTTAAGTTATAGGTTTGTGAGGCCAAGCAAGAAACCAGTTGGTGATATTGTTTAGTAATTTACTCTTCTAATAATGCCAGATTTTGTGTTTTGCAGGTTTTGGAAACGGCATGTGGTGACAGAAATTGCCACTGTTATGATTAATAACATTGTTTTAAACATTTGTTCCATTTATTTCAGGCACCAATTGAAATGCCATGACACAAACATTTACTAATTCATCTCTGGCCAGATGTCACGTACTTCTTTCTGCCTTTTATGGTCTAAATTATCTCAGATCAATGGAAGCGCTCCCTCCGGAAATATTGGAAATGTTCCTCAAAGGTCAGCATACCATGAGACACGTGCCAGGTGCTTCAAACTCAATGTGGAGCAACATGTTCATAGAATTAACCTTCATGTGATTTGGACACAGCCACGGAGGGCTAACTGGTTTGACTTTGAACACCAACTCTACACAGAGATGGGCCCTGAGTCTCCATTCTTGCGGTATGCTTGTGCATGGCCTTCAAGCGATGAGGGAAAGCATTGATCAGCTGTCAAGATACCACAAAGAAGAATCAGTAGCACAGATGCGAGCTAATGCAGCATATATATTAAAACTTCAACAAAGATTGGAGCACTGCATCAATCCACTCAACATTGTGATAGGTCAAATAGCTAGAACTACTGTTAATGTCCATAAAGCCCTTGAGTTAGGAAATGAATCGTTACAAATGGTTCAATAAAGATTTTATTGTGAGAAAAAGACAAATTTTTTTATCACAAAAACCTACAATGCAACTTAGTAAAAACATGAAATCTGAAAAGAAATGGCGAATTTATAAAACAATCCTTTCCCTGTCGGCCATTTTGGTGGCCAAAAATTTCTCAAAACGCTCAATGATGCCAGCTAGGCACCATTCAGTATTGTAATCTAGGGACCTTCCCCTAACAAAATCAACCATAACCAGCTTGGGGGTATTTTTGCAAGGTTCCCCTAAAATTCCTGGGTTGGCAACTGGACTATTTATTTAGACCCACACTGATGCTCAGGAAACTGGTATGCTACCCCTGGGATCAGGGATATTGAGTATTTCCCTAAATGTTTCAATAATCTCAGTGTATTGTGACCAAGTCTAATACGTCCACCTTCCTAAAAAAGATGGGGTCTGGGCTATGTTGGGATTTGGGCTTAGTTAAGTCCTTTTATTTGAGGTGCACCAAGATCATAGGCTTATGGGCCTCCTTAGACTTACCCTTACCTTTCACAGGTTGTTCTCCTGTGGATGATTTTTGAACCTGAAGGTGAAAGTCTGATTCATCTTAAGAGCAAGACACATATTTACGAGACATATACCTCCTTTTATCTGATCTTTTTTTAGACTTTTACCCTTGTTTGCGATTTTTTTGGTCTGAATCAAGACCTGACACTTACCCTTGACTATATTGAGGTGGAAGTGGAGACCAAATGAAATAACTGCCTTGCTTTATGTTTAGATGCGCCTTAGAGTCCATCAGTGATGGAGATTAAGCGCTATAAAAGTCCACATTAGATTAGATTAGATTAGATTCCATTGACTCCCTTGACCCTTGGGTTTTCGAGAAGTCGAGATTTAAGGCCAGATTCAGTGATCTAATCCACCACTGAATACTTGGGAGGTTGACTTTGGAACTTTCTTTAGAGTAAATTATTCTTAATAGTTTATTTTCATATGTATATCAAATGTATGTTTAATCTTTGTAAAATGCACAAAACGGGGAATGACTTTAACTTTTGCCAAACCAACCAACACCAAGCGTTTTAGTTTGGGAAGCACCTGCAAAGTCGTTTTCTCCTTATTTTGTTTATCAAAGAATGATGCACAAGTAAATATCCTATTTATCTGCATCTCTGCAGGAAGGGAGTTTGTTTTTAAAATGACAGAAGTGATGACACTTCAAAGAATGCATACTAGTTGAGATTCATTTCCAAATGAATCAGGTTATAGACAAAGCTAAATGTTCGATTTGACAACGAAATGGTAAAATAAGGAAAACATACTCTTGTCCTCCCCCCAAAATGTCAGAGTATGTCAATTCATGATATAAAATAAATAAATCAATAAAATTTTAATATCTAAAAATATGTTTATATCTGCAGTAAAAGGGAAAATTCTTCCCAGCAATTTTAGTTTGTTTTAGTAATATGCCTACCAATGAGAAGAAGGAAGTCACTTTCTTTTCTCGATATCAAGGCATGACGCCAGTATTATGTTCTTTTTTAGTTGGTCATGCCTGCCTGCAGCGATCCAAGATAGCATTTAGTTCCACATGGTAAGCTATTGTAGTGCAATAAATTCAGTTTAACTATCCTTTGTTTACAAAATAACCTACATATACATATGATTGTTATAAGACATATTTTCAATATTTTGAAGCTACAACTCCACCTGCACATTTCTTTGTACAAATTATTGTGAGAAAATGCTCTTGAAGCTTTGCATTTCATGAGCATTTGCCTTGGTGTATCATTTCCCTCTGTACCAGAAAGCTGGTTCAGATCCTGTGCACAGCACCATCTAAATATGACTCGCGCTTTCTCTATGTCTGTCTTGCAGTTCCTGATGAGATGTGTTACCAAATCAGCCAGCGATTTGTCCAATAACTCAGGTGGAGTCTACATTAAAGCATTTAAATATATTTCTGGGGTCAAGTTGAACAATTAGACTATCTAGCTGCATAAAAATGTACATGTATTTTATCATCTCAAATATATAAATTAGAAATTGAAAAAGGATATGAATCTATTTAGTGAAAAAGGTATACGTGTAGAATAACTGCACATTGTTACACTATTGAAATGTTAAAGTAAGGGTCTTAAGTCTCATTCAACACGGTACAGATTCATATTTGTACAGGTCTTTACCATTGCCACATGTAGGCGGTTGATCCTCACAGGTAAGGGTCTGTGAATTGATTCCAAACTTGTTAACCAGTAGACTATCTAGGATCTCTACCTAGCTAAGGAAGACTCATATTTGAATATTGCTTGACCAGGTACTTTGATTTAGTAAACTGCCTCATTTAAAAGCCTATGATAAATCCATTAAATTAATGTTATTGATGAATAATATTATACCTTCAGTGCATATTGGTCCAGAGCCACAAAATCTTCACTCCTAAATATGTCTTGCTTTCGGATAGTATCGGGTTCAGGATACCCTGGATGCAAGTCCGCAGCATCTGGATGTCTTTTTCTCCACTCCTTGTACCTAACATTTTCAATTCTCAGGGTAGTATGACTTGGGAATTCTGCATAATTTGGTTGATACCTGATCACTGCAGGAGTTTCTGTTTTTTCTCCCTCTTCCTGATTTCTTAAATCTTATTGGGATCAATATAAAGAATATGTCATTATTTTTCATAAACAAGCCTTTGCATGAACTTACATATTTTACTTATTCACACTAACCATGAGTAAATTAATTTACAAATGGTTTGACATTATTCTCAACCATATATCCTCCGATCCTTATTTCAATGCTGATAATATTTGAGGTATGTGAAATATACATCATCATATAAACTCAAGACGTGATGAGGTGTTTAACACTCACCTTGTGTATTTGATTGTGGTAGTACATCCAGTAACCAGACGATACTCACCTTCATCTTCCTCTTCCTCTATGTATACAGCTGAATCACCTGGTAAATCAGTATGTTCATCTTCTTCCCCATATGTCTCCATATTCACCAGGAACATGTTGTTGAGAAGGTTCTTGGCATTATTATCAAGACCGTTGTCTGGTTCTTCTGTATCCTCCTCTTCTTCACTTTCACTGAATCTCTGTGCTTCCCATTCTTCTGTTTGTATGGAGGTTTCTGTGAATTTTGCTTTTCTGTCAAGATCCTCAGTCTGGCAAGAGGCATCTATCACTTCTAAAGCATAACAGAACAAGTCATTATTTTTCAATACACTGTTTAATTTCAATTCTATAGCATTCCATTCAACAGGTCATCAGTGGCCTAGTATGTCAGCAGGTTTGGCATTTAATCACAGTCTTTCACCACTGTATGACCTCGACTCCCACAAGTAACAACGCCAAGAACCTGTCCCAATATCACCTGGCTGTTGAACAGGATTTAAACTCCAAATTTGACAATTTCCTTTGCAGCCATTTTCAATTCCAAATAAATTCTTTGGGGTAGCTGCAGATCTCAATGAAGTAAGAGCCATCTTTCTGAACATGACAGTCAGTTGATCAAGTTTAACCGATTCATGTCCATACAGGACAAACAACACCAGAAGATGTGGGGGTGGGGAGTAAAAACGCCACACATTTCATTGCTCCAGTTCCTAGTTAAAAAGTACTTCTTGTTTGCCCTGTTTAATTTCATTGGATGACCTTTGACCTTTTAATTAAAAATTTCCTGCTAGAGCGCTACTTTCCTCACTCTTGAGAGGGAAGTCAAACTGCAAGGATGCCATTTTATTGCTTTATGTAACATGTGTTTAAATTTTTCATGTTGGTAAAGTGGTAATTTTGAAGTTGTCTTTTAAAGTTTTATTAACAAAGGTTCATTTTATGTTATTTTAGTGTTATATCTGGCATCCTAATGTGTACATAGCATGGTATTATACCGTTCTGTTTTAATTGGTGACGGGTGAGTTGACAGATTTCATATTGTTTTTTTCATATAAATTGTATATTACATAGTAAAGTCTTGTTTACTGTCAACTCTGTGATACTTTATCTTGCATACTGTGTGGCCTACTATTATAGTATTTTCTTCCTTGTATTCATGCGTGGTATTGAATATGCCTAAATTGTTTCATTGCTCTAAATGCGGGGAGGAACACAGGCGACCAGTAGGTAGTAAATGTCAACTCTATGTACAAAGTACTTCAAGTACTTCCACTACTGTTAGTAGTCAAAATGCGGATGACAGTGCTAATGCTCAAATTCTCAGTGCACTTAATGCTGTTACTTGTAGGCTGTCGGCTATTGAGCAGCGGATAGACAGAACCAAGGAACAACTCCAGGATCATGTTAAGACTGGTTCCGACATAGCCGGTTCCCTGGGTTCGAGCAGCACACCCTTTCAGGATGTGGATGAGGATAGTGAAGCTGGGGACGACGTCGTCATTCCATCTACAAAGTTCCTTAAATCTTCCAAAAATATTCAGGATGCAGTAGATGTCAGATTACAGGAACTTGCCAAGCTAAATGAACAAGGTAAGTTCAGATCTCAGAGAGGTAACAATGATCAAGTTACTGTAAAACAACAAATACCATGGCCTCAGAATTACATTTTGGCAGGTACTTCCAAATCAAGGGTCACATATGATAGCTTGTCGAGTTTCCAGTGGATGGCAGGTTTCAGTGCTATAATTAGAGGGGAAAAAAATGTAAAAATTAAAAATGCCATGCTGGACTACATGAACGATATCATGGAAGATGCCCAAGATTTTGGTTGGGCTACGGCAAAAGGGGCTCATGCCCTGATCCTCTGTCGTATGGAGGAGGGTAAAGTTGACTGGTTGAGCTCTGAAAAGCTAGATCGTTTGAGAAGAGCACATGCTCAAAAAATTGTTACCAATAACGGAAGTAGCTCAAATTCCTCAAAAAATAGGAGTGAGGCTCAAGGAGTTCCTTGTAAATTTTACCAATCTGCCAAATGTAGTCATAAAAATGACCACATGACAAGTGGCCAGTTATATAAACATATTTGCTCTCACTGCTTTAGTTTAGGTAAAAAATTCCCACACCCAGTCAAGGAATGTAGAAACAAGCGTCAACAAGATGCAAAAAACGAATAGGGCACTGCAGAATTGCAGTGCCCATTTCTAAAGTTGCATTTAGCAATAAAGCAAATACTACTGTCAAAGGTCCGGTTATAGGACCTGGGTTCAAAACCAGAACTGTTTATAATTCTAGTATCCACTCTGGTGAAAGTGCAAATTAGAAGTTAGACCTATATAAGTCTAACAACATGTCTTATGCACAAGTGCTAAAAATAACTGTAAATAGAAAAGCGGCTGAAGCCAAGACAAATGCCAGCAAAAATATTAATACTGGCAAGGTTGGTAACAATAATGAGAGTGTTACTGGTACTCACATGTGTCGAACTGTTAACAAGGTATTCACAGGTCATGATTACAAACATGAAGGTCATGACAAAAAGGTCAAGTTCTCTAAAGCTCAAGCTGAGGTAAACCACCAACAATCTGACAGAAATTACACTCAGTGCGAAAATAGGTTTGCCCCCCTATCAGTTGTGGAAGTACTTGGTGATATGGACACTGCTAGTGGTAACTATGTCGTGTGCACAAGCAAATCTAGTGACCATATATCCAAAAATAAACTAAACTGTAACACTTCCCCTAAAACATCTTGCAAGGCTTTAAATAATAACTCTTCCAGTAGCAAGTCTGGTGACTTGGTCCCACGAAACAAGGCACAAGGCAGTGGTTGCCCTGACAAATGTAGTAAAGCGTCAAATAATGACGCCTTGATCCAAAGTTCACCAGCTCCCTCTTTAAACAGAGATACAAGTACTGAAAGTAGTAGTAAATATGACTTGCCCCTGAGGATAAAAAACAAGAACATTACATACAAACATGTTTTGCCCTCTTGTCCAACTCTTCAGCATTGGGATGCCCAAAATAAATTTAAGTTTGGCTTCATTCCGCTGGGAAGCCAGCTCATGCCAGAACATTTGAATCCAATTGATGTTGACGCAGATCCTATAACTCTGCATAAGATCATGGTTGATGCTAGAGAATATAATTATTTGCAAAATCAAATAAACCTAAAATCCCAATTGAATCCAGATGTATGGGACCAATATCTGCAGGGCTATTGGGACAAACAACTTCCTTTACTTATTAGGTTTGGTTTCCCTCTGGATTATAATAGGGATGGTATACTCACAAGTCAACAAACTAACCATGCCTCAGCTATAGAGTATCCAGATGATATCCAAGCTTACTTAGATGAGGAAGGTCATCATAAAGCAATATTGGGCCCTTTTAAGAAGATCCCCATTAAAAACTTGCACATATCTCCTATGATGACCCGGGAGAAGCCAAATGGCCCCCACCGTAGGGTTATCATAGATCTTAGCTTTCCTCAGGGTAATTCTGTTAATGCAGGTATCCCCAAGGACCAATACTTGGGCACCCCATTTATTTTGAAGCTACCTACAGTAGACACCATTACTGAACACATAAAAACCTTAGGTAGGGGCTGTAAGCTGTACAAGGTTGATATTAGTTGGGCGTTTCGACATGTCAAGCTAGACCCCAAAGAATATGATCTTTTGGGATTACGTCACGAGCGGTATTACGTCGATACGTGCCTGCCGTTCGGGTACAGGAACGGAAGTGCGCTGTTCCAATGTTTAAGCGACGCCGTGCGTCATATTATGCGTCAATGTCACTTTGACGTAATAAACTATATAGATGATATTCTTGGAATAGGCTTACCCAGTCAAATTGACGCCTCATTTGACACCTTGCGTCAAATCTTACAAGAATTAGGCTTAAATGTCTCGGAAAAGAAACTGGAAAGCCCTACTACATGCCTAAACTGCTTGGGTATCTTAATAAACACAAAAACCTTCACTATGTCCATACCACCTCAAAAATTGAGAGAAATGTGGGACAAATGCTACCAGTGGCAAAAAAAATGCTATTGCAACAAAAAACAATTGCAGTCTCTCCTAGGCAGCCTCTTGTATGTTAGTAAATGCGTCAGATCTTCTAGGTTCTTCCTTAATAGATTGTTAGATGCCTTAAGATCCATGGAGGACAAAAAGTACACAAAAATCTCTACTGAAGCTAAACGAGATATTGACTGGTTTGCAAAGTTTATCTCAGTGTATAATGGTGTCACGTTTTTTGACCAGAAGCCAATTGCTCATTCTATAGAATTAGATGCCAGCCTTCAAGGCTTGGGAGCTAGGTGGGGTTCTGAAGTTTACGCTTTAAAAATCCCCCTAGGGTATTTGAATCTACAAATAGTACACTTAGAGATGTTGAACATCTTAGCCGCCCTTAGGGTGTGGCAGGAATCATGGAACAATACTAAAATAGCTATAGCATGTGATAACTTAGCAGTTGTTCAAGTCCTTAACTCTGGCCACACCAGAGATTTGACACTAGCTGCCATAGCGCGCAATATACAGTTTCAAATAGCCACAATGAATGTAGAGTTAAAGGTCAACCACATCCCAGGCAAGGTCAATGTAATAGCTGACCTTTTGTCTAGATGGAATAGTCGACCCAACCCACATATAATGCTACATCAGTTATTGCCTTTGCACCACTGGGTGCCCATTAATGAAAGTCACATCATGATAGATTGGTCCATATAAATACATTATTTTATCAGGCTTCCCACCGACCATGGCCAAATTGGTACAAAGGGGTCTTCAGAAGACTTCCATGGCCTTCAGACCATCAACCTCAAGAAATTACACCAGTATGTTCAGATTGTTTCTAGCTTTCACAGTTTTCATGAAGCTTAATATCTCCTGCTTATCTCCCTTGATGATAATTGCCTATTTACAATTTTTGGAAAGCAATAACACATCTGCTTCAGCCATGGCCAATCACTTATTAGCTATCAAAGCAAAGCTCTCAATGCTAGGCGTTTCAATCCAAGCTTTCCTTGATCCTAGGATAAAATATTTCCAAAAAGCCATGGTCCTTCATAGACCATTCAAAGTTCAGTTGAAAAAAATCATAGATATTGACACGTTACACCTTATTGTTAGAACCTGTGACTCCACATATATGGGGCAAGTTTTTAAAGCAGTCTACACGCTTGCCTTCTTTTCCTTCCTCAGATTGTCCAATCTAGTTCCCCATAGTGTACATCAGTACTCGGTTTTGTATCATTTAGCAAGAGGAGACATTATTCTTGCAAAGCCAGGCTTACACATATTAATCAAATGGTCCAAAACCTTGCAGTCTAGGAATACCGTAAAAATTCTAAAAATACCTATGTTGGGTGCAAATCCCATATGTCCACTAACTGCCATTAAAAATTTACTGGCCATCACCCCTGGCTCAAAAAATGATCCATTGTTCCAATATAAACATCCTAAAGGTTGGGCCCCTCTTACTGACACACAGGTAAGGCGTCACTTTCAGACAGTCCTTCAAAAATTAAATCTGCATAATTCCAACATTACTTTTCACGCCTTCTGTCGTTCAGGTGCCACCTACGCCTTCAACTCTAATGTGGCATTGCAGGACATCCAAAGTCATGGCACCTGGACTTCGGAATGCATCTGGAGATACATTACATTGGATCATCAGGCTTCTGATCAAGTCTCCCTTGCTTTTCAAAAACACCTTTATGTCCCTACCTCCTACTAGCTGGGATTTGGGCACTTTTCCTTTATTCACACACTCTAAAACTGTTTATGTCCATTCAAAAATACGAGTTTAATCACTTTATCTTAAAGTCATATTCTTAATCTTTATAATATTAGTAATTCACTTAAGGCCACCTTAAATCATAGTCAACCTCATGCTCATCTCATAACTATTTTTCTTCTAATTTAAGGTGACCTTAGGGCCACCCCTTTTGTTAAGTTTGCCTTAAATTTCATTCTGGTAAGGTGACTTTATGTTCACCTTCCATCATTTCTAGCATTCAAGTTGCCAATTTTTAAGGTGTCCTTTATTGTTACATAAAATTTTAAATACATGAAATTATTATAGTATTAAAAGTTGAAATATTAATCTAATGTATTAAATATCATTTTACAAAGTTTTACTTGGACTGTAAATAATCTTTAGTATATTAGTGTATAAATTGTAAATAAAATATATATTTTACCCCACCCCTGCTTCTTATTTATACTCGGAACATGAGGCAATGTGGGGGTGGGGAGTAAAAACGCCACACATTTCATTGCTCCAGTTCCTAGTTAAAAAGTACTTCTTGTTTGCCCTGTTTAATTTCATTGGATGACCTTTGACCTTTTAATTAAAAATTTCCCGCTAGAACGCTACTTTCCTCACTCTTGAGAGGGAAGTCAAACTGCAAGGACGCCATTGTATTGCTTTATGTAACATGTGTTTAAATTTTTCATGTCCCTCTACCCACCCTTGAAGTGGTTGCGGGTTCAAATAAAGAATGGGTGCAAAAAGCACACAAAATTGTTGTTGAGTCTGGTACTAGTAACTACAAAAGTGCTCGAATCTTAGTTAAAACTGATTTAAATCTTAAACTATGGGCGGAAATACTCAAAGATTATCATGATCCACAATTGCTGGACTATTTGAGGTTTGGATTTCCCCTGTGTGTGAACTATGATGCTTTTCAGCATGCACCCTCTACTGTTAATCATCTGTCAGCTACACGCTTTCCTGATGATGTTAACATATATTTTTCAACCGAATTGGCCCACAATTCCATAGCTGGGCCCTTTGGGTCTGTGCCCTTTGAAAAATTCCATGTTTCTCCACTGTTGACTCGTCCAAAAAGCAATGACAGTCGTAGGGTGATTGTTAACCTGTCATATCCCGAGGGTCAGTCTGTTAACAGTAATATTGAATCTGAATTTTATGATGGCTATGCTTTCAACCTCTCTTATCCGACCATAGATAACATTGTGGATGAAATTTCGAAAGTTGGGACTGATGTGTTGCTTTATAAACTTGACATTAGTCGAGCGTTTCGAAATTTAAGGATCGACCCCAGGGATTATGGTGTCATGGGCTTACAGTGGGACCAAAATTTTTACGTTGACGTCAGCGTAGCGTTCGGTTATAAACATGGCAGTGCGCAGATGCAGAGACTCAGGGATACTATTAGACATGTTATGACGTCACAGCGTTACGCTGTTTTCCCCTATATTGATGATATCATTGGCGTTCAGAGCGCTGTCGATGCTCATAAGGCTTTTGACACCCTGAAAGCATTAGTTGAAAATCTAGGCTTGCCAATTAATCCCAAGAAGCTAGTTTCTCCAGCCAAACAGGTCATTTGTATGGGTATACTGCTGGATGTTGAAAATAATGTTCTTAAAATCCCAGAAGATAAAATGTTAGAAATTAAAAGCCTGTGTAACAAATGGGCTTATAAAACCTCAGCAACCAGGCAACAGCTGCAATCCTTGCTAGGGAAACTTTTGTATATCCATCGCTGTGTTCGACCATCTAGACTTTTTGTTAACTGAATGCTGGCTCTCCTTAGAAATTCTAGTGACAATCACAACATTCACCTCACAGGTACTTTTCAACGTGATATGGCTTGGTTTAATGTATTTTTGGATAGATTTAATGGCAAAACTATGATTCACCATCAAGGTTCTCCCCATATTCATGCATTTGTGGACGCCTCCCTCTCAGGGGTCGGGGCAATATGGGAGAATAATGTGTATGCCGCCACCTACCCCCCCGGCTTTACCCATATGGTTACCATAGTGCATTTAGAACTTATAAACATTTGGGTGATGTTGAATGTTTGGGGTAAATATTGGAAGAATAAGTTGGTTAAAATATGGTGTGATAATGAGGCAGTGGTACATATCTTAACATCTGGTAAGACTCGAGATGAAGTATTGGCCCTGTATGCCAGGTCTATTTGGCTATTTATAGCTACACATGACATCCAGACACAATACTGTCATGTACAAGGGGTAAATAACGTTTATGCTGACAGGCTTTCAAGATGGTTTTCAAAAGATATTGAGGGCCATATTAAAGACATATTACAGGCTAAAACATGGTATCAGGTTACACAGGACTGCTTCATTCCCAATTATGATATTTAATTTCAGAAAATCCAGTGGCTGCTACCCTGTGGTCATCAGCTAATAAACGTGTGCAAACTGCATTCACAGACAGAACACGTATGTCGTATTATGCCCAGTTTAGGTTGTTTATAGCTTTGTCTGTGTATTTGCCAATAGCTGATTTCACATCTTTGTCATTTGTGTTGATGTTTGTTGAATATTTGCATGTACAAGGTCTGAAATATCCAACTGTGTTAAATTATGTGTCTGTGGTGAGGCATTATTTTGCATATTATTCCTTGCCTCTTCAAAATGTTAACCATAAAAAGGTTAAAATGTTATTGAAGTCGATTGCCATGAATGCCACCTATGTTCCTCGTTTTAAAGGCATTGTCACTATTCCCATGTTAAAGGATATTGTCACCTATTGTAACCATATAAAGCATGGTGTTGTATATCAATCAATTTTCCTTTTGGCCTTTTTTGGTTATCTACGGTTGGCCAGTATAGTTCCATCTTCTGCTAAATTTTCACTTCACAAAGTCTTGCTTCGAAAGCATTTTTCTAGGTGTCCTTTGGGTTTCAAAGTTCACATCCCTTCCACAAAAACTCATCAGTTGTACTTTCAATATCATGAGATTTTTATTCCTTTTATTGAGGGTTCTTCACTATGTCCAGTAACAGCATTAACCACCATGTTCCATATGTTCCCTGCTCCCCCAGATTCACCTGCTTTTATTGTCCCTAGGGGTGGGAAATATATGCCTTTGCTGGCGTTCACGGTACGGCAGACCTTGGCAAAGATTATAATGTCACTCCAGTTAGACCCTTCTGCTTTCACTTTTCATGCATTCAGACGTAGTGGGGCCACTTTCTCATTTAACAACAATGTGGCGTTTCAGGATATTCGCTTGCAGGGTAGTTGGAAGAGTGATGCCATTTATACGTATTTGCAGTCCACCAATGCTTCCCACAAAGTTGCAGAGTCTTTCCAAACCTTACTCCATCACGTCTAACTACAAACTTATTTGGGCTTGGGGCTTGTACCCTTTATTTCTACCTTGTTGTGTATTGTTGTTACTAAAATTACTAATAAATGTTTGGTAGTAATAAATGGCCCAAAATATATGATCTTGTTTTCGTGTATTGACTCTTAGGGTTGCTTTGGTTTGGCTCACTTCACTCTATCTCACTACTTTACTTTCAAATTCTAATTAGTAGTCACGTTGACCTGTATTTGACCTTTCATGGGATGGCCATGTAAGAGGCGAGTTTTGCTTCAAGATTCTTCACTGTAGCTCAGTGCTGGGATCTTTTTACCATTTCATTGCATCTGAATGCAGGTGCATGTTTTATTGCCATCATTATCATTAGCCCGTATATTTAATCAATGGCCATAGGGGTTGGGTTCAACTCCACAATTGTTTTCCCTATTCTCTGCATTGAGTTTAAGTATATCACCAACATGGGGTCAAGTCTGACCAAGAACATGTAGGACTGTGGTTCAGTTGTTTCAACTGATTTCAGTTTGATGTTATTGGGATCATACCTCTGTGAATTAACTTAGCAGCTGAATAAAAATTATTGTTTAGTAGGACGTTGCTTGTCAACTAGAAATTTGTATTTTGGAAATCTGGCATTGTATTTGTGTATTGGTAATTGTTCACCAATGTCTGGTTATTCTATTTGTAAAATTTCACATATATTCTGTGCTTGACTTCCCTCTCCAAGAGTCATGTGTGGTGCGCGAACATGATGGTTAAAAATTATAAAGCATTTAACTTCAAGATTAACATTGTCATGTTGAGAAAGGTTTAAACAATGACAAGTTATTTTAGTTAATGTTGGAAATAACCCATGTCAGTTCTTCCACATATTTGTGATGTTCACATGATTATATAAAATTGTTGATAGTAGTAACCTTGTTGGGTGTTAACATAAACATTGTTAATGTTTATCTGTATGTTTGGTGATAGTTGTCATTGCACACTGCTATTCCTTGTTCATCTAGTCTAGGATTTTGCAGTAAGAATATTTAGATTACAGGTTTTAGATACATCTTAGTTCATTACGATATTTATTGTCATTAAAAGATGTTATATGTGATATAAGCCCTGAGAAATGGACTTTAATTGTTCAGGAGGTGCTCCTACTTATCAAATGGTGGTGTTGTAACATAAAATATTTTAAAGTAACTTATTCTTGGTACTCATACTTAGGCCAGTGTGTTCATAGGAATTAAAAATTGAATGGCCAGCGTGACCTTGCAATGCTTTTAACTCTTACACTTGTTGAGTAGGTCCATGGGCTTGTAACTTTTTATAATGTTCATCATTGTGTACTTACACTCATATTGGTTCCTCAGCAGCCATTTTATTGTCGTATATTAATTATTTTCCGTAAAACATACAAAATTTTGTGTAACTTGTTTACACATTGTAAGTAGTAACTGGTTCAATACTTATGTAGTTTTGTAAAAAAAAAAAAAAAAAATTTTTTTTCAATGGACCTGGGAACATAATGGCATTTATATCAATTTAATCGTTTATATAAATGGAAATACTTTAGATGGGTGCATTGTGTATCCATATTTATTCATTTGTCTATCACTGTCAAGAGTGCATCTATATTTATGCATTTGTCTATCACTGTCAGTAAAAAAAAAAAAAAAAAAGAAACATGTAATTAAAAAATTAACTATGGTATAACAATGGTAGTCTTAGCCTTTTTATTAGATTATAGACAAACTTTGTTGTATGCTCATCTCATAACTATTTTTCTTCTAATTTAAGGTGACCTTAGGGCCACCCCTTTTGTTAAGTTTGCCTTAAATTTCATTCTGGTAAGGTGACTTTATGTTCACCTTCCATCATTTCTAGCATTCAGGTTGCCAATGTTTAAGGTGTCCTTTATTGTTACATAAAATTTTAAATACATGAAATTATTATAGTATTAAAAGTTGAAATATTAATCTAATGTATTAAATATCATTTTACAAAGTTTTACTTGGACTGCAAAATAATCTTTAGTATATTAGTGTATAAATTGTAAATAAAATATATATTTTACCCCACCCCTGCTTCTTATTTATACTCGGAACATGAGGCAATGTGCTTGCTTATCTTCAACATTATGTGACACAATAAAATGTATCACTGGTAAAAAATTCTGATAGTTAAAATATTTGCGGCAGATGCTTAGAGTTGACTGATAAATTGTATTGAGGCAGGTACTATCTATGGATTTCAGGCGTTGAACTTTAAAACCACATGCCTGAATGAAACTTTATAAGTGTGATAACTAATTTTATAAAGGCTGGCAAATAAACGTATAAATGTTCCGCGGACTTGGCCACATAAATGATGTGAATCAGAAACTGTGGAACCACAAAATGTTTAACATTGCCTCAACACATTTTGAGGAGTCAGTGTTAAAGACTTTTAGTCCATCATTTATCATTTTCAAACGATCTTTTAAACTGGTTTTTGAAGTTATGATGGGTAGCTGCACAAATTTTGATAGCAGTAAATGTTTTGTTGATAGTAACCTTTCTAGGTGGTGTCATCTGTATATAATTTCAAGAATTTATAACTTTCTTAGCCTTAGGTAAGTTTAACCTGCGACTTTCAAGAAAAATCTAGACCAAGAATACTAAAAGTAGTGTTCATCCACTGGAGTTTGGATGTGCTGTGCGATTTATGACTGCTTTTGATACGTATCAAGATCAGTTTTGTCTCTTCTAGTTTTAGACAAGGTAAGAAATAAAAATTAAATGAAACTTAAGGTGGTGTAGAACTGACAGTCCCCTAACAAAACTGACCACGGTTTTGCCTTTTAAGATGTTTCATAATTCTGTATTTTTTCTTCAAGAATCGGGAAAATAATGTGCAGTAAAAACGTATACTTGGGCATTTCATTTATACTGACCTTGTACCTAAGATTTGCAAAAACAGTTGTAAAGTCATAAAAGTACATTATCTCTTCTGAAAATTTACGGTAGGAGAGTAAGTCTACATGTTATATCGATTTATGGTTTACTTGCCTATAGTGAAAGCTTTCATTTTGATTCTCAGTCACATGTAATTGAGTGATATAGTTTGATCTTGTGTCCTAATATATTGGCTTGAGACTACACTAAAGGCCTATGCACATATACGCGGCGCGGTGCGGCGCGATACGTTTTTTACTGCATGCTGAGTAGGCTATTTTTCTTTACTTTGCACATTTGGGCGATTTTCCCCAGAGGTTTTCAGTAAAATGATAAAATATTATTAAAGTACAGTGAAATTGACTAGAATAGTTAACATAATCACACATAACATCCAATACCCCACAGTACATTTCCACAATCCCCATTTCAACAGCTATCCTACCCTTAATTACATTTAATCTCTCCACAATGAAGGGCCTTGCCTTTGACCAGTGTCACTTTTATAATACTGGCTATTGTCCAGTGTGCCCCTTAGAATAACTGGTAATTGCAATCTTCATTCAGTTCAACCCTTTTATGTGACTATATGGACACACACCATATTTTGTCATATATCTGCCTGTAGTTAATCCCTTTACAATGAGCCTGTGTGCTTGCATTTTGTTTTCCAATTAATATATTTATGTAGAGTTCTGTGATACACTACAATTTTAAATATGTGGAAAATCCAAATATATATGAAAACTTGGGCAAAACAGAGAAAAAACTGCGCGGTTTTTCAAAAAAAATAGAAAATTTTCTAAATGGAAAAATCCGTGCCGCACCGCTAGCTGCCGCGACGCACATATGTACAAGCAGTGAACTACTGCCATTATTTCTATTTTATTTAGCCGCGCCGCACCGCGCCGCGCCACGCTAGTGTGCAATGGGCTTTAATGCATGTAAAGAAATACATTTTAAAATTATAGAGTGGTAAAACAATTTGTTTAGCAAATCTATTTCCTTATGGCCATTCTTGTCAAATAAGTCAAATTACATATTTCACCATTCAAAATGTATACCAACAACATAATCTGTGATAATATTAATTTAACCATATGTGGTTCATGCCAACTTGCTTTGATGTTTTTTTTTTGTCTCAGTGTGCAAACAAAAAAGTATCTTCTGTAAAAGGCTTTACACACATGTACTGGTGTTATGTTTTTTTATTATTATTCAAAAGCAAAAATGGAAATACCAAATTATGAAACTAGTGCAAAATTACCTTCATAAGTGTAAAAAATAATAATTACTTGATTGCTGGTTATATGTAGTTTGGATTATCCTCCATTATTAAAACTCTTTATTGAGTATAAGGAAGAACTCACGTCTTACATGTATGGCTTTATAATGAGGGGACCTACCGTTAATTCATCTTCTTATTACCTATATCATATTTTTTGTCTGGAAAAACATTATATTCCTAGTTAACAGCCTGCCTTACTTTTAGAAAAGTGGGTAAACAGGCATCATTCCACATTGCTTCCCTTTTCCAAAATAAGAAATGTACTTACTCCCTTTTTTAATGTTATGCATAGAAAAACAGAAAAGCAATGGCTGATAACATAATTAACAGTTGAACTTTGCTGAGGGGATCAACTGTTAATTATACTCCCTACTAAACAAAGTCAAAATCAAATGGAAAGATAAATTTACCTCATGTTATCCTTTTTCAACTTCCAAAATGAAAATAGGTAATAGGTAGAGCAGAGTGTTACTTATTATTGATCCAACTTTGAAAATAAATCATATTTCAGCTTCCAGTTACCTATTTCCCTTTTTTCTTTTATGTCATAGGTTTTTTTGTTTTTTTTTTGGGGGGGGGGGACTTAAGTGCCTGTGATGTCACACGTATTGATGATGTCACAATGTAGTGGACCTTACAGTATACATAGTTATTTATGAAAAAATTTAATTTCAAATAGATGTGAGCCATATGTGGAACATGAGTTGGTGTAATACTCACTCACCTTAAAGTCACTAAACCTTGTAACCTTCAACTAGTGTAACTTTAGAAACTATGTACTCTCCATTTGTGAGCTTTAAATTAGTAACCTTAAAGTCATTATAATGCCAGTATTTAGTGTTTAAGGCCACCCATTTTCCAATTGTAGCTGAAGTTTACAAAAATTTCTTTTTTACTGGTCTTAAAGTGGTAACCTTAAAAGCTGGCATAATAGAACTATTGTTAGGACTTTAAGGTTACCATAAAAATATATTCTCTTAAGGCCTTCAGATATTTGAGTACCAATTATGATCTGAACCTATATAGCAGTTTTTTAAATTATTTACTGTTTTGATCATACAATATCAATAAATCTGTAATCACAATGCCAATCTTGAATTGTGACATCACTAGTAAACATGACGTCAGAGACCTTTGAAGTGCCACAACAAGTACTATTTCTCGCAAAAACATGCCCCCCCCCCCCAAAAAAAAAAAACAAAAAAAAAACTCAACCCAATACAAAAACTTTCTCAGGGACCTAGACCATGCACCACACACACACACACACGCAAAATAGGTAATGGGTAACAGGAAAAGAGAAGGAATTTTGTTTTCTGTTTATCCTATGTTGAGGTATTATTCTATCACATTGATATAAAAAACTCAAGATTAACATATTCTGCAGGGCAGTCTGAAACACTGTAAATGGCTGCTTTTCTTTATACTCTATACTGAGAGATGATGTTATTATTAAATTAACAGTTGGTCCCCCCACCCCATGACTTAGCCCAACTGTTTGTTAATTTACCAATTGCTACATTGACTATAAGAAATCTGTATTTTTGTGGTAATAAAAGTTTGGCTTGAAAAACAGTAAATGACACTTTCCCAACTTTTAACTAATGGAGTCATAAGTATTGAAGAGGTAGATCATACCCTTCTAGCAAATTCTAAGAATATAGGTAATAGGAAAGCAAATTAACGGTAGGTCCCCTCATTCTTTATTTAAACGCCACATATTTTTATAACTAGTCTTCAATATCAGATCTCAATGAAGCAATTGACATTCCAATGAAGATTATCTGGGGAAGTATTCACAAAATGTCTAAGGACCAAATGTAAGGCTTAACTTTTGTATGCTAATATAGCCAACTTAACCCTAAGGTTTGGCTAATACCTTTAAACCACACCAGAGATTTTAGTTTGAATTTAGAATGTTTAAAGGTACTCCATATACGAGAAATGCTATTAAACGCTAAAGGCCCATGTACACCAACCTAATCCAATATGACTGCACTTGGATAATGCATACCTGGGCCAAGGCATGTAAAAATAAGTAAATGGGAAAATCTGAATTATATTTTTCTACCCTGACTGTGTTCCAGATCATTCTCAAAATTTAATAGAATCTAAGTTGGACCAAGACACATCTGATTTTTTTTTCAGGAAGATTCAACAAGTAATATTTCTGTAATCCTGCTATCAAAAAACAAACCCAAGTTGCAAAGCAATCAGAAACATGGGTGCAACATTCTTGAAAGTCTGAAGAGAGAAAACGTTATATTCAGAAGTGCCAGCCTACGCTTAAAAATTCAAATATGGCAAGAAATAAGGAAATTCTGTTATTTTAATTCTTATTCAAGACAGAAATTCTTTTGCATCAGCTGATAACATGTTATGATTAAGGCATATATAGACAAGCTATGTTATAACAGTGTTAATTATATTATTAGATCACAGGTTGGAAAACGTTGTAGAGGCCTAGTGGGTGAGCAGGTTTGGAGTCTAATCATTAGCCTGTCACCTCTGTGTGGGTTCGACTCTCTCAAGTGACAAAGCTGGAGCCCTTTCCCAACATGACCCTGACTGTTGAACAGAGCATAAAACCCCAACTTTAAACTTGGATTGTGTTGTAGAAATAAGTGATCATTCGTGATGGGTGATAAGAGATTTTACAACAAAGATGAATCTAACGAACTATTTGTTGTAAAATCTCTTGTAATCTAAGATTGAAATCGCTTATTTCTATTCTAAAGTAGTACATTCCAGAAATCCTATATTACTTAAATTCGTTTAAGTTTTGATCGAAAAACATGGCCAAAGCTAAAAGAAAAAGTGACAAAAACAACAAGGTTGATTAGATGGAACTGCCAGGTTTTATGTAACAATTGAAAGAGAGAACTTTTGGGGATTTGATCGACAAAAATTTCCCTATTAGCCAATCAGATTCACCAACACATTGGTGTATCGGCTCCTTTAGTCTGTGGCTAACCACGTAAAGTCTTTTGATTAAAATGGAGCATTAGCATTTGTACATTTTGCTGGGCATCAATTTCATCTATTTACCTTATAGAATCATCTATGTTAATTGTATTTTGATTGTATAACTTTTTGGATTAGTGTCATCCGAGGCTATGAAATATCTGCATCTAGACTTCCTGAAGCACTTTTTGGGGTTTGTAGTTGCACCCCTGGTTTGCACAGGTGCAGCTTTGCCTCACAGGTGCAAATGTGCTGCACCTGTGCAGGTTTTGAGAGTCTATGTCAGTATCTCCCTTAAAAACAATTAATGTGATTTTTAGAGAGTGTTACTCTCAATTTTACTCGTAATTCTAAGTAAAGTAAGTTTATTTATGTAGACTATTCTTGTTCTCAATGTTATTTGGAAAAAATAGTGGTGAGTTTGAGTATCTCATTGCCTCACTTTTAGGTTCAGGACACTCCACAAACTTAGAGACATGTTAACAAATGCCTCATTATTATAACATCTACAAGCAAGCACCACTACCATCCCAAAGTCCACCATTTGCACGAGACTAGGCAAATACACTTACTGTCCCTTAAACAAGAAGATCAGTAGAGTAAGTGTAACTTCACACACAAGTCGCACCAAACCCAGGACTTACCAAAACACATCACCTGTGAAATCTCAAATGTCATATATCTGATTTCTTGTACAAAATACCACAAACACTATGTCAGTGAGATAAGTAGAGCATTACGTAAAAGGATATATGAGCATAAAGTTTCAGTCCAAAAAGATGGACAAGTCACACCAGTATCATGCCATTTCAAAAATGATGGACATAACCACAGACACTTGCAGTTCTCTGAATAGAGTGGTGCACACCAAAATTTGAAGCAACCGGTACAGCCAGGCGAAGGAGAATTAAGCTGTCCTGGATATTCATATTGCATACCCTTAACACCTAATGGCATCAACCAATTTGTATGATCCTTTATGAATATTATTTTTACTACATGCACTCAGTAGTCTACCCTTATTCTTTGTTTATATTTTCATTTAGACAAACAGGAAACTTTAAAATACTCATGCTACAATGGCGATCACTATTTTTTTCGTCAAACTGGGTCTGTTTTCAAGAACCTAACCTTACAATAAGCAATAGCATAGCAAGCATACAAATACTTCTAGCTTGCCCTTATTTACAGACAAATGATCAATTGACAGACAAGTATGTAAAATAATCTATGTATATATTTATACTCGTGTGGCATTTTGTTTTTCGAGAAATGGCTAAACATGCAAGTATTACTGAATAAAAGGAAGTTATCTCCTAATAAGATCTGAATTTGTTTCAACGAGTTTATCTAATAAGAACAGCTCATGAGCATTACTGTGTAGATTATTGTTATTCTGTATTACTATTGGGTGGTTATTGTATTTCTGCATCAAGTGTTGTTACAGAGGATCTATAACTTGCTTATAGATTTTACATTCCCCCCTCTACTTTTTTAAATTATAAATTTTCTACATAGTTGAATATTTCTGTTTTACAACTATATCCATAAATGTTGTATGCGGTTTATAATAGTATAATGTTTCCAGAAACATTTATGATGATATAGTATAATAATAATGCTTATGGCTAGTATGGTATAAAATTTAGGATTAATCAGTTGCCTCACATAATACTTATGATGCTGTCAGGTCTCTAAACTTCAGGGGCTTCACGGTCTTTGCCAAATCTTTGGCCTAAGTTTGCTCTATTAGTTTACAACAGATAAGCTTTTGTGAATACAAAATAACCTTATAGAGCCAGATTGTACCTTAAACGGGCAGAATATACTTTGTGTCCTATTTGGCCCAGTCACTGTGTTGGGTAGCTGTGGGGGGGGGGGGGGGGGGGGGATCATGCAGATCCTCGGGGATGTGGATCTGTTACTTTATAATGGATTTGAATATCCACAGTTACACAAGTGAGAAGCAGATTTATTACATGATAGGCTTACTAACCAGTCCGTTATGAAGTCGTGGTTATGTTTAATTGCATAAACACACTTGCCTGTTATTTGTAAGGGTTGAGGAGGTTGTGTTGGTGAAGCGACTCTCGGTTTTCTTGTGCTTCCAATTTGACTGGTAATCCATTCTCTGTCTTCCTCACTCAGTGTGTTCTTCACTGGAACTGCTTGGGAAGTCCCACACCCCATGATTCCTTTTGAATATTCCTAATGATGTCACTGGGTTTTTACAGTCTTAAACCTGTAAACATTTCACCTGGTCAGATTTAAATCATTCTCATTAACCCTTAAGCAATCCAATATAATCTAGGTTATCTCATACGTCTTTGACACTTGATATCTGAACAGGTCCGTTCAAAGGTTCATAAAAATTATTGTGCTGAATACCAGTAATTGATTCCATGAGGAATTATTTCCATGATCGTTTGTTTGTCTGTTTGTTTGTTTGCGATATCATTTAAATAGTATTGGCTGGAACTCCATGAAAAAATAATCAAAAAAATTTAGAAGTCGGTCCAAGATAGAGCTCACTTAATTTTGAGACTGATCTAGATCACCATCTGAATACAAAAAAAATCCGGATTTTCCCATTTGAGAGCGCTCATAGAATGCAAACCTCTGCCAAGACAGCTGTGTGTCTCTATATTTTAATTCCCCCAAATAATCATTTTCCCCTACCCACATGAAAAAAATCATTAGTGTTTATCAGTTTTAGACTAATTGTACAGACACAAACACACACCCCAAAACATAACCTCCTTTGCGGAGGTAACAGTCATTCAAAAAGGTTTGATAAAAATAATAAAATAAATAATGGAATTGGAACAATTAGTAACATTAACTTAAATTGAACCATTAAGCTCAAAAAGTTGAGGGAAAGATATGTTGATATTGTGAAAAATGCCAAAACAAACATTTAAATAGAAGCTGAACAAAAATAATGTAATTTGAATAGAAAATAATAATAACACAAATCAAGCCATTATATTGTGTAAGCTAATTTTTTTTGATTATTTTTTCATGACTTGTCTGCTGCCTTCGACACCATTGATCACTCTACTCTTCTGGGTTGCCTCCAAAACTGGTTTGGGGTCAGTGGCTCCGTTCTGAAATGGTTCACATCCTACCTAATGGACCGTTACCAATCAGTAAAAATTGGTTCTACTTTGTCAGATGTTTTTAAACTCCTATTTGGTGTTCCCCAAGGTTCTGTCCTGGGTCCTTTGTTGTTCTCATTGTACACTACCCCCCTCAGTTCCATTATCAGTAAACATAATGGAATAAAGTTTCATTTCTATGCAGATGATAGCCAACTTTATATACATTTATCCCAGAAGAATGCATCTGCTGCCTTTGAAAAGCTAAATAAGTGCCTAAATGATGTTAAAGAGTGGATGACAACTAGTAAGCTCAAACTGAATCCTGATAAGACTGAGTTTATCATCTTTGGTTCGAAGAGACAAAGGGATAAGTTGAAAGCATGTTTTCCAATTGATATCCTGGGCAACTCACTCTGCCCTGCAGATTCAGTAAAAAATCTGGGTGTGTGGCTTGATTCAGATTTCTCTTTGTCCAAGCATGTGCAGAATGTCTGCAAAAGTTGTTTTGTTAAACTCCGTGACTTCAGACATGTCAGGCGGTTTCTTACTCATGATGTTTCTGTGCTTGTAGCCAACGCTCTTGTTAGTAGTCGGTTGGATTACTGCAACTCACTTTTCAGGAGCCTGTCCAAGTTCAATCTACGCAAATTACAGTGCATCCAAAATAGTGCAGCTAGAATTGTATCAAACACCAGTCGATACACCAGCATAACTCCTGTGCTAAAGAAACTGCATTGGCTTCCTGTTGAACAGCGCATTGTGTTCAAGACAGTCACACTTGTTTATAAGTATCTTCACACAGGTTTTCCCAGGTATTTTTCACCACATCTTTCTTCCTACAGCAGTTCTTATAGTACCAGGCGCAGTGAAAGTGGTGGTAATTTCCTAGTTATTCCAAAGTTCTGCCCCTCTGTTCATAAATCTGTCAAACAGTTTGGTAATAGTTTTGCGTTTGATGTTCCTACTGTGTGGAATACTCACCCTGATGTGATTCGTGCCTCTCCATCCCTGGCCTCCTTCAGAAAACAGCTTAAAACCTACCTGTACACCAAAGCATATCCACCCTAGCCTGAATCATCCTCCTGGCGTTCTCCGTGGTGTTCGACCCCTGTTATGTCCCTGGACACAGAATTTTGTTGACTGCTTTTTGTTTTGTTGCGCCTTAGAGTCCTCTTGTTTGGGGAGATTAAGCGCTATAAAAGTCCAATTAGAATTAGAATTAGAATTAAGCTTAGCTTACACAAATATTAATAATGCTTTTTCACATCAACATCATTACAACTGGTGTAATATTATATCAGTAAAACATATCAACTTTTTACCAGTACAAACATCCCTATGTTAAGTAACTACAATTATTTAATTTAAAATGCTGTTAACTCAATTTACTGCCCACTTCTTTCTCTGAATATCTGATATCTTACCTTTTAATTGCCAAGTTGTTGACAGTTAAATTACAAATGAAAGAAAATACCTCTGATAAGATATTAACACCACTACGTGCTAGGTATGTGTAAATATATTTGCTTTCACTTTCATTTTATCAATGTAGTAACCACCTCGTTATTAATAAGTCTAGCTATAATTGATCAGTTCAGCTGGAACCTAAAAACGCTGTGAATGTGTAGCTTTTTGGTGCCAATTACCACATTTGAGAATACGGGACATAACAACACAGATACAAATTACAATGGCTGAATTGTATTATTCCTGGGAAATCAATAGACCTAATGTGTCTTATTACGGCTATAAAATCTTTAATTTGTTAAGGTAACCTTACTAGGCACAAAATGTAGTATTTTACTGATTGTCTTTTAACTGGTGCTAACTTATACAGCTGTCTCATGTTTAGTACAGTTGTATCCTTGAGAAGTTGTGCAATAACTGCATCCTTGATTAAGGTCAATGTTGTAGCCTTCCCATTTGAATACAAAACAAGGTTAACACAAACTGTCAAGGATTGATCCTTGGACCTTTCAAACATGTTAACCTTCATACAAGGGCAGACAATGATGTATCCTTGTATGCTGACCTTCAGAATTTTGGTAACCTTAAGAATTGCTATAAAAGTCACTGGTAAAACATACTTTTCATCTGAGGAAAGCTTTGGTAAAAATAGCCTGTCATGGTTGGAATAACACATATAGCTAAAATGTAAGAATTACTTGAAGTACTTGTTAATATTTTGGTTTGTGGTTAAATGTAATAAGTTAATACTTGTAATCAAAATGGATTGTATTGCTGATGTGTGACTCAACCTTTTACAATAAAATGATAGAAAGTTATATGCTTCTTTTGACTGGAATACATCTGGTCCTTAACTATTGAGAATCCCGATCCTGGAGTAATTAGTCTTATTAGGGCTCACAGAGCAGCGGAAATCCGACCCTAATAGTCTTTATATGATAAGTACTTAAATTGAATGTTATTATCAATATAACTGAAACTTGGGGACTAACAAGACTATAAGTAGAAAATAAACCCAATTTATTGAATATTTCCTTGTATTCTTAAAATGACCTGCTCTTATTTGCAGAAATAGAATTCAGCTGGCGCCTAGATGCAAGTACATTATTTCAAGAGGTCCTCTGTATCATAAATAAACTTTAACTTAGATACCTAAATCAAATACCATATGTTTCAAGGAATTTCATCAGTTATACTTTCGTTTCCTTTATTTACATATTTCTCATTTGAATCCACAAAAGGCCAAATTCGGATAACAGAAGAGCCATAGTCGATTTAAGTTTGCCCATTGACCTGTCAGTTAATAATGGGGACAGTAAAAATGCATATCTTTACACATACATTTAGTTGTAATATCTTTTACTTGATCAAATTACCCCTGCACTCAAAATGTTAGGCCAAGCAGCCCATATTTTAAAATGGATAAGTATGAGGCATTTTATCATTAAAATAATTGACCCTGGATATATTAATTTACTTGGCATAAAACATGATTCCTATTTCATTGCCCAATCACTCCTATTTGGATCCGTTTTTTATCCTAATTTAGTCTTAGTGGCCTCCTTAACTACACCAATACTCTTATACATGGAGGACTTCTCATGGCCATTCATGAGGCATATCAAATCAGAATTTGCTTTAATTTTTAGAGGTCTATATCCAGAAATGAATGTCAAAACACTTGTTCCATCTTCTACAGCGGTGGTATATCTAGATATCTTCAATTCAAATATATTCAATTAAGCAAACCATTTCTATTTCAGGTACAAATATTACAGAAACTCTGTAGTGACTGGAAAGGTACATCTCCATGTACAGGGACTCAAATGCAGTCCCTTCTTGGTTCTTTGTCATACATCAGCAAGGCTGCACACCACAGGCTTTTTGCTAATAGACTGCTTCAACTATCCATGGGTAATCGCCAAAATAGATATATTCACTTGAATCTTTCTCCAAAGCTGTAAATAGGTTCAACGTTTTTCTTTGTTCACATAATAACAATAGACTTCCTTTATTTGATAACCAATAGGTCTATGCCACTGTCGCCTTAGAGGCATCCCTCAAAGGCCTTGTGGAGGGGGTGTTATTCTCATGATCCATACTCTCCCTCTTCAACTGGGCTATATGGGTTATAATGTAACCCAAATGGAAGTGCTTAATGTCCTTATAGCCCTTAAAGGTCTGGGGTTCTCATTCGCAAAATAGAAAATAAGAAATCAAAAACAACAATTTAGCTGTAGTCAAGGTGCTTAATGCTGATAGGACCAGGGACCCTACTGGAGTGACATGTGGCCGAAAATCTGGCTCCTCAAGTTCTTGTGTAATATTCATCTGGTTATTTCCCCAATTCCAGGAAAATGTAATGGTATTGCAGATCCCAGATCTTTAGTCTGGATTCCTGTAGTCCCAGATTCTCCCAAGTTTACTTATGATATTTATCACTTTTAGTTATATTTTTCAGAACGGCTGTTCCATGATTGTCTGGCTGACCACCAGGGCTGATGCAAGATTATTTCTGTTTGAAACCAGCCACACATAAAAGTTACACCCACATCTGTTACAACTGTCAGACTACAGGTGGTATAACCCGTGCCTATAAGTGTTAGACAAAATACCCCTGTCAAACTAAAGTCTGACATCCTTATGCGAACTCGTGATACAGTGGCCAGCCATCCCATTCCTTGAGCATTCTACAGAAATTTTAAAATGTTTAAAATTTCCACGTCTGAATTTTTCACCGTGACCTTTCCCAAATAAAATTTTCATACAGTAACTGAAGGTGTTGTGTGCAGTTTATATAAGGCTGTGACTCGGTCATATTTCAGTAGCACGTGTTTGTCTGACGGCAACCGAGTGAGTTAAGGTTAATGGAGGCGGGGTGCCTCTCGGTGAACAGACCTACTGTTATCGACGGTTACAAAACTGTGTCCAACCCTAGCCATACAAGTCATAGCTTATGAATATAACAAATATAGGATAATATTAGGCATCCTGGGATGTGGTAGTGCCGCTGAGTAAAACTTCTAAACATGGGATATACCACCCATAGTGTGAATAGGGCATGTAATGACATTGTTCTTCCTGCTAGTGGCCTCAAAGGTCTTAAAGACCCAACACCTCCACAATGATGTAAACAATTCTTTAAAACAATAATAAATTCATACATAAGTTTCTATCCCATAAATTCCAATTAAACCTTTTGTTTATGGTGATCGCATACTTTAGGACATCTTATAACTGGTAAACAAAACATAGCATACATTTTTCACCAGGACACATATCCAGAAATTGTTTGACATAAAAACTGTAAAAATACCCATTAACCACTTATCTCTTCTTCAAATATTTTATTTATTCACATAAGAATGCTAATGAATGTAGTAATCTAATAAGATTACAACACTACAAGATATTTATAAATATTCCTGCTTAGAGTTTCATTGTAACTATGTAAAATAAAACGGTGCTTAATTTTTGTAGATTTTTGTGGTACTTTCTACACTTTTGATAATCTTTGACGTAGCAGAGATATAAATGTTGATGACCTTATTACATTTAATTATTCCTAGCAAACCAATAGCTTATACATGTATGTTCTTGTAAACCAATTAAATTGAATCTTATTATCAACATAACTGAAACTTAAGAAGTAATTACACTGCAACAAGCAAAGTAACCAGATTTATTGGATACTTCCTCATAATGGAAAATTGAGCTGTTCTTTTCACCAGAAATTGTATTCTTTGAACTCTATTTCCTCCTCAACTAGCAGTGTTAATTATGATCTGTATTATGAGCAGTGTTATTATGAGTATGAATCCCCAGGATCACCCCACCCTCAGAAAGACTAATCAATTATCATAGGGTATTTTTTACTGCATAAATATAAGTCACACGTTTAAATAAGCAATTGCACTTATGTATGTACATCTCTAATGTGAATACACTAAAGGTTATCTTGAACACAGAATTAAGTTATGGTTACTTAACATTCTAAGTTACATTACAGCTATGTTTGAACATGAAAAACATTGACGACTATTATATAATACTGTGTTAATTTAAGGTAATCTTATCTTAATCAGAAAATAATAAATACCAGTACATAAACTTGGGATTACCTTAAATTCAAGAAAAGAGCTTCACTGAGACAAATAGATATAATGATAAAGACTCTCCCCACGTCCAGGTGACCTTGTCCTTAATTATTTTTGAATTCATACATTAGAATGATTCATCAGTGTGGCACCTGTACATTAGAAATTATGAACTATGAACTATGGGAATTAGATGGAAGCAACATAAACATGTTTACATAACAGTAAAAGAAGGAACAAACATGTTCATTGTTAACCGTTCCGGACATCTTTGTGAATTAAAGGTATACCTAATATGAACTGAATTTCAAGTGACAGAAAAATTTCCCCACGACCCACCCAAGTCAATTAGAAATAACATGGGTTTAAAATTATTTTTATTAATTTATAATCAATCTTTGCAACAGATAATACACATAAAAGCATGGCAAGTAATATCATAAACCCTGTCACCCGACACATAGCAAACACAAAGTTTAATCCTACAAACTCCAATAAATTTCATCAAAAGATTCAGGGCAGTAAAGAAGTTTAATGCCCCGAATAACAAGATATGGAAGATTATAGTAATTTTGAAGAACAAATGACATGAAAGCATAACAACACTCAGCAACACTTTATTAGTTTAATTCACGATGTCCTAATGCAGAATTTAATGCAAATAAAAAGTTACATGGCTTTACATCAGTTTCCTAAATCAAAGGTTAGGTAAAGTGTGAAAGCTCAAGAGAAGGTCAGATTCTGGTTTGAGGAATTTATTTACATTTTAGTATATGCATAATGTGAAAGTTGTAAAAGTTGTCAATAAAATTGAAAGGTTTTAAAAACACCAAGCCCAATCTAGAGATTGTGAGGAATTATAGCTGAAAAAGTTGTGGGTATAATTGAAGGGGCCAGAGAGGCGTTCTGGAGGTAGGTCCAAACTGCAGCATGCCTCCACAGGCCATTTGCCATTTTGTGTTGCAGTGAAATGTTATTGGTATAGGCTAAAGTGGCTCCAGAACGCTTGAAGGTGTGAAAGCCATGCCCCAGGAGTGGGATGCCAAGGTGTGTGAGAATTTTCCTGAGGCCATCTCTGATTGTAGTATCAATTACTGGGCGATAAGGACGATTTTTGTGAGCAAACAAAGGGTCAGAAGGAGCTAAGTGATGAGATGCAAGAAGCTGCTGAATAGCTGTAACTGGACATAGATGCTTATTGTGTTAAGTTGGTATTTGGACAAAGTGATGTGAGTTCTTATCCTGAAGAGTCTTGGTCCACTTCACTAGTATGTGAGCTCCAGGGTGATGGAAGATCACATTCTGTCTCAAAATGTGTCTATTAGGATCAAATTTGAATCTTGAATGAGGGGCCACATTGGACATTCTGAAGAATGTAAAGAAGGCTGTCAAAAAGGCAGTGTTAAATAAAATAGGATCATCCAAAATATTGCAAGCTCGTGAAATGGCAGACAAGGTGGATAGATCAAAGATACCCCTAGGGGTAGGTGCAAATTGCGAATTTAGGGAGATACCCCTGAGATAGCTGAGAACCAATTGGTGTGAGAAGGGGGATAATGGCCAGTGAAATCGCCTCGACGCCTGTTTTATAGAGGAAAGATAGTTGAGAATAACTTTGTAAGACAATGAATTAACATGAAGAAATTACATAAAAGCAAGCAAGGAATGGGGAGAAGGAGAATGGGGAAGTGACATAATATGGTAAATGATAAATAAGTCCTCAAGTGTGTGTTGTGAGCAGCCCTTGTGGAAGGTTTATAAGCAGTTTTTGTTCTATTCAGAGCAGATCTCACAAGTGGAGCAGGATCTGAAATTACAAATGTGTATCAAGGTTAAAATAATTGGCTGGAATCCTGTCCCAGATATAGTTTTCCTGAAGGTCAGTCAAAATGTCATGATTCACTGACTTATCAGAATACAACCTAGATAATGTATCTGCAATAACATTTTTAGATCCTTGGATATGGGTTATTACAAGGTCTATGTGATAGGAAGCTGTAAGCAGCCATATGTTTCTGACACAAAGTGCCAGAAATGGGTCCCTAGTTTTACCGGTCTTCACCACCTGAACCACTCCAAGATTGTCACATTAGATCGAAATTGAGCCATGTTGCCATAGGTGACCCCATATTTGCAAAGCTATTGCGATGTTCAGCATTCAAAAGTGGACAATTGTGAGTTTAAGGTCAGCACAGTTATGTATGGGGGAAGCATAAACTATGTCCCGCCAAACTACACCCATACCTGTTAAACATGCATCCAAGAATAGTGATTGGCTGTCATCAACACTAAGCTTGCTTATATAAGAAATGCCAAAAACCATTGGATATCTTTGTAAAAGTCTGAGGTCAAGTGAATTTTCCTTAAATGAGTGTTAGTGCGGAACAAATCAAGAATTCTGTTGATGAAGACCCTAGAAGGCTTGACATATTTTTATATGTAAATGGACTGGAAGGCTTGTTTTGATAATACAGCTTTATTGCTCACAGCCAAACATTCTGCATAGATGGCCTTGCCCTTGTCCTGAGCAATACTCATAGTATTGTTGTTAATATCAATGTCAATTCCAAGACATGTGAGTTGTTTAGAAGGCGGGGTCAATTTGTTCTTATTCAAAGGTAAACCCAGTTCATGAAGAAGATCACATAACATTTCAAACTGTTCTGCAGCCTTGGACTTTGAGGTGACCACAATATATTCATCGATATAGCAATGCAATTTCACTCCCTTCTTATCCATAATATGGGCAATGGCATCAGACAAAATCTGGAACGATCCAGAACCGTGCGTCCAGCCGAACACGATCACAAGATCCACATAGAACTCATATGCCCATCTAATGCCTAACTTAAGAGCATCAGCCAGATTCACCCTAAGATTGTGAAATGCATGAGCCACGTCCACTTTGAACAGTACTTCATCGCCTTTGCTGTCTATAATATCTTATGTTATATTGTCAATACTGGGGAATTTCAGTGAGAACGTGGCAGAATCAAACTTGTCTTTGTCAACGTGGTCATTCACTGACTGACCATAGGGGTATGACAAACTTAATATTATATGCCTCTTGTCTACATCCTTGGGTCTGGTCAGTAAAGGAGAACAATGGTATTGGTTACGAACAACATGATTTACAGGACCTAATAAAGTCCCTAAAGCCTTCTCTTTGTCAGGGTATTCCTGTACCTGCCTAGGATATTGAATTGCAGAATAATGGTTAATTACTTCTTTGTTACATAACTCATGTGGATTAATCAAAGACAATGGAAACCCAAATTTTGTGTACTGAAGAAGGCGTTTGTCTGCATAGTCATGAAGGTTATGTTCCCACGCTTGTACATTCAGGCCGGGTACGACTGGTATTTGAGGACACCCGTGCTCAAAATGATGTCTGCAATTTTTAAAAGCTTGACCATAGAGTCGACTTTGGTGGGTTCTCTATCTGGACCAATAAAGGAGAAGCCAGTAGCTTCCAAGTTTATAAAACTGATTTTCTTGTCCAGATAGTTGAAATCACTGACCGTTCTATTATCCAAATGTCTGTCCGTATCACCTTTGTGATAAGTGTTCACAGGTACTCTATCTGGGAATGTATCCTTGTCAAGTTCAAGGCTACTCTGTAATGTCTTGATATCAGTATCAGATCGACTTTTTTGGTAATTGCCAATATCAGTGTTATCATCTTGTATCATTGTATCAATGATATCCGTTATATCATACATTACTGCAGTGTGTGAATGCTTAGTTTTGTCATTATACATATGATTAACCACATTATCAGAACAAACTTTGTGTTTAGCATGTAGCCAGTTACCATAAGCCGAATATTCAACCAAATAACTATAGGATAACTGATCACAGCCCTGGGGGAAATGTTCGTACCCAGGACCACCATTATGTTGGAGATATGACACATTATTATATATGTGTTCAACACTGACCACCATAACAAGCATTCTGATTTAGTATATCGTTCAAATTGTCACTATTTGCAATATTTTTGACTTTAGTATCAAAGTTATTAAATTCTGAATGAATCATAGAATTAATTCTTCTGGTCCCTACTTGTGGAAAATAACTGGTCATTGTCTGTCTTTGTAGGAATTCCCGGGTTCAAACCTTGCTACATGGCCCAGGAGAGGTCCAGAGGTCGACCGAGTCCCTATTTCCCTGGAGCTGATTTCAGATCCTGGTTACTAGTAGAACTGCGGTGAGCATTTAATCATTTAAGCATTTAATCTCTGGGTGTCCGAAAGAACATTCTTGCCTATAACAATGACTACAGAAGCGCTTGTAAGATCCATGGTGGGCCTCACTTGTACAAGTACCTTCATTAAAGTAACGGCAGATCCTGGTTTTAGATCCAGATGCTGCCACAGATTGAGTGTTGTGCATAGCGAGCTGTGAATTGCTGATCCTGTTCAAAGTCCATTGCATGGATATTCGGCCCATTTCAGCCTACCTTCCTCGATGTCGGTCATAGACACGGCCCAAGCTGATCTGACGACAGGCCACGGAAGCGATACGGCATCCGTCATTGAAGCTGCCATCTGAATAAACATATGTCTCAGCAAAACTTGATCACCAATTAATAAAATGTTTGACAGTTACTCAGATATCCACTGTGCCAGATTGAGGTCAACATACGCAGGCTTCTTAAGGTGTGAGGCAGATATTAGAACTTCATTGAGCCAACGAAACTGAGGGCCAAAAGAAGTTGGTCAGTGGTGTTGTAACGGCCAGATTTCTTCCTAATGACAGTGCTCTTACCTTGGAGAACCTCTCTGTCAGCCTGCTGCTCATAATTTGCTAATAGCTGTGACACTGCAGTAGAAATGCTAGGTTTGGACCTGAGAACATCCACCTTTGGTGCTACCGCGTCCCTGACTTCGCTGGATACTGCTGGTAGTCGTGGGTGTACCCTACCTGTGTTGACAGTCATGGACCTACCAGGGATGGATTGTTTTGTAGGAATAACTGGAGGGATGGTAGGTGAGGTTAAAGGTGTAGAACTAACGCTGCCATTACGTTCAAACCTATCCATTTTTCTGGTCAACTCTTGGTTGGAAGCATGCTGTTTATTTAACATGTCAAGAATAACCTGCCCAGTTGACGCTGATATCTGTGGTTGTGCTGTAGAAGTAAAAGTACTTACTGACGCCTGTTGTTGATCTGGAATCTGAAGATATGAACCGTTATTTAATGACGCAGACTTGGATTTCTTGTTCTTTCTTGGAGAAGTTCTAGCTTTGTCTGATGCCCTAGTCTTCCTCTTTCCTTCAGTAGCGGGAGACTTCTTGTGGTATGAAGGCATATCCAATAAAATAGAGCTGTAAAACTGAATTCCTAAAGCAATAAAAATTCTGAACACTTGTTTACTCCTCAAAATCTGTATTCAAAATGGCCCCACATTACTGGGGTTCCAAAAGTGAACCCTGGTTGAAGCTGATTGGTTGCTATGCAAATGAGGGTAAGAATAGAATACCTATGAAGTTAAGGTATGCAGTAAACTGAACTAGCAGGCCCCTTACAGGCCGTGCTACCCAAACTGTATATATTGTACAGATATGTATGTAATCACAAGATCTTGCAAATAATTGTAAAAGATATATCTGGCATTATTTTAAGAACAAATAATATGAAATCATTAGAAGGTGACATGGCAAGCAGTCTGGAGCACTTTATAGGTTTAATTCACAATGTCCTAATGCAGAATTTAATGTAAATGAAAAGTTGCATAAATTAAAAAAAACTGAATATATTGTACAGATATGTAATCACAGGATCTTGCAAATAAATGTAAAAGAGATGCCTGCCACTAAGTGAAACCCACAATTAAGCCAAAGAACCATACCCTGGTGGAGTTTTATCATATAGCATATAGCCCTGACAGTGTAAACCGAAGTTCTTTTGAACCTAACAAAATACTTGGGAAACAACTATGCCACACATACTTACTTATGTTTCATAATAAAATAGATGCACAAAATTGTATAAGTAATACAGTAAACAATAATATCAAAACAGGTGTATCTGCCAATTATCTAAGTAGGTAAAATACTAAAATACTAAATTATAACATTCAATAATAAAGTCCTGTCGGTGTAAACTGCTGCATAATAAACTTCTATAGAATAGAATAGAATAGAATAGAAACATTTATATAGCGCAAAATTGATGCAACATCCTCTAATGCGCTTGAAATCAAAAAGGGAAAGTCGAGGGACGTTCGAGGTCATGATCCAAGGTTAGCGCCCGCCAGGGAGATGTACTATGGTGGAGGATATGCTAATCTAAACAAGTAGGTCTTTAGCTGGCTACGGAAACCTGTTATTGTTTGTTGTGATCGTACTGATTGTGGGAGTCTGTTCCATTCTATGGGGGAAGCCACTACAAAACCTCTCCTACCGATGGCCTTTTTGTGAGAGGCTGAGGAAAGAGAAAGACGATTTCCACGTGTTAGACAACTGGTTTTGATCAAGGATGATAGGTATATGGGTTGAGAGAAATTTATAGCCTTGAAAGTAATTAGATTGTACTTAAATAATATACGGTAAGTGATAGGAAGCCAGTGTAGTTTTTGAAGAAAAGGAGTGACATGGCTAGTTCTATCAAGTCTAAAAACAATTCTACAAAGGGCATTTTGTATCTTTTGGAGTTTAGCAACATTGTACTTACTGATGCCATAAAGTAGGGAATTGCAGTAGTCAAGTCGACTACTGATCATTGAGTTTGCAAGCAAGGCTGCAGTTTCCACACTGAGGAATTTACGAATACGTCTTAGGTCCTTAAGGTGGTAGTAGCAGGCTCGACACATATTAGTTATGTGGTTGGAAAAGGTGTTTCCAGAGTCAAAAATTACACCCAGGTTCTTGACTGTATCAGTAGGGGAAATAGAATTTCCGAGAAGTTGAGTAGGGAATTTATTAATGAGGGACTCTCTGGCTTGTCTATCACCTATTATAATAAATTCAGTTTTCTCGGGATTGAGTTTCAATTTCACGCCAGCCATCCAGTTTTGGATACATGTGAGACACTCTGTAAGCTCAGCGAAACTGGAATCAAAATTCCTATTGTCCAATGCTAGATATACTTGGGTGTCATCAGCATATAGATGGTGGGTGACATTGAAATTGGAAATGATATTACTGAGAGGGGTATAGCATTAATATGAACTTGCAAGCTGAATTAAAAGTTCTGATGATTATTATCAGATAATACAGGGGGAAACCAGCACACAGCTTAATTAACAGCTGAAGAGAGGTATTAACTGTTGTTGTCGCTCATTACACAAAGTAACAGCACTTCCATAATAAGATGGCAAATGTCAGACATTCATAGAAGCAAGACCCTTGCAGCTCCATCCAATCGTTAAACATCTGAGGGCTGGTCCCACCATCAAGGCAACCATATAATTGTATAGCCAACCAGGTGGCTCCCATTAATTAAAGAAGCAGTGTCAAGTGGACAACACCAACCATTGACCACTGTCATCCATATCACCTGAAAATAAACTAACAGCAGTAATCTGTACATAAAATCCCAGGGCGGGAATTCCATGAGGCAGGGGGGGATAAAAATCGGATGTTTGTCCTCGTGTGTCCAACATGTAAATAACAGGATGTTAAATTTAAAGATGTCCCATGCTTGATCACTTGACCAATGAACATGTATATGCAAATAAGGTGTAGTACTAGTTGCAAAGTATAGGGTCGTCAGGAATGACCAAATGCCACCCACATGCCATCCGGCAATTCATTCATGGGGACCCATCTTATACTTTCAAACTTGTATTTTTTGAAGATTTTCTGCCATATGTGGGTTTTTTGTCTTCCTTATCCTCCTCCTTTGTGATTTGTGGTGACTTTAATTTTCATGTCGACACTATGCCTCCAACAGTCTTTGAATTTAAATCAGTGATTGATTCTTGCTTTCTGTCCCAATACATTGATTTTCCAACTCATCTTCATGGTCATACCTTAGATTTGCTGATGGCTCCTTCAAAGTTCTCTGCAATTTATGATGTAAAAGGTTTAGGCTTCATAAGCGATCATAAAATAATCTATGCTGTGGTTGACTTTCCATCTTCAAATACTCCTATGCAGAAAGTTGTTACCTTTTGGCAGTATCATAAATTGAATATTGATAAATTCAGAAGTGACCATCTGGTGATTCCATTTGTAAGTTCACCATCTGATGATATTGATTTATTCTATGAACAGTATATGTCTGAATTGTCTGGTCTCCTAGATATTCATGCACCAGTGAAGACTAAACAGCTCATCAAACCAGCGCCAAGCTGGATAACTGATGAGTATAGAAATGCCAAGTGCTTGAGAAGGCAGTATGAATGTGCTTGGAGAAGAGATAAATCCTCTGTGAATCGCTGCTGTTTTCGACGGCAAATAAACAGATGTAACCACATTCTAAATAGAAAAAGGGGCGTTTCTACCATGATCTAGTTAGTGAAAATTATGGTGATCGTAGGAAGCTGTGGCAGGCACTGAATAGAATACTGAGTCGGTCAAACACCACTGCCCTCCTATCCTTTGTTGATGAAAAATCATTAGCAAACAGATTTGGTTCATTTTTCATTGATAAAATTAAAAAGATCCGAGACACTTTCAAACACACCCGATCTAAGTCTCCTCACCCAGACAAGGAGTCGCCAACTTTCAGTTCCTTTCAAGTTGTCACTGAGAGTGAAGTCCTCAAGTTTATCAAGGAAGCCCCTTCAAAAACTTGCTCTCTTGATTTGTGTCCTACATATATTGTGAAACAATGTATTGACATCCTTGTTCCTTCATTGACAAAACTGGTTAACTTGTCCCTCAAAAATGGCATTTTCCCAAATCCTTTTAAACAGGCTATTGTCAGACCTCTCCTCAAAAAGTCCACTCTTTCAAAAGAGGACTTGAAGAGCTACCGACCAGTGTCTGGTCTTAGCTTCTTGTCAAAGTTGGTGGAGCGAATAGTGGCTGCCGAAATTAGATCTCACATGGATTCTCATGATCTTGGAAACACTTTCCAGTCAGCCTATAAGTTGGGGCACTCAACAGAAACTGCCTTGTTGTGCAACAAAGATGAGATTCACTTACCTTTTGTCCAAGGGTATGCCTACAGCACTGGTGCTGCTCGACCTGTCCGCGGCTTTCGATACTACTGATCATGACACACTCCTTTCCTGTTTGTCAGCTAGGTTTGGCTTTGCTGGATCTGCACTAAAATGGTTTAGATCCTACCTCCAGGATCATTTTCAGTCAGTCAAGATTGGTTCTAGTCTTTCACATTGGTTCAAATAGAAGTTTGGAGTCCCCCAAGGTTCTGTCTTAGGCCCTCTTCTGTTTTCCCTCTATACAACACCTCTTGGTCAAGTCATCAGAAAATATACTGGAGTTAAATACCACTTTTATGCTGACGATACACAGCTGTTCATTTACTTATCCCCTGACGATAGTCCCAAGTCTTTTGACCATCTTAAATCCTGTTTGAATGATATTCAGGTCTGGATGTCTGAAAACAAACTCAAGCTAAACCCTGATAAAACAGAATTCATAGTCTGCCACAGATGTTGTATGCAATTTGGGTGTTCTGTTTGATGCAAAGTTCTGTTTCACAAATCATGTAAATTCTGTCATCAAATCTTGTTTTATTAGCCTCAGGGACCTTCAACGTATTAGGAGGTTTCTCTCCGTTGATACATCAGTGGTGATTGCAAACTCTCTGGTCAGCAGTCGTTTGGACTACTGCAATTCTCTATTTTGCAGTTTGTCATCCCATAATGCTACCAGGCTCCAATATGTTCAAAATGCTCTTGCACGGTTTGTCACTGATGCTTCTAAGTACACTCACATCACATCCAGTTTTAGGCCACTTCATTGGCTTCCCATCAGACAATGAATTATCTTCAAAACCCTAGTTCTGGTGTATAAGTACCTCACCACTGGCCAGCCTAAGTATTTTGCACCATATCTCTACTTGTAAAAATCTGCTGTAAACACAAGATGTTCCAACCCCAAAAATTTGTTCCTCCAGGTTCCTCATTATTGTGCTTCCATCCATAAATCAAAGGTCTACTTCAACAACAGTTTCTCATATGATGTTTATTCCCAAGTTATGGAATAAACTTCCACATGATATCTGTAGTACTTCAAATCTCTCGTGTTTCAAAAGTTGACAAAAAATCTACCTATTTCAGAAATCATTCCCACCATAGCTTCTAACTACCGAACACCAGATCGCCTCCCTGGGTACGACTTGGAACATGTCTAATGTCTTGATGATTTATGCCTTACGAACTGGATGGTGTGCCTTAGAATCCGTAGATACAGAGATTAAGCACTTGGACAACTGATTGATTGATTGATTGATTGATTGATTGATTGATTGATTGATTGTATTTAGTGTTTAGTGTCATACAATTAACTCAACTGGTTTCTGACTGTCCCTTATCCTGGGGCACCTAATTAAAGTTTAATAATGTCACACCTTTAAAATTTATTTTGAAAGACACACATAATGATCACTATTTGAAATAAACCATTTAATTTCTGGCTTTAATTTATGCTGTAGTGATAGATGAAAGTTGTAATTCACCTTCGTTCGATTTAATTGAAGTCTCAAACACTGGGAAATGCATTAAATTCTGGCATAACACGAAATGACACACTTAGCATATGTGAAAGAAGTATATGGATACTATTTGAAACAGAAAACTTTCTTTGTGATCAGCGGAGTTTTGCACTGTACCCTGTATTCTACTGAAAGCCGGTGCTGTTTTTTCAATAGTGGAGTTATCTGGGAAAACATGAAAGATCAAATGATAATCCTGGATATTGAATTTCATTATGTGCTAGTCTCCCGAACTTCAAGTGTAGGAGTGAGGCAAAGATGAAATAACCGTAGTACAATGAATCAATTAATGGAGCATTTTCTGGGACATCTATGTTGAGATGATGAAGGAGGAGTACTCTTTATAGATCTTTTGTACGGACTCGATGATATATGGTTCTTTTACTTGTTTATTTACTGGCATGGTGAATATAACAGTCGATCCGGTCACTCCTTTTGCAAATAGACTGCTACTTAGTCTGCTGCTGACCATTTGAAAGCAAATAATAGTATACAGAAGCCGGTAGCGGAGAGGTTATCAGAACTTCAGCATCTAAATTCGACAGGTATGTCCTAATAAATAAAATCTCAACGTGGAGATGTGTTGAAGTTTTTGTTAAGCAAAAAGTGAGGTGGCCCACGAATATGTGTTGGCTGGTAGCAATAAAGAACATGTCACATACGACAAGTTTACAATGGGTCAGTGGAGGGCTAGCTTTTGCAGAGCCATGAGGGACGAAAATGATCAAAATTCTAAAAAATTCATGTTAGATTATTTGATATCTTTATTGGACAATTAGAATGACTTTTCCTGGGCCTCTGCAAAAGCCAGCCATGCAGTGCTGCTGTGTTGTATGGAGCAGGGAAAGATTAAAGATTTTACTGAAACTGACAAAATTGATAGGGTTAGGCGTGCGCATACGCAAAGGCACACCTCTACTGATGAAGATGCAGTTAAGAAGGTAGCAAAGCATAGCAATAGCAAATCTATGGTATGTCAGTACTACAATTTGGGAACATGCTCTCAACAAAATACATATGAAACGAAACGGGTCCTGTACAGACATATATGTTCTTTTTGTTTTGTAAAAAGTGGGGAAAATTTCCAACATACTGAAAGCGATTGTAGAAACAAGCAGAAATCAAAAAAACAGTAAGCTTGGGTGTGGGTCTGCGATCACATCAGGTTCATAGATATATTTGGTCAAGAACTGTAAATTCCAAACATGTCAAAGACGAATTAATGGCCAACAAAGAAACTGTATGGTCGTGGTTTTGTGTTTTTAAAGCTTATGATAACTGCTGTGATGGTAGGACGTATGCCCTGGCTTTCTGCACATTCAAAATCTCAAAGCTTTCCTCAACCACTTCATGATAACAAGAGTACTCGCATCATCGTGAATCGACGAAAGAATGCAAATCTTGTTACCCCATCAAAGGTTGGTATGAAAATTTATAGCAACGTCTCCCCTGGCATCAACGGTCATGTCAAAGTCCATTTGCAAAGTTCATGACCCTTGAAACAATGAAACCTTGCTCTCATTGCAAAATAGATTTGAAGTGTTGGAACAGCTTTCTGATAATGTATCACACCTTGCCTTATCTGATAAGAGGGGGATCATTGCAAAAACTGCACAAACAAAGGTTGCACCTATAAAGGGAAGGACTCAAAAAAAATCCCTTGTCAAACCAAAGTGACCAAATCTGATCGAGAGAATGGTGGCAGCGTTTGCAACGTTATAAAACCATCCAACTCTCATATTGACTACCAGTCTCATGACAAATCACAAGCAATGCTTTACACTGATACCACTGTTCCCATTGCCCTAGTACTTGAACATCTGGATCAAACACATAATATGCCAGTCAAATGTGACAATTTAGATCTTAATATGGGGTACCTTTAGATTTTGATAGGAAATGTCCCCTATCTTCCTCAAATACTAACCATGCTTCTGCATTGAATTATGAAACTCATGTCCTTTGACCCCACCAGACAACTAGCTAGAGGAGATATACTTTTGTTTACTAAAAGGGCCACCCTTCTGATATAATGGTCAACGACCCTTCAATCTAGATCCGACATCAGGACCATTCCACTTCCAGGTTTAAAACACTCACCACTGTGTCCAGTAGCTGCTCTGCATGCACTCGTCCTAAAACAACCAGGATCAAGTAATGACCCTGTATTTCTAATTTCCAGATCTCATGGATTAGTTCATTTGATTGATTCTATTGCCAGGAAATTTTTGACCAGGGTCTCAGTATTTCTTCATATTCAACCAAAACTTACTTTCCATGATTTCAGACGGTCTGGGGGACACTTGGGCCTTTTCTCTCTTCACCAAATCATCCACCATGGCACCTGGAAATTTGATGCTACGTGGTCCTACATACAAAATGTCCCTACTGATTCCTCCTCTGTCTCTTAAACTTTCCAACAACACCTACTTCTATAGTTTGGCTGTTTGATGGATTTTTCCCCTCCTGTTACAACCTAGTCTATGCCAGTTGCCTTAAAAATTTGTCTTTTACAGCTCCCAGCTTGACCTTGGCCTACAAGGTTCTAACGGCTTAACATCCAGGGTCATCAGTGGTCCATCTCCTCGGCTGCTTAGTGTCATGCATTTGCATTGGGCTTTATGTAACCATTTAGTAATTATTAAGCTTGGAGGGTTTATTTGGCCTTGTCTTGTTTTCACCAGTGACCTTGGCTTGTGCGACTGATCAAGGTCAAACCATTTTTCTGTAAACTGTCGGATTATCATGTTAATAGCTTTCTTGTGCTTTCTTAGTGACCTTGCTTCTGTAATTTGTCGAGGTCAGAGTTTAACACTTGTAAAAATCAGACTTATGTGCTAGTAATTGTCTATGTTATGATAACTCTGAAGTATTAAACTGTTAATGTAAATTATTGTCTTACAAGATTTTAGTAGAATTAAAATTATACATTAATCCCAATATCTAGTGCTATTTCTTGCCTTGTTCCGTGGGGGGAATGAACTCAATAACTACTATAATATCCTAATACTCTTGTGCCAAGTGTGTTTCCTAAGTGGCTTTATACTGAACCTTGTGATACATCTCTACACTTGTAAAGCTCTGAAGGATAATCACATGGTTCACATACCTCTACAAAAGTTCAAGCATATTTAACCTATGAGAGTTGACTTTCCTCTTCTGATTACTACTTTCATCTTCTGATTACTACTCTTATTACTTCCTCGACTGATTTTCTACAGATCACTTTTTTTTCGTCCCCAGACCTTCATGAATTGTGGTGCAGCATGATGAATACTTGTCTGCTCTCTGAAGTTAAGCGGCAATTAGTTAGTACTTCAATGGTGTGACCGTCTGAGTTCTGGACCAGTTGTGGGATGTGTATGAGTTGGAATTTCTTTGTGTCATCAAACTTTCGTAAACTCTAGTGCACTACTCGTGTCTCTGATGGCTTTGTGCTCATGTTAGGGGACCAAAACACCTTTTGGCCTTGTTCTAACTGTATTTTATGTTACCCACATTTTTACTTATAAAACCTATCCTTTCAATCACACATCTTACATTGTTCACTCTTTTTATGATGCGATACATTTTCCTGTTAAAAAAAGAGAGCCGACTGATTTTTCTGACAAGAAGAGGAGATTTACTAGTGCTCTGATTTATCCCAATGCCTGTTACAACCTAGTCTATGCCAGTTGCCTTAAAAATTTGTCTTTTACAGCTCCCAGCTTGACCTTGGCCTACAAGGTTCTAACGGCTTAACATCCAGGGTCATCAGTGGTCCATCTCCTCGGCTGCTTAGTGTCATGCATTTGCATTGGGCTTTATGTAACCATTTAGTAATTATTAAGCTTGGAGGGTTTATTTGGCCTTGTCTTGTTTTCACCAGTGACCTTGGCTTGTGCGACTGATCCAGGTCAAACCATTTTTCTGTAAACTGTCGGATTATCATGTTAATAGCTTTCGTGTGCTTTCTTAGTGACCTTGCTTCTTTAATTTGTCGAGGTCAGAGTTTAACACTTGTAAAAATCAGACTTATGTGCTAGTAATTGTCTGTGTTATGATAACTCTGAAGTATTAAACTGTTAATGTAAATTATTGTCTTACAAGATTTTAGTAGAATTAAAGTTATACATTAATCCCAATATCTAGTGCTATTTCTTGCCTTGTTCCGTGGGGGGAATGAACTCAATAACTACTATAATATCCTAATACTCTTGTGCCAAGTGTGTTTCCTAAGTGGCTTTATATTGAACCTTGTGATACATCTCTACACTTGTAAAGCTCTGAAGGATAATCACATGGTTCACATACCTCTACAAAAGTTCAAGCATATTTAACCTATGAGAGTTGACTTTCCTCTTCTGATTACTACTTTCCTCTTCTGATTACTACTCTTATTACTTCCTCGACTGATTTTCTACGGATCACTTTTTTTTCGTCTCCAGACCTTCATGAATTGTGGTGCAGCATGATGAATACTTGTCTGCTGTCTGAAGTTAAGCGGCAATTAGTTAGTACTTCAATGGTGTGACCGTCTGAGTTCTGGACCAGTTGTGGGATGTGTATGAGTTGGAATTTCTTTGTGTCATCAAACTTTCGTAAACTCTAGTGCACTACACGTGTCTCTGATGGCTTTGTGCTCATGTTAGGGGACCAAAACACCTTTTGGCCTTGTTCTAACTGTATTTTATGTTACCCACATTTTTACTTATAAAACCTATCCTTTCAATCACACATCTTACATTGTTCACTCTTTTTATGATGCGATACATTTTCCTGTTAAAAAAAGAGAGCCGACTGATTTTTCTGACAAGAAGAGGAGATTTACTAGTGCTCTGATTTATCCCAATGCCTGTTACAACCTAGTCTATGCCAGTTGCCTTAAAAATTTGTCTTTTACAGCTCCCAGCTTGACCTTGGCCTACAAGGTTCTAACGGCTTAACATCCAGGGTCATCAGTGGTCCATCTCCTCGGCTGCTTAGTGTCATGCATTTGCATTGGGCTTTATGTAACCATTTAGTAATTATTAAGCTTGGAGGGTTTATTTGGCCTTGTCTTGTTTTCACCAGTGACCTTGGCTTGTACGACTGATCAAGGTCAAACAATTTTTCTGTAAACTGTCGGATTATCATGTTAATAGCTTTCGTGTGCTTTCTTAGTGACCTTGCTTCTGTAATTTGTCGAGGTCAGAGTTTAACACTTGTAAAAATCAGACTTATGTGCTAGTAATTGTCTGTGTTATGATAACTCTGAAGTATTAAACTGTTAATGTAAATTATTGTCTTACAAGATTTTAGTAGAATTAAAATTATACATTAATCCCAATATCTAGTGCTATTTCTTGCCTTGTTCTGTGGGGGGAATGAACTCAATAATTACTATAATATCCTAATACTCTTGTGCCAAGTGTGTTTCCTAAGTGGCTTTATACTGAACCTTGTGATACATCTCTACACTTGTAAAGCTCTGAAGGATAATCACATGGTTCACATACCTCTACAAAAGTTCAAGCATATTTAACCTATGAGAGTTGACTTTCCTCTTCTGATTACTACTTTTCTCTTCTGATTACTACTCTTATTACTTCCTCGACTGATTTTCTACAGATCACTTTTTTTTTCATCTCCAGACCTTCATGAATTGTGGTGCAGCATGATGAATACTTGTCTGCTGTCTGAAGTTAAGCGGCAATTAGTTAGTACTTCAATGGTGTGACCGTCTGAGTTCTGGACCAGTTGTGGGATGTGTATGAGTTGGAATTTCTTTGTGTCATCAAACTTTCGTAAACTCTAGTGCACTACTCGTGTCTCTGATGGCTTTGTGCTCATGTTAGGGGACCAAAACACCTTTTGGCCTTGTTCTAACTGTATTTTATGTTACCCACATTTTTACTTATAAAACCTATCCTTTCAATCACACATCTTACATTGTTCACTCTTTTTATGATGCGATACATTTTCCTGTTAAAAAAAGAGAGCCGACTGATTTTTCTGACAAGAAGAGGAGATTTACTAGTGCTCTGATTTATCCCAATGCTTTCCAAGAGGAAATGATACATAAACAGTTAAGATGGGAGCTCACTTTTGTTCTGCCTGTTTTGCCAGGATCAGTCAGAGTAGTACCTTTACTAGAAAATTGTCTAGGTCTTATAATGACACCTGTATATGCAACATTTACAAAATATTAGAGAAATATACATAAGCTTTATTATAGCTTTATTTCACTGGTAAACACACACAAGGATGCTACAAATATTGTTGAAAAAATATGAGTGTAGCCAGTACTGGGGTAGTAGAGATTTGCACGTGCAAACAAACTGTATTCTGCCAACAAGAGTATCACTACTTGAATATCAAAGAACAGTCTGTGACTAGCTACAGTGGGTAAATATGCAAGCAAGGTACATGTGAGTGTATAATACAGCATGTGCAATTCCTGCAAGTGAATGGGGAGCACTTGCAACACTAGCAAGGAGAGCACACGTGCCCAAGCCTCTTGTAAATTTCCCTTGAGACATTTGTAGCATTACTGCATGTATGCAGAGAATAATGTGCATGCCGATTTTCATTTCCGGGGCTCTGCGACCTTGATATTCTGTTATAAAATCACACATGTAGCCTTAAGCCTCTCTTACATCTCATTGTGTGTATACACACGTAAGTTGCTGCAGATATTGTTGTTACTATAACAACAGTAAAAATTACAAATTTACATGAGTAGCTTGTTTTGCTGTTATAATCAGTTCTTTTGAATGTCAGTACAAATTATAGTAAAAAGATGTTTTGCTTGATTGAAAATATTCTAAAATGTGAGTATATATGGTAGAGATATAAAATATAAATGTGTATACTTTCCACTAATATCAACAAAGTGTTGCATCAGTTTTGATTGGTCCAGACTCAAAACTTGGCTGAGAATTTGGTCTCAGCTGAGATTACTTTCGTGAATCTCAACTTAAGCAGAGTCTCAGCTGAGACAAAAATCTGATTTGAGCAAAATCTCAGTTGAGATTTGGCTAAGACTTGAGACCTTTTGTGAATCTGGCCCCAGGGAGCTAAGAAGGATGATATTTACTCTTCACATGCAATGTGTTTGACCTAATCGCCACGGCACAGACAAAGTAATATTTTTTTTGTAATCCCCTTACCAATTTCCATAGATAATCGTATTACAAATGTGAAAAAGTGCCGATTTTTGTCAATATTTCATTAATTGTGTAAGCTTAAAATATGTCATATGCAAGTTTTTCTCCTTCCATTTGACAAAATCACAGTTTATGTATGAAGCACCTGCCATTTGGAAGGAGTTGCCTGATCACATATCATCTACCTTTCTGATATCTGTTAGATGAAAAAAATCTTACTTGTTGACCAAAGCTTATCCAAAATAGTTTATTTTCTTCCTGCTGTCCCCCAGGGGGCTCGGTGGTGTAGCAGTTCTTGCCTGCAACCTCTGAGGCCGCCTGTTCGAATCTCAGGCTGGGCACTTCATGTTTGAAAGTTGGTAGTTACTTGCCGATGCCGGTGGTTTACAGTGCAGTATGCACTGGTTTCCTCCACCTGTAAACTACCCATCGTAATATGACCCTGGCTGTTGAACGCGACGTAAAACAGCAAATAAATAAAGCCTGCTGTCCCCCAATACCTGGTTTTGGCTTATGTTTCATTTGTAACTTTGTCTGGCAGAGAGAGGAAAAAATGTAATAAACCACATGAATACTGAATTGCAAGAAGAATTTGGGTAGCTCGGCACTCGGGGTGGATTTTGACCACCCTTCACATCTTTGGTTTTTGCTAAAGAAGATTTTGGATTAGACACCTCACATTAGATCCAGTTTCACTACTAAGTTAAGTAAGGTGTTATGCACTTTTTTTTGAAAATATTTTACATATACTTCGTCAATAAAGTTTTAAATACATATGAATATATATATGTTACTGATGAAAGTTGATTCTAGTAAATACATGTGTAAATATTAAACCCAACCTGTTGTTTTCTTTGGCTTCCAGGCTAATGCAATAAAATTAGTACTTTTAAAGTATTTAATCTCCATCATATCGTTCAATGATGATTTTGTATGCTGTAACAAGTGCCATTTATCCCCTTTTATTTGCTCACTTCACTTATTTAGTTAGAATTATGAACATTGAATTGGTTTGATGGACATCAAGTGCTTTAAAAAGTTTTAAGATCATATATTAGGTTAAACCCATAACTTCTGTTCACTAGCATAAACTGTTTGTGAACTTTTCTCTTTGTTTAACATATTCTATTTGAAAGCACAATAATTTTCCAGCGGCTGATTTCATATTTAGGTATTTTAATCTGTGGACCAATTGAATCGGTCTTTTTTTCATAGGGACCACTTTGTTTAGAGTATTATATCTTGGGGTCGATTGGGTGGGTGCCAATTTGGTCATATACCTGCAAAGAAATTGCAAGAAATCACAGATATATGTAATAATTGGACCACACGGACTTAATGCTCCAAGAGAGACTTGCAGAGCTTGCTAGGCAGCTTACTGTATATCACCAAGTGTGTCAAGCCCGCCCGGTCACTTTTGAACCGTATGCTCCAACTTCTCCGAGATAATTGTCATAACAGTAAGATACTACTTAGTCCAGAATTTTTCAGAGATCTTGCATGGTTTAGAGTTTTTTTGTCACAATATAATGGTGTCACATATTATGACCACTCATTTTCTCGTATCCCAGTCCATCTTGACGCATGTTTGACAGGCCTAGGTGGAAAATTTGGTTCCATGGTGTATGCGCTTCCCATACCCCTAGGTTTCAAAGGCTATTCAATAGTCCATCTTGAAATTCTCAACATAGTTGTGGCAGCAAAAATTTGGGCCAGCCATTGGGCAGACAAAAAAATTGAAATTTTTTGCGACAACATGGCAGTTGTTGACATCCTCAACACAGGTAAAGCCAGAGATACAACACTGGCACATGATAGCAGCAATGTTCAACATTGACTATAATTTTTCACACATACCTGGAGTCCAGAACTCCATAGCAGATCTCCTATCACGCTGGAACCACGATTTTGAGCATCTAGAAAAACTTCTAAGTCTTATGCAAACACCAGTATGGGTAGATACACATATAGATCTTACAGAATTAAATTACTTTATATGAATACTTCACCAAGTCTTCTATATTTTTAGATATCCAGGGACCTGCAGCCCAGGTGGCCACCTCTGCAGCAGCCAGGTTACTCCAGGGCTTTAGACCCTCCACTTTCAAGCAGTATACCCGCATGTGGTCAGATTTCCAGGCATTCAAGGTGGCAGCTGGGCTGCTACCTTCTGAGGTAACGGTTCACATTCTTTTGGCATTTATGGAGTATCTTACTCACAATAACCAATCAAAGTCCACCATATCGAATTATATGACAGCCATACGTGCATTTCATATCATATATGCTTGTGACATCTTGCCTTTCAAAGATGAGCGAATATCATGGTTTTAAAAGTCACTTCAGATTACTGCTCCTCTCCATCCTAGGCTTCGCACAACTCTTAATATTGAGGTTCTTACTTCAATTGTACACATCTGTAGCAACTTTGAAGCTCCTGAAGTGTTCATCCCACTTTATCTTACATGTTTCTTCTCATTTTTGAGATTATCGAATCTTCTCCCTCACACAGTTAGAGCCTTTGACGTGACAAGGCAGTTGGCAAGAGGGGATTTGATTATCACTAAAAATTCAGCCCTATTGATTGTCAAATGGTCCAAAACCATTCAAAATCGTCGAGACATAGTTACACTTCCACTGCCCTGTCTTGGTTCATCCCTCCTGTGTCCTGTGGCAGCTCTTAACAAAATGATCTTGCATTATCCTGCTTCAGATAATGACCCTCTCTTTATACTGGCTAGAAACATATACAACATTCCTTTAACTGATTCCATTGCTCGGAAACACCTGAAATCTGTGTCAAAAATTCTCAACATTTTGCCTCCTTTGACATTCCACGCCTATAGAAGAGCTGAGAGCCTCCTGGGCCTTCCAGAATGGAGTCCCACTGGAATTTATTAAAAAACATGGCACGTGAAAGTCTGACGCTATACACACTTATCTCGCATTCAGTCCATCATTCCCATCTCCTGTCTCACTAGCATTCACTACTGCACTCTACACCTAAATCCTACTGGGTGTTTGGTGCTTTCCATCAGTATATAGATCTCATATCAACTAGTAACCATATTACCTCACACAACCTTCTATTAAGTTAACTCCATGGTTTACCATCTTGTGACCTTCTCTTCCTCCGCCTCTTCTAGGTCATGTATATACCCATACACTGAGTATCCACTGGTTGCAGGGTCTTGCTTACATTGGACTTTTAACCCAATGTTGGGGGGCTTAACATTTACATTCGGATTGACCTTCATTTCCAAGGTCAAGGAAATTGCTTGACTTTTATGTGACCTCTGCTTCAAGGTCACACCTATACCAACTGTGGGGTCACTTTTGGTCAAGGTCGAGGAAATTGCTTGACCTTGACCCACTATGAATTTGACCTTCATTGTGAGGTTTCTCAAAGCCCCTCCAACCAGTGGCTTCAGCAAGTTCAGTTAAAACTAACTATGTGTTAAAAGATATTACAAATGTAAATAATATACATGTGCATAACAAAAAGATTGGTAGATTGAATAGATATTTAAACCCAGGCTGTCTTTTATTTATTGTCTGGTTCCCTGGGCACTGTTCGGGTCGGCATTATGGTGCCGGGTAGGTCAGTGCTGGGGGAACCTATTATCGATCACAGTTTAGTTGTAACCAGCTGGGTTTGTCTTCTGACTTCTGATTGGCCAATACTCGTCCTCCCTGAATTATGACCTTCCATCTTCCATTTCAAATCTGGAGGGCAGAGAGGTGACATTGAAAATTCCCACCCTAAAAGTAACCCTTCCCACATATTAATCTTATGTTAATGTCAGTCAACACATAACATAGCATTGTTGTTTAGAACCAGATACTGCCTGTTTTTTATATTTTAGACTGTCACGTATTGTGTGATAGAGGAAGCCTGATCAGCACCTGTTTTCATATCTTGGGTTTATAAGTTGGGTCAGAGACTGACCGCCGCCCAAGTTCCATCAGAGACATAATAAATTGTGTGTACCTGCCTATGTCTAGTGAATTTTGACATCCAAGCATGGGAAGCCACATACAGCCAGCTTTCCTGTGCTCAGTTTTGTAAAAGTGATACCAATTAGCAGTTACATATCTTCCTACACTCTGATTCACGATTGCATTCTGTGAAATCGACAGCAAGCCAGCTCTGATGGACTCACAATGGTGCTGAAGCCAGATTTATAATTATACAAATTAATGGTGCGGAAGCCAGAACGATATTTATGTAAAATATAAATTTTTAATATTTTAGTAAATGCCAATGCTACCAGCCTTTCTTATTATAATCCAGATTTGATAATACCACAAGCTATACCAGTGTTATATGATATATATATACTATTATGACATTTTATTAATCATTTTATATGTTGCTATTATTATTTTATGTCTTTTACTACCTTGTCTTATCTGTGATATTCAATCTACTGCACATAGGGCTGGGTGGTTCCATCAGCCATTTTATGTGATTCATGAGCTGCTAATGTTATTAAGGGGCCGTATTATTCGGTCAACCAGTGTATAGAATGAGCTAGACGGGTCACATGAACCATCTACCCTCTGACCTTACCAGTGTATGAAATACATAAGTTCAAAATCAAAATGCCAAAGGGACTCATCATCCCTTGATCTATCCATTTCTTCACTTCACCTCCAAAATTTTATCACTTCATCCTTTACTTTTCCACAGTCTTTCCCCTTAATACATCTCCTCTGGTGCTTTCCATCAGTATATAGATCTCATATCAACTAGTAACCATATTACCTCACACAACCTTCTATTAAGTTAACTCCATGGTTTACCATCTTGTGACCTTCTCTTCCTCCGCCTCTTCTAGGTCACGTATATACCCATACACTGAGTATCCACTGGTTGCAGGGTCTTGCTTACATTGGACTATTAACCCAATGTTGGGGGCTTAACATTTACATTCGGATTGACCTTCATTTCCAAGGTCAAGGAAATTGCTTGACCTTTATGTGACCTCTGCTTCAAGGTCACACCTATACCAACTGTGGGGTCACTTTTGGTCAAGGTCGAGGAAATTGCTTGACCTTGACCCACTATGAATTTGACCTTCATTGTGAGGTTTCTCAAAGCCCCTCCAACCAGTGGCTTCAGCAAGTTCAGTTAAAACTAACTGTGTGTTAAAAGATATTACAAATGTAAATAATATACATGTGCATAACAAAAAGATTGGTAGATTGAATAGATATTTAAACCCATGCTGTCTTTTATTTATTGTCTGGTTCCCTGGGCACTGTGGTCAACAGGCCAATTTGTCTATGATTTATTAGGATATATCTGTTGTGTGATAAAGCCTATGTTGCCCACATTTTCCATGATACAACTAATTTTTCCCAAGAGTGATTCCAACTTTGTGTTATCGGCGTTATTTTTTAGCAATTGTGGTAGTAAAGAGCAGTTCATCATTTCGATATTTTGACTTATAAAGTCTGTCTTTTTACTTTGGAAAAATTTAATGAATTATTTCAGATTTACAAATTCTTTCTAATGTTAAAATTGGTGAGAATTATGGTGCTTGTGTTCAATCACAAAAGTGATCAGGGGTATTTCTACTGTTTATTAGAGAGAATCTGCCTTGATTAACTTGTTTATGGTTTACCTTTTGTTACATTTGGCCATTTATGTTTTTTTTTAAATTACTTCGAAATTCTATTTAATATGGTGAAGTGAATTAGCATAATGTCAGCTGACACCAAATTAACATGAATTGTCCCTGAGTGTTTCACAAAAATGACTAGGAGAATCTCAACTTCATAGCATAAGCAGTGTATGCAAATGGAGTAAAATTAACCATCCAGATGGGGGAAACCTCCAAAATTGAGAAATATCTACTGGAAGATTTCTAATAGACACAGATTCACCAATTAGTTTTTTTTAATTATGCAAGCAGGTGGCTAAGGGTGTAGGTCTCCTACCAAAATATAAACTATCAAGCTGGAACCCGAAAATCTGAGGGAGCTGACACACTGACCTTCTTCTTGCCCCGGAAACAGTCTAAGTTTCCCAAATACAGTGATATGATAGAGCAGGCTGACTTAATATTTTGATAGCCTGTAATTATGCTGATTGTAGTTACATGACCTATGTATGTTACATCTATCAATGTTGATGTATTACAGCACCACAAAAAAAACCTTTTAGACACGTTAGAACTATATCATTTTTTACTGTATTCGTAATTTAGAAAGTTAGGGGCTGATGATGACATACTCTCTGTGAATGCACCGTGTTACTTGATTGCAAGTGAGAAGCAGATTAGAAAATGATAGACTTTTTTCACAATTGGTCATTTAGGCCTCTATTAATGGTTAAAAGGTCATGGTTTATGTTTTTGAATTAATACACTTTACTTAAATTTTTAAAGGTTGAATAGGTCGTGTTGGTAAGATGAATCTCAGCCTTTTTGAGCTTCCGATTTGACTTATAATCCATTCTATGTTTTTCTCAGTCAGTCTGTTTTTCACTGGAACTGCGTCCCCACATCTTATGATACGCTTTGAAAGTTTTAATGATGTCACATGGCTTTTACAGTTTTAAACCTATGAACATTTCATCTGGTCAGATTTAGACCGTTTTTGATAACTCTTAAGAAGATCATTAAAATGAGGATTAAATCATACCTATATGACAGTTACATATGACCAAAACAGTAAGGTTTAAATCTTTATAATAATACTCTAAAAATAAGCTCTAAAATAATACATCATCAAATTACAAGTCACCTAAAAGTTAGTTACAAAGCTGTGGAACTGGGAAAAACCATATGTTTCCAGAGGACAAACATGGTAAAATCTCGTGGATGTTTTTGAGGGCTATTAGAAATCATTAACTAGTGGGAATAAAAGCAATGAAACACAAAAATTATAAGATATTATTATTATATGTATAGATGTGTCAGTTTTGGTCTTCCATGTTAAAAGATATTTGGGAATTTCAAATGAAGAAATTTGTGCAAATTAGAATTTACTTTAAGGCACAAGTTATATTATTATCCATAATATAGTATTTCAAAATGTCAATTGTTTATTTTTTTGCGATGAAAATACGCTTACAACTTGTGTTAGTCAATTCATCGACAAATAATTTGAATATATGACCATGAAAGTCTTTGAAATTGGATTGTTAATAATTCGGGATTTTTATTACTTCTTAGGATGTGGTCATAATTAAAATAACAAATTTCATATTTAAAATTCAACAACATTTTGTAAAAAGCTCAAGTTTCAATTTTTTAACAGAATATACATCCAGAAGCGAACTTGACATTCAAGGTTATATTACAGTTACATTACAGTTACATTACAATTATGCTTGAACATGACAATGAGCTTGTCCCCAGGTTACACACTAGAGAGGGTATTACGACCATCTTGGACAGCAGGGGAGAATATAGGCGATACTTTAAATTTCCCAGTGTTTGCAAAAAAAGGGAATGCAAAGTTTGGCCATGTGATAAAAGAATTGCAGAATTCTCGACAAGCAAGGTTCCTCTGAGAATAACCTGTGGCGTGGTGAAGATATTTGGTTGAATTCTATACAGTTACTCCACAAATTAGCTTCTGGTATTTGAGAATCAATGCAATCTGTAAGTACTCTTCTACCACAAAGAAAGAATGAGTTGATATCAAGGAAAAATATCCGGTGAATTTACTGAGAACAACAAAACTAGTAGAACTTTTTGGTGACTGCCCTACGACAGAGGTATGACATGAAAGAATATGCTACCTATTGTGTCAAAATGTCATGGCAAAAAGGTCAAAGTAAACATGAAGCCAAGGTCACCTAGTGTGGTGTGACCTTGGAGAAGGTATAAGGTGAAACTGAAGTCACATACGAGGCAAAGCCTGAAAGGCTTGAATGCAAGCCAACATAATATAGAAGGGTTCAAAGCCTAAACCACTGAACAGTACAATAAATTTGATTTTATGTCAGGAGTAGGACTATTATGCAACATATCAGTAAATCATAAGTTGTAAATTGAAAAGGAGAGAAAGTATTCTATGTGTTAAGTTTGTGGTTAAATTATGAAACTTAACGTTGATGCAAAGAAGAAAAGCATCCGGAAAGGTCCTTGATTAAGATGAGTTTTGAGGTTATGTAAGAAAGAATAACCACGAAAAACAACTAGGACTAGGCTCCAGGTGTTTTAAGGTCATTTTGTGTAAAAGTCAATAAGATACCGGTGTGTCACTGAACTAATGACCGTGCAATCAATCTAGTTATAGTATAAACATAAAGCTTTAAATTGATCATGCCATACGGCCCCTTACTAACAATTACACCTTATAGATTGCAACAAACGTAGAGGCCATACAATTCTGACTGTGCATATGAAGGGATCTTGTATGTGATCAGCTCAGTTTTAAAGTGTACTCTGTGTTTAACTGGAAGCTGGGGCCTTCACAATGTAGTGGTTAAAGTGCTAGCTTTCAACTTCTGAGGTCGCTGGTTCGAATTTCGGCCCAGGCCCTTCAAGTTGGAAAGTTGGTAGTTACTTGCCAATGCCCGGTGGTTTACAGTGCAAAATCTTTATCAACTAGTATGCATTGGTTTCTCCACCCGTAAAAAAAACACCACGGGCTTCCAGTTAAATTTAGATTTATTTTTTGTTTTACATCGCATTCGACAGCCAGGGTTCTATTGCGACTACCCATCGCAATAGAACCCTGGCTGTCAAATGCAATGTAAAACAAAAAATAAATCTAAATTTAACTGGAAGCCCGTGGTGTGTTTTTATTTCAATTCTGAAGACATAAAGATTAGAATGACCAGCTAGATGAGTGAATTTTGAAAATGCTGGAGTCTTCTGAAAGTGAAAGTCTAAGAGAGAAGTGGAGATGAAATAACATTGGTCCAATCAATTTATTTTATTTTTTTTTATTTGAGGTTTTACATTGCTTTCAACATTGTACATGTCATATCAGGACGGGTAGTTGAAAGGGCAGAGGTAACCAGTACATACAGTTGGTCAAGGTTCTGTACTGTAAACTGCCGACAAGCAGCAAGCAACTACCAGCTTTCCCACTTGAGGTAGAGCCGTGAACCGAACCCCAGCCTCAGAGGTAGGAGGTAAAAGTGTTACCACTCTGCCACCATGGCTCCCTGTGATCCAATCAGATGCTTATTAGAGAATTTGCTGGAAGAATATGTGTGCGAGATGAAGAAGATGATAAATTCTATATTGATCTCTGATAAGGATTCGATAATATTTAGTGCTGTTTCTTGTTTATTTTAGTGCTGTTTCTTGTTTTATAGGCACAGTAATTTATTTATTTACCTATTTATTTAATTTTTTGGATCATTACGTCGCTTTCAACACTGTACAGGTCATATTACGACAGGTAGTTGGGAGGGCAGAGAAAACCATAACACACTTGGTCAAGGTTCTGTACTGTAACTGCCAACCAACGGCAAGCAACTACCAGCTTTCCCACTTGAGGTCAGGCCGAGAACCGAACCCCGGCCTCAGAGGTGGGATACAGGCACAGTAAGTATCTCAGGTTATTTGGCCACTGTTTTTGCAAAGAGTCTATTGGATAGTTTGTTTTTTTATAAATGCTTACAAATACAATTCATAGACCTATGTTTAAATCAATCACCATTGTGATATCCTAATACCCGTGTGTGCTATTTGTTTCCTCACAACCCTAATATGAAGCATATGACCCATTTCACTATAGTTGTGACGCTTAGGAGCATAAACATGTGTTCCATAGGCTTCTTTAAAAAAAATATCATACTTAACCTATCAGAGTTACCAATTAGACTTATAAATGCCCCCACCACGAGTAATTATAGGCTTAGGAATCTCAGGAGGATTGGTAAATGATTATGCCTGAGACCCTGTCTATCACTAGAATTTGGCTGTACTTGTACAATCAGTATTGAACGTTCTGTACATGATCATCCCAATTATAGTTTTAAAAGGGTTTAAGATAATTATAAAGACCTCCCAAATAGCCAGTTTATGATAAATTCAAACAGCTTAGTATTGGTATAAACTCTTCCAATAAGGAAGCACTCAGGAGGTATCAGAACCCCTGTTAACAATCGTCCTGAATGTAGTTTGTGATGGCTTAAAGATTGTTCCGATTGTCAAGATCGACATCCTGAATGACAAAAGAGTGAGAGATATTATTCCCATTGGGAATCAGAATGCAACAATGCGACAGCCCTCTTTATTTTATTGTTATGAAGTTTTCCCATTTCATGTCTATTTTAAGGCGATTTTACAAAAAGAAATGTGGACAGTTCTGTTCTATTTTAGTTCTATTAAATTCCAGTTAATCATATGAGGAGTCTTGAGTATTAACTAATGCTATACCATGCCACATGTTTTACTTGATTCAAGTTATTTCAAACTGACAAAACTGCCCTTTGACTTGTGAAATAATATTGTATGTATTTCGTGTATTTGATACCAAGTTTTTAAGAGGCCAAATGTTATAATATTAAACTAACTTCAATTAACCAAAATTAAGATTAAGTTAACAACCATCAATGTCCCAGGAATAACATAGGTTTAAAAAAGTCATGAAAATTACTACTTTAGGAATATTTTCATTCGTTTAATAATTCTATGTGTATTTATTTCCTCCTTGAAATCCCGTAAACTATTCATATCGAATAACGAGGATCAATGTGTATACAAAGCTAACTGTAAACAGGTTATTTATAGAGCTATTTATGACCGTTTCCACTTCCTTATTCCTTGTATAATTCCAATAAACCTATGATTAATACATGTACAAATCAAATATCAGAATACCTGTAATAAGATGAAGTATAACTTCTTTACTTTTTTGTTTTAAATAAACATCAAATCTTTTATTCCGAATGCTTCTGCGATGTTTAGAATAAGTCAAGTAAACGAGTCCCATCTGAAAAATATATATAGTTTATTCTTATTTTTGTACAAAACTTTATGGCTTAGTATCACCTCAAGAAATAAAAAAAGATTACCCTAACAAATATGAAATATATATGTTACCAAAAAAACAAGACTTAATACTGACATTAAAATCTCGTTCATTATAGTTTATTTCTCCTATTCAATTTTATTTCTTACAAAGAAAAGAAAAAAAGAAAGAAAATGAAAGGAAAATTCTGAACATTCTTATCCCGAATTAGGTATATCCTGAACAAGATTCACTTAAATTTAGAATGGCCTCAGATAGATTTAAATGTTAAGACGGCCTTGACCTCAACTAAATATTAATACCTCATTCGTCAAATGGTTACACTCAGTTGAAACCAAGGAAATGTACATGATTATTTGTGTTGTTTGAATATGTATAATAAATGCAATTTGCTACATATTTTTAAGAGTTTCAATAAACAATTCCAAAGTCCAAGGTGGGACAAAAACAGCTTACATCATAGTTGCAACGTATTTCATTTTTGGCATATTCTGTAACTACTGTAGAAAGGGAGTGGATTTTGATGTAATTTCATAAGATCATCATCCACACATAGATATTGGAAGAGATACCAGAAAGACCTAACTGAAGATATGGCATCAAGCTGTAACTGAAGCATAAACTGAAAAGTGCAGTATTGCCCGACTCAAGTATTCTTCAGGTTTAATAGCAGCAAGAATATGCTATATGAATGAAACCATTGTCAGATTTCCTTTACATTTGTTAGATTTTGTACGTTACAATTGTTAAAATTTCTATATATATGTCAATATAATTTATACTAGAATGAGGTTTCAAAACTGCAAAGTAACAAAATATACCAGTTTCTTATACAAACAGCAGTTTACAATGGTCAGTCGCATTTGTATATTATAACTGCTATTAAATTGGGAGATTTACAAGGCTACCATATCACATGCAAAGTGTCTGCATATCTGACACATACATTAAATCATTATGGTGTTAGTTACAGAGGGTAAACACATGTAAAACATCTGAGTGTCTGTCACACAAAAGTAAGTTAAAAATGTGACAAAATGCATCAGGTAAGTCACATATGATAAACACATGTAAAACATCTGAGTGTCTGACATACAAATTGAGCCAATTTGGTGTAATATAGTATGCAAAGACACACAGGGTAAACGCATGTAAAACATCTGATTGTCAGTCTCACAAATTAATTAACAGTACAATGTAAGGTGTAGGTGGCACAGGGTAAGTATTCATTTGAGCTATTTTCCAGATAAAGCCTCACTTTGTACTTGCCAGATGTAGGCACACTAACCTACAATGCAAGAACACATTGCACAATGAGAGGAAAATGTGTACACCAAATAACCATGTGAATAATTGGGAATAAATTCTATAAGCTATTTTCGGTGAGAGTCAGGTATCATTAACTTAAATTAAGCAATCAAAAATATTTATAAACTATCAATTCACCCTTAGGAAACACCAAGGGTGAGTATTAGTTTAAGGTTGATTAAATGTGTAACTATAATTATAATGTCTAACTATAAATGACACAATGTAAAGCTATTTGTAAATAATGTATTACCTAATTCTACCTAAATACATTACCCTATGTCATTTCACAACTAATTAATGGGCTTGTTCCACCAGGGGTGACCCTAACAGACCTTCACTGACTAAATGCTTGGTTAGGTGAGTTAGGGTCGAGGACAAAAGTCAGGAAGAAAAGCATGGAAAAATATGAGTTGTTGTAATTTCACTGACAGGACGTTGTATATATTCCAGCTTGTCTTGATCCATAACTCTACCTGACTTGAGGTTGGCCTGTTTTCCTACATGAACAGACATGAAAGTATTAGGACAAGTTTTTCAGGCCAAACCCATAGGTCATACCTGGTAATGAAAAGCTGTAGTGAGAACCAGAGAAAACTGGAGCAGTCTCCTGACCCACAATGGCCAGACTGATTAATTTGTGCACTTAGGATCGCAAGTTGGAACACTGTATAGACCCCTAGGTGCTACTGTTACCCATCTTTTGCCACTGCAAAGATGCCAGCTATTCATCCACAAGAGTTCTGCAGTTCTAAGCTTAGGACCCTGTTGTTTTGGGGGTTTTTTTAGTTAAAATCTTTGATTTACATTCAGATGTGCAGACAAAAGATAATTCATCTGAACCCAAGATCAGCACCTGATATACAACCAACACTTTTATTACAGCCCCTACCACCACTCAGGGGAAGAAGAGAGCCACAAAACCCTTAGGTCATGCCATGGATCCTTCAAAGAGAAGACAAAAGATGCTATAGAAACCTAGAGGTCCACTTAGAATGACCACTGCCGTTTTTAACCTCATTAAAGAATGCATACACCATCAAAATTAAGAAGAGAGTCACCAATTTTAGGGAAATCATTAGAAGCTGTCTGCCACTGTGGCCTAGCGGGTAACACACTTGTCTAGGAACTCGGAGGACGTGGGTTCAAACCCAGGTAGAGGCAGATACATAGTGGCTTGGATGACCACTTAAATGGCCATCCCCTGTCATAAGGTCCTATTCCCAGTGTCAGGCTAAAAAACCTCAAGGACGTTGATAAATGCTGATCCTTGAGCCTCTATCTTCCATTTAGGAGAATGTGAGTTACTTGTGAGTTGGGGCTGTACCTGTGCAGTCATATGGGTTTAATAACACTTTAGGTCCTGTAGTGTATGGAGCACCTTGAGGCTAGTTAAACCCTACACCCGAAGACAACTCACTGGGGAAGAGAGAATTGCAAACTGCATGATCTTCAAAGGCAGACACAAAAGCACACTGTCCTCATGACAGTGGGTTGAAAATCTTGAATTCTGTTTATACATTAGAAAGGTTTCTAAATATGGTTACTCATTCCATGCATATCATCACATTGTTTGAATTCCGTTGTGTATTTGCATTGATGTTACAGGTATCACATGTCAAATATCGTTCAACAAAATCGTAAACACTGTTATTCATAAAAATTTTGCTACTCATTTCTATTTGAGCCAAGTACTTTTGTTCAATGTACATATTGTTTACAAATCTTTGAAAGCCTGAAATATTCAACTTTATATGCTTTTGCGAACATTGGAAAATACATTATTTAGCTGTAATGCTAATTATATTAACTAAATAATTGGGCGTCTCTAATTCCCAATGTTCCAAAAGTGACTGTGCTTGGTTTTAATTCAACCTTTGAGACTTGTTTGATCCAAATTTTGATATCCAAAAGCAAGAGCTTCCTTCGCATGAAAGAAAAAAATGGTAAAATGATTCTTCACTCTCATGAGAAAGGCCACATGTAGGTGAGGTAGATAATTTAATTTTATGTACACCTGTTACTCTATATATGATTTTATATTGAAACCAGATTAGAGGATCACCTTGTATTGAAACGAAGCAAATTGTGTGTATGCTTTTTCCAGGAATCGTACCCAATGGTATGTTTAAATCAGTTTCCCAGTTGTATAGACGCCTTAGATATTTTGGTTGATTTATCAGTTTCCAGAGATCATAGAAATCCTTACTTCCTTTTGCAGATTTACAGAGCAAATTAATGTGATTATAGTAGTAGGCTCATTGGATATTTTCTAGTGTGACTGCATGGTTAAACGTGTATTTTTTTAAAACTTGAAATTATTCTGTAGCAAGAAAGAAAGTCCATATGGACAGTAAAATTTAAAATGATGCTTTCATTTGTCAGCTAGCCTGCAAAAGTTATATGCATGCACTAAATCATAACTTTAAAAAAAATCTCCTCGTTACAAGTTGTCATCCGTTGGTGTTGAAAATCAAATGATGCATTCTGCATGCCAACTCTCCTTTTATAGCTACAGATCCCATAACCAATAAGACACGAGTCAGCAAGATGGAGACCTGTCCAATGTGTCTCCTAGCTTGTCTGTTGCTGTAGCCAACTTATTGGTTTCCTCTTATGTCTTATCTTGTTATGTTCCCGGCTCATCCTGCTGTCATGAAACCGACGCTGTGGCCAAAAATCGGAGATCTCCTGTCCCGATATGGAGACACCAAGTCTGGTCATGGATTATTACAACAGACTGGTTTCCTTTCAAATATACTCAGTATTATTCTATGGCTTGTTATGTGGTGAGGTCAGGTTGGCAAGTGCTTCCAGCTGAGACGGTAAGTCTATACAACAGGTCTGGAAGTGACACAAGGACAAGCCAGTTTTCTGACTGATGCAGCCACAGTCAGAATGAATAGAAAGTGGATCAGCAAAATGTCAAATATGTGTGATTTTTAGCCAACCCACCAAGTAAAGCCAGCAAGCCATAACTCATAACCCACCCTAGCCAACAATGTAACAAAAGCAACCAACTCCTCAGTCAGTGCGGGCCGGCTCAGTGGAACCCCATTATTAGGTATAATTTAAGTGAACGTTTTCCTTTGTTTTCATAAATATTTATATGAGAATTACATCACCTTTAAGCTGTTACCCATGTTGTTAAGCCTGAGACACAGTGGTCTTATGATGATAATGACTGAAATTGACCAAGCCTCAACCATGTTATTGAATTAGATCTAACGAAAGGATATATTTTTTTCGTACCTTGCACCAGAGCTCCTTTTCGTGCTTTTCAAACTTGATATACTGTCGTGTTGGTTCCAGATAATACCAAAGGGGAGTTTTCCTCCACATGTAATACATGGCATTTTTCTTTGGATCTGGTATGCCAAACTTGAGCACCGTTTCTTTGCCTTGGACCACCACATTAAGTGATTTGGCATTCATCATTTCAAGTCCTAGGTCAAAGAAATAGCTTTCCAGTGGGGCCAAGTTCTATAGAGAGAAACAAAGAGTAAACAGTGAGCAATTGTTTCAATGTTGTTTTCTTCTGTTATGCTAATATTTCATCACGACCATTAATATAACTTAGTACTATAGATATAAACATACATAATGCTTCACGAGGATTGCAAATATGCCTTTTGATGACAAGTTCTTGTTCAGTAAGTACACAAAATGTTCTATAACTAAATAAGTAAGAAATAACATTTTACCAGACAGTATGCATACACAAACCAGAATCATTCTATTTGAAAGTCTAATGCGACTTTTATACGACTCTGTAAAATGCGCATTCTAAGGCGCAAAGAAATCCACAATTGTGAGTCCATAATACTCGGATATCTGGGTACATGTAACAGGTCTGGAACAACAGAGACACCCAGAAAGAATCCTAGCATGAGATCAGTAGCTTCTGTATGTAATTTTATATCCCCATTGAATAAAATTGTAACAAGTTCTTAATAAAATTTTCATATAGAGATTTGCCTAGATAATAAAACTTAACAAGCTGAATCAAAACCCAATGCTGTGTATGGAACCATATAACTGCAAGACATCCAGTCATAACACAATAATAATGCAAACCCATCACCAGGAGTAGAAAAATACTACAACTAAAAACAAACTCAAAAAAGAAGCCAAAGGTCAAAATAGGTAAAATCTATGGCGGCCGGACCACTTTAACCAGAACTTTGTGAAATAGAATTTTATTTTGAATTTAAAAAAAAAACATTAAAAGGCCTTGAATTGCCATTTACTAACATTAACTGTTATCTGTAAATCCTGGGTTAAGTAGTTAAATGCTTACTGTTATGTTGGTATAATTTCTTGCATGAGCATTTGCTTAATAATCCTTGCAAAAATAGATATGTAACATGGAGTCCTAACAGACACGTACCCACATTTAGGGCACTGTCAAAAGTCAAGACCATATTGTTTCCAGTGTATTTTTGGGCATTATGGTCAATTCAACAACCGGGACCAAGTTTGACCATTGTTTATAGGATTTCTTACCTGCCACCACAATCTTCCATGAAACCAGATCAAAAGGATGATAGCTTAAATTGCCATGTGCTGATTCAAATGCAGACTACTTAACATACTTAATTACTTCCAAGAAAGCATCTTTAACTAGGCTCAAGTATAAGCAGTCAACAGTAAGAGAGATTAAATTAGACTCAAACTCACCATAAATTCCAGATAGGTAACTTGGCGTGCCAGTAACTGCCACTTGGGTTCGTCAGGATAGTGAGTATAAATGAATTCGTGTGGGTCAGTCAGAAAGAAGAATTCATTTATTTCATGATGGAGTTCCACAGGTTTGTCATCTATTCTTTTATATCCCTGTGCAAAAGAATCTGTCGATTAATGTTATATGGCACTGATGTGTTTGAACAAGAAAATCAGCAGAATGGATGTGGGTTGGCAAAAGTTGAAGGTGATTTGCAAGAGATGACATAAGGAACTGCAAATATTAGCGACACCTTGGGACTATTGAAACTGATGTACATGTCTTTCTACCAAGTTTTGAAAATTCTGCATAGAAAACCATCACTGGCACTGACGGTTTCAGATAAGCACATTTCCAAATTTTATCCAATGGTATCAATGTGTATTACCTGCAATACCAATTTGCACCCAACTACAAGGGAACAAACTATGTCACATCTTTACTATCAACACAGTATATATAAGTATGTCCTTTCTTCTGATGCTCTGTGAGGAGAATTATCCACAAATTATTTGATAACCCCCTTTATGGTAACCCATGACTCACATTGTTCCCTTTTAGCTGTTTTATATTATTTATTGTTTCTGTACTTTTCATTAATCGATATTCCACACATCATGGAATTGAATTCAAAGTCCATCTGAAACATTTACTCTTTGTGACTTTGGCTTGTTAGTTACAGGCCAAGGCCATTTAACTTTTATTTACCCCTGCCAAGGAGGCATCAAATTCACGACCATGTATTTGTCTGTTTGTTACGAGAATTACTCAAACATTACTGGTCAGATCCTCACTAAAAATTAGAAGACAGATTTTCTTCCAACTGAAATACCATTAAATTTTGAGAGTAATCCGAATCACGGCCTGTTTACAAAACAACCAAGATACAGATTTTCCTATTTATTTATTATCGAGCCATTTTTAAAATTCATCCATGACTTGGATGAGTGTTCTTGTTTATGTCTTTATACATAACTGACATACATATTATGGATGGCTGTGCCAAAATATATTTCCAAATTTAAGTTTTGAAGCAAAATTTTAAAAAAAAGTCTGGAAGCTAAACAGAAGATGTGTAATATATTAATGCTGCATAATAATCATTAATATGTTTTTACAGCGTTAACCCGAATAACAGAACTAAAAGAAAAAAAAGCAGTTACAATATCAACTTATTTAAAAAGATGCTGTTGCACAACAGGTAATATTTATTTATTTGTGGTTTTACGTCGCTTTCAACACTGTACAGGTCATATCACGACAGGTAGTTGGAAGGGCAGAGGAAACCAGTACATACAGTTGGTTAAGGTTCTGTACTGTAAACTGCCGACCAATGGAAAGCAACTACCAGCTTCCCATTTGAGATAGGGCCATGAACCGAACCTCGACCTCAGGTGGGAGGTGAGACTGTTACCATGCGGCCACCGTGGCCCCCCACAACATCTCATAAAACAAATATACACAACAGCAGAGCACGGTAAATAATAAAATTGAATCATCATCATCATAAAAATGATGTTTTCCCCAATACTTTTGAACAAGTTAGAATAGACATGTCTTTGGTGTCTTTGATTTTAGACCCGATTATGATCTGCTGGGCAGGTTAGAACACGGGGTTTTTACCTGTGAAGGTTTACTAGAAAAAGACAATTACCTACTTGATCATTGTCATCAAGCAATTCCCAATCACCGTGATATTGCTGCAATCCATTCTGACGACACCACAGATTATAAGATGCCATATGGATATCAATAAATCTCCAGCAGCCTTGTATCTCCACAGCAACCCAAACTGTGGTTACACCCACCTCGCCATCCGAAGACCACACTATATTGTCTCCAGTGAATACATTTGATTTACCAATGCCTTTGACTTCCTGCACATGTAGTCCTGCCCACCTAAAGATTGTAATTGAAAAAAGAGTTTTTCACACTTGACGAGAGAGATTATATTGTATCCAATGTGAAGTGTAAACATCAAAAATAGTATAAGTGGTTATGTTTTTGTATGTGTTGCTTTGTGTGTCAGTCAGTTTGGTTCTTTGTCCGTATTAGTATTAACTCCAAAAATAATTAACAGATCTTTATGATTGAGAAATCGAAAGGAAATAAAATGTTATAGTCTCTGGTCCCAACAGCCTAACATTGTGGTTAGAATGTGTCAAAAGCTCTGCATCAAGAAGATTCTCCATCTATATTTCTGGGCCTTGGGGTGCACTTGTGTGTATGTGTGTGGCGTTCTTGACTACTCTGAGTGGTATTCTGTTAAAGATTTTGATGTATAAATAGAATCTGATATAGTGACGTCAATTCCCCCATGTATTGTCTTCTGGATCAAGAGCAGTGTTCTAAGGCGGTCTCTTTGTTTCTAGAGCAACCAGGATGGTATAATAAACATTTATTACTTTGTTTCTGGAATGGCTAGAACCGTGTAGCTAATACGTAATATATTGTTTCTTTGTCTCCGGAATGTTCGGGGCAGTATATTTTAAATATATATATATATATATATATATATATATATAGATGGAAAATATACTGCTTAGTTCAGCTGTGACTTAGAAGTAACCTGATCTGCTTGAGTTTTGACTTAGAAACAGTCAGATGTGTTTCAGGGGTGAGTTAGAAGTAGGCTGATGTACTTGAGTTGTAATACAAAAGCAGTCAAAAGTTTTTCATTTGTAATTTAGAAGAAGTCAGAAATTGGCAGTGGTAAAGTTATGAAGGTTACTTGTAAAAATGATAGAGCAAATTGTGGGTTCAGCTTGTTGAAGTGATCCAGAAAGGCTGTGGATTCAGCATTAAAAATTAATGATTGGGGGCTGTGGATTCAGTGTGTACTGGTTAATGGTGAGAGCTGTGGATTTAAGCTGTTGACAGTTTTCCATTATACATTTATATACAGATGAAGTTGAAATAAACTATTTAAGTAAGAAAAGAATTTTCATTTCCTGACCGATTTACAAAGAATCTCGACTGTCATACCTTACTTTACAGTTTGATTTAATCATAATAGGATAGTTTACTGGTAGAAGTATGAATTAAGCTTACATAACGCTTTATAAATATACACCTTGGTTAAAATCTTTCTAAAACAACAAAAATTATTAAATAATTTCTCCTAATCACTGTATACTACAAAATTCTAGAATCTGTATCTAGATTATCTTCGAGGAAAACTGAAGCACGGGAGGACCCAACTTTGTGTGAATACATGACCCCCGTGAGCTGTATAATCTTCAGTTATGTACATTGACAAAAATTAATCAAAATTAATCCCGCCCCTTTAGAGGACGATAGCAAATAGATCTCACTAGAAACCAATTACAATAACAGTACAAGCCTTAAGCATATATAGTCAACCTGGTTACTTACACACATAATTGGTGAAACAAATCATTCAGTCTCTTTAAACATTTCTTGATTGACAACAGGATTTCCTTGACACTTCCGTTTACAGCCATCCCTTCTGTACCATAAGGATCCAGACTACAGGTCCAGACAAAGAGAACGCGCACCTTTTCCAAGTCTGTGCTGCAGATCTTTATCAAATATTTTACTGCACCATGAGGTGTTGCTTGGACCAATCCTGGTGGTGCCTAAACAGTCATGTAGATTTACTTGATACAAACTACTACTAAGGAATGAAGTATAATTTTATAACAAAAATTATTTCAAACAGGCAAATAATTATCCAGTTTCATATACATAACTGTGTACTGTTACAGTATATTATTGAGACCTACATTATTAGATCTGCCATTAGGGGGCTACGGTGGCAGAGTGGTAACACTCTCACCTCCCACCACTGAGGCTGGGGTTCGGTTCCCGGCACAGCCTCAAGTGGGAAAGCTGGTAGTTGCTTGCCGTTGGTCGGCAGTTTACAGTACAGAACCCTGATGAACTGTATGTACTGTTTTCCTCTGCCCTTCCAACTACCCGTCATGATATGACCTGTACAGTGTTGAAAGCGACGTAAAACCCCAAATAAATAAATAAATACATCTGCCAGTAGACTATGTAAAATGGTGCCTGGCCAAAGGAAGAAGTGTTAAATTTTTTTTTAAAGATCCAGATCATATTCTGGATATGAAAAAAATGAAAAAAAAAATGAAAAAAACACTCCTTCTGAGGCCTGTGTTCTAATTTTGCATTATTTATTCATGTAGATAAAATGGGGCAATTAGAGCATTTCATTTTTTTATGTCTGAGTGATCAAGATTTTCTGACTTCGGAGTTCATCTTTGTTGCAGATTAATTCCTACAAACAACATGTCAAATTATATTTTGGCCTGTGAATGGAAATGTTGAGCTAAACTTCTCCATACTTTGGAAAAAAATATAATCGGTGTTGGGAAGTCTGCAATTTGGCCACCAAGTGGGAAGATCACAGAGACACTTGTCTGACCAGACAACAGGCGTTTTGTGTCTTGCACACAAATTCTTGCTTAGTTTTGCATTGTTCAGTGTAATATACATTGATGCAGCTAAAATTTTACTATTAAAACAGTACTAAACTAATTATCCACACCGAATACTTTTAAAGGTACAATAATATAATGCATGTGTGCAATAATACAGAACAAAGCCATTGAAAATACATCTTTAAAAATTTTATTATTGTGTCAGTCTTGTAAATTAATTTAAACTTTGCATTTATTTGTACATCCTAATTGTACTGAACTGAGGCCATGCTTAAAATTTAGCCAGTTTAATAAAAGTGCAATTAAAAAAGTATATATTGGCTCAAAGGAAAATAAATCGATAAACAATATCATAGCCATGTTAAAAAAAATCTGCAAAAATTTCATCAAAATATAAAAGATATAACATGTTCAGAAACAAATTTATTGTACTCAGATTATATTATCCGATGATCATTTTTATTTAATATGGATGGGAGAAGGAAACAAATGAATAAAGATATTATAAAACTGTACAAGTTCATACAGCCTTTACATAATTTGATTGTTTTGCAGTTTCAAAAGCTAAACTACTTAAACATTTTGGTTATTTCAGGATAACAGGGACTCAATTGTGTAGTGGTTAACACACTCGCCTCCCACTGCTGATGTCATCAGTTTGAATCCCAGACCTGACTCTATGTGAGGGGACTGGTTATTACAGAGATTAAGCACTTGGACAACTGATTGATTGATTGATTGATTGATTGATTGATTGTATTTAGTGTTTAGTGTCATACAATTAACTCAACTGGTTTCTGACTGTCCCTTATCCTGGGGCACCTAATTAAAGTTTAATAATGTCACACCTTTAAAATTTATTTTGAAAGACACACATAATGATCACTATTTGAAATAAACCATTTAATTTCTGGCTTTAATTTATGCTGTAGTAATAGATGAAAGTTGTAATTCACCTTCGTTCGATTTAATTGAAGTCTCAAACACTGGGAAATGCATTAAATTCTGGCATAACACGAAATGACACACTTAGCATATGTGAAAGAAGTATATGGATACTATTTGAAACAGAAAACTTTCTTTGTGATCAGCGGAGTTTTGCACTGTACCCTGTATTCTACTGAAAGCCGGTGCTGTTTTTTCAATAGTGGAGTTATCTGGGAAAACATGAAAGATCAAATGATAATCCTGGATATTGAATTTCATTATGTGCTAGTCTCCCGAACTTCAAGTGTAGGAGTGAGGCAAAGATGAAATAACCGTAGTACAATGAATCAATTAATGGAGCATTTTCTGGGACATCTATGTTGAGATGATGAAGGAGGAGTACTCTTTATAGATCTTTTGTACGGACTCGATGATATATGGTTCTTTTACTTGTTTATTTACTGGCATGGTGAATATAACAGTCGATCCGGTCACTCCTTTTGCAAATAGACTGCTACTTAGTCTGCTGCTGACCATTTGAAAGCAAATAATAGTATACAGAAGCCGGTAGCGGAGAGGTTATCAGAACTTCAGCATCTAAATTCGACAGGTATGTCCTAATAAATAAAATCTCAACGTGGAGATGTGTTGAAGTTTTTGTTAAGCAAAAAGTGAGGTGGCCCACGAATATGTGTTGGCTGGTAGCAATAAAGAACATGTCACATACGACAAGTTTACAATGGGTCAGTGGAGGGCTAGCTTTTGCAGAGCCATGAGGGACGAAAATGATCAAAATTCTAAAAAATTCATGTTAGATTATTTGATATCTTTATTGGACAATTAGAATGACTTTTCCTGGGCCTCTGCAAAAGCCAGCCATGCAGTGCTGCTGTGTTGTATGGAGCAGGGAAAGATTAAAGATTTTACTGAAACTGACAAAATTGATAGGGTTAGGCGTGCGCATACGCAAAGGCACACCTCTACTGATGAAGATGCAGTTAAGAAGGTAGCAAAGCATAGCAATAGCAAATCTATGGTATGTCAGTACTACAATTTGGGAACATGCTCTCAACAAAATACATATGAAACGAAACGGGTCCTGTACAGACATATATGTTCTTTTTGTTTTGTAAAAAGTGGGGAAAATTTCCAACATACTGAAAGCGATTGTAGAAACAAGCAGAAATCAAAAAAACAGTAAGCTTGGGTGTGGGTCTGCGATCACATCAGGTTCATAGATATATTTGGTCAAGAACTGTAAATTCCAAACATGTCAAAGACGAATTAATGGCCAACAAAGAAACTGTATGGTCGTGGTTTTGTGTTTTTAAAGCTTATGATAACTGCTGTGATGGTAGGACGTATGCCCTGGCTTTCTGCACATTCAAAATCTCAAAGCTTTCCTCAACCACTTCATGATAACAAGAGTACTCGCATCATCGTGAATCGACGAAAGAATGCAAATCTTGTTACCCCATCAAAGGTTGGTATGAAAATTTATAGCAACGTCTCCCCTGGCATCAACGGTCATGTCAAAGTCCATTTGCAAAGTTCATGACCCTTGAAACAATGAAACCTTGCTCTCATTGCAAAATAGATTTGAAGTGTTGGAACAGCTTTCTGATAATGTATCACACCTTGCCTTATCTGATAAGAGGGGGATCATTGCAAAAACTGCACAAACAAAGGTTGCACCTATAAAGGGAAGGACTCAAAAAAAATCCCTTGTCAAACCAAAGTGACCAAATCTGATCGAGAGAATGGTGGCAGCGTTTGCAACGTTATAAAACCATCCAACTCTCATATTGACTACCAGTCTCATGACAAATCACAAGCAATGCTTTACACTGATACCACTGTTCCCATTGCCCTAGTACTTGAACATCTGGATCAAACACATAATATGCCAGTCAAATGTGACAATTTAGATCTTAATATGGGGTACCTTTAGATTTTGATAGGAAATGTCCCCTATCTTCCTCAAATACTAACCATGCTTCTGCATTGAATTATGAAACTCATGTCCTTTGACCCCACCAGACAACTAGCTAGAGGAGATATACTTTTGTTTACTAAAAGGGCCACCCTTCTGATATAATGGTCAACGACCCTTCAATCTAGATCCGACATCAGGACCATTCCACTTCCAGGTTTAAAACACTCACCACTGTGTCCAGTAGCTGCTCTGCATGCACTCGTCCTAAAACAACCAGGATCAAGTAATGACCCTGTATTTCTAATTTCCAGATCTCATGGATTAGTTCATTTGATTGATTCTATTGCCAGGAAATTTTTGACCAGGGTCTCAGTATTTCTTCATATTCAACCAAAACTTACTTTCCATGATTTCAGACGGTCTGGGGGACACTTGGGCCTTTTCTCTCTTCACCAAATCATCCACCATGGCACCTGGAAATTTGATGCTACGTGGTCCTACATACAAAATGTCCCTACTGATTCCTCCTCTGTCTCTTAAACTTTCCAACAACACCTACTTCTATAGTTTGGCTGTTTGATGGATTTTTCCCCTCCTGTTACAACCTAGTCTATGCCAGTTGCCTTAAAAATTTGTCTTTTACAGCTCCCAGCTTGACCTTGGCCTACAAGGTTCTAACGGCTTAACATCCAGGGTCATCAGTGGTCCATCTCCTCGGCTGCTTAGTGTCATGCATTTGCATTGGGCTTTATGTAACCATTTAGTAATTATTAAGCTTGGAGGGTTTATTTGGCCTTGTCTTGTTTTCACCAGTGACCTTGGCTTGTGCGACTGATCAAGGTCAAACCATTTTTCTGTAAACTGTCGGATTATCATGTTAATAGCTTTCTTGTGCTTTCTTAGTGACCTTGCTTCTGTAATTTGTCGAGGTCAGAGTTTAACACTTGTAAAAATCAGACTTATGTGCTAGTAATTGTCTATGTTATGATAACTCTGAAGTATTAAACTGTTAATGTAAATTATTGTCTTACAAGATTTTAGTAGAATTAAAATTATACATTAATCCCAATATCTAGTGCTATTTCTTGCCTTGTTCCGTGGGGGGAATGAACTCAATAACTACTATAATATCCTAATACTCTTGTGCCAAGTGTGTTTCCTAAGTGGCTTTATACTGAACCTTGTGATACATCTCTACACTTGTAAAGCTCTGAAGGATAATCACATGGTTCACATACCTCTACAAAAGTTCAAGCATATTTAACCTATGAGAGTTGACTTTCCTCTTCTGATTACTACTTTCATCTTCTGATTACTACTCTTATTACTTCCTCGACTGATTTTCTACAGATCACTTTTTTTTCGTCCCCAGACCTTCATGAATTGTGGTGCAGCATGATGAATACTTGTCTGCTCTCTGAAGTTAAGCGGCAATTAGTTAGTACTTCAATGGTGTGACCGTCTGAGTTCTGGACCAGTTGTGGGATGTGTATGAGTTGGAATTTCTTTGTGTCATCAAACTTTCGTAAACTCTAGTGCACTACTCGTGTCTCTGATGGCTTTGTGCTCATGTTAGGGGACCAAAACACCTTTTGGCCTTGTTCTAACTGTATTTTATGTTACCCACATTTTTACTTATAAAACCTATCCTTTCAATCACACATCTTACATTGTTCACTCTTTTTATGATGCGATACATTTTCCTGTTAAAAAAAGAGAGCCGACTGATTTTTCTGACAAGAAGAGGAGATTTACTAGTGCTCTGATTTATCCCAATGCCTGTTACAACCTAGTCTATGCCAGTTGCCTTAAAAATTTGTCTTTTACAGCTCCCAGCTTGACCTTGGCCTACAAGGTTCTAACGGCTTAACATCCAGGGTCATCAGTGGTCCATCTCCTCGGCTGCTTAGTGTCATGCATTTGCATTGGGCTTTATGTAACCATTTAGTAATTATTAAGCTTGGAGGGTTTATTTGGCCTTGTCTTGTTTTCACCAGTGACCTTGGCTTGTGCGACTGATCCAGGTCAAACCATTTTTCTGTAAACTGTCGGATTATCATGTTAATAGCTTTCGTGTGCTTTCTTAGTGACCTTGCTTCTTTAATTTGTCGAGGTCAGAGTTTAACACTTGTAAAAATCAGACTTATGTGCTAGTAATTGTCTGTGTTATGATAACTCTGAAGTATTAAACTGTTAATGTAAATTATTGTCTTACAAGATTTTAGTAGAATTAAAGTTATACATTAATCCCAATATCTAGTGCTATTTCTTGCCTTGTTCCGTGGGGGGAATGAACTCAATAACTACTATAATATCCTAATACTCTTGTGCCAAGTGTGTTTCCTAAGTGGCTTTATATTGAACCTTGTGATACATCTCTACACTTGTAAAGCTCTGAAGGATAATCACATGGTTCACATACCTCTACAAAAGTTCAAGCATATTTAACCTATGAGAGTTGACTTTCCTCTTCTGATTACTACTTTCCTCTTCTGATTACTACTCTTATTACTTCCTCGACTGATTTTCTACGGATCACTTTTTTTTCGTCTCCAGACCTTCATGAATTGTGGTGCAGCATGATGAATACTTGTCTGCTGTCTGAAGTTAAGCGGCAATTAGTTAGTACTTCAATGGTGTGACCGTCTGAGTTCTGGACCAGTTGTGGGATGTGTATGAGTTGGAATTTCTTTGTGTCATCAAACTTTCGTAAACTCTAGTGCACTACACGTGTCTCTGATGGCTTTGTGCTCATGTTAGGGGACCAAAACACCTTTTGGCCTTGTTCTAACTGTATTTTATGTTACCCACATTTTTACTTATAAAACCTATCCTTTCAATCACACATCTTACATTGTTCACTCTTTTTATGATGCGATACATTTTCCTGTTAAAAAAAGAGAGCCGACTGATTTTTCTGACAAGAAGAGGAGATTTACTAGTGCTCTGATTTATCCCAATGCCTGTTACAACCTAGTCTATGCCAGTTGCCTTAAAAATTTGTCTTTTACAGCTCCCAGCTTGACCTTGGCCTACAAGGTTCTAACGGCTTAACATCCAGGGTCATCAGTGGTCCATCTCCTCGGCTGCTTAGTGTCATGCATTTGCATTGGGCTTTATGTAACCATTTAGTAATTATTAAGCTTGGAGGGTTTATTTGGCCTTGTCTTGTTTTCACCAGTGACCTTGGCTTGTACGACTGATCAAGGTCAAACAATTTTTCTGTAAACTGTCGGATTATCATGTTAATAGCTTTCGTGTGCTTTCTTAGTGACCTTGCTTCTGTAATTTGTCGAGGTCAGAGTTTAACACTTGTAAAAATCAGACTTATGTGCTAGTAATTGTCTGTGTTATGATAACTCTGAAGTATTAAACTGTTAATGTAAATTATTGTCTTACAAGATTTTAGTAGAATTAAAATTATACATTAATCCCAATATCTAGTGCTATTTCTTGCCTTGTTCTGTGGGGGGAATGAACTCAATAATTACTATAATATCCTAATACTCTTGTGCCAAGTGTGTTTCCTAAGTGGCTTTATACTGAACCTTGTGATACATCTCTACACTTGTAAAGCTCTGAAGGATAATCACATGGTTCACATACCTCTACAAAAGTTCAAGCATATTTAACCTATGAGAGTTGACTTTCCTCTTCTGATTACTACTTTTCTCTTCTGATTACTACTCTTATTACTTCCTCGACTGATTTTCTACAGATCACTTTTTTTTTCATCTCCAGACCTTCATGAATTGTGGTGCAGCATGATGAATACTTGTCTGCTGTCTGAAGTTAAGCGGCAATTAGTTAGTACTTCAATGGTGTGACCGTCTGAGTTCTGGACCAGTTGTGGGATGTGTATGAGTTGGAATTTCTTTGTGTCATCAAACTTTCGTAAACTCTAGTGCACTACTCGTGTCTCTGATGGCTTTGTGCTCATGTTAGGGGACCAAAACACCTTTTGGCCTTGTTCTAACTGTATTTTATGTTACCCACATTTTTACTTATAAAACCTATCCTTTCAATCACACATCTTACATTGTTCACTCTTTTTATGATGCGATACATTTTCCTGTTAAAAAAAGAGAGCCGACTGATTTTTCTGACAAGAAGAGGAGATTTACTAGTGCTCTGATTTATCCCAATGCTTTCCAAGAGGAAATGATACATAAACAGTTAAGATGGGAGCTCACTTTTGTTCTGCCTGTTTTGCCAGGATCAGTCAGAGTAGTACCTTTACTAGAAAATTGTCTAGGTCTTATAATGACACCTGTATATGCAACATTTACAAAATATTAGAGAAATATACATAAGCTTTATTATAGCTTTATTTCACTGGTAAACACACACAAGGATGCTACAAATATTGTTGAAAAAATATGAGTGTAGCCAGTACTGGGGTAGTAGAGATTTGCACGTGCAAACAAACTGTATTCTGCCAACAAGAGTATCACTACTTGAATATCAAAGAACAGTCTGTGACTAGCTACAGTGGGTAAATATGCAAGCAAGGTACATGTGAGTGTATAATACAGCATGTGCAATTCCTGCAAGTGAATGGGGAGCACTTGCAACACTAGCAAGGAGAGCACACGTGCCCAAGCCTCTTGTAAATTTCCCTTGAGACATTTGTAGCATTACTGCATGTATGCAGAGAATAATGTGCATGCCGATTTTCATTTCCGGGGCTCTGCGACCTTGATATTCTGTTATAAAATCACACATGTAGCCTTAAGCCTCTCTTACATCTCATTGTGTGTATACACACGTAAGTTGCTGCAGATATTGTTGTTACTATAACAACAGTAAAAATTACAAATTTACATGAGTAGCTTGTTTTGCTGTTATAATCAGTTCTTTTGAATGTCAGTACAAATTATAGTAAAAAGATGTTTTGCTTGATTGAAAATATTCTAAAATGTGAGTATATATGGTAGAGATATAAAATATAAATGTGTATACTTTCCACTAATATCAACAAAGTGTTGCATCAGTTTTGATTGGTCCAGACTCAAAACTTGGCTGAGAATTTGGTCTCAGCTGAGATTACTTTCGTGAATCTCAACTTAAGCAGAGTCTCAGCTGAGACAAAAATCTGATTTGAGCAAAATCTCAGTTGAGATTTGGCTAAGACTTGAGACCTTTTGTGAATCTGGCCCCAGGGAGCTAAGAAGGATGATATTTACTCTTCACATGCAATGTGTTTGACCTAATCGCCACGGCACAGACAAAGTAATATTTTTTTTGTAATCCCCTTACCAATTTCCATAGATAATCGTATTACAAATGTGAAAAAGTGCCGATTTTTGTCAATATTTCATTAATTGTGTAAGCTTAAAATATGTCATATGCAAGTTTTTCTCCTTCCATTTGACAAAATCACAGTTTATGTATGAAGCACCTGCCATTTGGAAGGAGTTGCCTGATCACATATCATCTACCTTTCTGATATCTGTTAGATGAAAAAAATCTTACTTGTTGACCAAAGCTTATCCAAAATAGTTTATTTTCTTCCTGCTGTCCCCCAGGGGGCTCGGTGGTGTAGCAGTTCTCGCCTGCAACCTCTGAGGCCGCCTGTTCGAATCTCAGGCTGGGCACTTCATGTTTGAAAGTTGGTAGTTACTTGCCGATGCCGGTGGTTTACAGTGCAGTATGCACTGGTTTCCTCCACCTGTAAACTACCCATCGTAATATGACCCTGGCTGTTGAACGCGACGTAAAACAGCAAATAAATAAAGCCTGCTGTCCCCCAATACCTGGTTTTGGCTTATGTTTCATTTGTAACTTTGTCTGGCAGAGAGAGGAAAAAATGTAATAAACCACATGAATACTGAATTGCAAGAAGAATTTGGGTAGCTCGGCACTCGGGGTGGATTTTGACCACCCTTCACATCTTTGGTTTTTGCTAAAGAAGATTTTGGATTAGACACCTCACATTAGATCCAGTTTCACTACTAAGTTAAGTAAGGTGTTATGCACTTTTTTTTGAAAATATTTTACATATACTTCGTCAATAAAGTTTTAAATACATATGAATATATATATGTTACTGATGAAAGTTGATTCTAGTAAATACATGTGTAAATATTAAACCCAACCTGTTGTTTTCTTTGGCTTCCAGGCTAATGCAATAAAATTAGTACTTTTAAAGTATTTAATCTCCATCATATCGTTCAATGATGATTTTGTATGCTGTAACAAGTGCCATTTATCCCCTTTTATTTGCTCACTTCACTTATTTAGTTAGAATTATGAACATTGAATTGGTTTGATGGACATCAAGTGCTTTAAAAAGTTTTAAGATCATATATTAGGTTAAACCCATAACTTCTGTTCACTAGCATAAACTGTTTGTGAACTTTTCTCTTTGTTTAACATATTCTATTTGAAAGCACAATAATTTTCCAGCGGCTGATTTCATATTTAGGTATTTTAATCTGTGGACCAATTGAATCGGTCTTTTTTTCATAGGGACCACTTTGTTTAGAGTATTATATCTTGGGGTCGATTGGGTGGGTGCCAATTTGGTCATATACCTGCAAAGAAATTGCAAGAAATCACAGATATATGTAATAATTGGACCACACGGACTTAATGCTCCAAGAGAGACTTGCAGAGCTTGCTAGGCAGCTTACTGTATATCACCAAGTGTGTCAAGCCCGCCCGGTCACTTTTGAACCGTATGCTCCAACTTCTCCGAGATAATTGTCATAACAGTAAGATACTACTTAGTCCAGAATTTTTCAGAGATCTTGCATGGTTTAGAGTTTTTTTGTCACAATATAATGGTGTCACATATTATGACCACTCATTTTCTCGTATCCCAGTCCATCTTGACGCATGTTTGACAGGCCTAGGTGGAAAATTTGGTTCCATGGTGTATGCGCTTCCCATACCCCTAGGTTTCAAAGGCTATTCAATAGTCCATCTTGAAATTCTCAACATAGTTGTGGCAGCAAAAATTTGGGCCAGCCATTGGGCAGACAAAAAAATTGAAATTTTTTGCGACAACATGGCAGTTGTTGACATCCTCAACACAGGTAAAGCCAGAGATACAACACTGGCACATGATAGCAGCAATGTTCAACATTGACTATAATTTTTCACACATACCTGGAGTCCAGAACTCCATAGCAGATCTCCTATCACGCTGGAACCACGATTTTGAGCATCTAGAAAAACTTCTAAGTCTTATGCAAACACCAGTATGGGTAGATACACATATAGATCTTACAGAATTAAATTACTTTATATGAATACTTCACCAAGTCTTCTATATTTTTAGATATCCAGGGACCTGCAGCCCAGGTGGCCACCTCTGCAGCAGCCAGGTTACTCCAGGGCTTTAGACCCTCCACTTTCAAGCAGTATACCCGCATGTGGTCAGATTTCCAGGCATTCAAGGTGGCAGCTGGGCTGCTACCTTCTGAGGTAACGGTTCACATTCTTTTGGCATTTATGGAGTATCTTACTCACAATAACCAATCAAAGTCCACCATATCGAATTATATGACAGCCATACGTGCATTTCATATCATATATGCTTGTGACATCTTGCCTTTCAAAGATGAGCGAATATCATGGTTTTAAAAGTCACTTCAGATTACTGCTCCTCTCCATCCTAGGCTTCGCACAACTCTTAATATTGAGGTTCTTACTTCAATTGTACACATCTGTAGCAACTTTGAAGCTCCTGAAGTGTTCATCCCACTTTATCTTACATGTTTCTTCTCATTTTTGAGATTATCGAATCTTCTCCCTCACACAGTTAGAGCCTTTGACGTGACAAGGCAGTTGGCAAGAGGGGATTTGATTATCACTAAAAATTCAGCCCTATTGATTGTCAAATGGTCCAAAACCATTCAAAATCGTCGAGACATAGTTACACTTCCACTGCCCTGTCTTGGTTCATCCCTCCTGTGTCCTGTGGCAGCTCTTAACAAAATGATCTTGCATTATCCTGCTTCAGATAATGACCCTCTCTTTATACTGGCTAGAAACATATACAACATTCCTTTAACTGATTCCATTGCTCGGAAACACCTGAAATCTGTGTCAAAAATTCTCAACATTTTGCCTCCTTTGACATTCCACGCCTATAGAAGAGCTGAGAGCCTCCTGGGCCTTCCAGAATGGAGTCCCACTGGAATTTATTAAAAAACATGGCACGTGAAAGTCTGACGCTATACACACTTATCTCGCATTCAGTCCATCATTCCCATCTCCTGTCTCACTAGCATTCACTACTGCACTCTACACCTAAATCCTACTGGGTGTTTGGTGCTTTCCATCAGTATATAGATCTCATATCAACTAGTAACCATATTACCTCACACAACCTTCTATTAAGTTAACTCCATGGTTTACCATCTTGTGACCTTCTCTTCCTCCGCCTCTTCTAGGTCATGTATATACCCATACACTGAGTATCCACTGGTTGCAGGGTCTTGCTTACATTGGACTTTTAACCCAATGTTGGGGGGCTTAACATTTACATTCGGATTGACCTTCATTTCCAAGGTCAAGGGAATTGCTTGACTTTTATGTGACCTCTGCTTCAAGGTCACACCTATACCAACTGTGGGGTCACTTTTGGTCAAGGTCGAGGAAATTGCTTGACCTTGACCCACTATGAATTTGACCTTCATTGTGAGGTTTCTCAAAGCCCCTCCAACCAGTGGCTTCAGCAAGTTCAGTTAAAACTAACTATGTGTTAAAAGATATTACAAATGTAAATAATATACATGTGCATAACAAAAAGATTGGTAGATTGAATAGATATTTAAACCCAGGCTGTCTTTTATTTATTGTCTGGTTCCCTGGGCACTGTTCGGGTCGGCATTATGGTGCCGGGTAGGTCAGTGCTGGGGGAACCTATTATCGATCACAGTTTAGTTGTAACCAGCTGGGTTTGTCTTCTGACTTCTGATTGGCCAATACTCGTCCTCCCTGAATTATGACCTTCCATCTTCCATTTCAAATCTGGAGGGCAGAGAGGTGACATTGAAAATTCCCACCCTAAAAGTAACCCTTCCCACATATTAATCTTATGTTAATGTCAGTCAACACATAACATAGCATTGTTGTTTAGAACCAGATACTGCCTGTTTTTTATATTTTAGACTGTCACGTATTGTGTGATAGAGGAAGCCTGATCAGCACCTGTTTTCATATCTTGGGTTTATAAGTTGGGTCAGAGACTGACCGCCGCCCAAGTTCCATCAGAGACATAATAAATTGTGTGTACCTGCCTATGTCTACTGAATTTTGACATCCAAGCATGGGAAGCCACATACAGCCAGCTTTCCTGTGCTCAGTTTTGTAAAAGTGATACCAATTAGCAGTTACATATCTTCCTACACTCTGATTCACGATTGCATTCTGTGAAATCGACAGCAAGCCAGCTCTGATGGACTCACAATGGTGCTGAAGCCAGATTTATAATTATACAAATTAATGGTGCGGAAGCCAGAACGATATTTATGTAAAATATAAATTTTTAATATTTTAGTAAATGCCAATGCTACCAGCCTTTCTTATTATAATCCAGATTTGATAATACCACAAGCTATACCAGTGTTATATGATATATATATACTATTATGACATTTTATTAATCATTTTATATGTTGCTATTATTATTTTATGTCTTTTACTACCTTGTCTTATCTGTGATATTCAATCTACTGCACATAGGGCTGGGTGGTTCCATCAGCCATTTTATGTGATTCATGAGCTGCTAATGTTATTAAGGGGCCGTATTATTCGGTCAACCAGTGTATAGAATGAGCTAGACGGGTCACATGAACCATCTACCCTCTGACCTTACCAGTGTATGAAATACATAAGTTCAAAATCAAAATGCCAAAGGGACTCATCATCCCTTGATCTATCCATTTCTTCACTTCACCTCCAAAATTTTATCACTTCATCCTTTACTTTTCCACAGTCTTTCCCCTTAATACATCTCCTCTGGTGCTTTCCATCAGTATATAGATCTCATATCAACTAGTAACCATATTACCTCACACAACCTTCTATTAAGTTAACTCCATGGTTTACCATCTTGTGACCTTCTCTTCCTCCGCCTCTTCTAGGTCACGTATATACCCATACACTGAGTATCCACTGGTTGCAGGGTCTTGCTTACATTGGACTATTAACCCAATGTTGGGGGCTTAACATTTACATTCGGATTGACCTTCATTTCCAAGGTCAAGGAAATTGCTTGACCTTTATGTGACCTCTGCTTCAAGGTCACACCTATACCAACTGTGGGGTCACTTTTGGTCAAGGTCGAGGAAATTGCTTGACCTTGACCCACTATGAATTTGACCTTCATTGTGAGGTTTCTCAAAGCCCCTCCAACCAGTGGCTTCAGCAAGTTCAGTTAAAACTAACTGTGTGTTAAAAGATATTACAAATGTAAATAATATACATGTGCATAACAAAAAGATTGGTAGATTGAATAGATATTTAAACCCATGCTGTCTTTTATTTATTGTCTGGTTCCCTGGGCACTGTGGTCAACAGGCCAATTTGTCTATGATTTATTAGGATATATCTGTTGTGTGATAAAGCCTATGTTGCCCACATTTTCCATGATACAACTAATTTTTCCCAAGAGTGATTCCAACTTTGTGTTATCGGCGTTATTTTTTAGCAATTGTGGTAGTAAAGAGCAGTTCATCATTTCGATATTTTGACTTATAAAGTCTGTCTTTTTACTTTGGAAAAATTTAATGAATTATTTCAGATTTACAAATTCTTTCTAATGTTAAAATTGGTGAGAATTATGGTGCTTGTGTTCAATCACAAAAGTGATCAGGGGTATTTCTACTGTTTATTAGAGAGAATCTGCCTTGATTAACTTGTTTATGGTTTACCTTTTGTTACATTTGGCCATTTATGTTTTTTTTTAAATTACTTCGAAATTCTATTTAATATGGTGAAGTGAATTAGCATAATGTCAGCTGACACCAAATTAACATGAATTGTCCCTGAGTGTTTCACAAAAATGACTAGGAGAATCTCAACTTCATAGCATAAGCAGTGTATGCAAATGGAGTAAAATTAACCATCCAGATGGGGGAAACCTCCAAAATTGAGAAATATCTACTGGAAGATTTCTAATAGACACAGATTCACCAATTAGTTTTTTTTAATTATGCAAGCAGGTGGCTAAGGGTGTAGGTCTCCTACCAAAATATAAACTATCAAGCTGGAACCCGAAAATCTGAGGGAGCTGACACACTGACCTTCTTCTTGCCCCGGAAACAGTCTAAGTTTCCCAAATACAGTGATATGATAGAGCAGGCTGACTTAATATTTTGATAGCCTGTAATTATGCTGATTGTAGTTACATGACCTATGTATGTTACATCTATCAATGTTGATGTATTACAGCACCACAAAAAAAACCTTTTAGACACGTTAGAACTATATCATTTTTTACTGTATTCGTAATTTAGAAAGTTAGGGGCTGATGATGACATACTCTCTGTGAATGCACCGTGTTACTTGATTGCAAGTGAGAAGCAGATTAGAAAATGATAGACTTTTTTCACAATTGGTCATTTAGGCCTCTATTAATGGTTAAAAGGTCATGGTTTATGTTTTTGAATTAATACACTTTACTTAAATTTTTAAAGGTTGAATAGGTCGTGTTGGTAAGATGAATCTCAGCCTTTTTGAGCTTCCGATTTGACTTATAATCCATTCTATGTTTTTCTCAGTCAGTCTGTTTTTCACTGGAACTGCGTCCCCACATCTTATGATACGCTTTGAAAGTTTTAATGATGTCACATGGCTTTTACAGTTTTAAACCTATGAACATTTCATCTGGTCAGATTTAGACCGTTTTTGATAACTCTTAAGAAGATCATTAAAATGAGGATTAAATCATACCTATATGACAGTTACATATGACCAAAACAGTAAGGTTTAAATCTTTATAATAATACTCTAAAAATAAGCTCTAAAATAATACATCATCAAATTACAAGTCACCTAAAAGTTAGTTACAAAGCTGTGGAACTGGGAAAAACCATATGTTTCCAGAGGACAAACATGGTAAAATCTCGTGGATGTTTTTGAGGGCTATTAGAAATCATTAACTAGTGGGAATAAAAGCAATGAAACACAAAAATTATAAGATATTATTATTATATGTATAGATGTGTCAGTTTTGGTCTTCCATGTTAAAAGATATTTGGGAATTTCAAATGAAGAAATTTGTGCAAATTAGAATTTACTTTAAGGCACAAGTTATATTATTATCCATAATATAGTATTTCAAAATGTCAATTGTTTATTTTTTTGCGATGAAAATACGCTTACAACTTGTGTTAGTCAATTCATCGACAAATAATTTGAATATATGACCATGAAAGTCTTTGAAATTGGATTGTTAATAATTCGGGATTTTTATTACTTCTTAGGATGTGGTCATAATTAAAATAACAAATTTCATATTTAAAATTCAACAACATTTTGTAAAAAGCTCAAGTTTCAATTTTTTAACAGAATATACATCCAGAAGCGAACTTGACATTCAAGGTTATATTACAGTTACATTACAGTTACATTACAATTATGCTTGAACATGACAATGAGCTTGTCCCCAGGTTACACACTAGAGAGGGTATTACGACCATCTTGGACAGCAGGGGAGAATATAGGCGATACTTTAAATTTCCCAGTGTTTGCAAAAAAAGGGAATGCAAAGTTTGGCCATGTGATAAAAGAATTGCAGAATTCTCGACAAGCAAGGTTCCTCTGAGAATAACCTGTGGCGTGGTGAAGATATTTGGTTGAATTCTATACAGTTACTCCACAAATTAGCTTCTGGTATTTGAGAATCAATGCAATCTGTAAGTACTCTTCTACCACAAAGAAAGAATGAGTTGATATCAAGGAAAAATATCCGGTGAATTTACTGAGAACAACAAAACTAGTAGAACTTTTTGGTGACTGCCCTACGACAGAGGTATGACATGAAAGAATATGCTACCTATTGTGTCAAAATGTCATGGCAAAAAGGTCAAAGTAAACATGAAGCCAAGGTCACCTAGTGTGGTGTGACCTTGGAGAAGGTATAAGGTGAAACTGAAGTCACATACGAGGCAAAGCCTGAAAGGCTTGAATGCAAGCCAACATAATATAGAAGGGTTCAAAGCCTAAACCACTGAACAGTACAATAAATTTGATTTTATGTCAGGAGTAGGACTATTATGCAACATATCAGTAAATCATAAGTTGTAAATTGAAAAGGAGAGAAAGTATTCTATGTGTTAAGTTTGTGGTTAAATTATGAAACTTAACGTTGATGCAAAGAAGAAAAGCATCCGGAAAGGTCCTTGATTAAGATGAGTTTTGAGGTTATGTAAGAAAGAATAACCACGAAAAACAACTAGGACTAGGCTCCAGGTGTTTTAAGGTCATTTTGTGTAAAAGTCAATAAGATACCGGTGTGTCACTGAACTAATGACCGTGCAATCAATCTAGTTATAGTATAAACATAAAGCTTTAAATTGATCATGCCATACGGCCCCTTACTAACAATTACACCTTATAGATTGCAACAAACGTAGAGGCCATACAATTCTGACTGTGCATATGAAGGGATCTTGTATGTGATCAGCTCAGTTTTAAAGTGTACTCTGTGTTTAACTGGAAGCTGGGGCCTTCACAATGTAGTGGTTAAAGTGCTAGCTTTCAACTTCTGAGGTCGCTGGTTCGAATTTCGGCCCAGGCCCTTCAAGTTGGAAAGTTGGTAGTTACTTGCCAATGCCCGGTGGTTTACAGTGCAAAATCTTTATCAACTAGTATGCATTGGTTTCTCCACCCGTAAAAAAAACACCACGGGCTTCCAGTTAAATTTAGATTTATTTTTTGTTTTACATCGCATTCGACAGCCAGGGTTCTATTGCGACTACCCATCGCAATAGAACCCTGGCTGTCAAATGCAATGTAAAACAAAAAATAAATCTAAATTTAACTGGAAGCCCGTGGTGTGTTTTTATTTCAATTCTGAAGACATAAAGATTAGAATGACCAGCTAGATGAGTGAATTTTGAAAATGCTGGAGTCTTCTGAAAGTGAAAGTCTAAGAGAGAAGTGGAGATGAAATAACATTGGTCCAATCAATTTATTTTATTTTTTTTTATTTGAGGTTTTACATTGCTTTCAACATTGTACATGTCATATCAGGACGGGTAGTTGAAAGGGCAGAGGTAACCAGTACATACAGTTGGTCAAGGTTCTGTACCGTAAACTGCCGACAAGCAGCAAGCAACTACCAGCTTTCCCACTTGAGGTAGAGCCGTGAACCGAACCCCAGCCTCAGAGGTAGGAGGTAAAAGTGTTACCACTCTGCCACCATGGCTCCCTGTGATCCAATCAGATGCTTATTAGAGAATTTGCTGGAAGAATATGTGTGCGAGATGAAGAAGATGATAAATTCTATATTGATCTCTGATAAGGATTCGATAATATTTAGTGCTGTTTCTTGTTTATTTTAGTGCTGTTTCTTGTTTTATAGGCACAGTAATTTATTTATTTACCTATTTATTTAATTTTTTGGATCATTACGTCGCTTTCAACACTGTACAGGTCATATTACGACAGGTAGTTGGGAGGGCAGAGAAAACCATAACACACTTGGTCAAGGTTCTGTACTGTAACTGCCAACCAACGGCAAGCAACTACCAGCTTTCCCACTTGAGGTCAGGCCGAGAACCGAACCCCGGCCTCAGAGGTGGGATACAGGCACAGTAAGTATCTCAGGTTATTTGGCCACTGTTTTTGCAAAGAGTCTATTGGATAGTTTGTTTTTTTATAAATGCTTACAAATACAATTCATAGACCTATGTTTAAATCAATCACCATTGTGATATCCTAATACCCGTGTGTGCTATTTGTTTCCTCACAACCCTAATATGAAGCATATGACCCATTTCACTATAGTTGTGACGCTTAGGAGCATAAACATGTGTTCCATAGGCTTCTTTAAAAAAAATATCATACTTAACCTATCAGAGTTACCAATTAGACTTATAAATGCCCCCACCACGAGTAATTATAGGCTTAGGAATCTCAGGAGGATTGGTAAATGATTATGCCTGAGACCCTGTCTATCACTAGAATTTGGCTGTACTTGTACAATCAGTATTGAACGTTCTGTACATGATCATCCCAATTATAGTTTTAAAAGGGTTTAAGATAATTATAAAGACCTCCCAAATAGCCAGTTTATGATAAATTCAAACAGCTTAGTATTGGTATAAACTCTTCCAATAAGGAAGCACTCAGGAGGTATCAGAACCCCTGTTAACAATCGTCCTGAATGTAGTTTGTGATGGCTTAAAGATTGTTCCGATTGTCAAGATCGACATCCTGAATGACAAAAGAGTGAGAGATATTATTCCCATTGGGAATCAGAATGCAACAATGCGACAGCCCTCTTTATTTTATTGTTATGAAGTTTTCCCATTTCATGTCTATTTTAAGGCGATTTTACAAAAAGAAATGTGGACAGTTCTGTTCTATTTTAGTTCTATTAAATTCCAGTTAATCATATGAGGAGTCTTGAGTATTAACTAATGCTATACCATGCCACATGTTTTACTTGATTCAAGTTATTTCAAACTGACAAAACTGCCCTTTGACTTGTGAAATAATATTGTATGTATTTCGTGTATTTGATACCAAGTTTTTAAGAGGCCAAATGTTATAATATTAAACTAACTTCAATTAACCAAAATTAAGATTAAGTTAACAACCATCAATGTCCCAGGAATAACATAGGTTTAAAAAAGTCATGAAAATTACTACTTTAGGAATATTTTCATTCGTTTAATAATTCTATGTGTATTTATTTCCTCCTTGAAATCCCGTAAACTATTCATATCGAATAACGAGGATCAATGTGTATACAAAGCTAACTGTAAACAGGTTATTTATAGAGCTATTTATGACCGTTTCCACTTCCTTATTCCTTGTATAATTCCAATAAACCTATGATTAATACATGTACAAATCAAATATCAGAATACCTGTAATAAGATGAAGTATAACTTCTTTACTTTTTTGTTTTAAATAAACATCAAATCTTTTATTCCGAATGCTTCTGCGATGTTTAGAATAAGTCAAGTAAACGAGTCCCATCTGAAAAATATATATAGTTTATTCTTATTTTTGTACAAAACTTTATGGCTTAGTATCACCTCAAGAAATAAAAAAAGATTACCCTAACAAATATGAAATATATATGTTACCAAAAAAACAAGACTTAATACTGACATTAAAATCTCGTTCATTATAGTTTATTTCTCCTATTCAATTTTATTTCTTACAAAGAAAAGAAAAAAAGAAAGAAAATGAAAGGAAAATTCTGAACATTCTTATCCCGAATTAGGTATATCCTGAACAAGATTCACTTAAATTTAGAATGGCCTCAGATAGATTTAAATGTTAAGACGGCCTTGACCTCAACTAAATATTAATACCTCATTCGTCAAATGGTTACACTCAGTTGAAACCAAGGAAATGTACATGATTATTTGTGTTGTTTGAATATGTATAATAAATGCAATTTGCTACATATTTTTAAGAGTTTCAATAAACAATTCCAAAGTCCAAGGTGGGACAAAAACAGCTTACATCATAGTTGCAACGTATTTCATTTTTGGCATATTCTGTAACTACTGTAGAAAGGGAGTGGATTTTGATGTAATTTCATAAGATCATCATCCACACATAGATATTGGAAGAGATACCAGAAAGACCTAACTGAAGATATGGCATCAAGCTGTAACTGAAGCATAAACTGAAAAGTGCAGTATTGCCCGACTCAAGTATTCTTCAGGTTTAATAGCAGCAAGAATATGCTATATGAATGAAACCATTGTCAGATTTCCTTTACATTTGTTAGATTTTGTACGTTACAATTGTTAAAATTTCTATATATATGTCAATATAATTTATACTAGAATGAGGTTTCAAAACTGCAAAGTAACAAAATATACCAGTTTCTTATACAAACAGCAGTTTACAATGGTCAGTCGCATTTGTATATTATAACTGCTATTAAATTGGGAGATTTACAAGGCTACCATATCACATGCAAAGTGTCTGCATATCTGACACATACATTAAATCATTATGGTGTTAGTTACAGAGGGTAAACACATGTAAAACATCTGAGTGTCTGTCACACAAAAGTAAGTTAAAAATGTGACAAAATGCATCAGGTAAGTCACATATGATAAACACATGTAAAACATCTGAGTGTCTGACATACAAATTGAGCCAATTTGGTGTAATATAGTATGCAAAGACACACAGGGTAAACGCATGTAAAACATCTGATTGTCAGTCTCACAAATTAATTAACAGTACAATGTAAGGTGTAGGTGGCACAGGGTAAGTATTCATTTGAGCTATTTTCCAGATAAAGCCTCACTTTGTACTTGCCAGATGTAGGCACACTAACCTACAATGCAAGAACACATTGCACAATGAGAGGAAAATGTGTACACCAAATAACCATGTGAATAATTGGGAATAAATTCTATAAGCTATTTTCGGTGAGAGTCAGGTATCATTAACTTAAATTAAGCAATCAAAAATATTTATAAACTATCAATTCACCCTTAGGAAACACCAAGGGTGAGTATTAGTTTAAGGTTGATTAAATGTGTAACTATAATTATAATGTCTAACTATAAATGACACAATGTAAAGCTATTTGTAAATAATGTATTACCTAATTCTACCTAAATACATTACCCTATGTCATTTCACAACTAATTAATGGGCTTGTTCCACCAGGGGTGACCCTAACAGACCTTCACTGACTAAATGCTTGGTTAGGTGAGTTAGGGTCGAGGACAAAAGTCAGGAAGAAAAGCATGGAAAAATATGAGTTGTTGTAATTTCACTGACAGGACGTTGTATATATTCCAGCTTGTCTTGATCCATAACTCTACCTGACTTGAGGTTGGCCTGTTTTCCTACATGAACAGACATGAAAGTATTAGGACAAGTTTTTCAGGCCAAACCCATAGGTCATACCTGGTAATGAAAAGCTGTAGTGAGAACCAGAGAAAACTGGAGCAGTCTCCTGACCCACAATGGCCAGACTGATTAATTTGTGCACTTAGGATCGCAAGTTGGAACACTGTATAGACCCCTAGGTGCTACTGTTACCCATCTTTTGCCACTGCAAAGATGCCAGCTATTCATCCACAAGAGTTCTGCAGTTCTAAGCTTAGGACCCTGTTGTTTTGGGGGTTTTTTTAGTTAAAATCTTTGATTTACATTCAGATGTGCAGACAAAAGATAATTCATCTGAACCCAAGATCAGCACCTGATATACAACCAACACTTTTATTACAGCCCCTACCACCACTCAGGGGAAGAAGAGAGCCACAAAACCCTTAGGTCATGCCATGGATCCTTCAAAGAGAAGACAAAAGATGCTATAGAAACCTAGAGGTCCACTTAGAATGACCACTGCCGTTTTTAACCTCATTAAAGAATGCATACACCATCAAAATTAAGAAGAGAGTCACCAATTTTAGGGAAATCATTAGAAGCTGTCTGCCACTGTGGCCTAGCGGGTAACACACTTGTCTAGGAACTCGGAGGACGTGGGTTCAAACCCAGGTAGAGGCAGATACATAGTGGCTTGGATGACCACTTAAATGGCCATCCCCTGTCATAAGGTCCTATTCCCAGTGTCAGGCTAAAAAACCTCAAGGACGTTGATAAATGCTGATCCTTGAGCCTCTATCTTCCATTTAGGAGAATGTGAGTTACTTGTGAGTTGGGGCTGTACCTGTGCAGTCATATGGGTTTAATAACACTTTAGGTCCTGTAGTGTATGGAGCACCTTGAGGCTAGTTAAACCCTACACCCGAAGACAACTCACTGGGGAAGAGAGAATTGCAAACTGCATGATCTTCAAAGGCAGACACAAAAGCACACTGTCCTCATGACAGTGGGTTGAAAATCTTGAATTCTGTTTATACATTAGAAAGGTTTCTAAATATGGTTACTCATTCCATGCATATCATCACATTGTTTGAATTCCGTTGTGTATTTGCATTGATGTTACAGGTATCACATGTCAAATATCGTTCAACAAAATCGTAAACACTGTTATTCATAAAAATTTTGCTACTCATTTCTATTTGAGCCAAGTACTTTTGTTCAATGTACATATTGTTTACAAATCTTTGAAAGCCTGAAATATTCAACTTTATATGCTTTTGCGAACATTGGAAAATACATTATTTAGCTGTAATGCTAATTATATTAACTAAATAATTGGGCGTCTCTAATTCCCAATGTTCCAAAAGTGACTGTGCTTGGTTTTAATTCAACCTTTGAGACTTGTTTGATCCAAATTTTGATATCCAAAAGCAAGAGCTTCCTTCGCATGAAAGAAAAAAATGGTAAAATGATTCTTCACTCTCATGAGAAAGGCCACATGTAGGTGAGGTAGATAATTTAATTTTATGTACACCTGTTACTCTATATATGATTTTATATTGAAACCAGATTAGAGGATCACCTTGTATTGAAACGAAGCAAATTGTGTGTATGCTTTTTCCAGGAATCGTACCCAATGGTATGTTTAAATCAGTTTCCCAGTTGTATAGACGCCTTAGATATTTTGGTTGATTTATCAGTTTCCAGAGATCATAGAAATCCTTACTTCCTTTTGCAGATTTACAGAGCAAATTAATGTGATTATAGTAGTAGGCTCATTGGATATTTTCTAGTGTGACTGCATGGTTAAACGTGTATTTTTTTAAAACTTGAAATTATTCTGTAGCAAGAAAGAAAGTCCATATGGACAGTAAAATTTAAAATGATGCTTTCATTTGTCAGCTAGCCTGCAAAAGTTATATGCATGCACTAAATCATAACTTTAAAAAAAATCTCCTCGTTACAAGTTGTCATCCGTTGGTGTTGAAAATCAAATGATGCATTCTGCATGCCAACTCTCCTTTTATAGCTACAGATCCCATAACCAATAAGACACGAGTCAGCAAGATGGAGACCTGTCCAATGTGTCTCCTAGCTTGTCTGTTGCTGTAGCCAACTTATTGGTTTCCTCTTATGTCTTATCTTGTTATGTTCCCGGCTCATCCTGCTGTCATGAAACCGACGCTGTGGCCAAAAATCGGAGATCTCCTGTCCCGATATGGAGACACCAAGTCTGGTCATGGATTATTACAACAGACTGGTTTCCTTTCAAATATACTCAGTATTATTCTATGGCTTGTTATGTGGTGAGGTCAGGTTGGCAAGTGCTTCCAGCTGAGACGGTAAGTCTATACAACAGGTCTGGAAGTGACACAAGGACAAGCCAGTTTTCTGACTGATGCAGCCACAGTCAGAATGAATAGAAAGTGGATCAGCAAAATGTCAAATATGTGTGATTTTTAGCCAACCCACCAAGTAAAGCCAGCAAGCCATAACTCATAACCCACCCTAGCCAACAATGTAACAAAAGCAACCAACTCCTCAGTCAGTGCGGGCCGGCTCAGTGGAACCCCATTATTAGGTATAATTTAAGTGAACGTTTTCCTTTGTTTTCATAAATATTTATATGAGAATTACATCACCTTTAAGCTGTTACCCATGTTGTTAAGCCTGAGACACAGTGGTCTTATGATGATAATGACTGAAATTGACCAAGCCTCAACCATGTTATTGAATTAGATCTAACGAAAGGATATATTTTTTTCGTACCTTGCACCAGAGCTCCTTTTCGTGCTTTTCAAACTTGATATACTGTCGTGTTGGTTCCAGATAATACCAAAGGGGAGTTTTCCTCCACATGTAATACATGGCATTTTTCTTTGGATCTGGTATGCCAAACTTGAGCACCGTTTCTTTGCCTTGGACCACCACATTAAGTGATTTGGCATTCATCATTTCAAGTCCTAGGTCAAAGAAATAGCTTTCCAGTGGGGCCAAGTTCTATAGAGAGAAACAAAGAGTAAACAGTGAGCAATTGTTTCAATGTTGTTTTCTTCTGTTATGCTAATATTTCATCACGACCATTAATATAACTTAGTACTATAGATATAAACATACATAATGCTTCACGAGGATTGCAAATATGCCTTTTGATGACAAGTTCTTGTTCAGTAAGTACACAAAATGTTCTATAACTAAATAAGTAAGAAATAACATTTTACCAGACAGTATGCATACACAAACCAGAATCATTCTATTTGAAAGTCTAATGCGACTTTTATACGACTCTGTAAAATGCGCATTCTAAGGCGCAAAGAAATCCACAATTGTGAGTCCATAATACTCGGATATCTGGGTACATGTAACAGGTCTGGAACAACAGAGACACCCAGAAAGAATCCTAGCATGAGATCAGTAGCTTCTGTATGTAATTTTATATCCCCATTGAATAAAATTGTAACAAGTTCTTAATAAAATTTTCATATAGAGATTTGCCTAGATAATAAAACTTAACAAGCTGAATCAAAACCCAATGCTGTGTATGGAACCATATAACTGCAAGACATCCAGTCATAACACAATAATAATGCAAACCCATCACCAGGAGTAGAAAAATACTACAACTAAAAACAAACTCAAAAAAGAAGCCAAAGGTCAAAATAGGTAAAATCTATGGCGGCCGGACCACTTTAACCAGAACTTTGTGAAATAGAATTTTATTTTGAATTTAAAAAAAAAACATTAAAAGGCCTTGAATTGCCATTTACTAACATTAACTGTTATCTGTAAATCCTGGGTTAAGTAGTTAAATGCTTACTGTTATGTTGGTATAATTTCTTGCATGAGCATTTGCTTAATAATCCTTGCAAAAATAGATATGTAACATGGAGTCCTAACAGACACGTACCCACATTTAGGGCACTGTCAAAAGTCAAGACCATATTGTTTCCAGTGTATTTTTGGGCATTATGGTCAATTCAACAACCGGGACCAAGTTTGACCATTGTTTATAGGATTTCTTACCTGCCACCACAATCTTCCATGAAACCAGATCAAAAGGATGATAGCTTAAATTGCCATGTGCTGATTCAAATGCAGACTACTTAACATACTTAATTACTTCCAAGAAAGCATCTTTAACTAGGCTCAAGTATAAGCAGTCAACAGTAAGAGAGATTAAATTAGACTCAAACTCACCATAAATTCCAGATAGGTAACTTGGCGTGCCAGTAACTGCCACTTGGGTTCGTCAGGATAGTGAGTATAAATGAATTCGTGTGGGTCAGTCAGAAAGAAGAATTCATTTATTTCATGATGGAGTTCCACAGGTTTGTCATCTATTCTTTTATATCCCTGTGCAAAAGAATCTGTCGATTAATGTTATATGGCACTGATGTGTTTGAACAAGAAAATCAGCAGAATGGATGTGGGTTGGCAAAAGTTGAAGGTGATTTGCAAGAGATGACATAAGGAACTGCAAATATTAGCGACACCTTGGGACTATTGAAACTGATGTACATGTCTTTCTACCAAGTTTTGAAAATTCTGCATAGAAAACCATCACTGGCACTGACGGTTTCAGATAAGCACATTTCCAAATTTTATCCAATGGTATCAATGTGTATTACCTGCAATACCAATTTGCACCCAACTACAAGGGAACAAACTATGTCACATCTTTACTATCAACACAGTATATATAAGTATGTCCTTTCTTCTGATGCTCTGTGAGGAGAATTATCCACAAATTATTTGATAACCCCCTTTATGGTAACCCATGACTCACATTGTTCCCTTTTAGCTGTTTTATATTATTTATTGTTTCTGTACTTTTCATTAATCGATATTCCACACATCATGGAATTGAATTCAAAGTCCATCTGAAACATTTACTCTTTGTGACTTTGGCTTGTTAGTTACAGGCCAAGGCCATTTAACTTTTATTTACCCCTGCCAAGGAGGCATCAAATTCACGACCATGTATTTGTCTGTTTGTTACGAGAATTACTCAAACATTACTGGTCAGATCCTCACTAAAAATTAGAAGACAGATTTTCTTCCAACTGAAATACCATTAAATTTTGAGAGTAATCCGAATCACGGCCTGTTTACAAAACAACCAAGATACAGATTTTCCTATTTATTTATTATCGAGCCATTTTTAAAATTCATCCATGACTTGGATGAGTGTTCTTGTTTATGTCTTTATACATAACTGACATACATATTATGGATGGCTGTGCCAAAATATATTTCCAAATTTAAGTTTTGAAGCAAAATTTTAAAAAAAAGTCTGGAAGCTAAACAGAAGATGTGTAATATATTAATGCTGCATAATAATCATTAATATGTTTTTACAGCGTTAACCCGAATAACAGAACTAAAAGAAAAAAAAGCAGTTACAATATCAACTTATTTAAAAAGATGCTGTTGCACAACAGGTAATATTTATTTATTTGTGGTTTTACGTCGCTTTCAACACTGTACAGGTCATATCACGACAGGTAGTTGGAAGGGCAGAGGAAACCAGTACATACAGTTGGTTAAGGTTCTGTACTGTAAACTGCCGACCAATGGAAAGCAACTACCAGCTTCCCATTTGAGATAGGGCCATGAACCGAACCTCGACCTCAGGTGGGAGGTGAGACTGTTACCATGCGGCCACCGTGGCCCCCCACAACATCTCATAAAACAAATATACACAACAGCAGAGCACGGTAAATAATAAAATTGAATCATCATCATCATAAAAATGATGTTTTCCCCAATACTTTTGAACAAGTTAGAATAGACATGTCTTTGGTGTCTTTGATTTTAGACCCGATTATGATCTGCTGGGCAGGTTAGAACACGGGGTTTTTACCTGTGAAGGTTTACTAGAAAAAGACAATTACCTACTTGATCATTGTCATCAAGCAATTCCCAATCACCGTGATATTGCTGCAATCCATTCTGACGACACCACAGATTATAAGATGCCATATGGATATCAATAAATCTCCAGCAGCCTTGTATCTCCACAGCAACCCAAACTGTGGTTACACCCACCTCGCCATCCGAAGACCACACTATATTGTCTCCAGTGAATACATTTGATTTACCAATGCCTTTGACTTCCTGCACATGTAGTCCTGCCCACCTAAAGATTGTAATTGAAAAAAGAGTTTTTCACACTTGACGAGAGAGATTATATTGTATCCAATGTGAAGTGTAAACATCAAAAATAGTATAAGTGGTTATGTTTTTGTATGTGTTGCTTTGTGTGTCAGTCAGTTTGGTTCTTTGTCCGTATTAGTATTAACTCCAAAAATAATTAACAGATCTTTATGATTGAGAAATCGAAAGGAAATAAAATGTTATAGTCTCTGGTCCCAACAGCCTAACATTGTGGTTAGAATGTGTCAAAAGCTCTGCATCAAGAAGATTCTCCATCTATATTTCTGGGCCTTGGGGTGCACTTGTGTGTATGTGTGTGGCGTTCTTGACTACTCTGAGTGGTATTCTGTTAAAGATTTTGATGTATAAATAGAATCTGATATAGTGACGTCAATTCCCCCATGTATTGTCTTCTGGATCAAGAGCAGTGTTCTAAGGCGGTCTCTTTGTTTCTAGAGCAACCAGGATGGTATAATAAACATTTATTACTTTGTTTCTGGAATGGCTAGAACCGTGTAGCTAATACGTAATATATTGTTTCTTTGTCTCCGGAATGTTCGGGGCAGTATATTTTAAATATATATATATATATATATATATATATATATATAGATGGAAAATATACTGCTTAGTTCAGCTGTGACTTAGAAGTAACCTGATCTGCTTGAGTTTTGACTTAGAAACAGTCAGATGTGTTTCAGGGGTGAGTTAGAAGTAGGCTGATGTACTTGAGTTGTAATACAAAAGCAGTCAAAAGTTTTTCATTTGTAATTTAGAAGAAGTCAGAAATTGGCAGTGGTAAAGTTATGAAGGTTACTTGTAAAAATGATAGAGCAAATTGTGGGTTCAGCTTGTTGAAGTGATCCAGAAAGGCTGTGGATTCAGCATTAAAAATTAATGATTGGGGGCTGTGGATTCAGTGTGTACTGGTTAATGGTGAGAGCTGTGGATTTAAGCTGTTGACAGTTTTCCATTATACATTTATATACAGATGAAGTTGAAATAAACTATTTAAGTAAGAAAAGAATTTTCATTTCCTGACCGATTTACAAAGAATCTCGACTGTCATACCTTACTTTACAGTTTGATTTAATCATAATAGGATAGTTTACTGGTAGAAGTATGAATTAAGCTTACATAACGCTTTATAAATATACACCTTGGTTAAAATCTTTCTAAAACAACAAAAATTATTAAATAATTTCTCCTAATCACTGTATACTACAAAATTCTAGAATCTGTATCTAGATTATCTTCGAGGAAAACTGAAGCACGGGAGGACCCAACTTTGTGTGAATACATGACCCCCGTGAGCTGTATAATCTTCAGTTATGTACATTGACAAAAATTAATCAAAATTAATCCCGCCCCTTTAGAGGACGATAGCAAATAGATCTCACTAGAAACCAATTACAATAACAGTACAAGCCTTAAGCATATATAGTCAACCTGGTTACTTACACACATAATTGGTGAAACAAATCATTCAGTCTCTTTAAACATTTCTTGATTGACAACAGGATTTCCTTGACACTTCCGTTTACAGCCATCCCTTCTGTACCATAAGGATCCAGACTACAGGTCCAGACAAAGAGAACGTGCACCTTTTCCAAGTCTGTGCTGCAGATCTTTATCAAATATTTTACTGCACCATGAGGTGTTGCTTGGACCAATCCTGGTGGTGCCTAAACAGTCATGTAGATTTACTTGATACAAACTACTACTAAGGAATGAAGTATAATTTTATAACAAAAATTATTTCAAACAGGCAAATAATTATCCAGTTTCATATACATAACTGTGTACTGTTACAGTATATTATTGAGACCTACATTATTAGATCTGCCATTAGGGGGCTACGGTGGCAGAGTGGTAACACTCTCACCTCCCACCACTGAGGCTGGGGTTCGGTTCCCGGCACAGCCTCAAGTGGGAAAGCTGGTAGTTGCTTGCCGTTGGTCGGCAGTTTACAGTACAGAACCCTGATGAACTGTATGTACTGTTTTCCTCTGCCCTTCCAACTACCCGTCATGATATGACCTGTACAGTGTTGAAAGCGACGTAAAACCCCAAATAAATAAATAAATACATCTGCCAGTAGACTATGTAAAATGGTGCCTGGCCAAAGGAAGAAGTGTTAAATTTTTTTTTAAAGATCCAGATCATATTCTGGATATGAAAAAAATGAAAAAAAAAATGAAAAAAACACTCCTTCTGAGGCCTGTGTTCTAATTTTGCATTATTTATTCATGTAGATAAAATGGGGCAATTAGAGCATTTCATTTTTTTATGTCTGAGTGATCAAGATTTTCTGACTTCGGAGTTCATCTTTGTTGCAGATTAATTCCTACAAACAACATGTCAAATTATATTTTGGCCTGTGAATGGAAATGTTGAGCTAAACTTCTCCATACTTTGGAAAAAAATATAATCGGTGTTGGGAAGTCTGCAATTTGGCCACCAAGTGGGAAGATCACAGAGACACTTGTCTGACCAGACAACAGGCGTTTTGTGTCTTGCACACAAATTCTTGCTTAGTTTTGCATTGTTCAGTGTAATATACATTGATGCAGCTAAAATTTTACTATTAAAACAGTACTAAACTAATTATCCACACCGAATACTTTTAAAGGTACAATAATATAATGCATGTGTGCAATAATACAGAACAAAGCCATTGAAAATACATCTTTAAAAATTTTATTATTGTGTCAGTCTTGTAAATTAATTTAAACTTTGCATTTATTTGTACATCCTAATTGTACTGAACTGAGGCCATGCTTAAAATTTAGCCAGTTTAATAAAAGTGCAATTAAAAAAGTATATATTGGCTCAAAGGAAAATAAATCGATAAACAATATCATAGCCATGTTAAAAAAAATCTGCAAAAATTTCATCAAAATATAAAAGATATAACATGTTCAGAAACAAATTTATTGTACTCAGATTATATTATCCGATGATCATTTTTATTTAATATGGATGGGAGAAGGAAACAAATGAATAAAGATATTATAAAACTGTACAAGTTCATACAGCCTTTACATAATTTGATTGTTTTGCAGTTTCAAAAGCTAAACTACTTAAACATTTTGGTTATTTCAGGATAACAGGGACTCAATTGTGTAGTGGTTAACACACTCGCCTCCCACTGCTGATGTCATCAGTTTGAATCCCAGACCTGACTCTATGTGAGGGGACTGGTTATTGCTTTCCGTTGCCCAGCAGTTTACAGTGCAGAATATTAATTTTGACAAGTATGTACTAGTTTCTTCTGCCATTAAAACTACATAGCCAGATATGATCTATACAATGTGTGACGTCAACATCAAATTAATCAAATTAAGTAATCAGGAATACCTGTCCTTATATCTGGTATTTTGATATAAGCTGGGTGTTAACATAGGTGTAAAATTTGGGGTGATTATAATAATAATACAAATATCAATATATATATATAGTGGAAAATTGATTAAAGATTCTCTAATGTGCTGGAATCTAAAAATGGACAATCCAAAACCATTGAGAGGTCACAACCCAGTAAGCTCCAGGGAGGGGCGACTGGCTATTTACTCTTTTAAAAGGGTATAACAAGAAGTCAAGAAGTTTGCAACCTGTAATGCATGGGCATCAATGTGGGCATAGTTTTCCTTCTGGAACAAGTCCGACTTCTTGATGTCATCTGGTAGACACTCTAAATCATATGCATGAGTGGCATATGGGTACGCAGCATGCCATTCAGCGAACCTCACATTTTCATCTCTCAGAAATGAAGGAGTGGGAAATTCATTCAGATTGGGTTGAAAGGGACTGAATCTTTTCACACCTGTGAAATATGTGTATATATGTGTATATATTCTCAAGGTAGTACTTTCTTTTAAAGGTAGGAGAAAGTACAAATAGGGATATATCTTTTAAATTCCCAGGGACCAACCACTCATTGTGGACAATTAGAATTGGATTGCATAAACAAGTGCCAATCCTACTTATGAGCCTAATATGTTTAACTCATCTGAGCTCATTTTTTTTTTGGCTCAATGCATTTCGTATTTTTATAGTGTCCATAAGGCTTTATAAGCCTAGATTCGTAATTAGGTAGGATACAGTCGCCAGAACAAGGCCAGAGATCAAGGTCGTGGCAGCTTTAAATGTTTGAAAAAACCTGTCACAAGCTCTCATGTGCTAAAAACTAGAATGTACACGTGGGAGGGGTGAACAGGGGAGTAGGGCAACTCATTTCTACAAGTCCACTACCAACATCCCAGTAAACATTAGAAACGTTTTTAAATGGTTTACACGTTTACAAAACGTTTTTTAAAACCTTTTTTTTTTTTTATTTTTTTTTTTTTTTTATTTCAGATCAATTTTATTACTATACATTTCAATCACCATACAGTGAAGAAGCTCAATGTCTTAACATACAGAGTAGCATACTCAGATTTTTTATCATCTCTTTCAACTCAAAAACTAACATGTAAAAATAAACAAAACTGATCTATTTTTTACACAAGAAAAAAGATAACAAGCCTCGATGTCACCCTGTTAAAAGAAGTTGTGGAATACGGTTCCATTATAATAGGTATGAAAGGTAAATTAACTGAGAATACATATTAAGGATGGAGATTTTCTGTGTGAAAGATACTATTATAAATGGCCCAGCAGTTTTCAAAGTAATCCTTTGTTAAGTCCAATTTTGCTAAAAAATATTGTTCTTCATATACAGTTTTGATTTTGATTTTCAGTTCAGAAATTGAAAGAATTTGTCCACTTCTTGAGCTTGAAAAGATATATTTGTTTGTACACAATATAATTGTGTTAACAGGTATAAAATGTTCCGGTTTCATATAGCCCAACAAAATTTCAGGTAAAGTCAATTTTAAGGGTACGCTTGTTTTTAATTTAACCCAATTCTCAACCTGTTGCCACAGTAGCTTAACTTTTGGACATGAATAGAATAAATGAATTAAGGTTTCTGAAGAAACATTACAGAAATGGCATTTGTTGTCAGTTTCAATTGACATTTTATGCAGTAATGAACGAGTACCTAGGATTCTATGAATTAATCTGTATTGAAACCATATAATATTGTTGTCTTTAACAACTTTGAAACAGATTTTAAAGATTTTATACCATTGCGACTCTTCAAACGTATAGTTCAGATCACCTTGCCATTTTTAAAACCTAATTAAACCCTATCTTATGGTTTTTCTAAATGTTTCCAAGTAAACGTTGACACTGTAATGTTTAAAAAACATTTTATAAACATTCTCTACACAAACATTTTTACTGAAAACGTTTATTAAACATTTATAAAATAACTCGAGAAGCTAGGTTTGACTGGAAACATTTTAAAAACATTTGTAGAATAGCTGCAGAAATGAAGGTTTTGCTGGAAATGTTTGATAAACAGTACACATAAAATGTTTAAACAACATTGCTTGTCAAATGTTTTAAAACATTTTATCAAAAACGTTTTTTAAACCTATATTTTTAAACCTTCACCTTCAAACATGTCCAAACAAAGATGGCAGTGAGCAATAATAGGGGATTTTAGAGGACTTTGTCAAAAATTGGGTGTTGATGCCTGGACACAACTTCTCAGTCGAGGCCTGGGTTAGGTTCAATGCAAGTGTCAGTATGCTAGCTAATAGCTATCATGTCAATCTGTTTATGTGTGTCAGTGAGGTGTCAATAAAAGTTAATGAATTATGCTCAAGGGTTTCCCGCCATGGGGTCACCCAAGCTTCTAAACTTGTGTAACACTTCAGTTCTTGTTTATCAGTTGTAGAGTTTAATGCAAAGAAATTTAGAACTGGATACCAAAAAAAACAGTCTTTTAGTGATTTCACCATACAAGGAATTTTACAATCTATATTTTAACGTTAACATTTTAAACAACATATCATGTCTAAACAAATTGGAGTAGTGGCACATTGTAGTAAATGTGGTGTGAAACATCAACATCCAGTGGGAGTGAGATGCAGAAGGAACTTGAACCTAAGTGCACCAGTGATAGCAGACTTGCAACACGAAGACGTGCCAGACTATCATAGCACAGGGCCAGTTCAACAATCAAATGACACAGCAGCTGAAGCAGCGACAGCAGATGCATCAGGGGCAAGTAATACCTCTAAAGTTTCGCAAGTTGAGTCCAAGCTAGACCTGATTCTACAAAAAGTTCAGGATCTGGAGAGTAAGAATGTGCAACTAGAACAAAAAATTCAGGAGCAGCATTCTTCTACTGACAAACTGCACAGATTTGCTCACAGCTCTCCAAAGCGCTCATCGTCCAGTGCCAAAAGAGGGCCGCCCAAACACATGCATGGGAGAAGGCATGCTAAGCAGGTCAGAGTTGAGGAGTCATCAGATGAAGAGTTCTCGGATCTGACTTCCCCTCGAGGATCCAGCACACACATTTCTCACTACAGTGATAGTTTCGCGTCGCAACCATCACTGCAGCTACTCAAAGAGGACGAACGTACGCAACGTAAGGTGCAACAACAACTGGAGAGGCTGCAAGGTCAACACAGGGGTGCTGCAACTTCAGGTAAATCCATAAAATCTGGGTTGTTGCGTTCTGGGGATAATGCAGTAAAAACAGAAATACCATGGCCCCATCACCACTGTTTTCCCAATGCAGGAGGAAAACTACCAGAATATAAGGAACTCTCGCCCCTTCAATTTATGATAGGCTTCATGGGATGCATTTTAGAAGAAAATAGTAACACTGTTAGGACAAATATGTTAGAATATGGCCGACATCTTCTACAAGATGCTGTGGAAACAAATTGGGCTACAGCACGGCATGCACATCTAGTCTTGCTGCAAGACATAGAGAGAGGTAAGGTCAGCTGGCGTAGACCGGACGGTATTGAAAAAATTCGTATTAGAAACACAGCCAGAGTGATCTCGCAGAAGGTCAGTGGGAACGCAGCTAAAGCTGGAAAGTACGGGTCCAAGGACAAGACTTGTCTCGACTACAACGCAAATGGGTGTAAGTTCGCCTCAGATCACGTTGTTGACGGCCAGATACTCAAACACGCTTGTTCTCATTGTCACAAGGAGGTTGGGAAGTTTTACTATCATAAAGTGCAAGATTGCATGCGGCGACGTGGCTCGGAAGCGACCAAAGACGGTGTGAGAAACAGCTGAGGCTTCAGTTTATGCCCCCGTCGCACTAACTCGAACAGATTAGTCAACAGCACAAAAGTTAATAAAGTGGGGGCTACAGTTACAAGTAATGACTGTATTGATGAACTTGACTGTAACCAAAGTAAACAGAGTTCTATTTGTGAATATTTTAACGATATTTCTTCTGTAAATAATAACTTATCACGTATGTTAAACGCCTCACAGGAGGGTAGTACTGAGGAAGGTGATATTACCTTAAGTGAGGTGTCAGATATAAGTGTTCAACACGTGTCACACATCAGTAATATAGTGTCATTTAAGGTCGACGCCTCCACCCATTCAAATGGGAATTCAAAGGTTAACAATATGGACGAATGGTCATTGTTAGACAATGGTTGGTCTGAATCTATGTTTGTACTTTGCTTGTGTACATGTAATGACCCAGAGGCATTGTGGTGTTTCGTACATAATAGTGTTAATGGAAAGAGAATCTATTGTGTTAAGGGAAACAAGGACTTTGGGTTTATTTGTCATACTTATCCACCTTTGCCGTTGTTTAGGCCGGGTAGGGAATTACATTGCAGTGACCAGGTACAATGGGCTATTCAAGCCCACACCATTGTAGCAGAATCACATTGCCCCAATTATCAAGGTGCCCGTATAAAAGTCCCTACAGAGCTTAAAATCAATAACTGGAGAACCCTTTGTGCAAATTTCGAAGACCAACTATTATTGGAATACTTAGAATATGGGTTTCCACTATGCATAAACAAACAAGCCCTGACTTACAATGTTAATGTTGACAATCATCCATCAGCTACTGCATTCCCCAGGGACATTGAGGCTTATTTTCGCAAAGAAGTGCAACACAATGCCATTGTAGGCCCATGTGCAAATATTCCTTTCCCAGTTCACTACTCCCCCCTTTTATCTCGACCCAAAGCTAATGATACTCGTCGGGTTATAGTTAACCTCAGTTTCCCCTATGGTGATTCGGTTAACGAATGCATTCGCAATGACTGGTATGATGGTGCACCATACGAACTAAAATATCCTTCCTTGGACAACATAGTCAGTACAATTGAGGAACTGGGTCCTGATGTCCTGCTTTCAAAAATTGATGTAAGCAGGGCATTCAGGAACCTAAGAGTGGATCCTGGAGATATTGACGTTTTGGGTCTTAAATGGGATGATATGAGTTATCTGGATATTAGTGTCCCCATGGGACTAAAAAGTGGCAGTGCCATATGTCAGAGAACCACCGACGTGCTGCGTCACGTCATGACGTCACGTAACGTCAAAGTATTTAATTATATAGATGACGTAATCTGCGTCCATCAGCGTCAAAAAGCTGACGCAGAATTTCAAACTTTGTTTAACCTGTTCGAATTTCTGGGTATACCAATAAATCCAAGCAAACTTGTCAGACCTAGTAGGTCCCTTACTTGCATGGGAATTGAAGTTAATCTAGATACTAAGCAACTCACAATTCCTCAAGAAAAGTTGTTGGAAACTCTAGACTTATGTCAAGCATACAGTTGCAAAAAATTTATAACTAAAAAGCAATTGCAAAGTTTACTAGGTAGATTGTTATACTTGCATAGGTGTGTGCCCCCAGCAAGGATTTTTGTGAATAGGTTATTGAATACTCTCAGAGAAGCTACAGCAAAGATAAAAATTAATGAAGACATGAAAAGAGACATTCGTTGGTTTGTAAATTTTCTGTGTCAATTTAATGGCAAAGTTATGTTCCCACAAGGGCGACAAGAGTTACAAGTATATGTGGATGCCTCCCTCTCTGGTATGGGGGCATGGTGGCATCACAATGCATATGCTGTATCCCGCCATTGGTCGGCTACATGTAATCGCAGCATTACACAACTGGAAATGCTCAATGTACAAGTATTATTGCGGACATTTGGTGACATGTGGGCCAATCAGGCCATTCACATACATATAGACAATCAAGCTGTGGTTCATGCGTTGAATCATGGAAAAATTAAAGACAAATTCATGCAAAGTGTGGCCAGAACTATTTGGTTAATAGCTGCAGCTAAGGACATTAACATCAAGTGCAGCCACATTGCAGGTGCAGATAACGTTAAAGCAGATGTATTATCTAGAATGTTTGAGGGTGAAAGCAATGATCAAAAAATAAGCATGGTTAAAAAATTTGTCCTGTGGCCAGTACATGGAAGTGCATTCTACCCCAATGTTTTTATCTAATTGCAGGTCCAGGGTCTCTCCTCATCAGCCAAGCTCATCACAGAGTTCACACTGCTCTTCGCCCACGTACCTCAGCTGTGTACCTTGCCAAGTTCAAGCTATTTCTTGCGTTCTCAACATGGTACCAATTTCCCCTCCATGTGGTGGACACCATTTTAGCGTTCTTGGAATTCCTAACTCAGAATGGCTCACGGGCTCCCTCCCTGGCCAGTTACGTATCTGTACTTCGCCATTTTTTCCACCTTTATGACATTGACAGCCAGTCCCTCAATCACAGAAAAATTCACTTATTCATTAAATCTGTGTCCATCAATTCTTCTTATTGCCCCAAATATAAAGCCACTCTCACCATTCCCATCTTGTTAAAACTTGTCCATGCTTGTAATTCCATTCGTTATGGGTTCCTCTATAAAGCCATTTTCCTTGTAGCTTATTTTGCTTTCCTTAGGCTCTCTAACATGGCCCCTTCCTCCTCAAAACTCTTTGATTCTACACGCCATTTTCTTAGGTCTGATGTTGTGTTCGGCTCCCCAGGGGCGCACATTATAGTTAAGTGGGCCAAAGCCATGCAAGGATCATCCAAACACCAGGTTATACAGATCCCTGCTTTATCATCCTCTTCCCTCTGCCCTGTTTCAGCCCTTCAGTGCCTTCTTTCTACTATTAAAGCCCCACCCTCCTCCCCTTTGTTCCTTGTCCCCTCCCCCTCAGGGGCTTACCCAATCTCTGCTCCTATGATTAGTGCCACCCTCTCTCGTCTCCTGTCTTCCCTCAAACTCAACCCTTCCCACTTTGGCTTCCATGCTTTTCGCAGATCTGCAGTCTCTTGGGCTGCAGATCATGATGTCCCTCTTCAAAATTTAAAAGCGCATGGAGGCTGGTCATCAAATGCCATTCACTCTTATTTAAAACATACCCCTAGAGCCTCATCCACAGTTGCTCATACCTTTCAATCCCTACTCTCTACGTAATGGGTTTGGGGCCTTTTTTGTCTTGTGTAATTTTAATCTGATAGTCTAATTTTACTAATTTATGTATATGTAGTGTATGTCTTATGGTTGTAAAGAATAAAGGCTCTTTTCCCCATTCCTTTGTTATATTCACCAATTGTAAACATAACCCACCGCGTCACAGAGAACGCATCACAGAGAACGCAGCTTAATCTTCTCTAACACTTACCTAACTTGGCATGACTGTGGGTGTTGATGCCTGGACACAACTTCTCAGTCGAGGCCTGGGTTAGGTTCAATGCAAGTGTCAGTATGCTAGCTAATAGCTATCATGTCAATCTGTTTATGTGTGTCAGTGAGGTGTCAATAAAAGTTAATGAATTATGCTCAAGGGTTTCCCGCCATGGGGTCACCCAAGCTTCTAAACTTGTGTAACACTTCAGTTCTTGTTTATCAGTTGTAGAGTTTAATGCACCCTCCCACCTCCCCATTATGCAACCTCACTACACCTTATCACAGGTCATGTGTACCCTCGCACTCACACGTGCAGGGATGTCAATGTGTGCTATTTTTAATTAATTTACAAATATTTTAGTGTTTTACTTTATGTTAAGTGTAACTGCCATGACGTTCCACTTGTCTGTGTGGGGCCTTTTTTGTCTTGTGTAATTTTAATCTGATAGTCTAATTTTACTAATTTATGTATATGTAGTGTATGTCTTATGGTTGTAAAGAATAAAGGCTCTTTTCCCCATTCCTTTGTTATATTCACCAATTGTAAACATAACCCACCGCGTCACAGAGAACGCATCACAGAGAACGCAGCTTAATCTTCTCTAACACTTACCTAACTTGGCATGACTGTGCCCCACATGCAATCCCTAAAAGTGATAATTAAATGGGGGCACAATTTCTAAGCCACTGTCTTACAATTTTAGACATAAACATAATATTTTCATTAGTAAGCAACCAAAAAAATGATATTGAATTTGACCTCTGACCCCATTATTATTCAGACATTATTATGTTCATTTATAACGTTTTTCTAACATTTATCACTAAACATTTAATAAACGGTATACATAAAACATTTTAAAAACATTCTATTACAAATGGTTTTCATACCCATTATTTTTTAACCTTTGCCAAACGTTTCCTTTCAAACGTTTGCAAAACCCAAAAATGTTTACTGGGATATGAGGTCTCTCTTTTTGGAAACATACTGAGAAACTCTTCAACTGCAATTCAAATATGATTTGTTACAACTGCACAGAACTGTGAGAACAGGCCTGACAGAAATTAAAGTTAGTGAAATCATTTGTGATATAACAGATGATTCTGTTTTTTCAGGGCTCTACTTTCATGAAAAGCATGGTCTGGTAATCCATGAAGAATTATATTCTCGATGTCCATGTTTTTACTGGAGGTACTTATTTATGTTTTAACATTAATTTAACATTTAAAACATTAAGATACCATGTTGTCACTTACCATGCTAACATTCATTTTGATTCAACCTAATTCTATAAACATGTCACAAAAGTCATACACTTTACATTCTGATTTTTATCTTGATTTAACTTAAGGTATAAAACTTTCTCTAAAGTCATACACTTAACATGCTGATTTTTTACAGATCTAGGAATACATAAAATAAGTTGCAATGTCACTTTACAGGCTTACTTCTTCCAAGATCCAAGCAATACCACTATACAAAACCTCATTATGATTTAAAGAACTGAGTTGTTGTTTTTTTTTGTTATTTTTTTTCTTATTCAACTTATAAAATGCAGCATCAAGTTACCTGACTGAGTTACCGGATACTTCCCCACATTATATGCAGGTTTCACAGACCCATTCCCCATGGCACTACTGTCACATAAAAAAAGTAAAACAAAACTTCTTCTGGAAAATTTAAGCATTTATTTGCATTGTTTAATCTATATCAGTTAGGAATTCCATGATATGTTAATTAGTATGATGCGTAATGTGTAAATTAGTATGTGTCAATTGGTACACTAATGTGCCAATTAGCATGCAATTGTGTGTCCATTAGTTGGAACTGATGCAAAAATTGCATTCATGCAGCCGGTTATAAGACATTTAAATCCATAAAATATGGTACAAAAATAATAAAACTTATGTATCCAATTATTAAATCAAGTTTCTCGGGAAAATTACCAAACACATTTTTTTACATTGCTAATAGGTGGTAGTGATAAATCTATTTATAGGCTCAGTAAGGAAGTCAATAGGCATTTTACATTTGGCAGACAAAATTAGTTTTTACGTTTGGTTTTGTCAACAGAAATTATGTAGACTAAGTAAATAGATCATACCAAGTTTAAATAAATAGTCCACTGAGTTAGAATTATGTATGCATACTAGTTAAATGCATTGTTAAATTGACCCAGAGCTAAAGTACATAAATGAAAAAGAAATAAAATGTGTGATTCAATAAAATACACCTTATCTTGTAAACAACATGGTATTCTTATCTTTTGGCACTAAATCATTGGCTTCTCGCCTCAGTGGTCCTTGGTTCAAGTCCAGGTCCTGATAAAAATCCTGACATGACCATGGCTATTGTTAGATATGCAAGACTCAACCGTTGATCTTTGCTGGAAGCTCAACCATGTTCTAAACATGTAGTTTGACAAGAAAGAGGTAGATCGTGATTTTCAAGATTTTGGTTCACTCTATTATCTACAAGTGTTAATGTCTGAAATCTAACAAGACATAGCCAAAGTCAAATATTCATAAAGTGGTTCACACTGCTCTGGCCATGTCTGGTAAAGCACTGATATAGTTTAGTGAGACGGACAACATCTGGGTGGGGGGATTATATTTGGTGGAGAGTGATAATTTTGGATTCTTGTATCCATATTTTGAAGAGTTTTGTCACAATGTGTATGAAGATTATAATAAGTCTAACACAACAAAATATTTAATCTCATCTAATAAGGGCTTTATAGCACTTAGTCTCCATCGTGTAAGGACTCCAAGGCCCAACTTTACATAAATATATTCCGTACGAATTGGTCCAATTTATGTAGCCAGGTCATACCAGAGAAAACATAGGGAGGCGTTGCAGGCTATGGTGGAGATGCTTTTGCATACAGGAAAGTTTTGAGTTTTTTTCCTGAAGGAGTGAAATGTAGAGATGTCGTTATAGGTTGTTGGGAAGATCATTCCAAAGCTTATGAACATATAAGACAAAACAATGACCAATATTTTTGACTGATTTGTGAAGAATAGAAAGGTGAAACTGAGAAGTACTACTAGTCAGGGTGACCACATCTTTCGGGAGAAATATAGGTATAAGATCTAACAGATATGATTTGTTTGGAGAATCAGTGACGTTTTTACACTTCTTCACTCACACACCTAAAGGTATTTAAAGCAGAAGCAGATGATGTCAATTCAGGCACTACAGCTGAGGAGCCAGATGTAGGGCAGAATATATTCACCTGGGTCAATAGCACAGAATCACTTACACTGGGAAGGAAGGTGGGGTGGAAAGATCAGCCAAAATCTGGAGTTGAGCTATTAACATCTGCAAGAACAAATGTTTGTTGGATCTAAAAACCAGTAGATCATAGACTGTAGACATGGTCTCAGGCTTTACAGGATGTTTTCAAATGGTGGTACATGGGCCATTTTATAAGAAAATTGTGAATGGAGTGTAATACGTTATATGACAGTGAGTTGTGTGCTTATGATCAAAGTTTCTGGGAAAACCTATTATTGAATCTGATGATGTATTTAAAATCTATTTTGAAATTTGGAGAAATAGTATACAGAAATAGCAAAGCTTGGTGGACCATTCACCATAAACACAGAGGTCGTGACAGTTTGTTTTGTAAATTAACCTATGGACGTCAGTATGCCATAAATGCGCCATAATGCATATGAATAAACATATGCTCTATGAGTATGATCTGAAACACACCAGTGCATTGAGATGAATACATATCAATCATTTTATAGTTAGTGGGGGTCTGTTATTTATATCTATAATTTTGTATTCTCTTGTAAGTTTCTTCCTTGTAGTAAAGATTGCCCACAGGAAATGTAGTTCAATAACAAAGCCTGATTTTGTCCTACTTTTAGCATGGTTTCCAGTTTCAATGCACAATTAGAAAAATCTTTATTTTCTTTGTTACTTATGTTTATATAAATAAATGTGTCAGACTGCAATCTGTCAAGTCAAATTTGAAATAATTGACAAAAAATATTAGATGCATATACAAAATTGCACTTTCAATTTTCTTTCCACTTTTTTCTTAATTGTTTAACCTTTGCTTGACCCCAGATTATAACTGTTCAGGGACAGTATTTCCGAAAGATCTTAGCCAAGCCCTAGGCTTAATTCTTGTATAGAAATATAGCCAAGTTAAGCCTGAGGTTTGGCTAAGACCTGTGGTGAATACAGTCCCTAGGCTTTTATTAATTACCTCTACCAAGGAGTGTTATGTTTTTGGGGGGTGTTTCATTTGTCTGTCTGTGTTCATGATTTTATGGGTATGGCCTTACCTAAACAGTAAATAATTAAATTTTGGGAAAGATCTGATCGATCATATTCTGGATACAAAACAATCCTGACTTTTCAACAGTTCTTCTTGCAACTAAGAATTAAGCAACTATACAGCACAGGCTTCCAAAAGGGCTTGTTTCTGACCGGAATCTTTCCAAAATTCAGTCACATCTTCTTTTGGCCAAGTCATATCTACAAAAAATGTCCATACGCCACAGTCTGGGGAAATGGTTTTCAACTCCATGAGATATAGAAGTAGTAAAACAGTACAAAGATTGAACTACTTTCAGAGCAGTGTCACTTGTATAAAGGTCTAAAATTTAGACTATAAATAATGTTTAAGTAGACAATACTGTCTAAGAGAAAGAAAATATATGTAAAGATAAAGTATTAAAACAAGACAATTCAATAGCAAGATGACAGCATTAATCAGTAAACTAAAAATTATGAAGCTGTAAAATTTATTAACTGGAGCATAGCTGTCAATGGAAAGAGCGGAATTATGTAAAAGTACATATAATAATCAGTAACAGCAATCCATACATCTTTGTCATAAGAGAAACATGTCTCCAAAATGGCAGGTGAATACACTTTGGCAGAGCCAAAGTTAAAGGTCACCCCATGATGCACACCTACACGTGTCAACCTTGTGGAATCCAAGAAATAACTCTGACAAGATTTTAAAACTCATGGTCACTACAACAAGGTGAAAACAAGATCACACCAGGATGTTGCACACCTACAGCCCCAAGCAATGTCCCAACCAAGTATCAACTTCCTACACTTTACGGTTTCAGAGATATTGCCAGGACAAAATTTTAAAGGTCAAGATCACTACAGCAAGATCAAAGGTCAGATCAAGGTCACACCATTACGTTGCACACCTACAAAGCCAATGTCCTTACCAGCCAAATAACAACTTTCTACACCTTTTGGTTTCTGAGACATAGCCCAGACAACATTTTACAGGTCAAGGTCACTACAGCAAGGTCAAAGTTCAAATCAAGGTCACACCATGACGATGTACACCTACAACCCCTAACCATTCTCCCTACCAAGTATCAACTTCCTATACCTTACGGTTTCTGTGATATAGCCCGGACAAGATTTTCAAACTCAAGATCACTACAGCAAGGTCAAAGGTGAAATCAAGGTCACACCATGACATTGCGCATCTAATCCCCTACCAAATATCAACTTCCTACATTTTATAGTTTCTGAGATACAGCCCGGACAAACTTTTTCCCACCGCCCACCCACCCATCTGGACACCATGGGTGGAAACAGTACCCCGACACCCCTTAAGGGCTGTGGGGTAAAAAGCACTTCAAAGAGTACTTGGCAGAAATAACAATACAAGGATATTAATCAGTCTTGGAGCAGGTCTGCACCCCTGGAATTCCTCTTTATACAGTTATAAAGAATCCATTTTATTGTTTCAGTATCATGCACCAAACATGGGTTAGATTTAGTTTCCAGATCCATTACCCATTATCACATAGTTGTTCTGGAAACAGATCTAAATCTTTTCCTGCCATTAAATAACCACCAGTCGAAAAAGGGGAACAAACCAGAAAGACAGGTTATATCATATGGGTTTGTTTGTCTGTTGGTTTTGAAATTAACTTCTGGCAAAAGAGGGTGAGCATGATAATTATGATTAGGGTCTGGGTTCAAGCCCAAACAAAGTGACTTGAGAATAGAGATTTTTAGGTAGGTTTGGGACTTTGTTTTGTAGAACACTACAACTGAACATTCAAATAACACATTTTTTACTCAACCAACACTACTCAAGTGCTTGCATGATACAAATTTCCACAATTATAATATTTTATTTAGTATTTTATTATTAACTTTTGGGAGGTTACAAGCAAACCAAAGATACTTTTATAGTTCACATTATAAAATTCTGTATAGGACACTATAATAGGACACTACATCTGGAAAGGACAAAATCGAGAAATTTTGTTATCAAAGCAAGGAATGGTTTTATTCATCACCAAGTAATATAAATTTCTGTTCAGGGTTAAGCATCCTGCTATGCCCTGGATATATTTTCCCATTATTGACGGTACTATTGAGAGAAGCACTCAATTGCAAAACTAACATTTTTTGCCTTTAACCCCTTAAAGACCTTATCTGTTGACTAGTAGTCGACAGCAATGTGTATTCTACAGTACCATGTCTGTTGGCTAGCAGTCGACATCCCTATATGATATTCTAGCTTTCCTTCAGTACTTTAGGATTAAACGTCTTGGTATGCTGAAATATGTTAAAGTATCATGTACGCGGACATTATGGATAAAAAAAAACGCTTGTTGTGTTTGTATTAGCAACTTAAGCTGTCTGTAAACTAGTGATCCCGGATTTTCCTTCAGTATAGCAGAATACTGCTCCATTGGTGGCAAAGGGGTTAATATTCAAGAGCATCACCTATATGACAGGCTCAGTTCAGGTCGCTTCTTGGATTAAGTTGGGTAGATATCAGACCCGTCATGATTTCAAGTCAAAGTTTATTATGAAATCAAACTGCAATCAATATTAACTAGAAAAATGTTTTTGCTAACAAAAACTAAGCGTCCCAAAAAGGTTCACTGCAATATAATATACAGTAGATTAATTTGATTATTTGGGGTTTTACGTCGCTTTCAACACTGTACAGGTCATATCACGACGGGTAGTTGGAAGGGCAGAGGAAACCAGTACATATAGTTCGCTAGGGTTCTGTACTGTAAACTGCCGACCAACGGCAAGCAACTACCAGCTTTCCCACTTACGGCCATGACGGGGATCGAACCCCGGCCGCAGAGGTGGGAGGCGAGAGTGTTACCACTCTGCACCGTGGCCCCCTAATATACAGTAGAAAAAGGGTTTTGAAAATAAAAACATGTAGTGCTGAGAGAAGAAGTGAAAGTTAAGCAGACAGTGTGGAAGTTCATGCATTAACATGAAAGAAAAATTTAAGCTTTATTTTGTTTTCTATGGTCATAAATTGCGAAAAGTTAATTGAATAAATGCTCTGGCTAAGAATGCATAAAGCATCAATACTTATAATAGGTCGAAAGTTACACCATAAAACTACTTAATTAAAGAGTAACAGTGCTTTATAAATGCCATATATCTATTTACATTTTAGAAAAAGGCATAGTAAAATGTGTGCCTTTAGAAAGGCAAGAAGTTTATGACACAATGCTTTGAACACATCTATCTGGTAAATCTGACCAGTTATCTAGACTCTTCACATAAGGTTTCCCAATACCTCTGAATACATTGTAAATCTCTAAAAGCAAGAATAAAATAGATATAAGGCAAAAACACAAAATTTGATGAATCCAGTTTGATCCATAAAAAAGGTGGGGCGTGGAGAGGGGGTGGGGGGTAAATCTGACCAGCTATCTAGACTCTTCACATAAGGTTTCCCAATACCTCTCAATACATTCTAAAACTCTAAAAAAATAAAAGCGATAAAAGGCAAAAACACAAAATCGGCTATTTTATGACCCCAGTTTGACCCATAAGGGGGGATCCGGGGGTAAATCTGACCAGCTATCTAGACTCTTCACATAAGGTTTCCCAATACCTCTTAATACATTCTAAAACTTAAAAGCAAGAATAAAGGAGATAAGAGGCAAAAACACAAAATCGGCTATTTTATGACCCCAGTTTGACCCATAAGGGGGGATCCGGGGGTAAATCGGAGCAGCTATCTAGACTCTTCACATATGGATTCCCAATACCTCTTAATACATTCTAAAGCTCTAAATGCAAGAATAAAGGAGATAAAAGGCAAAAACACATAATCGGCTATTTTATAACCCCAGTTTGACCCATAAGGGGGGATCCTGGGGTAAATCTGACCAGCTACCTAGACTCTTCACACAAGGTTTCCCAATACCTCTTAATACATTCTAAACTCTAAAAGCAAGAATAAAGGAGATATAAGGCAAAAACACAAAATCAGTTATTTAATGACCCCCAGTTTGACCCATAAGGGGGGGTTCGGGGGTAAATCTGACCAGCTATCTAGACTCTTCACATATGATTTCCCAATACCTCTTAATACATTCTAAAGCTGTAAAAGCAAGAATAAAGGAGATAAAAGGCCAAAACACAAAATTGACTATTTTATGACCCCAGTTTGACCCATAAGGGGGGATGCGGGGGTAAATCTGACCGGCTATCTAGACTCATCACATAAGGTTTCCCAATACCTCTTAATACATTCTAAAACTGTAAAAGCAAGAATAAAGGAGATATAAGGCAAAAACACAAAATTGGCTATTTTACGACCCCAGTTTGACCCATAAGGGGGGGTCCGGGGGTAAATCTGACCAGCTATCTAGACTCTTCACTTATGGTTTCCCAATACCTCTTAATACATTCTAAAGCTCTAAAAGCAAGAATAAAGGAGATAAAACGCAAAAACACAAAATCGGCTATTTTATGACCCCAGTTTGACCCATAAGGGAGGGTCTGGGGGTAAATATGACCGGCTATCTAGACTCTTCACATATGGTTTCCCAATACCTCTTAATACATTCTCAAGCTCTAGAAGCAAGAATAAAGGAGATATAATGGGAAAAGATGAAATTGGATATTTTATGACCCCAGTTTGACCCCTACAGGGGGGTCGGGGGGGAAATTTTACTTGCTTTCTAGACTCTCCACATATGGTTTCCTACTACCTCCCAATACATTTTATGGCTCTAAATGCAATACTTAAGAAGATAATAGGGGGGTTAACATGAACTTTAAGCTTTCTGATTGGTACCTGTGAGAAAATCACTCATAAATCGGTCAATTTTCATCGGATTGCTCCCAAAATCTAATCAGCTCACGTTTTTGATAGTATAAACATGTGTATGAAGTTACAAGCCTCTGCGGTCAGTATATTTTCCTGAAGTGCGATGATGGGCGGGTGTACCCGAAAAAACTATTTTTTGATCATGTGACCTTGATAAAGATCAAAGGTCAAATTTAAGCATGTGGAAAAATTTTCCCACGCCTAAGGTATATAACTGCCAAATATGGTTAAAAAGCTTGCAATAATAAGGGAGATATTCAAGGGAGACCATAATGCGGCAGCGGCAGCGAGGAAACTGAGGTGAAACCAAATAAGCGCCCTTTCAGGGACACTTAATAATTATAATAAAGGATACCAGATGAAAGCGGACAATTATAAGCTGATCAAGTCACATTAATTTACAAAAGATAAAGCTGTCCTAGCACACAGGAAGCATCTTTTGTGCAATGATATCACCAAAAACAATCAAATGAAAGCACAAGAGGGTCAAAGATGCCCCAAAAGGTGGGTTGCACAGGCATCAATAAGGTTAGCAACTGCTGTAGTTACATTTAGAAACAAGAAAAGAAATGTTAGGTTACCCAGTTAAGGTGAATGTGTTAGACGTGCTAAGAAACGTAAAACTTGTAATCTAGGTTACATAATTGTATCTATGCTATAAACGGACAATCAAACGGACGGAATTACACCAATTTCGAAAGGACCCTAGCTGTGATGGTGGTCTATCTCACTCTTAAGCTTGAATTCAATAGGACAAACCGTTTTTGAGTTAGAGTCCGGAAACAAATATGTGGAAGGACAGACGGACAGACAAACGGACAAAAAACAGACAAATAAACGGACGGAATTACACCAATTTCAAAAGGAACCTAGCTATGATGGTGATCTATGTCCCTGTCAAGTTTGAATTCGATTGGACAAACAGTTTTTGAGTCCGGAAACGAAAATATGAACGTACAGACAGACGTCGGACACATCAATCTAATAGGCGGGTTGGTTACACGCAACCCGCCCAATAAAAGTAAAACCATTGATTTTAATCCTGTCAAGTCTGAATTCGATTGGACAAACCGTTTTCGAGTTAGAGTCCAGAAACAAAAATATGGACCGACCGACAGACAGACAGACGGACGTCGGACACATCAATCTAATAGGCGGGTTGGTTACACACAACCCGCCTAATAAAAGTAAAACCATTGATTTTAATCATTTATTATTTTGCATAACATATGTAAGAACAGGAATATTTCTGTAATACAACAGATGTTAACAAAGTGATTGATATAACTGAACACGTTAACAATGCTTCTTCAATATTAGACTCTACAGCATGGGATATTTCTTGTGACAAACCTTGTAAAGGGTATTTTTGTTAACACATTTTACTCTGATCCGCAAAACCATGGGTTCAAATTCAGGTTGAAGCAAGCAGTTATTTTTGTCCCAGAGTATGATTGACAATGAGTGTACACTTCATGAAAACAGCCAGATTTTGTTGAGTTTCTGGTAAAAATTACAAACATAACTCATTGGAAGTTAACTTTATGAGAATATTGCAAAAATGGTCAATATTAGATGAGAAAAGAGTACACTTTTGGTAATTTTGTACTCCAAATAATTCAGTACCCTATTGTTTTACAAGTACTCATTACAGAACTAGTACACATCTTGGACAAATGGAGCAGCAAAAAATTGGCAGTTATTAGTAATGGTCAGTAATTTTCCTTGAACAATTGGGCAAACATCCAGGATTGAAGTGTAGATGCATGCCACTACTGTACATTGCATTGGCAGTGTTAATTATGATGGGTGATATTTTATTACTTTAATCTGGGTGAAACTGTTGTATGTGGAGTTTTATTATTTACACAAATATAAATGGATTTGAAGGGAAATTAATGTACACTTTTTTATTTCAAGAAAATCCATTCTGTAGCGTAAATAATGTACACTTTTTTTTATTTCAAGAAAGTCCACGGCCTTATTCCAAAGATATAATTTTTTGATACATCCCCTGTAAATGTTTGACAATTGTCATAAGGTATCATTTCATTTCACAGTTAAGAAAATGTATGGTAAAATGTATTCTAATATCCTACCATACATGTATATCAATTCTATTAATCGCTGGGCTTCTGGGGATTCTCCTTTAGCTCAGCTGGTTAAAGAGCTAGACTTATGTTTATTTGTGTGTGTAATCAGAAGGCTCTGGGATTGATTCCCAGCAGATCCAATCAATAATCCCTCTTTCTAGCACATGGTGGAATGTCTAAAGATTCCCCTCCCCCTCTTACAGCCAAGCGAGTTGAAGTGTAATAATGTAGTCATGTAAGACCTGAGGACAGGTCTTTCCTTGATGGATGGTATGTAATAATTATCCTCTCGTATATCAGTTCTATTAAAACTGGACTTCCAGGGATTCCCCTTTAGCTCAGCTGGTTAAAGACTGAGACTAGTGTTTATTTCTGTGTGTAATCAGAAGGCCGTGGGATCAACTCCCAGCAGAACCAATCAATAATCCCTCTTTGCAGCATATTATGGTTTTAGTGACTACATTTTGACCAAATCATATTGCCCAAAAAATATAATTTGCATGATCAGTTTGGGGACCTGTTTGTGACAGACCAAACTGTTTTAATTGCTCCACTGTTGAAAGCAATTTTTCTGTTTTCTGGTTTTGATTTACTTCTACAAACAGTGCGTCTAATATTTGCCTATTACTTCATTTTGAGGGATTTTTTCACTTTTTTAAACTGTCAACACAACTTATTCATTCATATGAGCAATGGATGCAATGAAAGTACAAGACATTCAATCAAATAACAGCTAATACATCATTTACAATGGCTGCAGTTACCATAGCTACGATGGTACTAAAAATACAGTCATAACATTGCAAAATCACACAACAGTATCAGAGATTGTTATGGCTAAAATTGGATTCCACACAAAGAACAGCATTAAATTTAACCAACTTACTTTTCATACATTAATAATGACGTTACACCCAAACAAACTATTTTGTATATGACAACAATGTCATTCAACTGTAACTACTTTGCATATGATAATAATGATACTAAACTGAAACAAACTACTTTGTATATGATAATAATGATACTAAACTGAAACAAACTACTTTGTATACGGTAATAATGACACTAAACTGAAACAAACTACTTTGTATATGGTAATAATGACACTTCATCCAAACTACTTTGCATGTGGTAAAAAATTGAACCCAAATGACTACTTTGCACGATGTTAATTATCACATAAAACTTACAACAAGGAGATGTTCCACTATTTTACTTGTACTATAGTTACAATTAGTCATCAGAATACTTTTCATCAGAATGGCATTATTTTGAGTTATGAAGTGTTTAATTTTACTACCATTTTGATATTAGAATAAAACTTGTTGTAAAGATTTAACAGGCTTAATTATATATCCATAAGTATATCACATAAGAGAGATCAGTAAAACAAGCAAAATTCCTTGGATCTACAAACAACTACATACAAAGAAATCAAACCACTGATTAATCAATAAAACATTAACAACTGAATTAATTCAAAGTTATACATGTTTCTGCACAAGATTCAATAAGGAATCCTTAAAATTTAATCAATTAAAATAAACTGCCTGAATGAGCCTCAATGCTAAGTTCATTGTGTACACAGAAAAATAGCAGGCATCAAAGTCTACTTTAACAAGACAATAAGCAAAATTTCTAATTCATGTAACATAACACACCTTTAGTTTATACAGTAAAAAATTACTAGCTAATACTTATTATCACAAAAAAAATAACCTAAAAACATACCCAACCAAAATCATTTCAAACCGTAGTATCAGTGCTGTGAAATGCTGATTGGTTGACTCAGTGATTGTTAATCATGTTTAAATGATTTTCTTCAATGCACTCACAAATTTTGCCACTTAAGTTTCCTTTGCGGGCAAAATGCAACAATTCCAAAAATACAATATATAACTGGAATAGATAGCAGTCAATACCACTTCTTCCATATAGACTATTGATATGTTTGCTGATTTCAAATAAAAAGATCTTGATTTTTGGGAAATATTTAAAAAAGTAAGCATGATCTGGCGATTACAATTTCAAAATCAGGATATTATGGCAAAAAATGTACCCAACAAGTACACAGACAAGCAAGATGTTTTTTATTTTAAATGTCATTAATGTATTTCAGTAAAATGCTCTTAATACCGAGATATCAGCAACACCAACCCATCCCCAGTGCCTAAGAGCCTACTAATATACAAATTAAGCTCCACAAAAGGCTGTTTAGATTATTACTCTACTTCAACTTGTTGAGAGTCTGCAGGTTTTTCTACACCGAGTAATTCTGCAAAGTTCTTGTAAATGGCTTGCACTGCAGTTTGTACATCTGAATGTTCGGGTTTATACTCTCTCTCACCAAGGGATTTCAGGTGTTTACATATGTCATGTTCTTCATGCAGGTACGTCAATACTTCTTTCTTCTCACTTTCCTGTAAATAGTGATATTTAAAAGCAACATGGGAGTCATCCCCAAGTTCCAGGGTTCATTAATCATCCGTAATTCCAACCAAGGATTGAACCAACATTAGTTATCAAAAAAAAAAAATCAATAAAAAAAAAAAAAAAAAAAAAAAAAACATTAGTTATCAAACTTTCATGTCATGTCATGAGAACACAAAATATTTTGGGTTTTTGACAAATATTACATCGACTCGGAACAAACTAGGCACTTTAAACTCTGGTAACTGTCAACTGAATTTAAAATTGTAAGCTTTGTCCACACTTCTGTTGGATTTTAAACTCTGTCACAATTGTCTGCAAAAACAAAAAAAGTTCACAAATAAAATAGGCAAATTTCAGTTATTTTTAAGGACAAGTAACACATTTTGTTAATTACATTGTGAAGAAAGTACCCATTGAAAAAAATGAGTCATGGTGAAAGTGTAGTTGAGTATTAAAATTACCATTTGACATGGCAGTGACAGCAACAGTTGACACATCATTAAGAATATTGTGACATTGTGATACCACTAACACTGAAACCAAAAAACTCTAGTAGCTGAATATAAAGTTAGCAAAGCTAACAATTATAGTTGGACTGGTAAACTATTTTCAGTATATGACATCCTATGGGATTTCACTGTATGTTACTCTATCATTACACTTCTTTATATAAGGAAATTTAACCTACAAAAGGTATGATTTTGAACGACTTTAGGGATATCTAATTTCATAACAATTTGTCTGAATTTTTAACTTTTCTAGCAGAGATTCTGCATATTGTTTGTAAATGTTTACATTTGGGGTGCATGTACATCTGACAGTTTGGATATTGCCTCAAAGTTGTTATATATTTGAAACAGCTAGAACACAATTTCTTTCGGTATCCCCGGAATAGGTTCGGTTTCACACTGGCGGGATACCGAAATGAAAAATCTGCTACCGACCCTGCCCTATTCGAAACAGCTAATCACTTTCTCGATGGCTAATGACAAAGCAGTTACCCAGTTACCAAATAAGGTTAATTGTTTTAGCCTTAGATGCTATGGTGAAGATCCAATCTAACCTGAAAGTAGTGGATTCTTTTTGGGGATTCATCGTCATCCTCGCTATCAATGGATTTAGTTTCATCATACTCGCTGTCACTGTCACTAAAATGATAATATATACTTTATTTACTTACTTTTGGTTTATTTTTTTAAACAAATTCAGTACTGGTATTTTCATTTTATTAACTACTGATCAAGCGGTATTCATAACATCAGAATGTGAACAGGTAAAATGACTGAAAAATATCTGATTTTATTTCTTTCTGGTACTCGGACGAAACCAGTTTTGACTTTCAATAAGGAATTACAGTTGAGTCCTGTTAAGTCACATATCGGGGGACAATAACATTACTTCTTCTTCAGCAGGACTTCTGTAATGGGGTTAATTTTCAACGGAAAGTCAACTCTTAGTAGCAGATGTGTATTTTTTTTTCAAATACTTCTTTGACATCATTAGCAATGATTTTTACTTGGTCAAAATTTCAAGAGTGTTAAACTGTGCTTCCATACAAGATGGCAGCACACAAGAAGATGAAAGTCACGCTTGTTGTCACTATCTAGGTCATCTCGGTGTAGAAGGCATCAGACCAGTATTATGCTCATTTTTCTTGAGTTGGCTGGGATGCCTGCAGCTATCTGAGATAGCATATAATTCCACATGGTAAACTCTTGTAACGCAATAAAATAATGGGTTTAAATGGAGTTTGCAGAGTGGCTTTGAGGTGCAATAACTGAAAATTCAGTTTTTAACAGAGCATCCAGAGTTTAACAGAGTTTGCAGAGTGGCTTTGAGGTGCAATAACTGAAAATTCAGTTTTTAACAGAGCATCCAATAATAGCAGTTCTACTGTACTTACTAGTCTAAGAAGTAGTCTTATTGATAACTGACCTAATTTCAATTAGTCCAAGCAACCCTGTTGCATGAAGTAAATTTATGTAAAGAAAAGATAAATATAACACTGTAACAAAAATAGCATCAGAGATGCCCGTACCCCACAGTCTAGGCAAATATTTTTCACACCATGAGATATAGAAGTACTGTATCAGTACAAAGTTCAGGATACTATCAGAGCACTGTCAGTAATATAAAGGTCCAAACAATGTTTAATTTGAGAAAATAATGTCTAAGAAAAAGATAATGCATGTACTTTATCTACATCTGGCATGGCCGAATTATGGTTTAGATGTTTTGAATATTATCATGCATACAGAAGCGGTAATACATTCAATGAATGCTTATGTGTGGTGTTGTAGTAAAATCTGCGGCTCACTTGATGAAATTCCATCTGTTACAATGGGAAGTTGTAAAAGTAAAATTCTTAATGAATTCTAATATGACTTTAACAGTGCTTAATCTGCATCAAAAGACAGACCCAAAGGTGCAACAAGATTTTAAAGGTCAAGGTCACTACAAGGTCAAAGGTCAAGTCAAGGTCACACTATGATGCTGCACACCTACAACCTCTAAGCAATGTCCCTACCAAGCATCAGCTTCCAACACCTTACGGTTTCCGAGATATAGCATGGACAAGATTTTATAGGTCAAGGTCACTACAACAAGGTCAAAGGTCAAACCAAGGTCAGACCATGACATTGCACACTTACATCCCCTAACCAATGTCCCTAGTAAGTATCAACTTCCTACACCTCAATCTTTCCGAGATATAGCCCAGACAAGATTTTATAGGTCAAGGTCACTATGGCAAGGTTAAATCCTGGTCAGACCTTGACACTGCACACCTACACCTCCTAATCAATGTCCCTACCAAATATCAACTTCCTACACCTTATGGCTTCCGAGATATAGCTCGGACAAGATTTTATCTATAGGTCAAGGTCACTACAGCAAGGTCAAAGGTCAAATTAAGGTCAGACCATGACTTTGCACACCTACACCCCCTAACCAATGTCCCTACCAAGTATCAACTTTCTACACCTTACAGTTTCCGACATATAGCATGGACAAGATTTTATAGGTCAAGGTCACTACAGCAAGGTCAAAGGTCAAATCAAGGTCAGACCGTGGCGTTGCACACCTACACCCCCTAACCAATGTCCCTACCAAGTATCAACTTCCTACACCTTACAGTTTCCAAGATATAGCGCAGACAAGATTTTATAGGTCAAGGTCACTACAGCAAGGTCAAATCAAGGTCAGACCATGACGTTGCACACCTACACCCCCTAACCAATGTCCCTACCAAGTATCAACTTCCTACACCTTCCAGTTTCCGAGATATAGCCCGGACAAAATTTTCAAACTCAAGGTCACTACAGCATGGTCAAAGGTCAAATCAAGGTCAGACCATGACGTTGCACACCTACACATCCTAACCAATGTCCCTACCAAGTATCAACTTCCTACACCTTACAGTTTCTGGGATACAGCCCGGACAAACTTTTCCCCCGCCCGGCCATCCGGACACCATGGGTGAAAACAATACCCTGACAGCCCTTAAGGCCTGTGGGGTAAAAATACAAAAGAAAATGCTAAAGAAGGACCAGATATTTCTTTTCAAGTAAACTGTAATTCTCCTTTGCAGTGTTCTACTTATAATAATGTGACCTTAGTGCAATAACTGTGGTGTAATTTCAACATCAATATTAAACTCTAGTTTGAGCCTGCATATCCACTGATATTGAAACATAATTTTTCCCTAGTGCCCCATTTAACCAAAATACATTAAAATATTCATGAAAGATTGTAATTTAAACTAATTTTGTTGTACAAGTAATAAAATTCCTCAAAGACCGCAAAAAGTAAATCTCTGAACATATGAATAATAATGATCAAAACATAACAACATTTGGAAAATACTGCCTTATAAGGTACCAGAAATGAAATTGAAATGAATACTTATGGTAATGATTTAGAAATCCAGGAAGCTATATTGATATTTTCAATATTGGATTAGGATTCCCCTCCTACTCACAATCTACTCTGTGAAAACAAGAATATTCTTACCTGGGCATTGGTTTGTACTCTTCATCCTCCTGCTTGGGCATCAGGCACTTGTGAATTGTACTAAAGGTATCTCTTAACAGCTCTATGTAAGACACACCATCCCCATCTTCAGGTTGCAACTCACTTTTATCAGCCTGTAAACATGAACATGCAAAGGCTATGTGTATTGTAAATTTTCATGATGATATTATTTTCACTAATATTTATGATGCCTACATTTAAAGTTCCTTGTAATTATATTATGATATCAGGATGGGTGATATTAATATTGTCAACTCACAGGTATGAAAAATGGAAACCTACATTCTTTTTACCATCTGTATTTACCTACACAAACCAAAGACCCAATATATAGCTAATCATCATGTTATGGCATTATACAGAAAATCCCCAGGCTGAATATCCTTGGATATTTGCAAACCCATAAAAATCTATCACAATGAAGTCTTCAACTCTTAATCATCATAACTTCCTCCCTAATTCCCTGTCTAAGAGCCAATGTATAACTTACTACCCTTCAATCCAAACTTTGCAATTTTACGAATATTAAAGTTATTAATGTAAAGTAATGCATCAAATTCACAATACTTGGAATATAAAAAGCTACCAACACTTATTTCTCATTCATACTACAGGCAATATCCCCTGCAGTAGTAGGCATTGGGTGAAACAACCTGTCCTGCTACTGCCGTCTGACGCCCGTATGCGAAATTGTGATGCCGTGGCCCACCATCCCATTCCTGTTTAAAATGTTTAAAATTTCCACTTCTGAACTTGGAACTGTGAGCATGCACCAATGAACTTTTTCACACGGTAACTGAAGGTGTGCTCCGCAGTTTATAAAAGGTTGTGATTCAGCCGGGCTTTGGTGTAACATGTTAGTCCAATGGCTACAAAATGTAAGTGGAGGTAAATGGAGGTTGTTTCTTGGCGACACATGTTTATACTACTGTTGTTGTTGCTACTGTTATTGACTGTTACAAACCGTGTCCAGTCAGTGGATATGCTAATCAAAGGATACACCAAATCTCGGAAGATATGTGACATCATTGGAGGCAGTTCTGCTGCATAGTAAAACTTTTAACAGCGGGGTACACTGACTTTAGTGTGAATGGGGCATAAGTAACTACAAAACTAGAGGATCGCTCACAAAAAAAAAGATAATGTTTTTGCTATGCAAAAACAAAGCGTCCCGAAAAGGATATAAAGGTGAGTGCTAAAGTATTAAGAAAATGCTTCGTTTCTAGCCTTATACTGTTGTGGCAACCAAAGTCAGCGCAGTCTGCTCTATCTAGCACGGATTTCAAGATATAAGCATTTTTGTGTTTTGCAAAAAATTCGAAAATTCAAAATGTCCGCTATATTTGGCGAGACAAAAATATTTTGAAAATAGGCATGGCTACTCTGCAGAGATACCCAGCAGGTCAAAAATTTTGTTGAGTTCACTCCATCTAGCACGGTTTTCGAGATATAAGCATTTTTGTGTTTTGCAAAAACTTTGAAAATTCAAAATGGCCACCATTTTTAAGGAGACAAAAATTTTTGACAAGACCACTGCCACGGTGTGTATCTCCTGCCGAGCATTAAAGGAGAAGAAATAGCTTTTCCGAGATATTCACAATTTTTCATTTTCGCGTGTGAAAGCTCTTCCAAAAGTAGATGAATGAGTTATTTGAGAAAAATTGGCTATCTGCAATACTATTAAGAGATAATTCACATTTACTCATTTTGAGTAGGTGAGTAATTACCTACGGGTCTGGAACTTCACCAAGTGAGAGTTCTCCCAAAAGTAGATGAATGAGTTATTTGATAAAAATTGGGTATCCGCAATACTTTTAGAGATAATTCGCATTTACTCATTTTGAGTAGGTGAATAATTAGCTATGGGTCTGAAACTTCACCAAGTGAAAGCTCTCCCAAAAGTAGGTGAATGAGTTATTTGAGAAAAATTGGCTATCTGCAATACTTTTGTCTCCATTTTTTAATGATCAAATGCAAATAGTATTCTCAGGAAACTAACCTGCAAACAAAATATTAGTCCTGTCAAAATCTCTTTGTCTTTTAACAGCACAGTTCTCATTTTTGGTGAGGCATCTTCTATCAAGTTGGCTATTACATAGAGGGCTTCAATGGCTACATGTGCACAACCACTCTGCATATGTTTAAGTACAACTGAAATGAGCCCAAAATGAACCATTGTTTTTGTGGAACCTTTTGGCCCTGCATTCACATTAGATAGCAACCACAGACTCTGTTTTACAAGTTCGGGATCATCACTTAAAAGGAAAACCAGCAAATGGTTCATAATTCCCCCTTTAATAACTGCCCAATTGATATTCAAATGTACAAGACTGAGCAGATTACCAAGCATGCGCATCGCCTTGACTTTCATTTCATAATTGGAATGACTGAGGAGTGAGACAATAATAGGGAAGACACTATTGTTCAGCAGCATTGTGTGTATATCCCATTCTTGATACAATTCTACTGCAGCATCAAGAAACAAGACACCTTCCAACAGCAGAGGTTCATTCCTTGTACTAAGCACTGAACAGCCACGGTATACCATACGCTGAAATACCTCATCATCAATTGTGAGGGCTTGTTTCACAACATTTCTGAAAATCCTGATGAAAAGCTGCTTTTCATTATCTTCTTCCAAATTGTCAAAGAGTAAGCACAGTTTTAGGTGAATGCTTTGTCTTGTATCCGCAACAGTCTGACACACATTTTTATCATGCAAAATGGCAAGTTCTAATACATGTATGCATGCCATCAAAAGTTCTCTGTCACTATCTATTTTACCATCGACAACATCATAGCAAAAACTCATGACCTCACATTTATGATGAACAAGCTGTTGAACAGTTTCGCCTGAACACATTTCACTGATTCTTTGTACGTCTTTTGCATTATAGATAAACTGAGATGTTGTTCCGTTGCATTCAAAAACCTTTTGAGTTTTTTCCAAAAATAATTTTTCCAATAAACATTGAAGTTTGAAGGCGTTTATATCTTCCTTGGACACAAAAGAACATGAATAAATGTCATAATTGGGACACCATGTCAACTCAGTTTGAGTTTCTTTCACTAAAACCTTTTTGTCATTTACATCTGATACGCAGTCATTATCAGTTTCCATTGGACATGACTCATTTTTGGCATGACAGTCACCACAAGGGCAGTGACCAACTAATGGAGTAACTTTTTGGTCTTGGTCATTGGTATTCAGAGGTTTTTCATAACCATGTGCAGAAATCAAACACAAAAGAGTGGATTCACAAACTTCTTTATAGACTTTTGTCTCAACATCCATAGGTTCCTGTTCCATATTGTAGTCTGCAATAGAAAAGAGAACTAAATTTTTATAATGAACAATGTAAGACACTCAAACAAATAAATACACACAAATAATTAATAATTGTGTGGATCTACTATCCAACAAAAACAATTAGCCTATTTAATATAATCAGTACTCTTTGCAGACTACTCAATTAAAGCATCCTACCATGACAAAGGTCAAAAGCTAAAGGTTTTAACATTCCTATCAGCATCTAAAGCCATGTGTAGACAGACACTTCATTAATGCATCCCACATTATGTTACCATGATATGAACCCAATGACCACAGACATGACAAAATTTTACTTGTTGCATGAACTACAAACTTCTCACTTTTTAAATGTAAACAAATAACAGACTTGTATGTGCATGGATATTTGGAAAAATTTCAAACCAAACATCTTCTGTTTTTAGGTGGATTCTGCAACAAAAAAGAGATTATATTTGACAGTAAGTGTTATTTATTATGCTAATATAGCCGAACTCGCAGCCCGCTGTAAACATATTGATCGGTCATCCCTGGTTGAACAATTTTCTTTCGGTGGTAACTGTACAGTCATCAAAAGTAGTGAAACTGATGTAGACATCTGGGGACTCTCTCAAACATGTTAAAGAAAGCAGACGATGTTGCAATTACTTTACGATAAAACACATAAATTACAAGCATTCTGATGCATGCAATTATCTCCCGCCGTATAAACTAGATGTACTAAAGATAGTGTAATATAACTTTTCTTATGAGATGGAAGCACATGTAGAAGTAACAATAAGCAACAGGCACTTTAATGTTTGACTGCAAAACTTTCAAAGATAAAAGGCATTTACTCATTTTAGTAGCTATTACTCTGCCATCCAAAGAGCTACAGTTCTGCACCTTCACTATGTGATAGATCACCCAAAAGTAGGTGAAGGACTTATTTAGAAGAAATTGCAAATGTGCAATACTTTTAAAGATAAAAGGTATTTAATAATTTTAGTAGCTGTTACTCAGCTATGCAAACAGCTACAGTTGTGCAACTTCACTATGTGGTAGACCACCCAAAAGTAGGTAAATGACTTATTTAAAAGAAATTGCCTATCTGCATTACTTTTAGAGATAAAAGACATTTACTCATTTTAGCAGGTATGACACAGCTATGCAAAGAGCTATAGATGTGCAACTTTACTATAGGAATAAAAGACATATTCGAGTGCTTTATGATAGTTTTAAACTATTGATTGGCTGAATATTAAAGCCACGAAGCCCAAAGGGCTGAGTGCTTTAATACAGCAGATCAATAGTTTAAAACCATCATAAAGCACGAGAATTTGTCTTTTATTCCTATTCTAAAATGGTTTCATTGATATTATGCTCAAAATAAGAGGTGAATCTTACGCAAAATTAAAAACTAATCCAACGCCATGTTGGCTGTTCCATCAATGATACATAATTACATAGCGATATCTAAGGTAAAAAAATAAGTATTTTTGTCACTCTATTTTCATAGAATTTGTTATGAAATATTAAGAGACTGTCACTGAAGATGCTTTCAATTTGTTGTAAGCTTTAAAACGATATGCTATTTATCAAAATCAAGCAAGAAATGACAATTTTATGAATATTTTAACCACGAAGCATTTGTTTACATTTGTACGCGAAGAGACGATGCATGCAGAATTCAACAGCTTTATTTTCTTTACCGTTCTATATTCACGATTCCAGCATTGCGCAAACGTGTCTAAGGTCACTCTGCAGTGTACTATTTTAGAATATGTGGTAGATCACCCAAAAGGTGAATGAGTTATTCAGAAGAAATTGCCTAACTGTAACACTTTTAGAGATAAAAGACATTTACTCATTTTAGTAGCTATTACTCAGCTATGCAAAGAGCTACAGTTCTGCAACTTCACTATGTGGTAGATCACCCAAAAGTAGGTGAATGACTTATTTTGAAGAAATAAAGTATCAGCAATACCTTTAGAGATAAAAGACATTTAATTATTTTAGTAGCTATGACTCAGCTATGCAAAGAGCTATACACCTGAAACTTCACTATGTGGTAGATCAGTCAAAAGTAGGTGAATGAGTTATTCAGAGGAAATTGCCTATCTGTAACACCCATTTTAGTAGCTATTACTGAGCTATGCAAAGATCTACAGTTCTGCAACTTCACTATGTGGTAGATCACCCAAAAGTAGGTGAATGACTTATTTTGAAGAAATAAAGTATCAGCAATACTTTTAGAGATAAAAGACATTTACTCATTTTAGTAGCTATTACTCAGCTATGCAAAGAGCTACAGTTCTGCAACTTCACTATACGGTAGATCACCCAAAAGTAGGTGAATGACTTATTTTGAAGAAATAAAGTATCAGCAATACTTTTTGAGATAAAAGATATTTACTCATTTTAGTAGCTATGACTCAGCTATGCAAAGAGCTATACACCTGAAACTTCACTATGTGGTAGATCAGTCAAAACTCAAAAGTAGGTGAATGACTTATTCAGAGGAAATTGCCTATCTGTAACACTTTTAGAGATAAAAGACATTTACTCATTTTAGTAGCTATTACTCAGCTATGCAAAGAGCTACAGTTCTGCAACTTCACTATGCGGTAGATCACCCAAAAGTAGGTGAATGACTTATTTTGAAGAAATAAGGTATCTGCAATACTTTTAGAGATAAAAGATATTTACTCATTTTAGTAGCTATGACTCAGCTATGCAAAGAGCTATAGATCTGCAACTTCACCATGTGGTAGATCACCCAAAAGTAGGTGACTGATTTACTTATCGCCGAAATTGCTCTATCTTGCACCATTACCAAGATAATTAGTTTTTGCATTTTATGCAGAAATTCAATATGGCCACCAAAAAGTGGCTGGAAAATGATTTTTAGCAAAATATTGAAGATGACTCTATGTATACCCTGTAGGTCAAAAATTTCGTTGAAATGGCTGTATCTCGCACCGTTTCCGAGATGAATGCGTTTTTGCATTTTACGCAGAAATTCAATATGGCCGTCAAAAATGGCAGGAAAACCATCTTTGTACAAAAAATTGTAGATAACTCTATACATACCCTGCGGGTTAAAAACTTCGTTGAAATCGCTCTATCTCGCACCATTTGCGAGATAAAGCTATTAATCACTTAGCTATTGAGGTACACCTATAAAACAGGTACCATCTTGTAGGTACAGAGAAAGTAGCTGAACAACATATTTTGTGAAATGCTCTAAATGCACTGGTTTTGGAGTTATAAGCAATTCACTCAAAGTAGCTACTAGCCCCATTACTCAATTAGCTATTAACCTAGATCTGCAAAAGCAACATATTAAAATATAAAGGATATAAAAAACTAAACCAAAAATAGTGGAGTAGTCCTTAGTACCCTGGGGGTCCAAAATTTGCCCGAAATCACTCATCTCTTATGGTTTTTGAGATAAATGACATCTTCCATTTCTGCCAAAATTCAAGATGACGGCCAAAATTCGAAAAAGTCTAAACATTTCAGAGGTAGTCCTTTGTACACTGTAACACTGGGGGTAAAAATTGCCCAAAATCTCTCTATCTCTTACGATTTTCAAATTAACTGGCATTTTTCATTTGTGCCGAAATTCAAGATGGCGGCTGAATTTCAGACAAGTCTAAATTGTTGAGAGGTCCTACAGGAGTAGTCCTTACTGACCTAAGGATAACATATTTTATAGCAATACTCTATAACTATATACTGAATACCTTTGAACTTAAAAAGTGACTTACTCTGAGTGAGTGCCAAAATGTCAAAGTAGCTATTACTCAGTTGCCATTATAGCCACAGCTCTGAAAATGAGTCATGACACAGAACATGAAAAAGTAGATAAACAACATATTTGGTAAAAACCCCATAATCTTAATGCTTTTGAAGTTACAAGTGATTTACTCATTAGCAAATAGCAAAGCAGTTTTTACTCAGTTATCTGTGGAGCTATAGCTCTGAAAATTCGCCATGGCACAGAACATCAAGAAGTAGCTGAACAACATATTTGACAAAAAACCTATAAATTGAATACTTTTAAAGTTACAAGTGAATTACTCATTGGCAAACTGAGTATAGGTCTGGTGGATACAATAAGATAAAAGTAGTAAATGATATGTTGTTGAATAACATATTTGAAAAGATTAGCGTAACTGTAAAACTTTTAAAGATATGTGACATTCACTTCTTCTGTTATTTAGCTACAAATAAGAAAACAGCTATTACTCATTTATTATATGCAATGGAGCTACAGACTATGTATCATCTTATAGCCAAGAAAAAAAATAGCTGAACAACATTTTTTTAGGAAAATACTGTAACTGCAATAGTTTTGGAGTTACAAAGGCTTTACTCAATAGTAAGAATTTTACAGTAGCTATTACTCAGCTATACAATGTGCAACAGGTCTGAAACGCCTGTCCTTGATCTGAGGAATTCTTCTGTCTGGTAACAAATCACAAGTGACCCACTTACATTGGTAAGGTAAAATAAAACTAAATAATTTGCTCCCAAATTTATTCCTCTATTTACAGAAATAATTTTTACAATATACTGCCTTGCTACCAATTGCGACAGAATTCAAATAGATATAACTTCACCAAAAGTAGCATCCCAAGTCTTGCAAATAAGGTACAACTATTTCCAAAGTGAATGGAAGAAATACACAACAAAAAGCTTTCAAAATATGTGACCATTACTGAAATATGAATGTTTTATTTTCTGGTGGCGATAATTGGTAGCCGGCGATAATTGGTAGCAAGGCAGTATATGTCTTAATATACTGTACGTACATAAATTAATTTTTGTAATTTTGTGCTTTCTATGTCAAAAACAAAGTTTCTTTTCACTTCCAAAGGAAAGGTCCCGGATTTGCCGGACAGAAGAATGCTGTTATTTGATTAGTTCTCACCTTGTAGTAAACAACTTGTAGACAGGATATTTGCCGATTTGCAGTATTTTGATTGACATCGTGGAAAGGTCCATATTGCTCAGCCAGTGAAGTTCGTCACCTGCATTTTATCATTTTATGACAATATTAAAGAATTTTTGCTGTCCAGTTACGCAATATATGTACACGGGTGGTCACTGAGATAAACGGTCATAGAGATAAACGGTCCTCAGAAATACTCACATAAAAACAGTTAAAAAGTTTAAACAACAATATAACACCAACCAAAGTCATGGAAAGCATTGTAAGTCTATTTTTGTTGTTTAGTTTCTGCGATTTTGCTATGTACACTATTTAAATTTGAAAACTTTGAAGACCGTTTATCTCTGTGGCCGTTTATCTTAGTGACCACCCGTGTATATCTTGCCATTGAAAGAAGCTATTCCATTTATTTAAATGTGAATATTGCCTGTCCTTGAGCGTTTTACGGCAGCTGACGAACTTCATTGGCTGAGCAGTATCGACGACTGTGAACAGAATATTAGCTTCCATATTTTCGCCCACGTAGACACTGAATGTCAAGAACTTACACAAAAGTAATGACGTGTTATTACCTACGATGTATCCACTCTCATACGGCTTTTAAAAAGAGCTGGTGTAATAAACGACCAATGATGGATCAATGATATTTAGATCCAAACGCTGCGTCCCACTTCTTTTGTTTACACCTAGCCACCGACCGGGTCCCACTAAACACCGTGTGGGGTAGTCCAAGTCTGGACGACGTGCGGAGCCTTCTATGGCCTCTCCACACGGTAAACGAGGGGAGTTTTAACACTACAGAAAATGCTTTGTATACACATTTATTTGCTATTACAGAAATAAACAGAGTGGCAAAATACATCATATTGTGAAATATGTATACAATTACTAGATAAATTGGACATATCATAAAAATTGAACATTTTGAAGATAAATGCTAATCAATCAGCTAAAATAATACCACTATTAATTAAAAACTGGGGATGACAGTGGATTTACCAATTATAGACCTGTGTCACTTTTACCTCAGTTTTCAAAAATTCTAGACAAAATTTTTAATAACAGGATACATAATTTTATAGAAAGTTCATACTTTAACTGATAGTCAATATGGTGTTAGATCAAACAGGTCCACTGCATTAGCATTGATTGATCTGGTGAAAATTTAACAAAGGAATTAGACAATAAGAAAATTACAGTGGGTGTGTTTATAGATTTAAAGAAGGCATTTGATACTTTGATCATTCCTTGTTAATAAAGGGGGCCACGGTGGCAGAGTGGTAACACTCCCGCCTCCCACATCTGAGGCCGGTGTTCGATCCCCGCATGGGCTCAAGTGGGAAAGCTGGGAGTTGCTTGCCGTTGGTCGGCAGTTTACAGTACAGAACCCTAACGAACTCTATGTACTGGTTTCCTCTGCCCTTCCAACTACCCGTCGTGATATGACCTGTACAGTGTTGAAAGCGATGTTAAACCCCAAATAAATAAATAAATTGTTAATAAAGAAACTAGAATATTATGGGAATAGAGGAGTACCCTTGAATTGGTTAAAATCTAATCTAATCTAATCTAATTGGTTAAAATCTTACTTAGATCACAGAAAATAATATGTGCACTTTAAAGGCACAGATTCATATTTACAGTTGTATGTAGGGTTCCCCAAGGTTCAATTTTGGGACCAAAGTTATTTATACTATATAAATAATATATGCAATACTTCAAATGTACTTAAATTCATACTTTCTGCAGATGACACTAATAGTTTTTGTACTTGGTCTGATTTGAAGGAAATATATCAACCAATTACAAGTGAATTGGAGAAGTTAAATATATGGTTTTCATTAAATATATTATCATTAAATGTCACAAAAACTAATTCTATCGTTTTTGGAGAGAAAAATAACAACTCCAGTGAAATTATCAAATTTAATAATCGTACCATTGTAAGAGTGTCAACAGCAAATTTTCGGGAGTCATAGTCGATAAAAAAGAGGGTAATATTGCAAAACAGGGTAATTAGTATTGTATGTAAATGTAACTACAAAGCACATACAGCCCCTCTTTTTTAAAAATGTAAGTTTTTAAAACTAAAAGATATTGTTGATTTCAATATTCTTGTTGTAATGTTCAAGGCAAAACATAACTTGCTACCAAAAAATATACAGGATCTGTTTCAGATTATGATAATTGTTATTGTACAAGACAGTATGGAAAATTTAATTATAAATATGAGAGAACAAGCTTAAAATATAAATGTGTTTCAATTTAACAGATTAAATTATGGAATTGGTTAAATGATGAGCTAGTTGTCAAGCATTTCAAGCATGTGTAAATTTAAAGTGATGTTAAAAGCAACATTATTAAATATGTCTTAAAATTTTGATATGAACAATGTCATGAATTAATTAGACTATTAAACTGTAAAGAACAGTAATATTAAATTAAAATTGTAATTGGTGAAAAGTACCTATAACTGGAAGTGGGGATTGGCGTTAGTATAAGCAATATTGGCTTCTGCCACTTCCCTTTCAAAAATAAGCTATAAACCAAAAAGGTAAGATGTACATACTCATATATATATATATATATTATAACTTTTGTAAATATATGACGTATATAGTAACCTATTTTTCACATATTTTGCCAATTGTATTATTATGTGTTGCTGACTTAGAAATAAGCTATTATTTATTTATTTAAGGGTATTGCTCTGAGGCCCAGGGATCATATTCACGAAAGGTCTTAGACTAAGCCAGGTCTAGGCTTAAATCCAGTCTTAGAGTTAAGGCTTTTGTCTCAGCTAAGTTTTGTATTAAAACCATATTCACAAAATTTGATTTAGCTGAGACATTTATCTTAGACTTAAGCCTAGGGCTTAGTCTTAACTTTCATATAACTGCAGTGGTTTTTGATTGTCATGGGACATTATTTGTATACTTAAAGTTGTTACTGGATATTATTTATGTTTGCAATTCATGCTTTTACTTGAGGGATAAATCTGATGAGTGAAGTATAGATATGTGAATGCAAGTGATAAACTGAAAAACTTGTCCACTTACTGTTGATATGTGGGTCAGAAAACAGATAAGTTTCCAGTGGAAAAACATTCTTTACCACTTGTTTTTTCTAGGAAATAGTTTGAAAAATATTCATATGTATTTTGGACCAATTTAGAACCATTTGCAAAATTGAAATGGGCATTTGTGAATGCATGTGCCATCCATATTTAAGACCTGTTTAAGCCTACTACCTAGCAGTCTTAAAGTTAAACCCTTATCTAAGACTGGTCTTAACTTCTACTAATATGTGAATACTACTAAGACAAAGACAGAAGCCTTAGCCATTTTTCTGCAAAAGTTAAGACAGAATTTGTATCTTTAATTACGATATTCCTTTGCAAAGGTTATTATAATATTTTATTCAAAAAATATAACATGAATGATCTAAAATGCATTTAATATATAGTACATATGATATAAAAGCATATATTTCATAGTAATATTCAGTTGTTAAACAAGAAATATAATTTAATCTTATTACCTTGCTTGTTGTTCCTTATACATAAAATATCATAATTTGAGACAATATTTGGTCTTAATCATTATATTTAAATGTATAAACTTGTCAAATTACATTAAAATTTATTTTAAATAACAAAAGCGTTTTACAAGTTTGTATCACATATCACATATAACTTCTTTTAAAAGTATTAACTGACGTACAGTGCTGGATTGTAAACAAGTATAAACTTTGAATATGATGAAGCCATTTAAAGTTTTAAACAACTATTAATATTGATTAAGAAATAGCAGATAATACCCAGTAGTTAAAAGATATAAAGTCTTCATGATGATTTCAATAAATACAAATATTTACAGGGCCAAAAAACTAGTAAAGATCAGTAAACACACATATTCACGGAAAATTTTAGTAAATATGGATATTTACTGATTTCACATATTTACCGTAACATACATATACAACAAAGCAGAATAGAATACCTGCTTATCCTTGTCATATCTGAAAAGCAGTGGCTTGCAAGCAGTTGCTGAAAATTATTCTGCATAAAATGCTTCTTTGTGAACTAAAAATAAATATACATGTATTCATGGGTTTCCTATCAGTTTTATAACTCAGGACACTTTTCGAAGACATGCTGTTTTCATTAACCAAAGGGAAAAGTGATTTTTATTGTTTCCGGTCTCTATTGATGTTTTTGTAATATAAAGTACAATGTACTTAGTTATATAAAACAATTATACAATTTATATTAAATGCTGATTCTAAACGTTATTTTTTTTTAAACATTGTACTTTTGCTTTTACTTTACAGCCCCTCCCTGTATCATTTTTTTTTCTCCAATGTGTGTGTAAAAGCTCTAATTATTACATCCTGATGTCTAAAATCTCAAAATTTATTGTCAAACTACATCTGGGACCCAAACAAGTTATTTTCAGTTACTTAAAATTAGGGCTGTTAAAGAGTACTCGAGTAATCGTTAAAGATTAGATTACTAAATTATTTGGAGTACAAAATGAACAAAAGAGTACTCTTTTTACACTCAAATAGTAACCTTTTATTAACCATTCTTGATAAAAGTGACATAAACTGGGTAAATTTCTGTTAATTTTTAGGGAAAAATGGCACAAACAAAAGAGTACTCGTTTTAGAGTAGAGTAATGGTGAGAGAGTACTCGAGTACAAAATTTGCTACCCGTGGCAGCCCTACTTAAAATGTTAAAGCGATCATAATTTAAACTGTTTTAAATGCTGCTGTAGATTCAACAGCATAATTGCATAAGATTGAGCACACTCAATTCCTCAAATTAATGCTTTTTGATGTTGAAATAAAAATTCGTAAGATTGCTTACTTGTGTAAAACATGGAGCTTATTGGTTATTTCATTTGAAAGTGATCGAGCCACCTATTATACAAATAAGTGGATCATACAAATGGTGGATGATGCAAGAAGTTCTTATTCCTGGTGTATATTAATAGTTATTGCCAGATATGAGACCTCGTTCAGGATAATTCACAATATTTTATCATGAAACTACAAGCACTGTTTGCAAAAATAAAGGTTAATCTCTGTTTTACTGGCAAATATGTATGTATTGTAGTTACAATTTTACCACAATTCTACCATTATCCTACCAAAAACACCTGTACAAGGCTCCATCTTCTTGAAGTATTTTGGGTGCAATTTTACCTGCATTAAGTTATAGTGAGAAAACTCTATATCGTTTATCTTTCATGCAATAGGGTGTAAGTTTTTCTTTTGGTCAATTTATAATTCATAACCGTAGATATCAAATCCCCTTTCGTCCCAGAGATATATGATCATTATTTCACCCGCAAGTTTTTTATATTTACTGTTGACATCCGGTAACCTTGTGTGATAGTTTTTGTATTTTAATAATTCGGTTATTTTAAAACTTGCTGTAATATGTCAAAGTCCAATTGACAGAATGTATGCTTTATTCAAAATATCTGTTTCAAACTCACTGAAGAGTTGCCATGGCATTCAAAGACATTGCACATTGATTTGTGTCAAGGTAACACAGTTACATACACGATGCACCTAATGCAGCGTTCTTACCGGTGTCCCGTGAAATTTTCTCCCATGAAATTTTTCTGCTTCCTGTGTTTTTACCCGTTTCTACGCCATCGCGCATGCGCAGAAATGGTTGTATCATGAACCGAAAATACCGGTACTTTATTTTAGGTTATATATCGTTGTGTTGTCTGTTATCGACGGTCGTCTATTATCGACGGCCGCGCATTAATACATTGTAGTTCTGTGCACGTGCTTTTCATGTCGGTAAAAAAATAAAATAATTAACTATTAACCTTTATTTAAAATATATTATAGGGCTTTAAATGGAAATATTGTTTTGAATTTAATAAAATAAAGTTTCTTAATGCATGATGCAGTAAAATTACGATTTTCGTAAGTAAAATATTATATCAATTTTTAAAGTAAAATAAAATATGGTTGTCATTGGCAACGCTCATGAATTGCCGTGAATAATGCAAATTTTATCCTCAGAAAATTAAGTTATAAGATATACCGTTAAAGACAAAAAGATCTATAATATTTGTTTTACAGAACACTGCACATACATTTTTATTAAATTAACCAAAATGTAATCCATTGTCAATGACAGCATGCATTTGTTCAGCAGCAAATATAAGAAAAATATGCCATAAAATATTTTTATTTTTGGAGGTTATAAAATAAATTAACCATACACATAATCATTAACATAAAACACGTGCTTTGTGTGGACACAAAATGGAAGAAACAGTCTTCAAAACTAACTTTAAAAATTAATGGCATAATTGTCTTGGGTAATAATTTTATGTGCAGACCTTCAAAAATAATGTTATTTGTACACTATTATGATATAATGGCAAAAATTATTCTATTTATTTATTAAATTATCAATTTACAGAGGACAATGTGAAAAATAAAAATTTTAGAATATATTTTGAATACCATTTATATTGATTTTATTTTACCGTCGATAACAGACAACCATTTGTAAAATAAGAATGCTATACACAAAGAAATTAAATCAAATAAAAAAATAAAATAACTTAAAATATTTACCCATTATATTTGTTTTTGTCAATTAAAAAACATTTTTTTTTGTAATTTTAACTTTAAAAATCACCAGGGAATGATGAAAGAAACAAAAATGGATTAAAATGCGTAAGACCGTCGAAAACCGGCAACGCAAGGATACTGCCTTGCTACCAATTATCGCCGGGTACCAATTATCGCCAGACAGAATTCAAATAGATCTAACTTCACCAAAGTTGTATCTCAAGTCTAGCAAATGAGGTAAAACTATTTCCAAAGTGAATGTAACAAATGCACAACAAATGGCTTTCAAAATATTTAACCATTACTGAAATATGAATGTTTTATTTTCTGGTGGCGATAATTGGTAGCCGGCGATAATTGGTAGCAAGGCAGTATAGCGTGTTCCGATGTAACTTCGACGCTATAACAATAAATGTTATTACATGTTTGGACCGCATTTTCGTGGGTTGGACGATTAGACCGAGTTTCTGTCCCGTTGCCAATTGCTTTTGATATACTGATGGACACAATGGCGAGGGACAGAGCTCACATGTACTTGTTTTTTGTGTAAATTTTGAACGGCATATTTGTGCACATATTACCACAAGTATAAAGTGTTATTTGCATTCTTTAAGGTATGTATATGTGCCGTTCACTAATATTTCATGCCAATCAAATTGGCATTTATTAGTGTTGAAGACGGTAAACCGGAAACCTATTTGCCGACCGAAAGACACTGATCCGATTATGTTTCGTTTTCTTGTAACCAAAACCGGTTTCGCCACATGTATTCATTATTTTAACTTAAGTTTGCTAAAATATTAGACTACAACCAATATTTCACAGTATTTTATAATATTCTATCAATATATCACCCATTTTGTCCTGGAAAGTCTTCAAAGAGCCCATTGTTGTTCTTATTTATATACGAGTTACGTCTCATGTACGCGTTTGAAAACTTATTTCTTTGCGTTTAATAAATCAAACATACCCGGTTTTATCGCCGAATTTCCCCTTTCGGAAACCGGTTCTGAAATTCGCATTCAACCACAACACTAGCATTTATATGTTTGAACCTGTTTTTATAAATGTAAACAAACCTTCAAAGTTACAAAGTTATCTAAAAAAGAAGTTCCTGGTTTGCAAAAGCAGTTTAGTTTAACAATATATGTATTGCAAATTGGAAACAGCTATGTAGACATAACAAGGACTTTTAAAAGTAACTGCAATGATTTCTGATAGTTCGAGATTTACACAAAAAACAAGTACATGTGAGCTCTGTCCCTCGCCATTGTGTCCATCAGTATATCAATAGCATTGGCAACGGGACAGAAACTCGGTCTATTGGACGATATGCATATTACGTCGAAGTTATATATGTGTCGAAGTTGCATCAGATGACGATATATATACATATACTGCCTTGCTACCATTTATCGCCGGCTACCAATTATCGCCACCAGAAAATAAAACATTCATATTTCAGTAATGGTCACATATTTTGAAAGCTTTTTGACGTGTATTTGTTCCATTCACTTTGGAAATAGTTGTACCTTATTTGCGTGACTTGGGATGCTACTTTTGGTGAAGTTATATCTATTTGAATTCTGTCTGGCGATAATTGGTACCCGGCGATAATTGGTAGCAAGGCAGTATATATATTCAACTAGACCGAGTTTCTGTCCCATCGCACATTGCTGTTGATATTTCTGACAGTACGCAATGGCGAGGGACAGAGCTCACATGTACCTGTTTTCTGTGTAAATTTTGAACGGCATATTTGTACACATATTAACACAAGTATAAAGTGTCATTTCGTTTCTTTAAGGTATGTATATGTGCCAATCAAACTGGCATGTATATATTTCAACTTATTTTCAAAATGTAAACAAACCTTCAACATTACATAGTTATCTACAAAAGAAATTCATGGCTTCTAAAAGCAGTTTAATTTAACAACATGTGTCATGTGAACTTGATATAGCTATAATAGACATAACAGGGACTTTTTAAAGTGGATGCGATACTTCCCCACAGTTCGAGATTTACACAGAAAACAAGTACATGTGAGCTCTGTCCCTCGCCATTGTGTCCATCAGTATATCAATAGCAATTGGCGATGGACAGAAACTCGGTCTAATATTCAACATATTGTTGATAATTATCGATATTTTTACATTATATTTCTTAAACTATCATTTAACAACAATAAAATGCAATAATAATTGAGATCTGTGGTTTAGAAGGAACTTGAAGAAAAATTTTACTTCCGGGAAAAATTTCATGTTACACCGGCCGCAAACACTACCTCACAGCCTGTAAATTTGTCAAGAACGGTGTCACAGGTGGTATTTACGACTGGTGAGTTGGGTGCCTCCAGAAACTCTCCAATTTGTGACCTTCACCTCTAATGACAACAAAGATGCAGAGTACACATGCTTTTGTTATAAAAAACTAGTGCTGTCGCTTTGAATATCGGGTTCGATGTTTGGTATCTGTACAAGCTAGCGAACTTCGGTCTAGTTCGATCTTCGAAACAACATTTTCAAAATCATGCAGTTAAAACGCAGAAATCTCACATAAAATCTTGACACTTTATTGAAAATATAGCAAAAATATAAAATCTATATATTTTTAAAATAAATTCCGCCATATTTTCAACAAAAGAAACAAGTTTTATAGATGGGCGAAAATAGGATCCGTTGGGATGTGGTGTGATGTTGGGGATTTCTAAACGTTTTGCAAAGTCCGAATTTCAAACGTTTTGAACTGAACTCCGAAATCACAAATCAGGGTAGTAAACGAGCGAACTATCGAACTTCTTCAAACATCGTCGCAGCACAAAAAAAAACATGTTAAATGAAGTGTTTCGGTACTCGGGATTTTGATAAATAACCTCAGAAAACATATAACAAATGAAATATACTGCTCAGCCAGTGAAGTTCGTCACCCCAGTGAAGTTCGTCACCTGCATTTTATGACAATATTTAAAGAGTTTTTTTGAAAGAAGCTATTCCATTTATTTAAATGTGAATATTGCCTGGCCTTAAGCGTTTTTACAGCAGGTGACGAACTTCACTGGGGTGACAAAATTCACTGGCCGACCAGTATATCTTTTGCATGGTGGATAGCAAAATATTGTGATTTCTTTTATTTCTTTCTCTTTGTGATTTATGCTTGTTTACATCTACACATAAACACACAGATGGTGAATTGTTAAGAGCTGTCAAAACTTTCCACTGGTAGGTACCAACTCAGGTGGGCTCACAACCTACTTCTGAATGCACCATCAGTGTTCGCTCCCGTCAAAATGAATGTGAGACAGACTGTCTCCCTTCACTTGAAAAGGCGAGACAACTGAAAAAATGTGAGACATGTTTTGCGTCAAGATATTTTGAAATATTTAGTTCCAATTTGGGACTGCATAAAATTTTCTTTATTTAAATAATAAGAAATAGATGCTAAACTAAAAGTTCAAATAAATAAAATATTTAATTCTGTTTTTATTTGTCTTTTATTTTTTTTTAAATTTCACTTCTAAACCACATCTTAATGGCCTAATGGCTGGGTGCTACTGTTTTTTTTTTTAAAATTTTTTTTTACATTACTATTATCTGGATTCATCAAATAAATAAATAAATTGCATTTCTTCTCTTTTCTTTGAAGAAATATATATTTTGTCTCTTCCGATAATAGACAAATTTCTTTGGTCAGTAGTTGTTTCAACTGTATCGCCTGTGACACAATATGCAGAAGACGAGTTAAAAAATAGACATAAAGCACGGAAGTCTCGTGAGAATACCCGAAATCTCGCATGAATTACTGTTAGCTGGATGTATCAAATAAAATAAACTCACTTTCATGTCTTTCTCGCCTATTTCTATGAGGAAATATGTACGTCGTCGCTTCCGATAATAGACAAATTTCTTTGGTCAGTAGTTGTTTCGACTGTTTCGCCTGTGACACTATAAGCAGAAGACGAGTTTAAAAATCAACAAAAAGCACGGAAATCTCGCGAGAATACCCGAATTCTCACGTGAATTACTGTTAGCTGGATATATAAAATAAAATAAACTGCTTTTCTCAAATATTTCTATGAGGAAATATGTACATCGTCGCTTCCCATAATAGACGAATTCCTTCCGTCAGTTTTGAGTGTTTCGCCTGGTAGCGACAGCACAGACGTGTTGGTGAGTTCGTTTTGCGACAACTCGCCCCAGAGTGTGTACAAACTCGCGAAATCGCGCTCGAGAGCGAACACTGCACCATTATCCTCAAACCGGCTGTTATCGTGTCCCTAACACATCGATATAAGGAGTACCACCATGACATACGACCTACCATGCCTTATTATGATGATACAAGAAGTTCTCATTCCATTACTAATCGACGATCAGAAAAATTGCTGGCAAATACTGCTCAGCTATTCAAGTTCGTCACCTACCCAAGTTCGTCACTTGCATTTTTTGACAATATAAAAGCCTCTTAACAATTATCTATCATTGTACAGTTCTACATTATTATTATTATGCATTCCATTTGTTTTGGTATCATTATTGTTTATCCTTAACAATTTTTAAGGTGGGTGACGAACTTGGGTAGGCAACGAACTTGGGCAGCTGAGCAGTACTGTAACTGTCAGCCAGTGAAGTTTGTCACCCTAGTGAAGTTCATCAATTGTATTTTATGACAATATTAATAATAAAGCTTCTTTACTATGATCTTTCAGCATACAGTTTCACATGAATTTAGGAATTTTCGCTACTTGGAAGTTTTGCTTAATTTTTGGAATATTTGCTATTTGTCTTGGAATATTCTCTATTTGGCTTGGAATCTTTGTAGTGAATTTTGGTTATGGATTTTCATAAGTTACCTAAAATAGGAAGGAACGTATAATTCATTATAATATTTCACACATATGAGTTAGTATAGGAATATAGCATGAAAAAAACCGTCTTAACACAGAATTTTAGACTGGTTGGCGTGGTCAAAGCACGAACCAACCGGTCAAAAATTTTGTGTTGAGGTGGTTTTTGAGTGCCATATTCCTATTCTAACACGGCTGTTTAAAATAAAATACCTCAAACTCTTGTAAGATTAAAAAAAAATTATCCAAATGAACACAATAGCGAGACGCCATGTTGGCTGTTCCATCAATTGAACAGGGATGATTTTTTTTCTCTCAAAAGATATACTGTAAACTATTTACCCCACAGCCCTTAAGGGCTGTCGGGGTATTGTTTTCACCCATGGTGTCCGGATGGGCGGGCGTCCTGTCGGGGGGTGGGGGTGGGGGGTGGGTGGGTGGCGGAAAAAAGTTTGTCCGGGCTGTATCTCAGAAACCGTAAGGTGTAGGAAGTTGATACTTGGTAGGGACATTGGTTAGGGGGTGTAGGTGTGCAAAGTCATGGTCTGACCTTGATTTGACCTTTGACCTTGCCGTAGTGACCTTGAGTTTGAAAATCTTGTCCGGGCTATATCTCGGAAACTGTAAGGTGTAGGAAGTTGATACTTGGTAGGGATATTGGTTAGGGGGTGTAGGTGTGCAACGTCATGGTCTGACCTTGATTTGACCTTTGACCTTGCCGTAGTGACCTTGAGTTTGAAAATCTTGTCCGGGCTATATCTCGGAAACTGTAAGGTGTAGGAAGTTGATACTTGGTAGGGATATTGGTTATGGGGTGTAGTTGTGCAACGTCATGGTGTGACCTTGATTTGACCTTTGACCTTGCCGTAGTGACCTTGACCTATAAAATCTTGTCCAGGCTATATCTCGGAAACTGCAAAGTGTAGGAAGTTGATACTTGGTAAGGACATTGGTTAGGGTGTGTAGATGTAAAATGTCAAGGTGTGACCTTGATTTGACCTTTGAACTTGCCTTAGTGACCTTGACCTATAATGCCTTGTTGGGACTATATTTCGGAAACCATAAGGTGGTTGGAAGTTGTTATTTGCAGGGCGTCAAGTTCCTATTTTTTCCTATTATTTCCTATTTTTTAACAAATTCCTATTTATTCCTATTTTCCAGGAAAATTCCTATTTTTTCCTATTTTTGGTGATGATAATGTATTTTAAGTCACTAAATGTTGTTGATCACATGGAAAATGACTAATTTTCTCAAATCATAATGAAGTATAAATTTTACAGCATCATTGAAAAATGAAAAATGGTTTATTATAATTGTTAATTTCACAAAATGAGTGCTGCAAAAATACCCACTGAATGCCTTTGGCATGAGAAATGACCTGTCTGGGGATATGTTGGCATCAATCTAGTTATGATTGTATCCACCGGAGAGCAGTGTGTAGAGATTTTCTTGTTACCCCTCTAGAGGCCAGGGTATTGTAGGTAGACTTCTTAAATTTTCAGGTTATATTCATAACCATAAAATCTTGGCTGGGAATATATTTTTGGCCTCATTTTGAAGAACAAGATGGCTGCCACAGGCGTTTTTCAACTTTCAGCAAGGAGTTTTGTTGGCCCTCCAGGCCTCTAGAACAAAGGGAATTCTAGGTAGAAATCTCAAATTCGCTGGATATGTTCATCATTACAAAATCTTGACTAAAAATATTTTTTTCCTCATTTTGAAAAACGATGGCCATCACGGGCGTTTCTTTTCAGTCATGAAAAGTGCTTATATCTCCCTTATTATTGGTCCTAGAGGTTTGGAATGTCAAACCAACCTATAGGAAATCATGGGCTGCGAATCTTCTGCTGTGGTCGGATTTGACCTTGGGCTGCCTCTTCAAGGTCAAACAAGGATAGGCAAACTTAAAAGTGTTTATAATTTGCTTATTATTGGCCCTAGAGGTTTGGGATGGTAACCCAACCTATAGGAAATCATGGGCTGTGAGTCTTCCGATGTGGTCACATTTGACCTTGGGCCCCTGCTTCAAGATCAAATGAGAGTAGCCAAACTTAAAAGTGCTTTCAACTTATTATTGAAAAATGCAGTTTTTCTTGTAAACTATGTTAGTTGGCCTTTTCCGGTGGATACATCTTGCATCTGTGGGTCCTTGGTCTAGTTTTGAACTGAGTTACATGTACACATGTAGTTCTATAGAATGTGTATTTATAAGCTTTTTGAATGTAATTCAATAAGTATGATGCTTACTTGAGATACACGTGTATTATTTTGACTATATTTTTTCCATTGTTCTAAGATAAGTGCAAAATAAACGGAAATGTGGTGCATCATGATGGCTATAGGGGTGTTAGGAGACTATCTTGTTAAAACAGATTCCTATTTTCACTATATTTTTTCAGTAATATTCCTATTTTATTCCTATTTTTTGACTCCCGAAATTCCTATTTTCCTATTTTCTGAGGCCCACTTTTAACTTGACGCCCTGTATTTGGTAGGGACATTGGTCGGGGGTTATATGTGTGCAACGTCATGGTATGACCTGGATTTAACCTTTGATCTTGCATATCTGATGCTATTTTAATTTTATCTCTCTACAGGGTTATCTAATACTATTTTATCTCTCTTATATCTTTTACTTGAATCTTGGTTGTTGCACCTTTGCGAGTCTTTTGATGTAGATTAAGCACTTTTGAAGTCATATTAGAATTCATTAACTGTTTTACTTTTGCAACTTCCCATTATAACAAGGTACAATGGTATTGCATCAAGTGAGCCACAGTGCTCCACATAAAAGCATGTGTTGCTACCTCTGTATGTATGGGTAATATTCAAAACTTGCAAAACATAACTCGACCATACAAATGAATATCAAAATGGGAGAAGTCTTACAGCTTCATTATTTTTAGTTAACTGAATTGTCCTGTTTTAATACTTATTCTTTACATGCAGTTTCTTTCTGTTATATTCTCTACTTAAACATCATTTGGACACTGACACTGCTCTGAAAGTATCCCAATCTGTGTACTGTTTCACTACTTCTATATCTCATGGTGTTGAAAACTATTTCCCCAGGCTGTGGGGTATGGGCATCTCTGATGCTACTTTTTAGTACTTTATCTTTACAAACATTTCTTTTAGATGTTATTTTCTCTACTTAAACATTATTTGGACCTTTTATAAGTGACACTGCGCTGAAAGTATCCTGGTCTTGGTATTGTTTCACTACTTCTATATGTCATGGTGTTGAAAACTATTTCGCCAGGCTGTGGGGTATGGGCATGTCTGATGCTGTTTTCACTGTTGAGTAAATAAGTTGTATCTTGAAAACTAGCGCATTTAGAGAATTTTGTTAACGCTCGACAATAGGAGAGGGTTATTGTAATCAGTTTGTTTCTGTCTGTCTGTCTGTGCACCGTTTTGTCCTTATAACTCAAAAACTATAACATCAATCAATCTCAAATTTGGTGGGAAGGTATTTCATGAGGTACAGACGGATTCTTCCAAATCTGGTGTAATTTGTTTGAAAATTAAAGCCGGGAGAGAGTTTTTCTTATTTTTAATTGGGAATACACAGTGAAACTGCTTCTCTTCATCACATATGTAAAAATCAATATTTTGCTTTCTGATGATGTCATGACTCAGTGATGTCACAATGCAATTGTCATTGTGAGGTCACAAACATAGCTTGTGATACTTGCTGTCTTTAAGTAAAATTATTTCTTCTCATTTTATGTCTTGAAATTGACACAAAGATAATAAAGAGGGAGGTGGTATATTCATCATTTTTATTAATTATTATTTCTGTTTTATTTTCTCTTTTTTTCTTTCAATTCCTTGACAGTCCATCACAAAAAATTACCATGCGTGATTTTCACCAAGAAGTGAGCTTTAAGCAATATTTTTACCTCCACCAGCAGTTTATGTTTTTGTGTGCTAATTGTTTAATTGTCTATTTGTTGTCTGTTTTTTTTTTGTGTCTGTGTTTAGGTTATTCCAGAACTAATGAACAGATCTTTATGTAAAAAATTGTGGGTAGGACCTGACCAAAGGAAGAAGTTACTAAAAGATTGATCTGGATCTTATTTTGGATACAAAAAAATCATGATTCTTCAGAGGTCCCATTTCAATGTATTTTTTTTTAATGACTTTAGCTTTCTACTTGATATTTCTATGAAGATTAATTTACATGTTTGGTTTTATTTTATTGTCTTCCTTACAATACTTTATAGCCGGGCGCTTCATGTTGGAAAGTTGGTAGTTACTTGTCGATGCCCAGTGGTTTACAGTGCAGTATGCACTGGTTTCCTCCACCTGTAAACTACCCGTCACAATATGACCCTGGCTGTTGAACGCGACGTAAAACAACAAATAAATACAATACTTTATATCACTTGAGAGACTGGTCACATGGAGTCGAGCGTTTTGCTCTCTCTGAGTGCATCTTGTTTAAATATGTTATTCATGTACTTTTGAATCAGCTATAACATAGTGAAATTGCAGACCTGTAGCTCATTGCATAGCTGAGCAATAGCCACTTTGAGGTTCTCACTATTGAGTAAATCAGTTGGAACTTGAAAACTATTGCAGTTACAATAATTTCTTTAATATGTTGTTCACCTACTTTTGGGTCAGCTATAACATAGTGAAATTGCAGGCCTGTAGCTCATGGCATAGCTGAGCAAGAGCTACTTTCAGGTTTACACTATTGAGTAAATCAGTTATACTGGCAACTTCAAAACTATTGTATTTAGAGTATTTTCTCTAAATATGTTATTCATATACTATTCAGTTACCTGTAACATAGTGAAATTGCAGACCTGTAGCTCATTGCAAAGTGGAGCAATAGCTACTTGGAGGTTATCACTGTTGAGTGAATTAGTTGGAACTTGAAAACTATTGCATTTAGAGTATTTTCGTTAAATATGTTATTCACCTACTTTTGAGTCATCTATAACATAGTGAATTGCAGACATGTAGCTCATGGTATAGCAGGGTAATAGCTACTTTAAGGTTCTCACTGTTGAGTAAATCAGTTGTAGTAACTTGAAAATTATTGCATGTATAGTATTCTGTTTAAATGTGTTATTCACCAACTCTTGGGTCAGCTATACCATAGTAAAATTGCAGACATGTAGGTCATGGCATAGCTGAGCAATAGCCACTTTCAGGTTCTCACTGTTGGGTAAATCAGTTGTAACTTGAAAACTATTGCATTAACAGTATTTTGTTGAAATGTGTCGTTGACCTACTTTTGGGTCAGCTATAAAAGAGTAAAATTGCAGACCTGTATTTCATTAATTTTTACAGTATTTCTTTATATATCTTATTCACCTAATTTGGGGTGAACTATACCATAGTAAAATTGCAGCCCTTTATCTGAATGCATAGCTGAGCAAAAGCCACTTTCAGAGTCTCCACTGTTGAGTAAATACATTGTAACACTACTAAAAAAAGCTATTGCATTTACAGTATTTTGTTGAAATATGTTTCCACCTACCTCTTACACCTTAACAGTTAACTTGGTACTATACTCCTGAATGCAATTTGCAGGGCACAGCTTTTGTGTCCTTTTTATCTTTCACTTCTATTCTGAAATTCAAAAACACAGTCAGCTGACACAGAGCCCATTCACGGACACTGATTGCTTGTTTATTTTACTGGCCATTTACCAAACTAAACATTACATATTTAATGAATTTATAAATTTTCAACACTTTTAAGTTCTAATAAGCATGGTAACAAAATAAACACGTCTGTGTGAAGCTTGTTTTGGTTACATAAACTGGTTCTAGCATAAACTTGTTATTGACAATTGCATTCATATGATTCAATGAGTGATAACACTTAGATATTAGGATAAATATATTGGACTATGTATTGTGTTGGTGTTTTAATGTTGAGTTTCGGGAATTTATTGGCAAATCACACAAGGTAATCCAAACTGATTGAGGATATATTTGGGGACTTGTGAATATATTAATTAGCAAATCAGTACATATTGTGAGTGAAACTGAAAGACACTATTGGTCAGGTTTTTCGAATGGCAAACAATACCCCAGAAGACAGTACCCCGGAAAATAATATTTGGACAAAAATTTATTTCCCATGTAAAATCAGTTTGCAAAATCATGTAAAATTGTATTTAGGCTCTAAGCCTTGTTATATACATATATTTCAGGTTTTTATTATTATATTTATACTTTGTAGCATCGAAAAAATTTTGAAGATGGCACTTTTGGAGATTCAAACACTTTTCCACAGAAGCTGTGTGGTAAGTTAAATGACCAGCCAAAGTAGGTAATTATTTAGAGATGGATAGATGACCCCAGCTGACCCCCAGTATCTCAGTAATACTATGTATTTTACTGAAATACCTTGATGACACTGTACAACGAGCATCTTGATCGTCAACACATATAATTGAAGGAAAACTAAAGATATTGAAGTTAACGCAAAAGTAAGGTTTCTTTAATAGAAAACATGATTTGTGATTCACCATTTATTCTACAAACTGCAGGAGATGAAGGTCACCTAACTGATCGTCGTTGGTGCAGACCATTGTATATAGTTATAAAAATAGGTATAGATTTCAACAAATTATGAAAATGGTTCCTTTTTCTTTTAAAGAAATTTGAACTTAGAGACATCAGAATAAATTGTAATTCACATATCCAGATAAAATTTATTGTTTTTCACATCAACCTAACCAATGTGAAAGTCAAAATATAAAAAGTAGTGCTTCATTTATATTTTTACAGATGAAGTTAGGTGGGCGCATAATTCCGATAATGCAGATATTGAGATGATAAGATGGAGGGCACATCATGGTTTATCACTAACACCTTACGCATTTCATAACCAGGAAACAAAGAGGTCTAATTCGTTGGGAGAAAAAGTTCAAACTTTGCCAGTTTCCTATGCAGAGCAACAATATTCCGTTGTATCTATCGAACAGTTTTTGTGGCAATATCAACAGAACTCAAACAAAAAACGTGCAAAAGAAAATTTCAGTTCAGTGATGCAGGGTTTAAATTTTAGCACAGAAGAGATTAAAAAAAGTTCAAAAGAATCTGTGGAAAACATGATGACGTACTCAAAAGCCATCTTTACTGGGAAACAGTTGGACTCACTTTTTGGTGTAGAAGAGCAAGATCCTGTGAAAACAAGCGATGGTTTCTACAGCATAACAGAAACCATTCAAGAGTGTCTGGCTGCAGCTAGTAAAAACCTTGGTGAGTTTGTCAATCCCAGTGGTACAAGTGGAGTTAACATGACCCCTGAAGAAACAGTCTCTCCTTTGACCTGTGATTGTGATGAAGCAAAGGTTTCAGATATTTATCTTAATGACAGTACTTTACGTGACAACAAACAGAACAGTTTGTCAGATGTGTTGGGACAAAACATGCTTCACTGCACTGCAGGAGGTAGCTCATCTCCACAGAGAGTGTCTAAAAAAGGAGAAAATTACACCAATTTGCCAAATGCTGACCAGTTGCAGGTTGTACAAGATCATTTGGTGACACTGGTAAGCAAGGCTGAAACAATTAGCATAATTAAACGTCCCTGAAAGGGCGCTTATTTGTTTTCGCCTCAGTTTCCTCGCCGCCGCCGCATTATGGTCTCCCTTGAATATCTCCCTTATTATATCCCCAGACGAAAGTCGGGGATATATTGGATTCAGGTCCGTCGCGCCGCCGCCGTAGAAATTTCCTTGTGGACGCGATAACTCAAAAACAAATTAATATTTTTTTTTCAAACTTGGTACACATGTTAAGGGTGCCCAAAGGAAGATCCCTATTTTAAGGTGACCTTAAACTCCCAGTAAAAAAGAACTTATGGCCACCTTAAGGTCAGAAATTGGACTTTTGGCCACTTAGAGCCCTGTAGGTCACAAACTATGATGCTCAGCTGGCTGAAATTTTACCTGACAACACATTAATATGTTCTTAGTACATGTGCCAAAAATCACGACTTTAAGTTGAGGAGAAAATTGTGTTTGAGGCCCATAAATACCCCCACTTAGGGATTTTTTGCTATACTTTTCACATATTTTGCCCTATAATTTGGAAGTGATAATTCTGATGAGTCTCAAACTGCGCTAGGTATAACTTTGATATGTAATCCTTGTCTGTAGAAAATTTTAGGGCTGTAGGTTTACCCAAAGGGGTCGACTTAAGGTCTCAAAAGTGCCCACAGAGACCCAATTCATGCACTTTTTGCCACTTTCAAGCACTGTAGCTTTCAAACTATGTCTCTCATCTAAGTTAAATATCATCTGGGAATATATCTATGTGTTTTCTTATATGTGCCCCAACATTTAGGCCTTTAATAGACAGTTAACCTGTGTATCAGGACCATAAACACCCACCCGAGTGACCCTTATAAGACATTTTTCACATCTTTTTCCCTGTAACTTGGAAATGGTAAGTCTGAGAAGTTTGAAACTGTATTAGATATATATTCTGTGTGTAATCTTAGTATGTAACAGATTTTAAGTCTGAAGCTTTAATTTTGAAGGTCAAATTGAGGTCTCTAAAAGGCTCCCAAAGACCCAATATTTGGACTTTTTGCTACTTTTAAGCCCTGTGACTGTCAAACTATGTGACTGATAGAGCTCAAATCCTATCTGGGAAGATATTAGTATGTTATTTATATATGTGCCAAAAATTAAGGCTTTAAGAAGACATTTAACCTGTGTACGAGGACCATAAATCCCCACCCGAGTGACCATTTTTAGACATTTTTCACATATTTTGCCCTGTAACTTGGAAATGGTAAGTCTAAGAAGTTTCAAACTGTATTAGATGCATATTCTATGTGTAATCTTAGTATGTGACAAATTTTAAGTCTGAAGCTTTAATTTGAAGGCCACATTTAGGTCTCTAGAAGGCCCCATAAAGACCCAGTATTTGGACTTTTTGCCAATTTTAAGGCCTGTGACTGTTAAACTATGTGACTGATAGAGCTGAAATCTCATCTGGGAATACATTATTATGTTCTTTTTACATGTGCCAAAAATCAAGGCTTCAAGTAGACATTTAACCTGTGTATGAGGACCTTAAACACCCACCTGAGTGACCCTTTTAAGACATTTTTCACATATTTTGCTCTGTAACTTGGAAATGGTAAGTCTCAGAAGTTTCAAACTTTATTAGATACATATTCTATGTGTAATCTTAGTATGTAACAAATTTTAAGTCTGAAGCTTTAATTTGAAAGCCACATCGAGATCTCTAAAAGGCCCACAGAGACCCAATATTTGGACTTTTTACCACCTTTAAGCCCTGTGACTGTTAAACTATGTGATTGATGGAGCTGAAATCCCATCTGGGAATGCATTATGTCCTTTTTACATATGCCGAAAATCAAGGTTTTTAGTAGACATTTAACCTGTGTATGAGGGCCATAGACACTCGCCCAAGTGCCTTTTTTGACATTTTTTCCGTATTTTGCCCTGTTATTTGGAAATGCTTAGTGTGACAAGTCTTAAACTGTATTATATATAATTTTTGTTTGTTATGTATGTCCCCCAAAAAGTTTCAGATCTATAGTTTAATTGCTAAGGTCTCTTTAACAATTGTAAAATGCCCACAGAAACCCAATTTATGGACATTATGCCACTTTAAAGCCCAGTAACTGTCAAACTATGTGGGTTATAGAGCTGAAATCTTTGAATTTTTAAAAGGAAATGCCTGTCTATTTAAATTTTGAATATTAATAATGTTATGGCTATCTTAGTCTTTTAAGAACTTATTTTTGTGTGTTATACCTCTGCTTACTGAGTTTTTAACTTTTTAAAATGAAACTGGTTAAACATATTCAAGTAGACAAAATGGACACTTTAAGTGAGCTTTAAGTCCCAATATTAATGAAATTATATCCTTATGTAGTAAAACTAGGGGATTTTTAACCCTCAACTAGCCCAGTTTTATTCAACTTGCCTCAGTTAATTTTGACACAGCTCCTACAGTTATGAACTCATTTCAGTTGATAATCACATACTTAAAATTCTCAATTCTTTTTGTATTTGAGTACCCCTTTTATATAGATTGTTTGTTTACCATTTATGCTGTAGCACTCCATCTCTTTGTAGTCCCAACCCACATCCCCCACCCGGATTCCCCCCACCCACCTCTGGGACCTCCAGCTATATTGAGTGACACTAAATAAACAAAGGTATTTAATGATATCAGATGAGAAACAAAGAACTCAATGGGGTTGCAGATCTTGTGTAATAGTGAGAGAGGTGTGGAGAAGGGGAGAGGGGTGGGGGTGGGAGGTGGTGAGCTTCATTACATATAACACAAAGGGGAGTCAGAACTGAGATTGTGTCACATATTTAGGTTGCATATATATGGACCACATATATAGGTATAGAGGAAATGAATAACTGAAAACAATTTGCAAATTCTAAATATAATATAATAAAATAATAATATAAATAATTTTTCTTAAATAATATTTTAGTTGTGAACAAATATAGAAACAGATATGCGCTTTTGGGATTATTATTTTAGAATGGACATTCAATCATCAATCATTTAAATACTTTGAAAATAGGTTTAGAGTTATCATTGCAGGAAGATTGAAAATATAATTTGAGTTATGTATTCGGCGTCTGGGGATACACGATCTTCCTTGGGAAGTAGATTGATGTGCTGAAGTTCATATAATAATGGGTAATTATGTTTTAAAAAATTCCCGATCAAAACCTGTGGGGTGAGTGATGACCTGTCTGGGGATATGTTGGCGCCGAGTTGGCCCAATCTAGTTATTAGAAGGTTTCAAACAATATTTGGCAGTTATATACCTTAGGCGTGGGAAAATTTTTCTGCATGCTTAAATTTGACCTTTGACCTTTATGAAGGTCACATGATCAAAAACAATTTTTTGAAGTACACCCCCCCACCCACCCCCGCCCCGTCATCGCAGTTTAGGAAAAACTACTTGCTACACAGCCTTATAATTTGACGCACCTGTTCATACTATCGAAAACGCGAGCTGATTAGATTTTGGGAGCAATCCCTTGAAAAATGTCTCATTGTATCCACCGGATAGCATCCGGTGGATACTATGGATTTGACTTCGTTACGCCGCCGCCACCGCCGCCGCCGCCGCAGTGTGTAGAGAGATTTCACCATTACCGCTCTAACGAAAAAAATATTATAGCTAGCCTTCTCAAATTTGCAGGATATATTCATAGCCATAAAATCTTGCCTGGGAATATTTTTGGCCTCATTTTGAAAAACAAGATGGCCGCCACGGGCGTTTTTCGACTTTAAACAAGGTCTTTTGGTGGCCCTCTAGAGCAAAGGGTATTATAGGTAGAGATCTCAAATTCGCAGGATATGTTCCTCATTATAAAATCTTGACTGGGAATATTTTTGGCCTCATTTTGAAAAACAAGATGGCCGCCACAGGCGTTTCTTTGCAGTCATGAAAAGTGCTTATGTCTCCCTCATTATTGGTCCTAGAGGTTTGGGATGGTAAACCAACCTATAGGAAATCATGGGCTGGGAATCTTTTGGTGTGGTCAGATTTGACCTTGGACCCCTCCTTCAAGGTCAAACAAGGATAGCCAAACTTAAAAGTGCTTATAACTCGCTTATTATTGGTCCTAGAGGTTTGGGATGGTAAACCAACCTATAGGAAATCATGGGCTGAGAATCTTTTGGTGTGGTCGGATTTGACCTTGGACCCCTCCTTCAAGGTCAAACGAGGATAGCCAAACTTAAAAGTGCTTATAACTCGCTTATTATTGGTCCTAGAGGTTTGGGATGGTAAACTAACCTATAGGAAATCATGGGTTGGGAATCTTTTGGTGTGGTCAGATTTGACCTTGGACCCCTCCTTCAAGGTCAAACGAGCATAACCAAACTTAAAAGTGCTTATAACTCGCTTATTATTGGTCCTAGAGGTTTGGGATTGTACACCAACCTATAGGAAATCATGGGCTGGGAATCTTTTGGTGTGGTCGGATTTGACCTTGGACCCCTCCTTCAAGGTCAAACGAGGATAGCCAAACTTAAAAGTGCTTATAACTCACTTATTATTGGTCCTAGAGGTTTGGGATGGTAAACCAACCTAAAGGAAATCATGGGCTGGGAATCTTTTGGTGTGGTCGGATTTGACCTTGGACCCCTCCTTCAAGGTCAAACGAGCATAGCCAAACTTAAAAGTGCTTATAACTCACTTATTATTGGTCGTAGAGGTTTAGGATGGTAAACCAACCTATAGGAAATCATGGGCCGGGAATCTTTTGGTGTGGTCGGATTTGACCTTGGACCCTTCCTTCAAGGTCAAACGGGGATAGCCAAACTTAAAAGTGCTTATAACTCGCTTATTATTGGTCCTAGAGGTTTGGGATGGTAAACCAAAATCTAGGAAATCATGGGCTCGGAATCTTTTGGTGTGGTCAGATTTGACCTTGGACCCCTCCTTCAAAGTCAAACGAGGATAGCCAAACTTAAATGTGCTTATAGCGCGCTTATTATTGGTCTTAGAGGTTTAGGATGGTAAACCAACCTATAGGAAATCATGGCCTGGGAATCTTTTGGTGTGGTCGGATTTGACCTTGGACCCCTCCTTCAAGGTCAAATGAGGATAGCCAAACTTAAAAGTGCTTATAACTCACTTATTATTGGTCCTAGAGGTTTGAGATGGTAAACCAACCTATAGGAAATCATGGGGTGTGAGTCTTTTGGTGTGGTCGGATTTGACCTTGGACCCCTCCTTCAAGGTCAAATGAGCACAGCCAAACTTAAATGTGCTTATAGCGCGCTTATTATTGGTCTTAGAGGTTTAGGATGGTAAACCAACCTATAGGAAATTATGGGCTGGGAATCTTTTGGTGTGGTCGGATTTGACCTTGGACCCCTCCTTCAAGGTCAAACGAGGGTAGCCAAACTTAAAAGTGCTTATAACTCGCTTATTATTGGTCCTAGAGGTTTGGGATGGTAAACCAACATATAGGAAATGATGGGCTGGGAATCTATTGCTGTGGTCGGATTTGACCTTGGACCCTCCATCAAGGTCAAACGAGGATAGCCAAACTTAAAAGTGCTTATAACTCGCTTATTATTGGTCCTAGACCTTTGGAATGGTAAACCAAAATCTAGGAAATCATGGGCTGGGAATCTTTTGGTGTGATCAGATTTGACCTTTGGCCTCTCTTTCAAGGTCAAATGAGGATTGCCAAAATTAGTGTTTATATCTTGCTTATTCGTATTCCTAGAGGTTTGAGATGGTAAAGCAACCTATAGGGAATCATGGGCTAAGAATCTTTTGATATGGTCAGATTTCACCTTGGGCTTCTCCTTCAAGGTTAAGCAATGTTAGAATGGCTTTGGTGAGTTTTCTTCTGGTGGATACAATTTGCATCGGTTCTCCGATGCGCTAGGTCTAGTTTATGAGTGATTTTCTGACACCTTCCAATCTGAAAGCCTTAAATTTAGGCCAACCCGCTATTATCTTCTTAAGTATTGCATTTAGAGCTATAAAATGTACTGGGAGGTAATAGGAAACCATATGTGGAGAATCTAAATAGCTGGTCAGTTTTACCCCGCGGCCCCCCCTTATGGGTCAAACTGGGGTCATAAAATAGCTGCTTTGGAGTTTTTGCCTTATATCTCCTTTATCGTTGCTTTTATAGCTTCAGAATGTATTAAGAGGTATTGGGAAAGCATATGTGGAGAATCTAAATAGCCGGTCAGTTTTATCCTCCGACCCCCCTTTATGGGTCAAACTGGGGTCATAAAATAGTTGCTTTGGAGTTTTGCCTTATATCTTCTTTATTGTTGCTTTTAGACCTTCAGAATGTATTAAGAGGTATTGGGAAAGCATATGTGGAGAGTCTAAATAGCCGGTCAGTTTTACCCCCCGACCCTCCCTTATGGGCCAAACTGGGGTCATTAATAGCTGCTTTGGAGTTTTTGCCTTATATCTCCTTTATCGTTGCTTTTATAGCTTCAGAATTTATTAAGAGGTATTGGGAAAGCATACAATGCAGCTTTGTGCATTCTTAGCTTTACAGCATGCTTATTAAAACCACAAAGCATTTTAAACTTTAAGGGATGCTTCGCTTTTGTTAGCAAAAGCATTCCTCTAGTTTGGTTAGCAGCTTAGCTGCTGGCATTAGCCGATGAATATTCAGTGAACTGTTTCCATTTTATGTATAACAAGCATTGTGCCGCATGCATTTATCTCCCGCCATATAAATGAGATGTACTAAAGATAACATATTTTAACCAGGTGCTCTAAATGTAATACTTTTCAAGTTATAATTGATTTAGTGCATGATTTCATGAATTTTAATGCATTAAAAATTATTTAAAAAATTCATTAAAAAAATTTAGCATGTTAAAGCTCTCCAAAATGTAGGTGAATGAGTTATTTGAGAAATATTGGCTATCTGCAATACTTTTAGTGATAATAGGCAGTTATTCATTTTGAGTAGGTGAGTAATTAGCTACGGATCTGAAAATTCACTAATTGAAAGCTCTCCAAAATGTATGTGAATGAGTTATTTCAGAAATACTGGCTATCTGCAATACTTGTAGAGATAATTCACATTTACTCTTTTTGAGTAGGTGAATAATTAACTACGGGTGTGAAACTTCACCAAGTGAAAGCTCTCCCAAAAGTAGGTGAATGAGTTATTTGAGAAAAATTGGCTATCTGCAATACTTTTACAGATAATTCACATTTACTCATTTTGATTAGGTGAGTAATTAGCTACGGGTGTGGAACTTCACCATGTGAAAGCTCTCCCAAAAGTAGATGAACGAGTAATTTGATAAAAATTGGATAACTGCAATACTTTTAGAGATAATTAGCATTTACTCATTTTGAGTAGGTGAATAATTAGCTACGGCTCTGAAAATTCACCAAGTGAAAGCTCTCCCAAAAGTAGGTGAATGAGTTACTTGATAAAAATTGGCTATCTGCAATACTTTTAGAGATAATTCACATTTACTCATTTTCAGTAGGTGAGTAATTAGCTACGGGTCTGGAACTTCACCATGTGAAAGCCCTCCCAAAAGTAGATGAATGAGTTATTTGATAAAAATTGGATATCCGCAATACTTTTAGAGATAATTCACATTTACTCATTTTGAGTAGGTGAATAATTAGCTACGGGTCTGAAACCTCACCAAGTAAAAGCTCTCCCAAAAGTAGGTGAATGAGTTATTTCAGAAAAATTGGATATCTGCAATACTTTTACAGATAATTCACATTTACTCATTTTGAGTAGGTGGGTAATTAGCTACGGGTCTGGAACTTCACCATGAGAAAGCTCTCCCAAAAGTAGATGAACGAGTAATTTGATAAAAATTGGATATCCACAATACTTTTAGAGATAATTAGCATTTACTCATTTTGAGTAGGTGAATAATTAGCTATGGGTCTGAAACTTCACCAAGTGAAAGCTCTTCCAAAAGTAGGTGAATGAGTTATTTAAGAAAAATTGGATATCCCCAATACTTTTAGAGATAATTCACATTTACTCATTTTGAGTAGGTGAGTAATTAGCTACGGGTCTGGAACTTCACCATGTGAAAGCTCTCCCAAAAGTAGATGAATGAGTTATTTGATAAAAATTGGATATTCGCAATACTTTTAGAGATAATTATCATTTACTCATTTTGAGTAGGTGAATAATTAGGTACGGGTCTGAAACTTCACCATGTGAAAGCTCTCCCAAAAGTAGATGAAGCAGTTATTTCAGAAAAATTATGTCATTATTTTGCCACAAACAAGAAATAGCTATTACTCACTTATGGCATGCAATAGAACCCCAAACTATATGCATTTACCCTACAGTCACAATTTCAAAGTAGGTAATACTCGGCTATCCAATGTGCAACAGGTCTCAAACTTTACTATGTCATAGGTTTTCAAAAACTAGATGAATAACATATTTGAAAATATTTCCCTAACTTTAATACTTTTGAAGATATTTGACATTTACTTATGTTGTTATTTTGCTACAAATGAGAAAATAGCTATTACTCACTTATGGCATGCAACACAACCCCAAAATATATACCATCTTATAGTTAAGGACAAAGTAGCTGAACAACATATTTGAAGAAAAAGCTGTAACTGCAATAGTTTTGGAGTTACAATGGATTTACTCAACAGTCACAATTTCAAAGTAGCTATTACTTAGCTATGCAATGTGCAACAGGTCTGAAACTTTACTATGTGGTAGCTTACAAAAAAGTAGGTGAATGACATATTTGAAAAGAATTCCGTAACTTTAATACTTCTGAAGATATTTGACATTTACTTATGTCATTATTTTGCTACTAATAAGAAAATAGCTATTACTCACTTATGGCATGCAATAGAACCCCAAACTACATGCCAGCTTATAGCTAAGGACAAAGTAGCTGAACAACATATTTGAAGAAAAAGCTGTAACTGCAATAGTTTTGGAGTTACAATGGATTTACTCAACAGTCACAATTTCAAAGTAGCTATTACTTAGCTATGCAATGTGCAACAGGTCTGAAACTTTACTATGTGATAGCTTACAAAAAAGTAGATGAATGACATATTTGAAAAGAATTCCGTAACTTTAATACTTCTGAAGATATTTGACATTTACTTATGTCATTATTTTGCTACTAATAAGAAAATAGCTATTACTCACTTATGGCATGCAATAGAACCCCAAACTACATGCCAGCTTATAGCTAAGGACAAAGTAGGTGAACAACATATTTTACGAAAATATTGTAACTGCAATAGTTTTGGAGTTACAATGGATTTACTCAACTGTAGAATTTCAAAGTAGCTATTACTCAGCTATCCAATGTGCAACAGATCTGAAACTTTACTATGTCATAGCTTACCAAAAAGTACATGGACAACATATTTGAAAAGATTTCCCTAACTTTAATACTTTTGAAGATATTTGACATTTACTTCTTCTGTTATTTAGCTACAAATGAGAAAATAGCTATTACTCACTTATGGCAAGCAATAGAACCTCAAACTATGTACCATCTTATAGCTAAGAACAAAGTAGCTGAACAACATATTTTAGGAAAATACTCCAACTGCAATAGTTTTGGAGTTACAATGGCTTTACTCAACAGTCAGAATTTCAAAGTAGCTATTACTCCGCTATCCAAGGTGCAACAGGTCTGAAACTTTACTATGTGATAGCTTACAAAAAAGTAGATGAATGACATATTTGAAAAGAATTCCGTAACTTTAATACTTCTGAAGATATTTGACATTTACTTATGTCATTATTTTGCTACTAATAAGAAAATAGCTATTACTCACTTATGGCATGCAATAGAACCCCAAACTACATGCCAGCTTATAGCTAAGGACAAAGTAGGTGAACAACATATTTTACGAAAATATTGTAACTGCAATAGTTTTGGAGTTACAATGGATTTACTCAACTGTAGAATTTCAAAGTAGCTATTACTCAGCTATCCAATGTGCAACAGATCTGAAACTTTACTATGTGATAGCTTATGAAAAAGTAGATGGATAACATATTTGAAAAGAATTCCCTAACTTTAATACTTTTGAAGATATTTGACATTTACTTATGTCATGATTTTGCTACAAATAACAAAATAGCTATTACTCACTTATGGCATGCAATAGAACCCCAAACTATGTACCATCTTATAGCTAAGGACAAAGTAGCTGAACAACATATTTTAGGAAAATACTCTAACTGCAATAGTTTTGGAGTTACAATGGCTTTACTCAACAGTCAGAATTTCAAAGTAGCTATTACTCAGCTATCCAAGGTGCAACAGGTCTGAAACTTTACTATGTCATAGCTTACCAAAAAGTACATGGACAACATATTTGAAAAGATTTCCCTAACTTTAATACTTTTGAAGATATTTGACATTTACTTCTTCTGTTATTTAGCTACAAATGAGAAAATAGCTATTACTCACTTATGGCAAGCAATAGAACCTCAAACTATGTACCATCTTATAGCTAAGAACAAAGTAGCTGAACAACATATTTTAGGAAAATACTCCAACTGCAATAGTTTTGGAGTTACAATGGCTTTACTCAACAGTCAGAATTTCAAAGTAGCTATTACTCCGCTATCCAAGGTGCAACAGGTCTGAAACTTTACTATGTCATAGCTTACCAAAAAGTACATGGACAACATATTTGAAAAGATTTCCCTAACTTTAATACTTTTGAAGATATTTGACATTTACTTCTTCTGTTATTTAGCTACAAATGAGGAAATAGCTATTACTCACTTATGGCAAGCAATAGAACCCCAAACTATGTACCATCTTATAGCTAAGAACAAAGTAGCTGAACAACATATTTTAGGAAAACACTCTAACTGCAATACTTTTTTAGTTACAATAGCTTTACTCAACAGTCAGAATTTCAAAGTAGCTATTACTCAGCTATCCAAGGTGCAACAGGTCTGAAACTTTACTATGTCATAGCTTACCAAAAAGTACATGGACAACATATTTGAAAAGATTTCCCTAACTTTAATACTTTTGAAGATATTTGACATTTACTTCTTCTGTTATTTAGCTACAAATGAGAAAATAGCTATTACTCACTTATGGCAAGCAATAGAACCTCAAACTATGTACCATCTTATAGCTAAGAACAAAGTAGCTGAACAACATATTTTAGGAAAATACTCCAACTGCAATAGTTTTGGAGTTACAATGGCTTTACTCAACAGTCAGAATTTCAAAGTAGCTATTACTCCGCTATCCAAGGTGCAACAGGTCTGAAACTTTACTATGTGATAGCTTACAAAAAAGTAGATGAATGACATATTTGAAAAGAATTCCGTAACTTTAATACTTCTGAAGATATTTGACATTTACTTATGTCATTATTTTGCTACTAATAAGAAAATAGCTATTACTCACTTATGGCATGCAATAGAACCCCAAACTACATGCCAGCTTATAGCTAAGGACAAAGTAGGTGAACAACATATTTTACGAAAATATTGTAACTGCAATAGTTTTGGAGTTACAATGGATTTACTCAACTGTAGAATTTCAAAGTAGCTATTACTCAGCTATCCAATGTGCAACAGATCTGAAACTTTACTATGTGATAGCTTATGAAAAAGTAGATGGATAACATATTTGAAAAGAATTCCCTAACTTTAATACTTTTGAAGATATTTGACATTTACTTATGTCATGATTTTGCTACAAATAACAAAATAGCTATTACTCACTTATGGCATGCAATAGAACCCCAAACTATGTACCATCTTATAGCTAAGGACAAAGTAGCTGAACAACATATTTTAGGAAAATACTCTAACTGCAATAGTTTTGGAGTTACAATGGCTTTACTCAACAGTCAGAATTTCAAAGTAGCTATTACTCAGCTATCCAAGGTGCAACAGGTCTGAAACTTTACTATGTCATAGCTTACCAAAAAGTACATGGACAACATATTTGAAAAGATTTCCCTAACTTTAATACTTTTGAAGATATTTGACATTTACTTCTTCTGTTATTTAGCTACAAATGAGAAAATAGCTATTACTCACTTATGGCAAGCAATAGAACCTCAAACTATGTACCATCTTATAGCTAAGAACAAAGTAGCTGAACAACATATTTTAGGAAAATACTCCAACTGCAATAGTTTTGGAGTTACAATGGCTTTACTCAACAGTCAGAATTTCAAAGTAGCTATTACTCCGCTATCCAAGGTGCAACAGGTCTGAAACTTTACTATGTCATAGCTTACCAAAAAGTACATGGACAACATATTTGAAAAGATTTCCCTAACTTTAATACTTTTGAAGATATTTGACATTTACTTCTTCTGTTATTTAGCTACAAATGAGGAAATAGCTATTACTCACTTATGGCAAGCAATAGAACCCCAAACTATGTACCATCTTATAGCTAAGAACAAAGTAGCTGAACAACATATTTTAGGAAAACACTCTAACTGCAATACTTTTTTAGTTACAATAGCTTTACTCAACAGTCAGAATTTCAAAGTAGCTATTACTCAGCTATCCAAGGTGCAACAGGTCTGAAACTGTACTATGTCATAGCTTACCAAAAAGTAGATGGACAACATATTTGAAAAGATTTCCCTAACTATAATACTTTTGAAGATATTTGACATTTACTTCTTCTGTTATTTAGCTACAAATGAGAAAATAGCTATTACTCACTTATGGCATGCAATAGAACCCCAAACTATGTACCATCTTATAGCTAAGGACAAAGTAGCTGAACAACATATTTTAGGAAAATACTGTAACTGCAATAGTTTTGGAGTTACAATCGCTTTACTCACCAGTCAGAATTTCAAAGTAGCTATTACTCAGCTATCCAAGGTGCAACAGGTCTGAAACTTTAGTATGTGATAGCTTACCAAAAAGAAGATGGACAACATATTTGAAAAGATTTCCCTAACTTCAATACTTTTGAAGATATTTGACATTTACTTCTTCTGTTATTTAGCTACAAATGAGAAAATAGCTATTACTCACTTATGGCATGCAATGGGACCCCAAACTATGTACCATCTTATAGCTAAGGACAAAGTAGCTGAACAACATATTTGAAGAAAAAGTTGTTACTGCAATAGTTTTTGAGTTATGAGCCCTTTACTCAAAGTAGCTAAGATTGCTATTACTCACTTATCTTTAGGCCTAAGTCAATAAAACCCAAAAAATTTTCAAGGGCATGAAAATTCATTGGGACAATTAATTTACAAAAAATCTGTAGCTGTAGTAGTTTTGGAGAAATCTGCGTGACTAACTAACGCACGCACGCACGCACACACAGACATCATTTCATAATCTCCCTCCCGGGCTAAAGCCCGGCGAGAGATAATAATTATCTCTTGGGAGGCAAAAAATACAGAAACGTCAAATGCGCATATGCCCTGGATATAAACATTGCAAACAATATGGCGGGACCGAAGATGCCATAAAAGAAGAATATTCATTTAAATTATTATATAATTGTGCAAATAATCACCAAATTTTGTGTTTTAACATTAAAAAATGCTTTGAATTGGTAATTTTTGATTCAAAATATTAAGACTTCTGGGGATCACGTGAAGTATCTCTTTGAGATGATACACATATTAAAACAATGAACAAGTTAAAAAATATTGGCATCAACTGATGAACCTAGCAATTTGTAAACCAGTTTGGGATTAACTGTCAGATCACTGGCACAGTGGCTGTCAATAAATTCTACCACATGCAATTTGTAAGAATATTTCAATATCAATTGATAAGCAAAGCCAGATTAAAGTTTGGTATGGAATACTATTGATATTGAAATGGCATTTCAGTCACTATACTTATGTTAAATATTTTATAAACATACCTTGGAAGTCTTCTTTTCACATGTTGTATATGGTATGTTATGACTTTGCTTTATAGACAATAATAGAAGGCCTTTGAGGATGGCCATCTGTACTAGTACTGTACCCAGCCCTCTTCACTACATTTATATATGTATCATCAGCCATATTGGACAGGAACTTTTCTATGTGTCTTAGTGGATGTTGAATTGTACTTTCAGATACCACTGATACCTTTTAAATCAACATCCTACTCAATGTGTGCTAAAGACATCGTACTCGAGAATAACATGGCAAAAAATCCCTATGTTACAAAACCGTGAGTAAATGAAACTTTTAGTTTTACTCCAAAATTTGAAGCTATATTCTTGTTTTCATTAATTTTATACTTTATTTAAGTGTTGATAATATATATGTTACAATAAATATGCGAAAGCAGTAAATACGAGTATACCTATTTACTGTAACATATATATACAGTATATATGTACATGACCCAGGTGTGAAATTGTCCATTTTGTGAAATGGACAAGGAAACTGAGTGTCCATTTCACGAAATGGACAACCCAACTGTCAATTTTGCAAAATGGACAAATCCATATATATTTTGCTATCCATTTCATGAAATGGACAAAGTCATGGCCAATCTTTTGGTTTAAGTTATCTATTTTATTCCCCTATAATAATGATATGTATATGAAATATCTTACACTAAGTTAGTTAATAGTTAAATAGTTATAAATATACAATTAAAACAAATAATGTAATGAATAGTAGGCTGCAGTTGGTTTTAATTTCCAAAAACATACAAATAACCAGGTACAAATTGAATTTAAAAGTGTGACACAAATGTCTTTGAAAAACTATACATGAAGCACATAGTTTCATCAATTTGGCGAATTTTTTTAAAAAGGCAAAGAAAGTGAAAAGAAAATATTTTATTTAAAAACTAGACTTTTCTTTCCTTTTAAGTCATCAGTGGCCTAGTGGTTAGCAAGTTTGCCATCAAATCACAGGCTGTCGCCTCTGTGTGGGTTTGACTCCCACAAGTGGCAAATGCAATGGGCCGGCCTATTATGACCCTGGCTGTTAAACCCTGGGGCCCTGGGGCATGTCACTCCAACTTTGACCTTTAACCTTTATATTGTCTTAAAATCCTTCATTTAATACTGAATGTGACATAGGTTTTAACATTAGAAACCAGTTGTTGCTTATTTGACCAAAACAGCCAATAAGAAGATAGACAAGTTTTCCATCTACCACTTAATTAACAAGTAGTTTATCAGAAAGTACATGCAACAAGTTTGTTTTTTTTGGCAGTTCTTCAGAATCATGATATGTACTCCCAATTAAATAATCAATTATTGTGTCATATTGTTTCATTTTCTTGCTTGTCAACAAAGTTATGGAAAAAATGACTAGTATGCTAAAGGTATCACATCTTAGTAAATCATCCAGTGAAATGTATTTTCTTTTTAAGGGGTGTGCTGAGTTATGCCCTGCAGATTTTAAAGCTGAAAGCATACCTTGGTTTGAGGTATGTGAATTGTGGTGTAACAGTGCTGAAAAGTACCACACATACAGAGGATGGGACCGTCAGAATCAGGTGACGTATTAATGTATCCCCTTTCTGAAGTGTTTACGGGTAGTGTGACCAGATATATTTACAAAAGTTGGGGATGGGCGTTTGCGACAGTGAAAACCAGCTGGGTGTTGTGAAAAAAATGACCGAAATTTAGGTACTCAAATTTTAGTATACACAAACTGGAAGTGAAATGCGGTTAAACAAATCTCTCTGCAATAATATGTGAAATAACTGTTAAGGAAAATTTGGATATTATGTATATGAAATAATCAAATTTGACGTATTATAGAGTTTTAATGAAAATTTACCTCGAAATGACATATTAGCAATTTGTTAGCAAAAATTGTGAGGGGGGGGGGGGGGGGGGGGGGGGGGGGGGGGGGCACTTATAAAAGCATAGGCGGTACAGAGTGCAGCACTGGTAATAACAAGAACAAAGTAGTGATGAAATGGAAGTGCTGGTGTGTTAGTATTAAGACCATTTGATTAAAATACCTAGACAAATACAAACACTCGGTGAGTGCGCATGCAACACCTCCAAATTTTGTTTGCGGGTGCATATGTAAAAAAATCCATTTATGTACTCCTGGATTGACACTAAAATCAAATCATCTGTTCTTTGTGCCATTGTGACATTTCCAGAAATTTTGTAAAGGATTATTTATGACTTCAGTCAACCATATTGGAGATGTTGGTCCTTGTTTGAGGTATGCGCAGGCGAGTGCTATTGTTGTTTTTGTGAACAATCCCTGTAACAGTATATTTAATTTATATTTTTGTCCTTTGCATTTCTTTCTGTGTCTCTATATTGTTTGTACTTATAATTTTATCAAGTTGATGAATAATTTTCTAAAAAATGCATACAGGACGTGTACAACCTCCATCTTGCCTATTTTCAATAATTTTTTGTTTTTGGGGGGCTTTTTTTCAGATGGCAGTTTCATGGGTTACCTCAGTCAAAAGTACTCAAGTTTTGGAACTTCACACCTGGAAAGTACAAGAAGATTAAAAAAGATCAATCTGAGTAAGACTTTGTTTCACCATTTTAACCCCACAGCCCTTAAGGTCTGTTGGGGGGTTTTCACCCAAAAAAGTTTGTCCGGCTTGTATCTCAGAAACCGAAAGGTGTAGGAAGTTGATACTTGGTGAGGACATTTCGGAAACCATAAGGTGTAGGAAGTTGATATTTGGTAGGGACTTTGTTCGTGGTTATAGGTGTGCAACGTCATGGTGTGACCTTGATTTGACCTTTGATCTTGAATATCTGATGCTATTTTATCTCTCAACAGAGATATCAAATACTATTTATCTGTCTTATATCTTTCTTATATCTTTTTACTTGAATCTTGGTTGTTGCACCTTTGTGTGTCTTTTAATGTAGACTAAGCACTGTTAAGATCATATTAGAATTAATTTTGTGTTTTATTTTTGCAACTTCCCATTAGAGCTGAAACGATTAGCAAAATTTGGTAGTCGGGTAGTCACTTGCATTAACCATCGACTAACCGATTAATTGTTTCTGACATATAGCATGTATGAGAAATACCGAAAACGTGTGTTGCGGATGTAAACAAACAAAATGGCAGATTGAGAGATGCTGAAATGCAAAGAATTCACCAGATTATTCGGTAAATTGGCCAATAATGTAGTATTTTGATATTTTAAAAATAAAATGCATATAAAATGCTTTAATTTGATACGTTTTAAGGTCTTAACTCGAGATACTCATAGTTCCAACGATCACGGTATAATACGCTATGTGGTGATATACACAAGAAAACAATTAACCGATTTCATAATGTTGGTGTTGACTAGTGCTTTGATAACCTACTAATTGATTAGTACAAATAATCGTTTCAGCTCTACTTCCCATTGTAACAGATGGTAATGCATCAAGTGAGCCACAGGTTTTGCCCCAACTCCACATAAAAGCATGTATTGCCACATCTATATGTATGGGTAATATTCAAAACATTGAAACCATAATTCGACCGTACAAATGAATATCCAAATGGGAGAATTCTCAAATCTTCACACAAATGTACAAGGTCACTTTGGTATGGTTGAACAATATCGAAAATAGGGATGGGTCGGTAGTTCCGGTATCTCGGTATCGAGACTATTTTACTGAAATACCGTGATGAGATTTTACAACCGTCACTTCGTTTGTCAGCACATATAATGGAAGGAAGGGATAAAATATTAGAAACATACCCGAAATCTGTAGAAATTACAGCTTTTCTCTCAAATTTCCAGGCATTTGCATATTTTATTAATTTATATTGCGACTACGTTGAGCAGAACTGCCATGTTTTGGTTACGTCTATTTATAACCTCAATCTCGCTTGTCAGCCCATATAACTCAAGGAAAACTTAAAATATTGGGAACAAACAAGAAATCTGAAGAAATCATAAACTTTTATCTCATATTTCATTCATTTGGTCACTTTTATTGTGATGTCGTGAAGAGGAAACGTCCATGTTTGTTTGGGGTGTACTAATACGCGGAATCCCGGAATCGGTACGGTTTTGCATTGGCGACCTACCGATGTACATATTTTTCATACCGACCCATCCCTAATCGAAAACATGCAAATCATAATTCAACTGTGCGAAATGTGCATGTATAACCATCTTACAGCTTCTAGGACAAACAGACTGGCAGGATCTTAATCTTTTCAACCCGAAAGCATTTGTCGGTTGCGGACTGGAGGATCGGTGCTAGTTTCGAACCCTGCCTTGATTTGACCTTGACCTATAATATATTGTCCGGGCATATCTCGGCAACCGTAAGGATATGGATTACTGCAACTGATTGTTATATGTACTTTTACATAATTGTGATATTTCCATTGACAGCTATTCTCCAGTTAATAAATTTTACAGCTTCATAATTTTTAGTTTACTGAATTGTCTTGTTTTAATACTTAATCTTTACATGCAGTTTCTTTCTCTTAGATGTTATTTTCTCTACTTAAACATTATTTAGACACTGACAGTGCTCTGAAAGTATCCCAATCTGTGTACTGTTTCACTACGTCTATATCTCATGGTGTTGAAAACTATCTCCCCAGGCTGTGGGGTACGGGCATCTCTGTTGGACCATACAACGTAAAGTGCTGCAAAATGTAGGTGGGGTTGCAAAAGGTAAAGTTGCAAAATGTAAAGTGGGGTTGCAGACTATAAAGTTGCAAAACATAAAGTGCTACAATATGTAAGGGGTGTTTGTAAACTGTAAAAGGCGGAGTTAAACACTAAAGTTGAAAATGTCACCAAGCTGTAAAGTTGGGGTGTTTAAATTGTAAAGTTGGAGTTCATAAAATGTTAGAGTAAACCACTGTATAACTGAAGTCAGACTAGCCTTGTAAGTAGAAGCAATTTTATTTTTCATAAAAGATACTGAAGGATATTCAGTTTTGCACAAAACAAGCTAAAAAAATATATATATATAACACAATTACACTGGGTTAAGTATCCCACGAAATAAAAGGTGTAGCAACACTCCCAAAAAAAAATCATCAATTACTTCCCCAGCCTACATTGATTACATAGTTAAATTTATGACTGAATAAAAATTCACAAATTATTATAAAATTACAAAAAAGAGGGTTCCATTACAAGTAAATTTCTCTGGTAATAACACCGAATAAAAGTCATCCATATTAAAATAAACTACACCTCCACAAAAAAATTAAGCTATGCCAAAAACTAAAGGTCATTTTCAAATCATAGCTTAAAGCAATGATAATTTTTTGTTGTTAAAAATTTCCAAAGGGTGACTATCCTTTCTAGCACCTAACTTCCTTTTTTTTGGTCTCCAGTAAACATGAATGAACCACCCAGGTAACATATTCTTGAGAACTACAAGCTAAGCTTTGTTCCAGTTTGGGGTTTTCAGGAATGATTTCGATCTCATAGCCAGTCTACTGCGTGTACCAGAATTACTTAACATTTTTAAAACTGATAGAAGCAGTAACAAAATCATCAGGAATGAGACTACTGGCCAAGATATCTGATGAAAAATACAAACTTGGAGAAAGAAGTGTTCTCACATCAAAATTCAGCATCTATAAAGTCTTTACATACACATTGCAACAGCTGTTGGCCACTGATATCAACTGATTCAACATACATTATAATTGGTACAGTTACTTCAAAGGAGAGATTCCAATTGCCCAATATTGACCAGATCCCCGTGCTGAGAGTGTACCATAACAGTGTAATCTCGCGTCTAACCCTTCTTCTCTCGTTGGCCGCGTGATTAGCAAACGTTTGAAATTAAGCTTACATTCTCAAATATTCATTTTATTTTTTAATTCAAATCCAAGAAAAATTCAGTATTATTCCAGTCTCAGCTGTAATCCCTCCACCTGACGGTTGGATTCAGCATTCAGTTCCACATGGAAAGCTATTGCAGCACAATAAAATTGAAAATTTTAATTAATTGAATGTAGGTTTTGTAAGCTACAAGCTTACCATGTGGAACTGAAGAGTCCCACCCTGCCTCCCCGCTGTATTCCAGCTGAGGGGGTATGGGCTAAATTTATGAGAGAAGAAGGGTGGGATGCGGGATTACACTGTTATGGTACACTCTCAGCACAGGGATCCGGTCAATACTAAACGTCTATATTTCTTGTGCGGCCTCCCGAGAAAGCATTCAGTTTCACATGGTAAGCTGTAGCTTAATTAATTAAAATTTTCAAATTTGCAACTTTACATTTTGCAATCCCACTTTCCATTTTGAAGCACTTTATATTTTTAACCCCACATTACATTTTGCACATAACAGCAGACTTCTGTTAATAGTTACACCGATGTTCAGTTTCATGTAGTGTTGCGTAGGGATGGGTTGATAGCATATTTTCAATTTCAGTATCCCACCAGTTCTAAGCCGTTTCAATTCTGGGATGTTGAAAAATGTTGTATTCTAGCATATCCCCAAAACAAAACATGGCAGTTCTGCTCAAATAAATCACTAGAAAAGTGTTAAAATCCATAAAGGTATGGGATAAATCTGTAAAATTTCTTAAAATTTAGGGTTAGTTTAAAACAAATCAGCCAAATATAGTAAAATAGTTGGTCAAAATTGACGGCGAGGTGTTCCAGGTGATAAATTTTTATCAGATATCAGGTGGTAGTTCAAGCCAGAAAATATTTTGGAAATTTGCAGTACATTCAGAATTTATTACAGTAATTTGAAAACCATGATCACTCATACATTATGTCAGCCATTGACAATGATATGAATCAGTAAATTTAAATGAGACTAATGCTGTGTATACAATTGGACATAATGACTAATGAATGTGTAAAGAGGTAGCATACACTGTGAAAGTTAACAAATTTACATCAATTCCAAAGCTTGAAAATGTGTTGCAATATATATATTTTCTCTTTTGCAGTTTTTAAATTAAAAATCCAAGAAATAAGAAATTTTGGTTTTATTTGAAACAGATATGTTGATGGGATCTCCACATTTAGTATCAATAAAGATGGCCTTTATTATAGACATCGTATAGATCAGGTAAGACTTTCTTACTAAAATATTTCATTAAAATTCTCTTTCATTCTTGAAAAGAAAGCAAAGTTTTATATTTGCCAACTTCTGATGTTCTGTAATGTTTTGTGCAATATTACTCGCCTATGAATTCCCCCATGACAAAAAACAAGCCAAGACCTGTTTTAGGAAGTTCCCTGTGTCTAAATGTAAGTACATGTACCTTAAATTTTGAGACATGGCAATCTTTATTCAGGCAGAGAAGATTTTATTGCAGTGAAACTTCTATTATCTGACCATCTATTATTTGAATATTTTAAATTCTTATTTCCAGTTTGAAATTTGTATTTTCCTGTTGGTTTTATACAAAAATACCTCTTCTGCTGTACAAATATTCTAAGATGCCACTGCATATTTTAAACCCCCAACGTACCAGTTGCTCAATGTCGGTTTTTTATTGGTATCCATCATAAATCTGAACAGTTAAATTTGAATTTAGAAACTTACAGGAGTTTATTATATCATAAACATTCTGAGGTAAGAGGGGATGGCTTCTGGAAATTAGTCAGGGTTAGCGGTTTCTCCAAAAGTCTTAAAGAAACAAACATCACACAAAAGACAAAAGGACATGCTGAAAGTCTACTCCTAACATTGTGAAATAATAGAAATTGTATTTGTGTGCAAGAACAGATATCTCTCTTGTGAGATTTAAATTGAGGGAGAGTCTGTTAACCTTGCCTAGAAAATTGATTGAAAACCATATTCACTATGATGTCACTGCCAAGGAGGATCAATACTAATAAAGGACAAACCCTCTTTAACCCCCTTAAAGACCTTATCTGTCGACTAGGAGTCGACAGCAATGTGTATTCTACAGTACCATGTCTGTCGGCTAGCAGTCAACACCCCCATATGATATGCTAGCTTTCCTTCAGCACTGTAGAATTAAACGTCTTGGTATACAGAAATACATTATTTAAAATATTATGTACGAGGACAAATCACTTGTGGTGTGTGTTTTAGCAACTTAAACTGTCTGTAAGCTCTTCATTCCGGATTTTCCTTCAGTATAGTAGAATACTGCTCGCTTGGTGGCGAAGGGGTTAATGAATATTCATCATTGTGACATATGATGTATTGACTACTTCAGAATAAGGAAGCAAAATCAATGCCAATGTCAAAAGTTCACCAAGGATACTTCGAGTTGAAGTTGGTTTTCATTTTTCATAACTGGTTGTTGGTTTCAAAACTACAAATGAAGCATTCAGTTTCATCAGTTTAGTGAATCTGTGTTCTACTTTTTTTGCTGATAAAAGCTAAGAAGGTTAAAATAATTTGGTAATTCCATGTGATATCGACCCTTTTTATGTCAGCTGACTTGTCAGTCAGCTGACATTATGTCGTCACTCTGCGGCGTGGGCGTCCGCATGAACAACTTCTCCTCCTAAACTACAAGACCCAGAGACATGCTGTTTTTTTAAAGAGATACCTTAACTATCGAGGATGAAAAACTGTTCAAGGCATGCAGATCTGTTCATTCATCTGTTCCCCAGAGCCATTACAAGTTAGGTACCCCCACCAAAGTGTGAAAATTTCACTTTATACACAATTTTCTCATTCACTATTGGGATTTTTCTCATATCTTGCATATATGTACCAGGCCACTAGTAGATTACCTTGTGTGAGTATTGGACCTGGATCTGTCTTAATTTTTTTTTATTAATTTTTTGAATAATTTAAAATGCATTAAAATTCATGAAATTATGCACTAAATCACTTATTTTCTCATTGACTATTGTTGTGGTTTTTTTCTTAGATTGCATATATGTACTAGTCCACTAGTAGATAACCTTGTGCGAGTATCAGGCCTGGATCTTTCTTAATTATTTTTTTATGAATTCTTAGAAATAATTTTTAGTGCATTAAAATTCATGAAATCATGCACTAAATCACTTATAACTTTAAAAGTATCACATTTAGAGCATTTTGTCAAAATATGTTATTCAGCTACTTTTTCCATAGCTACAGCATGTTGAGTAAATTGAGTGTCTATCCCAATAGCTAAGTGAGTAACAGCTACTTTCTGGCTTTTCAGTACCTCCTGTAATGAGTAAAATCACCTATAACTTAAAAACTATTGCATATACAGAATTTTGCGTAAATATGTTATTCAGCTACTTTTGGGTCAGCTACAACATAGTAAAATTTCAGACTTGTAGCTCATTGCATAGCTGAGCAATAGCTATTTTCAAAATTCTCACTGTTGAGTAAATCAGTTGTAACTTGAAAACTATTGCATTTAGAGTATTTTGTTTAAATATGTTGTTCACCTACTTTTGGGTCAGCTATAATATAGTGAAATTACAGACCTGTAGCTCATGGCATAGCTGAGCAATAGCTATTTTCAGGTTCTCACTGTTGAATAAATCAGTTGTAACTCGAAAACTATTGCATTTACAGTATTTTGTTTAAATATGTTGTTCACCTCTTTTTGGGTCAGCTATAAGATAGTGAAATTGCAAACCTGTAGCTCATGGCATAGCTGAGCAATAGCTACTTTGAGCTTCTGACTGTTGAGAAAATCAGTTGTAACTTGAAAACTATTGCATTTACAGTATTTTCTTTACATATGTTGTTCACCTACTTTTGGGTCAGCGATAACATAGTAAAATTTCAGACCTGTAGCTCATTGGATAGCTGAGTAATAGCTACTTTGAGGTTATCACTGTTAAGTAAATCAGTTGTAACTTGAAAACTATTGCATTTACAGTATTTTGTTTAAAAATGTTGTTCACGTACTTTTGGGTCAGCTATAACATAGTGCAATTACAGACCTGTAGCTCATTACATAGCTGTGTAATAGCTACTTTGAGGTTATCACTGTTGAGTAAATCAGTTGTAACTTGATAACTATTGCATTTACAGTATTTTCATTAAATGTGTTATTAACCTACTTTTGAGTCAGCTATACCACAGTAAAATTGCAGCCCTTTAACTCATTGCATAGCCGAGCAAAAGCTACTTTGAGATTCTCTGTGTTGAGTAAATCAGTTGTAACTCGAAAATTTCTTTCACTTATACTCTGAAACTCAAAACACACAGTCAGCTGACACAGAGCCCGTTTACGGGCACTGATTGCTTGTTATAACCTCTACCAAATTTTATTGAAAGCTTGAAGGAAACATTACACAAAAAAATTTACATTTTATGTTGAATGCAACTGGTCTTGAAAAGTTTATAACCGGTTCTTTGTGTTTCTGACAAAAACAACTAACAGTCAGATAAACTAGTTTTTCATTTATAGACTTAATGTTACTTTGTTTCTTTGCAGGTTATCCCGGATGATCAAAAAGTGGTGGAAAGAAAACCCAGTATCGAGGAAAGATTGAGGAATCTGGTGCCGGATGCAGGGGTACCCTCTCCTACATAGATGGCATTGTTCTAAATGACACACTTGTAAAAAGTATCCTCAAGCAGAATGTGTTTAATGAAATTTGCTGCACTGTTTTTGAATCTTATATTAATACCCGGTACTTAATATGGCCTTAACATCGTAGTGATGTCTGATGCAGTGAGATTTGTGTATTCCAAACACCCTAGAGATACGTATTGAAACATAGCATCAGAGATGCCCATACCCCACAGCCTGGGGAAATAGTTTTCAACACCATGACATATAGAATTATTGAAACAGTACAAAGACCGGAATACTTTCAGCGCAGTATCACTTATACAAAGGTCCAAATAATGTTTAAGTAGAGAAAATAACCTCTAAGAGAAAGAACATGTGTGTAAAGATAAAGTAATAGCAAGATGACAGCATTAATCAGTAAAGTAAAAAATATGAAACTGTAAAATTTATTAATTGGAGAATAGCTGTCGATGGAAATAGCATAATTATGTAAAAGTGCATATAATAATATAATAATGCTGTCATCTTGCTATTGAATTGTCTTGTTTTAATACATTATCTTTACAGACATTTTCTTTCTCTTAGATGGCATTTTCTCGAAATAAACATTATTTGGAGCTTTACATAACTGACACTGCTCTGAAAATATCCTGATCTTTGTACTGTTTCACTACCTCTATATCTCATGTTGTTGAAAACTATTTCCCCAGGCTGTGGGGTACGGGCATCTCTGATGATATTTTTTCTACTATGTTTACTTTTGGGTGTGGAGTAACATATTTTTGCTGTTGATACTGTAATCATTCTGAAAAAAAAAATACAAATCACAATCCTTTGATGAAAAAAATATGTTGATGTTGAGATAAAAGTTAAAAAGTTACGCAGAAAAACTCTTACTTATGTCTAAGCATACATTACTGATTTTCACATTCATGGAGAAATAATAAAACTTAGTTCATGCATGCACTTTAGTAGCTTATTGATTGTTTTTGTGAGTGTTTTGCTTTCAAAGATCACGTGTTGTGGTTTTATACTGTGTTCAAAACCTAAACTTGGAATCATAAATTGTCACAGTATCGTATTATTCAGATGACACAAATGTAACTGTTCTTATATGTAATGTTTGTCTTGTACATGTTTATATTAACTTATTTACAACCATATTCTGTATTGCTTCAAAAACTGACAGAATCCATCCAACATAGAATTTCAGTTGCATTTTTTTCTGAAAGAGGGAACTACATGTTTGGAATGGTGGAAATAGCATAATGCATTAAATTTTGAATATGCAGATAATAGAAGCCTTGGGTCTAATTGTTCCATTATATATAACTGAACGAAATTAGCACCATCGGTGTCCTAGTTGACTTTCCACCTGTATATCCCTATATGACATAAAGTATTACAGCTTATACCGTATCGGCTCTCTGAAGTGTCCATGCGATATGTGACGAAATATTTGCAAAAGTAGGGGATTGGCTTTTGTGACAATGAAACGAGCCGGGTGTTACAAAAAAAATAATAATCCGAATCTGGGTACTCGTGTTTTAGCACTCCCCAAAATCTCTGTGCATTAAAATGCGAAATAACTGCAGAAATAAGGAAAATTTGGATGGTAGGGAGTGGCTCACTGGTAGTTATACTCAGTGACCAAGTTGAAATGGAACAGTTGTTGGGTGTCGTAAATATTGTTGCTTATAGGCATTGTACCATTATTTTCTACGGGTGCCTAACAGTGCAATTCAAATCTGTAATTTGTTTCAGATGTGGATTTTAAGAATAACATTACAGTTATGTAGCTTGTATTTGTATATATAATTTCATGATCAGCTGATTTGTTGTTAGGTAGTTTGCCCTGTAGGTATGTTGTAACTTCGATGATTAATAAATTACTAAATTTATGTTGTTTACAGTTTTTAAACTTTGTAGGCAACAAAGAGCATCTACTGCCTTCTTTGCACAAGCAAGATGCTCTGGAGACTTGATATTTCTGTGACATTTAGGTGTCATACCATAATTCCTTATCGCAAACGAGAAAGACGAACATTTGTTGAAAATAGAATTTCCCTCTACTTCCATTTATTCAGTCATCTTTCAGATCACTTGGTTTTGAATAGGGCTGCGAACGGTTACTCGAGCCTTGATGGAGGAGTCGATCTTGGCTAGTACTCGAGTCCATTTTAAGTACTCGGTTACTCGCGAGGCATTGTATTATCGCCCATGTAATGAAACCTTTGTGTAAAACATGCTGCATTTCAGCATTTGTGTCACATAACATCAATTAAAATTGTTGTTTTCGCTTGAAAACGTATAATAATTTACTCCTTATTCTATAATATTTGGTTAAATATAAGACGTTTTTCTTCAAAAGTTTCGTTTCTGGAAACGACTTTGTTTACAGAAGACTTCTAATGGTGGGAACTAAATCTCATGGTTGCTTGGATTCGGGCCGGTTGTCAGAGGGTGAGTACTCAGTGCCGTTTTTTTTGTACCCGCCCCAGCCGTAGTTTTGAATGGTGCATAAAAACAGCAGGGAAATGGCACAGGGAAAATATATATACTCAGCAGTTTCATTTAGGGTTGTGGAGGTTTGAACTACAAAAGGATTTCTGACTTACATTACAGAGAAACTGGGGCAGGAAAAAAAAAGTTTACAAGAAATAAATCGGGGATACTGGAGAAGAGGGCAATTATAATTATAGATGTCTGTCAGGTTTATGTTGGTTCCCTGATATGTTGCAAACTAAATACATCTCATGTCTCATAAAATTACTGCTCTAATTGGATTTTCAAGAAAACTAAACAAATGTGGACAAATTATCTGCAATCCCCAATCAGAAAATTTTTCTTTCAGTTTTGTTTTTAGGCTATACAATGCTTTTGAGGCCCCAAGTGTGAGTTCAAACCTCTTAAGTGGCAATGCAGAGGACTTGTCCCAATACGACACAGGTTGTTGAATGAAATATAAAACACTAGTTGGACCACATTTGGGAACGTCAATGCAGAGAACTGTTTCACGGGGTATTTAACACCGCCTCACAATGTGCAAAAGAATGCAGCATTAATAGGTGGTCATCTTGGGTGATACCAGTCCCTTTATTCAACTGTGGTCCCGTCTAATCCCTTACATAAATAAACTGTTGACAGTCCAGTTGATTTCAATACAACCCTTTACAAAATATATCCATTCTTAGTTTTGGCTTTTTCACACAAGGCAACTGCCCTTAAATATGCTTTTGTTTCATTTGTTCATTCATTTATTTGATGTATTTCAAGTAGCAAAGATATTTAATATAAATTTTATATAAAGGACTGGTACAAACCTTTTAAAAAAAGCCCTAAGTTACTAATTCATTTTCTTTCAACACAAGCATGCTGATGTCCAAGACTTTTTAGTATTGCAAGACAGGATTTCCAAGCATTCAGGTGTTCACTCAGATAAAATCTTGGACAGACTCAATTTAGTAGTAACACAAAAAGTAGAGCAGATTTTAGCTTATCAGTGTTTACTAAATGTTTTTAAGTTATGTATGTCTCATTAATTAATTTTTTTATTGCGTTAATACATCCTATCCAATGGACAATAGCTTATCCGGTCGGCGCAGACCGGCCCGCCAAACGTCAGAAAAAGACGTCCTGTGTCTCCACTAGCAGGTCGGTCCGGAGTACCAGTGCACTCGCCAGATGGCGTGTCGTACTTCCTTCCTGTCTAGACATAGTGACGTCATAGCATCTTTTTCGTTTGGCGCGAACCAGTGCACAGTGGAAAAATTTATATCTGCCAGAATTTGTGTTTTATCAGTGTTTATTGTGAAGAGCAATCTTGGATTTGATTTTATTATTATCTTCTGTGTTCCTACTCTACTATGTCGTCTCCTGGCCAGAAGAGAGGAAGTTGTGGTCATGCAATGGCCATTTTCGATGGACATGCATTTTGCGCACGTTGTAGGGAAAAAGGAAAAGGTGAGGAACCTTGTGTGAAGGATAAGGACTCTGTTGACTGTTCTCTGTGTAACTCTTTCACCCCGGAGCAACGTGCCCAGATCTCAACACCGTCTTATAAAATTAAGAAGGAAAAACGGGAGGCTAAACGTGCTGACATTTCCCAACCCACGGATGAACTTATAGACCCTTCAAGCGTTTCAGTTATTGGGGTTGTGGGTGGACCTAGTACTGACAAGTCTCCAGCTCCTCCTGAGAAAAAGACAAAAAAGGACAAACTTTCTGTTAAACCCAAGAAATCTGCTACTGCAACTCTCTCTTCTGCTACAGACGACAAGTTCACAGCCTTAGAGGATAAGTGGTCCGACCGCTTTAACAGGTTAGAGGCATTACTGTTAGCCAAGTCTTTGGAACCTGCCTTTTCGTCGGAGGTCAGAGTAGCCCCTACTCATTCTGCACCAACTAATGTGTCTCGGGACTCTGAGCCCTTCTTTCAACCACCTAATCCTTCAGATGACGCTTTTCAGCGCACTGGCCCAGACTCTAGTGCTGCCTTGCAGCCGTCGGCCGGTAAGCTTGTCAGAGACTCTTCACTTCTTGGATCTTCATCATCTGAGCGCACTGGCCCAGACAATGTTGCTTCACAGCAAAAGTCGGCCGGTAAGCTTAAAAGTCAGAGCACTTCTCAAGGGCGCACTGGTCCAGACACCGCTTCTCAGAAGCATAAGTCGACCGGTAAGCCTAGTGCTGGTTGTCACCGACCTACTACAGCTGAGACTTCCAAACAACCGACAACCGACCATCCTCCCTCCGACCGACCTCTTGGCTCCACCGGCTCTGCTTCACCGACCCTTCAGAAGAGCGGAAAGGACAGCATTTCTAGTTTAGATTCAGATACTGATAGTCAAATCTCTGATACCCCTCCGGTGGAACTTTTTGCAGAGGAAGGGGATTTTTCGGAAGATCCAGAATTTGAACAGGAATTACCGACCTCAGAAGAACAGACGTATAGGGAGACCATGCGCGGCATACGATCCTTTATGGGTTGGTCCCATATCCCTGACATGGATAGTTCAAACCCATCTGACGACAACCCTTTCGCTGGACCTAAAGCTCCCCTTCCCAGCAAGGTCTCAGTCCAGATGCCTACGGAAGATTATCTTTGTCGCAAGCTATCTAAACTCAATCTCACCATGACGGAGGGATACCCATCCAGAACTACAGAAGCCGGCAGCCTGCCAATGGACCACTTTTTCCGACCTCCCAAGCCGCAAACAAAGTGGTATGGCCTATATTCTGATCAACAATTGGATCCAGCTACTGTCACCAGTTGGAATACAGGCCCGTCTAAATTGAACAATAGTTTTGGTCGTATAGCTAGAAGAGCAGCTTTGGCAGCCACCCCACCGGGTTCCCGTAGAATTTCACAAGATACCCTGCGCCGTTGGGAAAGGACGGCTAGAGAAGCCTCAGTGGTGTGTAACCAGACTGCTAGTTTTAACAGGTGTTTGTTTAAAGTTCAGGGAGAAATGAATGCACATTTGAAAGTTATCAGACATGAGAACAAGGGCAAAGTGTCAAATAAGTTATCTGAAGCGGCTGAGGAACTTCAATTCCTTATGGAATTTAATTCCAGTATTACACAGGCGGCCGCGAAGGCCATGGAGCATTTAACAGACTTTGTTTTTCTTACCATGGGGAATATTACCTTGACCCGTAGAGACTCTTACCTTAGCCATCTGAAGAATGGTATCAAGCCCGACACCTTCGCAGCTCTCAGAACAGGCCCCTTGCACATTGCCACTCTGTTTGCAGAGCCTGTGGTTAAGAAAGCGGAAGAGGAGATTGCTCTGTATGACAGCAAGAGTCATCCTGCACCTACTAATACTGCACGGGCTAAGAACCGTTATCACCCATATGAGAAGAGTGATAGGAAGCAAGAGGGCCGGTCGGAAGGGAAGCAGGACAGGCCAGCCTGGAAGAACATTAACCGTCGACAATTCAAAAGAGGCAGAGGCAAGGCCTCTAGTTTTTCATCCCGACCTGCACGTGGTCAGCAGCAATATAAATGACAGTTATTGTTTAAACAGGGTTTCCAGTCAGCTGCTGACCCAGAACTCTTTCACAGACCAGACAATGAACAATTCCTTAAGTTCAAATGTAAAATATCATGTTGTACAAAATGTTCCTTCTGCACCCGGGCTTCCGCAAAGGAAAGGTTTAAGTCCCGGAGTGTCAGACTGTCACCAAACAAAATCTCAATTAAAATCTGTGAAAAGTGCTTCTTGTGTCACTCAATTGTTGTTTGCCAATCCTGTCTCAAATGCCCCAAATGCTGTTCCCTATCTGCCTGTAGGGGCTCGTCTTCAAAAATTTTGGAAAAGTTGGTTGAAACTGGGTGCCGGCCCGAAAGTAGTTCAAATCTTAAAAGAGGGCTATACCCTCCCCTTCCGGGTCCGGCCAAAACTCACAAGGTCTCCGACTGTCATAAGTTGCTATGTCAATCCCCAGAGGAACAGCTACCTACTGGAGGCATTACATCAGCTTATAGACAAAAATGCAGTAGAACAGGTCATAAACAAAACATCTCTGAGCTTTTTCAACAGACTTTTCCTAGTCCCAAAACCAAACAACAAGTGGCGTCCTATTTTAGACCTCAGCCATCTAAACCCATTTCTCAAGACGGAGAAATTCAAGATGGAGACGCCAGAAACCATCAGGACATCCCTCCAAGGAGGGGAGTGGGTAACCTCTATAGATTTCAAAGACGCCTACTTCCACATCCCAATACAAGAACAATCCAGGAAGTATCTGAGGTTTCATGTCCAGGGGCAAACATACCAGTTCAAAGCCTTACCTTTCGGCCTGTCCACAGCACCCTTAGAGTTCACTGTAATAGCAAAGGAGGTAAAGCTGATGGCCACCTGCCAGGGTATAAGGATCCACCAATACCTAGACGATTGGTTGGTCCGGGCTGGATCCCACCAACTCTGTCTCCGGCATACCCAGCATCTAGTGAAGATATGTCAAGATTTAGGTTGGCTAGTAAATTTGGACAAGTCGGAGCTGGAACCCAAGCAAATCTTCGACTTTGTAGGCTACCAGTTCGACCTCAAGGTCGGTCGGGTCCGGCCGACTCCGGACCGGTGGCAAAGCCTTCAAGGAAAGATTCTAGAGATATTAGACCAACCGACCTGTCCGGTCCGGCAGTTCATGTCCCTCATTGGCCTGTTAACGGCCACAGAGAAGCAAGTTCACCTAGGTCGACTACACATGCGACCTATACAGTGGCACCTCAAGAACAATTGGCACGTACCGGAATCACTAGAAAAAGTGATCCCCATCCCCGTATCCTTACACCCTCACCTACAGTGGTGGTTACTGGAAGAAAACGTGCTATCCGGCCAACCTTTACACCCAGTCAGACATGCTCTGCAGCTCTTTACAGACGCATCAAAAGAAGGCTGGGGCGCTCACTTAAACGACCGCACTGCAAGAGGTTGCTGGTCCTTACCAGAAAGCAGACTGCATATCAATTACTTGGAGCTAAAGGCAGTTCTTCTTGCTCTCAAAGAGTTCACAGATCTCTGTACCGGTCAAATAGTACTTGTGGCAACAGACAACACCACAGTAGTTTCCTACATAAACAAAGAAGGAGGCATGAGATCAGGCCCCCTGTGTGCCCTTCTCTGGAGAATCCTGACCTGGTGTTCCCAGCGGCAGGTAACCTTAAAAGCCCGTCACATTCCAGGCCGGCTAAATGTAATAGCGGACAAGCTATCCCGTCTGGGTCAGACCATTCAGACAGAGTGGTCCCTTCTGACCGAAGTGTTTCAGACCTTATGCCAAAGGTGGCACCGACCTCAGATAGACCTATTCGCTACGAGGTTCAACCACAAGCTGCCCCAGTTTGTATCTCCAGTACCGGACTCCCTAGCGGTAGCAGTGGATGCTCTCACTCTGTCATGGGAGGACCTGGATGCCTATGCCTTCCCGCCAACAGCCATATTGGGCAAAGTAGTGGAAAAGTTAATACACTCCCCGTGCAAGAGAATCATTCTGATTGCCCCGGGTTGGCCCAACATGGCTTGGTTTTGGGACTTGGTGAACATGTCCAGCCAAGTTCCCATCTGTCTGCCCATCCAGCCAAACCTGTTAACTCAACCCTTCAATCAGATCCCTCACAGGAATCTGACAAATCTGAACCTGCATGCATGGCTCCTAGAGCCACAGCAATTAAACAACAGGGCTTCTCTGAGGCAGTGGCAGAGAGGATTGAGGCTCCTCAAAGAAGGTCAACCAGATCCGTCTATGAGGCGAAGTGGGCCGTTTTTACAAAGTGGTGCATCGCTAATCAGGTGGACTTCAGATCTCCACCTGTGAAGTCAGTCGCTGACTTTCTACTGTACCTCTTTGAGGACAAGAATTTACAGCCCAGCACCATTGATGGATACAGATCTGCTATCGCTGATAAACTGGGTAGTACAACAGTCAATATCAGCAAAGATGAGAATCTCACCCGTCTCCTGGAAAGTTTTCACAGAGACAGACCCAAGGGAAGGCGGGGAATCCCCTCCTGGAACCTTTCCCTGGTACTACACCAGTTGACAAAGGCCCCCTTTGAACCTCTTAGGGACGCATCCCTGAAACATTTGACTCTCAAGACGGTTTTCCTTTTGGCCCTGGGTTCGGGCAAAAGAAGAAGTGAGATTCATGCATGGCAGCACAAAAACATCAGACATCAAACCGATTGGTCCAAGGTGTCTCTATATCCATCACCCAGTTTTCTCTCCAAGAACCAGCTGGCTAGGGAAGGTCCAGAGAGCGTAGCCCCAGTGGTCATACCAGCCCTGGCTCCTACTCTGGACAGATCCCTCAAGTCGGATAGGTCTCTTTGTCCAGTCAGAGCTTTACGTTACTACTTGGACAGGACTTCCGATACTAGGCAGGGCAAAGATTTGGTCTTTGTCTCTTTCAAGAAAGGTTTCGACAAGGACATTTCACCTGCCACAATCTCGTCATGGATCAAACAGACTGTGATCCTATGCTACGAGCTCTCTGATCATCATGCTCACACCTTACACCAAGTTAAGGCTCATGATATCAGAGCCTTTGCTGCTTCTAAGGCCTTCCAGTCGGGAGTCTCCTTGGAGCAGATCCTATCAGCCTGCCACTGGAAATCCCATAATACCTTCACTCAATTCTACTTGAAGGATGTGGCGTGGGCTGATTCAGAGCTCTTCCATCTTGGTCCAGTCGTGGCTGCCCAACAGATCCACCAACAGACTGGTACCTAGAGGAGATCAGAGCCTATGTAAATAGTTGTACATATTATATATATAGCACATAGATTTAAGTAAAAAAAAAAAAAAAAAAAAAAAAAAAAAAAAGAAAATCTCACGTACTTCCTCCGGGAGAATTGGATTTATGGGACCGAACTCATCCCTCTCTTCCCTACCTCAGAGCAGGTATGATAGAAAAAAGGGAGGGGGGGGGGGGACAAGGTCGACGGTTCCATTCTGGTTAACCGGATGATGATATTCGACCATAGCCTTATGGGTTTTGACCTCAATATCTACCCAGGCTTTAAGAAAGAATCTTCATTATCCCTAACAAGAGTTCACGCAAATCCCTAGTAACTTACCCGCCGACCAAGCGGTAGTTATTCAGCTATTGTCCATTGGATAGGATGTATTAACGCAATAAAATTGCAAATTTAATAAGTAAATTAAATTTTTATAAGTTAATACCCTATCCAATGGACACACAAGATCCTCCCACCGACCCCGCTCTCAATTACTAGGGGCCTAATAAGTTTAGACAACAAAAAAGATGCTATGACGTCACTATGTCTAGACAGGAAGGAAGTACGACACGCCATCTGGCGAGTGCACTGGTACTCCGGACCGACCTGCTAGTGGAGACACAGGACGTCTTTTTCTGACGTTTGGCGGGCCGGTCTGCGCCGACCGGATAAGCTATTGTCCATTGGATAGGGTATTAACTTATAAAAATTTAATTTACTTATTAAATTTGCAAATTTTAAATCTAAAGTTTTGATGAGCTAGTTGTCATACTTTTCGGTCGTACACTATAAAAGTACTTGTACTTGGAATTTTTCAAAGTACTTGTTCTTAAGTCTTGACACCAATACCTGGACTTTCAACGTGGCAAAGTACGTGTACTTGGCTCCATGTACTTGACCCCAGGCCTGTTATTCATATTCTTTCAACTGCACTCAACACTGAAGTTTGTTACAATGGTGGCAGTTCACCCCCACTGTCTTGAATACCAATTGCATCTCTAAGCTCTGCCACAACTGGAAGTGAACTCTCCTTTAAATTATTTCCTTGTTCGTCATTGTCATCTACTTTTTGTGCATTTCGAGTCATTATGGTTTCCCTTTCCTTTTGAGTTGCTTCATCAGTAGTCTCAATTTTGTCATTTTGTTCCTCAGAGCCGGCACTTTCTGATATATTCTCCTCGTCTACCAGTGCTACGTGAAATGTATGTGAAGGTTTCACAACAGGGCATGGCCCAGCTGACCTTGTTGGGTAGCTAAGTTGACTTATATTTCTATGGACTGTTTGATCCACTTTGTTGGTCTGTATATGAAAGGCTGGGGTTACCCAAGTACCACAAGGACACTTCTCACCTGTAAGCAAGCACAGAAAAACAATTTGTTCTCTGTATATCAAAGATTGAAAGTAAATGACAGATTAAGTAAATTTTTTTTAAAAGGATACAAATGGTGAAGGATATTTTGTTAGTGTATAACTATTAACTACATAATTATCATTGTTAGATCAGTTTAGATGTTTTAAGTAATGCAAAAGTGAAGAGTGTGACTACTAAGTTACTAACTTTATTAATATGTTATGTTTGGAGAAAAACATTTTCCTGCTGAATATTTTTAGTTGTATTCCCTGTTCGCCTATTTATTGCATAAATATGGCTGGGTATTTGTTCTATGTTACTTAATATGTATTTTACCTTTACTTACTGCACAATACAGGTCATAATAATAAAGTAATAAATAAGAAACTCAGAAAATACAATAACGGTATCCCAAGTTTCTGTTCCATCGCCAATTGCTATTGATAAACTGATGGATGCAATGGCGAGAGACAGAGTTCATATGTACTTGTTTTCTGTGTAAATTTTCAACAGCACATTTCTGCTATCCTGTCCAATTTTACTCGTCCCTTTGAAAAAGTTGTATGTGAAACGAATTATAATATAAATATATTCAGTAGATGTTTCAGGTATTGGGAGTAAAATAATTTGTCACAGGAGGAAAGAAGGTGAAGTTTTGTTTACATTTCTAAAAGTGGTTCAAATGATGTATATATACCAGCTGGATAGGCATTAAATAATAGTGAACGGCACATATACATACTTTAAATAATGTAAGTATCACTTCATAACTTTAGTTGTTACTGTGGAAACATGCTGTTCAAGATTTACACAGAAAACGAGTATATGTGAGCTCTGTCCCTCGCCATTGCGCACCATCAGAAATATCAACTGCTATGCGCAACGGGACAGAAACTCAGTCTACAATAACGGTTGAATTTAATTTTCTGCCATAAATTTATGACATTAATGTTTCGTGATATCTTCTCTTCGTGAAAAGAGATATGTTATTAAACTTTTCTGTCTGGAGAAACATTTACCGCAAACAGCATCGTAAACTATGAAGGTTGATTTTCATTGCTCACTATATGTTGTCAAGTGTTTTTAAGGTTCAGAGCATCTATGCATATATTTTAGAAAAAAATCATTGTAAGTTAACTGCGTACCTCACCTCTCCAAAAAAAAACCTATTATTTAATTCCATGTTTTATATGGTTTGACAAATTTATATTTGATGCTGTATTAAACCTTACCTGTCCATCTAAACGACCCAATCTTTGCACTGCACTTCGGGCAACTCAGCTAAAAATGCAGATGTAATTGTCAGTTAAATTTTAACATGTTACTCATATTTATACACAGTACACTGACAGACGTGTTAAGAGACAGATTCACAACATAAATAATATATATATCAAAGTAAAATGTTGATGTCTGTCACTTGAATTGTCAGAATGGAAGGAAAATTTCAAAAACAATGAATATAGCTCCCTAGATATCAATAATGAAACTGAAACCATCAAATTTTGACATCACTTCCAATAAATCATGCAGAGTTATAACTTCTCCTAAGGAGGTGTTAAGTTCATGAATCATGACTGTTTCTTTATCTGATTGTTTGTCTATCTGTTGGTAGGATTAGGCATATACTTTTTGTCGGATGTTCATGAAAAAAATGAGTCTTTGTCCAACTTAGATCCCATCAAATTGTAAGAGTGATCCGGATCATTGCTGGGATACAAAAATATATCAAACTTCTTGTTTTTCCCATTTACTTATGACTGAGCCATTTTTAAAAATCACTAAATTCTGGTAAAGCCAGGTATACTACAGAATACTATAACAGGGCATTCAAATGTGGTAAACATATATGGTAGTGCTAGGGTTTAAGTGAAAAAAGGGCATTTCCTCAATAGCACAATTTGTATGCAATGGTTAAGTTAATTTTAATTACACAAATACATACTCCCTGACAGACAAGAGCCTTAGTCTGGAACCAGTTAATCCCACAAAATTGCAAATTTAATAAGTAATTTAAATTTTTATAAGTTAATACCCTATCCAATGGACAATTGCTAATCCGGTCGGCGCAGACCGGCCGGCCAAATGCCAGAAAAAGACATCCTGTATATAAAATACTGGCCGGCCGGTCCCAGTACTGTGTATTCCCTAGATGGCACCTCGTACTTCCTTTCTGTCTAAGACAACCTGATGTCATATCATCTCTTTCGTTGTCTAAACCTCTTAGACCCCTAGTAAGCTGATAGCGGGCTCGGATGGAGGGTCTTGTGTGTCCATTGGATAGGGTATTAACTTATAAAAATATAATTTACTTATTACATTTGCAATTTTATTGCGTTAATACATCCTATCCAATGAACAATTGCTGAATAACTACTGCTTGGTCTGCGGGTAAGTTACTAGGGACTTATGCGAACTCACAAATGATAGCATATTTTAACCTATGGTCTAGGCTGACTTCGTCAGGAGACCTATAGGCCATGCCTGGGTTGACCTTAAGGTCAGGAAACCCTGTAAGGCCATGGTCGGTTGCCAGCAGCTGGGTTACCCGAGACCTGCTCTGAGGTAGGGGAAGAGAGGGATGAGTTCACTCCCAGAAGGCAAACAAACCTCCGGAAGGAAGCACGTCACCTTTTTTTTAATACTCTGTACATGTAGAACTATTTACACTATGTACATATATGCATAACTCCTCAGTCTAAGGGCCATTTGTGGATCTGCTGAGCAGCCACTACTGGGCCCAAGTGTTAAAGCTCTGAATCAGCCCAAGCCACACTCTTCAGATAGAACTGTGTGAAGGCATTATGTGACTTCAGTGGCAGGCTGACAAGATTTGATCTGAGGAGACTCCTGACTGGAAGGCCTTAGAAGCAGCAAAGGCCCTGATATCATGGGCATTAATCTGATGTTAAGTGTGGGCCTGGGCCTCCTGGTCAGAAAGCTCATAACATAGGATCACAGTCTGCTTGATCCAAGAGGAGATAGTGGCGGGTGAGATGTCTTTGTCGAAACCTTTCTTAAAGGAGACAAAAACCAACTCCTTATTCTGCCTGAGGTCCTGTCCAAATAATAGCGTAATGCTCTAACCGGACAAAGGGACCTGTCAGACTTGAGGGACCTATCCAGAGTTGGGGCCAGGGCTGGTATAACCACTGGGGCCACACTGTCTGGACCCTCTTTGGCCAGCTGATTCTTGGAAAGAAAGCTGGGTAATGGATACAGGGACACCTTTGACCAGTCAGATTGGTGTTTAATATTTCTGTTTTGCCAAGCATGTATCTCACTTCTACGCTTGCCTGACCCAAGGGCCAAGAGGAAAACTGTCTTGAGGGTCGAATGCTTCAAATAGGCCTCTTTAATTGGTTCAAAAGTAACTTTGTCAACTGGTGCAAAACCAGGGAGAGGTTCCAGGAGGAGATTCCCCTCCGGCCTTTGGGTCTGTCTCTGTGGAAACTATCCAGAAGATGAGGGAGATCTTCATCTTTGTTGATGTTAATGGGTGAGTTTCCCAGTTTATCAGCAATGGCTAACCTGTAACCATCAATGGTGCTGGGCTGCAGTTTCCTGTCCTGAAAAGGGTACATAAGGAAAACAGCAACTAACTTTACATCGGGTGCTCTGAAGTTAACCTGATTACTGAGGCACCACTTTGTAAAAATGGCCCACTTTGCCTCATAGACTGATCTGGTTGTTCCTCTTTGAGGAGCCTCAATTCTTGCTGCCACTGCCTCAGAGAAGCCCTGCTCTTTGACTGCTGAGGCTCTAGGAGCCATGCGTGGAGATTTAGATTTGTCAGATTTCTGTAAGGGATCTGACTGAAGGACTGTGTTAACAGATTAGGCAGATTGGGCAGGCTCAGTGGGATTTGGCTGGACATGGCCACTAGATCCCAGAATTAAGACATGTTGGGCCACCCCAGAGCAATAAGAATGATTCTCTTGCATGGGGAGTCCTGCAACTTCTCCACCACTTTGCCCAATATGTCTGCTGGTGGGAAGGCGTATGCATCCAGATCCTCCCATGTCAGACTGTGTGCATCCACTGCTGTGGCCAGTGGATCTGATACCGGTGACACAAACAGAGGCACCTTGTTGTTAAACCTCGTGGCAAACAAGTCTATCTGGGGCCTGTGCCACCTGCTGCATATTGTTGGAAGACCTCTGGAAGGAGAGACCACTCTGTTTGGATAGTCTGGCCTAGCCTGGATAGCTTGTCTGCTACCACATTCAGCCGGCCTGGAATATGTGGGGCATTGAGAGTCACTTGTTTTCTGGTACACCAGGTCAAGATTCTCCACAGTAGGGCACAAAGTGGGCCCAACCTCATGCCTCGTTCCTTGTTTATGTAGGACACTACTGTGGTGTTGTCGGTTGCTACAAGAACTATCTTGTCTGAACAGAGGTTCTGAAACTCTTTTAAGGCTAGAAACACTGCTTTGAGTTCTAGATAATTTATATGCAGCTTACTTTCTGGCAAGGACCAGGTTCTTCTTGCATTGTGCTCGTATAAGTGAGTGCCCCACCCTTCTTTTGATGCGTCTGTAAAGATCTGCAGAGCATGCTTTATTAGGTGTATGTAATGGCTGACAGTGAAGAATGTTGTCTTCTTCCAGCCACCACTGTAAGTGGGGTTCAGAGACCTGGGAATAGGGATCACTCTTTCTAGTGATTCGGGTACCCTCCAGTTGTTTTCGGGATGCCACTGTATGGGTCTTATATGTAGTCGGCTGAGGTGAACTTGCTTTTCTGGGGCTGTTAGTAGACCTATCAACGACATGAACTGCCAGACCGGACAAGCCGGAATGGATAGCAGTTTCAATATTTTCTCTTGAATGTTCTGCCAACAGTCCGGTGTGGGTCGGACCCAACCGGACTTGAGGCCGAACTGGTGGCCTACAAAGTCGAAGAGTTATTTGGGCTCCAGTTCTGATTTTTCTAAATTCACCAGCCAACCCAATTGGTGACACATTTTCACTAGATCCTGCCCTATGCTAGAAACAAGTTTGGTGGGATCTGGCTCTCACCAACCAGTCGTCTAGGTACTGGTGGATTCTTATACCCTTGTGTATGGCCATCAGTTTCACCTCCTTTGCTATCACAGTGAATTCCATGGGTGCTGTGGACAAACCAAATGGCAGGGCCTTGAACTGGTATGTCTGACCTTGGATGTGAAATCTCAGATATTTCCTGGATTGTTCCTGTATAGGTATATGGAAGTAGGCGTCCTTGAAAACTATTAGGTAACCCACTCCCCTTGTTGGAGGGAGGTACTGATGGTCTCCGAAAGGTTTAGTTTGCTCAGATCTACAATAGATATCCAACGGTTGCTTGGTTTCGGAACCAAAAAAAGTCGGTTGAAGAAGCCCAGAGATCTTTGATTTGAACTAGCTCGACTGCATCTTTGTCCATAAGCTGATGTAATGCCTCTAACCGGTATAGATTTCTGTGAGGATGTACATAGCAGCTGATGATTTTCGGTGACCTTGTCAAGCTTAGTTTGGACTGGAAAGGGAGAGTGTAGCCCTCCTTCAACATTTGTACTACTTAGGGTCCAGCTCCCAAGGCTTCCTAAGTTTCCCAAAACAGATTTAGTCTGGCCCCTACAGGCAGACTGTGTGCCACATTTGGGACATTTGGTAGTCTGACAAACATTTTCCGTCTCTCCGGACACTGGTCCGGTGACAATGATCCAAGTTAACAGTCTCTCTGTTCTTGTTGTGGTCCGGTCCGGTCCAGTGGGGCTGACACAACTTTTCACATTTTACAGACTCTTTGCCCTAGGCCAGCTGCCTTCAAGGTGCAGCATTTACACAGTAATTGTCATTTGTAAGATGGCTGACCCCTGGCCGAACGTGATTAAAACTTGTTTGACTGTTGACCACCTTTTCTCTTGCTGTTGAAAGGACCTATTTGTTTTCATGCTGGTTAGTCAGGTCTCTGTCCTGTGTCTGTCTATCCGATTGTCTATTATCTCTCCAGTCAAGTCCAGCACCGATAACAGGCTGGTGATAGGTGTGATAAGGGAAGGTTGCCTGGTAGTAGCTTGGGACGCTGCCATATCACCAAGACCACTGACTGGTCTAAGAATTCTCTGTAATCATATTTACCTTTGGCAACTCTGTCCAGTACCAGGTCTCTATAACAAGTAATTCACTGTAATCAGTACTTCTCTCTAACCGGCAAAACTGGTAGGCTGGATTCACCAATGAATTTAGACAGCTACTGGTCTATATTTAGCTAGCTTTGTCAGTTTATAAAACTTGTAGTTTTCTCCGTAACGAGTAATTCTTTGTAACCGGCAAAACTGGTAGGCTTGAGTCAAAATAAGGACTGTGTAGCCCGGCACCTTTTCGGTAGACACCGTAACCAGTTTGTTTGAAGCGATTTCTTTGTAGAGGCTTCCACATCTACCTGCCCCAGAATCAACATAGAGTTGAATGGACTAGGTGGGTAGACTCTGTAACCGGTTTCGGTGAAGCAAGGCTGTATAGCCGGTACCTGATCAGTAGGCTCTGTAACCAGTTGTTGAAGTGATCACTCTGTAACTGGTTTTGGTGAAAACCAGGCTGTATAGCCTGTAAACTGGTCTGGTGAAGCACTGTACAGTAAGGGATGTGCAGCCAGCACCCAGTCGGTAGACTCTGTAACTGGTCGGTCGAAGCCATATCTTGGTCTGCCTGCCCCAGAGTCAACTTAGAGTTCACTGGACTAGGTTGGTAGAAACTCTGTAACCGGTTCGGTGGGGTAAACTGTACAAGGTTGTGTAGCCGCTACCCGGTAGGCATTCTTTGTAACCAGTTGTTGAAGTGATTTACAACTATGTTTTGTGGAGTCCAGCTTACAGCAGGTTTCCTAAATTAATGAAAGGTTTTCTCGTAAATGCACATCTTATGGTGTAGATTTGACAGTTGCTGGGAAAATCCTTGTGAGCTATTTTTAGAACGGCACCAGGTGTGTCACGTGACCAGCTTGCTGGAGAAGATGACGTCAGTGATAGCGTTCTTTCGTGATACTTAAACAGGCAACTGCGCAGTATTCTTCTCATCCACAAAGCCCACTACCGAACAACAAGGCCAGGTCCATGAGGGAGGGACTGGTGTCACAGAAGAACGTGAACTCTGAAGAATGCACTGTTGAAGTGATTGCCGGTCGGTAGTCAGGTGATCAGCTGTGGAGAAGATGACGTCATTGGTGGAGTTCTTTCGTGATACTTAACCAGGCAACTGTACAGTATTCTGGCCGTCCACAACCCCCACTACCGACAAGGCCGGGTCTGGTATCACAGTAGACGTGAGGAGAGAAGAACGCATTTCTTGAGATGACGTTAGTGGTCGCATTCTTTCGAGTTGGCTGGTTGACTGATGCTTGTAGCAGAGAAGTCTGTACCAGTGCGCTCTGAAGGAGAATATCCTGGTCGGTGCCTGTCTGACTTGAGCGGGCTGGTCGACGGATGCTTTGCAGCAGAGAAGTGGGTACCAGTGCACCCTGAAGAGTAGAAATTCTGAAGAAAGAGATCCTGGTCGGTCTGAGTTTACTGGTCAACTGATGCTATACAGCAGAGAAGCCGGATCCAGGAAACTCTGGTATCACAGTAGATGTGACTTCAAAAGAACACACTATTTATAGAAGCAAATACTTGAAAAGACTGACGTTTCTATGATGATTTGTGACTGGAAGGTTACAGCAGGCACATTCTTCAGAAAAACACACAGATAATCTCTTACCTTATATAAATGGTTATAAACAGTGAAGAGGGGAATTCTAATGAAGACGATGCGTTCCTTTGTAGAAGGTAAGGAAACTCTTTTGCAACTATTTATCCAGCAAATTTCATTGTCGTCTATCTTCTACTGCCCCTATTATCAACACAAGGTCGAGTCAGCTAGGGAGGAAACTAGCAACAAATGCCACCTGTATATTTTCTCGTTGCTTACTGCCCTGTCATCAATGTTAAATTGAATCAACTAGGGAGCGTTTCCAGCATATTTCTTAATGTATATCCGTGCTGAATATGTAGATAACACTTTAAAATTAAAACATTGGTTGAAAACTGGACATAATCCACACTTTTTCTTCAAAACACGTCTGCACAGTACACGCGCCAAACAAAAAAGATGATATGACGTCAGGTTGTCTAGGCAGGAAGGAAGTACGAGGCGCCATCTAGGGAGTGCACAGTTCTGGCCGGTATTTTATATACAGGACATCTTTTTCTGGCATTTGGCGGGCCAGTCTGCGCCGACCAGATTAGCAACTGTCCATTGGATAGGATGTATTAACGCAATAAAATGGATAATAATGCACCCAAGAACGGTACTACACCAACCATACTCCATGTGGTGGTGCATGTATAAAACAGGCACTTGCAGTCACACAATTTCATCTTTTGAGTTATCCTGATCAGAAAGATAGCCAAATGTAAACTTTTCCAATTTTTCTTATATTACCTTCCCTTCTATCTCCAATATATCCTCTGACATCCACTGTACAGGCTCGATAAATAAAGACCTGCTGCACACTGGGGCATCTTCTTGACTACCTGTACATTGCTGCACCCGCCAATCAAATGCTGCCTCTCCACTCCCCTCAGTGTGTGACAAAATGGCAGAATGCTTGAATAGGCCTCTTCTGGTAACAAGAATAACATTTTAAAAAGACTGGTATTAAGAAAAAAGTTTGTCTTTCTTGTGCAAAATTGTTTTTCCAACATTTTTTGGATGATGTTTTAATAAGGTTGTAAATTAGGTAATGTAGAAGTTTTGGCTGGAAGAAAATTTCACTAATTTTTATATTTTAAGAAATTAAGTGCATTACATTTTCACTAATTAGTATTTTCCAATGAGCTTAATACAGATACACAAGATCACAAGCAGTAATTTCTTTTTTATCATAAAAGTTCATTGGCAAAAGAGATCAGATACACCCCCAGTGAATATTTCCATATTCTGTTTGAGAACTTCAGTAAAAGTTTTTTAAAAATGTGCAATTTTTCAAAGCATGTGGACTGGGGTCTACCCCATAAACAAGATATAAAATAGAGATTGGGTCTGTCAACTTTGAGGCTTTGTAAACTGACAATCCCTTTTCTATAAGTGACTTTGCCTCTTCTAAATTCTCTTTGGTATAGTTCTTATATCCAGTTTTGGCCTTGATTAACCTTAACAAAGACATTGGTGAAACATTTCAAACTTTTAAACATACAAAATGGGAGAACAAATGTTTACCACAACACTATGACATAACCTAAAATCTATTTACATGAATATGGCATGCCAAATTTACGTTTTTTAAATGAACCAAATGAATTAACACATTTGGCCAACACTTATTCTCATCTGGGGTTTAGTATGGCATTTCTGCACTCGGTACTGGTTTTTTGAGATCCATCAACAGGAAGAAAATGTCCGTGGGGGAGAAAGTTTGAAAAAGTTGTTAAAATATCTGGATTTTAAACTAATAATAAGCAAACAAAATATGCAATTATTGTCCAAATATATCTGCAGTTGATTTTAATAGATTTAAATCCCTTGGAAACACTTCAAAAATGATGATATATACGTATTACGTCGAAGTCACATATGCGTCAAAATTACATAAAACGACGATAATTGCTACTTAGGAGCTGATTAGATAAAGCTATTATAATTGAAAACACTGGACTCTGCTGGAGAGAATTTTAGGCTTTACCCCCATCTGTATAAAATTTTCATCCCAATTCTTGACATTTTGATTTAATACACCAAACATTTCAACACTCTGGTTAACTTATAAACAGATACCTGCATTTTCTGCACTTGTAGTACTTTTCATTTGCACTTATTCCTTGAGAAGGGTCTGCTGCCATATTATGAATCGGCAAAGCATCCTTAGAGTGACCTAAAATGCATAAATTTAAAGATTTAAGTGTCCTTCTCATCAAAACATATACTTATTAAGTACTGCTTGACAGAGTTCCCATCACATCATAAAAGTTTATGTTGTCTTTTTTTATCTTCACAGTTAATAAGGTTGAATCAATTTGCTGAATTTGGTCAAGGAATAGCCGCTTGCATTAGCTGTTGTGTAACTGTTAATCTGTTTCCAATGTACGGTATCTTTAAGGGAATACCAAAAATATCTGATGCACATTCATCACCAATGTAAACATTGCAAACAATATGACAGATCTTAAATGCTAGGAAAGAAGAAATATCACAAATTGTTGCATAATTTCCAAATGAAAAAATCTTTTATATTTTAAAGACAATGTACACATAAAATGCTTCAATTCATAACTTTTGTTGGTAAAATTCCCAAAATAAGAAAGTTTAATAATCACTTAAAGCATAGTAAAATCAAATATGAGGTGATATACTTACTGAAACTTTCCTGTATCTAAGGTTACCCTTTGCTCTATCTGACTGTAACTAAGGAGATGGTACCTTTTCATACCAGCCCATTACCTTGAAGATTGTACCTTATGATACCCACTATTGTCTAAGAAAATTATTGATTTTCAAGCCAGACGGTACATGAGAAATTTTCTCTCTGTGTAGATGCCTGTATCTGAGATAATAGTACATTTTAGAATTTAATCTGCACAAAATTTCACATTTCTAAGTCAGCTTTTATATGAAAACTGTTCCTATTAACACCTGCATGTACCAAAAAGAATCGAACCTTTCCAAAAAGGTTCATAATATGCAAAATTTGAGAATTACCAAAAAAATAAATAAATAAAAGTTTCATACCCATCTGTATCTGAGATGCCAGTCTGGACAGTTTGTAGAGCTTAAACTGTTGGTTTTGTGGATCAATTTTATTTCCCATGGACTCAAATAGTTCTAGCTGGCTCAAAAACCCTGCATTCGGCCTGTCAGAAAAATTCACATACACATACAAATCATCTGTCTATTTGAATTAAAATCACCAAACAGCCCTTGTAAAATTAATTATGAACAAAACGAATGACCTGAATTAGAAACAAGAAAATTATCTAATATCGATATAACCATTGTTTAATTCTTATGCTGTTTTAGCATACCAGAGAATGATATACAAAATTTTAATATTATCTTATTAAGATTATATGTTAATTATTTGGGAAGCTAAAAAGCACTTTCTATTGCCCATGAGTGACATTTCTTTAATGATATACCATGTCAAGTACTTAATAATGCTAAATGTCAAAAAAAAAAAAATATTACAGGTTCTGTTTGAGGTCCTTCATTTTATTCTATGACACATGATTATTCACAATTCAACAAAAAATGCCCAAAATATTAATTTTCACAATCTTACTTTCATTTTCATGGAAAAAAATTACAATAGGCAGAATTAAAAAGTTTAAATATTTAACAGTTTGCAGCGTATCACAAAAGAACTCTTCATGTGAAGTATCACTGTAGATATAAATAACATTACTTAGTATTGGCAATGAACCCAAAATATACATTCATCAGAACCAACAGAATACAACAGGCAAATTTCTGAGTCCTTGCCCTTTAAAACTGGTGGAATATTTGAAATGAAATTGCTTCCATTGCAAGCAATAGGTGTTTAATTTTTGCTTCCGAATAGAAAACCGGAGTAAATAAGACATTGGGAAGCCTTAATCACTGTCCCTAATTATTAACATACAAAAATGTTTACAATGCCCAAAAACATGAACAGAAAAGAAGTGAAAATGTCTCAAGTTTTTCAGTACAAACCTTACACTGGGTCTGAGCTTCTGCAATAACATCATGGCATCAACGAGACTGAGACTCATCTTCTGCATAATATAAGCTAACACCAGTGTTGCACTTCTAGACTGGCCAGCATGACTGTAAAGAATGGCTTACTAGTAGTTGCCTATCTTTTTATGGTCGTTATGCATTCATAAGATTATATCATAAGAAACCCAAGAAAATTCAACTTTGAAGTGAAGATATTATTGGCTACCATAGAATGGTAATGACAGAAAATATAGGGACCCTTTCTGAACAGACAGTGTAAATTATGTAAAGGTGCAGGAGAAATAGCACTTAAGAAACAGAAAATGTACGTAAAGACAAGGTATCAGCACAAACGATTTAATAGCAACATTAAAGCATTAATTTATAAAGCAAACGTTATCAAGTTGTAAAATTTGTTAATTGACCTATTTATTAATTTAAGCACAGCTGTCAATGGAGGTAGCACAATCAGGTAAAAATAAATATAGTAATAAGTTGCATCAATCTATACAACTTGGTGACAGGAAAAATCTGTCTGAAATTTGACAGAAGAAAATATTCTGGAGGCGTCAAGATCAAAGGTAAAACCATGACATTTCAACACCTGCATCCTCCCACCAATACACCTACGTGGTAACAACTTTGTACACCTCACACTTTCCAAGATATAGCCCGGACAAGATTTTAAAAGTCAATGTCACTGCAACATGGTTAAAGATGAAGACCACATAATGACATTGCACACTTATACTCAATCAATATTAGTGCAAATTGTGAGCTTCCTACACCTTGTGGTGTCTAATATATATATATATATATATATATATATACCCTGGACACATTTTTAATGGTAAAGGTGACTACTGCAAGGTCAAAGGTCAAATTAAGGTCACACACCATGTCTTTCAACATCTACACCTTCAACCATCTTCCCAACAAGTGTCAACTTGCTATATCTTACAGTTTCTGAGATATAGCATGGATAAAAATGTTGAAGTTCAGGGTCACTATAGCATGGTCAAAGGTCAAATCAAGGTCACACAATGACACTGCACACCTACACCCCCATCTAATAACTCTTTCAAGTATCAACTTTCTACAACTTAAAGTTTCCAAATTATAGCCTGGACAAGATTTTAAAAATCAAGGTCACTACAACAAGGTTAAAGGTCAAGTCATTGTTTCATCATGACCTTGCACACCTTCACCCCTTAACCTATATCCCTAGCAAGTACCAACTACCAATACCTTATGGTTTCTGAGATAAAGCAAGGACAAGATTTTGAATGAGAGGGTCACTGCGGCAAAGTCAAAGTCAGGTTTTCCCCCGATACATGTCCACCCACCAATCTACCAGACACCATGGGTGAAAATAATACCCATACAGCCATTGAAGCAATTAGCCGTTGATGTATCAATGTCACAACTTGAATAACTTTGCAGTAAAAAGAAAAAGACCCATTAGATTCCCATTAAAGTCAATTGTCTACTTAATTAAGTAAAGTATATAAACAAAGACTTATAAAGTTTCATCATAAAATATCCAACAATTTGTATTTATATAAAGTCATGGCAATTATTCAATAGTATGCAATTTTGAAATGCTATGTATTCATAAATGGCTACTTTCAAATATGTGGCTTTAAAATGGGTTATCGAACAGCCATTTTAATAACTTTAAAGACAGCATTATGCTGTTATGTGCAAAATGAAAGAAAAGTTAAAAAGTGAAATGTGGGTAATAATAAGGCTTTATAGTTAAAATAAAATATCTAACTTTAACAAATGATGAGATCATTTGAGATGTAATCAGTGAATATTTAACCCTTTCGCTACCATGTATGTCGACTAGCAGTCGACATCAATGTGTATTATAAGGAACCATGTCTGTCGACCCAGGGTCGACGGCAATAGTATTGATTTCTTCTTTTCCTTAAGTATACTGTTATACATTTTCTTTGGTGTATCAGTATTAAAACGATTTTTAAGTAATTTATATGTAAGTTATGCTGTATTTTAAAAAAATTCACCATTTTTACCTATTTTAACTGTTTTTTGTAGATATTGCCATATTTATCGCATATAGCTGCATACTGTTTACTCGTGGTTATATTTATTTGGGGGATTCCCTGAAGTTTCTTCATTCGACATTTCATCAATTCCTAATGAAATATGCCGAAAAATACCGCAAATGAAGTGTATAAGGTAGTGAGTTAACATTTTACTTTATTGGCGTTTCTGATGTGATAGGACGTCATATGGCTACAGTCCTGTGGAATAATGATCCTTCAGTAGCAAAAGGGTTAATATATCTATCTTTTGCAAACAAATTTTGATTCGTATGGTGGGTCCACAACAGCCAATACAACTGCTCCTTACAAATGTCGATGGGAGACAGCCATGTTGCTAATTGTTCTTTTTTCAAAGAAATATTCATGCATTTAACAAAGAAGAAAGAACAACAATTTTAAAGTGAAATATATGTAAAAATCAGATTACTCAGGTAGGTCATTAATCATCCAAAGATTTGTATTGATATAAAGGCGTGAGAATGCTTCAAATATATATTTGCATAATATGTTATCTTGAGATTTATGTCAATGAGGTTTTGTTATTAATCTTTGTGAATGAACTTGTAGTACATGTGATGAACTTTTGATTCTGGAGAAAAACCAAGGAATAGTGGATTTACTTTAGGAAAATCTGCACATGCATATTATAAACTATTAGATGTATGGTTAACTCTAATGAATGATTCTAATATACACTGTGTGTGTGTGCCTTGGGTTTATGGTATTGGTAAAGACAATATGGCAATTTCTATTTGTCTTTTTATATTTCATTAAGTGCCAATAAGAGTGAAATTGCATGGTTTTTTGGGATACAGGACTTCCCTATATTATTACTGATAACCGATATATGGATATAATGTGCCACATACACAGCAGCTTATTATGATAAGAGAGTTAAAAATGAAGAAATGCCCGTGGAATCTCTAGTCACTGAAGTGCTCATACACACTTAACTGACATCAAAATACAATTTAAAATTTTACCTCTAGAAATATTGTAAATATTTTAAGTTATTTGCATGTTGCACTGCTGAGAAAGTCAGATCTATCCAGTAGTAGTTTTCTGTTCAAGAATAATTCAAGCAGTTGAGTCTTCCTTTTAATCTTTTGCTGACTCACCAATGAACAAGCACTCCTCCTTCTTCTCTTCCTTTAGCAATGAATTTAAGGCAGTCTGGAATTCTTTCTAACAGATCAAATTCTTCTATATCCAGAGCATGAATATACTTGTATTCAAAGCCTTGTCTACATTCTATTGACAATGGCTTACTGGAAAATTGGACAAACAAAATGTATTAAATAACCGCTCGCAAAAAAAAGGTAATGTTTTTGCATAGCAAAAACAAAGCGTCCCGAAAAGGATATAAAGGTGAGTGCTAAAGTATTAAGAAAATGCTTCGTTTCTAGCCTTATACTGTTGTGGCAACCAAAGTCAGCGCAGTCTGCTCTATCTAGCATGGTTTTCAAGATATAAGCACTTTTGTGTTTTGCATAAAATTCGAAAATTCAAAATGTCCACTATATTTGGCGAGACAAAAATATTTTGCAAATTGGCATGGCTACTCTGCAGAGATACCCAGCAGGTCAAAAATTTTGTTGAGTTCGCTCCATCTAGGACGGTTTTCGAGATACAAGCATTTTTGTGTTTTGCAAAAACTTTGAAAATTCAAAATGGCCACCACTTCTGGGGAGACAAAAATTTTTTGACAAGACCACTGCCGCGGTGTGTATCTCCCGCCAAGCATTAAAGGAGAAGAAATAGCTTTTCCGAGATATTCACAATTTTTCACTTTCGTGTGTGAAGGCTCTTCCAAAAGTAGGTGAATGAGTTATTTGAGAAAAATTGGCTATCGGCAATACTATTAAGAGGTAATTCACATTTACTCCTTTTGAGTAGGTGAGTAATTACCTACGGGACTGGAACTTCACCAATTGAAAGTTCTCCCAAAAGTAGATGAATGAGTTATTTGAAAAAAATTGGGTATCCGCAATACTTTTAGAGATAATTCGCATTTACTCATTTTGAGTAGGTGAATAATTAGCTATGGGTCTGAAACTTCACCAAGTGAAAGCTCTCCCAAAAGTAGGTGAATGAGTTATTTGAGAAAAATTGGCTATCTGCAATACTTTTAGAGATAATTCGCATTTACTCATTTTGAGTAGGTGAGTAATTAGCTATGGGTCTGAAACTTCACCATGTGAAAGCTCTCCCACAAGTAGATGAATGAGTATTTGATAAAAATTGGGTACCCCCAATACTTTTACAGATAATTAGCATTTACTCATTTTGAGTAGGTGAATAATTAGCTATGGGTCTGAAACTTCACCATGTGAAAGCTTTCCCAAAAGTAGGTGAATGAGTTATTTGAGAAAAATTGGCTATCTGCAATACTTTTAGAGATAATTCACATTTACTCATTTTGAGTAGGTGAGTAATTAGCTATGGGTCTGAAACTTCCCCAAATGAAAGCTCTCCTAATAGTAGGTGAATGATTTAGTTGAGAAAAATTGGCTATCTGCAATACTTTTAGAGATAATTCGCATTTACTCATTTTGTGTAGGTGAATAATTAGCTATGGATCTGAAACTTCACGGAGTGAAAGCTTTTCCAAAAGTAGGTAAATGATTTATTTGAGAAAAATTGGCTATCTGCAATACTTTTAGAGATAATTCGCATTTACTCATTTTGAGTAGGTGTGTAATTAGCTATGGGTCTGAAACTTCACCATGTGAAAGCTCTCCCAAAAGTACATGAATGAGTTATTTGATAAAAATTGGGTATCCGCAATAGTTTTTGAGATAATTAGCATTTACTCATATTGAGTAGGTGAGAAATCAGCTACGGGTCTGAAACTTCACCGAGTGAAAGCTCTCCCAAAAGTAGGTGAATGAGTTATTTGAGAAAAATTGGCTACCTGCAATACTTTTAGAGATAATTCGCATTTACTCATTTTGAGTAGGTGAGTAATTAGCTATGGGTCTGAAACTTCACAATATGAAAGCTCTTCCAAAAGTAGATGAATGAGTTATTTGAGAAAAATTGGGTATCTGCAATACTTTTAAGAGATAATTCGCATTTACTCATGTTGAGTAGGTGAGTAATTATCTACGGGTCTGAAACTTCACCATGTGAAAGCTCTCCCAAAAGTAGATGAATGAGTTATTTGATAAAAATTGGGTATCCGCAATAGTTTTAGAGATAATTAGCATTTACTCATTTTGAGTAGGTGAATAATTAGCTACGGGTCTGAAACTTCACCGAGTGAAAGCTCTTTTGGATAGCTGCTCTGCAGAGATACCCTGAAGATCAAGAATTTCGTCGCAATCGTTCTATGTAGCACGGTTTTCGAGATATTAGCATTTTTGTGTTTTGCAATTTTTACGCAAAAATTCGAAAATTCAAAATGGCCGCCATTTTTGGCAAGATAAAATTTTTTTGAAAATTGGCATGGCTACTCCGCAGAGATACCCTGCAGGTCAAAAATTTCGTCGAAATCGCTTTATCTAGCACAGTTTTCGAGATATAAGCATTTTTCTGTTTTGCAATTATTGTGAAAAATTCGAAAATTAAAAATGGCCGCCATTTTTGGCGAGACAAAAATTTTTTCAAAATTGGGATAACTACTCTGCAGAGATACCCTGTGGGTCAAAAATTTCGCCGAAATCGCTCTATCTAGCACGGTTTTCGAGATATAAGCATTTTTGTGTTTTCCTTATTTGGAAAATTCATAATGATTAATTAATCATTAATTACTCGGCCATTTCGTAACAAATCAATGCCAAAATGTAATGATTTCCAGATTTTAATAGAATGAATGTATTTGCCAAGTTTCAGGTGAATTGATGAAATTCCTTTCAAGTTATCAGCCAGACAAGCTTCCCCATCGAAAAAAGACATTTTTGGTCATGTGACCTCTCTGATTGGTTGAAATGTCACTGCAGCATATTCAAAAAAATTCCCCAAGGCTACTGCCTAAACCTGTCAAATTTGAAAAGAATCCGCCTAACGGTTACAGAGTTATAACGAAAACAAAATGCGGAGCCGGCGGAGCCTGAAGGGCTCCCATACACAAACAAGCAAACCTTAATAAAACAAAGCAAACTAGATAGCAACAAAACTATTTCTGCCACATCAATATTAAAGTATAATTATTTTAACACTTCAATCCAAACATATAAATATAATGAAATTGCAGCAGCATTTACACTGTACATGTATTTTCCTTTGAAATGGAGAACAAACTAACATATGAACTGGAGACCAATTTTGTGATGTTATTTCCTTTTGATGACTAAAACTTATAGCTTTGATGATTTCTAAAGACCTTTTGCATAAAAAAGCTACAACCCTGAAATATACTCAGTATCATGTTGCTAAAAACTTTGGCGTACACATCAATCGTCAAAATGTGGGATATGCCATATCCTTTTAACTTCCAAGGTTTGCTGGCATCATCTATTCCTCCTACACACAGCTTGTCCAGCACAAAAGTCATCTGTATAAAAATACACATCAATATACACATATATTTTATACAAATACATGTAATAAAAAGAACAGATTATACATTTTAATCCCTGCTTTATTATTGAGTTCCTCAATTTTATTCTGAATCAAGAATATTCTCTATTTAAGACTAAGTTGAAGATACACTTGTTTATCAAACTCTGCAGTGGCATTATATCAATGAATGCAGCATCTACCAGTAAAAGTTCACCTGCTATTTCTTCGTTAGCAGTCAAGGGCAAATACTTTTGCATGTTTACAAAATGGGCATTTGCTGGTATTTTTGGTTCACATGAAAATGGTCTAGAGATTTTATGTTGAAATATATTGTCTCAAAATAAAGCTTACAAAATGTAATAGAGCTACTGGCATTTTACTGAATAACACACACCAATTTAGACAGAGTTTCTGTCCCGTCGCCAATTACTGTTGATATACTGATGGACACAATGGCGGGGGATAGAGCTCGAATGCACTTGTTTTCTGTGTAAAATTTTGAACTACGGGAAATTATTGCATTAACTTTAAAAGGTCCTTTTTATGACTGTATAGCTGTATCTAGTTTATAACACATGTTGTTGCACGAAACTGGTTTTACAAGCCAGGAATTTCTTTTGTAGATAACTATGCAATGGTGGAAGGTTTGTTTACATTTCCAAAAATAGGTTGAAATATATACTTGCCAGTTGGACTGGCATTATATAAGAACACTTTATAAATAAGAACACTTTATGCTTGTGAAATTATGTGCACAAATATGCCATTCAAAATTTACACAGAAAACAAGTACATATGAGCTCTGTCCGTCGCCATTGCATACCGTCAGAAATATCAACAGCAATGCACAATGGGACAGAAACTCAGTCTAACACCAATTAAACAGGCATTCACAGGTATTTTCAGTTTATGAAAAAACAAGGTTAAAAATAAGAGATAATGGGCATAAATTAAACCAATGCAGGCCCATGTACTTAATTCAACCCACCTTGGATTTGCTCAAAGAATTACTGTATACTTTTTGACAGAAAATATGTTTACTGTAGACCGATTAATCTGTCTCTCAGCCAATATTTAAAAGATGGATAAATTGACGAAAGACAGATGGCATAAGTATGCAAAAAACATAAACGTCCGAAAGGGCAACAAATGGCACACATCCTGACATTAAACATGTACTAGGCTACCACCTTGAGTATCAAGGATGTGCCCCGCATTAATAGAAATACACCTTTTGCATAGTTAATGTATACCGTAAATTTCCAAAATAACGCCCAGGTTCAAATAAACGCCTGGTTCAAATTAACGCCTGGGTACCAAGCACACTGTTTACAATTTATGACACTGTTTTTATACTTCAAAAGAACGCCTGGTTCAATTTAACGCCTGGTCTGATAACCATTTGAAAATAATTAACGCCCGGGCCATATTTTGGAAAAATACGGTATATTTACCAAAGTTTATTTCACTTGCAAAATTTCATCATTGTTTATACAAACAGGAAGTGCAGAAAAAGTGTCTATATTACAGTGCTTCCTAAAAGTTGGACAAAAGCGCCGATGGAAACGCCGTTTGGACTAATAGTGGCGACGTTAATTTTAATTGAGAAGAAATGAGGAGGGGTAGATGGCCAGTGGCGATAGCGGCGACAGTCCAACTTAGCGGCGATAGCCGCGATGGGGAAACCCCCGCCCGGAGCCTCATCTTTCCTCAATAATACATGATGTACAACACTACAATGTGATCTCTGTCAGTTTGTTAAATATTTCTAGAAAACCCCCACCTGGAGCCTCATGTTTCCTCAATTAACAGCCACTAGCGGCGATCGCCTTTATTTCTGTCCAACTTGGAAATGGGGAGGGGGTGTTGGGGGACGTCAATGAGGAAGGGTAGTTGGCCATGCATCAGTTTATTGTCCAAGGCAAGTGGCGATGGCCAGAATGTCTTTTTGTTTGTAAAATATTGCAGGAAACCCTTGCCTGGAGCCTCATTAACATATGATATGTATTATTCATTTGATTGGCTGAATTAATGCATAACACAGCCTCTCCCCCACCCTCCCAATCTCATCGCCGCTCTCCCCCCCCATCCTAACGCCGCTATCGCAGCTTAGTCCAAGCAGAATTCCAAGTTGGACAGAATTCCGAGTTTTAGAATGTACCATATATTACTGCACACACAGAAAATTGTGTTCCTGCATCTAAATGCTTTATACTGTTAATACATTTAAGTGGATATTTTAAAGTTTAAAGTGACGGTACTTTTCAGAAATTGAAGTTTTTTGTATGGCAAGGAACTCTGTCCCAAAATGCCATCCATCAGTTTTAAAAAGGCATATTTTGGGACAGAAAACTTGGTCTATGTTTACTGGTACAGTACGTATTACTAATCATAAAATTGATTATATATATATTGGCAATATATTGTAAAACTGTGATTACCTTTAATGAATTTCGTGGTGAGCATGAATAGGTACAATGGTATGTATTGGTCTACCTCTACCACCAGTACAGTATAGTACACTGCCTTTGCTAAAATTATTGCACAAGGCCGAGCGATAATAGAGGATAGGTTTAAAAATATTATTTATTCAATCGAATTTATACAAGTGCACATAAACACGGGTAACTAAAATACTGGTTATTGATACACAGTAAGGAATATTTAAAATTATATTGACATAACAAAAATAAAATGCAATTTTACGTTATGGTTTCAAAGCTGCCTTCTTGTAGGGCTATGTATACGTATGTATCGTTGAACGGGTAACACGTGAAAAAAACGAAAATTTATGTTTTCAGTGGCTTTATGTTGCTTTAATATCTTTTAGACTGCGTAGTCTTAGTTATGCCGTGATCATGTGTGCTTTGATATGATTACACGCCAAAGGCGTGGACCTGTTAACATTTTGCTTGTCTGGATTTATTTCAAACGTAAACGTATACTGCAATATATACCTCTATCACGAATTGAAATATTTTCAAAATGTGATAATCATATTTTCAAGAGCATACAATATAAAATTGGTTTATAATAAGTTGACAATAAACAATACTTCTGAGAGTTTGAATAGTTTAAAAGATATTCATATTAAAGATTGAAAGAACAACAACCCCCATACAGATTTGCAGCTATATTCCACTATTTTTGTTTATTTATTTATTTGGGGTTTTACGTCACTTTCAACACTGTACAGGTCATATCACGACGGGTAGTTGAAAGGGCAGAGGAAACCAGTACATACAGTTCGTTAGGGTTCTGTACTGTAAACTGCCGACCAACGGCAAGCAACTACCAGCTTTCCCACTTGAGGCTGTGCCGGGAATCGAACCCCGGCCTCAGAGTCCACTCTTTTTGTAAAACTCCAAAATAATAACAATAGCAAATATGTTTGACATAAATATTCCTGTCTTAAAATGTCTTTATTTTAAAATATGAAAAGTAAGGATATTTTTAATCTGTAAAAATTTTTTTTACATCAGTGCCTTAGAGGATTGTTACACTAATTTTAATGCTTCCTACCTACCTACATGAACATAATCTGATAATATCTACATGCTTACCCTAAAGATACAAACAAAACAATGTTTCTTAATCAATGTTCAGAGATGGAAATAATTGTTAGAGTGTCAGCTGTAGGTACTCGGTGGTGTAGCGGTTAGAGTTCTCGCCTCCAACCTCTGAGGCCGCCGGTTCGAATCTCGGGCCGGGCGCTTCATGTTGGAAAGTTGGTAGTTACTTGCCGATGCCCGGTGGTTTCCTCCACCTGTAAACTACCCGTCGCAATATGACCCTGGCTGTTGACGTAAAACAACAAATAAAAATCTGTAGGTACATAGTTCCCCATCATACCCCTGTCAGGTGAAAAAATATCATTTGGCCACAAGTAAAACTAAACCCTCCAAAACATCACACTCATTGGTGCATTTGACTAATAAAATTTCCATAGCTTGCACACCTAGTTACATTAAGAAAAGAAAACTCAGTGACCTAGGGCTTTAGCAGGGTGGCATCTAATCACAGACTGTTACCCCTGTGTGGGTTTGACTCCCACAGGTGACAAAGCTGAGAACCTGTCCTCATATAATTCTGCCTGTTGAATGGGAAGGAAAAAAAACAACACAAAATTGATCTTTGACCTCTAGTACACAGAACACCAGGAACATACGGAATTCAAAATTGCATGGCTTTGTGAACATTAAAAAAATTGCCTGACGTCAATGAACAGAGAGAATGAGTGTTTTAATATTCATGACAGCTATAAAAAAAAGTGAAACCAAATAGACAGATAAAGACAAGATTATACAAACATCACTGTCAAATATTAAGCAATCTTCTGAAATAAATCACACCCAATGTTCAGGCAATTCTACTTTCTTTTTAGCTCCTTTTATTTATTTGGGGTTTTACATCGCTTTCAATACTGTACAGGTCATATCACGACGGGTAGTTGGAATGGCAGAGGAAACCAGTACATACAGTTAGTTAGGGTTCTGTACTGTAAACTGCCGACCAACGGCAAGCAACTACCAGCTTTCCCACTTGAGGCCGTGCCGGGAATCGAACCCCGGCCTCAGAGATGGGAGGCAAGAGTGTTACCACTCTTCCACCGTGGCCCCCTCCAAAGGGTTTCAACCATTTATAATATCTTTACTGTGGTGCAAAAAACCAACAACCATGTATACACTAAGTGGTAAGAATTGATGGGATATGCTACTATATGGTCTGGCCTGCAATGCTGACCATGCTGAACTGCTCATTTCAAGCCAGAGCTATACATGACAAAAATTATATGCATTTATAAGGCTGGAGAAGACAAACTAAAATAAAACCAAGAAATGATATAGATCAAACTTGAAGGATTGTTTTCATGGGCTTCAGACAATAACAGAATGCGGTTGAACCAGAGCCAACAAGAGAAAAGTACATCTTGGATTTGCCTTGACTGACCAAGTTAGAATCAAGTTAAATGTTTGATTGGAATGGCAAACTTCTTTTAACTGTTTCTGTCTATCTTTTGTAACAGTCATTACCCTGTTGCATATATCTACCCAGTAAACATTTTTGAGTCTTTGAAACTTTTGAAAGGAAATTTATGCAAAGTTTAAAAATGGTGGGTGCAAAAAACATTTATAATAGAATTTTTTCAAAACGTTTTATGTAAAACTATTATGAAACGTTTCATGACAAATGTTAGAAAAACATTATAAATGAACATAAATATGTCTCAATAATAATGGAACCAGAATTCAAATTCAATATCTTTTAAGTTGCTTACTTCTGAGTTGCTATGTTTGTAAAACATTTTCAGAGCAAATTTATTTATGAGTTGCCATTAAACGTTTGTAAAACATTTTCAGAAAAAACATTCCAAAACAGTGTCAACAACATGTTTTTTTATACATTTTATGTTTGTCAAACATTTTATGATAAATGGTTGAAAAACATTTTTAGCATAACCTTCATTTCTTCAGCTATTTTATAAATTTTTAAAAAATGTTTCCAGTTAAACCTAGTTTCTTGAGTTAAGTTATAAATATTTAATAAATGTTTTCAATGTGAATGTTTACTTGGAAACGTCTAGTAAACCATAAGATGGGGTTTAAATAGATTTTGAAAATGATTTGTAAATGTTTCAACCATTTTAAAACCTTTTAATGTTTACTGGGTAACAGGGCAAAACTCCCCCTCCCCTAAAAAGAAGATATTAAGACGTTTTTAATGCTTACTGGGTAACAGGGCAAAACTCCCCCCTCGCCCCCCCCCCAAAAAAAAATATTAAGGTTAATATCAACCATGATTTTTTTGTGATAAACCATCTGGAAGGATGAAAACCGGTGGAAGCAATATTGACTCATCATTTCCACAAAATTATCAAACTAGTAATTATGGACCTAAATGTAATAGTGTATATTTGTGTCTAATGAAAGCTGTAATAGCCACACTGATAGGTCACAAGGGTCACAAATACCCTGGTTTTATTGTCATGAAACAGCAGTGCAGTTGTACATACTCTACAAATAAAGCAGATCTGACAAAATCTGGAAAGTCAGCTGTATCCCCATTTTGTATTCGATTCATAGGACACAATTAAGTAACTAATGTCACTGCGATACAGCAATTTCATACTGATTACTTTTTAAATTGTGCAAGACTATTTTCAACAATTGTCACTTTTTGTCCCAAATTTTGTCAGTACTTGTTCTAAGGAGATATAATAATGTATGTTTAGTATACAGTGTTAACCAGACGTACTTTTTACAATAAAATATGATGATTCAACAATTTTACTTAAAAGTCGAGACATCAGAAACAGTCATTAAGGAGACTGAAGGTCTATTATTCATGTGCAAATGTTCAAACAATGTTAAAATGCACTGTGTTATTTGTCATATTTCATTGGTCAGCGTACTGCATGTACTTTTCTGACTGGAAACAGGTAACAATTTAATTGCATTTTTTCCCTTTTTAAATGCATACTTTTTTTATCTACATACATTCTTCCATGAACCTCCTCTGTAAGAGAGCCTTGCGATGTGTAGTTAATTAGAAAAAAATGAGACATATTTATTTTAAATATATTATTTTTATTTTCTTTTAGACACATTGGGAGAACATTTGAAACTGTGAAATGTATTAGTTTTGTAGCTTAATTATATTCATTTGGTGTATTAAATTTTACCAGGACACTGAGTTTGCTCTACAGTATTTTCTCTGGTGGAACTTTGTAAAATTTGACAATTTTTTTCGATAGAAAAGGCCTATATATTTCACCAAAGTAGTATAACTCTTAATTAACTCTGATAAGGATTTTTTGTCATAGACAGTATGTGTTTGTCTGTTTGTGAAATAACTCATAAAGTTATGGATGGATTTTGATAAAATTTTAAATTTGGTGGGGATCTGGATCACTGTCTGGATCCCAAGTATTTTACTGAATGTTTTATACTTGTACTCACAGGCAATATTAGAGGTGTTTGGTCTTGGTGGAGGTATGGGTTCTCTGAGTGCTCTTGTTTATCTGTGTAGCTAGCCCAGGGAAAATATGTTGTACTAAAATAGGACTATATCTCCACATCAGCTCAGATGTCCCTTTTCTAAATCCAGTTGAACTTAGGGGAAATGTGTAACTTTGTTGTTTTGTGATTGATTTGTATGATAAAGATTGGAAACCAATTTTCGTCTCTCTCAAGAACTACACACTTTATCCCAAGGAAATTTCTTTATCAAATAAATAACTTGAAATATATCAAAATTATAACACAACACATTTTTGTATGTAGTCCTTATAATTGCATTCATGGGATACAGCTGACCATGCAATCTCATAATTCATAGTCCAACCATTTACCATTATGTTTGAAAATTGGGTATTAACCAAACACTAATTAAAAAGTCTTGGATCTGCTGATGATACTGCCCTGATGTCTCACATTACAAACTTATCTACTGGGATCACAAAGGCTTGAGACAAGCAAATCACCAGGAATTTCAATTGTCATGGTCTTTACCAAGGAACCATGATTCAATTTGAAAAAAAAGAATATTCTAGAAAGATCATTATGGAGATCAGGTATTAGAATGAAAAATAGAAAGAGTCAGGTTTAACCAAATAATCCACAAGTTTATTATCCCATTTTAAAACACATTTGTAACATTACTATTTAGGCATCCTTGTATCTGGTGGACCATACTCATTTAGCCAATATGTCAAGTGTTCATAGTTTCTATCTATCCAGTGTAAATTCCTCTCAACAGTAGCAATGGCAGTTTGGTATAAGTAACTTTCAGTTTCATTCACAGCAGGATACCGTTCGATGAAGTCTGTCAACTACAATGCACAAAACATTTAAGCTTTGCTTGTGTATCATCCTCAATAACAAAGCACTTAAAATGTATGCCAAATAAAGTTAGAATTCATTGTAAAAAGACAATATCATTTGTTGCTACTTCTTGTTCTTTTGGGTAAATAAATATATATCTTACCAAAATAACCTCTTCCTCTGTGTTAAAAGATTCAGTGATTCTGGTAAAAACTGGGTTCTGATCAACACTAAAATTACAGAAAAGCAAGCATATATGCATACCTACATTTAAGCACAGCTAGCATTCCTTAATTTAAGTATTTAAAGGCATGGACACATATTCGAGGGCATTCACACACAGACGCACAGATGCCCTGATTTTAAAATTGGTCAATAAAAGAGTCAAGATAGAAGAGTTCCTTTTTTGTCAAAAAGGCAGGATAAGCAAAATGATTTCAATACTTTAAGACCTATTGGTGATGGGATGGACAATTTCAAATCCAAACCTTCCGGATCTGTCAGCAATAAAAATGTTAGTCAGGAGAAAGCAAGCATGTAGCCACCAACCAATATGATATCAATATGAATAAATACATCAGCAATACAATTTGATGTACTGGAGCTATGATATGTCGGGAAGCATCCTAACCTCCAAGATTTGTCTTAATGTTATTAAGATAACTTACCCATCTGGCAATGGACTGTTTCTCCAATTTTCATTTAGTATTTGCCAAATTATTGGTCTTCCTATTTCAGATGCAGTTATAGCTGAAATGGCAGTCCCAGCATCCCTGGTCTTTATCTGATCATGGTCATATGTCATGTTAATATATCTGTTGCAAGAAAAATAAAACTTTTAATCACAAAGATACTCTTCTTGAGATAACAGTAAAGTGAACCCCTGGAACTTTGGAAAATATAAATTTTCAGATTTATAAAAAATAGAACACTTCACAGCCTTTCCACAGCTGTATGGTAATAATCACAAACACACAAAAAATTATTTCCCTATTCCTCTTACTGCATCTTCAATAATGTATTCTGATTGGAAGAAAACCTTAATAAATTTGGAAATGAAACAAGTACAATTATGAATTACTAATATAAATACATTGTTGATACACTGATTAGTTTTCTTCACAAATCGAATATCTCCAGCTTACACAAAAAGACTTTGTTCCAACCTGTTCATCTGCTGTTCATCCTGGGTACAAGCCATTGCACTGAGTAACGTTGGTCTCTCATTTGTAGCATTTTGCCAAGGGCTGTCTACATCAGAAGTGTACCTCTGAAACATGAAATTCCAATCTTCGTCACTGCCATACTTTACCGCTGTACAGTATACAGTTCCACGCTGGTCTGGGTGAATACTGAAATTATTAAAAAGTAAACTACTGATATTAAACGTTTTTATATATAACTGGTAATCATAGGACTAAATCGGTTAAGGATTCATTTTGTTTACTAGACAATGTTAGTTTTAATGGAGGATATTTGATTTATGCTGAGTTAAATTCATTTAGAAAATGTCACGTAATATAGTCAAATCAAGACCGGTAGGTGGTGGGATGAAGAAAAATAGAGTACACTCAGTTGGTCAAGGTTTTATAAATAGCTTGGTATTTGCCTAGTAACTATTTTAAGTCTACTATCTAGGGTCATATTGTCAGATAGCTGAAATTAATATCTTATAAAAGTCAAAGTCATTGTATGTACTTAATGAGACAACTAGATTTCAAATCCCTAAATGACTCTTTAGTGTTTCTCCCCAGACAAGTCTTCTATCTATTACTATACCATTGATTCCCAAGTATTTGCAACTTCCAAATGCTACATATATTAATGTGCTCAATAATTGCTGGTAATTGTGAAATGTTTATGTCACATTTCTTCACAAAAAGTAATAGTAAAAAACTAACATGGATCTGGAAAACATACTTACGGGTTATTAAATATATCCATCCTATACTGGTCAAACAGTGACTGGGCCTCCTGAATGCAATCCTCATTGTTAAAATAGCAGGCCTCTTGGATAATTATCTGTCGCAAACGCCTGAGACAAATATGCACCATTGTTATCAATAAATCACTCATGTTAATACACACTGCATGATTTGGTCAACCTTGGGATGACTTTAAATAATGTATTGGTATTATTAATTTGCAATACATCATTTTAGTCTTTTCAACTTTTATAAAACTACATTCTCTGCTGAGTTGCATACCTTACTTATATTCTTATATGTTTATGGACAGGTAAAAATGATAACGATTGTCAGAAATGATGTTTAGCCTTTTTAGACACAAAGTTGAACATATTGAACATAACAGTTATTTAGAAAATAATTAAAGCATTTCATAACTGAAGCAATTCATTCGTTCTATTAGCATGAACAGAACCATTTAAAGTAACAAATATACCAAGATCCAAATTGTCCAAAATTGCCACAAATTTTGGCTGTTCTGTGACCCTCTGGTTAAATTGATGTAACAGCAATTTTGTTTTGACTCAAACCACCGTTAAGTGGCAACATTGTGCACAGATAAAGGTGATTTTATTATTTATAAATATTTTGACTTGCTATCATGAAGATATACTATAAATATCTTTACAAATTTAAATCCCCAAATTCAAGTTTTTAATACACCAACACCATCCATATTTCTGCGATTTATCCCAATGCCACAAAATGAAAGGTGCATTACAACTGAACAAGAGCCAAGGCATGTATGTTGTAAAAAACCTGCTAACTAATAAGTGAATGGAAAAATCCAGATCATTGATATTTTTGTGTCTATACGGGTGATCCAGATCACTTTCAAAATTAAATGGGTTCTAAGTTGAACCAAGACCCATCTTCTCATATCTTCATGATAATCCGACCAGTAGTATTTATGAAATCCTGCTAACAAACAGAAAACTAAATGGTCATGAATTTATTACTTCCTCCAGAGAGGTTAAAAACAGATCAACATACAAACTTAACAAAACAATGGAACAAGGTTTAATACCCACGCTGTGAACATGTCTTCATTCTCTCCTTCCCAGCCTGTTAGGTTGTACACTGGATCGATTTTATACAGCATATAGTCCTGATCAACCACAAAACATAATGTGAAATGTGAAACATGAGATGTCAACAGATCACATTAAATTGTGCAATTGACGTGACAGGCACGAATCAATATTAGAGTATGGGTTTCTGACATCCTTTATAGGTCCCCAGTGGCTTTGCAGGTTTGGCATCAAATCATAGGTTGTCACTTCTGTGTCGATTTGACTCCACAGGTTACAAACGTGGAGGACCTGTTCCAATACAACCCTGGCTATTAAACTTTTACATACATCCCTTTTTACCACTGGGCTCATATGGGAACAAGGGGCCACGGTGGTGAAGTGCTAACACACTCACCTCCCACCTCTGAGTTTGGCAGTTCAAACCCCGAACCCTATCTGAGAAAGATGGTAGTTTCTTCCCGATGGACAGCAGTTTACACTACAGAACCTTGACCAACTCTATGTACTGGTTTCCTCTGCTCATGATGTGAACTATACAGTGTTGAAAGTGATGTTAAAACCCAAGTAAACTTAAACATATGGGAACAGTCTATCAGTTTGTCAAACATCTGTTGTCGTACATTGGAATAAAGTCCCATACTGCAGATGTCAGATCTCAGTGATCATTGAATAATGTTGATAATGAGCCCCTTTAGATGATTGCAGGTGGATGTAATATACATGTAGTTATATTACTAGACTATCGGCTAAATAATATGACATTTATGGTAGAAAAAACTAGATTCCATGTCACCAGATGTGTTATTCAATTATGGTAGTAAAACAAAAATAAATATAGTTTTTATCCCAATCACCAATTGTCTTTACCTGCAGCAGGAGTCTCGTCTCAGGGAATTTATTCAGCATAAGTTTGGAGTATGGTAGGTTCCTTTCCAAAGCATGCCATGGAATAAAACTGGCATCTTGATCCAAGTATCTTGTGAATTCCATTGCCCTTACTTCATCTTGATAATCTCCCCTTTTTTACAATAACAAAAACACACTAGAAAGGCGAGTAAACATAATTAAGGCCAAATCAGCATCAAGATAAAACGACAACCAAAGAATTAAACTTTACATGTTTTGTAACTTAAATTTGTAAATTTAATTGTATACACTGAAAATTATTAATTTGTCAAAATGGTGCCTAAAACAACAAGTTTCCTAAATGACAAATTTAAATGCCATTTTCTTGTTGAATGACAGTCAAATGTTTATAATTTATAGGTCATATTAATTGAAAACTTATGACAAGAAAATTAGTGCACTTAAAATTAATTTTATAAGAATGCCACCAATAACAGATGCCTAAAACGACAAATTAATTGGACTATCAGGGTTATTTTCTTGTCATAAGTTTGTCAGTTAATTTGTCCTACAAGAAAATGACTAATTTAAATTTGTCAATTAGGAAGTTTGTTGTTTTAGGCACCATTTTGACAAAAAAAAGACAAATTAATATTTGTCAGAGGTTTTCAGTGTAGTGTCTTTAACTTTAAGCATACTTTTATTACCTGGATAATTGAAACCCATCATTTATAAGATGGCCTCTGTTTTCAACAGGTATTGCCTGAAATGAAACAGATATTACTTTCAAGACAGTTGCAGTACTAGTCAAATAGAAAACAAATACAAAATCCAGTTTAAAGCCCTCTTTTTATCCATTTAACGCCCATGGAATATGGCACTTTATTTTCTTCTATAACAATAAAAGGTAGCATACGAGGAAGAACATTTTATCAGTTGTATATAGAGAAACAAGTTTCTTGGTAAATCACCATTGGGCTCAAGGTTTTATTTTGAATCTAACATTAGTTGAAACTTAAGAATTTGATCAGCTGCCATTCATGAAAGATCTAATACTGATTTTGTGGTTTAAATATCAGAATAATGAGAGAGAATTTTTTTTTCACTTTGGCCTGTATGAAAATCTAAAACAACACTGAATGGCTAAAAGTTAGGGTTTTACGTCCCATGACAACAGCCAGTGTCATATTGGAAAGACCTTCGGGGCTTATACAACTGTAGCATCCCAGTGTTTGGGTTACAGTTTGTGTGCCAAGTTTCGCGTTGTGTTCAAAATACCAAAAGTCCCAAATTCTTTATCGGTTCAAATATCGGGCTCATTCATAAATGAGGCTTGGTATCACTTTTGGCCCAATATCTAATGTTTCCAAGAAGGTTAGTTGAATTTAAATCCAAAACAGCATAAAATAATCACAATATTATTTTTATTTCATATTCATTCAACCGATAAAATATAATTTACATGACAATCATTACATTCGAAGTACCTCCCTAAATAAATACATGGACATTATAATAATTTAATTCAAAATACCTCCCTAAATAAATACTTGGTACAAAAATTTCCTAATAAAGAGATGTTACTACAAGCATGAATGAGTCTTGCAGGTGCCCTACTATAATTACCCTATCAGTGTAGGTTTCCTTTGGTTTCAACCAATTATATTAGGCTCTCACTTCCACACCCTTTTCACCTGAAACGACATTCCTTATATAGGAATCGCCGGTAAACACCGTCAAATGACGTAAAATTGACATCACGAAATTAAAATGACGTCACGAATTCGTGACGAAACGAGGTTTAGCGAGCGCCCATAACTAGGTCACCGCCATATTGGATATAGATTACACTTAAAAATGTGAAAATATGAGGATATAAAGCAAATATAAGGTAAAATATGATTAATTTATCAACAAATATATATAAAATAATGCTTAAAAGGCGATATGACGCCTTTTAAAGTGGAGAAATCCAAGCTGGTGAGCGCGAAACCGCCAAATTCACCGACGCACCGCCATACACCGGTCTTGGTCACGTACCGATCACCACACTACCCCCCACTTAAAAATATGTTATGTCCCCATAACATGTATACTTATAAAAAAAAAATCTTAAGCTACACAAAGTTTAATACAGAAATAAAGCTGCTAAAGATTAAACTGAAAAGCTTAAAACACAGTATAATACTGCCAAGAGGCTAGACTCATAAGTTAAACACAGCCTAATATGATAAAGACTATAGACTCATAAGCTATAAACACATTCTAATACTGATAACAAATAAAAGACTAGACTCATAAGTTATAAACACAACCTAATACTGATAACAGACTAGACTCATAAGCTATAAACACATTCTAATACTGATAAAAACACATTCTAATATTGATAAGAGACTAGACTCATATACTGAAATACATAATAGTGAAAAGCATTTATATATATTTACACATACATTAATATCATTAACTTCAACACAAGAGTCAAATACTCTTTAAGTACTCTTTACATAAGTAAAGTAATAATATGACCTAAAAAGATCATAACTAAGTCAATTAACTAAAATAGCCAGTAAACATACAATAAACATACACATTGAAATATCCAGATATTAAAATCAGTCATTTTAAAACTACCTAGGTAACTGTTAATGTGACCTGAAAAGGTCGCCAGTGACTAAAACAGCCATATAATACATACACAGTGGAAGCAATAAGCATAAAATGTATCTATATTGACATTTTTTAAAGTTAATTGAAATTATGTTTCAAAATTCAGAAAGATATGAAGAGTTACTTAAATGTTTCAATTTACTATTTATAATTTATGTATGTTGAATGAACCCGACTTTAGTAATTTAGAAAATTACCCTACCAAAAATTTGGCTCAGTTCAAAAAAAAAAAAAATCAGATATTTTATGCTTTAATTGCTTTCAAAAATCATGGGTAACATAATCTAGAAAGTTCATCTGACGATGGATCCTTGACTTCTCTTGCAGACGCCTCATCTTTGCCTCACAGTCTCTTCTGATGTCTCGTTCCTCCTGTAATTTCCTTTTCAAGTCCTGTATAGAAGCCTGTCTCTTTTCCTCATCAAATTTTTGTAGTGCCTGTTTTGCTTGTGCCTCAACTTTACTCCAGAACTTCACTTTCTCTTTAGCCTCCAACACTTTTCTAACGATCAAGTCTCTAGAAGTTTCAATTGTTCCATCCATAATCCTTTCCTCCAGATTGATTGGCTTTCTGGGTGCTGTTTTGGGTGCACAGGTTGGTACGTTTCTCAGCTGCGAGGTCTGAAGTGGCATCTGACTCTCCACAGGCCCTGTCCTCACCTTGCTTACTGCCGTCTCACATCCCTCTGGAGGGGTCACAGATTTGGGATTTATGTAATATTTATTCTTCCTCATCACTTGGTCTCCCTTGATTTGGTTATTGTTATGTTTGCGTGCACCATGCTTCTTGAGGTCTGACATTCTCTTAAAGACTTGGGTGCAACTTTCACACTGCAGTAAAGACACCTCCTCACGGTGCACTTCTGCCCAGTGCCTGCGTAATGTGAAAGCGTTGGTGAACTTTTTGCTCTGGCATGCTGGTACGGGCACTTTATCACGGGCTTGTCTGGAAATTGAATCAAGTCATCTAAGACTTCTCCCTCCTCCAAATTATCATTTTCCGGCCAGACTAGGTCTGCTGCATCTTTGAGTATCTCTTCCAGAATGTTCTCTTCATTCATTTTTCCTAAAAAAAAAATAATAAACACCACTAAGTATTTTATGTCAGACATAAGCATCAATTATGTAACATATTTACACTTTTTACATAATTTCACTTATGTACACTATTTATACTTGTGAGTTTACTCAGTTTGTGTTTCCTTATCTGAATGAATGAGACTAGGAACTACCCATGATTCTGGGGTTTCGCCTTCATATCTTTTAATATGATCTACATGCAATGTAACTTTTCTAGAAAGTTTATGTTCTTGGACACGATAATTTAAGTCCCCTATTTTATCAACTACCAAGAATGGCCCTTTCCATCCTTGACCAAATTTTTGTTTGTCACTTGGAAGGTGGTAGACCCAAACCCATTCCCCTACCTTAAAGGTTCTCATTGCGGAATTACGATCATAGGCACGTTTTTGACGTAAAGCGTTGGCCTTGACCGACTCTTTGACCTTTCCAAAGGCATTAGACATACTTTGTCTGACCCATTCAACATAATCTATGGGACAACTTGGCCACATTTCAGTGTTAGTTGCCCCATATACTATGTCGACAGGAAGTCTGGTTTCCCTTCCAAACATTAACAAATTTGGTGTACATTTAGTACTTTCCTGAATAGTTGCCCTATATGCCATCATCACGTACGGTAAATGATGGTCCCAATCAGATTTTTCAACCTGACAAAATGATTTAAGCATTGACTTCAACGTCCGATTGTATCGTTCAACCAAACCATCTGTTTGTGGACGATAGCGTGAAGTACGGATTTTTTTCATATCCAGCAACTTGCATACTTCTTGAAACAAACCAGACTCAAAGTTTCTACCTTGGTCTGACAAAATCTGTAATGGCACACCAAATCTGCATATCCACTCCGTCACCAAACAGTCAGCAACTGTTTGAGCTGTTTGATCTGGGAGTGCATATGCTTCTACATACTTTGTGTAATAATCAGATACTACTAGTATGTATATGTTTTTTCTTTCTGTTTCAGGTAACGGACCCATGATGTCACATGCTATTTTGTCCATTGGAGCTGAGATAAAATCTTGCTTCATTGGTGCTTTTTTTGGCATGTGACCAGCTTTATGACTGTTACACACTTTGCATTTTTGACACCAGCGGATAATATCCTTCTTAAAGCCCGGCCAATAAAATCTTTGTTTTATTTTACCTAGTGTTTTACTGATCCCCAAATGACCTGATGTCCTATGGTTATGAAGATGTGTCAATATCTCTTGCCTCATTAGACTAGGAACCACAAATTGCAGTACAGGTTTGGCATGAGGCCCCTCGGACTCCCATTTCCTGTACAACATGCCATGTTGTATTTCTAGCATAGGCCATTGACTACACAAAATTTTGACCTCAGGACTTTCAGTACTCAACACACTGTTATCAGGTTGACCTTGACCTTCAAGTTTGAACCTAATAACACGTGAAATATTTTGAACTTCTGATTGACCATTCTTCAACTGCTCATTTGACCAAGTATCAGCCCAGTTGCATTTAATCTTGTTTTTCATGGTTGACCTATTAACAGTAGCTTGTGAATTGACCTCACTATTTTCACTACTAGTCGCAATGCTAGTAGGACTACTGATCAAGGTTTTTCCCATTACATTTGAAGCAAGTTCACTGTCATCTAAACTAGAACTTTGAACGTCATTATTTAATTTGGTCTTGGACTTAGTTTCTGAATTATCAGGTTCTTTGACCTTATCGAACTGAGTCTCTACTTGACCTTGACCTTCTTGGTTTTTAGCCTGAGCTCTAGTTACAACACACACACATTGAGTGCTCACTAATGCACAATCTTCACAATCATCACGTTTACACTTGCGTGGTGGTTGTCTAGAAAGACTGTCAGCATTTACATGTGCCACTCCCTTACGATGTTGTGTTTCAAAATCATAGGAACAAAGTACTGATAACCACCTGGCTAGCATACCTTCCAGTTCCTTAAAATTAACTAACCACTTCAGCGAAGCATGGTCAGTTCTCAGAATGAACTTTCTTCCCCACAAGTAATGGTGAAAATGTTTGATAAATACAACTGCCGCCAAAAGTTCACGCATGGTAGTACAATAGTTCTGTTGAGTTTTACTCAAGGTGTTACTAACAAAACTTATGACCTTTTCTTGACCATTTTCCTGAACTTGAGATAGTACTCCGCCTATTCCACACAAACTGGCATCAGTGTCAAGCATAAATGTACCTTCATTGTTGGGATAGGACAAAACCACTGGGTCACTACTCAATTTTTCTTTCAGGGTTTGAAAAGCCAGTTCACAGTTTTCATCCCATGCAAATTTGACATTCTTTTTGGTAAGAGCATGTAATGGTGATGCAATGGTTGAGAATGATTTCAAAAATTTCCTATAGTAAGAAGCGGGGCCCAAAAATGATCTCACTTGTTTGACTGAAGTAGGCCTTGGCCACTCTCTAATAGCCTCAAGTTTCTTTGGATCACAAGATACCCCCTCACTGGATACAATATGCCCTAGAAATTCAACTGATAGTTGAAACAGGTTGCATTTTGAAGGTTTTAGTATCAACCCTGCTTGTCTTAATCTTTGAAATACACATTCCAGATTGTCCTTTGTTTCTTCAAAAGTTTTCCCATAGGTTATAATATCATCTAAATAAAGGACAGCTTTAGACCACTGTAACCCACTCAGAACTAATTCCATTAGGGACTGAAATGTTCCAGGAGCATTTGACAGACCGAACGGCATTACCGTAAATTGTCTCAAACCCCTTCTAGAAGTAAATGCAGTTTTGCATTTATCTTCTGGATGCATTGCTACTTGATAGTATCCTTGGGCTAAGTCTAATGTACAGAAGTACTTTGACCCAGATAAGGAATCTAAGCATTCTGAAATCTTTGGTAAAGGCACTGCAGATTTCCTTAATACCTCATTTAAGGCCCTGTAATCTACACATACCCTTATGTCTCCTGTTTTCTTTTTGACAATAACCAAAGGAGAAGACCAGGGACTATCACTAGGTTCAATTATTCCCTCGGCCTCCATTTTATCAAGTTCTTTGTCAACTACGTCTTGTTGTGCCATTGGTAAGCGGCGTGGACGTTGTTTAATGGGTATAGCATTACCAGTGTCAAGTCGATGTTTTACCAAGTCAGTTCTACCAAGTCTACCTTCAGGACTTTTAAAAATGTCCTGATACTTGTATAGTAACTGTGTGACCTCGTCATGTTCAGTTGGAGAAAGTGAATCACTTGTTTTCTCAACCAGTGGTTTCAAATGTTCAGGTAAGTCACCTAACTTACTATGTTCAATCTTGTTCACATATGCAATGTGTTCGTCGTTTTGTTTTGATTCACCTTTATCAAAATTGCAAACTTCCTTTACTGATTCAAGTTTGGCAAGTCTGGTACCTTTCTTGATTTTGACAATTTGGTCGCTTACATTAGCTACTCTCACAGGTACAGTATTTTGTTTCAAATTTACCAGTGACCTTGCAACTAGTAGACCAGTGTCATTTGTAAGGTAAGTATTTGATTCAATTAAACCTTCATTTAAGTTTGCAGTCAATTGTTTGTCTTTTAATACTCCTTCTATGACCATTTCATGTCTTGGGGGTATATGAAAACTCGTTTCTGAATGTATGTAGGCCAATTGTATTTCACCTTTTCTTTTCATACCAAAGGTACGACCATTCAATTTCATGGTACCCTTGTGTAAGTTCAAGATACAGTTTTGACCTTCCATAAAATCCAATCCCAAAATTGTACTCTTATCACCTAAAGATACAACTTTCACAGGGACGTTAAACACCTGACCTTTGACCTCAAGATCCATGTTTGTTTGACCTAATACATCCATGACCTCCCCACTGGCATTTTTCAATATCAAATTGATTTGTTCCAATGGTGGTTTCATATTTTCAGGAATATTCTCATAGAATATAGAATCCACAATTGTGTATGTGGATCCAGTGTCAACTAAAAATTCTGTTTGAATTCCCATGACACTGCCATCCACATACCAACATGACGAATTTATCATTTCAATTTTTCCCTCAATTGGCCTTTCATTTTTGTTAGCTGAGAATTCGGCCTTGTCATTCTCAGCTACATCTAGTTTAACTTTGCTTTGGGAGATGTTCCAGCTTTACTAGCCTTAGCTGCTGGATTTTGTGGACATTCTCTAGAGTAATGTCCTTTTTCATGGCATCTATAACACTCGATCACTTTCTTATTACATTATTACATTATTTCATATTACATTTGTGGCGACTTCAACATTCATGTTGATGTTCCAGTTGGTGACGGTCAGAAATTCACTACCTTGCTTGATTCATGTGACCTCAAACAGTTAGTCAATAAACCTACTCATCTACATGGTCACATATTGGACCTGATTTTATCTCCCTGTGATCAGGACACCATTGCGGATGTTAAAATTTGTGACTTTGTTTCCGATCACGCATTAGTCAAATTTTCAGTTGCCTTCCCTTGTCAAGTGTCTCATACTCCAAATGTAGTTCAATATAGAAGGTTCCACCGTATCAATATGTCTGACTTCCGCTCAGATCTCAAAAATACGTCCTTCGTCAAGTCTCCAGCTGATGCTGTTGTCGATCTGTATGATCAATATGTACATGATTTGAGTGATGTTCTGGATAGGCATGCACCTCTTATATCTAAATTGACGAAAAAGGAGTCCGCCGATTGGATGTCTGATGATTATCGACGTGCAAAGTCCCTTAGGCGCCAATTTGAGAGAACCTGGCGTAGGGCTAAAAGTACACTTAACAGGAGTAGGCTTCGTCGCCAGATTGCTCGGTGCAATGCACTTGTAAATAAAGATAAATCAGACTACTATAGCAAACTGATCTCAGACAATAGTCATGACTCTCGAAAACTTTGGCGTGTGCTCCATAAGACCCTGAACAGGGTTTCTGATGCCACACTTCCATCTCATGAGTCCGAAAAGTCATTGGCTGACCAGTTTGCCTCCTTCTTCACCAACAAAATTAAGAAGATTAGAGATAATTTTGCTTCTTCTGGCACTGAATATGATGTGAACCCTCCTTCAGATCCTCCCCAAATTACTGTCTTTAGGCAAGTTTCTGAAGATGCTGTTGATAAAATAATTAAAGCATCACCAACAAAATCATGCCTGTTGGACCCTCTGCCGACATTCCTGATTAAGGAATGCATTGATATATTGCTACCATCCCTTACAAAGCTGGTCAACTGCTCACTCATGGAGGGATGCGTTCCTGATGCCTTCAAATCTGCTGTAGTCACTCCACTTATTAAAAAGCCAAATCTTCCCTCAAATGACCTTAAGAATTATCGCCCTGTATCAGGTCTCAGTTTTATATCTAAATTGGTAGAACGTGTGGTTGCTAAGCAGCTGTTAGAACATATTAATGCCAATAACTTAGACAACCCGTACCAGTCGGCATATAAGGTGGGCCATTCAACTGAGACTGCTCTTCTCTACATAAAAAATGAGGTTCACTTATCATTGTCAAGAGGTGAATCCACTGCCTTGGTATTGCTTGACTTGTCTGCTGCCTTCGACACCATTGATCACTCTACTCTTCTGGGTTGCCTCCAAAACTGGTTTGGGGTCAGTGGCTCCGTTCTGAAATGGTTCACATCCTACCTAATGGACTGTTACCAATCAGTAAAAATTGGTTCTACTTTGTCAGATGTTTGTAAACTTCTATTTGGTGTTCCCCAAGGTTCTGTCCTGGGTCCTTTGTTGTTCTCATTGTACACTACCCCCCTCAGTTCCATTATCAGTAAACATAATGGAATAAAGTTTCATTTCTATGCAGATGACAGCCAACTTTATATACATTTATCCCAGAAGAATGCATCTGCTGCCTTTGAAAAGCTAAATAAGTGCCTAAATGATGTTAAAGAGTGGATGACAACTAGTAAGCTCAAACTGAATCCTGATAAGACTGAGTTTATCATCTTTGGTTCGAAGAGACAAAGGGATAAGTTGAAAGCATGTTTTCCAATTGATATCCTGGGCAACTCACTCTGCCCTGCAGATTCAGTAAAAAATCTGGGTGTGTGGCTTGATTCAGATTTCTCTTTGTCCAAGCATGTTCAGAATGTCTGCAAAAGTTGTTTTGTTAAACTCCGTGACTTCAGACATGTCAGGCGGTTTCTTACTCATGATGTTTCTGTGCTTGTAGCCAACGCTCTTGTTAGTAGTCGGTTGGATTACTGCAACTCACTTTTCAGGAGCCTGTCCAAGTTCAATCTACGCAAATTACAGTGCATCCAAAATAGTGCAGCTAGAATTGTATCAAACACCAGTCGATACACCAGCATAACTCCTGTGCTAAAGAAACTGCATTGGCTTCCTGTTGAACAGCGCATTGTGTTCAAGACAGTCACACTTGTTTATAAGTATCTTCACACAGGTTTTCCCAGGTATTTTTCACCACATCTTTCTTCCTACAGCAGTTCTTATAGTACCAGGCGCAGTCAAAGTGGTGGTAATTTCCTAGTTATTCCAAAGTTCTGCCCCTCTGTTCATAAATCTGTCAAACAGTTTGGTAATAGTTTTGCGTTTGATGCTCCTACTGTGTGGAATACTCTCCCTGATGTGATTCGTGCCTCTCCATCCCTGGCCTCCTTCAGAAAACAGCTTAAAACCTACCTGTACACCAAAGCATATCCACCCTAGCCTGAATCATCCTCCTGGCGTTCTCCGTGGTGTTCGACCCCTGTTATGTCCCTGGACACAGAATTTTGTTGACTGCTTTTTGTTTTGTTGCGCCTTAGAGTCCTCTTGTTTGGGGAGATTAAGCGCTATAAAAGTCCAATTAGAATTAGAATTATTGCCCATTTTGTTTGAACCTTGTGGTTTGTCCTGATTGTTTTGTTTGAGATTCTTCAATTCAACCTGAATTTTCTCTATCTCAGAAGCTGTTTTATCAAGTTTCTTGCAAAGATTTTGAAATTCAGTGCTTTGCAACTCACTATTTCCAATAGCCATTACTTTGGAATTCACTGGTTTGGAAAATTTCCTGTGGGAATTCTGCTCAAAACTTTCAAATTCAGTGGCCAATGAAATAGCTTCATGCAAATTTGCAGGGTGTGCAAATTGGACATGCTTCCGTATTTCAATGTTGCCCAATCCATTTATAAACTGATCAAGTACCCATTGCTCCTGAGCTTCCATGTTTATATTTGGAAAAGCTTTCACTGCCAATCTTTTCAGGGAGTAACCAAATTGCATTGGTGATTCAGATTCTTTTCTGATCCTATTTCTAAACTCTGCTCTAAAAGCTGACTCTTTCTCAATGGGATTGAACCTATTAGAAAGTTCATGAACCAGAGCTTCATAATTGTCCAAAGGTACATACGAGATGTCACTAAGTACTCGGCATGCCTCGCCTTGCATGCTAATTGCAAGTTGCATGGCCTTTTCTTGTTGTGACCACCCATTCCAACTAGCTACCATTTCAAAATGGTGTAAATAATCTGCCCATTCTATTGAATGCCCGTCAAATTTGTCGGGATCCCTTTGCTTTCTATTTCTGTTGCCATTGGCACGATAAAAATCTCTGCCACTAGGTTTATAGAAATGTTCATGGTGGTTGACCTGATTATTTTGCCCTGTTTGTTTTTCAATTCTATGTGGTCTATGATTGCCGGTATTTTGATTGAACTGTGACTTTCTAGTAACATGTTCCTCAAAATCACCTGCACTGTGATCATATTCTCTGTCATTCTGGGGAATCCAGACTTTTGCATTTGGACTCAAATTGTGATTGTTTCTATTTTCACAATATGGTTTGTTGTTTGCTAGTCTATTGTCAATTGGCCTCTCAGAAACAATTGCTTTGGGCAATGTTTTTGGAGTTGACTGACATAAACGAGCATCAACATGATTGTGTAAATCATAGAAATCATCACTCTGATTCACGGCTGGGTCTCCAGCATGACCAGGAATATGGAAATCTTCTCCACTCAGGGATGGTGGAGCTGTACATGCCTCAGTGGGCTTTTGAAACCTTGGAGGAATTTTATTGATTTGCACCTCAGAGTCTGATATGGCTTTATCATTATCTGGAGCTCTGTTCCTTTTGGGCCATCTTGGCAACCAATCTTGAACAGTTTGAATCCAGCTATGATTGTGCTTTGGGTTTGACATATTGGACATATATTTGGACTAAAAAAAAATAAGAACATAAGAAATTACTACATAAGAAATTACTGTACCAAATATAAATTAACCAATCCTGGTCACGGCACCATAAAATATCTGTAGCGTCCCAGTGTTTGGGTTACAGTTTGTGTGCCAAGTTTCGCGTTGTGTTCAAAATACCAAAAGTCCCAAATTCTTTATCGGTTCAAATATCGGGCTCATTCATAAATGAGGCTTGGTATCACTTTTGGCCCAATATCTAATGTTTCCAAGAAGGTTAGTTGAATTTAAATCCAAAACAGCATAAAATGATCACAATATTATTTTTATTTCATATTCATTCAACCGATAAAATATAATTTACATGACAATCATTACATTCGAAGTACCTCCCTAAATAAATACATGGACATTATAATAATTTAATTCAAAATACCTCCCTAAATAAATACTTGGTACAATAATTTCCTAATAAAGAGATGTTACTACAAGCATGAATGAGTCTTGCAGGTGCCCTACTATAATTACCCTATCAGTGTAGGTTTCCTTTGGTTTCAACCAATTATATTAGGCTCTCACTTCCACACCCTTTTCACCTGAAACGACGTTCCTTATATAGGAATCGCCGGTGAACACCTTCAAATGACGTAAAATTGACGTCACGAAATTAAAATGACGTCACGAATTCGTGACGAAACGAGGTTTAGCGAGCGCCCATAACTAGGTCACCGCCATATTGGATATAGATTACACTTAAAAATGTGAAAATATGAGGATATAAAGCAAATATAAGGTAAAATATGATTAATTTATCAACAAATATATATAAAATAATGCTTAAAAGGCGATATGACGCCTTTTAAAGTGGAGAAATCCAAGCTGGTGAGCGCAAAACCGCCAAATTCACCGACGCACCGCCATACACCGGTCTTGGTCACGTACCGATCACCACACAACACCACAAATTCTAAAGCTAAACAGTATCTTAGCTGATGAAGCAATCATGAGAAAAATGCTCATCTGGGACACTTTAAGTGAATCTGTCCACAAATTTGAAGTGGGAAAGTTGGTATTTACTTTCTGATACTCATACGTTCACAACAGTACATTGCCAATACCAAACTTTATACATGCACAACCTATACCCCACAACTAAAAGTGATTATCATAAAATATGACACATGAAAAGTGTTTCTAGTGCTCCATATCCACAACCAAATTGCTACCTGGAGTTTTGTACTTACAGTGCTCGGAGAGGAAGGATTACGAGTTAGGTCAAAAACAATTATGATCTAAATTGTAATTTAAGTAAAAAATGTTTATGATCTCTTTACGATCACAATATCACTCTGTGAACAATCAGCATTTTACTGGCTATTCATATCAAACTGGGGTTGATTCCACAAAAGTAATCAGCCTGGTCTCAGGCTCAATTTTAAGACTTTTGTCATAATTATTTCTAACATTTTAGTTGAGTCCATGGGTTCAGGCTTTATGTATTACACTAATGGTCTCAGTCTCAACTTCGTCTGGTGGGTAGTGGGCTTACATTTTGAAAACAAAAACTGAAATAAAGCCAACACAATTTTTTTTCTCCACTTCAATTTTGGTTTGGCTGAAAAATACGCAAATATATAAAATATCCTCCTTAGGTAGCCTTTTGACATTTCTAACCACTGTGGTTCTTTGACAAGCTTGTCTCAGCTGAGACCCCTTCTGTGAAAACCGTATGATACAAAAACTTAACTGAGCAAAAACGGCTCAGATTTAAGAAAGTGGCATATCTTGAGACTTTTTCCAGTCTGGGACTTTTTTTGAAGTGGCCCAAGGCGCAATAAGCGTTTCAATTAATTGTGTTGAAGAGTTAAAATAAATCTTAACATAATCATGTGAATGTGTATGACTTCAACACATTAAGAAATGGGATTTTTTTTTCTTTTTGAATGCCTTAACTTGTGCAATTTACACAGAGCAAAAATGATTCTTTACCATATGTTTTACCTGATAGCCATTTAGCAACTGGTCAGTCAGTAGAATCTGATCAGTCTGTGTATAAAGCACTCTATAAAATCCTGTGTACATGGAATTTAGCAATATCCACTCCTCAGAATTCGGTACATCTTCGGAAATGGTGACTAAAATGAATATAAAAGTACAGGATGACATGATATACCATCAAAATGTTAGTCTATTTAATTGTAGTTATTTCAATAAATGACCAATTGACTTGAGATGATAAATAGTAATGTGTAATATATGGAACAGCAGTAGGTCAAGAAGTCAATTTAACAGATCAAATATAAATATAGGCAGTGAATTAAGTCTGTTTAATTTATAAACAGACCATCTATTGTACCAAAAACATTAATTACCTGGTGTCAAAATAACCAAGATAGAATATCTGCTATATCATCTTAAAACGCAAATCAAGTCAGAATTACTTCAATAAATTCGTGTTAAAATTAATTCTTACTGCTTTTTTCTCTGTCCATCCAAAGTTTTGTTACCATCCCATCCTCAGCACTTCTGTTTGAGGTGTAGGTTATGGGGATATTCCACCGGTAGCTGGAAGTCAAAGGAATACAAATGTGCCCATAAGTCTCAAAAATGGAGCCGGATACATGTCTCTGTGCATTTGTTCTTCGAATCAGATCGATTTTTTCTGCTTCAGACCAGCTAGCAATCTCACCTTGCTCCATTCGACATAATAGAACAGCGTGACTGGCTTTTGCTGCTTGCTATGAAAATCGTTGGAATCGTCCAATAAAGCAATAAGGTAATCCAGCATATGACCTCTTGTTTGTTGATTTTCTTAATCCCACTTGATCCGACAAAATCCGGCCATCCAGTGTGTTATATTAAGTTGGTTGTAATTGAACCCATCATTACTAGTTCCGGTTAAGACGAATTCATGTGGCTATTTGATTCCTTGATTCAAATACACATCTACCGACCCACCCACCCCCTCTGTGACTTAATTTGTGCATCACTACCTTTTTTATTAAGGCCAGACATTTCGTTGAGATGATTCTCAACTTGCTCTTGGATAAACCTATCATGACAAATAGTCTAAGTTTAGCAATTTTTCTTGTAAATCAGCCTCCCCTTGGGAAGCAATGAGATTTGAACTCGCAGCTACAGGTTTACACACAGAATTTTTGACTTAGAACAAGACTTATGCACATATTTACTTTCAATGACATTCAAACGCTTACCAATTGCGTCAAGTTGAGTCAAAATCTTTGCATTAATCAAAGCTTGATCCGAACTAGTCGGATCCAACATCCGTTCAACAAGTGGTGCCCTCTCAGATTTTCTAACATCCAATCTATGTTTTGAAATGACCAAATTGTGATCTGAATCACTACTACTGTCATTTACAAGCACATCAATTAAATTCATTATCACTCTCAGTATCAGATTTTGAACAGACTGACCCGGGGTTGGCTGTGAAGAAAATTCATTCAAAAATGCACCATCATCTTGAACCTGTAATTCAACCGGAATCTCAACTTTTCTAAGCAAATTGTAAGGTTTACATGCCATTCTGTGCTTCTGACGAGTTGCCATCTCATCCAATGAAGTCTGTAACCAGAGACAAGACTATTATTACTATTCCGATAAAACTAATACAAAAGTAATAAAAACTAAAAATATAAAATAAATTTTTAAAATATTTAGTCTTGTCACGTTGACTGCCAGTTCAGATCTGACCATTATCCCCTTGGTCAACCAAAGAGTCAAGCTATTGAGCAATCAGTAACTGCCAAGCCGAATAATCAGTAAATTTACAAAATATGTGGATAAATCGGTTAAAATAGGATGAAGGAATAATTAAGGTTGACACCTAAATGTCAACCTCCAATTCTCTGTTATATTTACCTCTGTTGTTGTTTGTTTGTCTCTGTGCAAAATAGCCCAAACATTACAGACAGATTTTGGTGACAATTTCAGGAATTGACAGAGCAGACGATTCATTTTTCGTGGTGATCCAGATGAATTATTGAAGGATCTTTGTATCATTTCAAAATCTAGAACAGGGGAAATAGGGGTGAAAACGAGCTGCTTGGCGGAGGTCCGCATATTCGGGTGCTATTCTAGTTAATTTGTAGTTTGTTATTGTAGAAATCCAAACAATCAGTAAAATAATTATAGCATTCATTGGTTCCATGCCTTTTAGCAAGATTATAACTTCTATTAGGTCACATAATTTAGTTTTAGTACAAAACCTAAAATACTAAACCTAAAGATATTGTAGTACTTAAGAACTTCAACCATAGGGTATTTTTTTCTACTGGATTTATTAACAGAATTATGACGTCTTTCATATGGCCACTGCCTAGACTCATCATAAAACTTTAATGCATATTTTAGAGGCATTCCCCTTACCTCCCTTTAAATATGCATTTAAATAATTAATTCTAATAAATAAATTTTCCTTAAAGAGTGTGGTTATATCCTACATTATAGAAAAACATTCCACCAAGTCTGTCTAATGTATTAAAAATAAAGTCCAAATATATTGCCCTTACTTCCACTCTGATGGTGTGCCAGGGTCCTGTCCACTGGGGTTGAAGAAGACCTCCTGTGACAGCGAAATAACTGAAGAATTGGTTTCGCTGTCTACTGTGAGCACTGGATGCCCTCTCTGATTTATCCATGGATCCATCTTATCTTTAATGTTGATAGGCTCTCCGTCTGGACCAGTCACTCCATCTTCGATGATTTGCTGTAAATGAACATCACAGTTTGATTTTTGCATATCCTTTATAAGTACTAATTATTAATATAAACTGTGCGCTGTCCAATTTAACCTAGCTTTTATATCTAAAACCCATATCAGGCAAACTCAATAAGAACCTCGTTAGAAAGTTAAAGAAGGTATATGTATTTCAAAACAAAAGTTTCTTTACTTTATAATCCAAAGCTTTGTTATTTCACAATCATTTTTCGCTTTTAATTTAGAATTATGTTTTGCATGTCAATATGAGGAATTCAATAATAAATGAAAGTCGAAATGGTCCAGAAGCATCTGGTATTTGTGTAAAATACATTCTCTCTCATTGGTGACATGGCAGAAATGATAGTAATTTAGTAAATAGATGTTGTACCTTCATCTGGCTGGAATATTTATACCCCTGTTCCACTGTTGCAAGTTTACCTCATAATCTGAACATATATCTCAGCGGTTATATAATTTGTCTTTACACTCAAAAAGGTTTTCCTGAAGCATAATGGTGGCGGCCTTCAAACATCTTTGAAAACCTGTTGCGAGTGAGCTTTTCTGTCCCGAGTACTCACAACTGACCTTTTGCTTCTACAGGAGTTGTGCTTGATCTTTAGGATGCAACAACTAATATTTTACTGTGTGTTAATTAATCACGCTTGTGAACTCTTTGGCAAAAGTTGAACCAGAGTAACTTTGTTGCAAGAGAATATTAGTCATAGGAATCCCCTGATTACTCCATTCAAGTGGTAGAGGCTTAGTGTTATGAGCTATCTTCATAAATCATTGCCAGTTGGGAACAAGTTGTAAAGGTTTGGTTGTTATCAACTATGTTGATAATTCTTCTGTAAACATGAAACACAGTGATCTTATCCCAAGAAAATTGTTAGTCACAGAAGTCACCAAATTACTGCACAACAGTGGTTGGGACATGATGTTTCAAGTAATAATTTTGATTAATAATGGTTGGGAGTAGGCTGTAAAGGCAATATTTCAGTCACACCACAGATCTCTTCGGTCAAATCAAGTGGTTTGTCAGTTTGTCTGCCATATTTTACAGGACCAATCACAGCAACATCCTGATTTTAAAATCTTGCTCCAGGGGTTTTTGTGTAATATTGTTTTGTGTAAACCATGTTCTTACAGGATATGAGACCATAACATGATGTACAGGGAATGTCTTCTGAAGACAACGGAAGTTGTTCCCATCTACTGTGTCGTGGTGTTTGACCCCTGTTAACACCTAGGGTCATATTGGTACAAAACATCGGCATATTCTGTGTTGTTTTTAGTTGTATTGAACACAGAGGTAAGAAGCAAATGGCCACTTGCCAAACATTTTTACAGCTTCATTGAACAGTTGATACAATTAGTCCTAATTTAAAGCAGTAAAATATTTAAAAGTTATATTATCATGTAGAATAAGTGAATATATAAAAAGATGGTAACCAAAATTGTACATACATAAACTTAAAGGCATCATGCAGTATTGTTGGCAAAGTTACTTGCATTAACTCTCGATTCCAAAACTCCAAAAAATATAGTCTAAAAAGGTTTTTACAGTCTGCACAATCTACATTCTTATGGTGTCAAATTTGAGGCAGTGCAACAATGCCTGGAAATTATTTTTCCCTAATATTGATAAAATGCAGTGTTCATTACAATAAGAGAAAATAGTAAATTCACACACCTGAAGGGTGTATTGTGGTTTAACTTTTAACAAATACACATACATACATGGCTAGAGTTATTTTTTGTATTCAATGAAATATTAAGTATGCTATAACTTACCTCGTTTAAAGCTTGCCACAAATCATCAGTGTCTGCATTGCCATAAGCAAATCTGTTTAAGTATCTCTGTTAAGACAAATTATATGGTGATAGGTGTATGGTATACTTGGTTCAGGTTAATGCTAATGCTATGTTTCTAGACACAATATATATCAGTAATTGGATAATAGTAATAATCTGTCACATTTGTTTTGTAGGCATGAAGTATTGATTTACAAAAATGATTTTACCAATGTGCAAGTAAAACTTGCCTGCAACCCACGTCTTAAGGTATCACTTCCAATGGCTTGAGAAATCATGCGAAGAATAGCACCACCCTACAATTATCAGAAAATTTATCCAAGTACCTAAAACATAAATATTTGGACAAAACTCAGTATACCTCTGATAAAAAAGTTACACAGTCAAATTGACATTCTGTGTGTGACAAATAAATAAACATATACTTCAATCAATTTGATTTCTTTCTGTTATCAAAGTGTGTCACCTGAGATAGTTATATTAGCAACCGTGATATCACAGTATGTACAGTTTCAGGGCTGGATATTCATTTGCCCACTTGCCCATGGCAAGTAAATTTCCAGTCATGGCAAGTGGATTTCGTGCTTCACTTGCCCACATGGCAAGTAACTAATAATGGGGAAAGTCATACTTTTTCTTCTTTTAAAATTTCATGCTTGTTCAAATGTATTTTAAGTCTGACGACTACTACTTTTAAGGTTCCCTGCAAGACCACTAAGGGACAAGTTCGGCCCTAGTAACATGACACTGTAAATTACTAGCAACACGCATGCAGAAAACCTTATTAAAACGTAATTAATAATCTCATGACATGTTTGATAACCTCTGGAACAACACAATACGGGCAAGCAGACTTTAGTTCAGGCTAAGTGAAATTTTTATGCCACTTGCCCTACCAGCAATCGCTGAAAAAGGTTAATGTCCAGCCCTGAAGTTATAACAGTAAAGAAACTACAATGGGTATGCTTTAATTATGAAAGATTAATAAGACAGAAGTTTAATTTTGAAGGAGGCAACAGAGACAGGGGAAATGGATGTTATTAGCGACTGTTTCCAAAATGTAGGTACATCATGGGGAAAAGTATAACAAAATTGTTTCACTGATTTGTGAATGGATCAACAAAACTGAAGTCACAAGTGGTAAACCATCACTTGACAGAACCTATTGGTATAAAAGACTGATACAAAAGGGATGACCTGCATCTTATTATTTGAGGTAACTGGATCGCAGAGACTTACAGCAAGTGAGGCAGTTTTGAACATTGATCAATATTTAACTACACACATTATGTCTACAGAACAGATTCGAGTGTATCTACTTCATTAAGAGAAAATTCTGGCAGCGCCGTTTGTCCCATTCCCTTAGTTGCTAAAGAGTAGTGTATAATATTGTCTACTAACTTTTCCATATGTGAAGGTGTTAAAACTCTGAGCTCCCTCTTGCACTGTTTCTGCTTCAATTCTAACAGGAAGTGACGAGTTTACACTGTCAGCATCGCTCACTGAAAAGAGCCTCTCCGTAATTTGTAACTGAAACTACATGGAAAAACTTGACATATTAGAAATGTTTAAATTTGTAACTAATAAGTCACCTATGTATCCTTAAGGACTTAGATATGCCTCAGAAAAAGATAAATTGAAATAATACTTTACTAGTTTATCATTATAATAGAGTATTCTATTACTTGTACTAATAAGATATCATTTTAAAGATTTGGATCATCATTGTATCACATAAAATACATAAGAGGAAAGTAACAAGAGCATTCTGGGACAATAAGTAAATAGGAAAATCTGGTTTTTTTTTGTGTCCAGATAGTGATTCAGGTAAGTCTCAAAATTTAATTAAAGTTCCAACCACTAATATTTACATAAACCTGCAAACACACAAACAAACATATGGTTGTGTAAATAATACCCCATTGGAAGACAGAATCATGTCTATCACATTAATGTGTATTACTATGATTCAAAGCATTGAAGGCATTTTACATCAACAAATGAATGAAATATTAAAAAACTATGTATATCTTAATATTTGACACTTTGGGTTTTATTGGTCATGTCAATGTATAACATGTAAGGCTCATCTGCCTTTGTGACCGAATGGGTAACACAATCGCATGTGAACAGAGTGAACCTAAGTTCTTTTTTTGGTCAGGCAGATACATTGTGGATTGTATGACCTCATGAAATGGCATGTTCTATTATCAGTGGAAGACGACAGAACCTTAGGGACATTGATAAGTAGTCATCACAGGACCTCCGTCTTGTAGTTTGGGAAATATCAGGTACTATAGCTTGACCCTTACTAATGTTGTGGGGCTAGGTCAATTAGCTGTCCGAGTCCTGTGGTAAAGAAACATTGTAATTGGTATAAATACCAATAATACAATCGCAATCCAATGCAATATACCCCATCTAGCTGTAGTACTTCAAGCAAGGGTTGGAACTGGAAGTAGTTGGCAAATCCCTCATTTAACCATGTATGATTCCAGTAGAGACAAGTCACAAGGTTACCAAACCACTGAAAGTAAAGTTAAGTCAAGTGTTAATCTTTGCAGCAAGAAATATATGCATAATATTCATTGATGTATTTGTTTATGTAAATCTAAGTGTTGCATTTTGCAACAGAGCAACATCTGGGAAAATGCCTTTGATACAATTCTCCCTTTGTACTACTGATACAATTAACTATGCTGCAAAGAAAATGATATTCACGGATTAATGAAATGTACTTTTGAAAATGTATTCATATGGGTTATGCCTTTTACATCGTGTTTTAAAGAGCAATATATATATTTTACAAGGATTAAATATGTAAAACAAAAAATAATGAAAACAAAATGAAAATTATTGCTTGGCTAAACAAATGTAGTTCTGACAAGGTATGTGTGCTACAACCATGGATTACGTCTGTTACATTATATTTTAGAGCAATGAGTAGTTTATTCATGTTAGACTATGGTTCAGGCAATCATTCAGACATAGATTTGTCTTGCAACACATAGCCACCACAAAAGATTGATATTATTTTCATTCATCAAAATGTACATTTTGTCGATGTGGGTCAGGACACCCCAACCCAAATAATATTCCATAACAACAAAAATTGGTTTGAATTGTAAAGCAACAGTGTTATTTACATACCATGTGTGCTATCTCATGGGCTATCACTTCAGCCACTCTGTGTTTGACTGCTGTAGTTGTGATGTCAGGGTGTACCAGTAAAAAGTCTTCCCCATAGGTCACCAGTCCCCAGTTCTCCATTGCACCACTCTTTGTAGGTATTGCTATTTGATCTGTGCAATATTCATACATTGCCAGAAGGTTTATGATAATCTTTGTTGATTTTGCCTAAATCCTTCAATAAAATATTATTATGAAAACAATATCTATACAATATTTATAATATATATACACTTAATGATGGGCAGTTTTCTTACCTAATTTCTTTAGAGGGTATGGTATTCCTGTATAGTTCACAAACCAATCCAATATAGGAGCAGAAATGGTGTTGGCAAACTCAGTACTAGCTATGGCATCAGGTCTTGACCAGATACGGACCTAGAATGTAACATTTTGCAATACTGAATGGCAATAAAGTCAAATGGTTAAAGTCAATGATTTAAAGATTGTTAGTGAGATTAAAGCTAAAAGAGAAGTACAATTTAAATATATATAAATGTCATAATGTAAAATAAGAAATGTAGAATCAGTCACAGTTTGTGAAATTTGCCACTGAGAGAAACCCATTAAAACAAATATAAAGTGTTCAAATTGTGTGCTAACTTTACATAAGATACAGTTTATCTTACCATTTTGAATTGACTTTGATAACTCTATACATTATCCTATATGTCCTAATTACCTGAACTCCGCCCTGGCTTGTAGATTCAACATAATCAAAATCAGAGATGACAAAACACAACAAGTATGTTGACATCACCACGGTCTTATCAAAAATGGCTGCAAACCATCCATCCTCTCTGTAAAGCAGACACAGTATAACATCATGTTTCTATTTATCAAGTATGTATATTTGGTTATCAATTAATCTATGCTTGCAAGAAATGTGATTAGGCAATTACTACATACAGTAGAAGAAAGACAACAACAAAAGATCTTTCTTGTAACTGCACACATTTCAAACTTGTTGTTATCCTTTACTCAATTGTTTTCAAACTGCAAATAACATTGAAGTATTTTGTACCCACTGTAAATTGTACACAAAGAATAATTACTTCTGTATATGTTATGTTCAATAACAAAGCTTTCTTTGGATTAAAATATACACTGAGATAAGTTCAAGTTTTAACAGGCATCATGTGAGAAACAATAATTTAATTAATCTTACATACGACTTCTTGATGGGCAATAATGCTCTTTTCAAGTGAGATCAGCAGCCTATATTGGTTTACGACAAATCAGCATACAGCTTACAAACCTACACTTATGTACCAGTGTCCCCAGTTTGCTGGATGATGAATTAATTGCTTACATTAATTTGTCCCAAGTTTATTTGTGTACTAACTTACTATGATAAGCGATATTCTAAGCCAGGCAAGAGGGCAACAAATATTTTGTTTTTCAAGCTGAAATTTCTATAACCTAGGTGGTAATACAGACGGTCTAGACTAAATTATACACCAAAAAACAGTTACCTTTCTTCTACGATCCTTGTGGCCATATTGGATAATGCTCTGAGAGGCTCCTTATACAGTAAAGTAATATTGAATGTGGATTTAAAACTGGGTTCATCAAAACATGGGAATGTTGCTCTGGCATATCCAGGGGCAAAGTAGGAAGCAGTGAAGTACCTGGAAGAAAGAACATGTAGAAGGATGTCTGGACCCACCTTTGTTCAGTGGTTTGTAGAGGCATGTTAGATAAAGCAGACATCCCTTGTCTGTACAATAGTGTCACATTGTAGGTGGCTTTGAACCAAGGCTCATCAAAGTTTGGGAATGCCATTCTCGACCCAGAGGATTGGAACTGTGTAGCAACAACATACCTGAACAGGTGTAAAGATTTTGTTACTCATTGAAGAAGCATGTCTGATTTTTTCATGTTTCTTGCATATTTACACAAGTACTTGTAACACTACTTGGGGATATGGTGCATTTTAGATTCCAGTTTATGTTCTTAGTGTAACAGTTGACAAGAATCAAAAAGCACACGTGGACATGTATTAGTCATAATGTTAAATGGTGGATGGATTTGTGAGATATAGAGTGAATACATTTTAAACCCTGTTTTAAGTTAAAATGTGAGCGAATTTACCAAATTAGCGTACTGGCATTTCAATAACAACACCAGTTCATATCCAATATACACATTGATTTTTACTTCAGAGATTTTGCTTTTTGCTTTCTACACTTCCCTGGTATTTTAGATGATTGGCTACACAATGCTCTTCCTGGTGAGATTCATGGGTCTGTCTCTTGAATCTTTCAGAAAAAAATCTTAATTCCTACCTCCACAACCAATGCAGACCTACCTTATTCTCCATATTTCCCTGACGCTCTCTGATGATGATTGACCCTATATTTCTGTTCCTGGACACTGTAATTGGTTGACTCGTTTTAATGCTGTATGCTGTAGGGGCTTAGAGTCCCCTCAATAAATGGAAGATTAAGTGCTATAAAAGTCCAATAAGAATAAGAATGGTATCCACAAACAACCTATAAAGTGGCTTTCATTCTATCATGTCAGAGTTATGGTTTGACATCACAAATATAAAGAAGAATGAGGCCAAATTCACACACATTCGCCATGCCCCCTTTAGACCAACTGGTTCTTTTGAAATAGATCTGGGTCCGATATCACCACAGGTCTTAGTCTGGTGTCAGGCTCAAAATTACGACTTTTGTCTCAATGTTTTTTTTGGAATATTTTAGTTGAGTCCATGACTTTATGGATTTCACAAATATGGTCTCAGTCTCACCTTTGCCCGAGCCACTCGCTTAAATGCTAAAACTGCTAGGTAGTGGGCTTAAGTCTTGTAAACAAAGGCTAATATATGGCTGCCATAGTTCTGTCACCACTTCAAAATTTTAAGTAGCAAAAAAAGAGGATATAAGCGTATAAAATACCCCCACTAAATTAGTCTTTGTGCGATTTTTATGAGATTAGAATGTGTGAAACAAATGATCTATAAATTGTGTAAAATATTATTACCAGAAATAAAGGGTCCCTTGGCACAGAGCACCACTGTGGTTATTTGATAGGCTTGGTTTCAACCGAGACCCCTTCTTTGAAATCTATTTGTCAAGAAAATTTATTTGAGCCAAAAGGCTAAGATTTGAGAGAGTTATTCAGCACGAGACCTTTTATGAAACAGATTACAGCAGTCTAATGTCTTATGATTTATGCCTTATGAATTGGATGGTGTGCCTTAGAATCCATTGATACGGAGATTAAGCACGTGGACAACTGATTGATTGATTGAGTTATGTGAACCGGTCATTGCAGCTTTACAAAATAGCAATAAAATTGATGTTTCTATCATTCTCATTTGATATGTAGAGTAGGAAATCTAAAATTCGCCACCTCTAAAACCTTAGTTAATTTTATGAAGAAAATTATGTTTTTGTCTCACAATTGGTATTTTTCAGTTCAAAAAGCCTTAATTTACTATACATTCAACAAATCTCATCACAATTCATTTATTATATTACTATTTTTACATGTGGCGAATTTCAGATGTGTGGCGAATTTTAGATTTCTTACTCTACTAGAAGAAACATATCATTAAATATTACTTCAAGCTCTTGTCATTTCAACTCTTAATGATTACAATAAAAGTTAATTTAATATTATTATCAATCCTGAGCTCTGTTTAATCTAAATAGAGAGACATAGAGACTGGATAACATTACTGGTATTCCACTGGGCCATATACTATGGCTAATTAGCATTACAGGTCCGCAAATAAGTGCCGTTAATATTTCATTAATATCATATGCTATTACTGCATTTCATACATTGTTAGAAAAGCATATTACCGAGCTTCTGCTCGTCTTGGTTACATGAAACTTGAAGCAGAAATGACAGAGAAATCGCAAGCTAAATATTAAAGTTTTTTATGCTGACTTGTACATATAAGTATAGATACGTTTGATAGCATGGTGGTGGAAAATATCAGTAAAACATCTCATATTAGACATATAAAAATATCACTAATAAAAAGGAATTTACATATTCATGTATATGTTTTACATATGTCATTCAGGAAGTTTTTCCTATTATAATCACTGGAAAATCCTATCAGTGTCAGCTGTTGTCACTGAAGTCACATTGTTACTTGTAATAATTGCAAAAAGTAAAAATTAATGTCATTTGAATGTCAGCTGTTATATATTCTAGCTCTAATTTCACACTGCGATAAGGCTTTGGCGTAAGCTTTATATTCCAGTAGAAAAAATGAAAACGTATGTCTATTGTATTACATTCTGTTGTAAAATGGTAACTGAAAAGACTTGAGAGATCCCCAGTTGTTCAGTACATTTTAGGACAATGTCCTTTAGTTCCCCAATGGCTATACAATGTTGGAACAGTGATGGGTTTATTTGCTGTAAAAATCTTGAATAGATCAGGGTTAGTACTGAAAAAAAAATAAATCAAATTAAATGTCAACCTTAAACTCAAACTCATCCACAGTCTTAAATTAAATCTTAGCCCTGTTTAAGTATAATTAAATATAATCCCAACATATATTGCTTATAGGTCACTTTGTATTTAACTTTAGGTAAATACTCACTTGTGAATATTTATTTTATTGGAGTTAAAATTTATATTTATGGCTAAAATCCTAAATCACGGGGACTATGCTTGTGTCTGAATTTGACATTGAGGATTTTTATGACAACTAACCCTGATCTCATTACGGAAGCGGTAACCGCCAAGTAATTTAAATGTCTAACTTAGACACTGTTGATTTATAAAGGGCAAAGTTGGTGTTGTACATCCCTGTCAACAGCTAAAGTCTTGGCCAGGCACTCAGAGATCCCCACTTGTCACCAACTGGATTTGAGTCCACAATCGCAGGGGTGAGAGCCAAACCATTAAATAGTAAACTTGTTAACTACTCGACCACTAAGGGTTTAGTTGCTTTATGAATTACATAATGATTACAAAGACAATGTCCAACTTACCTCCTGTCTCCAGTGGCATTTGTGTAGTAATCCCAGTACATGCCATATGCAACAGAAGGTTCATACAGTGTGGCCTCAAAGCTCATACTGACAACATAGACAGCTCCCACTACCAGGGGGTCATTCAGGTACAGGGCAAAGATCTGCAGTTCATGGTCAAAGGCAAACCCTCTCCACGTAGGATCTTCAGGTTGGATTGGAGAGGTTTCTGACACACTAGTTACAGAAGTGTGTAGAAACAGAATTAGAAATATATATTCTGGAGTATATTATATATTTAGTCAAAATAATATCTGTCTGGTTAATTGATCTAATTCTAATTGGACTTTTATAGTGCTTAATCTCCTCTTTTCAAAGGGGACGCTAAGGCAGAACAGAACCTAATTTAAGTAGCTAGGGACAGAAAAGAGGTAAACACCACAGAGAATGCAAGGGGATGATTAGAAGAAGGTGGGTAAGCCTTGGTGTACATTTAGGTTTTAAGCTGCTTTTGGAAAAGGCTAAGGAGGGGGACACACACATCTCATCAGGAAGAGCATTCTAAACAGTGATGGAATCAAAGGCAAAACTATCACCAAACTGTTTGCCAGATTTATGAATAGAGGGTTGGAACTTTGGAATGACAAGGAATTACCACCACTCTGACTGTGCCTGGTATAAGAACTGCTGTAGGAAGATATAGAGCGAAACACTTGGGAAAACCAGTGTGAAGAAACTTGTAAATAAGTGTGCCTGTTTTACAAATTAGGCAATATTCAACAGTAAGCCAATGTAATTTCATAAGTATGGGAGTCATACTGGTTTATCTACTGGTATGTGATCCAATTCCAGCAGCACTATTTTGGATGCACTGTAATTCACGTAGACTGAACTTGTAGAGACTCCTGAAAAGTGAGTTACAGTAATCCAACTGACTATGAACAAGTGAATACCTGCCCACACATTGGGTCACTTTTCAGAGCCATAATGATGAGGTCATCAAGTAGAAATCAAATATATATGGATAAGAAAGCAAGGAAATGTGTTTCCCAGGCATAGGGTCATATTGAGACAGCCCTTTAGTACTGGCACTTGCAGGCGTTGAACCCATGCAGATGCCATCCTATCTATTTCATTTATTTGGGCTAAGCATTGCCTCCAACATATTGTATAGGTTATATCCCAACAGGTAATTTTAAAGGCAGAGCAAACCAGTATATATTAGTTGGTGAAAAATCTTCACAGTAAACTGCAGACCATCAAAAAACAACTACCAACTTTCCCATTTTGGGACGAGTCCGGAATTCGAACTTCCAGCCTGAGAAGTGGGAGGCGAGTGTGTTACCATGATACCACTAAGCCTTGGTGATAGCCTGTACTAAGATGTCAAACTTGTTGGGAACTAAACCTCTGAGGTCCTGGTGTTTACTGGGCATTGGTAGATTCGTTTAAACAATCATTGATATAAACTTTAACGCCATTAAAATCCTTTATTAAAGATGAACTTTACTTTTATAAACAAAACAAGGTGGCTTAGAAAGTCCACATATCCATTGTCCATGCATGAAACATATACTGTACAGATATACAATAAAATGACACGTGACATAATCTAACCCTGTGAATTGAAATGTTCCTGTACGTAGTATTGTAAAGAACGAAATACATTCCAATAATGAATAAATACTTTGGCTGTAAAGAGCTTTCAAAGTGAAAACTAAGATGATGGCAATTATATACACTCACACTTTATTCTCAGTCTCCAGCTTTTCACTTTGTCTTTTGGAGACAGGCATCTCCAGACAATTGTACGAAAATTATATAAGTGATTTGGCCTGTAAAGAGCCACACATTGAAAGTGTTAAGAAATGTAAAGAATAAATGGTTACCATGACAACATCTGCTATCTTATTTGGGTGAAAATTAACACAAGCTCTCCTCCCAGAGACAAAAATGTCCTGAACATATTGTGAAAATATGATAGCCAGTTTTGTGTTCAGAGAGCCACATACTGAAAATTGTGGAAAGTTTAAAGAATAAATGGTTATCGTGAAAACAGTTTTTTTCAAGACGTTGACCAATCATTTACCAGCACGAGCTCTCATGAAGAAAAACACCTTATAGCCTTTGTAAGTGTCCAATATTAGAAAATAATAGATTGCTGACTTAGCCCCTTTGTGACCTCATAAACAATCCACCTCTCCTTATACTGCAGAGAAAATAAGGTTCATCTCAAGCGAACACTTATTAAAAGGACTATAATCTATATTTTAGATGTGGAAAGGATTTGCCAATATTGGCATGACATAGTGACAGGAAGCGGTAAACACTTCGACTCATACAGCAAGAGAGAAGCATATTTTAAGAATCTGTTAACGAAATTACTTATTATTTACTCTACTCAGTGTATAAATAAGACAAATGTGTCAGGAGAGATAACTTTTTAAATTCCTCATTTTAAATTCTACATTCATGAAAAAGTCTTTGTAAACTTACCTTACACTTATTGAAGAAGAGTCCACATTTATATTGAGCTGATTGAAGTAGATGACACTTGTTTCAGTGTGTACACCAAAATAGATATCCACATGGCCACTGAATAGAAATGGTGGTTCTCCTGAAAGCAAATTACACAACCTTTTTAGCAAACAATATTTTTCTTCAAATATATTGGATAAAACTCTCACCCAGGTTTGGTTCCCATTACGGTGTCAAGTGGGAAAAGCTGGTAGTTGCTTGCTGTTGGTCGGCAGTTTACAGTACAGAAGAACCCTGACGAACTGTATGTACTGGTTTCCTCTGCCCTTCCAGCTACCCATCGTGATATGACCTGTACAGTGTTGAAACCAACGTAAAACCCCAAAATAAATAGATAAATCTTCAAATATATTAATATATTTCTATTTGTAACATATAATGACCAATAATAATGTTAGAGAGGTCACATCCTGTCATAAAGTTGGCAATGGGCACACCAGTGCAGACTAACTGGTCAATATACAAATTGCCTTGATAGATATAAATAACCAATTATCAATCTGAATGGACATTTCTCAGCTTTGGAGGTTTCCCCCACCTTGGTAGTTAGTTTTGTCTCCTTTGCAAACACTGTTTATGATATAAAGTGGAGATTCTCCTGGTCACTTTTGTTAAAACCCAGGGACAAATTATGCTAATTGACCAGACCATGTGCAAGCAACATTAAAGTGACATTTTGGGGCATGCAAGATCTGTCAGCATCCAAATTATATTGCTTGAGTTTACCTGTTACAAATGTATGTCTATAAAAAATAAAAAAGCCAAAAGGCAACCCCCATCATCGTACATTTTTATGTGCTTTCTTATTTTATGATAAAATAAAGGTATTTCCTTATTGTCTGTGCATTGTTATAATTATTAACATAATTACTTTTGTAACATTAAGTTTGGATATCATTTTTGGAATGAAATTGCTAGTGAAAACACTCTCTTTGACACATTTGTTGTCCACACAAAGTCACCTAGTACAACTCCCATAAAATCTAATATGGATAGTGTTGCCAGTATCATTTGTAAATAAACAAATCAAACATAAATTTAACTTTTCATTTAGACAGAGATAGTTAAAACAATACTTAGGCTTTAAATACCATAAAATTTACATACGTGGAGCACTGATACTTTTTTTAAATATTGTACTATATGGTGTAGATAATGTATGGAAAACAAATATATTGCCATAAAAGAGAGTCAAACATGACTATGTGTTAATTATATCAGTGGTTGGCTAATATATGTCATGGAGTTCACCCAGCCAACATAATTGCAAATGCAGAGAAACAATTTAGATAAAAGTATTTGAATATTGAAGAGATTATTGTAAAATAATATAAAATGAAATTACAAAAAGGTATTGTCTTCACTACAATTATCATGTTGTTGTAAAAATAAGACCGCTGTTCCACTGTAGCAAGTTTTCTTCCTGATTGCCCTGATCATGTTGGCTATGGGGACAATCTAATACATTAAGGATGTTTCAGTTAGCATTTATTTCCCAAGTTGTTGTAACTGAAATTTTTTGTGTTAGGGCTGGGAAATGGACAAAACAGATCTGTGCCAAATTGGCAAATTGACCCCCTGAAATCTTGACCATGTAAACTTGGCCCACAGGTGGAAACAATCAATAAATGTAATAAAGGAGTACTTTTTGGGTGCTTAATATCTTTCATATCGGTTCATGATGATTTGTTTTCAATGTTTTAATCAATGCCATTGATGGTCTGTCATTTGCTCACTTGTTAAGTTAGAGTTATAAAAAGTGCAATTGGTTTGATGGAGATTAAATGCTATAAAAGCTTTATTGAATCATATATTAGGTTAAACCCATACCTTCTGTACACCAACATAAAACTTTTATGATCTTTTCCCTATGTTTAACATAATCTTTATGTGGAACAATTTAACCAGGTTTTTTTTCCTGAGGGCCTATTGGATTTGGGTATTTTATCTTGGGATCAATCTGGTGGGTGCAAATTTGGTAAAAATGCCAATTTGTCTATGATTCATTAGGACTCATCTGTTCTGTGATAAAGCCTATATTGTCCACATTTCCCATGATGCAACAAATCTTTCCAAAAAGTGACTGCAACTCAGTGTTATCAGAGTTATTTTTATCAATTGTGGTAGTGATAGAGCAGGTTATAAGTTCAATATTTGGCTGGTGAAGCCAATCTTTTTATTTTAAGAAAATTAAATAGAATTTATCAATTTTACCAGTTTCCTAATGTTTATTAGAGTCTGACTTCATTGATCTGTTCATAGTTTACCATTTGTTATATTTGGCTTTGTGTTTTATATAATTTGGTTTATATGGTAATAATGTCAGCTGATACCAAATTGACATGAATTGTCACTGGGTGTTTCATAAAAGTGTCCAAGGGGGCCACGGTGGCAGAGTGGTAACACTCTCGCCTCCCACCTCTGAGGTCGGGGGTTCGATCCCCGTGACGGCCTTAAGTGGGAAAGCTGGTAGTTGCTTGCCGTTGGTCGGCAGTTTACAGTACACAACCCTAGCGAACTCTATGTACTGGTTTCCTCTGCCCTTCCAACTACCCGTCGTGATATGACCTGTACAGTGTTGAAAGCGACGTAAAACCCCAAATAAACAAATAAACATAAAAGTGTCCAGGAGAATCTCCACTATATCATAAACAATGTATGCAAATGAGGCAAAACTAATTACCTAGGTACACAGCTATATTGCCGAGAAATGTCTAATGAGATGCAGATGTATACTCCGGATGAAGAAATATGTTGCATATAAACAACCGATAGGGCCACTTGAAACCAGGCCCAAGTTCATGTGTGAAAGCTGGTAGATGGTTGTCATTGATCAGCAGTTCAGAGTCAAGAACCTTGACCAACTATATGTATTGGTTTCCACTGCCCTTCTAAGTACATGTGACAATATAAACAAAAAAGTACTATGCTTGATGTAAAATACTAAATAAATTTATAAAGTGGCATCTTGCTCAGGTTTTATTTTTAGTTCCTTGAATTAATGGTTTTGCCAATACAACCTTGGTGTCCTAGTGCAGAAATTATTTCCAAGACTATTGCACCCGACTGGCCTTTTGGCCGCGAATATCTAGCCTTAGTGGGACTTTGAATTGAATTTGAAGTTTATAGGCAATTGGTATGTGTGGTTTTACAATTTATACACCAGTTAAATGAAACAGGCTGTCACTATAGAAACGTCAAAACAGACCACCTCGACTTTCACAAGCCAGTTACAGACCTACCTGTTCAGATTGGCATACACACCACCATAATGAAAAATGGTAGGTTCTTGCTGGGTAAAAATTCTGCTCGGTTTTAGACATTTCTTTTTAGGACTTCGGTGCATTAGAGGATTTATATCAATTTTCAGCTATATAAATGCCTCTATTTATTCTGTTCTATCCCACTGTGTTGTACCATTTTCTCCTGGCACTTATGCAAGATATGACCTCGATTACAGTCCTGTCATAAACTATAAATTAATAGGCAACTAAGACCACTCCATTTTTGTTTTGCTAGACTGATTAAATGTGCGACTACCTGTGTAGATATCTGGCTTCAGTTCTATATTGTAGTGAGACGGGATGAGATCTAGAGGGAGTCGTCCTTTGGTAACATTCTCGTAAGCACCAGGCAGCTCTTCCAGCCCACTACAGTGTCCAGTGGTGTTGCCTGATTCAAAAGGGGGGCATAAATTACTCACACTTTTACTTTACATTTTTCATTAGAAACGTTCTCCACTTTGGCTGATATTTTGATATGATCTCTGTGTACCGTCCTCCTGGCAAGTCCCAAGAACCTAGCAACTTATTCCAAATTGACGCAGACATGTTAATTGTTAATGCCAATTCTAAATGGAGTTGACTTGACTTTTGTAAACAAAACTTACAACTGTCTGCTGTACTTTTTAACAGACAGAAGGCTGGCAGCACATGGAGGAATTAGGGGTCATTCATAAGGACTATATAGATAGGGGGATACGACCTAAAATTCGATTGGGGCATTGTGAGGATAAACACAAAGTGTATGTTGAACTTCTGAAGGAGGTTTTGTGTCCGTTGGATCCTGCCTCCTGGCAAGATCAGTCACACACACACAAAAACTAGCTTTATATAACATTTTTACAGAAGGTGGTTCTTAGCCTAAGATAGAAATGACTTAATTCTGAGAATGATCTGAAACCAGCTCTAGAACCAGGACTTCTTTGGAAGGATGCCTTTGTCATGCACACATTGGCGACAATGTAGATGTGGAGCCTTTGTTAGAGGTATGGGCTCGGCGAGTACAGTACAGTAGAAATGTGAATATACAAACTCCAAAATCCCAAAACTGGAAAAGTAGATGATAGCCAGGACAAAATTTAAACAGTTTTGCAATTTTAAGAAATTCACTAATATTAATTTCCAGAAATAACTAGTTTCCATTCAGGAGATGAATATATACATGTAAAAAAGACCACAGTTGCAATTAATATCCTCTATCGAAGCTTATTAGCTAAATGTAATGAAAATCACTAAGAATTTCTATTATTCTACAGTAGAAATCTGTCATATTTATGCATTCATATTGACTCTTCCCAACATTGTACTTCCCAACTGTTTTTACTTATTCACATTTTCTCTCTCCAATGAGCGTTGCTGGTTTCTGATCCACCACACAGTATATTTGACCTAAATACCTTGTCATTCAAATCTGGTAATATTTATTATATTCCCCGGTTCAACTTACTTGATTGGTGCTACAAATACATAAACAACTGCCAGTTTTTCAAAAGCTATTTCAGAATTATGTCAGCAGCAAATATGTTATATATATCATCAGGAAGGTGTTTTTACAGAGCTTCTGTCCAATTTTGTTCTCGTTGTATTAAATCTGTGCAGATATTACAGAGGAATTTTAAACTTTAAGTTAAAAATTGAAGTTTACATATGTAACAGTGTCTGTAACTGTTGATTTGTCTTCTCTTATGATAAAAGTTTAAAAATATGCAACTGTCGACTGATTTTTCTATTATAGGAACAAAAGATTTCTTTCCGGGGATGACTGGATATTCGATGTACCAATCTACATTAACTTTCTGAAAATGCAAAACATTTACATAGACCAGTGGAAAAAAGACTTTTACTCACAAAACTGAACAGCACCACTGTGCGCCTGACAGAAGGATAAATTCCACACGAGAAAAGTTATTACCACAACAAAACCCATTCTATAACTGAGGTACACAAGTCAAGGGAAGTGATCTATATAAACACACACACCGAGTTTGTGAAGTCAAGCATCTGGTGAAGGCACACCAGCGCAATAATAGTAAATATTATTGCAAAAATGTAGCATTGCAAAAACATAGCAACCTATGTGGCATGTAAAAATCTACGAAAGTGAGACTTTGCTTTGATGTGTTAATGTTTGTTTACCTGGAATAGATCTAGCCAAAATCTGAGGGATTGTGAAAGTGAATTTGCAAATACAGTGTAAAAATATGTATCAGAATGTTGTAAGTTACCACAACTTTTTTCCGTGGTGTCACTTCCAGCAGAGTAGGGTTAAGTTTTGTCACAATTTAAGTGTTGTCTATACTTATATATTTGTTCACTGGACAGATGTGGTGTTCACAGATATATCATATGCTATCAGAGGTAATCATTTCTAGTGTAACTTAACATGCAAGACACGCACAAAAGTAATTGTTCACTCCTTGTAATCTTATCTTATCTTATCAGACTTTTGAAACAAGTAATTTCTGTAGTGACAGATTCTAAGGATGCTTAAATCGATTTTCCAATGTTAAACACCCATTTGGCAGTTAAAGAACACTTGCCTCAAAGATGTTACTCTGTTGAGAGACCCCAGTGGTCATGTGGCTAATATGTCTTGGCCATTAATCACTTGGATTCGAACCCAGCTATTTGGTTACATGTTATATTCACTGTTAGTATGTCTAGATATGACTTTAGCTAATTGAAAAGGATGCATAAATTTGTTTTAAGCTAGTATAACCAAGAGAGGCATAATCCAGTCTGGTTAACATGGGCCTGTGTTCACAAAGATTCCTACAATTTTTCTTGGAATAACGTTTAAGTCGGAGAAAATTATAACCTAAGAATTTTGTTTTTTTTAGAATAGAAATCTATTCACAAAACAATTCTTAGATAAGAATAATTCTACGTATTGAAGTAAAAGAAGTGTGCAAAGGTTAGAATTTGTCTTAGACTTAACTGTAATTTAAATAAAAATTCTAAGAATCTCTGTGAATATAGATCCTGGTGTGTGAATAGAAAATGAAGACAAAAAACTTAGAAAGAATGTCAAGAGGCTGCATGTCGAATTGTAATCAGTTACTGCTCTATGACTACCAAAGTAATCTTAATTTCAGGATATTATGTACCAGTCTTAAATTTAAATTATATTGTTCGAATACTCTAAGAATAAAAGTTTTGTGAATGACAAATTCTTATTCTTAGAAAAATTGAAAGAAAAGGCACAGTTCTTAGAAATATTGTTAGAATAAGAGTTATTCTTAGAAAAATTCTCAGAAATAGTGTGATTCTAAAAATAAAACATATGTGATAAGGGAAATCCTTATTATAAGAATTTTTCTGAGAAAAACAACAATTCTTAGAAAAATTCTTAAAATAAGAATCTTTGTGAATACAGGTCCTAGTATTCTGTTTATTTGTATAGTGAGTTATGCAAATACTTAGATGGTGTGAAAATCCAGTCTCTATAGATTTATCCAATTAGTTGGTTGTTTTGTACAACTAGCGAGGGACCACGGTGGCAGAGTGGTAACACTCTCGCCTCCCACCTCTGAGGCTGGGGTTCGATCCCCAGCACGGCCTCAAGTGGGAAAGCTGGTAGTTGCTTGCCGTTGGTTGGCAGTTTACAGTACAGAACCCTGACGAACTGTATGTCCTGGTTTCCTCTGCCCTTCCAACTACCCGTTGTGATATGACCTGTACAGTGTTGAAATAAGTGACGTAAAACCCCAAATAAATAAATGTACAACTAGCGAGGTACAAGGAGCGACGTTCCACCAAGCAACCAACCAATATAGAACTATTTTACTCCACAGGGGGCAGTAATTCTGAATGAACTTTTATAATGCTTAATCTTCCATTTCATAAGCAGTCTCTTAGGTGCATATATTTATTTTTATGACATTAGGTTACGTGTTACTATCGCATTAAGACTTTGTAGAATGCAGACTGTTTGTCTTCCCAGAAGTGGGAAACCCAATGTTGAAGCCGCTCTTTCATACACCTTAGAAATTTAAACCTTTACTGCTTGTAAATATTTGGATAAACCTCTCCCATCCAGTCTAACAGCAACCCAATATCATATGACCTCTTCACTGTGTCAAAAGTGACTTTTAAAAGAGTCAAAGTTTAAGGTTTTACATCATGTTCAACATCCAGGGTCATATCGAGACAGGTAATCAGTATTGACAATTGTGGGAGTGGTACCCACACAGAGAGGCGCCAGTCTCTGATTAGATGCCAAACTTGCCAACCATTTTGTCGCTATGGACAGACATTGCTTGTAATATAACACTTAGACTGTAATATCCATAACAGCAAAGTATCTTTTGTTAACCAAAATAAAATTGCATTTTGAAGGACAAAAGACACAAAACAACATGTGTGATCGAATAAAGCTTTATTGATATTTACTATAAATAAACAAAATTGCAATCAGTTACATAGGTTATAATGTAAACCCATAATTATGTAATATGTACACAGGGCATCAATGAAGAAACCAGGACACGGGTTCCCTTAGAATATTGAATAGCTAGTGTTTTGTCTTTTTTTTGTTTCTTTAAATCTTATTAGATCCACATTTGTATTTTTTGTAAAATATGAAATCGTAGTTTCATAGTGCACAGAAAAATGCAAGCAGTTTTTTATGTTTTGATTGTTTTTGTGATAAGTATTTAGAACTCTATATTACTGTGTGATTTGGAGAAAGATTCATTGTTGTTTGTGGATGAAATGATTATTGGTCAGAATCTGTTCTCACAACTTTTAAGCGCTAAATTATATTGTGAGTTGAAACAAGCAGACAATGGTTTACATGTAGATCAGGAGATTGTAATATCACTTACTTGTTGTTCCACTGGGAGTTTACATATAGATCAGGAGGTTGTAATATCACTTACTTGTTGTTCCATTGGGAGTTTACATATAGATCAGGAGGTTGTAATATCACTTACTTGTTGTTCCACTGGGAGTTTACATATAGATCAGGAGGTTGTAATGTGACTTATTTACTGTTGTAATGAGAGTTTATATGTACATCTGGAAGTTGTAGTGTGTGTTATTTATAATTGCAATGAGAGCTTACATATATATCAGCCAATTTTAAGGTGACTTATTTACTGTTTGCATTGAGGGTTTTACATGTAGATCAGGAGGTTATAAGGTGACTTATTTACTCTTGTTAGTGAGAGTTAGTATGTAGATCAGGACATTGTTATGTGAATTTGTAGTTGATGGTTTACATGTAGACTTTATTACTGTTATAATAGAGCTTTTGCATGTTGATACAGATGTAGCAATATTACTTATTTACAACTGTAGGTGAGGATTTTTATGTAGAACATGATGCTTTAGTGAGACTTTAGGTCTTTATGTGTATACAGTGGTGCTGTAATTGAGAGTTTCGAGGCAGCTCAGGAGATTATACCCTAATTTTATTAATTTCCATGTAGAGCAGGAGGTTGTAATGACACTAATTAGCTGCTGTAATTAAGAGAAATATGTAAATTGGGAGGTTGTTTTAGGTCTTAATTCCTGGATTAGTTGACAGTGTGCATGTAGATTAGGCCCTGAGCACTATAATTAGTGGTGTATGCTGCAGAGGGTGGAGTACCACTTGGCACAGTGTAGTTCCATCTCATCATTTCTTCAATGTTGTACAAAAGGTCAGCTGGTTTACTGCTCTTGTGTGCTACAAATAACAGAATGAGATTTAAAATGTTGCTACAAATAACAGAATGAGACTAAAAATGTATAGTGGAATAAATAAACAATTTAAATACTGTATGAGTGCCAATCATAAAAAGCAAAAATTACTTAAAAATATTGAGAAAATATCAGTTTACTTAAAGATGATTTGAATATAACAAGCTTTTTTCAAGTATAAGATTTTATCTATATATAAAACTCAATCAACTACCTATCATTCAGATCAAAGTGTATTTTGTGATGGAAAAACTGTGAGCCCGCTGCAAATCTAAAATAATAACTAATTGCAAGAGTTGTCATGCATATATCTATCAAGCCCATAACCTTACCTTCACTATTATTGGATACCAGAGATATATGCACAGCTTTGATGGTTTCTGAAGCATCCACTGTGTTGATGCTGAGCTGCTGTGACTTGTACATCAGATAATGTTCTATACCCTCTCTAGCAATGACTACATTGATATCAAACCCATGCCATGGGAAAGCCCTACTCACTATGAAATAATTATATGATTTTCTCTCCACGGGATGACTTTTATTAAAGATTTCGTTCACTTTCTCTTTTCGGTAGATGTCTACAATCTCATGAGCAAACATTTTATTGTGCTTATAATTGGCTTTCCTTCCAATGACCAATGTATGATTTAATGTCCCCACGTCCAAGTTTCTTTGAATGACTTCCACAGTATCAACCAGTCCTGTATTAAAGAGTATGTCTCCATGTGCAAAGGCATAGAACGGAGCATCAAAATGTTCTTTGGCATACTGGAACATCGGTCGCAAATGAGGAGTTCCGTAGTCATTGGTATGCGGCGGTGGCCATATAAACCATCCGTATCTTCTTGCATATGTTGCCCACTGATCTTTATGACTGACAAAGAGTACTGGCTGGATAGCAGGTTTGAACTGTGCCCAGTTTTTGATGACCTGTTGATGTGCAAATGTCCTATTGGCATCAGTTACAAATGTTGTAAAGAGAAGAATCAACACTTTGGCTTTGTCTTTACTGTTCATATAGTTATAGTAGTTGGGACTATCTCCATTGGCCCTTCTACTGTCCTGGCCAAAGGTAAAACTGTACTCCAGCTTAATGAGGAAGAGAATGAGTGCAACACCAATTAGCAATACTGAAACAATGCGAGTATTGCATCTTACCACTGACATTCTGTACAGAGACATTTTATAAGTAAATCCTGAGTATGTTTGAATGTAAAGTTGAAATTATAGAAGTCAGCCCAAACGTTAACAATATTGTCATAGACTAAGAATTGCATACGTGGATTATGTATGTGTCAATACAGCTATTTGAATGATGGTAACATTTTATTGTCATTTTCCCTGTCATCTTTGGAGACATCTGTTGAAGCTACATGTAGTTACTATGAACATTTATTGGATTTTTAACTATCAGCTATGTTTAAGAACTTAGAAGAACTGTCTTTAAATAGATTTAACTTTAGCTCTCAATATCTTCCACAGAATTTGTACCCAGTTTAAAGCATTGCCATAATATTGAAAATATTGGCGTGAATGGTTTAACACATCTTCCTGTGCAAAAATGGATTTTGTATAACTCCATACTTCAGTTCTGGCATGAAAATATTTTATTCGTTGATCTAGTTTTATATCTGTTGATGAATGTTATCAATATTCTGTTGGTAGTTTTAACACACACAGCTTTGGGATGTGAAAATCAATACAAGTGATGTAATGTATTCAGATTTGAGCAGGTAATGTTCACTATTTAACAAGTTACAGAACAGATTGGAAGCAATTGCTTGGCAGAACTGAGTCACTGGTTCAAACTCCATGCAGATATATTTCTCGAATATACATTAGATTTGGGCTGTGAGTCAAATAACCACAGATCTGTTGGTAAAAACTTGTTTTTCGATGATGTAAGCCTTATAATCTTCCATATTATACCAAAACGTTGGGTATGATTTGGCAAGCACAGAGTCATAAACTATACAAAGTTCAAAAACAGTTTTCCATTTGTTGTTTCATATCAACAATATAGCCCCTGTTCAACATGAGTCATTTTCAACTATTCTAATTATTGTTGTGCTGTTATATTATTATTATTTATTATTATTTTATTTATTATAGTGACATGTAATATACAATATACAAATGAGAAAACAAGCAGAAATATAACATTGCCAGCCCTGGAGGGCTTATAAGTCACTCTTAATCAAGACCATAATTAACATGGTTATAGTGTGAGATAAATTACAATATTACCAGCATTAGGCAAAAGATGTTTTCGAGTGGAAAATTATACCAAATAGTAACAGTTATATTAATGATGAAGTACATCTACTACAGAAAATATGACACACACCAACATAGAATGAATAAGTATGTTTATTAAGCAAATCCTGTCTTATTCTCCATGCTTGGTAAATAAAATCAACCAGTTGTTTCTCATATGTATTGACAATGATAACAAATTTTTCATTGTCCGATAAACTGTGAAACTGTGAAATATTTTGTACAACAGATTTGAACAGGTTTGATCGTAGATTTTCATAGGCAACACAGTGACACAGAAAGTGTATTTCATCTTCCACTTCATTTTATTTGCACAATAGGCAAGCACGCCCATCTACATTTAATTTTCTAAGTTTATTGGAACTAGTGTCCTTTATAAGATGAATTCTTCCAGTTTCTATTCTCAGTGGTAACACTCCTGTTCTGAATTGAACTAACAGTGATCTTTTTGATTTTGATATGTATATGTTGAGATAGTTTTCTGTTTCATATTTATTTTTAAAAGTTTTGTACACCCTTAATTATGGCTTTGATTCCAGCTTCCAATCATCCTCTGTTTTCACCATAAATAATTCCTTTACATGTTTAGTATTAACAGGGTTTTTGAAAGTAAAATGATTCTGCATGTTTATTAACCCAAGTATTTCTCTTATATCATTTGACCAATTTGCTGTGCATTTTTCATAATCCCGTAGGAAAACTTTTTTAGTAATTCTGCTGGAGTCCATTTTTATCAAGCGGTTCCACAGTCTAAGCATGCATAGATAGTGCCTATATTTGCAAGGGAGCCATCCCATTTCTCCATTTAGTGCTGCCAGAGCGGTAAATTTATGAACACCCAGGAAATATTGTATTGCCTTATTTTGGACACTGTCACACTGTGCACTGTTTTTGGAACCCCATACAGAAGCACAATAGCCAAGAATAGGACATACATGTGTGTTATAAAGTTTAGTGTATGTTTTGAATCTGACGTCTTTCAGGTATTTCAGTTTTGAACTGATACTACCTAATGATCTACTGACAGAATCTGACAATGTGCTGATACACTGAGTGAAGTTTAAATGCTCATCTAGGTATGTGCCTAGGTACTTGTAAGAGGAGCAGTAATTAAGCTGAGTGTTTAGCACTTAATCTCTCTCTTAAAAACAGACTATGAGGTACGTCTTACAGGAAAAGCAGAGATCCATAATCAATTAACCAGACACATAGCAGGAGTCAATCACAGGGACAAACACTGCAGTTAAGCTAACAATCTAGGGTATGTAAGCTTTGCAAAGAGATAAGTTTTCAACTTCTTTCTGAATGAAGAGAGAGAAGTGGGTTTCTTTCCAAAAACCAAGCTCTTTTGTACAAGTTAGTTATTGTCAATTTTACGCAAAGAAAAAAATAGAGAAAGTACTTCTATTGTGTACAACAGTAAAGTACAAAATGCGAAATTAGCTATTCACAGTATGTGAACTTCGACTCTTGGGCACCCTTTAAAAGATAACAAAATAATCCAAAAAGGTGCCGAATTGACAATTGCTCCCTTATTAGCTGGATTTCTGGAAGTAACACCATTGTGAAACATTCTGGTTGGCGTGGACACACTTTTAAAACATTTAACTACCAGGCACACTTGTATTTGTTTTAATTGTAATCATTTTCTATTCCTTTATTCCTCTTCAAATTGGGCCACATCTTTCTTTTTCTTTGGCTTTATTCTGACCGTGCAAAAAAGTTTCAATGGGTCAACTGGTACACTTTATAGTCATATTCTTGCGCACATATTTGAATAAACAACTCATTTAATTTGAAGACATTGAAACAAAAAAAGAAGAAAAGAATCCTTTAATACCCTTTCAAAACCCTTGTCATTGTTTCTGCGATAATGAGATTGAACACAAAGAAGCAGGATGAAAAAACTAGATTATCAATTTTAGAGTACTTCTGTTACATTCCCATTGTAACATTTCCTTTTACTGCACTTTTCTCATTACTAACTATTTATTGATAAGACATATAAAAAAGATCTTCTGAGATAACCCTTTAATTGCTATGAAAAGCCATATAATATAATATAGATAGGCAATTGTATTCTGACAAAAACATTAACAATTGTTGCCTTGTTGTCGGAGTTTAAAGCTGTTATTTTACACACACACCCTTAAAAGCCTGGGTGACATAAAGGAAGGTGCCTATTATGTTGTAATTTATGTATTGCCACTAAATTTAAATAATGTACTACATATCACAATGAACCATGATCTTTTTGTGTACAAAAAGATTATGCATAAACTATTGTCTGAATAAACATAATATGTGAATGCTAAAAATTTGCCACATAAATATTTTCCCCTTGATATTCTATCGCTGCTCAGAATTCTAAATCTTGCGAGTTTTTTTTTCTTTATTATATTTTATCCAAAATATGTAATAATTAGATTTCTAGTAAATATCAAGGCAAAAATTATTTTACAAAACCTGAATGAAAAACCCAATTTTTTACTAGATTGAGGGGCACACCTTGCTTTATGATACATGTTTCACCAGAGTTAAAGGTATCTCTTGTCTCATCAAATATGTGATGTGTGGTCTCAATTAAGCATAAAACCAAGTGTTTCAGCAGAGCTAACGGTACTTCTTCGCTCATCATGTATGTGTTACGGAACCAGAACTGTGTTAATGAACTAAAAAATCATCGTTTGGCAGAGTTAAAGGTACAACTCGTCTCATCATGTATGTTTTATGTGACCAGATTTAACTAACAATCGAGTGTTAAGCAGAGACTCATCATGTACTTAAGCAGAACTGGAGACATCTCTTTCCCAACATTTTTGTGTTTTGTGAAAATGAATCAACCACCAAAACAAATCACAGCACACAGGGAGTCCCAACACAAGAAATAAGACAATTCAATGGAGTTTAAAATTTTATTTCTAATTCTTTTGACATATGCACAATTTTATTTACAACTGTGTTTATCATGACTAGAGCCGGCATTGGAATGAACTTTACTATGATGAACCAAGATTATTAAGATTTAAAGTTCAAGGCCTGGTGACGCCAAAGGTCATATTTTGAGTCACCTTGAAACGATCTACAAAAGGAAAGAAAGGAGAAAACAATACCCCACAAGAGAGATCACTAAGTGATAGTGAGTTCATAGCTGAAAGGTCGTTCCAATGCAAGAAGGTTACTGTTGTTACTAGCTGCTGGTGGAGGAATAGTGTTTCACACACGAAAACCAGTGATCAAAATGTTACTAAACGTTGTATATATGTGGTTAATAAGTGTATAAAGTGAATTTTGATGTAACTTTAATTTATTTTGGATGAGGAGTTCACCAACCCGAATTTTGATGTAAGGAAAGGTTACAGCCAGGCAGATGCAATATGTAAGCCAAGTTTAAAAGCACTAAAACAACAGTGATAATTTTATAATAGAGGCCTGCATTTCATCTAGCTAAAGACAAAGCACCCTTACGTGACCGAGTAATACGGCCCCTTATCTTAACAAAAACATCTCATGAATTGCCTTAACGTAATGGCCTGTAGGAGTGCATATGTATATAAATAAGCAGAATAAATAAGATAATACCAAAATATTTATAGAATGATTAAAAATTATATACAAATTGTAAGTAGTAAATAATGGTAAATTCAATAATGTAAAATTATTTTAATAGAGCATTGTTATTAATTAACGTAAGACATTTTGAAACACATTTTTTTATCATGAATCATACATCATATGACTCAAATCATATCTACTAATTGCAAATACATGTTGTATGATATAAACACCTTAGTGAGCTACTGCAAAGGCAGAGAGAAAATAACAATACAGACTGAACCCTGCTATTAAGGAGATCAATTGAAAAATGTGTTAATCAAGTTACAATTGAAACATCGCCTGCGGTCTTACACCACTGTTCAAATGTCATCACTAATCATAAAACTCGTAAAAAAAGTGATAAACCACAAGATTCCTGAATTTAAAAAAATCAGTCCTACAACCTAAAAGGTAAGCCTTACAACCTACTCCTGATTGATACGTTTCAGTCCACCCAATCCCAGTGAGTTAGATAAGATAAGATGCAGTTGAAGTGATATACTATGGAATTAGATAGGGATTGGGAAAAGCATTTTATTTTACACAGACATACTATTCTACACATTGAAATTAGTTGGTTAATTTACAAAAGGAGGACATAAAAGGCCCAACAACAAAGAACATATATATGAAAGTACATTGGTAATACTATACTATAAAAGTGATAGGTAAACTTACACTGTGAAGTATACATGTGATAATAACATTAAAGTACATTAAAATACTTGAATTACAAATTACATGAAATGAGACAGCTCAATGCATATCAGGTTGAAAGGTCACAATAGGGTCGAAAGGTTATAATCAGAGTGAAAGGTCAAAGTCATGTTGAAAGAGTCAAATTAAGAGGGGGACACCAGGGTCAGCCTGGGGCAGCCAATCCCACAGACACACAAAGGCCTATATCGATCCAACCGGAGAACTCCTTTCCCCTGGGATAGGGGTCAGGGGTCCGGGCCAAAGGTGATAATTTATGCATAGCATAACATACAAATAATACTTGTAATCTAAACCTTCCAGTGGAAGTAACATAAGAAACAAAATAGTCATGCAGCGTATAAGCTGGTAGACCCACATATAACCAATAAGTAGTACAACTAAGCAACTAAACCACTTTCAAACTGACTAGATAACCAATGTGTACCTTGGGGCTGACATAGAATCTCACAAAGTATAACAGGCGTGAGGGGGGAGCTTTTAACACATCAACTTCAAAATTCAAGTGATGGAGAACCCAGTGGGGGTGAAGCCTCAGGCCATTATTTTGCGGAAATCTGATATGTTCTTTAAGCCCCGAGGTGACATATTTGTTTAACATTTAATGTTATATAATTAGATACAATATGATTGGGCAAGGTGAGACTGAACCATTGTGACAAGCAACAACAAGCACAGTCCACCCAAGCCCAGTGAATTAGATAAGATAAGATGCAGTTCAAGTGATATACTATGGAATTAGACAGGGATTGGAAAAAGGCTTTTATTTTACACATACTATTCTACACATTAAAATTAGTTGGTTAATTTATAAAAGGAGGACATAAAAGGCTCAAATCCAATTACATAGTGAGAATTTTTTGGAATGTTCATGCTACTGTGGAAGATGCTTTAGGGGTGTGTTTTAGGTAAGTGTTAATGGCCGATGAGGACCAAAACCCATGGGCTTTAAGGTTAAGGAGTGGTTATGTTCAGCAGTATATGACACTGCTGGTCTTCTAAATGCATGGAACCCGTAATGGGATGAATTTAATCCCATGGAAGAGAGAAGCGTGGAAAGAGTGGCACTAATCATTGGTGTAGTGATAGGGGAGGAGGGAACTGGTGGAAGGGATGTAAATAGACGGGCAGATGCTTGGGCGGGAAAAGACAGAATGACTTTCAAAGCCGAGACAGGACAAAGGGCATTTGGACTACCTGATGTCTGGAGGAGCCTTGCATAGCTTTGGCCCATTTCACTATGATATGGGCTCCAGGTGGGCCAAAAATTACATCACCTCTCATAAAGTGACGTGTAGAGTCAAAGGAAGAAGGCGAGGAGGGGGCCATGGTGAAAAGGCGGAGAAACCCAAAATATGCCACTAAGAAAATTGCTTTATACACATGACCAGAGGAGAATTTATCACATTGGGAATGGGGAAGTTGGCTTTATAACGGGGAGTGTAAGGAGCATTGATTGAGACAGATTTGATAAGGAGTTGTACTTTCCTGTGAGATTACGCAGAGCAGAAACATAATTTACAAGGAAGGGTGCAGTGGAACCATTTTGGGCCCAAAATCCAGAAAACCCAGGATTGTGTCCACATGATCCAATGGGAACTGGTACCAGGTAGCAAATGCTATGAAAAGTCTGAATTTCGACATGTATGCTTCTGATGTACGAGGTCTAAGTAGTGAGTTGATTCTATTGTAGGCTTGATTGAGCAGCACTATGGCCTGAAATTACACAAGAGTATATGGATAGAAAGCTAGTCCATTGACTGGCCATCATGTGAGATGGTGAAATTGATTAGGATTGCTAACCTTACTGTCAAATATTCTTGAAAAGGCATCAGCTATATAGTTTTCAGTTCCTGCGATATGCTCATATGTGAGGGATATACCTTTGGAAGCTGCTAGAAGCCAGACTGATCTGGCTACCGCTTACAAGAATGGATCCCAAATTCTACCCTTCCCTAGAGCACAAACTGCTACTTTGTCATTCATGCGAATTTTAATGTTCAGATTCTCCTATATAATGCTAAAAATTCTGAGAGCAATCAGGACATTCAGCATTTTCAACTGAGTAATGCTAAGGCCATTGGTGGCATGAAAATTTCTGGAAACTGCATCCAGACAGGCATCCAGAAAGACTTCCACTTGTGGTTTTGCTTCCTCAAATAATACTATACCATTGAAGTGACTTAAAAATTGCACAAACCTATTCAAGTCTTTTTTGGTTTCTTCACACAACTTAATATGGCCCATGACTCCCCTAAGAACATTTAAAGGTCTATTCACAAATATACGAGCAGGAGCCATACACCTGTGAATGTACAACAATTTACCTAACAGACTTTGTAGTTGCTTCTTTGTCAGGTATTTGTGGTAAGGTACAGTTGACACAGATTAAGGATGCTGAGAATCTTATCTTGTGGAATTGTGAGACATTGTTTGTCCACATCAATGCAAATCCCCATACAAGTAAGAGACCTACTGGGAGGGGACACTTTCTTAGGGTTGATAGGAATGCCTAGAAATTTGAACAATGAGTGTAAGACATCAAACTCGGCGTCAGCATTTTGACGTTTGTGGATGCATATTACGTCATCAATATAATTGTATATTTTGATATTTTTTATATGACATATGACTTAAGTTGTGCGCTGGCAGAGAGCACTTTCACTTTTCATCCCCATGGGATACTTACATCTAGATGAGAGTTATCTTTCCATCTGAGTCCCAGAAGGTCAAAATCTCTAGGATCCACACATAAGTTCCTAAACACGCGACTAATGTCAATCTTGGAAAGCATGACGTCACCATCCAAGTCCTGAATAGCCCTAACAATGTTATCTACTGAAGGATAAGATAAAGTGTAAGGGATGCTATCATACTGATCATTTTGTATACAGTCATTAACTGAAGCACCATATGGTGCACTTAAGTTAACTATCACCCGACAGGAATCACCCACTTTTGGTCTAGACAATTAGGGGGAGTAATGCACAGGAAAGGGGATGTTTTTACAAGGACCCACTATAGCTTTGTGACTGATTTTTGTTTGAAAATAAATATCAATATCATCTTGGAATTGTACAGCTGATGGATGATTGACCAGTTCAATGTTAAAAACTAATATATTTCTGTCCACACATAGAGGGAAGTCATACTCCAAGTAGTCTAACATAATTTGATCTTCAAAATTATTACACAGGGCTCGCCAGTTGTCTATATTTAATTCAGTGGGTACCCTTATTCTGGCCCCTTTGTACTTGTAACAATTGGTATTAGAAACTATTCTATGGGCCTCAAAGGCCCACTGCAGAAGATTTGATTTATCAATATTTCTTGGAGGTTGAAACAATGGGGTTGGAATGCTAACCTGATTAATAAAGCCAAATTATTAGACTTATTCACTGCAAGGGCTTGGTTATGCCCCACTGTACTGTGTATGAAAAACTACCCTTGATTGACATCTAAACAGTTACACAATTGTTTCAATAGTAATGTTTCAGACAAAGCCACATTGTGAGTAATCCCACCATCTAGTGTTTCTGACGTGTCAGAATCAATTACACTTTCTGACAAGGTGATTATGAAATCACATTTGTGGTCCATTAAACATGAATCAAACACACCAACAATCCCATCACAAGACCCAGAAATTTCATAGTTTTTTAACTATGACACTGTTCACACTGCTAGTATACGAATCATAAATACAACCCAAAGTTTTGAAATTCAATAATCTATTAGTGTTCAATGTTCTGTAAGTAACTTTATGTAATCAACTGTTCTTTTGTGCTTCCTTAGCTTAATCTGTGCTCCTTCTTCTAAAACAATCCTGAACTTTATGAGAATACATTTTTCCAACATCTTAAAAGCAGTAAGAACTAGCATGTTTAACAATAATGCCATCCACTACATGGTCCCTATGTAATTTACAGTTGTTGGCGTTAAAATCTTGGCACACTTTTTCTTTTGAAGTAATCTAGTTAGCTTTTGGTGCATCCCCACTGTTCTTGGTCTGAATCACCCTGGCTTGTTCTGGATCTTTTTTACCATATCTGGTCGCCTCCACGAGCATTTGCCCCGCTCAATGTCCTGTAACAAGACTAAATGGGCATGGCGGGCAGTCACCCAGTTTGTTTCAATGGCATCTTGGAATAAATGCCTTCCATACTCCAGCATATTGTTCCTCACAGTGTTACTGGTTTCATCTTGTATACATCCGAGAAACCCCACCATAAATTGTAAGGGTGAGAGGTCTTTATACTCTGGTAGGGACCCTAGGGACCCCTTTCCCTGGGAAACAATGATGGTGGGGCCATGCTATTTGAACTTTTACTTCATTGTCCCCAGATCTGTGTAAACCAGATTTAAAACTTTTACCTGCATGGGAAGAAGTCGTCCTGGGAAGTCCCTGCAGTCTCTGTAACTGTTGCTGCACTTGATGTTGTGTCCTTGCGTCTTGTTTGAGCCACTGCAGTGAAGGTTGAGAGTTTGCAGACTCATCATCTGTAGCCTGAGAAGCGTGAATGCTGGAGCAACGAGTATCTGTGAGATGTGGTTGGTACAGGGATTTGGTCCTGAGCCTCTGACTGTGACGCTATATCCTCATCAGAACTATGATTGTCACTAATTGCTGGCGCACTACTATTCAAAACTCTCTTACATCTGACCCCCTACAGGTCTAACATGTCTAATTCCACACTTGGAACAACTAGCTGTACTCAATCCTTTGGTAGCTATGAATAAGCAGTTCTCTTAAAATAAAGTAAAATTTTCACATAAAATCTGTAAAAGCTTTTAACACATCAACTTTCAAAATTCAAGTGATGACGAACCCAGTGGGGTGAAGCCTGGGGCCAGAATTTGGTGGGAATCTGGGATGTTCATTAAGCCACAAGGTGACATGTTTCTTTAACATTTAATGTTATATAATTAGACACAATGTGACTGGGCAAGGTTCGACTGAACCGTTGTGACAAGCAACAACAAGCACATCAACATGATCGGAGTATCCCTATGACTACTCGTTTTTGGTAATTCTGGTTCTAATTGAACTTTTATATCACTTTTATATCACTTTTTCATGAAAACAGACTCTAAGACGGCGCACAGTCACAAATATAGGATATAATAATAAGGAATACAAGTGGAGGTCAGAACCAGGGGGAAAGGACAGGGAAAGACAAAAGTCTAAAATTAGGATGGATATGCTTTTGCAAGAGATAACATTTCAATTTTTTTTCTGAAGTAGAAAAAGGAAGTGGCAGAGCTGAACATCGTCAGGCAATCCAAATTTGTTTAACATCATTAGCTCACTGCTTGGCATGACTTGGTAATAGACAATGACTATTAAATGGTAACCTTTACTGTTTCATCACATTTAATGTAATGAACTGGGTACCTTTTATGGCAAGCAGAAATAAACAAACAAAAAAATAACAACTATAACAGTTTATGTATATTCCACATTTATTGCACTAAGAGGAATCTGGCTTTATCTGACAGTTTCAATTTTAAGTCTAAAAGGTTCCTGCAAAGTATGTCCTCTATATGTTGCTTAAAACTTTTGCAGGAATACATTGGATTTCATAACCATATTCCGTACTGTTACACATTGAGTACCCTTCATCCATCAGCAGTTAAAACAGCAATAAAAAATGAAACAACGATATGAGCTGTGCATTACAGTGTCACTTACTACGTTGAACATCAAAAAGTAAAAAAAAGTCAAATTGACACTTTTTTTAAGTCTACAAAATAGAATAATAGGCCCACCCATTTGGATCAGTGACGGTTTGCGTTGCTACTGCTGCACCCATGCTGGTGATGTCACAGAATATGACAGTAGCATTCTTAAATACATTAAAGTAATAACATTGTTCTGTTTCCACGCAAAGCTTTGCACATGCCAACACTGTGATACCCTCCACTCTCTGGATGACATTGGGAAACTGACAGTAGTAATCAGCCCTCACTTCAGTGAAAGTGTTTGACCTCTTCTTCTCCGAGTCACCTAAAATGGCAGAATTCCAACTGTAACCAGAGAGCACTCCAAGAGTGCAGACCTCCACTGAGGCGGTCGAGTATCCAAATATTGTAATTTCACACGAATACTACCTTTTTATTTTAACCCTCATAATCAGATAGCATGAACGATAATGCCAACTGTTAACCTTAATTCAAAATGGGAATGTTGACAAATTGAGTAATCTGAACCACAAACTCCAAATCATTGCAGAAGGGACTGTTGATTGTTTTTTTGTATCCAGATTGTAATTCGTCATTTCTAGTTCATATCTTTCCTTAAGATTTAATCATTTGTTTTCTTTGGCCAGGTCCTACCCACATAAACCAAATTTTAAAAAAATGAGTTCATAAGTATTGGAATAATCATGAGCCTAGACAGAAGAACAAATAAACCTAACAACAGTAATGGAGACCAATGCAAACTTTTAGTTGAGAAGTGGGCATTAAAATATGCCAAATATGGTGGTAGAAGTATATATCAGTTAATGTGTCTAATTTTGGTGCTTTTTTACTTTAAACTAATCCAGAACTTCATGGTTCTTTTAATAATGTTGGCTCAAATAATATATGTGTTATCCAGATATTATTTCCGTAATAATTATATAAATATCAAATCTATTACTTTCTTTTTCTCTAATTGCTAAAGGCTCTGCAGTCAGTTTATTTAAACTATTGAGTTAAGAGTCGTGTTAATGCTTCAAGTTATGCCAATGATGGGATTCACTTGAACACTAACTATCGAATACATTAAATATTCATACTTAAACCTGAAAAATGTATGACAAAAAGCTTTGTAAAGCTTTGATTCTAGCTCATGTTAAAATAATTAAAGATAATCGATCGAATATTAATATATCCTAATTACAATATGGTATAAAATTAAAATAAAACTAAACAATTCAGAGTAAGAATATAGCAGGTCTACCTAAGCATGAGAAGTATCCCCTTATGTCCAGGGCTGTTGACATGTTCAGACCCGACAAATTTCCTGGCTCAGCGCAAATGGAATCTCCAATGTTTGGGTGTTTTTCAAGTATTTCCGGTGCAAACATATGGTTCATTCGACAGTCACAAGAGGCAAATTCAAGACTCCAGTCAATTGGTTCCAAAGCTATCCAAGAATCTAAACTGCAGAAATTAGTAACGAATGGTAATTTTGTATTTGCCAGATCAATAGTTTCCAGGTTTTGATAATGCAGCAAATCTCCGGGATGTATACTGGTTATCGGATTGTCTGCCAAAAGCAGGAGTGAGACACTGGGTCTGGCATCTCCAAAGTTAGGAAATGAAGTCAGTCGGTTGGAACTCAAGTTGATGCCAAACAAATGGATGCAGCCATCAAAATGTCCATGATTGACCTCTGTAATGAAACACCCTGTAAATGACACAAAACTACAAAATAAAATGACAACATAGCAGGGTTACATTTACATTAACTGGGATAAATGAGATTTATGATAAGGTAAAGGTGTATTTTTCTATGCGTGGATGACATTTGTGCCAAAAATCTCATTATTTGGAGATGCTGCATTGATATTAAAGGCACATGCCCAAGCCTTAGGATGATGTGTAAATGTAACACAATTACTCCTAACAGTAGTATGCTTCACAAATGTACAATAAGGGTTTGTAGTAATTTAACTTCTTGTAACTTTCTTCCAAGTTGAGTCATTTTGATTTTACAGATATCACAAAAAGGTGATTACAACTACATTTTGATCATGAAGACTTTTCTTCCAGAGAACTACTTACTAATATGTGTTGACGGTGATACAAGAAAGCTCAAAGCCAAACCATGTGAGATGTCTTACAAGCAAACACAAACTTATTTCTGTCTTTTATATCTCTGTTCACAAAACCAAAAGATAGCCCAATTATGCAGCCGTTTGCATATTTTAAGAAGGATTTCCCCAACCGACTGCTTGTTTTGGATGTAGTCAATTTAACTGTTTTAAAGCTTATATTTTCAGTCGTACACTACACTTGTTTTCACTGTGGTATCTCTTTCCATGACACTATCAGGGGCAGATAAAGGATTTTACAAAAGGGGAGGGGAGTGTAGGTCGTCGTGGGTAAGGATGTTTCATACTTGGACGTTTCGTAGCAGGACCTATCATACTGATAATCAAGTAACCTGAAAAAGCCTGTAACAGAAAGTAGCCTCTATAAAAACCCATAGTACAGTATAAAAGCCCTCAAAATGATGATACATAGCACATGTACACACGCCCTGCCAAGTAGTGTACACAATGTAACATAGGTTTGGGTATTTTTCCAAGACCCACAGGGTTTTTTCTACAAGGGTTATTTGTTGATTCCCTAGTTTTCTATTGTGGCTTTTTCTACAGTTTTTTTACTAATAGGGTTTTTTCCTACACTCAGTTGTCCGACACATACAGCAGAACAAAAGTAAAATAGAATTATAAAATAAACTTCAAAGGAACTTCCCATAATTAAAAGTTGTGTAACTGTAGCAATTTTTTTGAGAGATATACTTTAATCCAAATTTTTATACTACAGTGTATACACAGAAGAGTCTTATACCCTTTGATACTGGGTCAGTTTGATCAAGACACAAGTTTAATAACTGTCACTTTAAACAGGTATAATATATTCCCCTAGTAGAGGGAGATCTAGGAGAGGGGGATTTGTTGGAGGGCGTTGACAGGGACAAAAAGCCCCACGACAAAGGTTATAAATTTTGAAAGGGAGGGGGCGTGAGCCCTCCATGTCTGCCTCCCCAGATCTGCCTCTGACTACTGCTCTTGCTACATAAATGATATTATCTGAAGAAGTGTCATGTTCGATCTTATCGGCTGCCAAGACTGATTATTTATCTTAGGGCTAAGAGGTGTATTTTTGAATTGTAGGGTTGTATTCAAATGATAAGACTATGTGACTTATCATTCTAGCTACTAATGCAAGTCAGTGCAGACCGTAAGACTTCGCATCACATCTCTCCAGCTTTTCCCCTCAAAACCTCTTTTACCATGGCTAATATTTTGAAATAAGCTTGGCATTGCAATCAACAGTGAACAGCGTCACTAAATAAAGTACTAGTTCAACTTACCCTGGAAACTGAGCTGTGCTAATGTATCACAGATGTATCGCAAGTCAGGAACCTCGGTCAGTTGACTATGTATAATGAAGAGTCTAGCCAGTACATCCAAGGTCTGTAGGTCATCTGCATCTACTTTACTCAGAGTGGTGTTGCTCAACATCACAAGTTGCTCTGAACTGCTAATGTCATCTGGAAAACTGCTCAGCTCTGCATTTGTAATGCTATACATTTGACTTGAATTGGCAATACATGTTATACAGATTACTAATAATGTGCAATTCATCCTACTTCCTATAAATTTATCAGTCATTGCACCACAAGTATAACATATAAACAGCTGCAAATGTAACACCTGACAGAGACCCTGGGTTGTTTTAATGAATGTTCCTTCTTTATATACAGACTTAAGAGACAACGGTTGGAACACAAAATATTTTTTTTTTTTTTATAAATTTTTTTATTCAAACAGACATGCAGGTAAGTATTTTCCAGAAAATGTGTGAAATTTTTCCACAGCAAAAGATAACAAGAGGTAAAATAAAGTCTCATGTCTCATCACCTAACAAATAAAGAATAAATTATTTGAAATAGTGATTCTACAATATCAAACATAAAATAAATGATGCTATAACTGTAACAACATTTTCTAGTCACTTGACATAGTATTTAATGAATACATTTACAAATGCATGATTCTACAATATCAAACATTAAAAAAATCATACATTGATAGGTTACAATAAAAAGATTAATAATGGTAATTTCATACATCTAACAAGAATAGTTGTGTTCAAAGAAAAGATAAGATTGTCTTTGGATATCTATGGGAAGTATCTTTGGATTATATACATTCTCATATGGTATGGTGTTAATTATGTTCTGTTATATGTTGTTAAAAATGCCTTCCCATGTTTGCCACCTTTTAGCATATATTTCCATTTTTGAAGTAATTTTGGACAGTATTTTTTGCTCCTCGTATCTATCTTGTATTATCTTCTGAAGCCGAAATATATCAAGTTTTTTCCTTTTTTGAGCACAGCTGAAAATGTAATGTCTGGTTATTATAAGAATAAAGTTTATTGGCCAAAAATGTTCATCTTGTTTTTCATAGCCTAAAACTTTTGTAACATTTGTCCATTCTGCATTGTAGGAAATTTTTGAAAGGAGCCAAGTTTTGATATTATTCCACAGAATTATAACATTATTACAATGGAGAAATAGATGCTCTATGGATTCTGAATCTTGATTACAGAGTCTGCACAAGTTGGAACTTGTCAGTTTCAGTTTATAGAGATATTCATTTGTGCCTAAAATTCTGTACATTATTCGATACTGAAACCAAACGTAATTATTATCAGGGATAGATCTGAAACATACCCTATAAATAGTTTCCCAATGATTGTTACATATCATACTTAGATTCCATTTGACCTCATGCCGTTGTTCAGACCTTTTTATATCTGTTAACTTAAGGTAAAATTTCTTACTTCCCTGTTGTGGGTTAAACAGAATTTCTGCATGGAATGGGATAAATGGTCTTATTATTTCAAAGTTGTCTCCTTTTTTATGGATTTCTAGAAATTTATTCACCAATTTCTTAATTGTATAGTAATTAAGTATGTTTATCCTAATATGATATTTAATTTTCAGCGACTCTATATCCATTACCTTCCCTGCCGAATCTACTATATCAGCAACTGTACTAATTGCATTGGCAAACCAATCTGGAAAGAACAATTTATTTACACTTATTTGATTATTAAACCATAAAGAGCTGTGCAGAATGTCTTGGTTGCAAGAAACCATGTTGCTTGTGCACATAAGTATCCAATTCTGGAATACATCCTTCCAAAAGGGATTAACCTTATCTAGGATATTTTTGCACCAATCTCCTCCAAGTATGATAAATTTATTTATATTTTTTATTGATTCTGTAAGAAGTTGATACCATGCACAACCATTTTGTGAGACAATACGTTTTAGCCAACCCAGTTTCAGAGACTTTTCAAATTTGACTATATCAATCATTTTCAGACCCCCATAGCAGTAGTCCCTGTAAACGGTTTTCCTATTTATTTTTTCAGGCTTCCCTTCCCACAGGTAACTAAACAATAACTTATTGATTTCTTTAAGGACAATTTCTTGGGTTGGTAAAGATACAAACAGATGGTTGAATTTTGGCAAAATTAATGTTTTAATAACAGCAATTCTTCCAATAGGGGTTAAACTTCTCTGTTTCCAGCATTTTATTAATTTTTGTGCACTTAGTAATGCACTATCAAAATTTAATTTGGGCATCTTATAGAGCTCAGTACAGAATTTTATTCCTAGAAGAGTAAATTCTGTTTCTCCCCAATTTAGGTTCAATGATACATTTAATTTCTCTTTCGAATGCTTCTTGCACCCAATCCATATTATTTTAGTTTTTTCGGAATTAATTTTAAGTCCAGAGATTGATCCAAAGACTTCAAGTAGATTAAGTGCTGCCTGCAGAGAGCCAACAGTACCATTTAGCATAAGAGTAGTGTCATCTGCAAACTGTGTTATTTTGAAGGAGTGTTTGTTAGTTTTGATTCCAATTACATCAGGTGTATTTTCAAACAAGAGACTTAAAATTTCAGCTGATAAAATGAAAAGATAGGGTGAAATGGGATCTCCTTGCCTGCATCCTCTCTTTATTGGGATTGGGTAAGATAAGTTACCACATTGTAAGACAAAAGCCTGTATATCAGTATTAAATAGCTTAATCCATGAGATTAGAAATATTAATGTGTATAGATTTGCATTATCTTTCTACAAACCCTGAAAAATATTTTGTATTTTTTTTGTTTCATTATTGATCAACTTCTTATTACTTGGAACGGTTGCAAGTATACAATAGAACAAATGGACATTCTTTTGCAGAATCTATTGAAAACATTCTTTGCTAATCGCACATTGTCCTTTTGTTTTTAACATGCTTGGTCTCTTGGATGTTTCCCAGCTATTGTTTTGGCAAATGGATTGCTTACTGCGTCTACGGGACTGTACATAGTTTCATTTTAATCTGATATCTGATTAAATGCCAGTTCGAAATATATCCCTTCAGAGAAAATTTAATAAGCATAGATACTTTTGTTAAAGACACCTTTGTTTGTCTGATTAGTTCCGTAAAACATTGTAGAACAAAAAATTTTGAGTACAATTTATTGTACAGAATTTGCAGGGTTTTTATTAGCGGAAGCTATGGTATCCTAAATGTGATTGAATACCATTTTTCATCTTTAAATGGGATATGCTGGTAACAAGCGTCACATTTCCAAATGGAATGAGGAAGGAGAAAGTAAGAATGAGTAAAAGATGGTCGAGGCAAGAGAGAGTAAAAGTCCAGATCTTAGCAACCTAGGGGCAGACTGGGACGTATTGTGCACCAGTTATTTCATTCTATAAATTTGGTTCTATTTATAAACAATAGGCTGGTGTGCAAAATACACAGATTGTTAAAAAATTAAGGACACCAATTAACATAACACACGCTAAGTGAGACGAAGTTGACCCAGTGATCAGAAAATTGCATAGATGGCATAATAAACAGAGGGGAGGTCAATCTAGTGAAACTGTTATTATGGAAGGAGCATATTAGAGTGACAGGTGGGCAATCCAGTTAGCCATACGTTTGTCATCATAATATGCCAATGTATATTTAAGGGTCACTTCGTCACTTCTCTCACTGTACCATGACCCGTCTTTAATAGCTATACTATCTTCCTCCTCCCAGTATATTGTGCCTTCTCTGTAATTTCAGGCTCATTGGGTCATCTGCCTTCAAAGAATACAAGTTAGCTTATTTTTATAATAAAACATGGTTGATGTAAGACAAACATTGAAGTGCATAAAGAATTCAATTTATTTTGTTGTTTTGTCCTTGTAATTAATTTGTGTGTTGAAGTGAGATAAACAGAAATATAATAGTTATCAAACCCAAAAGCACATAACAAAACATTCTGAAAAGGGGTCAATTAAGTTTATCAATCATCATAATCTTCTAAATATAGTTTTCTTTACTTTGCATATGCTTGTAAATAGTGCTTAATTTTTCCTTTTTCGGGCTGGCATTTGGGTGCCAGCGAGATCATTGCTGGGGAAGGCCCAATATTCGAAAATGTTATGTCCTTTAGTATAACCAATGTGTAAAGTGTGTGGCAGCTTCTGATTGGTCCAGGTAATGAGGACCAGAAGCTTGGCCTTTCATTCTGCCATTTGCTCTGCAGACACTGAAGGGGTCACATCTGCACTGAATTTTCATAGCACTGTCTACATGCTGCCACGTGTTAGAAATATATTTTAGGTTTTTAGTGTTTTATTTTCACATTATTTTTTTTTTTTGAGTTTCCTTTGACACTGCACTACTTTACATGGCTCAGAAGTATAACCTCAGATCAGGAAAGAGGGAGACTGTACTACCCGTTCAACTACAGTTGTGTGAAGACCAGGACTTCATGTCTCAAGTGCTGGGGGGTAGTCACCCTACCCCTGCTCAACGGCAAGTTCATTCTGATTTGTCATCCGGTAGTGATTTCGATATTTCGGATCTAGTTCAATCGTCTGATAATGAAACGGATGTATCACATACTGACCATAGGTCCTATGAGAAATTTAGTTCTGAAAATCAAATTCCGGATGAAGATAGCAGTAATGACACTCAGCAAATGGTCAATCAGACAATTTTAGACAAACTTGAGAAAATTAGTGCTAGGCTAGATACACTAGAACAAAAGAATTGTAAAACATCTCTTCAGGCATCAAAAATCAAAAACAAAACTTTCAAAAAATCAAAACATGTTGAACTACCCAGTACATCGGGTATGGTTAACACAGTGCCTTTGAGTAAATCAGTACATGAGGCCAGTAGTCGTGGCCAGAAACCTAAAGCCAAGGTTTCACTTACCCAGACCCAGCCGGTTGTCCAGGTCGGATCCGACACTTCTGTACCTTCCTTACAAGCAATTAAACAGGATCAACAAATACAAGCTCAAGTAGATCAGCGCCTAAGACAGTTGGCAGATATTGCACAAACAGGTACTTGTAATAAGGTCAAATCACAACGCGGAGGTCAAGTTGATGTGTTTGTTCAGACCCGAGTTAAATGGCCCCATGAATTTGTGTTGTCTGGCTCATCTAAAGAGCGAATCTCCTATGACCAACTCACAATGCCCCAGTGGATGGCTGGCTTTTGCCGCACCATGAGAGAGGAAACTAATCAAAATTTAAAAGATCATATGTTGAATTATCTTATTGATTTGATGGATGATGCGAATGATTTCTCGTGGAGTGCGGCCAAGGCCAGCCATGCGGTCCTCTTGTGTCGCATGGAGCAAGGGGAAGTTACAGGCTATGACCAAATTGATCGAATTGATCGAATTAGAAGAGCAAATGCACAAAAACATGTGACACAAGGTCCTTTTAACCCCAACAGTGCTCAGTTTGGCACAAAAACCACCTTGAAAGCTGGCAAAACTATGCCTTGCCAATTTTTCAATCAAAACTCCTGCTCCCATACAACCACACATGAAACTAGGGGTGTTCTATATAAACATATATGTTCCCATTGTTTTACAACAGCCAATAGGACATTCCAACATAGTGAACTGGATTGTAGAAATAAGAAAAAAATCAGTCTAAATTAAAACTGGCACACCCACCTTCATGGTCATCAGTCCAGTCTAAGGGCCCCAACAAATTCCCCCCGCCCCCCCCCCAAAAAAAAAAAAAATAAATAAATAAAATAAAATAAACATATATTGAGAATAAAATTTTATTAAAATATTAGTACGCTAATTATATGAAGCACAACCTACGTAACAACAAGCCAGGGTCACACACCATTTGGACAATTATCACACAATATCAATTTTGTACTATTTAAATGCTTCTGTTCTATTCTATTCTGCTTAAGTTAAAACCCTTTTAAGTCGAAGGGCATCCTTGAAGACCACGGGTTAATCACTAACTTCACTAGTTGACTATTCAGTCAAGCCTCCACAGTAAACATTAAAAACGTTTTAAATTGGTTTAAACGTTTACATGTTTTGTAAATGTTGCTCTGAAAAGATTTTACAAATGTTTAATATCAAGTAGTTCTTCATACCCATCATTTTAACACGTTTTTGAGATGTTTTCTATCAAATCTTTTGAAAACATTCCATCACAAACATTTTTGATAGTCATAGTTTCAGAATGCTTATTAAATGTTCACCAAAGATTGCAGTGAGCAATAAAGGGGATTTCAAAGGACTCTGTCAAAAATTGCCCTACATGCAATCCCTTACAGTAAGATTGAATGGAGGCACAATTTTTAAGCCACTATCTTGTAATTTTAGACAAAGAAATCTATTTTCATTAGTGAGCAACCTAAAAAGATATTGAATATGATATCTGATCCCAATTAAGGTTAATATTGCTTAGTAATACCAAAGTTCATAAGTAATGTTTTAAGATTTAATGAACAGTATAAATAAAATGGGTTTCGTACCCACCAATTTTAACCTTAGTCAAACATTTCCTTAAGAACATTTGCAAACCCCAAAAATGTTTACTGGGTTATAAGGTCAAAGGAACCAATTGTAGATTATAGATTTGCTGCAGCTACTTGTTATACTTTCAACCCTAAAAAGATTTATGATTCAGGTGCTCTGATCATTTATGTTTTAAAACCAAATGAGGTTTTGAAAATGTCAAATAATTTCGGGCCTGTCTAAGGCCTTAGATGTCAAATAATTTTTAGGCCTGTCTAAGGCCTTAGATTTCAGACATGTCAGGCAATTTCTTCAATCTACGTAAATTACAGTGCATCCAAAATAATCCTGCCAGAATTGTAGCAAACACCAGTAGATACACCAGTATAACCCCTGTGCTTAAGGCATTAGCTTCCTGTTAAACATCGCATGGTTTTTACCACACTTGTTTATAAGTTTCTTTACACTGGTTTTCCAAAGTATTTTGCACCATATCTTTCTTCTTACAGTAGTTCTTATAGTACCAGGAGCAGTCAGAGTGGTGGTAATTCCCCTGTTCTACCCTTCTACCCATACATCTGTCAAACAGTTTGGTTACGTGTTGCTTTTGATGCTCCTATTCTTTGGAATGCTCTTCTGGATGTGTGCGTCTCCCTCCCTAGCCTCTTTCAGATCACATTTGAGTAACTTATCCAGAGTTGGGGCCAGGGCAAGGATAACCACTGGGGCCACACATTCTGGATATTCTGGGTAGAGAAACACCTTGGAGCAGTCTGTCTTGTGTCTGGTGTTTTTTTTAGCCAAGCATGGATCTCACTCCTGCGTTTGCCAGAACCCAAAGTTAAAGAGGAAGAGACCATCTTGAAGGTCAAATACTTCACAGAGGCCTCTTAACAGGGTTCAAAGGGAGATTTTTAAGCTGGTTGAGAACTAGGGAAAGGTTTCTAAACAGAATACATCTCCAACTCTTAGGTCTGTCACTGTGTAAACTATCCAGAAGACGGGTGAGATTGTCATCTTTGCTAACATTAACAAGCAAATTTCCCAGTTTGGCTGAAATGGCTGATCTATTACCATCAAGACTACTTGGTTGTAGCTTCCTGTCCTAGAACAGATACAGAAGGAAATCGGTTATGTACTTATGAGGTAGTTGACTGTAGTTCACCTGATTACTGTGGTACCACTTTTTTAAAAATGGTCCACTTTGCCTCATAGACTGACCTTGTTCAGCCTCAAATCGTGCTGCCACTGCCTCAGAAAAGCCTTGAACTTTGGTCCTAGAGCCAGGCATGTATGTTTAGAATTAACAGAGTCCTTTGAGGAGTCTCACTGAAGGGCAGAGTGAGTAGATTGGGCAAGCTGGGCAGGCACAGAGGGGTTTAGCTTGACATGGACACTAGATCAAAGAACCAGGGCATTTTGGCCAATCCCAGAGTAATCAGTACGATTCTCTTGCAGGGGTAGTCCCTAAGTTTCGCCGAAAGATTACTTGTCAGAAAGCATAGGGGTCCAGATCCTGCCTAAACAGGCTGAGGGCATCCACTGGGGGTCTGCAATAGGTGACACAAACTGAGGTAACTTGATGAACCTCGTTGCAAATAGGTTTATTTGAGGTTGGTGCCACCTGGTGTCAATCAAGTGGGAGACCTCTGGAAAGAGAGAGCAATCTGTTTTGGATGATCTGGCCTAGCCTCGATACCTTGTCTGCTATCACATTCAGCTGGCCAGTTTTCTGGAGCACCAGGTAAGGATTCTCCACATAAGGGCACAGAGTGGGCCCAAGTTAATACCTCCTTCCTTGTTCACATAAGCAACTACTGTGGTGATATATATTGCAAATGAGTACTATCTTATTTGAACAGAGGTCTTGGAACTCCTTTAGGACCTAAAAGACCAACGTTAGTTCCAGGAAGTTTATATGTAACTTGCTTTCAGGGAGGGACCAGGACCCTCTTGCAGTGGGCACCCCTAAATGCACCACCCTTCTTTTGATACGTCTGTAACGATTTGCAGAGCATAATTGAGAGGGTGTAGTGATTGACCTTGAAGGATATTTGTTTCTTGAAGCCACCACTTCACCAGGAAGGAGACATATGGGGATAGGGATAAACTGTGTATCGGCCTCCCATGGAGCTGACCTAGTTGGACTTGTTATTCTGTAACTGATAACAGTCTTATTTGAGACATCAGCTGTCGGACAGAACATACCATTTTGGAGAGTAGTTTCTTGATCTTTAAGTTACATATCTACCGGCGCCCCAGGGTTGGTCTGACCTTGCCCTCTCTAAGGTCGAAATGGTAACCTACAAAGTTGATGACTCGTTTGGGTTCCAGTTCTTATTTGTCAGTATTTACTATCCAGTCAAGCTCACACGTAGAGCTACTAGGGTGTATATTAATGGAGACAAGCTTGGTGGGATGTGTCTGACCAACCAGTCGTCTAGTTACTAGTGGATTCTTAAACCCATGTGTTGAGCCATCAGTTTGACATCCTTAATCACTAACGTGGCTATAGGCAGACTAAATGGTAGGGCTTTGAATAGTTAGTATTTACCCTGAATGTGAAATGCAGATATTTCCTGGATCCTGTGTGTATTGGGATGTGGAAATGGGCCTCTTTGAAGTCTATGGGCGTTAAACATTCCCTGGTCAGGACCTGATATTTCTTGGGGTTTCCATTTTGAATATCTCTGTTTTACAAAGCTACTTATAAAATTCGGTGACCTTGACATTGGTAGTCAGATCCGGAAGGGGAGAGTGTAGCCTTCTCTCAAAAGGTCATGATCTGCAACAAATGAGTTTACATTTAAGGTCTGAAAAAGTTCTAAAGTCTTTCTGCTCTCAGTCAGTCATCTTACACAAACCGGAGCTATACAGTAATTATCATTTATATGATGACTGATCCTTGGCGGGTCAGGATAAGTAACTGGATGTATTTCCTGTTTTAGTCATGTGCACTGATAGTTTTCCAGACCTGCTACTGTCGTGAGATGACCTGCAAGGCTTCTTGTGAGGGGGAGACAACTCTTCTTGTGAGATGAAACAGAATATCCCTTGTTCTCATACTGGCCTATGCTATCTTCAGCCTTTTAAAAGCTCTGTCCAGAAAATGGATGGTTGCTTAATGAATACCAAATATCAAGTACCATAGAAACCACAGCTTGGTTACAGATGTAACTGGACTCTTTGGCCGCTTTCTCACACTCACTCAGTGCTTTTGATGGGTCTGGATGCCGGTGGTATGGATGACATGCCTAAAGATTTGGCAATCTGGAAATGAGAGCTGTTGAGACAAGCCCACTTGTTATGCCAGAAAAACACTCGACTTGAACTTGTCAGTGAGAACACTATACTACTTGCTCTGTGACCTGGGGTTCTTGATAAACTGGCCCCTTTGCCCCTCAGAATTTCTTGAGATGTAACTCTGTCCAGTTTCTTATAAAACCATTCATCACTGGGCAAAACTGATTGATATCTTGCAGGGCTGGTTGTTGCTTTTGGCCTGCAAAAGGGTTATAATCAGCCGATTAGGTATAGCTGTCAAAGCTGGGGATGTGGATCCACCCCATGTAAGATCTAATGCCTCGCACTGTCTCTCTATAGTAATGATCTGCAGAGAGAGTCTAGTCAACTTCGGCAGTGGTAGAAGCATGAACCTTGTCAGACAATTCCCCTTCCTCTTCAGTAGGTTTCTCTAGGTAAGTCGGTTCAGTGTCTCATGAGAGTCCTGGTCTGATTCAAGTTCTGGTTGGTGAGAGTATCTGGCAGCCGATTCAAGCTTGGTCAGTCAGCTTGGTCGGTGACAGGTTGGTTGACTTGGTCGTTGGTAAGAATGGCCTAACAGAGTCAATTGCTATGCCCGGTTAGCTTTACGGCTTCTCCAACCTGCTAGCCAGCAACATCACTTCCTGTCCTGATAACCTCTCTGACTACTTGACATCTAAAGCTTTTAAGTCCCAGTCAAGATTTGGTTGATTTATTAGCTTTCTGTTTCTCTTACACCACTTTTTCTGGAGATTTCCGGTTCACAGCCCCTAAAACAGACACATGGTCTGGATCTACAAAGATGAAACTGTCATACTCAAAGTCTTTCTTGTCAGCCCTCTTGTCCTCTTTCAGCTTCTATGAGTGAATGGCAACCTGAGCTTACTGATCAGTGGCCAAGACGTTACAAAAGTTACATTCTTCTTTCACCACACAGGTATCAGACCCTTGTCCCTTATCATGACAACATGTAGAACGGGAGTACTGGTCGAATCCTGCCATAAGGTGACCATAAGCCCCTCGTTTCTGGCCTGGTGATCCCATGTTACATGTAAAATGTTCTTGCACAAAGAAAATAATGAAATAAAGTCAATATCTAAAGTATTTTATCTATTTCTATGAGTTTTGAGGGCTTTCCAAAATGCGTTTGCACTGCACGTGTACCAAACAAAAAAGATGCTATGACATCATGTCCTCTGCCCAGGAAGTACTTCACCCCACCTAGTGAATGGTTTCAATCTGGCTGGTCTCACCAGTGGAGATACAGGATCATCTTTTTCTAATGTTTTGTGAGGCCAGCTGGTGCCGAAACATTCCCCAAGTCCCCCAAAGCAAATACAATGAAATTGGGTTATTAAAATTTATTACATCTAAAATTCTTTGTAATATCATAACAAGATTAAACATATTGATAATATCAGTCCATATGTAAAATAACGCCCTGCAAAAGCAGAGACTAATATAATGAATACACAGTTATGTCCTTATAAGACTACTAAGATGATAAGTCATAATGTTGAAGTATATTCAGCATGTAACAGTTTGGAAGTCATAACGTCTTGATGAAGATGTAATAGTCAATATAGCCCTAAGGCGAAATAATATAATAACACAAGAGTTGCACATGACATGGCAGGGTGGTACCCCCAGCTCATAAACAACAGTCCAGAGATATGTATACAGAAGTTGAAATGTTCCAATAACTTGAAGTAGATAAGCAGCACTACAACTTTACAGGTCTACCAGAGGGCGCTATAAACTGATAACAGCACACCATCATAAAATGTGCAAATTTACAACCTAGCTACAAGCTCAGTAAAATGTCCCGACACAGACAGCAGTTCACAAGACATCCACCAACTAACAGTCTGTCCCAACGAGGATCCAATGACGCACTCCAGGGCTCCACAACATTCACATCCACACCAAATATAACAGGAATAACAACAGAGTTATGTATAATGTTCTGAAGTTCAAAGGCAAGCAAGTGCCTAGTCAACCATGTGACAAAGACGACACAACCAGGTGCAATCAAAAATGGGAACCAGCTCCATCATAACAGCTGGAATATAAGGCAACCAGGTACCAGGGTCAAACCAAACAACAGGCAACCAAGTGCCAAAGGTAACCACGCCTCAATAAAAGGTCAACCAAGTGACCGCCATACCATTACAGCAACAGCAAGGTGCCGGAAATATAGCTTATTGTCCATTAGCCTAGGTAAGATGTATTAACACAATAAAACGATTATTTTGTATCACTGAAAAGTTTTCCAGGTTTTATGTATCAAGCTGTGAGCTTTAATGCTGCCCTCTTAAATTTACGTTTATATTCCAAATAAGATGCCACCTTCTGTTAATTTAAAAAGAAACCATTGTAGCTACTATAACCAAATATGTCCAGAAAAGGTCCATTCTGGAAATTGAAGGTTTTATACTAATTTTGGGTCCTATTCCAAAAACAAGATGGTCGCCTTAAGCAAAATTTTGTAAACTGTGCGCATGGGTAAAGTAAAACCATTACACATACCATCACTTAAAGACATGCAAGTCCAAAATGACAAAAACCTGCTTTGCATTTATTTTGGAACCATTTCCATAAAAGAATGGTCGTCATTGCTACAATCATAGACTTTTTATGCAATTATAAAATAACTTATTTGCTACATCAACATCAAGTGTAACATGGAGAAAACAGAATGACCACCATGGTTGCCACTGTCAAAGACTTCCTCTGATAGAGATTAAGCAGTGACTGAAACACAAAAACTGTTGCCAGCAGGTAGCCCAGTACTGACAAAAATATCGGTATTTTTGCATGAAATATCACAATTGAAAGACTTTCTCTGGAAATGACTTCTTAATTACTCTAACCATCATCTTGTCCTTTGTATGCTGTTTTCTAAAGCTGTCACCCTTGTACACAATAAGTAACATATATTTTATACCATAAATACTACGCTGATCTGATGAATAGTGTTCTATTTATGAAAACATGCAAACATACAGACCTAATTACAATGCCCTTCTCGGAACCGGGGGGGACTACAGATATTATTACAACAGACACATTTTATATATGCAGATACAGTATCCCAATAATCTTTACAGTCGTAATTTTGGTCCTATTCTAGAGAACAAGATGGCCACCACGACTGAATGAAATGATGACCAAACATCTTGTCGTATTTTATATTCAGATAAAATAAAACATAAGATAAAGATAGAACATAATTCTGTTGAAATTGAGGTTCAAATACAGATGATATACAATTATCAAAGGGTTTATTTTACATCCTCTTTAGCAACCGTGTTGGGGCAGATCATCAGTTTTCTCCGCATATCAACACAAGACAGATTTCAAGCTTGAAAATCCAAGGGCCACTCAATCCTACATGTGACCGCAAAAGTGTGACATATTGTACTTCAGATAAGACCATAAGTGTGAAGTAAACACTGGGTATTTGGCCTTGTATAACAAATATCAATACCATAAGTTGTCCCATCTCTTCTGGAAAAAAATGTGGATTAATTTTTGAAAAACTGTCATACACCCAACCTTTGTGAAAAAAAACAGAGGAGTCTGTTAACGGGTTATTTGTTTATACATTATCTGCAATAACTTTAATAATATTTCATGCAACCTACATATAGGATGGCCATGATACTTGGCCTGGCCTTAATTAAGAATCATTAATCACAGATAACATTTCCAGGATGTAGACATTGAAAAAAAGTCCGGTCTGATAACACTTTGTGTCAGAAGCTTACACCATTGTCATTTAGTCGTGATATATAGAATGAAAGATGGCAGGAGGAAAAGATATTGAATATATGAAAACCTTTTTTGATTCATTGGATACAGATAACTCCAACAGCATATCTGTAAAAGAGATCAAACAATTCTATCTAGAAATACAATTTCCAGAGGACAAGGCTGAACAGGAAGCTCTGGTAAGTCTTCTGGAGTTTTTCATGCTTCACAAATATGTTGTTCATTCTTACTAGATTTTATTTTGTAAGCATGTACCAAATGGAAGGATTGACCCTCGGCTCTGTGGTCTTTGGTTACATGGTTGTAAAAATAGCATTAGAGACGCCAGTACCCCACAGTGCAGGGAAACAGACTTTCAGAATAGACAATGTTAGAAAAACATCGGAGAAAATAGGATGTAAGATAGCAAATATGTGTAAAGAAAGAGTATCAAAACCATCCAATCCAAGATGACACAACTAATTTGTAAACAAAAAGCTACAAAGCTAGAAAATTTCCTAATTTAAGTATAGTTATCAAAGAGGATAGTGCCACTGGATAAAAGTACATAGAAAAACTAGTTCAGCAATCAGTATACTTTGCGATCAGAATATGTCTCAAATATGGCACAAAAATCATTTTGGCAAAGCCAAAGTAAACTATGAGACCAAAATCACGCCACAATGTTACATAACTACAGGCCTATGTTTGTTTGACCTTGCTGCAGTGATCTTGAACTTTAAAATCTTGTCCGGGTTATATCTCGAGATGTTAAGGTGTACAAAGTGGATATTTTGTAGGGTCATTGATTAGGGTATGTAGGCAGGCAGCATTATGGTGTGACCTTGATGTAATTTTTGACTTTGATTTTCCCAAAAGGATTTCTGCTGACATATTTGAGACATATTTCTCATGTAACCTAGTCCAATCTACTACTTTGCACACACAATATCTTCCCCACAGTACGGAATTAAGTGCCCCAGCTTAACAAAAGTAGTGTTCAAATGGATGGTCAGGGGACAATCTAGGCCGTAATTAAGGGTTGTGGCTGTGACAGGAGGAAACAGTACCAGGTGGGTACACTTGAGTTGGAGTCTCAAGATGCTTCCAAAACGATGTAACCAAGTTGTTAGTTCTTACATGGAGAGGAAGAGACTTCCAGAGGGCCGAAATATAAAGACTAAACAATTTTTTAAATGTTTGTGATTTGTGAACTTTACAATCAAAATGGGGATATGAAGGAACTTATTGTAGGCTGCTATTCCTAGATAAGGAGTACGGGTGGATTATTTCACTAAGGTATGCTGGTTGGCCATGTTTTAGTATTTTGTATTTGACAAGGCTTATTTCAAATTGCACCATGTATTTAACTGAAATCCAACGTAGTTTTTCCAGTGGGGGTGATAATGTGAATACTTGAACGAGTGATAATCCTGCATTGACTTTTGGATATGCTACATTCTTCTGAACTCACTGAGTGATGCAATCAAGGGATTGCAGTGGTCCAATCTACTCACTATAAAGTTTTGGCTAGGACTGATGTTTTAATATCCAAGAGGCGACAAACTCTTTCAAGGTCTCTTGTGTGGACTCTAGCGGATTTTACGACTTGAGACACATGATGCACCTAGGACAAGTTTGAGTCGAACACCAAACTGACATCCCTGATGTTTGGGATGACCAAGACCCAATTTCCGAGAATATACATTAGAAAAAGAGGAAGGAGTTGTTTACCATTATTTTTGGAACCTCTTTCATATTTGTAAGTCAAAATAAATATACCAAGATTAATAGTAAAGTAGTGGAGCCTTTTGATTTAGTCAAAATTGATCACAAACTGGTTATTGTTGAATTAACTTATAATTTTTATAAAAGGAGACCAAATTACTGGAAATTCAATTCCAGTCTTCTTAACGATAAAGAGTACTGTCAAAATACTATAAAAACTATTAATGAATGTACAGATAAATACAAAAGTTCATTAAATAGTCAACAATTATGAGAAATGATTAAGGTTTCAGTAAAAGAATTTACAGTTAACTATTGTTGTAAAAGATCTCGGAAACAAAAGTCAGAAATTCTAACCCTACAGAACAAACTAGATGAATTAAAAAACTTAACTGATTCTCAAAATGTGCAAAACGAAATCTGTGATACACAAATAAGATCATTTTCCATTTCTGGCAAAATTCAAGATGGCGGAAGAAATTCAAAAATTAAACATTTTTCAGAAGTATAATATCTAGATATCTAATATCTATCTTATGTCTATATCATCCAAAGGGTCCTAAATTTGCTCCAAATCTTTAACAACTTTCGAGATAATCAACATTTTTCATTTGCGCCAAAATTCAAGATGGCGACCAGAATTTGGTAAAATTAAACATTTTCAGATGCACAACATGGCGCCAAAATTTGCTCAAAATCGCACTATCTCTAACAGTTTTTTAGATAACGGACATTTTCCATGTCTGCCAAAATTCAAATTGGCAGTTGGACAGTGATAGACATACAGAGATGTATTTGTATAGCACAAAATTGATGAACATCCTCTAATGTGCTGGAATCAAAAAAGAGATAATCAACATTTTCATATCCACCACAAAAGAAGATGGCGGCCAGAATTCGGAAAATTAAAACTTTTTAGAGGCATTACATACAGGGTTTATAATACCCAAAGGGTCCAACATTTGCTCAAAATCAGTTTGTAACAGTATTTCAGATGACTGACATTTTCAATTTCTGCCAAAGTTTCAAGATGGTGGCCAACTTTGGAAATTTAAGGAGATTTGAGGCATCTTTAGAGTGATAACCCCCTTTGACCTTGATGTAGGCGTCAAAGGTCAAATTTAACACCTGGGATTAAATTCTCAGGCATGACTTCCTATAACTTGTTTTCCCATTCCAAACCCTTAGCCACAATAGTAATGCCTGTTGAATTGGATAACCCCCATTTGACACTACATATATGATATGGCCATCATTTTATTTTTAAAACTGGGCCAAAATTACTATCATGCTAGCTTTAATAGCCATAACTCTTTTGTGTAAATTTGATGAAGCTAGTTGCAATATTTCAAGATTTAGAACATCTTAATGATTTTCAAACAATTGGCTATGGTGGCCATTTTGTCCGTCAAAATGAGGCTAAAATTTTGCACAGACATGTTTTCATACACATAGACATTCCCTGCAAATTTGGTGAAGATATCTTTATAAATGGATGAGATATAAAAGTTTATGTAAAAACGTGACAAACAGAGGCACACATGCATGGACAGAGCTGTCCATTCTCCCAACCACAATTTCATTGTCTGAATTGCTTGGTTTACAAATTTTCTATTGTAGAGAAAAATCAAACTGAAACAACAATCAGCTCAACTACAAACTGGCCAACTTTTCACTTATTCCTATATTTTGCAGGATGTGATGAAACAGTTGGGGAAAGATGCTGATGGAAAGATAACCTGGGAAGAATTTAAGGAAGTAATGGAAAAAAGACAATAAAAGAAGGGCCATGATCCCAGCTGACTAGAAACTGACCAAATATACACTGTAACAATATCATCCATTGCAAGATCACATCATCATATGGCACTTGAAATTAAGATATACAGAAAGAGTAGAATTTTAAAAATGTGACATTTTATTTTTAAAATATTCTATATTTAAGCAAATATTATATCCACTAGTACATAGATGTTGGAGCTAAACTTCAAAACTTTCTTATGATCAATGCTTAAAATTTCTGTGGCATGTGCTATGTTATATAGAAATCTGTGTCAGTATCTTGAAAATAATCCTACATTTATTTGTATATTAAATAGCCGAAATGTTAATACATGGACTTTAGTGGTCAGAAATACTTCAGAACACCAAAGAACATCATTTTTGTAGCTGTGATGATATTTATTCTGATAGCATCATGGATATTTGGACATAAGTAGATGCCATTCTTGCGCTATGACATCACACTTCTCTGTGACTGTAGAGCATTCCAGATGATGCCCCAAAATTTAGATAAATTTAGCAATTTGGTATTTTTGGTTTAACAGATACAAGGGCAATGATGACAATTTAATATGACAATTTAAAAGAAAAATATTAAAGTAGTACAATATTTTGCATGTTATAAGTGACTTAAACAGTGTATGTTAAAGAATGTTCTAGTACAAGTATATCGTCTCATGTCTTGTCACAGTAAAATGTTGTTTCCCATAATATATAAACATAAAAGTTTTTAGAGACTGAAACTTGCATTTGTCACACTGTATGAAATCACAGGGACTGAAATACAATTCTAGGTTCGCTTTGCATCACTAGATTGATCTCCAATAAAATATCAGTTCAAAGAAAGTACTGATTTCTCATGAACCCATTTTTTGTGGGTGCAGAAGGTATTTAATATTCAGGGTTGGCATGTTTTTGACAAACATACACTAGTTAAAACCTATTATAGCTTTTTTGAATTTTTGATGCTCAAATGTCAAAAAATGTCAAAACTCCTCAGTATTGTTGAAATCTGGATAAAGTCTCAAGAAACTTTTTTTATTTCACTAGGTTAAAACAATTATTTCTAACTTTCAGTTTCCCACACACAAAGAACATTTCAAAATGCTGACAATATTTTTTACTCTTTGTTTAAAGTTAACACAGCTTTTTAAGTACTTCATCCTCAGTTCATTTGAAAGAAAGGTGACACGGCAAAACTAAGCATAATAATAATATGTTGTATTGAATGTGGAAAACCACTGAATGTATACATTCAATGGGTAAATCATTGAATGTGTACATTCAATGGCTGAGCTGTGCCCATCCAGACACCATGGGTGAAAACTACACCCCGACAGCCCTTAAGGGCTGTGGGGTAAAAACGATAAAAATAAGGAACATTTTATACAGTACCAATTACTCATATACACATTCAATGACTGTGATTGTTGAATGTACACATTCCACAGTTAAACCATTGAATGTACAGATTCAATGGCTGCTAGCTATTGAAAGTGTACATTCAATTGCCCAACCATTGAATCTACACATTCAATGGCTGTCTGCATTCAATACAACATATACACTGCACACAGTACTTGATAGCAATATTGAATTAAATATACCATAATTCATCATTAGTAAAATACAATATATATATTTTTATCAGATTACAACTTACCAAAATGAATTGGGGATGAATAGAAATTCTGCAATAGAGTGAATACACTAAATCAAATTTCCTGTGATTGATATTTAGGAATTGGTATTATTGTTGCTTGTTACAGTTATCATTTTTAACTGACCAACTTAACTCAGGTTTATGATGCCACAAACCCATTCCTGTTAATCTTACCACAGAATTAAGGCATCATGATTTAAACATTACTTTATTTCACAAAAGATCTCAAAATAAATCTTCTAGGGCATATGCACTTATGAATGTCTTATATAGTACTAAAAGAATACTTGGGAGATGTCTGGTATTTAGTTATGTGAAATGACATTAAAATCAACATTTCATTACTGACATTGAACTTCAGACAGACATGTCAATCTGGACTGAAATATATATATCCCACTTTTACAACTAGAAAAATGTTTTTGCTGACAAGAACGAAGCAGCCCTGATGAAAAAGAAGTCACCCCTAAAAGATGTCAACATATGCACCATAAGCAATAGAAACTGTGAAGTTTATTGCATTGTGTATGTTACTTGTCCCTATTTTCATCTTTAATAAGTGTGCACAATTAAAGTGAGGTCAGCTGAACAATACAATAGCTGGAGATTAAAAACTCCATAATTTCACTGCGAGGTGGCCATAACTTTATTCATATTGGCACTTTAAGGTGACCATAAAATAAGAATGTCCCTTTTCTCATCCTTTATAAGTGCATAAAGTTTAGCTCAGGTCAGTTGAACAATAAGATAGCTGGAGGCTGAAACTTCCTTTTTCACTGTAAGGTGACCATAAGTTCATTCATATTGTGACTTTAAGGTGACCATGATATGAGAATGTCCCTTCAATATCAATATATGTTAGATATGGAAAAAGAAAGGAGCCAGACGGCTTTATTCAAATGTTATGACTTTAGGGGGGCCAAAATTATATTAACAGTTTAAGGTAACCATAAAGTCAGGATAACCCTTTGGTTTGCCATCCTTTTTTGGTGTGCAAAGTTTAACTGAGGTCAGTCGAACAATAAGGTACTTGGAGGCTGAAAACCCCCTTATTTCACTTTAAGGTGGCTACAACTCCATTCATACTGAGAGTTTAAGGTGACCATAAGTATTATTTTTATCTAGTTTAATACCAGTGATAATTTCGATATAAAAAAATGGAAAAAGAAAGGAGCCAGAGGATTTTATTCCAATTTGATGACTTTAAGCAGGCCATATGTCCATTAACATTTTGAGTTTAAGGTCACCATAAAGTCAGGATATTCCTTTGGCAAATATGAATATATGTGCCAAGTTTGGTTGAAAAAAGTGAAAAACTAAGTGAACTAGATGGCTAAAACCCCCTTTTTTGACATTAAGGTGACCTTAAGATTGCAGAGACAGGGCTAAAACTTCGGCATGTGAAAGATTATCAAAAAGTAGCTGAATAAGTTATTCCAACAAAACGCCGAAATCCTCAACGTTTTTGAGATACAGACCAAGTAGCCATTTTTAAAAAATTTACGAAAATAAAACGCCTCCCATTCAGGCATCTATGGTCCGACTGATGAGAAAATCCTTTCCGACCTTGGAAATTTGGTCTAGAATGTACCTGATAAATTTTATAGCACAGGTGTGTGTGTTTTTTACCAAAACGCGATGACAGGGTTTTTTGGAGTTATGCTTAAGGTTACCTTAAGTAAAGCTTAAGGTCTGTGCAAAGTATCCAAAAAAATTTTCCCGCCCCTATAGTTTTAAAGAAAGATAAGAAGGAAAGAAAAATTTGAAAGGCTAAGAAGTTATTCAAGGGAGACCATAATCCTGAGGTGGCGGCGGCGGTGATCAGTCAAACTGACGGGCCACTTAATTAAGTCTAATAAACTTTGAGGTTGTGATATCAAAATATCAGTGAGTTTTTTTATATATTTTTCACAGTGACGTGTTTACTATCACACAAGAAATATCTTACATAACCAGTACCTATGCCAAATATGTGCAGCAAAATTAAGTTCAACTGTTGCAATGAGTACATAATATTAAGTAATTGTTTATTTAGCATGACAAAAGACACAAGAAACAATACCTTACAATACAGCTGAAAATAAACAGTCACAAAAAGACTACGAGACATCTGATGACACTAGTAGTGCTCTATTGTTTCTCCCCTGTCTGATATCAAGCTTTAATTTTGGTCTTTCTGGATTAACTATGCCTTCTTTCTTCATCTTTTCCATTAAAAGCCTCTCTAGTAATGGGGGAAATGAGATAGTGTCTTGTATTTCAACTGGAGGCAGTGGTTTCATGACATCCCTGAACAAATGTTCCTCTGCTTTTGGTACAAGTCGCCAGTCTGGTTTCCAGTGGGCATCCAACTGAACATCACCCCTGTCTGTGCCTCTGAACACTGACTGTGCGATAACCTTGGTATTTGTTCTTCTATCCTTGTTCTGAAAATGAGATAGTTTTTCAGAGATTATTTTGAATTAATTCAACCCACACTGACCGATGTATTACAATTGTATGTTTATACTCAACCCAATATCTCCATGTACTACAGGACATAAAGCGCTGTTTGACCTGTCTGACTGCATTAGGGCTGCAAGCGAGCCCGTAAATGCGCCTCGATTCCTCGTTTTATAAGAATCAACTCGGATTCGGTTATTCACTTGATTATCGCCCACGAAATAAACTGCTTCATATTTTGACATACCATGCCTTACTAAATGGTTACAAACCACACAACAGGAAAGAATTTTGATAATTTATTGAATTTTGGGGAAAAGACGCATTTATAATGCAAAATATTAGAAACTGTAACCATCCTTATATTGCGAGATTTGAGGCATCTTCGAAATACGTTAGAATAAAATGCCGTCTTATAAAACGTTGTTACACAAAGAATTTAAGTTTGCAAATAGTTAAAATATAAAATACTGAAACGGAAACGCCTTATAATAGTAAAATATATAAATATATTAATATATTTAAAGAAAAAAACTTGAATTTTGTAGTATATTTTACTTCTATGTTTAGTTCTTTTTCGAAGATCTGGTTCACTTTTCTTGCCTTGAGTACTGAAGTGAATCGTTTCGTTTCCGAGTAACCGAAGAATCTTTGCAGCCTTAGACTGCATATGTATAGCCCCAGCTCTCAATTAACTAATATTCCCCTACCTGAAAAACAGAGGCTCAAGGATGATCACTCATCAATGTCCTTGAAATAATTTAGCCTGCCAATAGAGATAGGACCCAATGACATGGAACCGCCATTTTAAGTGGTCATCCGAGCCATTATATATCTGCCTGTACCTGGGTTTGAACCATGTCCTCCATGTTCTTAAGTGAGTGTTATCCACTAGGCCAAAATGGCAGACAAATGGACTACAATGAGTGTATAATATTAAACAAGCAGGCTAAATTTTTTTGGTCACATATTAAGTAATAAAGGTTAGATGTGTGTTATGACTGTTCCTTGTATTTGGAATGCTGAAAAGGTTGGGTGATATGAGGTAACTTTAATACCGGGTAAGCAATCAGTGTCTGTGAAAGGGTTCTGTGTCAGCTTACTTTGTTCTTTGAGCTTGAGTACAAGTGAAAGTAAAGGAAAGGGATTAAATTGAAAATTTTAATAACTTAAATGTAGCTTTTATAAGCTACAAGCTTACCATGTGGGACTGAATGTTGTTCTCGGATGGCCGCAGGCATCACAGCCAACGTCTAAGAAAAATAGACATTTACAGTTGGCCGTAGCCTCAGGTTGTGGTACACTACGAGATCTCTTCCTACTTTTTTCGTTACAATTTTTAAACCTAACCCCTCAGATGTATACAGCGGGGAGGCAGGGTGGGACTATTCTCAGTCCCACATGGTAAGCTTGTAGCTTATAAAAGCTACATTTAATTTAAGTAATTAAAATTTTCAATTTTATTGTGCTACAATAGCTTACCATGTAGGACTGAATGCTGAATCCAACCGCACAGTGGAGGGATTACAGCTGGGACTGGAAGATATGTCAATTTTTCTTAGATTTTGAAGTCATAGATTAGAATGAATGCTTAGAAATACCAGTCTGAGTCCCGTTTACAGTTAGGAAGTGTAAGGGCCCATCCGCGAGTGAAAAACCAGCCCTATAGTTGGAACTCTCATAAATTTTTGCTACCTAACATGAGATTAATGACAACCTTGATAAGTTCTAAATACATATTATGTTTGAAAAACTAAAAATAAAAAATGACCTAACCCGTAACATCTTGAAACCTACACCTAGATCCTGGGATTAAACTCCTGAAGACTTGGTTGTAGTGGCTGCCCCCCCCCCCCCCCTCTTTTCTTTCCAAGAATAACTGGTCTGAGGGGAAGGATCTAGGACCTGTTGTGTTGCCACTACTGGTCCCAATACATATTGTTGTCATTGTTTGACCAAGTAAGGTCTTTTAGGTAAAAATTTGTAAATGTGTTGTGAGCTTTCCAGTGACAGGCTTGCATGATTTCGTCCACCGATACCCCACCGTAAAAGGCCTTAGAGGCCGCGAAGGCCCTAATGTCATGCACTTTAACTTGGGCCAAGTCCAAGGTTTGTTGGTCTGCTTGTTTATAACAAAGTAGAATGGTTTGTTTCAACCAAGATGAAAGAGTAGCAGGTAGGGATGGGTCGGTATGAAAAATATGTAGATCGGGATGTCGCCAATGCAAAACCGTACCGAATTCGGTAATCCGCGTTTTAGTTCACCCCAAACAAACATGGACGTTTCCTCAACGACATCGCAATAAAAGCTCATAAATGCACAAAATATCTGATAAAAACGTATAATGTCTTCATATTTCTGGTTTCTTTCCAGTATTTTAAGTTTTCCTTTATTTATATGAGTTGACAAGCGAAATTGAGGTTATAAAGTGTCATAACCAAAACATGGCAGTTCTGCTCAACGTATTGCTTAGCACTATAAAAGTCTGTAAATGGACGAAAATATGGGATAAAAGCTTATAATTTCTTCAGATTTTGGGTATGTTTCTGATATTTTAACCCTTCCTTCCATTATGTATGCTGACAAGCGAAGTGGCGGTTGTAAAATCTCATCACGGTATTTCAGTAAAATGCTCTCGACACCGAGATACCGGACCTACCGACCCATCCCTAGTAGCAGGTCTGATGTCTTGAGGTGTGTCCTTTCTTGAAGGAGATGAAAAGGAGGGATCAAGACTCTCTCAGGTCTTTGATTCGATCCAAATAGTACCTCAGGGCCCGCACGGGACACAAGGTCCTGTCTTCTTTGAATTGTCTATCTACAATGGTAGTCAAAGCAGGAATAGTCACCGGAGACACACTTTGAGAACCTTCTCTTGCTAGTTGGTTTTTGGCTATGAAGTTAGAAGAAGGGAACAAAGCAACCTTTTCCCATTGGCCTAGATTAGATACTTTGTTTGCAACCCAGGCATGGATTTCGCTGGGCCAAAACTAGCAAGAAAGCAGTTTTGAGAGTAAGATGTTTGAGGTCTGTGTCTTTCATTATCTCAAAGGGTGCTTTTGTGAGCTCATTGAGAACAACAGAAAGGTTCCATTTTGGAAGATTCCTGGAACTTTTTGGACGATCCCTGTGAAAACTGAAGAGTAACCTGTGAAGGTCTGAACTTTGTGCAATATGGTGGCCCCCTGGGCCCAAAGTGTCAACAATATAAGATCCAAACAAGGCCCCCCATTTGCAAAGAAATATTCCCAGTAAGGGTATGAACACCAGTCCATCACAACGCATATTTGGCAGGTGCACCAGGACTATGCTTCCAACTTCAAACAAAAACCTAGAGCAGTGCCCACAAAATGCAGCAGAAGAGGCCAAAAACAAGGAGCAAAGGAGAACAAGGACTACCAAAAAGGGAGACCTCAAGCTGCTAACAGAGGGTGACACAGTTAGGAAGCAGCCTTTTGACAAGACCAAGGAGTGAGAAGAAGGTAAAGTAAAGGAAAGGACAACATCTGGGTCATACGAGGTACAAAAGGATGGAAGGCCCTACAGGTGCAACAGACAACACTTGAGGCTGACCCTACCCTCAACTCACAGTCAGCCGCCGATGAACAAGAGCCAATGAACACCAACTACTTTAAATCCAACTGCCATGAGCAACTCAGATGACAACCAAAGCTCAGCTGCCATGGATCAACCTGAAGAGAACGAACCTTCTGAACAACCAGCTGTAGCTGAAGCCTTACATACAAGGTCAGGCAGAGTTGTCACGAAACCTGCATGTTTCAGAGATGGATAAACTGAGAATAGGGAACCTGGTATGATCACCAGTGATATGTAGGCTAAGTGCTGGTAACCTCTGGCCTACTAGTTAGGTTGTGTTTATGAGACATTATCTGCATGTATTACTGGAAACTATTCCAAAAACATATATAGACATATGTATTTCATGTTTAGTGCTTTTAAAGGTATATATATTGCCTGTTGCTATATTTGTACATTTGCCTGCAAGACCTTCAATGAAGCAGCAGAACTTGAGTCATATGACTCAGTGAGACTCACATATGAAGTAGGGCTGCAACGATTCTTCGGTTACTCGGAAACAAAACGAATCACCTTAATATTCGAGTCAAGGAAAGTGAACCGGATCTTCGAAAACAACTAAAAATAGACGTTAAAACTACTACAATATTTCATTTTTCATTAAAATATATTTATATATTTGTCTAATGTAAGGCTTTCCCTTTTCAGTTTTTATTTTAAAGCATTTGCAAACGTTAAATGTGTGTGTAACAATAATTTTATAAAACAGCATTTTTATATGACATATTTCGAAGACGCCTCAAATCTCACAATATAAAAATGGTTAAAGTTTCCTGTATTTTGCATTATAAATGCGTATTTATTCCAAAATTCCATGAAATATCAACATTCTATCCTGTTGTGTGCATTTTAATCATTTCATAAGGTATAGTATCTCAAAATATAATGAAGTTTATTTCGTGGGCGATAATCAAGCGATTAACCGAGTCGGAATCGGTTATTCCAAAACGAGGGATCGAGGCGCATTTTCTGGCTCACTTGCAGCCTTAATATGAAGTACTACAGGTACTGAATGAGTGTCAATATTGACGTTGATAGAAAGTTGATAGGCACCCACAATATGCATGTTAAACATCACAGTATTACTCTGTATACCTCAGACTGAGTCATAATTTCACTCATTTAATAACCTCTGTGTTTTTCCTTAAAAAGAGGGAGATGTTAGGTGAGCGGTTACACAGCCACTCTTGTCTGTCGTATTTCCACTTCCTGTTTGTATACTTGTGGTACTTGCTAGAATACATGATATGCAAGTTTTGTAGCCTTTTCATGTAATAGTGGCATTCTACCAGTAAACGCCCACGCTGAAGTTAATATATTGAATTTAAATTATATTACAACTTTATCTTTTATTCTTCTACCACAATATTGTCAAATTATATGCACTACAATTAATAACCGAGGTACATGTTGTAATATTTGTTTCAAAGCTTTACATTTTCATAATTTAGTGGTGGTGGACCAATTCACGCCCACCCCTAAATTTATCCAAAACAATCACAGTTAAACAATGAATTACAAATGTAAATGATCCATTTGAAGATAATCTATCATGTGGTAAACGTCTTCTCTATGAAAAATTATAAATCTTCAAGAAAATTAAGGGTGGGCCTGAATTGGTACCTGGACGTGAATTGGCTATTACATTTGAAAAATTTCAATCTATTACTATTACATCGAAGTTGACTCCAATCTATTACTTTTCTATTACTTTGTTTACAAGTCTGACCACCACTATCTGTATAATCAGCCGTTTTTACCGCAAACCAGAAATACCAGTGAACGCCCATTTTGTAGACTTAGAGAAGCATTTGTCCTTGACCTCTACTGCTTCTAGGCATAAGTTGGCCACGGTCATAAGTTGGCCACCACTCATTTAAATGTGTCAAACAGACAAATGTGTGGTTGCACAGGGTTTAAAAGTGTTCTTTATCATAAATCTTATTATAATAGACCATTCAATAATGATACAGGCCTTTAAGAAATTATAGCCTTATAGAAATTTCAAAATATGATGATGGTGGCCAACTTATGACTGTGGCCAACTTATGCCTAGAAGCAGTAACAAAGATATATAAGACGGGCGTTCACTCGTAGGTGGACGTTTATTGGTAGAGAGCCACTAGAATAAACACCAATGCACGCAACAGTATGGGTCGACGCGTTGTTACCTTTTCTGATGGATTCGCCATATCAGGATCCACACTTTTTATTATAAAATAGCATGGCTCCTCGTAAAAATCGGCAGTGTGTTTTCTGTAAACAATCCGGCCAATGCCGAAATTTTTCAATTTACACAGAAGATCCATCAATCGTTTCCCACTGTAGTATGTTGTTCGACCAATGTAATTCACCGGCATCTTCTTCTCTTCACCATAAATTATTCAATAATAAATATTTTACTGTTGTTTTGCTTTCTGTCAAGCTTAAATTACTTTTTATTTTAGGGCAATAGAACTACATGTACCAGGCGATAATAAGTGAATTACACACCATTACTGCCGCAAATTATTTTCTCATCAGGATATCCACCGATTAGAAAATTACGAGGTGTATTTCACAAACAGAAATCTGCATAATCTGTCTCACTAAATCTTTTTTTTTTTTTTTTTACATAAAAAAGTAGTTGCTTTCACACTTGAAATCCAGCAACAGTAAATCTAAGTTTTAGTGCTAACAAGAAAAAGTAGTCATGTTTTACAAGAATAATCAACACTAAATCTTGACTAATAATCTAATAATAGTGAAAATGTTTGGTCGAAAATTGATCTTAAAAATGATGCACACTTTTCAACAGTTGAGCAAAGTTTGATTTCTGACTGGGAAAAGTAGTCATAATTTGGAAAAAATAGTGGTGAGCTTTTGTGAATAGATCTGATATAGCTAGATAATTTTGATTCATCCTAATTAGTTATTACATTTTCCTTTCTTAATTTGTGAGTTTTACCTCAAGCTCAAGGAATACTTTTATTAGTAAGTTAACCACTCTACATCTACAATATATATGACTATGAAATTATCCCAAAACATTTCTTATATATTTTGTGTTTTAATAGCATTTTTAGTCTCTTATTATATTTCTACATTGAAAACTATCCTTGTGAAAGTACCCTTTCTAATATTTAACATTTACTTCAAGAATTCGTCACATTATTGAAAGTGGATTATCTTATTTTATGAACATAACATAAGGGATATCTAGATGGAAGATACAAAAGATCACATGCAATATATAAATGTATACTGGGTGTTGAATTCTGATTACATGCTCATGTAATATTATGAACAGATATAAAGTAACAACCATCCTTTGTGAACAGGCTATCATATATGCATAAATTAAATGGAAAAATACCATTTCACATATAATTATGAGAATTCAACTAGGCACATGAGAACAAAAGGCTTGGACATCTAAAAGAGAAATAAAAATATAAATGTCATGATTCTATACAAAAGTAATCTGTGTTGGAGTAATATTGATGAAAACATTGGATCTAATTAAAATAACTTAAAATACAAAACATATTTCAACATTATTCACACATTGGATTCAACCTAATTTCACTGGTTGGATCCAACTAACAATGGTTTGCAAAATCTGAATGTATTTCAACCAGATTTCACCCATTGATCTCAACATGTTTTCAGCCATTAGATCAAACTAAAAATGGTTTGGAAAATCTACAGGTATTTCTATCAGACCTCACACTTGTATTCAACCTGCTTTCAAGAGGGGCCACAGTGGCAGAGTGGTAACACTCTCTCCTCCCACCTCTGAGGCCGGGGTTCGGTTCCTGACCCGGTCTCAAGAGGAAAAGCTGGTAGTTGCTTGCTGTTGGTTGCCAACATGCCAACCAAAACAAAAACATGAGATACTAATGTGTGTACAAAGTATGCTCAGGGAGTTTGCCAAAGAAAATCATTGTAGTATTGAATTTAATATTATAAACCATAGCAGAAGCCAGCAGCCACTTGAAAAACAACTGTTATTGTATATCCAAGCCTGTGTATATTTTTATGTAATCTTAATGAATATAATTCATAAAAGAACAAAAACAATTGCCACAATTGTTTAGTAATTCTATTTTAAACATATGGTGTAGAGAGTTGCTGGTCGCAAGTTGTGTGGGCTATTTCTGCTGTAGCAGATTACACACAAATCTTTGAAAACCTTGTCCTATAATACTTCAGAAGAAGGCCTACAAGTGTGATGAATTGATGGAATGGGGATTTCAATTGAAAATGGATGGTAAAAGAGACTTTTGCAGTTACTAACATAGATTTACAATTTCATAAAGTGAATTTATTATAACCCACAGAAACACAGACCTTTTTAGCAATTATCATATTAATTTCATTAGTCAGAGCACTGAATTTCTACAATTTCTTTCTTCTGTGTTTAATAGGAAATATTTGCAAACACCTATAGAATATTAGTCTAGAGTAGAGGGAGGAGTCATTTATGATTGTTTTTTTTTTCAGACTAGCAAAATAAATTCAGATTTGTCAGGATTTAGTTTTAGTTGAAATGACGACATGGAATTTTATAGCATTTTGGCCTTGCTCCAAATGATTTGGGTAGTAACTATCTGGACTATGGTAGCCCTCTGTTCAGTGGTTTGCTGTGCTTCAGTCAACACCAGCTACAGGGATTCAGAATACTTTTGAATGTATTTTCACAAATCAAAGATAGTTTGCTAATTTTACCTCATTTATAAAGTGACTCAACTGGCTGCCTGTCAGTTACTGCCACATGTTCAAAACCCACAAATTAGTCTATAAATTTTTACACAGTGGTTCTCCAACCTACTTTGAACCATCCACGTCTCCAAGCAGTTGCTGCTACAGTACCAGGCATAGTCACTTCGATCACCAATATCTTAGAATTCCTCTTTTCTACTCCTCAGTAGTATATAGGGAGCAGTTCATGAAGTAAAAGAGTGTAATAGGGTCGGTCAAAGGTCACGGGTCATAGGTCAGGAAGTGACGTCATATATGTGTCAGTGCTGGGATTCCTATCAGACGTCATATTGATGTCATGTTCACGTGACAGGATGGTGGGGTTTTCTCCTTGTATGGCCTATATATAATAAAAGGGTTTTATGATTGACGGGTGTGAAAAGGGTTTTTTGTTTGACGGGTGTGTCCCTGTAAAGAGCAGATGGTTAATTATTTTAACAAAAAAGGCACTGGTGTTTTGAATGATGATAGGTGTGTCCCTGTAATCTCAACAACCAAACCTATCCATTTATGTGCAGAGTTCTTTTTATAAGAAGGTGGTCATTTTATGGGTATTTGATAACTGGTCTTGTGGCTAAGAAAAATGGATTAACTTTCTGGTCACCCATTCTCACCAATAATTTGCTCTTGCGTGTGTGACACTTGCTTATCTTTCTTGTTTTTAAATCAGATTATCACTTTTTACAACATTGTTGAAACCCACCAATTACACAGCATTTTTCCTCCGCCATGTATAATAACAAAAACAGATATTAGGAACATTGACAAGAAACAAATCTTTGCCTTGTGTAAATATTTTATGACAAGAGAACATGTCAAATTTTACCATAAAATATATATATGTAAGCTGGTGGAATCTTTTCAGCTATGTAAAATGTGTATCATTATATTATTATGGTTGTTTAGCATGATAGCAGATTGCCATTAGTTTTGGTCTGTTGTAGCATGGGTCAAAGGTCAAGAGATGACATCATATGGATGTCATATGTCACATGACAGTATTGATGGGTGGGCGTGTCCGTGTAACGAGGAGATGGTGGGAATTGAAGGACATATCACCTGGAAGGGTAAATATTTTTAGAAAAGAGTGTGAGGTTTTGATTGATGGGTTTCCTTGTAAAGATGAGGATTGATGGACAAAATTATTTTAATGATAGTGCTTGGCATCAAGATGTCTATCAATAATGAATCATTTTGAAGGGACTTTTAATTGTTTTGCAATGGTTATGAGGCATTATTTAAACCCAAGGTTGTTCCAACTGTAAGAAATAATGGAGACCTTATCCCAAGTTGTTGTGTGTTTTAATTCTTATCAAAAATTATACTGTCTAGAAAATTGTGTCAATTGTTTTTTTTTATTTTGCATGTCACATGATCCACTTCTTTGTTGCTATGCAGTCAGAAAACTCTGTTGAAAATTGTCTCAAAGTAAGGCATATTTGAAGCCTAAATTTGTGCTATCAGTTGTTACAAAAGTTTAGGCCAAGTAGTATATATGTTGTAAATTATTTCTACTTTACATTAAGCCATAAAAAAATAAAATATGAATCTCAGTTAAGATGAAATAATGCTTGAGACTTTGAACAAAATATTTAAGACAACTATGTACCAGTCTTAAGTTTGAGACCAAATCTGAGACCAAATTTGGTCTCAACTGTTTTGTGAATAGCTAACAAGTTTGAGACCAACAATGGTCTCAGACTTGAGAACAAAACTTAAGACTTGAGCCAAAATTTGGTCTCAGCAAGTTTTATGAATACCGGTCCAGGCAATTACCTTAATCAAGTGATGCTCTTGGGGGATATGTCTGCTCTTGTAGCAATGTAATCTACCTTTTTAGTATGCCCTTAGGTCCTATAGTTTTTAAAAATTTCCTATACTTTGTTTAAAAATTTAAAAAAGGCAATCTACTTTTAATGCAATATTGATTTATGGCTTTCAAGATTACATTTCAATATTGGTGAGAACCGGATATTATCGGAGAAATGATTAAGGGCAATTTTGTGAGGAAAAATAAAGAACAAGTTTCAAAATAAACAAACAGCAAATCTAAAATTCAGTTTTTTGTGTCCGTGTAATAATGTCACTGTATATAATCTTTTCATGGGGTACCTCGCTTGTTGCAGCTGCATTCCTTCTTCTTACGTCCTTTCAATTGGCTGTTTTTACGTCATCGCAAGAGAACAACTCTTCAGTGTTAAATTCTCGGATTCATGCCTTCCACAGTAAAGGTGATTAAATTAAAAAAGAAGCTTTAATTGACAGAATGGTGGCAAACAGACATGCTGTTAAAATTGTATCCAAAGAATTATCCATTATTTGGAGGAGTTGCAGAATTAGGGTCTGTTAGCACACGCGTATATAGGCCGTTCGCTTCAAAAGCCACCCATGTATAAGGGTCGACAACCGATTCTCCCTGACAGGCCGGGAAACTACAGCCGACCCTAACCAACCATGTAAACATTGGTCCCGACTCTCAAAAAATACATAAAGATCGGTCGGCTCAAGTGGAACACCAGGGGCGGGTTTCATGAAAGGCCTCAGACTTAGCCCAGTCTCAGCCCAGATAGCATTCCGCCGTCGGACCAATGTTGGCTGTTGGTCGCATGGCTGGCAGATTTTGCCAACCACTACTCAGGTTAGATGTCTCTATATTTTGCCGATGCTGGGCCAACGTTGGGCCAACGGCGGATTTTTATTCAAGATGGAGAGCAATAATAGGGGATTTGGGGAAACTTAGAAAAAAATTATTATGGTATGTCGAAAAATCATATTTCAGTGAGCCCAAAAATTTTAACTAACCATTTAACAATTTTACAGATAAAAATGATATTCTCATTAAAAATTCATACTAAAAAATTTGTTGGTGAACATTATCTGATTGGTTGATGCTATACATAGAATATAATTTTTACCGGTGGCTTGCCTTATTGGGTCAACGTTGGCCCAGTGGTCAAAAAGCCGTTGGCCCAACATCGTACCAACGGATGTGCTGACATTGGGCCAACGTCGGTCTGACGGCTGAATGCTATCTGGGAGGCTGAGTCACTAGCTCAGAGGTGAGCCTTTTGGCTCAGCTAAGTCTTTGTCTCAAGTGGCTTTCACAGAAGGGGTCTCAGTTCAGACCAAGCTTATCAACCACAGTAGTTTTCTGTGTCATGTGACCATTTTTTGTAGTGAAAAATTCAAAATATTATACTGATGACATATATGTTCCTTGTTTGACACATAATATCTCTGGTCAAATACCATTTTGCAAATGGGAAACCTTGTAAACATGTAAAAACACCCATAGTCTACTGAAGGGGGTTGTTTTATATACTTGTACCCTATTTTCAGCCAGTTCAAATTTTGAAGTGAAGCATGAATTATGGCAGCCATATTTGAGCCTTTGTTTACAAAACTTAAGCCCACTACCTACCAGTCTCAACATTTGAGCCAGTGGCTCAGCCAAAGCTGATACTGGGACCTTTTGTGAAATCCATTAAGGCTGAGCCCATGGGCTCAAGTAAACTGTTCCAATAAGTTGAGACAAAAGTCTCAAGTTTGAGCCTGAGACCGGGCTAAGACCTTTTGTGAAATCCGCCCCAGCATAAAGGTGCTTATATCGTGCTTATTTTTTTGGTTCTAGAGATTTACTATGCCAAGCCAACTTTTTGGTAATCATGGGCAGGAATCTTCTGATGTGGTCAGATTTGATCTTGCTCCCCTCCTTCAAGGTCAAATTAAGATAGCCAAATTTAAAAGTGTTTATAACTCCCTTATTATCGATCCTAGAGGTTTGCAATGTGAAACCAACCTATAGGGAATCATGAGCGAGGAATCTTCTGATGTGGTCTTTCACTAGAGGAGATGGTTACTGTAGTAGGGGTATTTTTTCAGGACCAGCATATGCTGGCATTCTTTGGCCGGTTTCCAGAAATTATTGTAGCAGGCCTCAGTATTTCACTCAGGGAAAGAGGTTGGTAGCATGTGGCCTGAGACTAAAATTACTGGAGAGCCCGAAATCAGTTTGTAAATTAGCCCAAATAATTTATATGTCCCTACTACTTCTCTACCTGAAGCAGCTCATTTGCCTTGCATTACCATGCAGAAATCCTGGAGTACCTTTAATCCAAAATGTTTCAGTCCAAGTCTCAGATTCCTTATTAATATCAAGATAAACCCTCAAACATATCAGTCAACAAGTGGCCAATTCGATATGACAAAGTCGTACAGTCCCTGTTTCAATACTAGCTTTTTATAAGCATAAAAAGAGAAAAGTTCATGCAAATACATTTATTGCTTCTGACACAAAGTGAATCCAGACAGAAAGAGGGGGAGTGTATGTGTGTGCTGTGAGATGCAAAAGCTGTGTGCACATCACAACATAAATACACAAGAGTCACTGTTTAAAAATAGCCTTTTATTGGCTCAAGCAAATGGGTTTTATAAGTATGGACTGTACACATATCATAACAGTCCCGAGTCCAAAGGTTCAATCAACAAGGTTAACCATGTGCCAATGTTGTCTCACACAATGTGTGGATAATATTCAACTAAACAGAGAGAGAGAGAGAGAGAGAGAGAAATAGACTTTTTATAACTGAACTGAATTTATTTACATGCCATACCATGTACAGTTAAGTAAGACTAAGATGAATTCACTAAGTATGACTTCTAGGAATAACGTACCTTTAAATGTTACTAACAAATAGTAAAGTTCAAGAAACTGGTTCTATTCAGTCAGCATAGATTATTCTGTGAAAATCTATGTAATTTGCTGTCCAACCTTTGCTGTTTATTGATTTTTGGGCTTTCCAAGTTTCCTTTGCATACCGCATATGCAATTTTGTCAAACGAAAGCCAAAAAGCCACTGACAGCAGCTCCTTATATAGATTTCACGGCTGCTTTTGTGTATCCCTACGCCAGGCTGCCACAATTAGTACCAACGCAAATCTGTTAGTTTCAACTCCAATTCAACAAATTATCACCTAAAAAGTGTGAAATATGCGAATTAAATAAATTATAATGTTGCAAATATTTTAAAACAATGGTTTGTGGGCTACTTTAAAGTCTTTCAGACGTGATGGTGGCTAGTTCGACAGTAGAAATACTTCAAAAGCTACAATTCTTTAAAATATAAACAAAATATGAGGATAATCCGTGGTTTGTTAGTGTGAAAGGTTAGTGTGTAATAGATTTTTGGCTATTCTTCAGTCTTTTTGTTTGAATCTCGTGTAAAAAAACAACACTTTTCTCAGCTCAAATGGCTGAATTATTGCTAAGTTAGCCGTGGTTCATGATTTCAAAGCAATTGTTACATCATACTTTGCTTTACATCGGCTTTTGCCGTCACTTTATCTTTATGGATTCCACCCACAAGACCAATAATCAGGATGTGCCCCTGTATGATCTCCTGACCATAGATGTGAATGGTGAAATATGTAAAACACTCCAGATCTTCAAAGAAAACAACCCCAAATGGAGCCATACTTCAGTTGTCATGATGGGTAAAGATAATCAACAAAAGAAACATTATCAAGTCTGGAATGCCCCAAGTGTCACTTCATATATGTCTATTTCATATGCTCCGCACCTTTGGAAGGGACATATCAATGTGGCAAACCATCAGAATAAAGTAATAAACATTCTGTCAATATCACATAATTAATATTGATAGAGTTAAGGAAGATCTAGTGGTCTGTGCATTTGCTGTCTATGCATCAGATGACATTGACACACTCTATGAACAATATGTATCTAGCATGTCTGATCTAGATATTCATGCTCCCATGAAAACTAAGTGCCTCACCAAACCTGCACCCAGCTGGATAATAAATGAGTTCAGAACCGCAAAGGTAACATGAGGGAACTTAGAGGAGGGACAAATCACCAGGAAACTGTGCCAGGCTTAGACGGCAAATAAATAGATGTAACCATCTCAAAGAGAATAGTGGAGATGGCAAGAAGTTGTGGCGAGTACTGAGCAAGGTGTGGGACAGGTCTCAGGTCTCTACCTTTCCATCCTGTACTGGTGAGAAATCACTGGCGAGTTGGTTTGGTATATTTTTTATTGACAAAATTAACAAAATCAGGAACACTTTCAGAAATTGCACATCAAAGTGTGCCCCTTTAGAAAAGAAGCCACCCTCTTCCAGTTCTTTCCAGTTGGTCTCTGAAAGTGAAGTCCTTAAGTTCGTTAAGAAATCCCCAGCAAAAACATGCTCTTTAAACCCTTGGCCAACATCCCTGGTTAAAACCTAGCATGTATAGATATTCTCCTCCCATCATTGACTAATCTGGTCAGTTTATCTCCCTGGTTAAAGCCTAGCATGTATAGATATTCTCCTCCCATCATTGACTAAACTGGTCAATTTATCTAGTTATACCTCTTATCAAGAAGACCTCTCTGTCCAAGGAGAACCTCAAGAACTAGAGTCCAGTTTCGGAGCTTAGTTGCCTGCCAAAGATGGTGGAGTGTATAGTTGCTGCTCAAATAAGGTCACACATGGACTTAAATGATCTTGGAAACTCATTCCTGCCCTGTTGTGTATCCAAAATGAGATACGCTTGTCGTTGTCCAAGGGTATGCCCACGGCCCTGGTCCTCCTCGACCTATCAGCTACCTTTGACACTTTCGACCATGATACACTTCTCAGGTGCCTGTCAACAGGGTTTGGCTTTACTGGTACAGTCCTCCGGTGGTTTACAACATATCTTGTGGATTATTCTCAATCTGTCAAAAATGGCTCAGTGATTTCCAAATGTTTCAAACTCAATTTTTGGGTACCTCAGGGCTCTGCTCTTGGTCCCTTGTTGTTCTCCCTATACACGTCCCCCCTCTGTCAGGTAATTGCAAAATTTATGGATATCAATTGCCATTTTTTACGCGGACGATTCCCAGTTGTTTATCCATCTATCACCTGGAAATTGTGTAAAATCACTTCATCAGCACAAGGCCTGTTTGAATGACATCCATACTTATGGATGTTTGAAAATAAGCTTAAATTAAATCTCCAAAAAACAGAGTTTATAGTCTTTGGTTCTCTGGATAAATATAAATGGCTCAAAGATTCCTTCCCTATGAACATTTTGGGAAACTGCCTCTCCCCAACGGATGTTGTTCGTAATCTAGGTGTATTCTTTGACTCTGAATTTAGTTTCACCAATCATGTAAGTTCTGTCATTAAATCCTGTTTTGCTAACTTTCGAGATTTGCATCGCATTCAACGCTTTCTCTCATATGATGTCTCAGTCATGGTAGCAAATGCATTGGCCAGTAGTCGTTTGGATTATTGCAATTCTTTGTTTCACTCTTTGTCCTCCAGGAACAAGGCTTCAGAATATCCAGACTTGTTTAGCACATTTTGTTTCTGGTGCTTTCAGATTTTCTCAGATTACTCCAACCTTAAAGTCTCTCCACTGGCTTCTTGTTAAACAACGAATCATTTTCAAAACTCTGGTACTCATATATTAGAAGTACCTTACCACTTGCAAGCCAAAAAACTTTGCTCTGTATTTGTCTTTATATACATCTGATGTTAAAACAAGACATAGTAATCCAGAAAAGATGTTTCTCAAAGTTCTCTTCTACAGCTCTTCTGTTTGTAAATCCAAAGTTCACTTCAGCAAGTATTTCTCATATGATGCTCCATAACTTTGGAATGATTTGCCACTGGAAATTCAAACTGCTGTTACACTATTCAAAAGGCGACTTAAAACTTATCTGTTTCTAGATGGGAGGGCAGCAGGAAAAAGTTTGTCCGGGCTGTATCTCAGAAACCGTGAGGTGTAGGAGGTTCATACTAGGTAGGGAGATTGGTTAGGGGGTGTATGTGTGCAACATGATGGTGTGACCTTGATTTGACCATTGACCTTGCCGTAGTGACCTTGTGTAGGAAGTTGACACTTTGTAGAAATATTGGTTAGAGGTTTTCGGTGTGCAACGCCATGGTGTGACCTTGATTTGAACTTGCAGTAGTGATCTTGAGGTATAAAATCTTGTCTGGACTATATCTTAGAATTCGTTAGGTGTAGGAAGTTGATATTTGGTAGGGAACATTGGTCGGAGGTTGTGGGTGTGCATCATCATGGTGTAACCTTGATTTGACCTTTAACCTTTTGACCTATAAAATCTTATCCAGGCTATGTCTCTCGGGTGTAGGAAGTCAATAGGGGCATTACTTAGGTGTTATCAGTGTGCAACATCATACTGTGATCTTGATTTGACCTTGGACCTTGTTGTAGTGAGGACAGCTTCATAATTTTTACTGACAGCTCTGGCTCTGCCAAAGTTATCTCTTATGACAAAGATAAATGGATTTCTGCAACTGATTGTTATATGTACTTTTACATAATTGTGCTATTTCCATTGACAGCTATTCTCCAGTTAATAAATTTTTACAGCTTCATAATTTTTACTCTGTAATTTTCTCTACTTAAGTTAAACATTATTTGGACATTTATATAAATGACACTGCTCTGAAAGTATCTAGATCTTTGTATTATTTCACTACTTCTATATCTCATGGTATTGAAAATTATTTCCCCAGGCTGTGGGGTATGGGCATCTCTAATGCAAGTTTTTGCAATGATATAGTTCCTGGTTACATGAAGTTGAATAAAGTAAAAGTAGTCAGATATTTTGGATGACAGGTTATTTTAGTGGGCAGGTAGATAGATAAGCAAGTAGAGAATACTAGAGATGTACCTATTTATTATTATCATTGCGCAGAGTATTAGAAAAATGGAACTTAATCTGAAGTTAAAAGTGTTTTGAATGAGTTTTGTGTGTAAAAACAATGACTTAATTTTTCTCACTTTCGGTAAAAATAATATGCATGGTTACATTACATATTTGGAAGAATACATGTAGGGAGCCATAATTTTCATTATATTGGTTCATTAAATATCAATGCAGTTTATTATATATCAGCAGAAAATGTGCCTGGCCAGCAAACCTATTTTTGTTAATGATTGGGATATTTGCCTTGCCAGTTTTGAATATTTTTTTTCTCAAAAATATAGAGATGTATGCGTGAATTGTTAATTAAAGATACGGTTAGTTACTATTGTACTATTTGATCAGGAGAAATCTGCTTCATATGTACCTTAAATCTAAGCAATGTGTCAAAGGTTTCAGTACAAAAAGGGATATGTTCTTATTCATAAGTGTTATATTTTGAATTTTCTACTAAAAATTTTACAATTTAATTTCTGGCATCAAAAATGTAGTTTGTATTTTTAGATGCCTACTTGTATCCGGCATTGTGGAACTCCCTTCTTCTGGGACTATTTCTTCTGCAACACAGTGGAATGGCCACAATGTGGTGGAAGAACTTAATGGCTGACCTCAAGTTGTATACAGTCTCAAGGGCCCTTTATGTACTTTTGACTTCATCTTGTCTACAGGTATTCTGGTAATATTTAATTTTTATTTAATAGAAAAAGAATGGATAGTAAATGTGAAAAAGTGAGACTTTCTTAGAGTTGTCTGCAGACACCTCTTGGTTTCCCATCAACATCTTCACTGACTAATATGCGCTGGTTTATGATCCCTTACTTACATTAATTCTAAATGCAATCAATTGTTTTCTCTTTCCTAGTTACTGATGTGGCACTGGCAGCCTCTGCCCACTACCGACTGCCTGTGGTTTATTGACACAAGTCACAGGCCGGGCCTCTGGCTTTTTTTCTTTCTTGTTCACCTCATTGCCTGGATCATCCTTTCAACAGCTAGCTTCTTCATGGATCTGACTGAAATGATTGGGGTCAAACAGGTACAAAAGTTCTTTCAAGCTAGCTTCTGTAAATGAGGTATTGAAATTGTTGATTACATTGATACATGTAGTTGAATATATTACCCTGATATTCTAGGGCTGCAACAATTCTTCGGTTACTAGGAAATGAAACAATTCAGTTTAAAACTCAAGCCCGAGAAAGTGAACTGGGTCGTCAAAAACAGTTAAAAATATACATAAAATCAACTACATATTTTGATTTTTCTTAAAATTATATATTTTTTTTTAATTTGAGGTATTACTAGTATGACTTTTTACCCCACAGCCCTTAAGGGCTGTGTGGGTATTGTTTTTATCAATGGTGTTCAAATGGGTATGCAGGTGCTCTGTGGCAAAAGGTTGTCTGGACTGTATCTCAGAAAGCATAAGGTGTAAGAAGTTTATACTTGGTACAGACATTGTTTGGGTTGTAGGTGTCCAACGTCATGATGTGGCCTTAATTTGACTTTTGACTTTGCGATGGTGAACTTGAGTTTAAACATTTGACTGGGCTACTTCCAAAAACTGTGAGGTGTAGGAAGTTGATACTTGGTAACTAACATTTAGTTAATGGCTGTAGGGTTGTAATATCATGTCACACTGTTTGCTCTGAAAGTCTCTGATCTTTGTTATGTGTCACTTCTTCCGTATCTTATGGTGTTGAAAACTACAAATCTTGACCGCCCATTGACTGTCCTATTGATTAATATTTTTGTTAACTTAGCGCACTGAGTTCTCAATTGCAGGAAGATATTGCATCTGCATAGCAGTAGATAAGATTAGATATTTCCCCTGGCTGTGGTATATGGGCAAATCTGATGCTAATTAAAATTTTTATGCTTTTACAAACCTTAACTTTGTGTAATACAATATTTTTAATTGATGTTGTTTCAATATAATCTATTTGGAAGACACCTCAAATCTTAGAATATAAACATGGTTAAAGTTTCCTGCAATATAAATGTGTCTTTTTCTACTAATTAAATAAATCACTTACTTATTTTATGCATTTTGGCCATTGATAATATATCAAGGCATGAAGCAGTTTATTTCATGGGCGATAATCAAGCTGATAACATAGTCCATGATCTTTTCTTATTTAAGATGAATGTAGATTTAAATTTTGTTGGGAAATAATTTTCAGCATCCATGCTCATTGGAATAGGCAAAATAAATGTGGTGTGAAACAGTTGTAGTTTTTTTTGTACAGAAGTAATCCCTTAACATTGTTTTAATTTTAGAAGTTTGATAAAGTGGATAAATCTTTATATTCACTAAGCATGAGGACTGGTGAAAATCTGCACCAAAGTCTAACTTCATAGAATACGGTGCAAGTTGAATTTGTTAACAGTTTTGCTCTATCTCACATGAAGTAGTGAAAGTGGTGCTCAGTTTGGTCAAGATAGTCTGTGAACTCAAACCATGTTAATCACTAAAGTAATAAAAATTTACTGACCTGGAGAAAGTGTTTTCACATAAAAAAGGGGCATTTGAGTTACCCTTCTATCAATGTATGTAGGAGATATATAAACTACAGTGTTCATGGTACAGTTCTAAATTCTGAAGTGGTTTTCCAATATATTGCCTTGAAAATAAAAACAAAAAAGATCTCAACTGTGTGACCAATATGCACTCCAATACTGGAGGACTTCATACATTTGAAACCAGGGATATATTCTGTAGATAACTGGTAGTTCATAGTATTTTTTATCCAGGTCTACTATGAACAAGAAGGTAAAAACATACCCCTTCTGTACAAAAGCCACGAAGAGCAGAAGTTGCTGAAGCACATGCGACATCCTGGCACTACCTGCTTCCTGTTTATCCTGTGGATACACCCGGTGATGACACTGCAGAGACTCTTCCTCTCAATAGCATGGACTCTATATCTGATCTTTGGCTTTTCTGCTACTAAGAAAGACTGTATATATGTTAGGCATCACCGATTTGTATCTACGACCAGGGTGGTGGAGTACCACAGGGATTGATTTTTTCATGTGTTCTTGCAGCCATGTGAATAGGCTAACATGAGTTCTAATTTTTCTGTGTACAAACTTAATGTCTAATCATTATACTAGCTTGATAAATAAGATTAATATGATGTTTAAAAAAACAAAAACAAAAAAAAAAAGCAAAAAAAAAAAAAAAAGAACAAGTAAATTTTATGAAAATTGTGCACACATATTCCTAAACATTGGCACAAAGGAAAACTGCTATTACATTTTCAGCTTTAAAATTATTTGTAAGATTCAGAAATGTCAAATTTGCCATTGGGGTGTTCCCTTTTTAATTAAGAGTAAGTGATCAGTATTTGTGCCAATTTTGTGTTGTCTGAAATCCGAGGCCAAATGTCACAAAAAACACCAAAGAAATGTTTATACAGTTCTCCCATGCTTCAAGGAAATAGAAGGGATCTTCCTCACTGGTAAATAAATATGGTGTGACTTTGGGCTATTTTCTGTTCAGAATTGTATTGTCAAACACAAGAATCTCATATACTATATATATTTGATGACAAAGTTAATGTATCAGGTTTAAAATGGGTAAACTTTCCAAATGGAAATATATCCCAAATGAAGGTGACAGTATTACGAGTACCTAGTACAAATATTGTATTCTTCTTCTTCATGAATGGTATATTTTGTATTTGCCAAATAAAGAAAGTTTTACTTTTATTATCCACCATTTTGTACAAATGATAAGTTTAATAAGTGCATATTGAAGTAAAAAATGCCAAATATGTAATATAAAAAGCTTAATTGTTTTCATCTTCTGTGCCATCCATGGATTTTCACCAAATTTACAGGATATGTTTAACCCAAGGAGATCTAGAGCTGATTAGGTTTTGGGCAGTATGTGGCAACAACTATTTCCACAACAACACTTGCAAAATTTTGGTTCGTTAACTTTGTGGGTGTTCCACAGCCTGAACCCATGCATGGATTTTCACCAGATTTTCAGGATATGTAAACACTTAAGAGGATCTAGAAGTCATTGCATTTTTGGAGTAGATCTGACAATGGCTATGTCCTGGCAACACATTAAAAGATTTACGTTCTTCCAAGAATCGCACTTTTATTTGTGTATCAGTGCTAGAGAAACTGTTGCTTCATAATAGGCTTTCCATCTTCTGTGACAGATGCCTTCCTATTGTTGAAAGAAATCCTGACATCATGAATAATTAAAATCTGTGTTTGTCCCTTCTTTAACTATGTGAAATTTAGAACCTCTGACAGCATCTCACGGCTTCTGTGTACTTCATACCTTTGAAATTTTTCCTTGGATTTTCCCAAAACTCAATGTCGTTGCCCATTTAGTTGTACCTGCAGGCTGGGGTTCCTGCCTGCTGAGACTGGTTATTATTGTATCCCCGGACGAAAGTCGGGGATACTTAGGATTCAGTACGATCACGCCGCCGCCGCCGCAGAGATTCCTTTTGGACGCGATAACTTAAAAAATATTTTAGTTAGAACTTTCAAATTTGGTATGTGGGTATATATGGGCAATGCCACGAACGCTATTGTTTTGTGACCTTGACCTTCAATCTCAAGGTCACTGGTGGCCTCTTAAAGGTCAGATTTTGGCTATTTTTTCACTTTTTGGCCCAGTTCTCCTATACAGAAAGTCGGATCGTCCTATGGCTGGTATATATAATACATATATATATGTCCTCTGTAAGCATGCAGAAATTTGACCTTGAAGCTCTTCATTAAAGGTCATCCACTGACCGCCAAAGTACCTGACCGAGGGTCATTTTTGGCATATTTGGAGATATTTTCACTTAATGCTGACTACATTGCATGGAAACTATTGAAAATGGCTTTGGAGGTTGAGTACATGATGGACTTCTACCATCCAGGCTTACTGGTTACAGATCTTCATTTAAGGTCATCCACTGACCGCCAAAGTACCTGACCAAGGGTCATTTTTGGCAAATTTGGAGATATTTTTACACTTAATGCTGACTACATTGCATGGAAACTATTGAAAATGGCTTTGGAGGTTGAGTACATGATGGAGTACCAGCATCCAGGCTTACCGGTTACAGATCTTCATTTAAGGTCATCCACTGACCGCCAAAGTACCTGACCGAGGGTCATTTTTGGCCCTCTGTTTGTTTGTTTGTGAACAAGATAACTCAAAAACTGACAGATGGATTTTGATAAAATTTTCAGGATATGTCCAAAATGGTAAAAGGAAGATATGATTGAATTTTGGGAGTGATCCGGATCACTGTCTGGATCTTCTGGATCCATGAAATTTAATTTTTAAAGACAGATAACTCAAAAACTTATGGGTGCATTTTGATGAAATTTTCAGGAAATGTCCTTAATGGGACGAGGAACAAGTGATTATATTTTGGGAGTGATCTGGATCACTGTCTGGATCATCTGGATCCAGACTGCCAGATGTGTTTGTGTACAATATAGCTCAAAAACTTATGGATGGATTTTGATGAAATTTTCAGGATATGTCTGAAAAGGTAAAAGGATGAAATGGTTGAATTTTGGAAGTGATCCGGTTCACTATATGGATCTTCTGGATCCATGAAATGTAATTTTTAAAGACAGATACCTTAAAAAGTTATGGATGGATTGTGATGGCATTTTCAGCAAATGACCTAAATGGTACAAGGAACAAGTGATTACATTTTTGGAGTGATCTGGATCACTGTCTGGATCATCTGGATCCAGGCTGCAACATAATTTTAGGATGAATTTTGATGATATTTTTAGGATATGTTAAAAATGGTAAAAGGAAGAAGTGGTATAAGGAAGAAATGGTTCAATTTTGCGAGTGATCTGGACCACTATCTGGATCTTCTGGAGCCATGAAATATAATTTTTAAAGACAAATAGTTCAAAAAGTCATGGGTGGATTTTGATGAAATTTTCAGGAAATGTCCTAAATGGGACAAGGAACAAGTGATTAGATTTTGGGAGTGATCTGGATTATCTGGATCCAGGCTGCCAGATGTGTTTATGTACAAGATAAATCAAAAACTTATGGACGGATTTTGATGAAATTGTCAGGATATGTCTGAAAAAGTAAAAGGATGAAATGATTGAATTTTGGAAGTGATCCGGATCACTATATGGATCTTCTAGATCCATGAAATGTAATTTTTAAAGACAGATACCGCAAAAAGTTATGGATGGATTGTTTCAGCAAATGGCCTAAATGGTACAAGGAACAAGTGATTAAATTTTTGGAGTGATCTGGATCACTGTCTGGATCATCTGGATCCAGGCTGCCACATAATCTTGGGATGGACGTTGATATTTTTAGGATATGTTACAAATGGTAAAAGGAAGAAGTGGTAAAAGGAATAAATGATTCAATTTTACGAGTGATCTGGACCACTATCTGGATCTTCTGGATCCAAGAAATGTAATTTTTAAAGACAAATAGCTCAAAAAGTCATGGATGGATTTTTATGAAATTTTCAGGAAATGTCTTAAATGGGACAAAGAACAAGAGATTAGTTTTTGGGAGTAATCTGGATCACTGTCTGGATCATGTGGATCCAGGCTGCCAGATGTGTTTGTGTACAAGATAACTAAAAAACTTATGGACGGATTTTGATGAAATTTTTAGAATATGTCTGAAAAGGTAAAAGGATGAAATGATTGAATTTTGGAAGTGATCCGGATCACTATATGGATCTTCTGGATCCATGAAATGTAATTTTTAAAGACAGATATAAGTGAAAGAACTAGTGATTAGCTTTTGGGAGTAATCTGGTACTATGGAGAATCCTCACCTGGTGCTCCAGGAAACAGGCTCAAGCCCGACATATTCACGCCTTAACTATGTCCCGTCCGGGGATACACTGCGTCCAGACGCAATCTCTAGTTATATTGTAAAATCTGATGCTTCATGTCATTTATACTGTGTTTATAATCGGTAAGGGTATAAATTGCTAGCTTTCTGTGTGTTATTCTTAATGATATTTGTATTGAAGTCTGAATACCAATAAACCAAATATTTGTACATTACCAGTACAAAACTGTATAGCCCTCATAACAAAATGGTGTGTACTTAAATCATAATCAGACTGCATATTTTTCTTTATTCTTTTATTGTGTGATGTCATAAAAAACCTGTTTAATGTGAACATGAAGGTTTACCTGTTACTACCCTATTGGTTAAGTTTTTATTTTTGTATAAGTTTTTATTTTCACTTGTTACACTATTGCACAATGTTTTAAAAGTGTCCAATAAAAGGTAGTGATGTGGCTCAGGGAAAATAATGTGGCAAGGTGTCCATATGACAGTTACCAACCCAAGTACAAAATTACAAAATTGAAGTATCAGTAAAACAGATTTGAGAATATAATGAAAAGCAAATGTACCAAAAATAAAATGTTGAGTAAAATGTCAACTCTCTGTCTCAATGAGGAAAGCTGGTAGTTGCTTGCCGTTGGTTGGCAGTTTACAGTACAGAACCCTGACGAACTGTATGTACTGGTTTCCTCTGCCCTTCCAACTACCCGTCATGATATGACCTGTAAAGTGTTGACAGCGACGTAAAACCCCAAATAATTAAATATTTAGGAAGAAGAGCACTTGAAGAACACATACTTCTGCCAAGGTACAACCCCTCCAGTATTGCTTAGGAGTATAATGATAAAAATCCTTTAAAAATTGAATCACCTGACGAAAGTCGGGGATACTTAGGATTCAGTACGGTCACGCTGCCGCCACCACCGAAGAGATTTCCTTTCAGATACAATAACTTCAAAAATATTTTAGACCTTTCAAATTTGGTATGTGGGTATATATGGGCAATGCCATGAACGCTGTAGTTTTGTGACTTTGACCTTCAATTTCAAGGTCACTGGGGGCCTCTGAAAGGTCAGATTTTGGCCATTTTTCACATTTTGGCCCAGTTCTCATATACAGAAAGGTAGGTCATCCTATGGCTGGTGTATGTAATACATATATATGTCCTCTGTAAGCATGCAGAAATTTGACATTGAAGGTCATCCACAGACTGCCAAAGTACCTTACCGAGGCCAGTTTTGGCCTTTTTGGAGATATTTTCACACTTAATGCTGACTAATTGCATGGAAACTATTGAAAATGGCTTTGGAGGTTGAGTACATGATGGGAGTACCAGCATCCAGTTTCTTGACCTTGGCTATTGTTTTCAAGGTCACCTTAGGCCTGCTAAAATGACTCAAAATGGTACCTTAGGCTGTGAGGCCATATACCTTCATTATTGGCTGTTATCGCTGTAACAAAAAAAATTATAGCTAGTCTTCTCAAATTTGCAGGATATGTTCATAACCATAAAATCTTGCCTGGAATACTTTTGGCCTCATTTTGAAAAACAAGATTGCCGCCAGGGATGTTTATTCGACTTAAAGCAAGGATTTTGTTGGCCCTCTAGAGCAAAGGGTATTATAGGTAGAGATCTCAAATTCGCAGAATATGTTCCGCATTACAAAATCTTAACAGGAAATAGTTTTGGCCTCATTTTGAAAAACAAGATGGCCGCCAGGGACGTTTATTCGACTTAAGGCAAGGACTTTTGTTGGATCTCTATAGCAAAGGATATTATAGGTAGAGATCTCCAATTCACAGAATATGTTCCGCATTACAAAATCTTGACTGGAAATATTTTTGTCCTCATTTTGAAACACAAGATGACCACCACGGGCCTTTCTTTGTCAGTCATGAAAAGGGCTCATAACTCGCTTATTATTGGCCCTAGAGGTTTGGATGGTAAACCAACTTATAGGAAATCATGGGCTGGGAAACTTTTGATGGGGTCAGATTTAACCTTGGACCCCTCCTTCAAGGTCAAACAAGGATAGCCAAACTAAAAGTGGTTGTAACCTGCTTATTATTGGTCTTGCAGGTTTGGAATGGTTGACCAACTTATAGGAAATGATGGGCTGGGAATCTTCTGGTTTGGTCAGATTTGAACTTGGATCCCTCCTTCAAGGTCAAATGAGGATAGCCAAACCTAAAAGTGCTTATAACTTGCTTATTATTGGTACTAAAGATTTGGGATGGTAAACCAACCTATAGGAAATCATGGGCTGGGAATCTTATGGTGTGGTCAGATTTTACCTTTGGCTTCAAAGTCAAACGAGGATAGCCAAACCTAAAAGTGCTTAGAACTTGCTTATTATTGGTCATAGAGGTTTGCAATGTGAAACAAACTTATAGGAAATCATGGGCCGGGAATCTTTTGATATGGTCAGATTTGACCTTGGACCCCTCCTTCAAGGTCAAACGAAGATCGCCAAACTTAAAAGTGCTTATAGCTCACTTAGTATTTGTCATACAGGTTTGGGATGGTAAACCAACTTATAGGAAATCATGGGCTAGGAATCTTTTGATGTGGTCAGATTTCACCTTGGGCCCTTCCTTCGAGGTCAAATGAGAATAGCAAAATCAAAAAGTGCTTATAAATCGCTTTTTCTTGGTCCTCGAGGTTTGTAATGTGAAACCATCCTATAGGAAATCGTGCGCTAGGAGTCTTTTGATGTGATCAGATTTTTTTTCACCTTTGCTCCCTTTTTAAAGGTCAAATGAGGATAGCCAAAATTAAAAGTGCTTATAACTCACTTATTCGTGTCCCTAGAGGTTTGTAATGTCACACCAACCTATTGAAAATCGTGCGTTAAGAATATTTTGATATGGCCAGATTTCACCTTGGGCTCCTTCCAGGTTAAGTGATGGTTGACATTTTGTTTACTTAATGTCAGTACAAGTTGCTCCCATAAACACTTTGGCCCCCTCCCCACAGGGGTATATTTGTGTCGACCATAATGCTCTGTATGTCACGCTTCAACCATGTCCCGTTTGGGGATACACTGCGTCAAGACGCAATCTCTAGTTTTTCCAGTGATTTTGCTAACAGGCACACAATAACCAAACAGACACTGTCAGAAACATAACCTCCTCAATGGAGGTAATCCAAAGCATCCATAAAGTGTAGACCTCCATCGGGGGGGGGGGGGGGGGGGGGGGGGGATCTTTCCAAAATGTAGTCGCTTTCGCCAGGCCCTACCAATAGTAAACTCTCCTGAAGATCTGGTCTCTACCTTTGGAGTTCTGTCAATCAGAATGCTAAGGTCATTACAATTACAGAGAATGGGACCTTTCGAAATTTGGGAAATTATTTTGCATGGAATATAAGCAGTTCTTTCCCCAAATTCAGTCACTTCCCACATAAAAAATAAAAATCCATTCATTACCTTTAGAGTAAACTGTCCTTTACAATAGAGAAATATCTCCAACAGGATATCCCTGAACATCACATAAGAACAATATATGACAAGTTATATCCAAGTTAGCAGTTAAATTTTACTATATACATATGTACAACATTTACAGGTCATTGCCAGACCTGTCATATGAGAAAAATGTTTAATTTATTTTGCTTATTCACAATATATGCAACTATTGACACGTTAATATAGTTTCTTCCTAATATACATATTCTTGTAAAGGATGAACACAGAGAAAAAGAAAAGATAAACAGAGTGAATATTTCATTCACATTGCATATTTTGTCCTCATTTAACAAGCCTTTCCATGTTCTCATTTCACGATCAAATTCATCTGATAGAGCTTTGCCAGATATTGTTATTCACGGATCTTTGCTGAATTAAATTTTTCAGTTGAAGAAAGGGATAAATTGATTCTGAGCATACCAAATTATGTATTTTCTACATATGGGCAATACGAAATTAACAGGCTTGAAGTTTTATTCTTGCATACAGTACCCCAAATTTTTATGTCAGCTGACTTGTCAGTCAGCTGACATTATGTCGTCACTCTGCGGCGTGGGCGTACGCGTACGCGTCCGCGTGAACAACTTCTCCTCCAAAACTACAAGGCCTAGAGACGTGCTGTTTTTTTTAAAAGATACCTTATCTATCGAGGATGAAAAATTGTTCAAGGCATGCAAATCTGTCTGTTCGTCTGTTTGCTAGAGACATTACAAGGGGGGTACCCCCACCAAAAGTGTGAAAATTTCAACACTTAATCACAATTTTCTCAGTGACTATTGCAGGGATTTCTCTCATATCTTGCATATATGTACTAGGCCACAGGTAGATTCTCTTGTGTGAGTATGAGACCTGGATCTGTCTTACTTTTTTTTTAATAAATTTTTTTAATAATTTTTAATGCATTAAAATTCATGAAATCATGCACAAAATCATTTATAACTTGAAAAGTGTTGCATTTAGAGCATTTTGTTAAAATATGTTATTCAGCTACTTTTTTCATAGCTACAATATGGTGAGTAAGTTGGGTGCCTGTCTCAATAGCTAAGTGAGTAATAGCTACTTTTGGGCTTTTCAGTAACTTCCATCATGAGTAGAATCACTTATAACTTAAAAACTATTGCATTTACAGAATTTCGTATAAATATGTTATTCAGCTACTTTTGGGTCAGCTATAACATAGTAAAATTTCAGACCTGTAGCTCATGGCATAGCTGAGTAATAGCTACTTTTAGGTTATCACTGTTGAGTAAATCGCTTATAACTTGGAAATTATTGCATTTAGAGTATTTTGTTTCAATATGTTATTCACCTATTTTGGGGTCAGCTATAACATAGTGAAGTTCCAGACCTGTGACTCATTGCATAGCTGAGTAATAGCTACTTTGAAGTTCTCAATGTTGAGTAAATCACTTATAATTTGAAAACTATTGCATTTAGAGAATTTAGTATAAATATGTTATTCAGCTACTTTTGGGCCAGCTATAACATAGTGAAATTTCAGATCTGTAGGTCATGGCATAGCTGAGTAATAGCTACTTTAAAGTTCTCACTATTGAGTAAATCAGTTGTAATTGGAAAACTATTGCATTTAGAGAATTTCGTATAAATATGTTATTCAGCTACTTTTGGGTCAGCTATAACATAGTAAAATTTCAGACCTGTAGCTCATGGCATAGCTGAGTAATAGCTACTTTTAGGTCATCACTATTGAGTAAATCAGTTGTAACTTCAAAACTATTGCATTTACAGTATTTTGCTTGAATATGTTATTCACCTACTTTTGGGTCAGCTATAACATAGTGAAATTTCAGACCTGTAGCTCATTGCATAGCTGAGTAATAACTACTTTGAGGTTCTCACTATTGAGTAAATCAGTTGTAATTGCAAAACTATTGCATTTAGAGAATTTAGTATAAATATGTTATTCAGCTACTTTTGGGTCAGCTATAACATAGTAAAATTTCAGACCAGTAGCTCATGGCATAGCTGAGTAATAGCTACTTTTAGGTCATCACTATTGAGTAAATCAGTTGTAACTTGAAAACTATTGCATGTACAGTATTTTGCTTAAATATGTTGTTCACCTACTTTTGGGTCAGCTATAACATAGTGAAATTTCAGACCTGTAGCTCATTGCATAGCTAAGTAATAACTACTTTGAGGTTCTCACTATTGAGTAAATCAGTTGTAATTGCAAAACTATTGCATTTAGAGAATTTAGTATAAATATGTTATTCAGCTACTTTTGGGTCAGCTATAACATAGTAAAATTTCAGACCTGTAGCTCATGGCATAGCTGAGTAATAGCTACTTTTAGGTCATCACTATTGAGTAAATCAGTTGTAACTTGAAAACTATTGCATGTACAGTATTTTGCTTAAATATGTTGTTCACCTACTTTTGGGTCAGCTATAACATAGTAAAATTTCAGACCTGTAGCTCATGGCATAGCTGAGTAATAGCTACTTTGAGGTTATCACTGTTGAGTAAATTGCTTATAACTTGGAAATTATTGCATTTAGAGTATTTTGTTTCAATATGTTATTCACCTATTTTGGGGTCAGCTATAACATAGTGAAGTTCCAGACCTGTGACTCATTGCATAGCTGAGTAATAGCTACTTTGAAGTTCTCAATGTTGAGTAAATCACTTATAATTTGAAAACTATTGCATTTAGAGAATTTAGTATAAATATGTTATTCAGCTACTTTTGGGTCAGCTATAACATAGTAAAATTTCAGACCTGTAGCTCATGACATAGCTGAGTAATAGCTACTTTTAGGTTATCACTGTTGAGTAAATCACTTATAACTTGCAAACTATTGCATTTAGAGTATTTTGTTGCAATATGTTATTCACCTATTTTGGGGTCAGCTATAACATAGTGAAGTTCCAGACCTGTGGCTCATTGGATAGCTGAGTAATAGCTACTTTGAAGTTCTCACTGTTGAGTATATCAGTTGTAATTGGAAAACTATTGCCTTTACAGAAATTTGTGCAAATATGTTATTCAGCTACTTTTGGGTCAGCTATAACATAGTGAAATTACAGACCTGTAGCTCATGGCACAATTGAGCAATAGCTATTCTCAGGCACTGACTGTTGAGTAAATCGGCTATAACTTGAAAAATATTGCATTTGGAGTATTTTGTTAAAATATATTGTTCACCTACTTTTGGGTTAGCTATAACATAGTGAAATTACAGACCTATAGCTCGTGGCATAGCGGAGCAATAGCTATTTTCAGGTTCTCACTATTGAGTAAATCAGTTGTAACTTGAAAACTATTGCATTTACAGTATTTTGCTTAAATATGTTGTTCACCTACTTTTAGGTCAGCTATAACAGAGCAAAAATTCAGACATGTAGCTCATTGCATAGCTGAGTAATAGTTCCTTTGAGGTTCTCACTGTTGAGTAAATCAGTTGTAACTTGAAAACTATTACATTTAGAGTATTTTGTTAAATATGTTATTCACAGACGTTTTGGTCAGCTATAACATAGTGAAATTGCAGACCTCTATGTCATGGCATAGCTGAGCAAAGCTTCTTTCAGGTTCTCACTGTTGAGTAAATCATTGTATCCAACCTGTAGGAAATCATGGGCTGGGAATCTGTTAATATGGTCCGATTTGACCTTGGAACCGTCCTTCAAGGTCAAATGAGGATAGCCAAACATAAAAGTGCTTATAACTCGCTTATTATTGGTCCTAGAGGTTTGGAATGAAAACCAACCTATAGAAAATCATGAGCTGGGAATTTTTTGGTGTGGTCGGATTTCACCTTGGACCCCTCCTTCAAGGTCAAATGAGGATAGCCAAACTTAAAGTGCTTATAACTCGCTTATTATTGGTCCTAGAGGTTTGGAATGGAAAACCAACCTATAGAAAATCATGGGCTGGGAATCTTTTGGTGTGGTCGGATTTCACCTTAGACCCCTCCTTCCAGGTCAAACGAAGATAGCCAAACTTAAAGTGCTTATAACTCGCGTATTATTGGTCTTGGAGGTTTGGGATGGTAAACCAACATATAGGAAATCATGGGCTGGGATTCTTTTGGTGTGGTCAGATTTGACCTTGGACCCCTCCTTCAAGGTCAATTGAGGATAGCCAAACTTACAATTGCTTATAACTCGCTTATTATTGGTCCTACAAGTTTGGGATGGTAAACAAGCTGCAGGAAATCATGGGCTGGGAATTTTTTTGTGTGGTCGGATTTGACCTTAGACCCCTCCGTCAAGGTCAAACAAGGATAGCCAAACTTAAAAAGTGCCTATGACTCACTTATTATTGGTCCGACAGGTTTGGGATGGTAAACCATCCTAAATTCTTTGGCTGGGAATCTTTTGGTATGGTCAGATTTGACCTTTGGATCCCTTCTTCATTGTCGAACGAGGATATTGCATTTATAGTATTTCTTTAAATATTTTTAACCTACTTTTTACACTTAAACAATTACCTTGTTACTTTATTTCATAATACCATTTGCAGGGCACAACTTTTTTGTCCTTTTCTTCTGTCAGCTTCGGAATATCTTTCGAACATGCTGTTCAGTTACCATTTACTGTATTTCTGTACAGCCCTTTCCCTGATAATTATGCTTTCCTCTCATTATCACCATCACAAATCAAAAACATTCAGTCAGCTGACACAGTGCCCGTTCACAGGCACTCTCCTCTTGTTTTATATTTGAGTCATATATAACTGGTAATTTACTTTTCTTTTGATACATTGTCTTATATCAGTCCACAAATTTTCAAAAATTTTACATTGAGAGAAAAGATGTTGCAGTGCCCCTACTGCTGTGTATGCCCATATAAGTGAAATGTTGACAACATAGGCAAGACCAAGACAACATGCAAGCAAATTATGACAACATGTGACAAGATAACAACAAGACTGGGATTAATATTTTTCTTTTCTATTTTTCTGCTGTATATATGTACAATACTACAGGCATCATTCTACTAGGGTCACCTTAAGTTGAAAATTTGGAATAAGCTAAAGTTAAGGCCACCTTAACTTTAATTACTGGATTACTGTCGATAGATAAGCTAAAGTCACTTTTGGTTATACAAGATAAGAACAAAGGTGGCCACAAAGTGAGATAAGTATTAATCTTAATTGTTGCCAAATGAAGGTGACCCTAACTAGATAAAAGTGATAAATTTACTATTTCAGAATACAGGTATATATAAATGAGATAGATGCCAACCTCCACCAATGGCCAACTAGGAGGTAGTGGGGGGAACATTTTCAAAAAATTTACATCGAGAGAAAAGATGTTGGATTGTTTCGGCATTTTCCCCACAGTGTATACAATGTTTTGACTCTAAAATCTTCATTTTAAACAAGAAATCCTCGGTACTTCCAGTACAGTTGTTGCAATTAATGTTAAAGCATGCATTTGTTATTACAAATAATGATATTCTGGAATGTCATACCGACCTTGTCATACTTTCACCAAGTTTGATGGAAAGGTGTATCTCAAAAATAAGAAAACGAGATCTATTAGTTGATCTTTTAGCCAAATAAATATACACAAACGACATAGTGCTAATATAAATATACAAAGTGAAAGTTTGAATTTATCCGAAAGTAAAAAAAGAAAAAAGAAAAAAAAGACATTTCTTTGAAGTTACTTGTTGCTAAAGCTATTACATGTTGTAGCAGAACTGATTTACAACATAAATATGCATATGTATGTGTTAATTAAGCATCTTATAAAAGTATATACGCATGTGTGAACATCAGCAGTCTACAACAAGTAGAGTTACAGTGCACAAGTCTTAATAAAAGTGCTACGTACTAGTACCACACACTTGCTTTATAACCTTGCATTAAATAAAATTACACTTATGAGTAGGACATTATTAATTATTAAGATTAACATTATTAAGATGTGTGTATTCACCAGAATATTGGTAACCATCAAATGAGACTTCACAATTGATCTGCTTTGTCAGACTTCAAGAGCATTGATGGTGTTGCTTGTGACATTATGTTTTCAGAATAATCTTGTTTTTTAACATTATTATTACCTGTTCTGTTAAGGAGGTATTCACGACCATTCGTGTCTGCTTGTTTTTAGCAGGATTACACAAATACTAATGGTTGGATTGTCTCGATGTGGATCTTGGTCCAACTTAGGTCACATTAAATTTTGAGAGTGAACTGGATCATCACCTGTATCCAGGATTGATCAAAGATCCAATTGTTATTGAGTTGTTTTGCTTATTAAAAAGAGATAAGGTTCTGATATGAACTATCTATACCTTGGTGGAGGTCTGGGCTGTCCAAGTGCTCTTGTTTTTACATACATTTTATGGGATTTGGTCATTGGGCTCGTACACATAACAGTATATGCTACCAAGTTTAATAATACCACAATCAGCTAGAGATATTAAGAAACAATGGTGATGGAATAGAATTATGACAAATCCTATTTTTCGAGTCTAGCTGATGAACAACCAGTGAGATCCACTAAGGACCTGTCCGAATATGGTCTTGGCTGTGCAGAAGGAGGTAAAAACCAACTTCAACTCTGATCTGGACATTTGAATTAACAAGTTATGTTAAGCAAAACTTCAAACTATGAACTCCTGCCATGATTAACATTCAATATTGAACCAGTTTGGTTAAAAGTCTCTAACACCAAGTTGAGGTAACAACAGTATACTGTATTTAAATTTTAGATGCAGTCTATCAATAGTGACAGTTAAAACTCTGATATCGGAGATAAACAGTATTTAGTTAATACAGGTTATTTTAATTTATGTGTCTATAAGGACTTAACTTTTTAAAAATTAGTCACTCAGAAGTGAAATAATGTTACATTTATATCATGTGCACAACTGTATATACAGATGATATTTTATAGAAATGTTGTGTTTTGTTGCTATATATGCATTACTAGTACCATATACTTGAGCCAAGTTATTTGGTAAAATTAGTTAAAGGAGATAGGCAAACAAAATTAACTTGCACATATCTGGAAATATACAGGGAGTTGTGATGAATGCACATAAAAACACCACCCACCAGGCTCAGTTTTGTGTAATAAACAGCTGTTTATCTCCCTCAGTTAAACAGTCCCTCTCTTTATACACAACTGGCAAGAAGGGGAAATGACATCACTTTTGTGAGAGTCTCACACACTAGCTAACTGTGAATCAATAAACTGTTACTTTTATGCTTCATTTTCTTGTTTCATAGTTTTATATTTTTCACATTAAAAGGTTACACATCCCATTTGAGAACCTGCAATGTTTCAGATTTTAAACTTTTCTACATTCTATCTAAAATTAGTTTATAAAGCTGTGTTGAAAATAATTTAAGCTTCACCAGGAAAGGTGTACTGTTTTGAGAAATAAATGGCTAGCAAGTTGTAATATAAGAGAAAGGACATCGAAAAAACAACCTGTTTACTTTCTTATGACTATTTAGTCCTGATGCTTTCAAGAAAATTCCAGAACTAGTAAGTTCTAGGTCTCATAAAGGGTTGTAGCCATTAATAAGCAACTAATTATTTATTAAAGAAATGGGCAAATTATCATATTAAGGTCTGACATCTTCAGTTTAGACTTGTGATAGTATTTTATTTTATTTGTACCAAGTTATTACTTTTATTCCAGCATGAATTCTTATTGGACTGTCTAAATTGTAATTATTTAGGAAGCCACTGGACTACCATCAGTGACCGATTTACAACCATATGTTTTGGTTATTGGTAGCAAAAAATAATGGTATTTTTTGTTGAAGCAGTCTATTTGAAATATAGATTTTCAAAATATTTGATATGATACTGAAATAGACCAAATCAACATCCCCCCCCAAAACAGCCAGTGAGTGACGTCAGTGGGTAAACATGCTGCACTCCAGCCAGCTCTGTTATCAGTAGTTTACATTTACTTTCAACTGTGGTGTGTTTCTGTTGTATTCCACAGTGTAACAATTCTAGATATACATCAAGTATATCAATGCATGATTTTCCTAAAAATGACAATATTAAGAAAGTAAAGCATTTTATATAAAATAAAGGCTAAAAACATTTTTTACACATTTTATTTTTGTTAAATGATCTCTTACTAAACAACTTATAGTACTTGAGACTTTTGTGTTTGTGTGATTTGGTTGTTACTGTATAAAGAGATCCTTTCAAAAGAATAAAAGTTCAAGGCTGATCAATTTATTTTAACACCTGATACTGATAAACACATCTTCATACATGTATTAACAATATTAAGCTAAAGATAAATTTTATTTATGGTTTCATATGAAACGGAATGTTTAAATATAGGTAGATATATGAATAGCACTGATTGCTGTAAAACCTTGAAGTTAACATTTTACATGCTTGGCTGGCTAAAATAAGAAGGAATGCTTTAAATCTAGGCAAAAAGAAAGTTTGCTCAGCACATTTTAACCAGATACAGATAGGAGACACCTTAAGTCAAATGCTGCCCCAACTATTTCAATGAATACCTGAAAAGCAAAGCACTTTATAGACTAAAATAGAATAAGAATTGGAATAGAATATAATAGAATTAGAATAGAAATAGAATAGAACTCTATTTTAGACACACAATTAAGGTGTGGTCCATATAAAACGAAGAGGTAAAAATTAGTGAGTAAATAAACAAGAGAAATTAGTTGTTTATAAAAAAACACTCTTTTCATTCACCTTGCTTTACATAAATCTAAACCTTTATGATACAAATAACATATTATTCCAGTTTGTGATTAATTTAGAATATTTTGTAGTATGACTTAAGTAATAATTGTTGATGAATTTATTACTACTTTTCTTTTCACAATTCTATATATAAAAATAGCACAATTTGATCTCATTATTTCTTTAAGGTTATGGTTCAGTTTTCCCGCAAACATTTGAGAGACACTACAATAAATAGGATAGTTCATTAGAGACCTAAAGGTATTAACATAAGACACTCCTTTCATCCTTTCTCTGAGAGGCATTATAACATTGAGCCCTGATATAGAGCCTGTGGTCACTCCAGTTAAAACATTATAAATGTATTGTTCTGCAACCAATTTGTAGCCTTTAGTTATTGGATTATTTTCTCTTTTTTTTTGTACATTTCGTCTGATAATCTATTATGTTTTGCATGTTAAAGGTATTAATTTAAATTTTAACACAATTTAATGAAGCTGATACTAAAGCCACTGTGAAAAACACACAGCACACTGCATACAATACAGAGGACTTCACTAGATCAGTGGAGTGAGTGGAGTGTTTGTTACCCAGTAATGTGACGTGGAGGGGATGTTGATTTGGTCTATTGTATGTTGGTGAAATGTTATTACATTTAAAATGTCACATTTGTCAGTAAAATTGGACAAAAGTTCTGCCACTTCAATTCAAATAAATTTACATAGGTGAGAGTTTATTTTTGAGCACAAGATGATTATGATTGAGTTTAGCTCATAAAATTGAAAACAGAGGTGAACAGATTATAAAAATTGGACAAGAAATAGGAAAAAAAATTCCTAAATATTGTCCATTAAAACCCAATTATCTACCCATGATGGCTTCAGATATAAACTGCATGGACACCCACCCCCCAACTATTATTTTTTGTTTATTTGGTACTATGATTAAACTAGAAATGATTAGACCAGTTATGAATAACATTTATTCATGTACATGTACAAATAGACGTTAAGTTTACAATACTGAAGTATGATTTTGCTAAATTTTAGTTCATATTTTCTTGTCTTTTACTTACATAAATTTTCTTTTCCTATCTCCTTTAATAGTAAGGTGATTGGGAAGTGACATTGTTAATTCATATTTTTCAACAGAGGTTCTGTTTTCTCAAATTGATATAACTTATTTTAATCACAGTTTATCAAATTAAAAGAACAATTGGACTTTTGTGATACAGTGAGACACCACTTCCACAAATCCAAAGTGAATATATGGAAAAAAAACAAAAACAGATTTTCATTGTACGATGAGACCCTGCTTCAACCAATCCCAATTTATGAAATCAAAGTAATAATTGGAATTCTGAGGTCCACTGGAGACTAGCTTCCACTATTCCGGATAAATAAAATCAAAAGAATAACCGCCCTTTTGATATATAATGAGGTACGACTTCCATAAATCTTAATTAATGAAATAAAAGGAAGAACTGGACCAGCTGACTGCCTTTATAAAGAGGTCAGTAATGTAAACAAAAGTACTCCGAGGGGAGCCGAGTGCAGACTTTGTAAAATATTTGTGCAGGGTATTAAATAGTCTCATTGATTTGTATGGAACCGTAACTAAACAATTCCTTCAGCATCAAGGATATTGACCCAATCATGTCCAAATTTGAATCAGTTGTTCCTTTTAACAGGTCCGATGCTCCCTAAAGATTTACCTGTGCAGTAGTTTTGGAATTATACTGTAAACAAACAGGCAAACAGACTAATATACTTCGCAAACATTTTGCAAAATAATAAGCTGGAAATAAAGGAATGGTGTAAATTGCAATCAAAAGATGGCGGCTTGGTTATAACTGTATATAAGCTCAAAATTTAATCCCATTATTATCATTTGCCAAAATTCAAAAACGGTTAAAAACTGTGTGCAGGCCTATCTAAATACCTCAGTTTTACAGAAACCAAAACATGCTAATGGAATTTGAGAACTAAGGTGAGATCTAAGGTAGAATGCCAATGGCATTGCCAAGTCTAAGTTTAGACAAACATCAAAGCCATACAAACATATGACAAGGTATCTTGTTTAATAGTGACAAAGAAGTGTTGACTAAAAGTATACTTTGTAAAATTTTTGTCGCAGTATTGAAGTCTCTGCAGGGATCATCCTCCAACCTGTCTTACTTCAGTGAGATCTCAGAGAACGAGATATTTAAGATGATCAAATCTTCCCCTACAAAATCATGTCTTTTAGATCCAATGCCAACTTTTCTTCTAAAAAGATTGTGAGGATATGTTACTTCCATTAATTACAAAATTGGCCAATTTGTCTTTGGCTGAGGATGTTTTTCCCCCAAAAATTCAAGAAGGTGGTTGTAACTCCCCTCATTAAGAAACCAACACTTCGTCCAAGTGAAGACTTGAAGAACTATCATTCGGTATTAGAACTATGTTTTATGTCTAAACTGGTGGAGCAGGTAATTGTCCAACAGCTTATGCAATACCTCAATGGTTATAATCTCGACGATCCTCCTCAACTGCATATAAAACTGATCATTCCACTGAAACTGCCTTCTTGCATATCAAAAATGAGATCTATCTCTCGATGTCATGTGGTGAGCCTACTGTGCTTGTCTTGCTTGATCTTCCGGCTGCCTTCTACACAATTGACGGCAATACTCTTCTAAACTGTCTTAGGCCATTGTTTGGTGTGTGTAGCACGATCTTGAAGTGGTTCACTTCTTATCTCAGCTACCGATTCCTAGCAATTAAAATTGCCTCAATCCTTTCAGCATTGTGTGTGTTGTTGTTTGTTGTTTGGGGTACCACAAGGCTGTGTCCTTGACCCTTTACTCTTCTCTTTATACACCACTCCTTTGAGTAAGAATATTGGAAGGCACTCCGACATCATATTGCATTTTTATGCAGACAAAACCCAGTTGTTTGTCCATTTGTCTTGCAACAAAGCAGTCTTGCCCTTTGATAAATTAAATTCTTGTCTTCAGTCTTTTGTCTTCAGGATGGCCAAGGTGCCATGTATCGCCTCCCACCTCTGAGACTGTGGTTCGGTTCTCGGAACAGCCACAAGTGAGAAAGCTGGTAGTTGGTCGACAGTTTACAGTACAGAACCTTGACCAACTGTATGTACTGGTTTCCTCTGCCCTTCCAACTACCCATCGTGATATGAGCTGCACAGTGTGGAAAGTGACGTAAAACCCCAAATAAATAAATTCAGGATGTCCAAGAATGGATATCATATATGCTAAAATTGAACCCCGAAAAAATGGAGTTCATCATTTTGGGTCAAATGCTCAGTTCAAGAAATTAGATTCTCACCTCCTTGTAAGGATATTTGGTAAACTCATGCATCCATCAGTTGTTGAAAGAACCTTGGTGTCTGGTGTGATGCTAAATTTTCCTTTGCTGATCACATATGCAATATTTGTAAGACTTGCTTCATTAAAATACCCTGGCAGCAAATACCCTGGTGAGTAGTGCTCTGGACTGCTGCAACTCTCTGTTCAGGAGTCGGTCCAATTTCAACATGCGCAAACTGCAGTGTATTCAAAACACACTCGGTAGGATTGTCACAAACTGCAATATTTACTCATGGGCATCTCCTATTCTCAAACAACTCCATTAGTTGCCAGTTGAATTGTATTGTATTTTCAAAACTGCCAGTTTGTTTCATAAGTTTCTTCACAGTGGTTATCCAAGCTATTTCAGCCCTCTTTTATCTATTCATTGTGGATGATATAGCACAAAATATAACTGTCCAGATAAAAGGTTCCTGGAGGTTACTCAATACTACCCATCTGTAAACAATCCAATAAACACTTCATTGAGATTTGTTTTTGCTGCTGCCACAGTTTGGAATAATTTACCTGATGATGTTCACTCTGCTCCAACTCTTGCCTGTTTCAGAAAAAAAGCTAAAATCTGATCTCTTCAATAAGGCCTTTCCACCTGAGCAAATAGTTATTTGGCCTCTCCGTGGTATTGACTTGGCTATGTCTGTGGAATGATGATTACTAAATTGGACCTGGTGTTTAGAGTCTGCCTTGACAGAGATTAAGCACTACTTCAGTACAGAATAAAATAGAATAGAACATCCCTTCAGGTTCTTGAAGGAAGGAGTATGGCTTTTAGGAGGGTCCAGAAGCTACTCCCAGGTAATCTTTAGCATGTATTGGGTGCAAAATGGAGGAAGGTATACTCTGGGGGCTTTTTCAATTTCAACGTCAAGTATAAGCTTTGTGAATCCAGTCCCAGAGCAAATATTTTTCCTGACTTTATATTGAAGGAGAAATAGATTTTGCTGTTGTATCACTTTTTTGTATCTTAATTGGAATATAGGTTTTCTTTGGGATAGTATACATTATGTTTGAAAGTGACACAATTCTAATTACAAGTACCATTTTACTAAATTTGATCATTTCAGTTTCATCATCATCATCATTGTTGTACATATATTGTTCCACTATGGTATCTGTTATAGAGATTTAATTAGAAAGAGTTTAACAGCTTGAGCAGTGTGTTAATTATAACTTACTGCTAGCCCAGCAGGCACCCAATTTGAATCAGGTTGAATCCAACGGTGAACTCTGGTTGAAACACATGTAGATTTTGCAAACCGTTTTAGTTGGATCCAATGCTTGAAATTATGTTGAAATCAATGGGTGAATTCTGGTTGAAATACATGTGGATTTTGCAAACCATTCTTAGGTGGATTCAGTCAGTGAAATCAGGTTGAATCCAATGGGTGAAGTAATTTATCTGCCACTGTGGGAAACACTCACCTAGGAACACAGAGGACGTGGGTTCAATCCCAGGTACACACAGATACATAGTAGCTCGGACGACCACTTAAAATGGTGGTCCTCTGTCATTGGGTCCTATCCCCAGTGGAAGGTTAAAGAACCTCAAGGACGTTGGTCAGTGGTCATCCTTGAGCCTCTGTCTTTTGGTGTACGGAAGAATACCCATCAGGAACAATGCCCATCAGGTACTATGCCCATCAGAGCAATGCCCATCATGAACTGTGCCCATCAGCAAATTTTCAGGGGTGGAGTTCATCATTTTGGGTCAAATGCTCAGTTCAAGAAATTAGATTCTCACCTCCTTGTAAGGATATTTGGTAAACTCATGCATCCATCAGTTGTTGAAAGAACCTTGGTGTCTGGTGTGATGCTAAATTTTCCTTTGCTGATCACATATGCAATATTTGTAAGACTTGCTTCATTAAAATACCCTGGCAGCAAATACCCTGGTGAGTAGTGCTCTGGACTGCTGCAACTCTCTGTTCAGGAGTCGGTCCAATTTCAACATGCGCAAACTGCAGTGTATTCAAAACACACTCGGTAGGATTGTCACAAACTGCAATATTTACTCATGGGCATCTCCTATTCTCAAACAACTCCATTAGTTGCCAGTTGAATTGTATTGTATTTTCAAAACTGCCAGTTTGTTTCATAAGTTTCTTCACAGTGGTTATCCAAGCTATTTCAGCCCTCTTTTATCTATTCATTGTGGATGATATAGCACAAAATATAACTGTCCAGATAAAAGGTTCCTGGAGGTTACTCAATACTACCCATCTGTAAACAATCCAATAAACACTTCATTGAGATTTGTTTTTGCTGCTGCCACAGTTTGGAATAATTTACCTGATGATGTTCACTCTGCTCCAACTCTTGCCTGTTTCAGAAAAAAAGCTAAAATCTGATCTCTTCAATAAGGCCTTTCCACCTGAGCAAATAGTTATTTGGCCTCTCCGTGGTATTGACTTGGCTATGTCTGTGGAATGATGATTACTAAATTGGACCTGGTGTTTAGAGTCTGCCTTGACAGAGATTAAGCACTACTTCAGTACAGAATAAAATAGAATAGAACATCCCTTCAGGTTCTTGAAGGAAGGAGTATGGCTTTTAGGAGGGTCCAGAAGCTACTCCCAGGTAATCTTTAGCATGTATTGGGTGCAAAATGGAGGAAGGTATACTCTGGGGGCTTTTTCAATTTCAACGTCAAGTATAAGCTTTGTGAATCCAGTCCCAGAGCAAATATTTTTCCTGACTTTATATTGAAGGAGAAATAGATTTTGCTGTTGTATCACTTTTTTGTATCTTAATTGGAATATAGGTTTTCTTTGGGATAGTATACATTATGTTTGAAAGTGACACAATTCTAATTACAAGTACCATTTTACTAAATTTGATCATTTCAGTTTCATCATCATCATCATTGTTGTACATATATTGTTCCACTATGGTATCTGTTATAGAGATTTAATTAGAAAGAGTTTAACAGCTTGAGCAGTGTGTTAATTATAACTTACTGCTAGCCCAGCAGGCACCCAATTTGAATCAGGTTGAATCCAACGGTGAACTCTGGTTGAAACACATGTAGATTTTGCAAACCGTTTTAGTTGGATCCAATGCTTGAAATTATGTTGAAATCAATGGGTGAATTCTGGTTGAAATACATGTGGATTTTGCAAACCATTCTTAGGTGGATTCAGTCAGTGAAATCAGGTTGAATCCAATGGGTGAAGTAATTTATCTGCCACTGTGGGAAACACTCACCTAGGAACACAGAGGACGTGGGTTCAATCCCAGGTACACACAGATACATAGTAGCTCGGACGACCACTTAAAATGGTGGTCCTCTGTCATTGGGTCCTATCCCCAGTGGAAGGTTAAAGAACCTCAAGGACGTTGGTCAGTGGTCATCCTTGAGCCTCTGTCTTTTGGTGTACGGAAGAATACCCATCAGGAACAATGCCCATCAGGTACTATGCCCATCAGAGCAATGCCCATCATGAACTGTGCCCATCAGCAAATTTTCAGGGGTGGAGGTACAGAAGCTAATCAGGTAATCTTTAGCATGTATTGGGTGTAAAATGGAGGAAGGTATCATCATTTTTACCCCATCATTTTTTATTTAAACTTTACTTATTTAAAGGTTTAATAATTTTTTTAGGTAAGGAAAGCCTACCAGGTGGCCTAGGTGCATTATCAATATCTAAACTTAGTGAAACTAATGGTTTCTATATAGGTTTTATTGAAATTTTATTGACATTGATAAAAGATAACACATCACAACATACACACAATGACATTGATAGAGATAGCACTAAACATGTTAGAAACAGGTTTTATAACATTTTATAAAAATATATATCAAGATAACACATCACAACATACATACAATGACATTGATAGAGATAGCACTAAAAATGATAGATACAAATGACATCAGAAATTTATAGTGTTTCCAAGTGATTGCGAGAATTCGTTCATTGTCTTAACCCCTTGTTGATAGTCTGTGCACAGTTGCTTCAACCTCTTTTGTAGTTGAATTGAGGCTAGCCTAGTTCTTTTGGGTTGTAGCTGGCCTTGGGATACCGGAAGTAGGGCTGTGGCAACTAGAGCTTGATCCTTCTTTATTGCCTCTATTGCAACCCAAATTGATGGATGACTATGGCCCAACATGTGCTTGAAGCCATTGTTCCAGGATTCACATGCATTGTTGGTGTGGTGGCCATCTTCTAATGTAGCTTGATTGACATTCCAGAGTGCTGGAGGAAACGAAGGTGACACTCTTCTAAATCTCATTTTTGGCCCCTCATCAACTGCTCCAGGTGTCTTGATAGTGCGGTATGTGCCTGGCACATAGGTGGTGTCAAAATAGCCCAGTAGGTCCGCCAGTTCACTGGGACACTGAATGCAGGTAATCCATTCCATCAGTGACTTGTTCACAGGGTAGAAAAGGTAATGCATCTATCATACCACAGAACAGCTTGATAGATGAGTCAATCCTATACAACAGAGCTAAGCCCAACTCCTGGATCTTCCTCCATGTGTTTTGGGTTAGTGATAGAAGCACCCTTGCATGTGAACATGGTCGCCAAATACTGCCTTAATAGTCTTTATCACTGCAAGTTCAAAGTCTATGTTAATGTGCAAAGGATCACATTTCTTCATTTCCCATAATGACACATTGATTACTTGAACTTGGTATAATGATTTTGTAACTGTTTCTACTTGCTTATATACACTACTGGAGGTTAAATTTTTGTTTTGTAAATTATCTACAAGTGCAATTTTCACTAGAATGGCAATAATCCTACATATTGCATTTTTTCTGTAATCTTGCATGACAATTCTATGGTCCTAAATACATTTCTAAGGCCAAACTGTGTATGAACTAAATCTATTATAACTCACCCCAAGTCCTTTGATGTAGTCCCTTTTGATTAAATTTAAGTATGTATGTATAAAGTGCAATTAGGAATCTTGTTATCACCCTTGGAAATTCTATAGTCCTGAGTACATTTCTAAGGCCTGTGTGTGAACTATATCTATTATAAGTCACCCCAAATTCTTTGATGGCCTATAAGCTGCTAATATAATCCTTTTATTGAAGGGAGAATTTATGAATCTAAAATCTAAATCTACTGCTTTGCAGGCGCAATATCTTCCCCGAAGGGGAACTCAGTGCACTAACTAATCATATATAATATCCGAGTCATGGTGGGGGACGTGTCCAGGTCTGTATTCCGATGGTTGTGGGTGTGAACGTGGGGAAGAAAGCTAGGTCGGAAAAGCAGATTTGAAAAGGTGGGTTTTCAGGTGCTTCCTGAAGGATGTGACAGATGGACTGGTTCTTACATGGACAGGAAGTGAGTTCCAGAAAACAGGTGCATGATGGCTGAAAGATTTGGTAAGATACTTATGAGACTTATGTATTTTAGAGTCAAAAGAAGGAACTTGAAGGAATTTGTATTTTGGACTGCTACGTCTGGTGTTCCTTGATGAGGTATATGGATGAAGTTTGTCCTTGAGGTACACAGGTTGACCATACTTAAGGACCTTATATGTGATCAACCCAATTTTGAAAAGAACCCTGTATTTGACTGGTAGCCAATGTAGTTTTTCCAGATTTGGAGTTGCATGGGTGTACCTCGAGGATCTAGTGACTACTCGACAGAGGGAGTTCTGAACACCCTGCAACCTCTTGAGCTCAGAAAGAGTGAGTGAGGCAAAGAGGGAATTACAGTAGTCAATTCGGCTACTGATGAGAGCGTTTGCAAGGAGTATTGCTGTGTTAAGGTCAAGGAGATGGCGAATCCTATATAAATCTCTTATATGGAACCGAGTAGACTTAATGACTTGGGAAATGTGATCTGTGAGGGTCAGGTTGGGGTCGAAACACCACTCCTAGGTTTTTGACATTTGAGGCAGGTGCCACTTTATTCCCAAGAATATCAGTGGGAAAAAGCGAATGAAGTTGTTTACGACTGTATTTTGAACCAATAAGGATGAATTCTGATTTGTCTGGGTTTAATTTGAGTTTATTTGCAGCCATGAAATTTTGTATGAGATGCAGATGGCATTAGTAGGCATTCCTTACCTGAAAAAATTATTAAATCTTTAAATAAGTAAAACTTAAGTTAAAAAAAGATGGTTAAAAAAATGATGGGCAAACCTCCACCCTTAAAAATTTGCTGATGGGCAAAGTTCTTGATGGGCTTTGCTCTGATGGGCATAGTACCTGATAGGCATTGTTCCTGATGGGAATTCTTCATGGATTCCTAGTATTCCTGTCTTTCAGTTAGGGGAAATGTCAGTAATCTGAGAGTTGGGCTGTACTTGTACAGTCGGATGGGTCATATAAAACTTTGAGTCCTTTAGTACATGGCGATATTGTGCTGAGTATAAAAACAAATACAATACAATGTTGAAGTATGCTTTGAATTTGCAAATTTTTCTTAGCTAGATCCAATGTTTTAACCTATGTTACTCCAATACAGATTAATGTTCTATAGAATTATGGCATTTGATTTTTTTTATTTTCTATTTAGTTTCTCAAACTATTGGTTCTCATGTGGCTAGCTGAATTATCATAACAATATGTAAAATAGTGAGTTTCCATTTAATTCATGCAGATATGATAACTTGTTCATTGAGCATAATTGTTACATTATATCTGTTCATAGTATTATATGAGCATGCAATCAAACTTCATCACTCAGTATGTGGATATATTATTATCAACTTTTGTATTTTACACCTAGATATCCATTATTTTATGCTGATATAGTTGGATAATCCAATTTCAATAATCTGATAAATTCTTGGTAATATTCAAACAAATTAAATATATGTGAAGTGTCATTTTCTGTGTCTAATTACTTTATTTATATAGTCAAACTTGTTTTGCTGTTTCTCTTTCAAAATATTCATCTTTTGAATGTAGTTTGAAAAAAAACACAAGCTAAATGTGTATAACTTCACCGATTTACATAAAAAACCCCACCATAAAAAACACCACCATTGAAAAGCCCACTGATTTTAGAAAATCCATAAAAACCCACCCTCAAAATTTGTGGGTCCATAAAAAACCCACTCTAACAGAATTTATCATTTTGGGAGACAATACCATACATTGATGGATTCTATGGAATCCGATTTCATCAGAGAAAGTAAGTATATTGTATATTGTTTCTTAGTATTATTTCACAGGTGATTCAATTGTGAATATAAACAGACAAACCTTATGTGGCATGTGCTGAATATAATGAAACAATAGTCAGATTATTGGATGACTTCTCATGGTATAACTTGTAATTGCAGTTTCTTGTCTTGGATAAGTACTATAAAGGTCATGTACCAGGTCATAACCTCAGAGTGAGGTAACAAGTAGGGTTACAGTAAGATCAGTGCAGTAAAGGTCATATTCGAGGTCAAATCCTTGGCTTAAATTGAGAAGTGAGATTGTATGAAACGCAGAGAAACACTTGTTTGAGGTTTTTTATTTACATGTTAGTAAACATTTAAAATTTTCAAAATAAATAAAAGGAAATTTTAAAGCACCACACAGTTAAAACAGGCAAAAGCCTCAAGCAAACAGCTATATAAAAGTTGCACATATAAAATACACCATAAATGATACAAAATTTAACCCAATTAAGAAAAGTCTATGTCTGTGTTGGTATGTCTGTCTGTTGGTTAGCATCAGCTGAATGGTAAAGACAAGAGGGGGACACCAGGGTCAGCCTGGGCCAGCCTATCCCTAAACTTCCAAACCCACATCAATCCAATGGAGACCTCCCTATCCTCGGGACCAAGGATAGGGGTCAAGGTAGGGAAGGGTGATAAAAGGTAGTGATGTGTGACCTGAGGGTACCAAGCTCAGGGAACTCAACTGCCAGTGATCAAGATCCACTCAGTTCCAGATCAGGGAAAGGAGCTCAAAATCGAAATCGAATCAGTAGGGGGACACCAGGGTCAGCCTGGGCCAGCCTGTCCCACTTACTCTGAGACCCACATCAATCCCAGTGGAGACCTCCCTACCCCCGGGACCAAGGGTAGGGGTCCAGGTCAAAGAGGGTAAAATAAAAGGTAGAGATGCTCAAACCCGAGTGTACCAGCTCAGGGGACCTCAACTACCAGTGATCATGTATATTGTTGGGGGTAGATCAAGTACCCAACAAGTCAATTCAGTAGGGGGTACTGAATCTGAATCCAGCCCGCCTGAAATCCCCGAATCACTACTCTACAGTGGGGATAAGCTGTAGGAGGAAAGGTTAAAATGTATCAGAGGTGGGAGGTGGGTAAAAATCACTTGTTGTCACTTCAAAATCTAGGTACAGAATGGCAATAATGGGTGTTGGCGCCAAAGCCAATGAGTGAAGTCGATAGGGGTCCAAGCAATGATTAATAGGGGTCGAGGCATTGGTATTTAAGGTAGTGTTGAACTTTAAGATTTAAGGTGGGAGACAAAACTGCCACAGCAGGCCCCTATCAGGCCTGCTCTTCACAGTTTCTTGTCTTGGATAAGTACTATAAAGGTCATGTACCAGGTCATAACCTCAGAGTGAGGTAACAAGTAGGGTTACAGTAAGATCAGTGCAGTAAAGGTCATATTCGAGGTCAAATCCTTGGCTTAAATTGAGAAGTGAGATTGTATGAAACGCAGAGAAACACTTGTTTGAGGTTTTTTATTTACATGTTAGTAAACATTTAAAATTTTCAAAATAAATAAAAGGAAATTTTAAAGCACCAAACCCCAACTAAAAAGTGGAGGGGACGGTGGAAGCAAAAGTGTTAGGAATGATGGAAGCAGCTTGGGAAGCGTTCTGGAGGTAGGTCCAGACAGAAGAGCTTTTCCAAAGACCATGGGCCATAATGTTTTGAATGGCCACATTGTGATCAAATGCATAGGTGGCCCCTGACCTGCGAAAAGTATGGAACCCATGCCCCAAGGGGGAGATGTTTCTAATGGTAAGGATCTGCTTCAAAGCATACCTGATGTGTGAGTCAATTACTTGATTGTAAGGTGGATAGCTATTAGCAAACAAGGGGGATGAATGATCCAGGTGTCTGGAAGAGATGAGGGCCTTAAGGGCCCTGACAGGACACAGAAAGATGTTATCTAATTCTGGGAGTTGTATAACATGATCGGATTTGTGATCCTGAAGGGTCTTAGTCCATTTTATCAGGAGGTGAGCTCCCAGGGGAGCAAAAACAAGGTCCCTACGCAAAAAATGTTTATCTGGGTGGAATTTTGATAATGAGTGGGGAGCAAAATTTGACATACGAAGGAAACCAAAGTATGCAGTAAGAAAGATAGATCTGAAAAGAATGGGGTCAGACAAGGTGTCACAGGATACTGATATGTCATACAGAGTCTTTATATCAAAGATACCCCTAGGGGTAGGGGCAAATTTTGAATTAATTGAAATACTCCTGAGGTATCTGTGAACGGTGTGATGATATATATTAGAGCTGTCAATGCGAAACTGCTTAGCCATAGAAGCTAGGGAGGAGAGATAATTTTTGATGACCTTGGGTGATAAGGAATTGACATAAAGGTATTCCAGGAAGATAAGGATGTTGTGAACAGATAATGACACAGGCAGATTCATAAGAACCATGAATGCTATAAAAGTTTTGAAATGCAATAAATGTGACGCCGTGGTTGACGGTCTGTAAGCTTGTCCCAACCTCAGCAATGCAGCCTGGATCAAAGGTGTAGAGGTGTCTGTAGCACCTGAAATCATATATTAAAATCAAGTTTAAACATTTCTGGTGATACTTTGTCCCAGGTGCATGTCTTACTGAGGTGGTTCAGTAAGACAGGGTCGACAGGGCTGCCTGAGTGTAACCTGGAAAGTAAGTCAGCCTCTGCATTGTCTTTACCTCTGACATGGTCGACCTGCAATAAAATGTCGTATGATGCAGCAAGCAGCCAGGCATTCCTGTCACAAATAGCTAAAAATGCATCTTTGGTCTTATGGGTTTTCATCACCTGGACAACAGCAAGGTTGTCACAAAATATATGGATGGAAGAATGACGCCATAAATGACCCCACATTCGCAGGGCAATAACAATGTTCCACATCTCTAAGTGGACGATGGTGAGGAGAAAATTGGGTATGTGAATGACAGGGGTTGAGTAGACCCTACCGTTCCAAATGGCCCCTAGGCCAGACAAACAGGCGTCGAGATGTAAGGAATCTAATTTAGGGATAGGGACTTTCCTAAAGAATGTGACACCGTTGAAAGCAGGGAGGAATTTGATGAACCATTGAATGTCCTTGAAGAAATCCTCAGTAAGATATATCCTAGATTTATGAGAATTGTTCCTAAATAAGGCAAGGATCCTGTTAATGAATGACCTGGCAGGGGAAACACATTTGTGGATGTATATGAGCTTACCCAAAAGGGACTGATAGGACTTTTTTGATAGGAATTTCTTAGTAGCCACTTGGCAGCAAGCTTCATGAATGCTATGTAGTTTGTCTGGTGCTATGCTCAGGGTACCGTCAGGGATACTAACTGTGATACCTAAGCAAGTGAGAGTGTCGCATGGTGGAGTTTTCTTGGCAGGATTCATGGGCAGACCTAACTTATCCAGCAAACCAGATAATTGGTCAAATTGCTTTGTTGCTTGGTCTCTAGGGGCCACAACAATGAAATCATCAATATATGGGGTTATGACGCACCCAGACGACGCCATGACGTAAGATATTGCGTCAGCGACCATCTGAAACGCTGCGGACCCGTGGGTCCAGCCGAACGCGACGCCAGCGTCGACGTAAAGGGCGTCATCCCAACATAAACCAAACTTGAGGGCATCCACAGGGTCAACCCTGAGGTTCCTAAACGCTCTGGCTACATCAATTTTAAACAGCAATGGATCTTCAACTTCAAGAATACGTTCGACTATGTCATCCACAGATGGAAATTTGAGAGTGAAGGACCTACCGTCAAATCTGACCTTGTCGACGCAGTCATTTACTGATTGGCCCTTGGGATGTGAAAGATTCAAAATAACTCGCCTGTCATTGGTGTCCTTGGGTCTGGTAAGGAGGGGGGAACAGTGATAATTTTCATCAGCAATATAATTAGAAGGACCCAAAATGGTGCCAAAGCCCTGTTCCTTCTTTATGTATTTCGCAACAGCCTGGGGGTATTGAATAGCAGAATGATGGTTTACCACTGTGGTATTTTTGAGGGAATCAGGGCGGTTAATAGACAGTGGAAACCCAAATTTTATATACTGGAGTAGATGACCATCAGGATAAGTACTGAGTACATCCTCCCAGGCTTCAACATTCATCTTTGAAACAATGGGAATGCGGGCACATTTGTAATTAGGGACTCCTGTGGATCTAACTATGTTTGCAACCTCAATGCATTTCCCGATGGAGTCAATGAGTACTGGGGGCCTATCAGGGCCTATGAACCCAAATGTTACGTTATCATGGCTCAGGAAACCAACATTTTTCCCTTTAATATAAGCATCATGGTCAACTTGAGGTATTTGAAACCCAGTGTCATGTAGTAGAGCAGTAATGCTGTTGGGGGTAGATCCTGTGTCTGAAGCGTCAACTAATGCGTCAGGTAACTGTAATTTGTCACTAGAACATTGCAAGTCCATGAACATACATAATTCATCGATAACACATTCCATATACTGAGTATAATCCATATTAAACGTCACATGGGACCAAAGGTCCTTATTATAGTCATGGTACACCTGCTCAGGTGTCAGGTCTACATACATGTCATTGGTCATACTGTGACTGCAGAAAACAACATTAACTGACACTTTCCCTACAACATGTATGGGACCTATGTCCCCAGCATCACATATGTGAAAGAATGAGTTACCAGACTGGTCATACCATAAATAATAAAAGCCAGAATCCTGACCCTTGGGGTCGTGTAAATATACCACCTGACAGCTATGCACAGTCTCCAAAGGTAAGATAATATCAACAGCGCATAACACTGGCAAAAGTACTGGCGTTACAGCCCCATAATTCCAACATTCATGTGTGGAATGACACTGATAGTTACATAAGTAAATATTACCCACATTTGGGTGTACAATACCCTCAGCAATATTTGTATTCCACTGATAGTTAATGTTAGTCTCACTACAAACGTCATACTGCACAATACTATTTACATTTAAAGTAGAAGATGACTGACACTCGCGACCAACATAATGACCCTTTGTGTGATTGAAATTGTTTCCATGAATGTGATCACTGAAAAATCGTGGCCCAATATTAGCCATATTATTATGATCAAGGTTGCTACTGTGTGTAATCAGCTGATTGAGTGCAGAAAAGTTACAATTATAAAAATTAGGGTCATGATGACGGTGCATTTGTGGACAATACTCTAAAATATCAGTTGCATTCGATGATACAGTATTTTCCCCATTAACCGCCCTATTTAAATTATCAGTGTCCCCACCCCCCAGTTCCAGATAATTACAATCGTCCCTAAAAGTTCCTACTGGTCCAGGTGATGAAATATCATATTATTTATTAAAAGCTTGAGTTCTGTCCCCACCCCTAATTTTTGTTTGACATTTCGATTCTGGGTGTGTGTAGTTCTTTCCTTGTCTAGCACAAAAGCCACAGACGTGTTTAAATTGGCCATGATTCCCTTCATGTGAACATGTTCCTTCATTATAGAATTTGCAAACTTTCCTTTGGGCAGTAGGCTGACCTGTGACCTGCGAAGCGTTTGCCATGGCAATTTGAGAAGTGGAGAGGCGATTCAGAGCCCACTGCGTGGCATCAGCCCATTGTAGCAACCCCTGCCTGCCAGGGTAGGGATGTGGCGTCCCTAAGTGATAAAATGACCTGTAAGAGCACCTGCTTAACTAAGACTGGGTCCTGAATCTGATAAATGTTGGACAGCTGTCCCACAGCCCATTCTTGTACTGTCAAGTCGTCGTATAACATACGCTTCCGCCCATTAGTGCCATGATACCCCTCATTGGGCCACCTAAGCTCAGGCACTGCTGTGATAGCGTCAGTGGCATTAAATCGACCAGATTTCCTGATGGTGCCCTTACCTTGTGTTGCCTCAGCTCTGGATCCGGCTTCCAAGGTTGCCATAATCTGTGATACTGACTGTGATATGGTAGGGTTGGCACGGATGGTGTTGAGGTCGGGCATGACGGCGTCATGAAGAGCACTGGGGGGTACTGACTGGTTGTGTTGACTAAATAGGCCTGTATTAGTAGCAGCCGACTGAGATGGACCCGCCTGGGTGGTAGTTAAACTAGCCGAAGGTACAGGCCGAACCCCAGTGAGATGGGTGTTGGTTGATGATACTGGTCTGGAAGTTAGGTCTTGACCTAGGTTAACATTGGCAGCCTGAACGGTAGCTGTGGACACACGTTGGCTTTCTAGGACATCCACCCTCTTTAATAATGCTTGGTTGGTGGCGTCAATACGCTGTAGATACGCCAGGACCGTATCATTCCCAGTTACTTGGTCACTGGTAAGCAGGGGTTGAAGAGGAGAGGCCGTACTTACAATAGTCCCACCTGATGGTGTGATAAATGATCCATTAAGGTCCAGATTTGGCGGTTGTGTGGTAGAATTGCTGCTCTTGGCCTTAGAAACAATCCCCTTCTTCTTTCCTGTATCAACTTTCTTGCTTCTCTTTGGCATGGTGAACGTAAACAGTGTAAACACTAAAAACTAGAGTAAAAATCACTTGTTGTCACTTCAAAATCTAGGTACAGAATGGCAATAATGGGTGTTGGCGCCAAAGCTAATGAGTGAAGTCGATAGGGGTCCAAGCAATGATTAATAGGGGTCGAGGCATTGGTATTTAAGGTAGTGTTGAACTTTAAGATTTAAGGTGGGAGACAAAACTGCCACAGCAGGCCCCTATCAGGCCTGCTCTTCACATTATGCATTCAATGTTCATCAATTCATTTTGCAGTCATTTCTGTTGAAAGTTTAAATACTGCATTGTACATATGAAACCCCACTTTCATAATCCTAATCCTTCAATAACTGTAAATTTTCAGTTTTTGGAAAAATAGGTTGGCTTAGTCAATAAATGTTGTATATATGGTCATATTATGATGTTTCTCTCTTCCATCCATATACCTAATTTAAGCAATGTAAATGGAGCCAAAAATTGTAACAGTGTGGTTTTTATGCCCCCTGAAATTTTGAGGGTGGGTTTTTTTATGGGTTGACCAAAAATTGTGGTGTTTTAATGGTGGAGTTTTTTTATGGTGGTTTTTTTATGCTCCCCAACTTCACCACATTGCTACCCCAGCTTAATTAGTTTTTAACTTTGACCACAGAGAGGAGCATTAGCTAGACAAGCCCACACCATGCTATTACATAAGAAAAAGACTGAACATTTTCTATTGTGTGGTCATGTCAATAATTAGTTTCAGTCACAGACCTAGGAGTGAGTACAGCAAGGAGTACTGATAAGATAGATATGTGAACCCCAGTAGACCACTGAGCTATCCTGTTCACACAGATGTGAAATGTTATAACTGAAAAACTTTGGTTCATGCTGCCTGTAACAAGTGTTTTTCTTATTCTATCTAAATATATTTGTCTTGTACATAGGAATGACTGAAGCACATAGATGTTATAAATATGTATGTATTAATTACATGCTAATTATTTTGATGATCCACTAATGTGCTGCTTTTTCACTGCAGATGAAGTTAATATTATACATTACAAATGGTAGTTTTCAAAAGGACAGTTTCCTGTGTAGAATTATAATTTAAAAACTTATATCCAATTTGATTGTTATCCTTTGAGACTAGAGCTGCTATTAAAACACAAAATACATATGAAATTTCATGATAATTCCTTAGCCAAATATATTGTACATATAGAGTAAGTAACTAACTACATAAAAAAAAGGTAAAACACACAGAAAAAGGATACAATGTAAAAACTAAGCAGGACAAATAAAAAATATCTAGCTATATCAGAATTATTATTATTGTTGTGATTTTTTTTAACAGTTCACTAATTTTAGAGAAGATAATACAATTAACATACCCTTACCATACATTTTCCCTTGGTCAATATGTTTTGGTTCCAAATTATGACTACTTTTTCCTGTTAAAATCAAACTTGGATTTACTTGAAAAAGCATACATTAATTTTAGGATCAATTTTCAATCCTACATCAAGATTTCTAGTCTAAAGCATAACTACTTTTTAATGTTGGAAATTTAAACAAGATTTAGCATTGATTATTTTTACGAAACATGGCTACTTTTTCTTGTCAGAAATCTAGCTTAGATTTAGTGTTGAAAATATGTCAGGGTCAATTTTTAATGCTAAATCACCAGGATATTTCAGGTCTAAAATACAACTACTTTTTCATGTTGACAAAACTAACTTAGATTTAGGGTTGAAAACTGTACATTAACGTCAGGATTGATTTTCAACACTAAATTAATGTGTTTTCAAAGGTCTTTGCCTGTTGGGAAGAACTTTCACAAATATACCAGTTTAAGTCGATTAGTACAATAATTGTGAGATATTATTAATATTATTGTTATTATTATTATGAAAAGACAAACACTTATTTGATGTGTTCAACTTATATGTTCTGGTTGACACGGGAACCTGTAGTGGGATCTCTGTTGAGAGCTGCATTAGGTCCCAAATCAAGGGCATCCCTGGCCAGCCTGGGGCTATATATAATTGTTCCCATCTTATGGCCTTATTTTATTTATTTGTAATTCTTGGCACTATGAAAGGATGTCAGAATATGGCAATTACAGGATCAAACTTAACTAAGAGCCAATTAAACTAGGTGAAGTGCAGTTGACATGCAGACAATAAAACCAAACTCTTTGTTGAGAGTCCAATACATGTTACCTATAAGTGCACTTTAATTTCAACGAATATACTGTATGCATATTAGGTGTACATGTGAAAATAAAATGTTTCACAATTAGTACATGGAAAGCTAACTGAGGTTTCTTCAGAGGTTTTTTTATTATAATACAGGTAGAATCAAACGTGTGTAATGTCGGGTACCAGTTTTTTTTACAGAGTGGTTATTTACCCAACGGCTGTGTACGCTAGTTGTGATATTGGTCTAGCGTACCCAACGGCTGTGTATACAAGATTTATATCATCGCTAGCATACCCAACGGCTATATACACAAGATCAGTGCTAGTGTACCCAAATTTTAATCACTTATTCCTTAAATTAACTTTGTTAAAATGTAACAATAACCAAGTTATTCCGCTGTTTCACAGTGCAAACCCACGCTAAGCTGAATAAGTTTAATTCAGAGAGTGGTCCTTGGCCCATTTCTGACTACTTGAAAAAAATTCCTTAAAAACTAATTACTTCACAATGTCTTGGATACAGACCTGTTGAGTACACTATGAAGGGTACTGATATTGAGTGCACAACCATTGAGTGCATACTACCTTGGGTAATGAGAAATTGGGCAGGCTGTAAAAAAATTGGAGTTGTTGGGTACACTAGCAGCGATATAGATCTTGTGTGCACAACCACTGGGTACACTAGACCAATATCACAACTGCTGGGTACGCTAGCAGTGATATGGGTCTTGTGTACACAGCCACTGGGTATGCCAGCAATGATATTGATCTTGGGTGCAAAACCATTGGGAACACAGAGTTTACTGCCTTGGGTACAGGGTAGTTGGGTATGCCAGTACGATACACAGCTTTTGGTTACACTAACAAAAGAAACAATCAATGACGTTAATCTAGGGTACATTACCATTGGGAAAACAGAACTTAGTGCTTTAACTGGATGCAGGAGAGTTGCATATGCCATTAGTGTACATAACAGCCGTTGGGTATGCTATGGCAGTGATATAGATCTTGTGTACACAACTGTTGGGTAGGCTAGACCGATATCACTGTTAGAGTACACAACCGTTGGGTACACTAGCAGTGAAATACATCTTGTGTACACAACGGTTGGGTACACTAACAATGCTATTGATGTAGGGTGCACAACCATCGGGAACAAAGGGTTCACTGCTTTGATTGCAGGATAGTTGGGTATGCCGTTATAGTGTACATACACGTACAGCTGTTGGGTATGCTAGCAGTGATATGGGTCTTCCATACACAGCCGTTGGGTAAGCTAGACCCATATCATTGCTAACGTACACAGCCGTTGGGTACAATAGACCGATATCCCTGTTAGCGTACCCAACCATTGAGTACGCTAGCAGTGATATAAATCTTGCGTACATAACCATTGGGTACGCTAGACTGATATCCCTGCTAGCGTACCCAACCGTTGGCTATGCTAGCAGTGAAACTGAACTAGTGTACACAGCCTTTGGGAACATAGGGTTCAATGCCTGGGGTGCAGGGTAGTTGGGTATCCCAGTAGTGTATGTACACAGCCGTTAGGCACACTAGCACTGATATAAATCTTGGGTACACAGCCGTTGGGTATGTTAGACTGATATCTCTGTTAGCGTACCCAACCATTGGGCACGCTAGCAGTGATATAAATCTTGCGTACCCAACTGTTGGGTACGCTAGCAATCAAATAGATCTTGCGTACACAACCATTGGGCACGCTAGCAGTGATATAAATCTTGCGTACCCAACTGTTGGGTACGCTAGCAATCAAATAGATCTTGCGTACACAACCGTTGGGTACGCTAGCATTGAAACTGATCTAGTGTACACAGCCGTTGGGTAAATAACCACTCCGCCTCAATTTCCCTGATTACCTGGTGGTTATAACATTCCGTCACCCAGTGTGTATGGTGTACTTCCGCAAGCAGCAAACTTGGTAGCGAGCTAATATTAACATTCATAATATTATAATACAGTAGATACATCTACATGAACAAAATACCACGTAGGGTATTTTATTGTTACGCTAATTCTTTATTACATTACACAAAGCAAAGGTGTTGGCTACTCAATATAGAGTATGCATTACTACGTTAATTGTTATGACATTTCAAGCATCTAAAAGATATTTTAGCGAACCTGACCTGGAAAATTTAAGGAATTAAAGCGCTGTAGAAAAAATGGGAATCTAGAGGTAAGCATTTTGTCTTTTAAAAAATCTTTGTTTTGGCGTTTGAGGAAAAAAAGAGAAACAACCTCAAAACTTTTTCTAGTGTAACACCTGTACTGTAAATAGAACGTGTGGGTTTTCCCAGGGTTTCATTTTAGATTCAGTGTGGTTTTAATAAGTTTATTAGAGTGTTTGTAAAATGGGTATTTTGTAAGATATAAAACAGCAGGCCCATTGTTAAAATTATGTGTATTTTTCTTTTACAACGAGTTTACAATAAGTTTCCAATGTTTTGACACAGTTGCTGAATACTTACACATACAGCAAGGATCACTTGTTTGCATATAAGTATAAAAACAGGAAATTTTCCAATCACACGCTGCTAAACCCGGTGTAACATTGTATTGTGTATCCCCATAAATCCCGTATCCCCTCTTTGATCTTTCAGGGGGTACATACTATTTTGTACCCCCAACAATTATTTAATGCTTTGATTATGTTGTTCAACATTTTTATGTCACGGGTGGACATATTATTTTTGCTTTTTCCGCTGTCCGCCGTCTGTCACGCTTGGTTTCCGGTCATTTCAAGGAAAAGTATTTATCCTATGTTTACCAAATTCGGTATGGGTGTTTATTGGGTTAATAGCGCAATTGCATGGGATTGTTTTTGGTGAAGATAGCTCTATAGCTAACTGAGTAATAGCTACTTAGTTACTTTTGTGTACTTCTTTTGTTTCCGGGCATTTTAAGGAAAAATATTTGACATATCTTTACCAAATTTGGTATGAGCAATAGTTAGGTCAATAGCTTGCTTGGGATTGCTTTAATGATAATAGCTATATAACTCACTCAGTAATAGCTACTTAGCTACTTTTAGTAGCTCTTTTATTTTAAGCATTTTAAAGGAAAGGTATTTCACCTATGTTCAGGAAAAGTATTAGATAGCTACTGTGCTATATAGCTATTATGCTATTTTGAGTTGACTTTTTCTGGACATTTTAATAAAACAATGTTTTCTATCTTCACAAAAATTTATGTGAAGGATAATTGGGCCAATAGTTGGCCAGGATAGATTTTGGTCGATGATATTTTTGTACCTATCTGAGTAATAGCTGCTTTGCTACTTTGAGCCTACTCTGAATTGCATTTCTGTTTTCACTCTTTTAAAGGTAACATATTTAACTTATCTTTTTAAAATTTGGTGTGAAGGTTCATAGCGTCAATTGATTGCTTGGTATTTTTGTTGATGGTAATAGCTTTAACCTGAGTAATAGCTACATAGCAAAAAACATAAATATGTCTATCTCCAAAACCGTGCAAGATAGAGCGATTTCGTCGAAATTTTCGACCCACAGGATATCTAAGCAAGGTACTCTTGGCAATTTTCAAAAAAGTTTACTCTCCCCAAAAATGGGGGCCATTTTGAATTTTCGAATTTTTGCCCAAAAAGTGACTCCAATCTAATTTGAGACTATTCCGATAGTCTCAAATTTTGAATAATTTTCGCACTGTTGCATTCCCACTCATAGAATGAACATACTTGCATTCTCTTGCTGTGTTGTAACATTGATCTGAAAACATTTTTCAAATATTTAGTGGATCCAACATTTTTAATATCTGAGATAGTTATTTAGTCAACCTTTGATAGCTTAACTAAATAACTTTGGCTGGTAGAAATATGATCATTGTTTTGAGAACACACGCCAGGTTACAAACTGCAGAGACCACTGAAAAAATTTATTCAACACAGCTGGTAGAAGTTTGATCAGTGTTTTCAGAACCAGCTGGTTTTGAATAAATTTTTTCATTGGACAACCAGAGATCCTGCATCATACATCATGTTACAAACTGGAGATACCACTGAAAAAATTTATTCAGCATGGCTGGTAGAAGTTTAATTAGTGTTTTCAGAACAGGCTGGTTTTGAATAAATTTTTTCTTTGGTCAACCAGAGATCCCGCATCACACATCAGGTTACAAACTGGAGAGACCACTGAAAAAATTTATTCAGCATGGCTGGTAGAAGTTTAATTAGTGTTTTCAGAACAAGCTGGTTTTGAATAAATTTTTTCATTGGTCAACCAGAGATCCTGTATCACACATCATGTTACAAACTGGAGAGACCACTGAAAAAATTTATTCAACATGGCTGGTAGAAGTTTGATCAGTGTTTTCAGAACCAGCTGGTTTTGAATAAATTTTTTCATTGGTCAACCAGAGATCCTGCATCACACATCAGGTTACAAACTGGAGAGACCACTGAAAAAATTTATTCAGCATGCCTGGTAGAAGTTTGATGAGTGTTTTCAGAACAAGCTGGTTTTGAATAAATTTTTTCATTGGTCAACCAGAGATCCTGCATCACACATCAGGTTACAAACTGGAGAGACCACTGAAAAAATTTATTCAGCATGGCTGGTAGAAGTTTAATTAGTGTTTTCTGGACAGGCTGGTTTTGAATAAATTTTTTTACTGGTAGCTCAGTACCAAAGGTCAAATCCGACCACATCAAAAGATTCGCAGCCCATGATTTCCTATAGGTTGGTTCCACACTGCAAACCTCTGGGACCGATAATAAGCAAGTAATAACCAATTCTAAGTCTGGTATCCTAAATTTGACATTGAAGGAGGGTCCAAGGTCAAATCCTACCACATCAAAAGATTCACAGCCCATGATTTCCTATAGGTTGGTTACCATCCCAAACCTCTAGGAAAAATTATAAGCAAGTTATAACCACTTTTAAGTTTCCCTATCCTCATTTGACCTTGAATGAGGCAACCAAGGTCATATCCGACTACACCAAAGATTCACAGCCCATGATTTCCTATAGGTTGGTTTACCATCCAAAACCTCTAGGACCAATAATAAGTGAGTTATAACCACTTTTAAGTTTCCATTTTCTCGTTTGACCTTGAAGGAGGGGCCCAAGGTCAAATTCAACCACATCAAAAGATTCGCAGCCCATGATTTCCTATTAGGTTGCTTTCACATTGCAAAACTCTAGGACCAATAACAAGGGAAATATAAGCACTTTCGGTGACTGAAGAGAAATGCCTGTGGCAGCCATCTTGTTTTTCAAAATGAGGCCAATAATATATCCAGTCACGATTTTGTAATGATGAACATATCCTGCGAATTTGACATCTCTACCTATAATGTCCTTTGTTCTAGAGGGCCAACAAAACTCCTTGCTAACAGTTGAAAAATACCCATGGCGGCCATCTTGTTTTTCAAAATGAGGCCAAAAATATTCCCAGGCAAGATTTTATGGATACGAATATATATACTGCAAATTTGAGAAGTCTACGTATAATACCCTGGCCTCTACAAGGTTAACGAAAAAATCTCTACACTGCGGCGGCGGCGGCGGCGGCGTACTCATGCGTAATCCATAGTATCCACCGGATAGCATCCGGTGGATACAATAAGCCTCCCTTTTCAAAGAGGTGCTAAATCAGTTTAATCAGGGCAAAGATATGGGCTCTCAAGATAAAAGAAAACAGTGTTTCAAATATACTTTGTACATTTTACCTAGAGCAATGGGTTTCCTGTCTTTGTCAAATAGAAATTCTACAGTACTGTTCTGCCAAATACTGAGTATGATCACAAATTAAAATGAATTTAATCCACAAATTTTCAAAGCTTAAAGGCTTGAGCAAATTTACCTTCCTTATACATGTACATGTATTTCACATACAATCATTGAGATGAATTTCATATTTGAAAAATTCTGTTTCCCCTCCTTAATAGCAAAAATGCAAGTACTTTTGAACCAATAAACAACCTTTTTTATGTCAAGCTAATAACAAAATGAAACTAAAATGCTTTTTTCAAAACAATTATTCTGTACTGGCAACTGTTGTTCAATATCTTTAATATACGGTATTACACACATATAGGGGGCCACGGTGGCAGAGTGGTAACACTCTCGCCTCCCACCTCTGAGACCGGGGTTCGATCCCCGTCACGGTCTTAAGTGGGAAAGCTGGTAGTTGCTTGCCGTTGGTCGGCAGTTTACAGTACACAACCCTAGCGAACTCTATGTACTGGTTTCCTCTGCCCTTCCAACTACCCTTCGTGATATGACCTGTACAGTGTTGAAAGCGACGTAAAACCCCAAATAAATAAATAAATAAATACACACATATGATTTGAAGTATCTACTGAAATATGTCTACTGTAATAACATTGCATATAAATACATACCACTCTGCATTATATTCCAATAATTTCCCTATACAGTAATGTATATAATCCTACTGTCATGCATTCACCTTCAGTTTACTGTCTAGAAAAAAACCCCTCTTCCCATTATACAATTATCTATGTATATTGCCCTTGTCAGTGCAGCATGCCTCCAGATATTACAGTAATAAATGCCAAAGGAACAGGAACACAGTCCTAGGAATTATACCATCCCAACCCCCTGAAATCTGAGGGAGGGCTTATCTGCTCCCCCACTGCAAGTGTTTATGTTATCTGAAGACCATGTAATTAATAGCCCATCATCTGCATGTGTCTTGAGGTTGTAAATAACTACTCTCTCATTTACTGGAAGAAAGCAAGTATATTTATCAAACCCAAACCACATTCTGTTTCTATATTTTTCATTCACTAGAATGTAATGCAAGAGTTGTATTTTATTGGTACACATAATTATTATCTCCAAAGAGTATGTGTTGTTTTCAGGACTGTTTGTCTGTTTGTCAGTAGGATTACACAAATACTACTGCTTGGATCTTTCTTTAAAAAGTCATACGCTGGGTCACAGTCTGACTTAGATCCCACTAAATTTTGACTGATCTGGATCACTGTCTGCATGCAAAATAATAATAACAAGATGCACTCAGAGAGAGCAAAATGCTCGACTCCATGTGACCAGTCTCTCAAGTGATATAAAGTATTTTAAGGGAAACAATGAAATAAAACCAAATATGTAAATTAATCTTCATAGCTATATCAAGTAGAAAGCCAAAGTCATTAAAAATACATTGAAAGGGGGCCTCTGGAAATTCATGAGTATTTTTTGTATCCAAAATAAGATCCAGATATTTCTTTTAGTAACTTCTTCCTTCAGTCAGGTCCTACCCACAATTTTTATGTCAGCTGACTTGTCAGTCAGCTGGCATTATGTTGTCACTCTGCGGCGTGGTCGTCCGCGTCCGCGTGAACAACTTCTTCTCTAAAACTATAAGGCCTAGAGACATGCTGCTTCTTTTAAAAGATACCTTATCTATCGAGGATAAAAAAGTGTTCAAGGCATGCAAATCTGTCTTTTTATAGCGAAATACCCTTACCATTTCCTAACAGTAGCTATTTGTTGGAGCCATCCAACCCAATGGCCAACGCAGAGATGCGATTTTAAGGTTATGTAACAACCTTAACCAAGCCATTGGGTTACAGTAGTCCGTCCTCCCGCCAATTAGGTCACATGACCACATTGTTTACTTCATTATTTTTGTTGGCCATCATCAGTATGGACGTCTTTGGGAATTAGTAGAAGTTTCTCAAGGTTTTCATTTATTTTTTGAGATTTTGCTGTGAATCTCACTTTATATTTTATATGTATATGATACAGAACTGATTCATTTATTGAATCTTCGAAGGTATGCATTATTTTATGCAAATAAAGGACTTTTTGGATGGCGACATCGAAAGTTCTATCATCTTCAACCTCGAGGAAATAAGTCTTCATAAAGAAGGTCCTACTGCAACAATAATATTATTATACAGCTTGCCAGTCGTTTGGTTCAGTTTGCTGGACGTTGGAAGCTATAATTTTGCAGCATACGTATATAGAAAGAATGTACTCTTCAATAACAGAAGCGATCTGGACGGCGCCATCTTGGATGAGAATGACAATTCGAGTGGCCGTTATTGCTGTTCACGTCGGGTTCTAATAGCCAGGCGTTGAAAGCAATTTTATCACAGTATGCATCCCAGTCGAATAGATTGTCGATGCTACAAACGAAGGAATCTCCCTTGGGGGCAGCCATTAAGTTACCATGGACACGACACCGTGGAGGAGTTTTGAATGCAGGAAAAGACTACTTCTTCGGAAAACACTTCCGTCGAAGTCCAGTCAAAACATTCACCAGAGGAAATACCTGTGTGAGGGCATCCATGTACAATCGAGTATTCTATACCTCTCAGAAGGTCAGAATTCGGGTTGTCAGATGTCCGGGAGTGTCATTCATATCTACAAGGAGAGGTTTTTTGATCAATGCACAAGAAATTTTAGTACAATCGGGTTTCTATGCCTCTCAAAAGGTTTATAATTCAGGTTGTCAGGAGATGGGGATTATGATTCATCTCATTACAAAGAATCTATTCCTTATTTTACTTTTGCTTGACTGTTATTGAGTGGCTAGGGATTGATTTAACAGGCACAGTTTCTGTGAATGCTCCCTTGTTTGGTCACATTTACATTTCTTGGGTGAACAGCCAGCATTTAAATGTGGCTTTTAGGTTGGGTTTCAAGGAGTTTGAAGCCTCTGATGTTTTAAAGAGCAGCTATACAGGAAGAAGTTTGCTTGGACTTCCTTACATTCATTACTTTCCTGGACAGCTCCTTAGTTACAGCAGGTCTGCAGGAGGAACATGACCTTTCAGACACTTTGCAAACAAGGTCCCTGGTAGGGGACTGTAAGAGAGAAGAAGCGTGTATATTCTCACTCCTTCAGTTTAGGTCATATTTAGAGGATCCTAGGGATCACTATGATATGTTATAGACTTCAATATGCTTTGGACTGGGTGCAATGATGTTTGCATTTCTAGTCCAGTCAACCAGTTGGTGTCCAAATCTTCTTGTTGCAGTTTCACCATGTCTAAGAACATGTGACTCAACAGGAGGGATGTAATTTAGAATGTCTTTAGCAAATCTACAATGCATTTTTCACTCCTAATGATGTTCTCTTGCTGGACATATTAGATGTTCAGAGGATTTTCATCTAGTGTTTTCATGGAAATAATTAACAAGGATTAGTAACTCTAGAAGTGAGCATGCTTCTAGTTCTGGTCTAATAAACCATGGAATAGAGTTACAAGTGCCTCCTACTCCTCAGCTAGTTAAAAGGGGAGTGGATCTTACTTATACAGGCCTATGGAAGCAGGGATGATAGCTGGCTTCCTGTGGTTTCAAGGAACCTTTCTCCAGTTTGGTACTATACAAGTCCTGGGAAAGAAGAATATTCAGCCAGACTTTTTAGAAGTGAGGTTGGCAGAAGTTTAAAAAAAAAAAAAAAAAAAAAAAAAAAAAAAAAAAAAAAAAAAAAAAAACGGGAGAAACAGCAATTTTGATAAAAGCTGTTTATGAAATGATCGACAAAAGGGCGATATCACCAGTCACATCACTGGAAGTTTACAGTTACAGTCTATTTCTTGGGGTTAGTGAAGAAGAAATGACTGTCCGTATACTTAAGGTCAGGTAAACAAGCTTTGCATGTACCTTACTCAATATGAATTGTTTAATATTTGGAATTCGTCTATATAACGAGAGTGGATGACGTCACTCGACTCTTATGGGTACACACTCGTCACCGGTAGACTCAGCTGGAGGCTACAGATTCTACCAGTTCACTGCCTTACCCTGCAATATGGCTACAGTTCCTCTCCAGTTCACCAAGGTAGCAAAAGTGGTGAAGCTGATGGCTCGTGCAGAAGGCATCAGTATTCGCCAGTATATAGACGGTTGGCTAATGAGAACAAATTCAAAACAGTCGACCTCAGGGTAGATAGCAATGCCAAGAAAACATCTATTGGTTGGTGCATCTTGTTGAAAGCTTGGGTTGGATCACAATTTCTAAAGTCAGATTTATTTCCAACTCCAGTAATCGAATTGTTGGTTTACAATTCGACCTCAGGGTAGGGCTAGTCTTCCCAACTCAGAGGAAATCTATTGTCTTCTGGCAAGGACAGTTACCATGTTGGAAGCTTCTCGTTTATCTCCAGGGAAGCTCATGTCACTTTGAAAGCATGGCTTCAATGGAGAATACCATACCATTGGGTTATCTGAACATGAAGTCATTCCAATGGTATCTGGAAACACTGCTGATATCTTCAGTCTCTGGATGTCCCATTTCTTGGGTTTTTTGGTTCAGGGATCATCTTCAGTGGTGGACCTCTAGTTCAATTTTGAAGGAGGACTCACCACTCCTTCAGGAGCACAATTTTCTCTCCATTCACAGAAGCTTCCCTAATGGGTTGGGGTGCTTCTTGAGTCATCCACAGCCATTGGTCTGTGGCATCAGGAAGAGTCAAGACTCCACATTACATAACATTGGAAGCAATGTTGTTATTTTAAAAAATGATTCAGAAGTCAGTTTCTGGATTGAAATCAGTTTCATTTTCTCTTGACAATTTATTAGTGGTTGCCTATATGAACAGACAGGGAGGCATCCACTCTTAGGTAACATGTACCTTAATCTGCATAATCATGGTTTAATTAAATGCCAGAATGATTCAGATTCACGAAAGTACATCCTAGGGAATCTAGATGTTCTGCCAGATTCCTTGTCTAGAAGTTTAGTTATTCAAACCAAAGGGGCTATGAGTCGCCAGGTTTTCAATCAATTAGACATGTTTTGCCCAGGGCCTTGGTCCTGCAGGTAATGTAAATGTGTCTGTCTCATGTCCCAGACAGTCGGGCTTGGGGAACAGATGCATTGAATGTCAGGGGGAGGGTCTGGTCAGTTATGTCCAGTGGCCCTCATCCCTCAGGTGATTCAACTAATGACCACCTACAGGTGTAGAATCATCATGATTGGGTGGCCAGGGATATCTTGTTTTTTGTGTCTTATGAATCTGTTCCACAAAGACTCCTAAATGGGTGAATCTGTTAGTTCAATTTTTCAGCAACAGACTTCACAACAATCTAGCCTATTTGAATCTTCATGATTGGCATCTGGAGTCAGGCATGAATATTATGAAAGATTCCCAGAGGAAGTGGTGAAACAATGAAGGAGCACTCCTCAAGGAGAATCTGAGAAGCAATTGTTCTTTTTTGGGAAGTGGTGTGAAGAGAGCCAGGTTTATATCTCAGACCCCACTATTCCACATTGAGCAATTTCCTGAAATTCTAGTTTAAGGAACATACTAATACCATCCTCTATTCTGGGCTATAGAACAGCAATTACGGATGGTTTGGCGCTGAAAGGGTAAAAAGTATCTAAAAGTTGAGCTAATATTAGATTAGCAACTTTTAGAAAGGGACAAACCAATAGTTTTGGATTTTGTCATTGGTCCTTCAGGCTCTTATCAAACAGCCGTTGGGCTTGTGAGGAAGGCTTTTTTGAAGTTATTATCTTTCAAGACGTTTGGTCTTGGTTTCAAGTAAGTAGTGACATTCATGCTTCCCTTACTTGTAGGGAGGATTGGTCACAAGTAACTTTGGTCATTAACTGCCTTTTTTGGCCATGAACCAGTTGGTTTCAGATGGGCCTACTGCAATTACTGCAACTGAGTCAGTGGTCTTTGTCTCTGTGGATTCATGGTAATGGAGTGACATTAATGCTTGGACATATTCCTCCTTTAGTTATAAGGAGAATTGATCACAAGTAACTCTGGCCCATCAATTGCCAGATCCAGTTTGCTTTGGATGGGCCTACTGCAATTAAGCCTGTGGTCATGCCAGCTCTTAGCCTCTTTGGACATCAGTTTGACTCAATGTGGGTCTGTCTGTTCCTGTTAGGGGTGGTAATCAAAAGGTTTGGGATAGAACAAAATTTTTTGTTTTTACTGCCATTAAGAAAGTTTCTTAATAAGACTTATCTTTTGGCACCTATTTCATCTTGATTGAGTCAAGATTGAGTCACGGAAACTATTGATGTAGGTTTTTGATTGCATCTTTAGTTTATAGGTGATTTCCTTACATGAGTTTCTTGATACATGTTATTGGAAATTGCATTGTATGTATACTAATTTCTATCTGAAAAACCTCTGTTGTCATAGGGTCAGATTTGAAATTGGGTCCTACAGTTGCAGTTACAGTTTTGTTACTTTATAAGTATGTGTTTCATACTTATATTGGTACATTTGCAGTTTGTGGCTGGTATGTCTGCAATGCTGGATGTTTGTAGTTAGATATCAATCTTGCCTAAATCTTTCTTGGGAAGGATTAGGCATTATGCTGATGACACTTTCAGGTTGGTTTGACCTTGTCTTGAGGTCGGATGTTACAATGTAGATGGGATATCTATGTATGACATCCTTTTGCAACACCAACATTGTCAGCAGTTGTGAGAACTACAACTACATACTTTCAGTTTTTTGGGAGTTGTATGTTGTGATTGTTGGAAGTTTATATGTTATTAATGCCTGTAAATTCCATTGTGAAGTTCTCATGTTGTTTAGTTGTAGGTTGGGTAGTGGTTTTTCTTAAAAGAATTCCCTCCATCCTACAAGGCTGAATTCAGCTACTGTTAGGAAATGGTAAGGGTATTTCGCTATAAAATTGGAAAATTTAATAGTAATTTAAATTTTTATTAGAAATACTTACCATTTCCTAACACTCATATTTCCCTCCCGCCTCCCCGCAAGTCATTCTTTTACTTGCAACAAAAATAATGAAGTAAACAATGTGGTCATGTGACCTAATTGGCGGGAGGACGGACTACTGTAACCCAATGGCTTGGTTAAGGTTGTTACATAACCTTAAAATCGCATCTCTGCGTTGGCCATTGGGTTGGATGGCTCCAACAAATAGCTACTGTTAGGAAATGGTAAGTATTTCTAATAAAAATTTAAATTACTATTAAATTTTCCAAGTTTGTCTGTTTGCTAGAGACATTACAAGGGAGGTACCCCCACCAAAAGTGTGAAAAATTCAACACTTTATCACAATTTTCTCAGTGACTGTTGCAGGGATTTCTCTCATATCTTGCATATATGTACTAGGCCAGAAGTAGATTCTCTTGTGTGAGTATGAGACCTGGATCTGTCTTATTGTATCCCCGGACGAAAGTCGGGGATACTTAGGATTCAGTACAGTCACGCCGCCGCTGCCGCAGAGATTTTCTTTTGGACGCGATAACTTAAAAAATATTTTAGTTAGAACTTTCAAGTTTGGTATGTGTGTATATATGGGCAATGCCACGAACGCTATTGTTTTGTGACCTTGACCTTCAATCTCAAGGTCACTGGTGGCCTCTTAAAAGTCAGATTTTGGCCATTTTTTCACATTTTGGCCAGTTCTCACATACGGAAAGTTAGATCATCCTATGGCTGGTATATATGATACATATATATTTCCAGAAATTTGACCTTGAAGCTCTTCAATGAAGGTCATCCACTGACCGCCAAAGCACCTGACCGAGGGTCATTTTTGGCCTTTTTGGAGATATTTTCGCACTTAATGCTTACTACATTGCATGGAAACTATTGAAAATGGCTTTGGAGGTTGACTACATGATGTGGTACCAGCATCCAGGCTTACCGGTTACAGATCTTCATTGAAGGTCATCCACTGACCGCCAAAGTACCTGACCATGGGTCATTTTTGGCCCTCTCTTTGTTTGTTTGTTTATGAACAACATAACTCAAAAACTGACAGACGGATGTTGATGAAATTTTCAGGATATGTCCGAAATGGTAAAAGGAAGAAATGATTAAATTTTAGGAGTGATCCGGATCACTGTCTGGATCTTCTGGATCCATGAAATTTAATTTTTAAAGACAGATAACTCAAAAACTTATGCATTTTGATGAAATTTTCAGGAAATATCCTAAATGGGACGAGGAACAAGTGATTAGATTTTGGGAGTAATATGGATCACTGTCTGGATCATCTGGATCCAGGCTGCCAGATGTGTTTGTGTACAAGATAGCTCAAAAACTTATGGACGGATTTTGATGAAATTTTCAGGATATGTCTGAAAAGGTAAAAGGATGAAATGATTGAATTTTGGAAGTGATCCGGATCACTATATGGATCTTCTGGATCCATGAAATGTAATTTTTAAAGACAGATATCTCAAAAAGTAATGGATGGATTTTGATGACATTTTCAGCAAATGGCCTTAAATTGTGCGAGGAACAAGTGATTAGATTTTGGGAGTCATCTGGATCATCTGGATCCAGGCTGCCACATGTGTTTGTGTACAAGATAGCTCAAAAACTTATGGACGGATTTTGATTAAATTTTCAGGATATGTCTGAAAAGGTAAAAGGATGAAATGATTGAATTTTGGAAGTGATCCGAATGACGATATGGAACTTCTGGATCCATGAAATGTAATTTTTAAAGACAGATACCTCAAAAAGTAATGGATGAATTTTGATGACATTATCAGCAAATGTCCTAAATGGTACAAGGAACAAGTGATTAGATTTATGGCGTGATCTGAATCACTGTCTGGATCATCTGGATCCAGGCTGCCACATAATTTTAGGATGGATTTTGATGATATTTTTAGGATATGTTAGAAATGGTAAAAGGAAGAAGTGGTAAAAGGAAGAAATTATTCAATTTTGCGAGTGATATGGACCACTATCTGGATCTTCTGGATCCATGAAATGTAATTTTTAAAGACAAATAGCTTAAAAACGTATTGGTGCATTTTGATGACATTTTCAGCAAATGGCCTTAAATGGGATGAGGAACAAGTGATTAGATTTTGGGAGTGATCTGAATCACTGTCTGGATCATCTGGATCCAGGCTGCCAGATGTGTTTGTGTACAAGATAACTCAAAAACTTATGGACGGATTTTGATGAAATTTTCAGGATATGTCTGAAAAGGTAAAAGGATGAAATGATTCAATTTTGGAAGTGATCCGGATAACTACATGGATCTTCTGGATCCATGAAATGTAATTTTTAAAGACAGATACCTCAAAAAGTAATGGATGGATTGTGATGACATTTTCACCAAATGGCCTAAATGGTACAAGGAACAAGTGATTAGATTTTGGGAGTGATCTGGATCACTGGATCATCTGGATCCAGGCTGTCACATAATTTTAGGATGGATTTTGATGATATTTTTAGGATATGTTAGAAATGCTAAACGGAAGAAGTGGTAAAAGGAAGAAATGATTAAATTTTGTCAGTGATCTGGACCACTATCTGGATCTTCTGGATCTTCTGGATCCATGAAATGTAATTTTTAAAGACAAATAGCTCAAAAAGTCATGGATGGATTTTGAAATGGGACAAAAAACAAGTGATTAGCTTTTGGGAGTAATCTGGATCATCTGGATCCAGGGTTTTTTTTGAAGGAAGTTATGGCCAGATAATTTTAGGGTGGATTTGATGATAGTCCAGAAATTGAGCTTCCATGGCAGAGGTCTACAGACAATACCATGGTGGTTGCCTATTTAAAGAGTGTGTGTGGGGGGGGAGGAAGTGAGGCCCTCTTTGTGCCCTACTATGGAGAATCCTGACCTGGTGCTCCAGGAAACAGGCTCAAGCCTGACACATTCACGCCTTAACTATGTCTCGCTCGGGGATACACTGCGTCGAGACGCAATGTCTAGTGTTTTTTTTAATAATTTTTTTTAATAATTCCAGAAAGCAAGTTGCACATAAACCATTTAGAGCTAAAAGTAGTCTTTCTAGAATTTCAAACCTCCTGTTGCAACAAAACAGTACTGATAGCTACAGACAACACAACAGTTGTTGCCTATATCAACAAAGAATGGGGGATGAAATCGGGCTCCCTGTGTGCCCTACTGTCGAGAATCCTGTCCTGGTGCACCAGAAATCAGGTGACCCTCAGGGCACGTCACATCCCCGGCCGACTGATAGCAGACAAGCTATCCAGGCTTGGCCAGACCATTCAAACAGAGTGGTCACTTCACCCAGAAGTGTTTTAAGCTATATGCTCCCAGTGGCACCAGCCTCAAGTGGATCTGTTTGCCACCAGATTCAGCAACAAAGTACCCCAGTTTGTGTCACCAGTACCAGACCCCCAGGCATGGGCAGTGGACACACTCAGCCTTTCCTGGGAGGGTCTGGATCCTTATGCCTTTCCACCAGCAGCCATCTTGGGCAAAGTGGTGGAAAAGTTACAGGACCCTTGCAACAGGCTAATCCTTATTGCACCGGGGTGGCCCAACATGCCCTGGTTCTGGGATCTGGTGGCCATGTCCAGTCAGATTCCACTGTGTCTGCCCAACATACCCAACCTGGTGTCTCAACCATTCAACCAGGTTCTTCACAGGAACCTAGCAAATCTGAACCTGCATGCCTGGCTCCTAGAGCCCCAGCTATCAAGGAGCAAGGGTTCTTTGAGGCAGTGGCAGCACGAATTGAAGCTCCTCAAAGAGGATCAACTAGATCAGTCTATGAGGCAAAGTGGTCCAATTTTACAAAGTGGTGCCTCAGTAATCAGGTGGACTTCAGGGCACCACCTCTGAAAGCCATTGCTGACTTCCTCCTGCATTTGTTTTAGGACAAGAAGTTACAGCCTGGCACTATTGATGGCTACAGATCTGCCATTGCCAAACTGAGCAACGCCACCATTAATGTCAGCAAAGATGAGAATCTCAATCGTCTCCTGGATAGTTTCCATAGAGTCAGACCCAAGGGCAGGAGGGGCATCCCCTCCTGGAACCCTTCTCTGGTGCTACACCAGCTTATAAAGGCCCCCTTTGAACCTTTAAAAGAGGCCTCCTTGAAACACTTGACTTTCAAGACTGTTTTTCTAATGGCCTTGGGTTCTGGTAACCTCCTGGAACCCTTCTCTGGTGCTACACTAGCTTACAAAGGCCCCCTTTAAACCTTTAAAAGAGGCCTCCTTGAAACACTTGACTTTCAAGACTGTTTTTCTAATGGCCTTGGGTTCTGGTAACCTCCTGGAACCCTTCTCTGGTGCTACACCAGCTTACAAAGGCCCCCTTTAAACCTTTAAAAGAGGCCTCCTTGAAACACTTGACTTTCAAGACTGTTTTTCTAATGGCCTTGGGTTCTGGTAAACGCAGGAGTGAGATCCATGCTTGGTCACATAGGAACATTAGACACCAGTCAGACTGGTCTAAAGTTTCCCTATACCCTTCACCCAGCTTTCTGTCCAAGTATCAGCTGGCTAAGGGAGGAGTTAGTGTGGGACCAGTGGTCATACCAGCCCTGGCTCCTTCCATAGACAAGTCACTCAAGGGTGATAGGTCCTTATGTCCAGTTAGAGCTCTGCGCTACTACCTAAACAGGACCTAAGACCTTAGGCAGAATAACGAGTTGGTCTTTGTCTCCTTCAAGAAAGGTTTTGACAAAGAAATCTCAACTGTGATCCCATGCTATGAGCTCTCGGACCAAGAGTCCCTCACCCTACATCAGGTTAAAGCCCATGATGCTAGGGCCTTTGCTGCTTCTAATGCTTTTCAATCAGAAATCTCCGTAGAGCAGATTTTGTCAGCCTGTCACTGGAAATCCCATAACACCTTCACCCAGTTTTATGGATGGATGTTGCTTGGGCTGAGTCTGAGCTTTTCCATCTAGGGCCTGTGGTGGCCGCTCAACAGGTACACCACCAGACCCAGAACTGAGGAGATTTTGTATATATGTAAATATGTACATAGTGTTAAATGTAAATATGTACAATATATAAAAAAAACCAAAAAACTGCGACTGGCTTCCCTTGGGAAGTTTATTTCTTATGGGACTGAACTCAGCCCTCTCTACCTATTCTCAGGTCTTCCTGAGAAAGAAGAGGGGGCGAACTTGGACTTCCGGTTAACCGGTCAGTCCTATCCTACCTTGACCTCTGCGGTCACCTGACCCTGGGTCAAATATGGGCATATTCAGTTTTGTTCTTTTATGAGTTCACACATGTCCCTAGCAGCTTAGCCGCCTTCCAAGCGGTAGTTATTCAGCAATTGTCAATTGGATAGGATGTATTAACGTAATAAAATTGCAAATTTAATAAGTAAATTATATTTTTATGAGTTAATACCCTATCCAATGGACAGGCAAGGCCCACCCAACCGGCCCCGCTATCAGCTTACTAGGGGTCTTACTAGGATTAGACATGAAAAGGATGCTATGACGTCACATTGTCTAGACAGGAAGAGGAAGTACGATGCACTCTCCTGGCCGGTCCTGCCGGTATTATATACAGGACGACTTTTTCTGACGTTTGGCGGGACCGGTCGTGCTGACTGGTAAAGCAATAGTCCATTGGATAGGGTATTAACTTATAAAAATTTAATTTACTTATTAAATTTGCAGTTAGTAGTAAGATAGACTGCAAATAAAGTAGCAATACAACAATAATCTTCATTTTGAAAACTTTTACAAAAATCCATCAGCACAGTGCATGCCCCAAATTAAAAAGATGCTATGATGTCACACTGTCTAGACAGGAAGGAAGTGTGATATGCCACCTGGCAAATGCACAGTGGGCCTGGCCAGCCAGTGGAAACACAGGACAAATTTTTCTTTCATTTGGTGGGCTGACTTGCGCCAATCGGATTAGCAATTGTCCATTGGATAGGATGTATCAACACAATGAAATATTACATTTAGAGGATTTTGTTTGAATATGTTGTTCACCATTTTTGAGTCAGCTATTACATAGTCAAATTGCAGACATGTAGCTTATTGCATAACTGAGCAATAGCTACTCTGATTTTCTCTCTGTTGAGTAAATACTTGTATCTTGAAAACCATTGCATTTAAAGTATTTTGTTCAAATATAATATTCACCTACTTTTGGGTTAGCTGTAACAGAGTAAAACTGTAGAGCTGTAGTGCATTACATAGCTGAGCGATAGCTACTTTCAGGTTCTCATAGCTGAGTAAATGTACTAAATGACCTGTTGATTCACCTACTTTGGGATCAGTTGATATTACATGCCTTGACAGAGGTTTGTGTTCTCTGAGTGCTCTTATTTACATTACATTACATTACTAGATGCTAGTGACAAATGGACTAATATTGCTATATCTGTGTACAATGTGATACATTCCTTTGAGCACAAAATAAATTCGGTTGTACAGATCTATCTACAGATAGATAAAAAAACCAAATCAGTAAAGAAAATATCACATCCTTAAACATTGCACCAATTAAACTATTCCTTAAATTGAAAATTGACCCAAACGTTTGTACTATTTTGTTTAATCAAGCTTCAAAAAAACTTGCAAGGTTGCACAAAAATCAAGTAAAATGATAGTAAAATACCCCTGTACACAACTTTATAAATAGGCTAATTTGTGTGGATTACAGTTAGACAAGAAACCCCACATGTGGAATCATTTGTGGTAATTCATTATCAGCACCCTACCTAGTTAGAATAAACAAAGTCAGAGGGGGAGCAGATAGACCTTCCCTCAGATTTGAGAGACTTGGATGATATAATTCCAGGACTGAACACTAGTTTTATGTACAGAGGGTGAAGTTTATTATCATGATTAAGCCTATGGGTTTTCTCACCGGGGTGCTTTTCCCACCTCATCCCTGCACTGCCCCTAACTATTTTAATGGTTACAAGAGTGTGTTCAGAGAATGCAATTGATAGCTTCTGGTTCTATTAAGATGATAAAACTGCTTAATTTACCGTGGTATAATCACAGTAATGAAGCTACTGTTGTACTGACTCTTCATATAGTGAAAAGTAAATATTCTAGAGTTTTTATTTTTGATATACATGCATAACATATATAGATAAAAACTTTATTTCTAGAAACTGGTCTTTGGTTGAGTCGGCTTGTATTCCACAATTATTATTTTTTCTTTGAAAAAAATATAATTTAATCCAGTATTCACACTTGATGTCTAAAAATTCTGGTGTGATGTTGTTACTCTAATGAGGTGTGTGGTATACCCTATATGATAATGTCCTTAGACAATTTTAGATGAAAGAGTGCCTTCAATATTTTATCTTGCTTTATTTTTCTGACACATGTGATACTGTAATCATTATAAATTAGTATCTATCTATAAACAGGGTGCATGCTTACTTGAAGATCAAACTGTTAGTTCACCCCTAGTGTATAAAAGTGATGGGTGAAATCTCCATGAATGCTCCATATAACATTTTATTTAATTGATAACTATCTGGCCTGGCACAAGGCTGATAGCATATTTATCAAATTTATCAGATTAACTTTGCTAAATTAATTTTTCAAGTTGATGCAGGCATCCCAATTATTATTTTACAACACCACAAACCACATTTTTAATACCTCCACCAAGGAGCTCTACCAAGGAGGTTATGTTTTTGCCTGGGTTTGTCTGTCTGTCTGTCCATTTGTTTGTGAACAAGATAACTCAAAAACCTATGGACAAACTTTGATATAATTTTCAGGATATGTCTGAAAAGGTAAAAGGAAGAAATGATTAAATTTTGAAAGTGTTCCAGATCACTATCTGGATCTTCTAGATCCATGAAATGTAATTTTTAAAGATAATTCAAAAATTTACAGATGGATTTTGTTGAAATTTTCAGGAAATGTCCTAAATGGGACAAGGAACAAGTGATTAGATTTTGGGAATGATCTCGATCACTGTCTGGATTAGCTGGATCCACGTTTGGCAGAGGTCTGCGCTCTTAGAGTGCTCTTATTATATCCTATTTTACTTAATGAAGTTAATATGTATCCTTGTTCAATTTAATTTAGCTTCTATTCTTGCAATATTGCTTCTTACAGAATCAAAACTTTACAAAATAATTCTCACTTAAGAGATTTTAAAAGGTTAAGGTTATTACGGCAAGGTCAAATCAAAGTCTCACTAAGACGTTGCTGATGTTGCACACCTACACCCCCTAACCAATGTCCATACCAAATATGAAATGGCCCGGACAAGCTTTTAAAGGTCAAGATCACTATGGCAAGGTCAAAGGTAAAATCAAGGTGACACTATGACAGTGTACACCTACATCCCCTACCCAATGTCCATACCATGTATGAACATCCTACACCTTACAGTTTCAGAGATATGGCAGGTACAAGATTTTAAAGGTCAATGTCACCACAGCAAGGTCAAATTAAGGTCACACTATGACGTTGCACAACTACACCTCCTAACCAATGTCCATACCAAATATGAACAACCTACACCTTATGCTTTTTGAGATATGGCCTAGACAAGTTTTTCCCGCCGCCCGACCACCCGCCCAACCGGACGCCATGGGTGAAAACAATACCCCAAAGCCTTTTAAGGCTGTGGGGTAGAAATGAATAGAACTGGAAACAGGTTTTCCACTACAACATACCATTATGTTGAAATCCTCTTCATAGCAGAATTCTTGAAGTTCAAATCTTAAATTCAATGTATTTTAGAACCAAAATATTATGATCATTAGAGCTTGGACTGAGTAATTTCTTGCATTGTTTACCTTAATGTTAGTTTTTTGACACAGAAACAAAGAAACCCACCAAAAAAACTAATATTCCTGCAAAGGTAGCTTCTCTGATATTATTCTGTTCTGTTGTGAATTTAAGGGGTCTGACATGTCCTATTTAATTAACCAACATTCTTGTTGAGAAAGGCTATCTTTAATGTGTTACAAGATTCTTCACTTGATGTAAATTCTGACAGATTGTGAAGAAACTGAGCTCAGTAACTTTTTGTTAGTTTATTAAGTTAAATTTGTCAAGTTTTATCTAATCTTTCAAAATTGAGCATGTTAGTGTTCAACAGTGTATTAAGGGTCAATAATGGACAATATTTTATCTGGAGGGATATCAACAGGCAACACTATTAAGAATAATATAATGGGAATACTGCTGTTGGATTAATTCACGGTAAGAGATACAAATCTCTTTTTTTGGCTGATAAGCCCATGGTGTTGGTATACATGTTTATCTTTTACAAATTAAATTTACTACATAATTAATTATATAGGGGATAAATTTAAAACGAATTTGCAAACAGAATATCATGATAAAATTATTTGATGCATAGTTAGCCTATAATATTTTTTATTACTCAGATTAACTTAATTATTCTGCCTCAATAGAAATTTCCTTTTATACTCACCCATTCGTAAGTTTGCCAATTAGCATACTTATGAAAGGATGACATAAGAAAATATTCTTATATTCCCATCATACACAAATTTCAATTTAATCAAAAGTTATAAATTTAAGGTAAAACTTTTCAAAATATGTAAATACAGAAAGAAATTATATTAACCTTTTAGTATCATAAAAATATTTTTGCATGTATTTCATTCAACTAGTACTTTTGGTCATTAAGCTCTCCATGTGTTATTCACACTGTAACATTCTATGTAACTTTGGAAGTATTCAGATAGTACTCTATTACATTAATCATTTCTTGACATGAGAGAGTCCTAAACCTTCTAATTAAACCCTCCTTTACTTCTCTCACTACATCAAGCTGCATGTAGCTTCTCCCTACATTTATCTGATGCCATAAACTCCAAGTCACATCTGGATTGCAATGTGTAACCAATGCTCACTGTTTATACTTTCCAGATGTTCTTGTGGTCAGTACATGTCAAACATTTTAATCTCCATAATTTCTGTGTACACTGCAAATGTTGACAGCTCAGCTAATGAAAACATATCTTACAAGGGAATCTTCATGTTAGTATAGTAAGTCATACTATTTAGTTAAGAGGAGAAGTATACCCGTTTATTATTGGTCAACTAGAAAGAGGCATATAGCAATATAAAGTCAAGATTAAAATCTAGCACAAATTCACATTTAGACAATTTTGGAACCATTAACCATGTATTTAAAATATATACTGGATTAGATACTGTTTGGTGGACTATTAAATCAATCAAGTAAGTGTGTTTCAGTTTCTATAATGAATATTAATTTTAAGAATATGTAGTGTAGCACAGTTGCCATTTGTTGTATCCATGACTTGTTGCTTTTAAACTGGCCATAATTTCACAGGATATACAAGGCCACTGCCGCAGCGGTTATCTCCCGCCTTAGAATCAGTAAAAATGGAGAACTAAAGGAGATTTAAGGCCTTTGAAGTAAGATGACCCCACTTGACATTGAAGAAGGGGTCAAAGGTAAAAGTCAGCAATTTCAAAATAGTCTCAGGCCTTGACTTGGTATAAGTTGTTTTCACATTTGGAACCCCTAGTAGCAATGATAAGGGAGATATAAGGCCTTTTAATAGGATAATCCCATCTAACATGTGATATGACGGCCATTTTGTTTTTGAAACGAGGCTAAATTACTATCAGGCTAACTTTCCTAGCCATATGTATTTTGCGCATATTTAATCAAGCTAGCTGCAATATTTCACGTTTTAGAGCAGCTTTATGATTTTTAAATAATTGGCTATGGCGGCCATTTTGCTTTTCAAAATAAGCCAAAAATTTTTCTCAGGCATAACATTTGAAGGCCAGGAGTTTTGATGGTCTGTCTTTATATTCTGAAGCCATAGCACCAATAATAAGGATGTTTTAGTGCGACGACCTCATTTAACCTTGATGCAGGGGTCAAAGGTCAAATTCAACACCTGGAAAAGATTCCCTGTCCATGTCTTCCTACAAGTTGTTTTCAAATTCCAAAGCTCTTGGAGCAATATTTGGGGAGATATATGGCCTTTTTAATAGGATAACCTGTCATTAAACATGTGATATGGCGACCATTTTGTTTTTTGAACTAGGCCAAAATTACTATCAGGCTAGTTTTTCTAGCCATATAGCTTTTGTGCAAATTTGAAGATGCTAGCTGGAATATTTCAAGATTTAGAGGACCTTTATGATTTTCAAACAATTAGCTATGGTGGCCATTTTGTTTTTCAAAATGAGGCTAAAATTTTGCAGAGACAGGTTTTCATAGCCATAAACATCCCCTGCAAATTTGGTGAAGATTTCTTTATAAATGAATGAGATATTAAGGTTTATGCAAAAACATGACAAACTTTAAACATGTGATATGGCGGCCATTTTGTTTTTTGAACTAGTGCCAAAATTACTCTCAGGGTAGCTTTTCTAGCCATATAGCTCTTGTGCAAATTTGAAGAAGCTAGCTGGAATATTTCAAGATTTAGAGCACCTTTATGATTTTCAAAGAATAAGCTATGGCGGCCATTTTGTTTTTCAAAATGTGGCTAAAATTTTGCAGAGACAAGTTTTCATAGCCCATATATAGTTTTTGTGCAAATTTGAAGATGCTAGCTGGAATATTTCAAGATTTAGAGGACCTTTATGATTTTCAAACAATTAGCTATGGCGGCCATTTTGTTTTTCAAAATGAGGCTAAAATTTTGCAGAGACAGGTTTTCATAGCCATAAACATCCCCTGCAAATTTGGTGAAGATTTCTTTATAAATGAATGAGATATTAAGGTTTATGCAAAAACATGACAAACTTTAAACATGTGATATGGCGGCCATTTTGTTTTTTGAACTAGTGCCAAAATTACTCCCAGGGTAGCTTTTCTAGCCATATAGCTTTTGTGCAAATTTGAAGAAGCTAGCTGGAATATTTCAAGATTTAGAGCACCTTTATGATTTTCAAAGAATAAGCTATGGCGGCCATTTTGTTTTTCAAAATGTGGCTAAAATTTTGCAGAGACAAGTTTTCATAGCCCATATATAGTTTTTGTGAAAATTTGATGAAACTAGCTGGAATATTTCAAGATTTAGAGCACCTTTATGATTTTCAAACAATTAGCTATGGCAGCCATTTTGTTTTTCAAAATGAGGCTAAAATTTTGCAGAGACAGGTTTTTATAGCCATAAACATCCCCTGCAAATTTGGTAAAGATATCTTTATAAATGAATGAGATATTAAGGTTTATGCAAAAACATGACAAACTTTAAACATGTGATATGGCGGCCATTTTGTTTTTTGAACTAGTGCCAAAACTACTCTCAGGGTAGCTTTTCTAGCCATATAGCTTTTGTGCAAATTTGAAGAAGCTAGCTGAAATATTTCAAGATTTAGAGCACCTTTATGATTTTCAAAGAATAAGCTATGGCGGCCATTTTGTTTTTCAAAATGTGGCTAAAATTTTGCAGAGACAAGTTTTCATAGCCCATATAGTTTTTGTGAAAATTTGATGAAGCTAGCTGGAATATTTCAAGATTTAGAGCACCTTTATGATTTTCAAACAATTAGCTATGGCGGCCATTTTGTTTTTCAAAATGAGGCTAAAACTTTGCAGAGACAGGTTTTCATAGCCATAAACATCCCCTGCAAATTTGGTAAAGATATATTTATAAATGAATGAGACATTAAGGTTTATGCAAAAACGTGACAAACTTTAAACATGTGATATGGCGGCCATTTTGTTTTTTGAACTAGTGCCAAAATTACTATCAGGCTAGTTTTTCTAGCCATATAGCTTTTGTGCAAATTTGATGAAGCTAGCTGGAATATTTCAAGATTTAGAGCACCTTTATGATTTTCAAACAATTGGCTTGAAAATCATAGGATCACATAGCCTCTGGCAGGTGGAGGTAACAAGACAAATATATTAAAGGTGAAGGATAAAATATACTTTGAGATAATAAATTTAGAACACCAACTTGATGATACTGTTCAGTAAACTGTCTCATCCTATTTCTACTTTCACTTTTTTTTGTTCATTGGTTTCTCCAGTTCTGGGAACACTAATCAAGCTTGTACCAGTGTTGAATAAATTTTTTCACTGGTTTCTCCAGTTTGCAACGTGGTGTGTGCTCCAGTTCTGGGAACACTAATCAAGCTTGTACCAGTGTTGAATAAATTTTTTCACTGGTTTCTCCAGTTTGCAACGTGGTGTGTGAAGTAGGAACTCTGGGGTATCCATGAATAAATTTATTCAAAACCAGTCAGAGTTCTGAGAACACCAAACTTACACCAGTGTTGAATAAATTTTTTCACTGTTTTTTTCAGTTTGCACTCAGGTGTGCACAGTAAGAAATCTGTGATTTTTTGACTGAATAAATTCATTCACACTTTCGCTTTTAACTTGTGCAATATGGTGTTGTAACTGGGACTCCTAGGTTTGCAATTAATAAATTTATTCTGCCAAAAAGTAAGATGTGACAATCATACTAATTTTTATTGTAGTGCTGAATAAATTTTTTCAACCAATTGGTGTTCTAGCTTTGACTCCTTGGTTTGTAGAGAATAGATATGTTCTGAGCAACAGAACTATGTGAGAAACCATACATCTTGCAGTGCTAAAGGAATTTTTTTCAGGAGATCGAGGGTTAAAAATCTGTAACTTGGTGTTGTAACTGGGATTTCTGGGTTTGTAATGAATAAATTTATTCAGTCAAACAATAAGTAATGAAAATTCATTCTTGTTGCTGTACTGAATAAATTTTTTCAAAAGAGGGTGAAATATGCAGCTTAGTATTAATTGGGGACCCTATGACGACAAAGGTTGACTAAATATCTCAAACATTTGTGAAAACATAAAAATTGTATCCCTGGGAGAACTTTTCTCACTTCAAATGTTACATTAGCCGACATTAGAAAATGCCAAATAGGTTCTTTTATGTGTCAGTGCAAAATTTTTTCAAAATTTGAGACTATCGGAATAGTCTCAAATTAGATTGGAGTCACTTCAAAATGGAAAAACATAAATTTGCTTCTATCTTCTTAACCCTGTGAGATAGAGTGATTTCGTCGAAATTTTCGACTCGCAGGGCGTCTAGCCAATGTACTGTTGGCAATTTTCCAAAAAATTTCCTCTCTTCAAAAATGGCGACCATTTTGAATTTTCGCCAAAAAATGGAAAAACACAAATTTGCTTCTATCTCTTGAACCGTGCAAGATAGAGCAATGTCATCAAAATTTTCCATCCACAGGGTATCTAAGCAATGTACTTTTGGCAATTTTCAAAAAATTTCAGTCTCCCCAAAAATGACGGCCATTTGGAATTTTCCAAATTTTTGCCAAAAATTGAAAAACACAAATTTGATTCTACTCCTTAACTGTGCGAGATAGAGCGATTTTGTTGAAATTTTCGACCCACAGGCTATCTAAAAATTATACTATTCATTTGGCAATTTTCAAAAAATTTTCCTTTCCCCAAAAATGGCGGCCATTTTGAATTTTCAAATTTTTGCCCAAAATGGAAAAACACAAATTCGCTTCTACTCATCTCCTTAACCGTGTGAGATAGACCGATTTTGACGAAATTTTCGACCCACAGGGTATCTAAGAAATGTACTCTTGGCAACTTTCAAAAAATTTTCCTCTCCCCAAAAATGGTGGCCATTTTGAATTTTTGCCAAAAATTCAAAAACACAAATGTGCTTCTATCTCCTTAACCGTGCAAGATAGAGTGATTTTGTCAAAATTTTCGACCCACAGGGTATCTAAGCGATGCACTTTCGGCAATTTAAAATAAATTTTCCTGTCCCCAAAAATGGCTGCCCTTTTGAATTTTCAAATTTTTGCCAAAAATGCAAAAACACAAATTTGCTTCTATCTCTTTAACCGTGCAAGAAAGAGCAATTTCATCAAAATTTTCCATCCACAGTGTATCTCAGCAATCTACTCTTGCCAATTTTGTCCAGGTTTTAGAGCAAAACTCATGCTCCCCTTTGGGTGGACATTATGCATGGCAATGGGTCCTATTTCTAGTTTGAAAGTGTTATATTTTGGTAATATATCTGTATTATGGGTTGTTTTTATGACAAACTGGAAATACCAGTGAATGCCCATTTTGTACTACAAAATTTGCAGACATAAGCATTTAATTATCCTTGATCTATAAGAAAGAAATATAAGGCAGGTGTTCATTGGTAGATGGGCGTTTACTGATAGAAAGCCACTAGGCTTGGAGTTTATTTTTATTTGGCCAGACTATGAAGTTACATTTACTTTTGTAAATAGCTGGCCCTGACCAACAACAGATGTCCACTTTTACAAATGGCTAAATAAACTGTAAAACTATTTTCCGTTAGTTTATAGTTTATCATTAAATCGTCCCCCAGAATTTTTAGCCCCTCCCCCACAATTTGTGCAGTGGTTGGGGATTGCCCTCACTTTTTGAAATTCCTAGAATCAACACTGACTCTGCGAAATGAAACTTGTTCATGTATGAGGAGCTTGATATGCCATTGTGATTTTGTTAGGTTTCAAGTGTCATTGGGAGTTGGTTGCATTATGACATGTTACAGTCATTTCAATTTAATCTTTTTTATCATATTCTGTTCCAATTGAAGCCAAATCATACAGGTATGGCCTGTTGCATCTTCCCTCATAGCCTCGGCACATGTCTCTTTCATGCCACGAAGCATGTAAAAGGTCCTTGATTTTAAAGCTTTAGTCATGGAGAAGTCATGGAAAAAATATTGAAATTTAGTGGGTACACCTAATAATTAAGCGTCTCTGAAAGGGCACTTATTTGTTTTCATCTCAGTTTCCTCACCGCCGCCGCCGCCGCCGCCGCCGCATTATGGTCTCCCTTGAATATCTCCCTTATTATTAGAAGGTTTCAAACCATATTTGGCAGTTATATACCTTAGGCGTGGGAAAATTTTTCTGCATGCTTAAATTTGACCTTTGACCTTTATGGAGGTCACATGATCAAAAACTATTTTTTGAAGTACACCCCCCCGTCATCACAGTTCAGGAAAAACTACTTGCTACAGAGCCTTATAATTTGACACACCTGTTCATACTATCGAAAACGCGAGCTGATTAGATTTTGGGAGCAATCCCTTGAAAATGTCTCATTTATGAGTGATTTTCTGACACCTTCCAATCTGAAAGCCTTAAATTTAGGCCAACCCCCCTATTATTGCATTTAGAGCTATAAAATGTACTGGGAGGTAATAGGAAACCATATGTGGAGAGTCTAAATAGCCGGTCAGTTTTACCCCACGGCCCCCCCCTTATGGGTCAAACTGGGGTCATAAAATAGCTGATTTTTAGTTTTTGCCTTATATCTCCTTTATTGTTGCTTTTATAGCTTAAGAATGTATTAACAGGTATTGGGAAAGCATATATGGAGAGTCTAAATAGCGGGTCAGTTTTACCCCCCAACCCCCCCTTATGGGTCAAACTGGGGTCATAAAATAGCCGATTTTGAGTTTTTGCCTTTATCTCCTTTATTGTTACTTTTATAGCTTCAGAATATATTAAGAGGTATTGGGAAAACATATGTGGAGAGTCTAAATAGCCGGTCAGTTTTACCCCCTGGCCCCCCCTTATGGGTCAAACTGGGGTCATAAAATAGCTGATTTTGAGTTTTTGCCTTATATCTCCTTTATTGTTGCTTTTATAGCTTAAGAATGTATTAACAGGTATTGGGAAAGCATATATGGAGAGTCTAAATAGCCGGTCAGTTTTACCCCCCGACCCCCCCTTATGGGTCAAACTGGGGTCATAAAATAGCCAATTTTGAGTTTTTGCCTTTATCTCCTTTATTGTTGCTTTTATAGCTTCAGAATATATTAAGAGGTATTGGGAAAGCATATGTGGAGAGTCTAAATAGCCGGTCAGTTTTACCCCCCGACCCCCCCTTATGGGCCAAACTGGGGTTATAAATAGCTGCTTTGGAGGTTTTGCCTTATATCTCCTTTATTGTTGCTTTTATAGCTTCAGAATGTATTAAGAGGTATTGGGAAAGCATATGTGGAGAGTCTAAATAACCGGTCAGTTTAACCCCGACCCCCGCTTATAGGCCAAACTGGGGTCATAAATAGCTGCTTTGGAGTTTTTGCCTTATATCTCCCTTATCGTTGCTTTTATAGCTTCAGAATGTATTAAGAGGTATTGGGAAAGCATATGTGGAGACTCTAAATAGCCGGTCAGTTTTATCCCCCGACCCCCCTTTATGGGTCAAACTGGGGTCATAAAATAGTTGCTTTGGAGTTTTTGCCTTATATCTCCTTTATTGTTGCTTTTAGACCTGCAGAATGTATTAAGAGGTATTGGGAAAGCATATGTGGAGAGTTTAAATAGCGGGTCAGTTTTACCCCCCGACCCTCCCTTATGGGTCAAACTGGGGTCATAAAATAGCTGATTTTGAGTTTTTGCCTTATATCTCCTTTATTGTTGCTTTTATAGCTTCAGAATGTATTAAGAGGTATTGGGAAAGCATACGGTGCAGGTTTTGTGCATTCTTAGCTTTACAGCATGCTTATTAAAACCACAAAGCATTTTAAACTTTAAGGGACGCTTCGCTTTTATTAGCAAAAGCATTCCTCTAGTTAACATTGAACTACAAATTTAAGGAGCTGAATTAAAAACCTAAGTTTAAATTAAACGCAAAGAAATCAAAAAGGAGAGTAAACCAGGAAATTTTATGTAAGTTTGTGGTAGTAGGAATGTTGGAGCCCAATATAGCACTCACCCTATCTCAAGATGGGCTAGAACATATCAGCCCAACTTAAGTATATAAAATTTATTAATGATATTTATGCTGGATATAATATAAACTATTAACAAACATGCACAAAAAAAAACAAAAAAAATACATGACATTTTCACAAAAAAAGATGACATTAATGTTGATCAACTTTACTGACCTTTGTACAAAGTTTTATTTTGTCTCTGCATTCTTATTTATTTTATGTAACTATGTTAAATTTATCTATTGTTATTTTATGTATTTATACTCAGCGCAATATCTCCATATACTACAGGACTCAAAGTGCTATTTAACCAATCTGACTGTACAGGTACAGCCCCAACTCTCAAGTAACTGACATTCCCCTAACTGGAAGATAGAGGCTCAAGGATGACCATTTATCAACGTCCTTGAGGTTCTTTAACCTGCCACTGGGGGTAGGACCCAATGACAGAGGACCGCCATTTTAAGTCATCCGAGCCACTATGTATCTGCCTGTACCTGGGATTGAACCCATGTCCTCTGAGTTCCTAGACAAATGTGTTACCCGCTAGGCCATAGTGGCAGATGTGCCTCAGCCTCTAGCCTCAACAAACAGTATTAAATTGCAGAAACTAGAATAAATTCTGCTTTCTGAGCCCTGAGAAGCATTCCTTTGATGTTGATGTATTTGTCATTTATTGAGGTGATTTTTTGATTGGATTTTTGTCTATTGTCTCAATATTCCATTGATGTTGATTTGTTTTACTTGGGGTGGGTGCAGTTAACATTAGGGAATAGCCCAAATCATAAAGTGAAATTAATCAACATAAAAGTAATCTCTAAATAAAATGAGGCTTAATTCTATTGAACCTAAAAGGGCAAAAACACAAATATATATGATGATTTTATGGGTGAGCCTGATTATAAATTTCTTTTAATTTCTTAAATTACACTAATTAATGGGAAAATGTAAATAAATAAAACAAGTTAATTTGATGAATTTGGTCAAACAACACTGACATTCACATAAAATTAGACTTTTCCACTCATTTTTTTTTGGTTTAAATGTACTGGAACCAAGCCTGATAGGTAATTGTCTATTTCAGGACTCAGCTTTATACATTTGAAATTTTGATTAAATTAATCCCTTTGTCTATACAGATGAGAGAAAAAAAAACGTGTAAAGTTTTACTCCAAAACACCTTAAAAAGTCTTATAACAATGCCTAATTAATCCTGGTGGCTTAAAGTCACTAAACCAGTTGTTAAACAAATCAAGTTTAAAAGAATGCTAAAATGCTTAGAGTAAGGAATCTAACATTAGCCAGAATTCTAAATTTTGCCACCTCTAAAAACCTTACTTAATTCTATGAAAAAAAAGATATTTTGTCGTAAAACTGGTAGTTTTCAGTTTCAAAATCCCTTAATTTACTATACATTCAACAAATCTCACCTCAATTTATTTATTTTATTAGTGTTTCCACATGTGGCGAATTTCAGATATGTGGCGAATTTTAGATTCCTTACTCTATTATTTCCAGAATAAAGATAACTTTTTTTTACAATTGTAAATATAGCAGTAAATAAATAGTAATAAGTCAACTATCACTAAACATAAGTATATATATCTATATATATTTGTGTGCGAAGATAAAAAAAAATCACAAATATCTTGGAAACCGCAAGAAATAAAGCGATTTATCGAACTCTGGAACCTTTAGGGTAGCACAAGAGCATCCTGTGAAGGTCAGAAAATTTTAGTTTTGGCACCCATCTTGGTATTTTTGGTGAAAATCTAAAATCCCATCGTCTGGGAAACCTTATCAGATTTTAATCAAATGTTAATGCAGTAGGGTTATACTGTAGAACCCTGCCAAAGTCCAGATAATATGTTTTGGAGCCCATCTTATATTTATTACAAATACCAAAAAGTCACAAATGTCTCAGAAATCATAATAGAGTGACTTAGTTAAATGTTAGAGTTTAGTATGATTAAGTGGCCTCCACAAGGTCACACTTCAAGGTCACACTTCTTCCACTTTTATATAATTCCCAGTGGGAGATAACAACTGTAGCAGTGGTCTTGATTTATCATGTGGTTTAACTGTCCTGTGTGGACGATGGTCCCAGAGTGCTTGCTCTTCTCCACAAACCCCAGGAAATCTGCTCATGGCTCATGACAGGTGCCCCAACTTGGCCCAAAACTGGGAATTACACTTACCAACCTTATATTTAGACTTTATGAATTTACTTGCAGTCTCCTTGTAGTCTCTTTTCAGCCCCCTTGTAATATCTAGATCAAACTTTAAACCTTTATTTGCCTTTTTTAGTGTTTGCTTTTTGTTGGCAGTATTTACATTTGCACTACACAGGCACATTTGAAGCTTTTGAAATAAGGCGGGCATCAAGGTACTATTTTTTTGGTCAAAAAAGACAAATCATAAGATACTGCCATCACATATAAAGTGTTCTGATTGGATAACACTCTCTTGAGATAAAACAATGTATTCTATTTATACTCAGTACTGCAGTACATTTCGTTTACTGCAAGGCTCAAAGCATCAAAGATCCCATTTTATGCCCTGATTCAGCTGAATTTTTAGGCTATGTGACTTCTGCTTCATTGGTCACAGATTTGAAGCATTTGCACATATGTAGCCATGTTTTTAGCCGAATGCAGTATCCTGTGGCTGCAAGTTTAACCTTAATGTTTCACTTTTCAATGTTTTAAGTGTTTTAAAATATCTTTATTTTATGTTAAAATGTTTCATTTAGTTATTTCTATTTTCTTTTGCAGAATTCACAATGAAGTTTTACATTGTTATAAACCTCATTAAATGGATTGTGTTTCTGGTAACAAAACATATCCAAATGATCTTGGATCATGTTTTTGGAATGATATACTCAGAAATCTTTGGAGAACCACTGACAATAAACAAATATCCAAACACAAAATCAACAAATGAATGTGGTAGGAATGCAGACCATGCAGTAAAATCAAAAATTCCCAATCCAATTGTGGATTGTTGCCCATTTTTGGCCAAAACACAGGACTGTAATTCTTCCAATTCAACACGAGACAACACTGCAAAGGAGAGTGATGGACAAACCACTGATGTAGAGGAAGGAGATAAATTGAAAAAGAAAAGAAAACTATCAAAGCATAAGAGAGAAAAAATTCATGGGCCAAAACATGATTTGTGGTATGCCTTTTATAAGCTACATGTTGGTGTGAAAAAGATAGAAAGAGCAGGGGATTTAACTTCAAAGAAATACTTGGAAAAAGTTACACAGGCAGTTCAGAAACGCACAATATTTCGTAAAAAGTTTTTCTGTTTCAAGGATGAAAAGTTACAGCGTCGTCTTAATGCAATGTCGTGTGGGTCTTTTGATAATGTCAAAAAGAGGGACCTGCATGTAGCAATGATTATGCACAATTACTCTTGGCCTGTACCATTTCCATTTATGAAATATGGAGAAGTCTCTCAGTATTCAGCCATCCTGAAAAGTAAGAATGCAGAATTGAATGCAGCAGACGCAATGTTGAGCTACTGGACATCGAGTGATAAGGACTTTGTTCAAGTACGCTTACTTGCACTTTTTGCATTTGTTGCAATTGGAAACAGAGAGATTGGAAAAGCAAGCACATACCTGGAAAAGGGTTGCTGTTTGGCCACTGCCCTGGAATCGTGTGAGTGGACTGCATGGCTGTACCTTTCACAGGCATTCCTGTATATCTACTGGGGAGGTCTATCACAAAATGATGAACTGTATGATAATGCCTTAGCATATTTAGAAGTTGCCAGAAATCACTTCTTGGCTGATACCAAAAGAGGTGCCACCTTCAATATTGCAATGGCTCTTATAGTTTGGTGGATGTTTTTGATCAAGTCCAGGGCGGTTCGTTGCAGTTGGAGTGATGAAAGATGCTTTGCTGGAGAATGTAAGCACAAGAGGTTTTCCGGCCTCACTGAAGAAGATATTAAGAGTGCAGATTCACTGCTGAAAGCATTCAAGATGGAGGCAGAGCAAGTTGAACAGTTTCCAGACAGCATGCAGTTCCGGGCCATTATAGATCAGTATGAACTGCACAAAGTTGAAGGTTGGTTTTCACTCTAAGTTGTTATCTGGAAATACATGTTACCGTACTGGTTTTGCAGGAGTATTTTTCTAGTCCATTGGGATTTGACTTAAGTGTATTAAAGTCAATATGATTTACAAATGTGATAGTCTGATAGCTTTTTCATCAGCTGATGAAGTTACTGATATATTTTCATGGTCTTGCCTTGGCATCCGCATATGCATCTACTTCTGCACCACTGTCATTGACTTCTTCTTCAAAAATATGACAGCAATAGAAATAGAGATGATTTTATCTTCTAGCATCTTCACCTGGAAAATATTCCTGGCATCTAGATCCATCTGTTTATTTCAAAGTGAGATACTTCTCATTTGTTTTTTGAAAATATCACTCTTTTTGCCATTTTCTCTCAACCTAGGAGAGGTAGTTTTCTGAAATTTAGTGTATGGATACTACCATATTAATACTACCAGTATTTTGTCCTACATAAGATACAGATCTGGATCTTGAGTATTTTTTGTGAACAGATTTGTTTTAATTTTAACATGTTTTATTTAGTTTCTCCATATCTGTTAAACAGATCTGACTGATTTTGTGTTGTTTATGTCACTGGCATGAGGTCAAATACATACAAATGTATTTAAATGCAAATGCAAATACTTCATAAATTTTAAAATGCAAATACTTTTACTTTCTTGAAATGCAAATACTTTTCAAAAGTATTTCAATTACTTTAATTTATATATGAAGGTACATTAATACTGGTATATTAAATGTGAAAATATTTTATGGTATCGCTCTTGGGCGTCCATGTTTGTGTTTGAGTGAACAACTTCTCTTCCAAATTGCAAGGCCCTGAGACATGCTGTTTGATTTTAAAGATCTGTATCTGTTGAGGATGAAAAGTTGTTGAAGGCATGCAGATCCAATGTTCCTCTGTTCCCCAGAACCATTAAAAGCAAGCTACCCCCACCGAAAGTGTGAAACTTTCAAGAAGTTATCACAATTTTTCATTGACAGTTGAAATATTTGTTTCTTATCTTGCATATATGTACTAGGACACAGGTATATTCCCTTGTCTGAGTGTCAGGCCTGGATCTTTTTTAACTACTAAAAATAATAAGTCATGCACTGAACCATTTAAAACTTGAAAAGTATTGCATTTAGAGCATTTAATTTCTGACTTTTCTGTACCTTCTATGAACAGTAAAATCATTTATAACTTGAATATTGTTGCATGTGGAGTATTTCCTAGAAATACGTTGTTCAGTTACTTTTTCTGTAGTTACAACATGGTCAGAACTATGGTCATCTGTCTCCCGAGCTAAGTGAGTAATTTGTAATTTCCACTTTCACACTTTTCGGCATTTACTTAATGTCATTGAGTAAATGGCTTGTACCTTCAAAAGTATTGCAGCTACGCAATTTCTTATGAAGGTGTTGTTCAATCACTTTTTGATGAACTATAACACATTGAAGTTTCAAACTTATTGCTCAGTGTACAAGTGAGTAATGGCTACTTTTATTTAGTCATAGTTGTGTAAATTGCATATATCTTGAAAAGTAATAGATTTGTAGCATTTTCATGAAATAGATTGTCCAGATACTTTCTCTTTGGCTAGGATATAATCATTGTTTGGAATGGCTATCACAATAGCTAAGTGAGAAAAATACCCACTTTCTTCATTTTTCTTCAGTTAGCATAATGAGTAAATGGCTGATATTTTCATAAGTATGACAGCTATGCAATTTATTTCACAGGTGTTGTTCATCTACTTTTTTGTGAACTGTAACATAGTAAAGTTTTAGACTGGTTGCTCTATGCATGAATGAGTAACAGCTACTTAGTCACTTTTAGTAGTTTTATAAATAACAAAATGTTTTAATCTCTTTTATCATTAATCCTAGAGGTTAGGGAAGTGAAGACCACTTATGGGAAATCATGTGGCTTGCATATTTCGGTTGGATGAGATTTGACCTTTGACCCTTCCTGCAAGGTCAAATAGGGTTGTTGATACCTTCAAATGCCCTGTATCTCCTTTATTATTGGTCAAACAGGTTTGGGATGTAAGCTTGCATATTTCGGTTGGATGAGATTTGACCTTTGACCCTTCCTTTAAGGTCAAATGGAGTTATTGATACTTTTAATACTCTGTATCCTTTTAATATTGGTCCTAGAGGTTTGGAATGTGAAGACATTATAGATTGCAGTATTTGGAATATACACTTTTCAAAAATTCTCACTGCACCTCATTAGAATCACTGTTTAAGATATGCAAATCATTTAGAGGCAAAATGGGAAAATTTCTTTTGCTAACACAAACTTACTTTAATTGCAACAGAGATTATTTGAAATAAACTGCAATATTGAAAAATGTTCCTGTGAAACTGACATCCATTGACATAAAGGCCTTGTATAAATGAAAAAAACACGAATTATTTATTTTTCATTGAAATCTTCTTGAAACATATTATAATTTGTGGGGCTTAAGCAGGCACTGGTTAAGTTATCAGTCTCTTTTCATATTTATCTAATATTTTCATGTATTTCTAACTTTTGGACACACACACAAACAATTAGGCTTAGTAAGGTAATCCACAGTTTTCATTTTAATATTAGCATATATTTGTGTTATATATATTACTTGCTCATTAATTTTAGGAGTGAGAACTACAATGGGGAAGCAGAGTATACACAGTACTGGACACAAAATCAGCCACACAAAACCGAAACCAACCAGGAAGAACCAAGAAAATGCAAGGACTTCTGATGATGAGCTGACACAAATAAAAGGTAAGATTTTTAAAATTTTTTATTTCAGAATATTTGTACTGTTAACTCTCCATAATTTATTTAGAACCAATGTTTGTCAACTGTAGGTGTAACTGGGTTGAGGTCGCAACATTATGTGAGGGTGTATTTTTATGTGGGCATTGATAGGCCATAACTAGAACCAATTCCTATGGATAGTGAAGGTTTAGATAAACAAAGTTGATATTTTTCATCACTTATCTAAGGTCAGATCAGGACAGGCCCTTATTGCTTCCCTCATCTTGTTCAAGAGCTGGATTCAAACATGTGACCAAAGAGTTAAAAGCCGAATGATGAAATATCAAATTTGTTAACAAATCAGCCATGGAGAATCCTATCCTATCTATACAGTCTCTATTGCATGTATGAACTACAAATTAGAAATTCTATCACTGCATGTATATAAACTTATAAAGGAATTTTTAAATATTTTTAATTCAAATTAAGTTATTTTCTGATTGCTTAAGATTTCTTTTTGCTGCATATAATAACTTTTTTCACATTAAGTTTTGCTTATTTTATCCACCGAATGCATCCGGTGGATACTTTTGTTTAGTGTTCACTACATCACTGTGTGTAGAGAGATTTTCAACGTTAATGCTTTCAGCAGAAAGCTAAACCAGCTAGCTTCACCAAATTTACAAGATATCTACTTTGGCAGGTAAGCTTCTCTACAACTCTACCAGTATTTTCTGGCTAATTATGCTCTTTTTATCTATTTAAATGTAGGTGAAAGGAGTGTTCGAAGAAAACAGAAGGGAAAATCACATAAAAGGTAAATAAAAAGGCATAAAATTCCAAGTTGGCTTGTGAAACCGTGTGAACATAAAAAATCATATTAGAATATGTCGTCAATATTTCCCATATATAGTCATAAGTGGGATTCAGACCCACAAATCACAGGTGTTAATTTAATATAAAACAAACAATATATGTAGTAGTGAAATGAGGATGACTAGAAATTTTGTACAAGTGTTGTTTTTTTTTGGGTGTCACCAGCATCTATACTAGGTGGCATATAGGAATTGTTCTCTCTCCTGTAGCATTGGCGTTGTCTGTCATCACACTGTCATTTCCGGACAGTATCTGAAAAATGGCTTGACAGATTAAATTTTAATTTGGCATGTGGATGTAACTGGTCCTCAAGGTGTACTCTATTGTATGGTGATCTTAAACCCCCAGTAGTAACATACCTATATTGGGTTTAAGTTTTTTTTGTTTCCAGACAGTATCTCTAAAATTTGTTGACGGATTCAATTCAAATTTGGCATGTGGTTGTAACTGGTTTTCAAGGTGTGCCCAATTTTAAGATGACCTTAAACTCCCATGTTTAAAAAAATTATGTTGAGTTAAAGTGCTTTATTTTTCCATAGAGTATACTAAAAATAACTGCAGAGATTTCATTCAAATTTTGCATTTATATGAAACTGGCCATAGATAAGTGCCACAAAATGTAATAAATTATATTCACTTTAAGTTTGGCGATTCTTGAAAAGTACTTTATATATACTGTGCAATTCTAGGTATCTTTAAGTTGTGGATGCAACAGACCTTGAACAGAACCCTTCATGACAAGATTACCTCAAATTCTCTCACAGCTGCAAACTAACATTTAGTTTAAGGTTGGGGCAATTTCTTGGGTGTTTTTAAGATATTTTATGTGGTAATTGAGATTTTTTCATTGCTATCCATCATGTACATATACCCAGACAAAAAATAGGTCTCCTCTATAAGGTTACAATAAATTGCTGATATCATTTAAAACTTATGAGTTTAAGGTTAAAACAGTTTTGTATCACGAGCAGCAATGATGGAGGACATATATCTTCAATGTCATTGTTAAACTTCATTTCCAGACAGTATCTCAAAAATGGTGTTTTGGATTAAATTTAGATATGGCATGTGGATGTAAGTGGTCCTCAAAGTGTGCCCTATTGTAATGTGGCTACAGTAGTAACATACTTAACAGTTGTGTTTAAGTTTTTTCTTTTCTGGAGGGTATCTCATAAATGGCTTGACGGGTTCAATTCAAATTTGGCATGTGCTTGTAACTGGTTTTCAGGATGTGCCCTATTTATATCCACCAGTACCACTCTAACAAAAAATATTACAGCTAGACTTCTCAAATTTGCAGGATATATTCATCATTACATATCTTGCCTGGGAATATTTTTGGAATATTTATTTTCACCCATAGCGCCCAGAATTGGCAGGCGGGCAGGCAGTGGGAAAAAGTTTGTATCTCAGTAACCATAAGGTGTAGGAAGTTGAGACTTGGTAGGGACATGGGTAAGCGGGTGTAGGTGTGCATCATGGTGTGACCTTTAACTTTGGCTCTGCCAAAGTGTGTTCACCTGCCATATTTGAGACATCTTTCTCTAATGCCAAACATATATGGATTATTGTGACTGATTATTATATGCACTTTTACACAATTAAGCATCCCTGAAAGGGCGTTTATTTGTTTTTGCTTCAGTTTCCTTGCTGCCGCCACCACATTATGGTCACTCTTGAATTTCTTTCTTATTTTTGGAAACTTTCTAACCATATTTGGCAGTTACATACCTTAGGTGTGGGAAAAATTTTCCACTTTGACCTTCATCAAGGTCACATGATCAAAAAATAGTTTTTTTGGGGGGGTACACCCGTCCGTCATCACGGCTCAGCAAAATCTTCTGACCGCAGAGGCTCATAATTTCATACACATATTTGCACAATCAAAAATGTAAGCTGATTAGATTTTGGGAGCGATCCAATGAAAACTGACCGCTTTATGAGCGATTTTCTCACAGGTACCAACCAGAAAGCTTAAAATTCATGTGAACCCCCTATTATCTTCTTAAGTACTGCATTTATAGCCAAAAAATGTATTGAGAGGTAGTAGGAAATCATATGTGAAGAGTTTAGAAAACAAGTCAAATCCCCACCCCCCCCCACCCCCACCCCTCTGTATGGGTCAAAATTTTGCCTTATATCCCCTTTATTTTTGCTTTTACAGTTTTAGAATGTACTAAGAGGTATTGGGAAACCATATGTGAAGAGTCTACATAGCTGGTCAGATTTACCCCCTGCCCCGTCCCCATTGGGTCAAACTGGGGTCATAAAATAGCCAATTTTGTCTTTTTGCCTTGTATCTCCTGTATTATTGCTTGTAGAGTTTTAGAATGTGTTAAGAAGTATTGGAAAACCATATGTAAAGAGTCGAGTAAAGATAGCTGGTCAGATTTACCCTTGACACCCCCCCACCCACCCACCCCCCCTTCTGGGTCAAACTGGGGTCATAATAGCAGATTTGGTCCTTTTGCCTTATATCTCCTTTATTATTGCTTTTACAGCTTTAGAATGTATTGAGACGGTGTAGGAAAGCATATACAGAGAGTCTACATAGCCAGTCAGATTTACCCCTGCCCCCTCACCTTATGGCTCAAACTGGGTTCATATAATAGCAGATGTTTCCTTTTTGCCTTATATCTCCTTTATTATTGCTTTTACAGCTTTAGAATGAACTCCATATATGGGGAGTCTATATAGCCAGCCAGGTTTACCCCCTGATCCTCTCTTATGGGTCAAACTGGGGTCATAAAATTGCAGATTTTCTGTTTTTGCCTTATATCTCCTTTAAAACTACTCTTCATACAAACTATAGCATTTATTAACCCCAGCCCATAAATGCTGCGGTTATAGTCGTCCTCTGTGCCATTCGGACGGCCTAAACTCCTGCACAGATTTTCACCAAATTTTCAGGGTATTTTTATTTTAAGAAGATCTAGAGCTGATTAGCTTTTGGGGGGTATCCGATATCAACTGTTGCCATGGCAACACTTTTAAGATTTTCAGGCCTTAAACATTGTGGGTGTTCCACAGCCTAAACTCCTGCATGGATTTTCACCAAATTTTCAGGATATGTTTACCCCAAGATGATCTCAACCTGATTAGGTCTTGGGAGGTATCCAGTAATATCTGTTGCCATGGCAACACTTTTAAGATTTTTGGGTCTTAAAGTTTGTTCTAAAATCTTAAATGTTTTCTGTAACCTAAAATATTGCAGCTAGCTTCATCAGATTTGCACATCACAGCTTCATGGATAGGAAAGCTTGTCTATGAGTAATTGTGTCCTTGTTTTGGAATCAAAATGGCTGCCATGTCACATCTTTAATGCCAAATGGGAGGGTTATCATATCAAAAATGCCTTATATCTGCCTTATAATTAAGCGTCCCTGAAAAGGGCGCTTATTGGTTTTCGCGTCAGTTTCCTCGCAGCCGCCGCATTATGGTCTCTTTTGAATATCTCCCTTATTTTTGGAAGCTTTTAAACCATATTTGGCAGTTATATACCTTAGGTGTGGGAAAATTGCACATGCTTAAATTTGACCTTTGATATTTATAAAGGTCACATGATCAAAAATATTTTTTTTGGATACACCCGCCCGTCATTGCTGCTCAGCAAAATCTACTGACTGCAGAGGCTTGTAATTATACACACATGTTCATACTACCAAAAATGTGAGCTGATTATATTTTGGGAATGATCCGATGAAAAATGACTGATTTATGAGCAATTTTCTCACAGGTACCAACCAGATAGCTTACAATTCATGTAAACCCCCCTATTGTCTTCTTAAGTATTGTATTTAGAGCCACAAAATGTATTGGGAGGTAGTAGGAAACCATATGTGGAGAGTTTAGAAAGCAAGTCAAATTAGGGTGTCAAACTTGGGTCATAAAATAACCAATTTTGACATTTTTCCTTATATCTCCTTTATTATTGGTTTTAGAGCTTTAGAATGTGTTAAGAGGTATTGGGAAACCATACGTGAAGAGTTTAGATAGCCAGTCAGATTTACCCCCCGACCCCCCCTTATGGGTCAAACTGGGGTCATAAAATAGCCGATTTTCTCTTTTTGCCTTATATCTCCTTTATTCTTACTTTTAGAGGTTTAGAATGTATTAAGGGGTATTGGGAAACCATATAAGAAGAGTCTAGATAGCCGGTCAGATTTACCCCTGACCCCCCTTATGGGTTAAACTGGGGTCATGAAATAGCCGATTTCGTGTTTTTGCCTTATATCTCCTTTATTCCTCCTTTTACACTTTAGAATGTATTAAGAGGTATTGGGAAACCATGTGTGAAGAGTCTAGATAGCTGGTCAGATTTACCCCCTGACCCCCCTTATGGGTCAAACTGGAGTTATAAAATAGTCCATATTGTGTTTTTCCCTTATATGCACATTCAATGACTTTGACTGTTGAATGTACACATTCCACAGTTAAACCATAGAATGTACACATTCAATGGCTGCTTCCTATTGAATGTGTACATTCAATGGCCAAGCCATTGAATCTACACATTCAATAACTAACCCAATGAATGTATACATTCAATGGTTATCTACATTCAATACAACATATCTACCTTATTCGTGCTTTTAGAGCTTTAGAATGTATTAAGAGGTATTAGGAAACCATGTGTGAAGAGTCTAGATAGCCGGTCAGATTTTCCTCCTGCCCCTCCCTTATGGGTCAAACTGGGGTCATAAAATAGCCGATTTTGTGTATTTGCCTCATATGTCCTTTGGATTTTTGATTTTACATCTTTAAAATGTATTAACAGTTAGTTGGAATTTGTGGAGAGTCTAGGTAGCTGGTCAAATTAGCCCTCTGACCCCCTCTTATGAGTCAAACTGGGGTAATAAAATATCAATTTTTCTGTTTTTGCGTCATATCTTCTTTATTATTGCATTTACAGCTTTACAATTTTTTAAGAGGTAGTTTGAAACCATATGTGGAGAGTCTTAATAGCTGGTCACAGTGGGGTAATAGATTGCAATTTCTACTTTAATATTTCAATATTAATGATGTCATTATCTTAATGTTATTTTCATATCTTAGTGCAAAGGTTGTAATTTTTTGAAATTGCACCCACGACTTATGCATATAATTCTTAAAGCAGGCAAAATACATTCCTATTTTGTTGTCATCATCAAAAATTATGATATGCATCAAGTTATGTTTGATTTATTGTAAAAAAACTGGGTCCAAATATTTACAAACTTATTTCAGTGCAGCAGTTTGATGATGACAAATTTATGAATTCCCATTTTCAGCTAATTATCACTTCTTCTGACTTCCATTCTTCTGCAGTAAACTAATAACTCCGCAATGCAAACATTTTCTTTACTATGTCCCTTATTTAAACACAAAATCTGCATATCACTGACACTTTCAACAGAGCATAGATAAAGATAACATCTTACTCCTTATATGAACATTTCTTCATGCATAGACTAAAACAGAGGAGGGGGTGTTGGGGGAGACACACACATTAACTATTGATTTTATCCCTTATCAGCATATACCCAGTGGACTAATTCTCTGGGGACTCATCAAAGACTGGCAATTATATATAGAAATGAGCATTATTCATAAGATATAAATAGGCTTGTGGGAACATTGACCTTTTATTTACTCATTGGGATAAATGTGTTCAGAGCATTGTGTCATAAACTTCTTGCCTTTCTAAAGGCTCAAATTTTACTATGCCTTTTTCTAAAATATAAATAGATATATGGCATTTATAAAGCACTGTTGCTCTTTAATTAAGTAGTTTTATGGTGTAACTTTGAACCTATTATAAGTATTGATGCTTTATGCATTCTGAGCCTGAGCGTTTATTCAATTAACTATTCGCAATTTATGACCATAGAAAACAAAATAAAGCTTAAATTTTTCTTTCATATTAATGCATAAACTTCCACAATGTCTGCTTAACTTTCACTTCTTCTCTCAGTGCTGCATGTTGTTATTTTCAAAAACCTTTTTCTACTTTATATTATATTGCATTTAACCTTTAGGGACACTTTGTTTTTGTTAGCAAAAAACATTTTTCTAGTTGTTTCTTGGGCTTCAAAATATGAAAACTACTTGTAAGAAATCATGGCCTGTGAATCTTTGTAGAACATCTTGTGGGCTCTTTATACTTCTTACAACAGAAGTTGTTTCTAAGATTTATACCAAATCTCAATGTTGTTGGCCATTTAGCTGTACCTGCAGGCTGGGGTTCTTGCCTGCCAAGGCTGGCTATTTTTAAATTAACTTTTCACAATTTATGACCACAGAAAACAAAATTAAGCTTACGTTTTTCTTTCATGTTAATGCATAGACCTCCACACTGTCTGCATAACTATCACTTCTTCTCTGCGCTGTATGTCTTTCTTTTCAAAAACCTTTTTCTTCTTTATCCTATATTGCATCTAACCTTTGGGGACGCTTTGTTTTGTTAGCAAAAACATTTTTCTAGTTATGCTGTTTCTGTTGACAGCTATTATCCAATTAATAAAATTTACAGCTTCATTATTTTTAGTTTACTGATTAATGCTGTCATCTTGCTGTTGAATTGTCTTGTTTTAATACTTTATCTTTACATACATTTTCTTTCTCTTAGATATTATTTTCTCTACTTAAACATTATTTGGACCTTTAAATAACTGACACTGCTCTAAAAGTGTCCCAGCCTTTGTACTGTTTCACTACTTCTATATCTTATGGTGTTGAAAACTATTTCCCCAGGCTGTAGGGTATGGGCATCTCTGATGCTATTTTTTAGGTCTAACTTCCCAGTAAACATTAGAAACATTATAAAATGGTTTAAACGTTTACAAAACATTTTTAAAACCTAGTTAAACCCTATCTTAAGGTTTTCTAAACATTTTCAAAAAACCGTTTATGCTGTAATGTTTAAAATATGTTTTCTAAACATTCTATATACAAACGTCTTTGCTGAAAATGTTTCTTAAACGTTTATAAAATAATTCAATAAGCTAGGCCTGACTGGAAACATTTTTAAAACATTTATAAAATAGCTATAACCTGTAACATATAAAATATAAAATAAAGGTTATGCTAGATATGTTTTTCAAACATTCATCATGAAGTATCTTATAAACAGTACACATAAAATGTTTTAAAAACATTGTTGATCAATGTTTTAAAAACATTGTTGATCAATATTTTAAAAACATTCCGTCAAAAACGTTTTTAAACCCATATTTTCAGAATGCTTATTAAACCTTCATGTTCAAACATGTCCAAATAAAGATGGCATTGAGCAATAATAGGGGATTTTAAAGGACTTTGTCAAAAATTTTCATTAGTGAGCAACCTTTAAAAGATATTGAATTTGACCTCTGACCCTGTTATTATTCAAACAGTAATATGTTCATTTATAACATTTTTCTAATGTTTATCATTAAACGTTTAATAAATGTTATACATAAAACATTTTAAAAACATTCTATTATAAATGGTTTTCATACCCATCATTTTTTAACTTTTGCCAAACGTTTCCTGTCAAGCGTTTGCAAAACCCCAAAATGTTTACTGGGTTAATAGCTAAACAGGTAATAGCTAAAAGTGAGGGAAATTAGTAAATGGCTTTTTTCTTTGTAACCATTATAGTTACAATGTTTTTGTTAAATAAGTTGTTCAGCTACTTTTTGATGTTCTGTGTCATGGTAAATTTTTAGGGCTGTAGCTCCATAGATAACTAAGTTATTGCTACTTTGATAGTTCAGGTTTGAGTAAATCACTTTTAACTACAAAACTATTGAATGTAGAACCTTTTTGTGAAATATGTTGTTCACCTACTTTTTGATGATCTGTGTTATATCATATTTTCAGAACTGTAGTTAAATAGCTGATTGAGTAATAGCTACTTTGATACTTCATCTTTGAGTAAATGACTTGTAACTACAAAACTATTTGTAGGCAATATCTTAAAATGGCTTCACAGAATCAAAATCAAATTTTGTATGTGGATGTAGCTGGTCTTCAAGGAAGACTGGAAGGTGTTGGAAGTATTGGAAGGTGACCTTAAACTCCTAGTGATAACACAGTTATATTGAATTTGAAATATTTTCATTTCTGGAGAGTATCTCAAAACTGCATGACAGGTTTAATTTAAATCTGGGACTTGTGATTTCATAGTGCTTTACATTAGACACCTGTGCACAGATATTAACCCAGTTGTTAGGATAAGTTTGTTGCAAAGTGAACTGGGGCTGATTAGCTTTTTGGCAATAACAGGCAGGAAATGTTTCCATGGCAATCTTTTTTGTTTCTTGGACTTATAAATATTTTCTTGGATTCCTTGCCTTCCAAACCCCTGAATGGATTTTGCCAAAAGCTAGGAACAAGTGTTGCCATGGCAACACTTTTTTCTGTTTCTAGGATGTTGATAAAAAAGTCCTGAAGAAGACCTGTAGGGATAACTGACCTTACAGTGCACAAGATTAGACAATGATCTCGCTTGTTTTCTGTCCCACAAAATGGCAAAGAAATATATTAAGTAGTTCGTTCTTTCCCCCATTAAGAGAGAAGGCAGACAAGCCAGGACTCCTTTTGCACAATGCATTAACTTATATGGGTATATGACTATCAGTGTAAGAGTGAATGATAATTAATTGAATTTCTTACTGAGTGCTGACATCTAGTAAAAACTTGAAAGCTTTCTGTGTTTGCCTGTCTTCAAGTGCACGTTAGACAAAACCTGTACATTCTAGCAGAGCTGGTGACACAGTACAGTTTAACTGAATTCTTGTTTCTAATATCTTCACAATATAATAGGATTTAAAGGTTAATGAAAAAAATATGATGAATGGATATATACAGGCAAGCACACACACACACACAGAGGGCATTTCATAATCTCTAGAAGCTGGTCTTGGGTGGACAATAGATAAAAATAAATTAATTAAAAGGCATTTTTGGTTGTAACAGAATTTTACTGATACATTTGCTTTCAAAATGCCATCAGAGTTAATGTTTTGGCAGTGGTCATGTTATTCCTGGATCCAACATGTAGATATAATAGCAAAACTTCCTGAATGACACATTTGAAAAAAAAAATATATATATACAAATACATGTATATAACAAATGAAGATATTATGCATGAGTGATGTAGTTTTTGTATATGGAAATAGGTGTGGGGGGAGCCTATTTTTACACGTGCTTACATCTTACTTGTTTTTAAAGACCTTGTGTTGAAATGTTTTACTTCTAGCAGTCAAGCAAGTGCTACTTCTACACAGAAAAGTTCTCCCATAAATGCTGGAGATAGTGATGACTATAACAGTCTTACAAATAAAGAAGGTTAGTAAAATAAATAAAGTCTGATAGCAATACATATTAAACCTTGTATGTATGGTAATATAATGAATAGTGGTATTCAAATTAGCAAAAAATATGTTGCATAACTTTCACACAGAGTGTGTAAGTTTTTAAAGGAAATTTTTTTCTTATGTTTTATGACCATTGTTACTGGGTATTTTTGAAATATGTTTTAAGCCCAAGCACACCACTCGTGTTTCTTGTTGCTTTGCAGCTCTTGTATGTAGATGGAAAGATATTTTGGCCTTGTTATACATTCAAAATAAATATATCATTGGACAAAGCCAGGGATAAACTGGATTCAGCTGTCTTGTGCCAATGTACATTTTGATTTTTGTGTGTGATAACTCAGAAATGCTTTCACAGCATTCGTGGAAACTTGGCACACATATACACGTGGATTGCAATGCTTAATGAATGGAGATAGAAATTCAGTGAAAAGAAAAGAATTCATATAATGGTTTCACTGTTTTTAGTGTTTCCCTTTGACATTCTTTATACATAAGTTTGATTGTATGTGGATCAGGACAAAAACAGTCTTTTAATGTGACCTTAAAGTTGTGGCCAGCTTAAGGTCAGAAATGCACCTTTGGACACTTAAAACCCTCTAGTCCACAACGTATGTGGTTCATCTCACTAAAATTTCATCTGAGAATACACTAATATGTTCTCCTTACATATATGATGAAATCATAGCTTTAAGTCGAGGTTGAAACTGTTTTAGTCTTTTAGAGGCAAATAAAGACCCCACTTAGGATTTTTATTCTACATTTTTCACATATTTAAGTGTCCCATGGAAGGGGCGCTTACTTGTTTTCATGTCTCCCTTGACTATCTCCTTTCTTAGTGGTTGACTTAACCATTTTTTCCACATGCTTTTATTTCACCTTTATCAAGGTCACATGATCAAAAACATGTTTCTTCTTTTCGGGTATACCCAGTTGTCATCACTGTCCAGCTAAAACTATTCCTGCAGGAGGTTGTTATTTTATATATGTGTCAGTACTATCAAAATCACAAATTGATACGCTTTTGGGAGCGATTGAACCAACATTAAGATATTTATCAACATTTTTACACCAGGTAGTAATTAAAAGCTTGAAATCATCAGACCCCCCCTCCCCCCATGAGTAAAGGTGGATGTGATTTTGTGTTTTTGGCTTTTACCTTGTTTATTACTGATTTTAGAGCTTTTGAATTTATTGCAAGTTAATACGAGACCATATACAGGGAGTCTTAATAAGTTGGGCAGGTTTATCCTTGAGCCCCCTTTTAGGGTAAAACTGGGGTCGTAAAATCTGTTTGTGGCTTTTGTCTCCTTTATCATTGCTGTAACTTTATTTTTGCTCTTAGGGTTTTGCATTTATTGGGAGGTAATAGGAACTCATACATACCAGTAGTCTAGAAAGCCAGTCAGATTTACCCCTTCCACCACTGAGCCCCCCTTTAGGGTAAAACTAGGGTCATAAAATCACAGATTTCGTGTGTTTTGGATTTTGAATGAAGATAATAGGAAACGATGTACAGGGAGTCTAAAAAACTGGCCAGATTGTGGTACACAAACAAAAATGGCCCCCAAAATAACCAATCAATGCTTCTATTGTGAGTGATGGTTTGTTTGGGGATATGTTGGTGTCAAGTCGGCACAATCTGTGTTAAATTATATTATCATTTTATTTCATTCCTTAAATTATCTTCAGAATGTCAAGATGTCTCCAGTGACATACAAGCATTATACAAACAAATGAAAGAAGATGTCAGAGGGTGAGATCAATTGTTATTTATCATTGGCCAAATTATAACTGCAAGTTTTAGCTTGTTTTAAATAATGTTGAAATCTGTACATACTTTTTTCAAACTAAAATCTGCTGTTTAATGCTTTTGATAAAGACTATAACTTAAACTAGGAATAGATTACAATAGAAGCATTTATATAGTGCAAAATTAAAGTGAATCCTCTAATGTGCTTAAGTCAAATACGGCAGAGTCTTAAACCAAGCAGACGTTGTTACCACCAAGTGCCGGCCAGGGAGGAGTGACTATCGTTTTGGGCAAGCCAGTTTGAACAGGTGGGCCTTTAATTTCCTGCTGCAACCCAAGATATTGTGCTGCAATTGGGCATTAAGGGGCAACCTGTTCCATTCCATTGGTGCAGCCATGGCAAAACAGTGCCTGTGATTCATCTTTTTCTGATGGATTGATGGAACTAATTGCCTATTTCATGAGTCAGACTGCTAAGCTTGACTTGCAATTTATGTAAGTTTATGAAGAGGGTTATTAGAAAATATTCCGGTTGTTTAGGTAAGAGTGGAATCACATGACAGGCCTAAAGTGCAATAATTGTAGACTTTTTATTTTAAGACATATTGTATTATTTATTATAGTTTCACGTTCATTTAATTTTCAGCAAAACTCCTGACATCATACAGACTTGTTATGTCCTGTCAGAGGGGCTTGTTCAGTGCATCATAGTTAACATTGATGAGGGTACAGAAAAGCAAGCTAAAGATTTTCTAGCTCGTGAATCTCCATCTGTTTTTAAGACAGGCCAGATCTTATTTGTTGAACAGTCAACTCGTCCAGAATTATGTTTGTCAAATGCTGATGGAGACTCAGATACTGCTGAAGAAAATTTTGAAAGAAGAAGCCAATCAGAGCCAGGTGAAAATGCAAGTCAAGCTCAAGCTTCATCTGGAAATTCAAGTCAATCACCGGGCTCATCTTCAAATTCAAGCCAACTACTAGATTCGGCAGAGAATTCATGCTGGTCCCTGAAATCAGATAAAGATCCCAATCAGTTGCTAATAACTGATAGCAATTTTGGTCTGCATGTTGGCATTGCTGTAGCGAGTTCTACTCCTGAAGACGCCAAGAAAAAGAAACTTGTTCCTGGAATACTAGGTGGTTGGCTGTATTGCAAGAGGTCTGTTGCAGAAAACTGGCCTGGTGTGGTATATGGAACATCAGCAGAGCATGTCCTTACAGGATCCACTGAAAATGGGACATATCACAGTCCAAAGTCACTTGCTGTCTATGCAGAATGTGTACATAAAAAGAATTCATCAAAGAGACAATACTTCAAAGTGAGCGATGAAATGTTAGCTTATCGTGGACAGACTGTGGATGAAGCTCAGATTGATATTGGGATTTTCCCTCAGTGCAACAAAGATTTGCATCGTCTAGCTAATGATTGTTTTGTTAGGAACAACAAAGGGAAGTATGTGAAACTTAAACCATTTTGTGGCGATCCATCTAAGCTAAAGGGTAAAAAGGTGCAAAAACTTGGACATGGTTTGTCATCATCTGTTGGTGAGATAGTGGAAGTTGATTTCAACAGAAATTTTAAAGGCTCTATATTGTCAGGTTACTTTGCTGTTGCTTCTTGTGGCAAAGAAACAGAATTCATCATAAAGGGATACAGTGGGTATTGGGTCACTGATGTGATAACAGACCAAGAAACTGTAACAGTCTATGGCATTGTCCATGGCAAGCAAAGTGATGCAAAAATCTCCGTTGTGAAAGATGGCAAGGTTGTTCAAGTGAAAATGAATATTGGTCTGTGTCTTCATTTTCGAAATCAAATCGCTGCATTAAATCAGCACTTTCAAAAGGATTTGGCTATTTATAACTGGGACAGTGAAAAGGAAATCATTCAAATACGTGACAGTGCAGAGAAAACGCAGGAAAGTGGATATAGAACCTCTAGAACAGATTCCAATGGTGATAGGATGGATGCCCAGATGGATGACTTCACAAATGTGGACCAAAGGATTAAAGTATATGATGTGTCTGAGCAAACAGACCAAGAAGACACAACAGACTCAGATGAAGATGAAAATGAAAGACAAGAAAGTGTTAATGATAAAGACTCATGTCAGTTACCCACTGACTCTGGAATCGAAGGTTTAAGTGAACCAAAAAGTGAAAATGATTCAGATGTGATTCAGATGTAGAAAAGGATGGATAAACTTTTAAATTGTATTTATTTGGTCATGTTATCATGAAAACACTTTTGTATGACACTATTGATCTGTACTTTATTTTGTACATAGTTATTTATAGTTTTTTTGTAAATGAATCATTACAATAAGGCTAGTTTTTATACAACTTTAACCTTAGATTTGGAGTTTTATTATTCTATATACATTTATCTGTTGCATCATATTACAAGAATACTAGAGTTAATATTTCTGTAAGCTTTATTCTTGTGTATTTATACTCATATATATTTGTATTTATTTTGAAAAGAGTGACATACAAACTTTGTACTTTCTCTGTTGTGCTATCATGCTTCTGTTATTTGCTATTGCTTTTAATCGGAATATTTTATTTCATATAGAATACTAATAAAGAGTCACTGAAAAAGGGACACTAATTAAGCAGCCTGTTAGGGGCGCTTATTTGTTTTCACATAGGTTCCACTGATCATGGCCGCCACCAGATTATGGTCTCCTTTGAATAACTTCTTGGGCTTTCAAATTTTTCTTTCCTTCCTATCTTTCTTTAAAACTATAGGGATGGGAACATTTTTAGGATACTTTGAGGAGACTTTAAACTTTACTTAAGGTAACCTTAAGCATTTTTCAAAAACACCCCATCATCGCGTTTCGGAAAAAACAACATACGTCAGTGCTATAAAATTTATCAGGTACATTCTAGACCTAAGTCCGTATGTCGGAAAGGATTTTCTGATCATTGGGACCGTAGATGCCTGAATGAGAGGTGTTTGATTTTAGTAAATTAAAAAAAAAATTGTACTTTGTATCTCAAAAATGGTCAGGATTTCGGCATTTTGTTAGAATAACTTATTCAGCTACTTTTTCATAATCTTTTGCATGCCAAAGTTTTAGCCTTGTATCTACAATCTTAAGGTCACCTTAATGTCAAAAAAGGGGGTGTTAGCACCAGGGTTGGGGTCAATTACTTTGATCAATTACAATTATTTCTTTAATTATCAGTGTTCAATTACAATTCAATTACAATTACTATAGACTGAGAAAAATCAAATACAATTACAACTACTTTTATTCAATTACAATTACAACTACAATTACAAGAAGGGAAAGTTCAGTTAAAATTCAATTAATACAAGTGTCGTATATCGGATATGTGTTGTTGGGATTAACATAAGTAACAAAGTATAACATTTTTTTATAAAACTTATAAGTTTTATATGTTTTTCTGATATCCTTTTATTTATATATAAGTTCTAACAGCGATTGTACCTTATGTTAACTTAGGTTTTTATTAATTTGTGCACTCTTGATGAAAAAAAAAACATAAAACAGAAATATTAATGTATTAATATTAATTAATATAAAATCTACTATGTTATTGTTGGGGGATACCATTAAATATGCACAATGTAATTCCATGTACATAATACGTAGATCTATTTTATTTGGGTACTGCAGTATATAAATATATGTATAGTTTACAGACAATAACTTTGAGACGATACAGATAATGTTAACTAGGAACTGGATTTGCATGAATGTTAAATGATAAACCCATTGTGAGAGTGAAATCCCCATTAAATGTTTCCTTTGTTTCTGATACACTGACCACCACATAACTGGCCAAGACACAATCTTGCAGTGACACCAATCTCACCACAATGCCTAATGACATAATTGACACTAATCTCCCAACAATGCCCCATGTACAATGGATTATATCTGTATTATGTCCATAAAGATATACATATACACTAAGTACTCAATGCAATCCCTCTTGTTTGCATTTGTTAATAAGACTTGATCTAAATGTTAAATATGTGTAATGAGATGGCTTTAGATCATAGTTATGTGAGTTAAAGGATGAAAAAATACAGTGACTTATACTGCTGAATACTGAAATGTAAGTTCAGAATGCTGAGTAAAATATCCAGGGTAATTGAAATTCAAAATATTCAACTACAATTACAAATACAATTACTCAGTTTTTATAAATCAATTACAACTACAGTTACAATTACACAAAAATTGTAATTAATTACTCAATTACTTGTGTAATTAATCCCAGCCCTGTTTAGCCCTCCAGTGCACTTAGTTTTTATGTCGTCATTCTGCGGTGTGGCCGTACGTGTGAGCGACTTTTCCTCTGAAACTACAAGGCCCAGAGACAGGCTGTTTTTTTAAAAGATAGCTTATCTATCTAGCATGAAGAAATGTTCAAGGCATGCAGATCTGTTTGTTTGTCTGTTTGCTAGAGCCATTATAAGTAAGGTACCCCCCACCCTAAGTATGAAAATTTTAAGACTTTATCACAATTTTCTCTGTCATTATTGCAGGGATTTCTCTCATATCTTGCACATATGGACTAGGCCACAAGTAGATACCCTTGTGTTAGTGTCAGACCTGTATATGTCTTAATTATTTTTTTATGAATTTTTAAAATAATTATTAATGCATTAAAATTCATGAAATCATGCACAAAATCACTGATAACTTGAAAAGTATTGCATTAAGAGCATTTTGTTAAAACATGTTGTTCAGCTACCTTTTTCATAGCTACAACATGGTGAGTAACTTGGGTGTCTATTTCAATAACTAAGTGAGTAATAGCTACTTTTGGACTTTTCAGTTAGATGTTAATTAGATATATACAAAGTATACATCAGATATATATACCATATCTTCTTTTTTAATAGTGTTAGATGTTAATTAGATATATACATAGTATACATCAGATTTATACCATATCTTTCTTTTTTTTTGCTCTACACAGATGCTCTATAACACAATTTCTGTTATCTGGCAAAGCTAACCTCCTAGAGTTTTTGAAGTTATGGCATCTTCAAAGAAAAAACAAGGTATTTAACATGCACTGATGTGGTTCTTAACATATTGCAGCTGATCAGTGTTCATATAATATAAATTCCCAATTTTAGGCACATTAAAAAAATCCCACGTTCTTCTGATTCCATTTGTGTGGAATTGTATGGATATGACTTTTCCTTTTCAGGAAAAAAACCGCTTAATTAATTCAGCTTTTGTTTTGCAGCAGGAGTTGTTGATCTAGCTACTTTTTCACATAGACTATGTAAATTGGACAATTGGATAAACTTGACTTCTGTCAGAAGATAAGATAACTGTAAAAAACTCTTTCTCCTAAACAGTTTTTCTGGTACAGTATTTTATGTATCTTCAGCTTTTTGAAAATGAATGAGTTGTATCTCCCCTTTTCTCCTCAAGCTCTATATTTACTTTTGTGTGATATCTATCTGAAGGCAGAATTATGGAAAGTCCCACTCACTCATTGATGCCCTGGAGTCCTATTGTGCATTACATAATGTGTCTGGAGACTGAGTGAAAAGGTTGATATTGGATATCAAGATGTATTCATTTCTTTTCATTAATGGATATGCTTACAGTAAATCTTTTTGGGGGTAAACTATTCAAACAAGGACATTTATCTTTAGGTTCGTGGAAGTAGAGCCTTGTGCAAGTAATGTCTTGTGGAAAGAATGCCTTGTTTGTTTTGAGAGAATGGAAAAAGCCTTATGTTAAAACCTCGGGGTTTCATGATATTCAGATATAGAGTCATGTGTGAATGAAAAAGTTAACAGTAACATCTGACAACATGACTTTAGTATTCATCTGACAACATGACTTTGTGTATTCTTTTTACAATGGAACAATAAAGGATTTTAAAAGGATTATCTTAAGCATATTTATCTTATAAAAATGTTAAATAGCAATGAATTTTCAGAGGCATAAAATGCCTCAAAGATATACAACATATGAATGTCCCTATCTATAGCCAATTATAGTTTACTATAGTATATCTTTATCATTATAAATCTAGGATTAAATATATCCTGGAAAAATTTACGATCCTAAATTTACAGCTACAATTTCTCTTCAGCCAACCTGTAGCAAAAATGATATATTCTTTCCGTAAAATATACTACTTTACGAAACACATTAAAGCTCACATTCTGCTTATACAGTCTAACACGGCAACTGCTACAGGTTTTAAATAATCCACTTTTCCATCAGATACAAAGCACAGTAAAGCTTACGTTCTGCTTACGGTCCCGTACCGCAACTACTACAGCTTTATTAACCTAAGTCTCTATCCAGGCCACTAATTTTTGTTAACATAAACCTGTTTGGTTTGAAATCTTTTCTTTTGCCGCTGTCAGCTCATGGTACCCTTGTAATATTGCCTCTAGTATGAATGTATACATAAATAATACATTAATATGACCTCAGATCATTCTAAATGTCAAATGATCCCGAGACATATGTCCTTACACTTGTGTTTTGTCTTGGAGACATTGCAAGATGGGTAAGCCCAATTCAGTTTATCAGGGTATGACCTTGCAATCAGATAATGGAGCAGAATTTTCACAAGAATTCAGCTTTCCATGCAGGTATTCAACGATCGCCATATGAAGCAATGTTTGGGACAGAGGTTAGGAATGGTTTGGTATCCAGTTCACTGCCCAGTGAAGTAGTTGAGCGACTCCAGTCAGAAGATGATCTATTATCCATCCAGTCCTCTGTAAACTCTGAACCACTAGAAGATGTAACCAGTGATTTGGAAGTGCCAGCATCAGATACAGAAGAATTAACTCCCACTGATGCTGTAAAAGCACCTTCTTTGACACCAGTACACCCAGAACAACAACCCCTTGAGACCACATGCAGTTCTACTCCTCATGAACCTCCAGTCCTTACCCCACAGGTGGTGAACATGCAGGAGAGACAGGCACACATCTTGCATCATCAGGCAGCCAAGCGCTGTCAATCAAACCAAGCTGACAGAATGATCAAAAGGAGACGCTTGGCTTTAGTTCCAGCAGACATTGGTAATACTGTAACTATACCAATTCCCGGTGTTGACCATGGCAGAGGAGACCCCAGAAATCTGATGGGCAAAATTGTGGAAAAAGACCAAGAAAGGGAATTGTACAAAATCGCTGTTAGGGCAGGAGTACTGAATGGACATTTTTCAAGGTCTCAATTTGAAGTTTGTAGCCAGGATCTTGTTAAAGACAGTGATATCAATAGAGAAAGAGAGGTATCAGTCAGGGAGGCAGCTATTGAGAGTTCTAGAAGTGGTGGCCAGGGGTTTCAGAAATGCAACTGCAGTGCAAATCAGTGTAAAACAAACAGGTGCAAATGCTTTAAGGCCAAAATTAAATGCAATAGCAGATGTCATGCCAGTTTGTCATGTCCAAACAAGTTATAAGAATATAACAAAATATTTCAAATATGATTGTAATGTTTACTTTAATACTTTATGTAACAGTTGTATTATTTTGTAAGGTCTATGTTTAGTTATTGCAGATAATTATTTTTTGTAGTTGCTTCTACAAGTTATGTGTCAGCTGTGCATGCCTTACTTTACATGTGTTTGTGTAATTTTAACAAGACAATAAATAGTTTAAGATATCTTTGACTTTCCCTTCCAACATTTTCAATTCAGGGAATACGCATATTCCCTGGTCAGTAAAACCAGGGAATACGTGTATTCCCTGAAATTTTCAGGGAATACACGTATTCCCTGATTACACATATTCACTGTAACATATATATACATATGTATGTATTAAGCACATTAATATCCTGATCCCAATCAATTTTTCAATTGAGACATAAATGACTGATACATACATGTAATTGGTGATCTGTTTGTATAAAATTTCTACCACTTTTATCATTTTCATAACTTCCAAAGTAATAACAAATTGAGCTTTTTCACTTTATAAGTTGTTTAGCTTCATTTCAAGAATCTAAATACAAAAAGGTTGAAAAAAACGTCTGATTCCCACTATATATGTGCTTTGCAGAGTCAGCAATTATTGTTGTTCCATATTTAAAGGACCAAAATATACATTTATTCAGAAGTAATAAAATACTTTTTATTAGGTTTCATATCTCTACGGGCTAAAGTGAACTAATGCAAACTGTTCTATACTTTAGATTACAAATTATTTCACCAAATTGTTCTACTTTGTGAAATATAATATGATTTTAGTGTATTTATTTTTATAAAGCTGCAACACCCTTGGGCAGAAAACTTCAATTTTGCTAACTAAAAACCATTTTCCAGTTATTTTTTGTGAAAAAAATCATTTTGATAAAGCAGGTTATTGTTTTTTAAACAGCTTAAATATAGAATTTTTTATTCTTTATGTTCTTAATATTAAGATACAATGTGGTAAACCTTCATAAAACTTTATTCACTGAAAAGAGGAACATATTTTATACCCAATAACACATCATTTTGGGCCATATTAAAAAGTGCTCACATATGAGTAAGTAGCGTTTAGATGTAATATTCCAACAATTTAAGTACACTGGTTTTAACCCTGCAGCCCTTAAGGTTTTCAATCTTGTCTGGGCTATATTTCGGAAACCATAGGGTATAGGAAGTTGATACTTGGTAGGGACATTGGTTAGGGGTTGTAGGTGTGCAACATCATGGTGTGACCTTGATTTGACCTTTGGCCTTGCCGTAGTGACTTTGACCTATAAAATCTTGGCGTGACCTTGATTTGACGATTGACCTTGCCATAGTGACCATGATTTTTAAAATCTTGTCTGGGCTATTTCTTGGATTCCATAAGGTGTAGAAGGTTGACACTTCGTAGGAAAATTGGTTAGGGGGTGTAGGTGTGCATCATGGTGTGACATTTAACTTTTGCTCTGCCAAAGTGTGTTCACCTGCCATATTTAAGACTTCTTTCTCATATGACAAAGATATATGGATTGCTGCAACTGATTGCACTTTTACATAATTATGCTATTTTCATCGACAGCTTTTCTCCAATTAATAAATATTACAGCTTCATAATTTTTAATTTACTGATTAATGCTGTCATCTTGCTATTGAATTGTCTTGTTTTAATACTTTACCTTTACATACATTTTCTCCATCTTAGATGTTATTTTCTCTATTTAAACATTATTTGGAGCTTTATACAACTGACACTGCTCTGAAAGTATCCCGATCTGTGTACTGTTTCACTACTTCTATATCTCGTGGTGTTGAAAACTATTTCCCCAGGCTGTCAGTTACGGGCATCTCTGATGCTATTTTAGATATTATTTGTCTACCTAATAGAAGTTACTGCATTAGTTGATTTAACAGTTATCTTTGTCTCAGTACTTATCCTGATTTTGCTTGTATATTATCTTACACAACTTACTGCATTAGATGATTTAATTGTTATCTTTGTCTTGGTACTTATCCTGATTTTGTTAAAAATGAGTAAGGATAAGTCAGTAGCATTTACATATAATCTTCAAGAGGCTAGGTAAAGGAGGAAGAACCTTTGAAGTTTTATGCACAAAACTTTATTTTTCATACAAATGTGTTTTCCATGTTTTATGATATTGGTATTTTACGTTGCTGTTCAGGGAAAACACTATGGAAGTTGGTTAAATATTTTGTGGTGATTCAGAAAACTTGAGTTATTGACATCCATTACCTTGACCTTAACAGACTATGCACATATGAGCTGTGCCAACTGGTTCAAGGTCAAACAGGGTCTTCATTTGCATAGAGTTTCTTCAAGAAAATTAGGGCTAAGAATCGTTAAGCAGGGTAAAGTTTGACCTGCAGTCCCTGCTTGAAGGTTAAACAAAGAACCATAAATATCCTTTTCTCTTCGTTTTGAAATAGAAAATCGTTTTATCTTGGGATAAAAATGGCCCTATTTTTTAAGGCTAAACAGGGTTGAGTTAGAAAAAAGCTTCTGGACCCCTTCTCATTGGTCAAAAGAAGTAGACTAGAAACTCATGACTAGAAACTCATGACTAGAAACCCTTGTATCTCTCTTAATGTGTAGCCAAAGGGCTTTGAATGGCAAAATAACTTACACATATCATGGGATGTGTTTTTGTGGAACTTTATTTGTTCTTTGTCATCTTGAAGGTAATATAACATTCATACTGAACATACCATGTATCTTATTACTTGTCTTAAAGGCTTCGAATGCAATGATTTGACGAGTGACGTTTCCTTCCAAGTGAAATGATTTCACAACTTCAGCCACTGTTATTTAATCTAGGTATGTATATTTCAAATCTCTAACACTCTAAATTGAGAGAAAACATATTTTTCAACTAATCTTGACTATTTAAACATAAACTTGCAACCTTATAACTCAGGTTATACTTACCAGAACTTGTACTAAAATATAGTGAAGTGGCTGACCAACAGTGACCCGGTCAATAGAAGGCATTGCTAACAATTGGGTCCCATTTTATTCTATGTACAGATCTATCCCTCTAATTCTTTGATACCTTATCTCATTGGTTAATTATTTGGTACTAACCATAATATAGCTTGGTCACCCCAAAACTAACTTGCTTAGATTATTTAAAGTTATGGTAATCTCACACAGTTTACTCAGTTTTATTTCTTAATCATAAACCTAAGCTTGGAGATGGGGAGCACCAACCCAGCAGGCACAGACCTTTGAAAACATGTTGATTTTAATGTTGAAAATCAATCCTGACAATGATGTACACTTTTTCAACACTAAATCTAAGTTAGTGTTCAAACTTTAATAAATAATCATATTTTAGACATGAAATCCTGGTGAATTGGTGTTGAAAATTGATCCTGGCATGTATGACATAAATGTAAGTTAGATGTCTGACAAGAAAAAGTCATGTTTCACAAGAAAAATCAACACAAATTTTGTTTTGGGGGTGTTCCACTGGAGCCAACTTTTCGGTAACTAGCACCCGGGAGCAATGTTTACAGTCGGTTAGGATCAGTTGTAGTTTTCCGGCTTATGACAGTGGATCTGAAAATATCAAACATATTTGATATTTCGCCGACCCTCCCCGACTCTGTATCTGGATCTTGGCTCCACCCACCTGGAAATTGTCCTGCCGTGAGTTTCTATGGCTTGTCGGTCATACTTCCCATCTACCAGGACACCACCTTCCGACAGACTACGCATCATTTAGAATCTGACAGATTACATCTGGCAGCATTTAAAGATAGGATTTTGTTTTTACAAATTAACCGTGATTTAGTGTTGAGATACAAGTTGGGCTGACTTGGGGTTAGGATTTTTTTTTTGCAAACGCAGCTTTTACAAAGAAAAATGGGTCCTAAGAAGGGCAGAAGAGTGAGGAATATAGAAGTTTCCACAGACACACCTACAGCGTTTGAGTTTGAGATACAATGGCAGATATATAGTAGAGGAAGGAAGAGGGGAGGCAAGAAAAAAAGGAGGAAGAGGCACAGAAACAGAGGGAGGAAGGACCACGAGGAATTGTTTGACAAGACCGATAAACATTTTAAGGATGAGGCCAGGAAGGAAAATCTTTGGGAGAGCTTCGCCAACAGTCGCAAGCTCTCTGTCAGAGTGTGCAAGACTTGGTTTGAATCTCAAAGGACTGTTACGGCAAACTCACGCAATCCAAGTCTGGTCAGGCTCCAACAGAAATGATAGAAAGGCAGAACAGACTCATCAACTCTTCAGGCTTTAAGTCCCCAGCCTGGGAGCTGGTGCTGCTGATGCCTCAGCACACAACATCTCCAGAGGTTCAACTGACACGGATAGTATCGAGATCAACATGCAACCAGACACCACAATACAGCCTTCAGTTACAAGCCCAGTTTCCGGGCATTCATCAGTTGATCAGCAGGTCATGGACCAGTTTGTACAGATGAAAACCATACTGTCATCATTCCTCATGCCAAGGCAGTAGACAACAAGAACAGCCTTCTGCAATTACCTGACATCTGAGGTGGAGGGATTAGAGGATTGAGACTTTCAAACTTTCATAAACGAAGCTGTAAAACTTCTAAGCGGCATCCAGAGAAGGGCAGATGGACGGAGTTGTAAGCCCCAGCAACCATAGCACCAGACACTTTCTAGGAGCAGCTTCAACACAGACAAAGACACAACAGCCACAGCAACCAGCACCAGTTGCAAGGGAATACATCTTAACCATCCCAGAGACTCGGATGCCAGGAAGCCAGGTCATTCAACTCGCTCAGCAGAGCCAAGTGGCAACCAAAGAACAGCAGCAACCCAGAAGACAACCGACTTTCTTTGTAGGTGTTGATGATCGATAGACCAGACCTTCAAGACCGCTTACCTTTACATTGACCCTGGTGAACCACTTCAACCCATCATAAGTTTCCTCTGCCACAAGCGAAGAAAGTCAACATGATATATCAGGACTCTCTAGCTTCTTCGGAAATCTACAGTCAGCGATGAGCTTCCAACAGATCGACACACTGCAGCTGTTTTTTACCAGCCGACCTGCAAAAATAAGCCGCCTCTCCACCAACCACCAACGCATAGCAAGAACATCAGCAGCAACCAGCCTCAGCCTCCTCTGCAGTCATCCAACACCAAACAGTAGCAGCAGTACAACTACTGCACTTGCCTTTTCAGGACCACTGCTGTCAAACATTTAAAAGTCCTTTTAGGACCACCAAAATCTTCCAAAAATTTAGAAACAAGAAGCATTAAACCACCACACACAGAACACTTTGCCCCAAAACACAACTAAAGAATGAGTGAATGAATGAATGAATGTGAGAGTGAATACAAATTTGAAGTTTAAAAAAACTGGACTAAAAAGATTTTGAACTTAAAAAAAATAAAATTTTGGATTAAGAACTTAAGAAAAATACCTTGGCCAAAAAAAGGAAAAATGGGGCAAAGCCAATGAAACTTTGGCCCACCCCAAAATAAAAAAATGGCAAAAAAATCAAAGCACTTTGACTTTAAGAAGCTTTGACATTTGTGGAAAGTATTTTGACCTGTGAACCCCATCTTTTCACTTTTGACCCTTGAGAAACTTATGAGGTTCCCCAAAGATATTGATGATTTGGAACATAGAAATATCATGCAAATTTGCAAGAGAAAATTTTTTGAAAAAGTCTTTTCTTTAAAGGTTCATAAATTTTGACCTTTAATGGGGGATATTTTTACATAACTTGGTTGAATTTTTTCAACAGGGGACTTGTGATTTGGTTGGAAATAGTTTTGAAACTTGTTTGAAATGGATTGGATTTTCTTTGGAAATTTGTTGGAATTTGAGCAACACCAGCTTAAGCTTAAATAAAAGTTCTTGGAATAATTGGGTAGTCCTGAAAATGACTGTTAGATGTCAGCTTCTTCTCCCCTAGGGTATTTGGTTGACCCATCTCACTGATGTTTGGCCTCCCTCAAAGGATTCCTCGAAGGATGTTGTTGTCATCTGGCACATACACCACCTGTTCATTTTGTTGCGCCTCTACATCATTTGCTGGGTTGGTGCCCTGTTTGCTCCACCCAGGTGTGTCCTCAGCATGTTGTGCAACACCACACATGTAAAAACAATGTTTCTGACACCCTTTGGCCTTTGCTCCAATGTGCCCAATAGCACCCTGAATCTCCTGACTACTATTCCAAACGCATTCTCCATCACGCTCCTGCCTCTGGAGATCCTATAGCTTTGCTATTCTCTCTTCCCTTGTGAGTTGTCTTCTGTTGTAGGGTTTCACCATCCATGGCATCAAGGCAAAGGTGTCGTCACCTAGCAAGAAATAGTGCAAATTTGCCCCTCGCTTCCCTAGTGGTTCAGGTGGCGGAAGCAGGAGGTGCCATCCTAGATCTTCTCCCTCAAATTGCTTCTGTATAAATCTGTGCATCTGACAAATATCCCATTGACTCCACATTGACCCAGAGGAATCCATCTGGTTCTGAACGTCTCTACCATTTTTCATTCTTCAGGGTCAGTGCAATATTTGTCCTGGAACTCAGCAAGGATGGCTCGGCAGACCTCTGGGGGATAAATTTACAGATGGTTTTTCGGCCAACCAGCCAGTGATACTGCAAGGTGTGGGTCTCTCCTGTTGCCAAATGTCTCAGCATTATTGCCAATTTCAATCCAACTTCTAAGGGCTTCCTGAAATTGGTGACTGACTTCTTGATGCGGTGATGTATGCGTTCTTCAATGAGGACAAAATTCTGGTATCCTGAGATATTAGAGTGTTTTAAGTCAGCCAGGAGGTTGCTGTAGCATCCGTTTTCTTGTCTTTGAAGTATCCAGGGCATAACCCATGAGTTTGGTGACTTTCTTCTTCTCCTGGGGGGCTGGCTTGGGCTGCGGCTACGGTGCTGGCTGTTTGGCAGGTGCCAGTCCTGGGTTCAGATGTGTCTTTTCTGTCTGAAAGTCATTATGAAAATCAAAATATTAAACTCGTTAAAAACAAAAGTACTCCAAGTTTCAGTAGAAAGTCTCTGGATGTAAACCTGGCATTTTTACAGTGACAAATGATGATTCATGACAGAGGGGGTTTATATATACTGTGGATTTGATCCCGACTCTTGATCCCAACTCTAGGTATTAATCAGTCCAGTCATTTGGGTCAGGAAAATGCTCCATTCCTGTCTTTCAGTACGGCTTCTCGGTGCCTGATAAAGGTTGTCTGTTAGGGATTTAGGGCTTGTCCTGGTAGTTTCCTGTCTTATCATGGAGAAAACCATCCTGATCCCAAATTAGGTCGGGATCTTGATCCAGACAAGCCGGTATGTACTATGATGAAATTGACCCAACTTTTTTGCTCGTTTTTTTCTGCATTTGCATCCCTGACCCTGAACTTTTGCAACCAGCCCTAGAGTCGTAGAGTTGGTTATATGGTCGGCTCCAGTAGAACAGCCCCATTAAATTTCCAGCATTAAAAAATTGTTATGTTGCAGGCGACAAATCATGTAGGGTTGAAAATTAATCCTAAATTGATGTACACTTTTTCCAAAGTAAATCCAAGTTTGATTTTTGAAGTGAAAAAGCAGTCATATTTTGAACAAAAACATATTGAATATGGGAAAATGTATGACATGAGAATGTTAATTGTGTAGCTTCCCTAAAAGTGGTGAGCTTTTCCCTCCTTTTCTTCTTTCACTTCTACTCTGAACCTCAAAAGACACAGTCAGCTGACACAGAGCCTGTTCATGGGTTCACTTTTCCATGGTAAATCCAAGTTTGATTTTTGAAGTGAAAGAGCAGTCTTATTTTGAACAAAAACATATTAAATATGGGGAAATGTATGACATGAGAATGTTAATTGTGTACCTTCCCCAAAAGTGGTGAGCTTTCCCCTCCTTTTCTTCTTTCACTTCTACTCTGAACCTCAAAAGACACAGTCAGCTGACACAGAGCCTGTTCATGGGCACTGATTGCTTTTTTTAAACTACATTCAAAAGATGAATATTTGGAAAGACGGACAGCAAAAAAAGCATTGTGATTTTACTTGAGAGTTTCTTTCTAATGGGTATGTTTACTTTTAAGATAGTATTTAACAAGTTTGAATAGATAAAATAACTAGACACAGAGAATGTCACTTCACAAATATTTAATTTGTTTAAAAATACTATCAAAATTTCATCAGGTTATTGAAATTGGAATATCCTATGATAGGAATGTAAAATAATGGATATCTAGGTGGAAATACAAAAGTTAATAATATATAACCATATGTTTAGTTTGGGTTTTACATAGCTTTTAGCACTGTACAGGTAAGATCACGATGGGTAGCATTTGTGGGCAGAGGACACCAGCACATATACAGTTGGTCAATGATCTGCACTGTAAACTGTGAACTATGGGTAAGCAACTACCAACTTTCCCACATAGGGTCCGGGGTTTGAATCACCGACCTCAGAGGTGGGAGGTGAGTGTGTTAACACTGCTCCACCATGGCCCCTATATAAAACCATGTAATGAGTGATGATGTTTGATTTGATGCTCATGTAATATTATGAACTCGTACAATGAAACAACCACAATGAACAAGCGATCATATATATGTTGTATTGAATGTAGATAACTGTTGAATGTATACATTCAACGGGTCAAACCGTTGAATGTATAGATTCAATGGCTCAGCTGTGGAATGTATAGATTCAATGGGTGAAACTGTTGAATGTGTACATTCAATGGCTCAGGGCATGGAATGTGGAAATAATTTATAGTTGATAAGTTTATTGGAAGTATGAACATCAATAACACTTATTCCAAATACATGAAATAATTTACATTTAATTGGTGAAGAAAATTAATTTACACTGACAAGTAACACCAATACAAGTGAGTATTACTATGTATCTGGGTATACATAAATAGCATTGTCCATGTATTATTGTCCATTATATTGTGGAAATTACTTATTACTGCATGTCATACTTTTGTGACACCTGCTGTTGCACAAAAGTTGTTGCCTTCTACACTTGCACCTCCCTGCATGGCATCCAGTTTTACAGTTACACTGAATGAACCCTTGCCCAGTTGCTACAGACTCTTCAGTTACAGCTGCACGTAAGCTTAAAACACGGTCAGGGATGCTATCACTTTGAAGCAATTTCTGGGCACACTTTTCCACTTGGCCCAGTGAAAACTGCTTGTCAATGCATCCCACAGAGGTACCAATTTTGAGCTTTCCGTCATCAACACTCATCACAACTCCAATGAGATTGGCTGGATCAGCACGCCCACGATCTACACGAGGAATGGGTACCCTCACATTGTCTCCAATATCCAGAGGTGGGAGTGAAGATCGACAACTTTCTACCATTTTCTTTGCTTGTTTTTCCTGGGCCTGGTGTACAGCTTTCCTTTTCACACTTCGTCTTGTTGTCAAGGCACAGAGATGACACTCCCCAACTATAGAACATTCACCATGCACAACCCTGGAACATGTGCTACAGACAACTGCATCAAACACTGCTGAATCACAGATACTGCATATTGCAGCATCAGCCTCGATGATGATTTCTGTGGAATCTGCTGTGTTGTCTGTGACTATGGCTGTCTGTGGATCAATCACAGGCTCCTCTGGTTCTTCAGCAGCCTCTTCTATATTCTGTCCTGGGTCGGCCTCAGTCACATTGGCATCTGTGTTCAACTCCTCAACCATGATGGTCTGCAGATCTTCTTCTGTAGAAATCATGTGAAGGACTTCCTTTGGGAGTGATGAAGAAGTGAGTCCCATACTTGCTGGTTTGCCATAAACAGCTTCACACGGAGACATGTTGAGCCTTGAATGGTGAGAACTGTTCTTCTGAAACTGCACAAATCTCAAGCCCTGGGTCCAGTTAGTTGAGTTGTTGTCACGCATCCAGGACACCAGTTGCTTGTGCACTTCATCATTGGCCTTCTCCACACTCCCCTGGGACTGTGGGTGGCGAGGTCTACCATGAACCAGTTTCAGATCTGGCCAGAGAGTTGTGAGTTCAGTTATAATTTTATTTACAAACTCACGACCATTGTCTGACTGGAGAATGTTTGGTGCACCATTTGTCATCAAGAAGATATCTAGCAGAGTGGTTGCTACATCAATGGCTGACTTGCGCTCCAAAGGTCGAAGGTGGATAAACTTGGTAAAGTGATCTTGGTAGTTCAGGATCCACTTAAAGTTGCCATCTGGTTGACTCTGCATGTCGATTAGATCCACTTGACCCCTGGAATTCATGTCTGATGACCGGATGGGCTTCACCACAATGCTTCTGCTGTTGGCTCTGTTGCGTCGTCTTTCACACTCTTCACAGAAGGAGATGAACAACGTCACAGCTTCTTGGGTGATGTTGGCATAGCGTTTCTTCAAATGGGCCAGCATCTTGTTGATACCACCATGTCCTTGCTGGATATGGACCTCCTGCATCTTGTCATACAGTTCTTCATTGGTGACAAAGTAGAGAATGGGATCAGCCTCAGTATTCCTCTTCTTAATCAGCTTCTCAACATCACCAATGGTAAGAATGTCAAAGCGTTTCACAGCATTGTACTCACTGGAAGATTTTTGAACCTGTTTACTCCTGGCAACTTTCACTAAGTCCAAAAACTCACTATATCTTTCAGCAGATAAAGATGTTAAATTCTTCTTCTTTGCATCAAAGGAAGAAAGCCACCTCTCTAAAAATGCCTGTGATCTTAATGTTGCCATGATGATACTGAATGAAGCTACTCTCAAACAGGTCACTATTTATAGTAGTTGTAGGGATGATCAAAAGAAAAAGTCTTCTAGTGAAGTGTTAGCAGGGGCTCAAAGAAGAAGAATCTTTTAGGATTAAAGACTTTATAAACATAAAGAGTTCCCTTTAATCTACACACATTAAAACAATTGCTGTGATAATCAAAGCAAATAACAAAGAGAGACAGTTCAAGCCTGAGTACCTCTTTAATACTCTCCAAATTTGTGGGTGATAGTTTACAGTTAATCCATGAAAGAGGATCACAGAGGTGCAATTGCAATTAGTCTTACCACACCAAGAAACACAAGAGCATTGGGGCTCCCGATTAAGGGTTTTCGAGGGTCGGTTTCAAAAATATGCTTAGTCCCAGGCTTCCTGTAAGGGTCGGTTGTGGTCGGTTGAGGCCGTGTGAGAAATCAAACATGTTTGATATTTCTCCCGACCCCAACCGATTATTTTTTCCCGCCATAAACAAAATGTCCAGTCCCAGGCTTCCCCAGGCCTCCTCAGATCAAATTTACACAGTCCTATGCTGTCCCAGGCCGCCTGCGACCCTTAGTCGCCGACCCTTAGTCCCAGACCCTCTATTCTTAGTCCCAAGCTTCGTGCGACCCTTAGTCCCATTGCAAAGCAAAAATCGGCTATCTCGGTCTGGGGACGCCTGGGGACGCCTCAGGACACCTTGTGGGGTCGGGACTTAATCCTGGGTTAGTCGGGGCTTAGTCCCAGGAGGCCTGAGGCGTCCTGGGACCCAGTCGGTTTGTCTACGACAGGATCGTGGTTCAAACCGACCAGAAAAATGGCTTAGTCTGTTCTTAGTCCCAGACCAGTTAGGGACTGTCTAGGGCCTCCTGGGGCGTCCTGAGGCCGATCTGTAGTTAATCCCAGACCTTCATACCGATTCTGTCTTCCACCCCATTGGTCAATTTTTTTTCCATTTTTTCCAAGACTACCCACGATTAAGGGTCGCCGACAGGATCGGGGCTTAATCCTTTGGTGGAACAAGGGCATATGCGTCCCTGAAAGGGCATGCACTTACTTTTTTCACTTCAGTTTCCTCGCCACCACAGCCAGCGCATTATGGTCTCCCTCGAATATCTCCCTTATTGTTGGAAGCTTTGTAACCATATTTGGTAGTTATATACCTTAGACGTGGAAAAATGTTTCAACATGGTTAAATTTGACCTTTGAACTTTATCAAGGACACGTGATCAAAAAATAGTTACTTTGGGTACACCCACCTGTCATTGCCGCTCATCAAACTCTACTAACCACAGAGGCTTATAATTTCATACATATGGTCATACTATCAGAAACGCAAGCTGGTTAGATTTTGAGAGGGATCCGATGAAAATTGACTGATTTATGAGCGATTTTCTCACGGGTACCAACCAAAAGCTTAAAATTAATGTGAACCCCCCATTATCTTCTTAAGAATTGCATTTAGAGCCATAACATGTATTTGGAGGTAGTAAGAAGCCATATGGGGAGAGTCTAGAAAGGAAGTCAAATTTCCCCCCTGGCCCCCCTGTAGGGGTCAAAATGGGGTCACAAAATAGCGGATTTTGACATTTTGCCTTATATCTCTATTATTGGTTTTACAGCTAAAGAATGTTTTAAGAGGTATTGGAAAACCATATCTTGAGGCTCTGCCGCCTTATAGGTCAAACTGGGGTCAAAAGATAGCAGATTTTGTGTTTTCACCTTATATCTTCTTATTTTTGCTTTAACATGTTTAGAATGTATTGAAAAGTATTGGGAAACCATACGTTGAGGCTCTGTATAGCCGATCAGATTTACCCCCTTGATACCCCCTTATGTGTCAAACTGGGGTAAAAAATAGCAGATTTGGTCTTTTTGCCCTATATCTCCTTTATTATTGCCTTTACAGCTTTAGAATGTATTAGGAGGTATTGGGAAACCATATATAGAGAGTAGATGTAGCCAGTCAGATTTGCCCGCTGACCCCCACTTATGTGTCAAACTGGAGTAATAAAATAGTAGATTTTGTCTTTTTGCCTTATATCTATTTTGCTATTGCTTTTACAGCTTTATAATGTATTAGGAGGTATTGGGAAACCATATGTGGAGAGTCTAGAAAACCGGACCCCTATAGGGGTCAAACTGGAGTAATAAAATGGCAATTTTTTGTGGTTTCATCTTCCTTTATTATTGCTTTTACATCTTTAGAATGTATTAAGAGGTATTGGGAAACAATATTTGGAGAGTACATATAGCTGGTCAGATTTACCCCATGACTCCCCTTATATTGAAACTGGGGTCATAAAACAGCAGATTTTGTATTTTTGCCTTTTATCCCTTTTGTCATTGCTTTTACAGCTTTAGAATGTATTCAGAGGTATTGGGAAACCATATGTGGAGAGTATATTTAGGTGGTCAGATGATGTCTTTTTGTCTCATATCTCCTTTGCTATTGCTTTTACAGCTTCAAAATGTATTAGGATGTACTGGGAAACCATATGTTGAGAGTCTAGAAAACTGGACAGATTTACCCCCTGAACCCCCCTGTAGGGGATAAAAAATCATAAAATAGATCATAAAATGTCAGATTTTGTGTTTTCGCCTTATATTTCCTTTATTATTGCTTTTACAGCTTTAGAATGTATTAAGAGGTATTGGAAACCATATGTGGAGAGTATATATAATTGGTCACACTTAACCCATTCCCCCCACTTATGGGTCAAACAGGGATCATAAAATAGCAGATTTGTCTTTTTTCCTTATGTCTCCTTTGTTTTACAATGTCTTGTTGGGAAACTGTGTGGAGAGTCCAGATAGGCAGTCACATCTAACCTCTGACCCCCCCTTATGGGTCAAACTGGGGTCATAAAATAGTGCTAAGTTTCACTTTTCTCTCAGCACTGCTGGTTTTTCTTTACAAAAACCAATCTCGACTTTAATACTATATTCTAATCTAATCTACTGCTTTGCAAGTGCAACATCTTCCCCAACAAAGGGTAACTCAGTGCACTAATTAACAAAATCATTATCATAGGGGATTCGAGGGGTGATTCAGTTCGGTAATCCAGGATTGTGGGTGTGACCAGGAGGGAAGAATAACTAAGTTGGGAAGCTAGAGCTGAAGAGGTGAGTTTTGAGGTGCTTCCTAAAAGATGGAACAAAGGGACTATTTCTTACATGGAAAGGGAAAGAGTTCCAGAGGGCAGGGGCATAGTGACTGAAGGAATTAGAAAAGTGTTTAATTGATTTGTGAACTCTGCAATCAAAAGTGGGGGTTTGAAAGAACTTGAGTTTGGCAGTACTTCGCCTTGTATTTCTGGAAGAGGTGTAGGGGTGAATTAATTCTCTTAGGTAAACTGGTTGACCCTGGTTGAGAATTTTATATGTAATAAGACCAATTTTGAATTGTTCCCTGTATCTGACTGGTAGCCAATGGAGTTTTTTTTAGCTGAGGGGTACAGAGAGGATTTAGAGGAACAGGTGAAAATCCTGCAGAGTGAGTTTTGGACTAGCTGCAATCTCCTTAACTCAAAATCAGTGAGGGATAAGAAGAGTGAATTGCAGTAGTCCAACCTGCTGCTCACCAAAGCATTTGCTAACAGCACTGATGTATTCAGGTCTAGACGGGGACGAATTCTGTAGAGGTCTCTCGCATGTACTCTAGTGGACTTAATGACCTGTGACACGTGGTTTGAGAACTCGAATTAGACTCGAACACCACTCCGAGGTTCAGGCACTTTGTGCTGGTGAGACCTGATTTTTCAGAATATTGATAGGGAAGTGAGGGAGGAGTTGTTTACAATTTTTTGGAAGCCTATGAGAATGAACTCGGTTTTGTCTGGGTTAAGTTTTAATTTATTTGCAAACATGAAATTTTGAATGTCATTTAGGCAGTTCTTTAGTTTTTGGATAGAGTGAGAGAAATTTTCTGGTGAAACTGTTATGCATAACTGGGTATCATGCGCATAAAAGTGGTAGTTGATTCTTCTGTGGGAATGAATGATTGAGCCAATTGGGTTGGTGTAGAGAGAGAACAGAATTGGTCCAAGGACAGAGCCCGGGGGTACTCCATACTGGAGCGCAGCGGGATGCGAGAGTGTATTACCTACCTTGACCAAGTGTGTCCTTCCTGACAGGTATGATTTGAACCAACCAAGTGCTAGCTCACTGATTCCATAATAAACATTGAGTCTGTCCAGGAGAATGGTGTGGTCAATGGTATCGAAAGCGGCGGATAGATCCAGAAGAGTAAGGGCAGTGACAAACCCTTTGGCCATGTTAAGAAGAATATCGTTTTGAATATTAAGGAGGGCACTTTCAGTGGAGTGGTGTTTTCTATAGGCCAATTGGAAGGCAGTCATAAGACCGGCTTCATCAAGAGGAGTTTGTAGCTGGATGGCTACTACCCTTTCAAGTATCTGTGAGAGAAAGTTTAAATTTGAGACAGGCCTGTAGTTTTTAAAAACTTCTTTGTCTAAGGATGATTTTTTGAGGATAGGGGTAACATGGGCCTGCTTGAAAAAGTTTGGACACTTACCTTGCTCAAGGGAAGCATTGATTATTGAGGTGATGGGGGTAATGAGAATATCCAGATAATCCAGAACAAGGAAAGTAGGCCAAGGGTCTAGGTAACATGATTTACAAGGAGAGTTGGTAATAATTTTAGTAACTTGATCATCTGTTACAGTCGAAAAAGTGGAGAACATAGAGGGAGGAGAGTCAGGGGTGATGTGTTGCAAATTGACAGAAACAGAGAATGTTGAGCATATTTTTTCTGTGAAGAACTCCACAAACCTGTCAGCCAAAAGCTGAGGGAACTTTATCGATTGGAGGATCTTGGCTGGAAGTCTGTGTAACACATCGCCCAGGACATGCCATAATTTTTGTGAATTGAGATTTGGCCTGCATGCAGATTCTATTATATTGGTGAACTTTCTGCATGTACCGGGATCTATTGAAGGTGGATTTATTTCTTCGCCAAGTGCGTTCAAACAAACGTTTGGTCTCTTTTGCCGCAATTACAGTTTCGTTAACCCATCCCGGGATGTACTTTGACTTGGTGTGTTTAGTGTGTAGTGGAGCATGTTTGTCAATCAGGGTCGACAAGGTGGTGTGATGTTGTTTGTAGAGAGTATCAGGTTCTTTGGATGGATTATTAATCAGTTCAGAAGCAAAGAGATCTGCTTTCATTTTCTCTATGTCGATTTTTATGGTATTTATGAAAGAAGGCAGTAGCATTATTCTGAGATCTAAGGCTTAAAAAATTTAAAATAAAACTAACTGAAAGATGGTCGGAGAAAGCATCAGTGGTATGGACGTTGGAAATTTTATCATTGTTGGATTTAGTTAAAACCTGATCGAGAGTATGTGCGTAAATATGAGTCGGGAAATTAACTTTCTGAATTGAGTCAAATGAATCGATCAGTGAGTGAAAGGTTTTTGAATTTGAACATGTTGTTTCGAGGTGAAGATTGAAATCGCTGATGATAGCCAGATTTTCTGTGGTGAGGTGAATGTCCTCCAAAAGTGACTGAAAATGTTCGGAAAAGGTAGGAGTGCTTGAGGAAGGAGGTCTGTATATGTTCAAAAAGTAGAAAGATTCTTTGTTCAGGGATATCTTGATGAGGAGGTTTTCGAAGGTGGAGCAGGTCTTTGTAGGAACAAAGGATGCATCCAGTCCATCTTTAATGAAAAACCCCAGTCCTCCACCACGGTGGGCCACTCATGGCTGTTGATACAGACTGTAACCTGGTGGGGTGATTTCCGACAAGTTGGCGCTTGTGATGTCAGGTCTTATCCAGGTCTCCGACATGGCAAAGATATCAGTGTCATTGTCAGAAATAAATTTTGCAATGGCCGGGTATTTGTTTTTTATTGATCTGATGTTTGTGTATGTGATATTCAGACACTTGGGTGGTCCTGGGTTTGGGATAATATCACCAGCAAGGAGGAGTAGGATGAAGAGACCGGAGGGTGACAGAGCTGGTGGAATAAATATTGAGGACCTGATGGTGAAATGTAAAGAGAAAGTGGGGGTGGGGGTTTGAAGGGGCAGAAACTGACAACATCAGAACATTGAATGCTTGAGCTAATGTGGTGCTGATATGCAGCAATGACTGGTTAGATTGCCAGTAGGATATGGAGAAAAATCATTTTTGAGAACTTGGGGGGGGGGGGGCTTTAAGTTTAAAAACTGAACATAAAATTTGGGGAATTGTGTGGTTAGTGAGTGTATATTGTGAGTGATGGTTCCCGATAACAGGGGATGTGAGCGATAAAAGGGGATCACACAATAAAGTAGGCAATTTTTATGTATAATTATCTAATAATTTTGTCAAAAGGGGGTGTACTAAATAAAGAAGTTAATTGTGGAATGAAAACTATGAAAAGGCAAATGTGGAAGGAGTTTAATTAAAGATATTGCGATGACCAGTAATAATTTAGAAAAATGGTACTTCCCTAACGGACACACGCCACAGGAGTTACATTGCATCTAACCTTGGGGATGCTTTGTTTTTATTAGCAAAAACATTTTCTAGTTTTTTACTTGTTTCAAGTGTTACCATAGCTTCTTCTAAATCATCCTGGCAGTCTCTGAGAAATCCTGAAAAACCTTTAAAGTGCCAAATTTTATCCTGGCCAAAGTCCTACCCTCAGTTGTTGATTGTTGTACAGATGTCAGAACAGACAGAACCTTTAGGTTTTTCGGTTGTTTTCAAACCAGCTGTAAGTACCAAGTCATGTTATCCAATTTTATTTGCTTTGAATTTCTCCACATATGTTGACACTGTATGAATATGCTAAATGAGTGTCCTGTAGAATATCCTATCTAATTAATGCATTTGTCACACTACGGGCAGTGTTGCCTATATCTAGAGGTGTTTTATATAATATGTCATTCTTGTACTGTCACAATTCTGCCTTGGTTTCCATGGGCATCCACACAGAGGTATTGAATTGTCCACACAGAAATATTGAATTGTAATACCACGTTTAATGTGATCGGGCCATTATGCAACAGTGAAGAGAAGTTACTGATTGCATAATTTATGATATCTCAAGTATTTTTTACACATGACATAATGTATTACCAGCAAGAATGTTGAGGATTTGATTGGGTGCAAACCTTATCATTCTTTCACCCATCTTGTTAAAACACCCCTTTAATTTTTGAAATTGAACTGCCATGCATGTGTGATGACTTGTGGTTGGCTTCCACTGGTTTCCTTTGTCATTGACGTGAATCGTACATATTGCATTTCCCCACCCTTACATTTTGCCCCCCCCCCCTTTTCTTTATGTATAGTGTATTTGTAAAAATACTGAAAAGGTTAGCGGTTATGGTACAGCTGGGGTGTTTGCTGGTTCCTGCTCATACTGGGTTGTGTATGCTGATGACAGCATCCCAGATAACAGTCCGCTGGTGGGACAACTGTGGGCAATGGCAACTGTGGGCAACGGCAAATCCGTTGTCCTACCGTAGGCTACCACCGGTGGGCCACCATCTTTTTGTCCGTTGGGCCAACGTTGGCCCACCGGTGGCAAAATCTGCTGACCATATGCCTGGTGGAATATTATCTCCGATCTTCTGCTGTGCTTGTAATAATATTTAAAGATGATCCTATCTATGTATTTTATTGCTGGTGTTATGTACGCCTGTGTTAGTAGTGTTTTTATTATCGATTTATAATGCTTGATTTATTGTGATCAGTTTGTGTCGGTCTGTGCACCGTTTTGCCCTTATAACTCAAAAACTATCACAGTAAACATTTTGGGTTTTGCAAACATTTGTTAGGAAATGTTTGGCAAAGGTTAAAATATGATGGGTACGAAAACCATTTGTAATAGAATGTTTTTAAAACATTTTAAATATACTGTTCATTAAACGTTTAACTATAAATGTTAGAAAAACGTTATAAATGAATATAATAATGTCTGAATAATAATGGGGTCAGAGGTCAAATTCAATATCTTTGTATGGTTGCTCACTATTGAAAATGTTATTTTTACATCTAAAATTGTGAGATAGTGGCTTAGAAATTGTGCCTCCATTCAATTCTTACTTTTAGGAATTGCATTTGGGGCAATTTTTGACAAAGTCCTCTAAAATCCCCTATAATTGCTCACCGCCATCTTTGTTTGGACATGTTTGAAGGTTTAAAAATATAGGTTTAAAAAACGTTTTTGATGAGATGTTTTTAAAACATTTGACAAGCAATGTTGTTTAAACATTTTATGTGTACTGGTTATCAAACATTTCATGATGAATGTTTGAAAAACATTTCCAGCAAAACCTTCATTTCTTTAGCTATTTTATAAATGTTTTAAAAACGTTTCCAGTCAAACCTAGCTTCTTGAGTTATTTTATAAACGTTTATTAAACGTTTTCAGTGAAAACATTTGTCTAGAGAATGTTTTTAAAACGATTTTTAAACATTACAATGTAAACGTTTACTTGGACCATAAAATAGGGTTTAATTAGGTTTTAAAAACGTTTTGTAAATGTTTAAACCATTTAAAAACGTTTCTTATGTTTACTGGGATAATATCAATCGAGCTGAAATTTGGTGGGCAGATACTTCCTGTGGTACAGACGGATTCTTCCAAGTTTGGTATAATTTGTTTGAAAAGTAAAGTCAGGAGAGAGTTTTTCTTATTTTCAATTGGGCATATACAGAGAAATCTGATTCTCCTCATCACATATGTAAATCAATATTTTGCTTTCTGATGATGTCATTACATAATGATGTCACAATGCACATAGCTTGTGATTCTTGTTTTCCTTTGTTAAAAATATTTTTTCTCATTTTATGTCTCATTCTATTGACATAAAGATAATCAACAGAGTGGCGGTGTATTTATGAGTTTTATTAATTTTTTTTTAATTTTCTTTTTTTTTCTTTCAATTTCTTGACAGTCCATTACAAAAAGTTTACCGTGAGTGATTTTCACCAAGAAGTGGCTTTTAACCAATATTTTTTCCAACCAGGAGTTTATGTTTTTGTGTGTTCATCTGTCCAGTTGTACGGAACCGTGGAAGGGACATAGAACTGTTTTCCTGTCATTTTTTTATCTCGTTACCACAAGATAGTAAGTCATTCCCACAAGATAGAAATTTGTTACCACAAGATGCTAAGTCGTTACCACAAGTTAGCAAGTCGTTACCACAAGATAGAAAGTTGTTCCCACAAGTTAGCAAGTCGTTACCACAAGATACTAAGTCGTTACCACAACATAGCAAGTCGTGCCCACAAGTTAGAAAGTCTTTTGAACATACAGTTGGTCAAGGTTCTGCACTGTAAATTGCTGATCATTGGTAAGCAACTACCAATTTTCCCACATAGGGACCGGGGTTTGAAACACAGACCTCAGAGGTGGGAGGTGAGTGTGTTACCACTGCGCCATTGTGGCCCCTTCTTATTATCGATGATGGACACACTGTGATGTCAGTATGGATTACTGAATGCGTATTACTGTTAATGATAATCTTTATTGTACTCTTGTTGTGACGTTATGTTAGCTGCAGTGAGAACTAACCTTTATTCTATGTCATGAGGTCTTTCCCTTTGCCTACAATGCATATTATTTTTTTCAAATTTAGGTGGTGTTTGTTGTTGCCTTCTAAAGTCATCTTCTACACGTTTATATTAGTAAGGGGGTATTTCCCCATGGTCTGAAGACTGGAGCTGACAATGACCGCCTGGAGGGGGGGGGGATTGGCTCATTTTGAATTTTGTGTCATAATTATAGCAAATATTTGATAAAGTGCCTACTTATTTCTAAGTGGGTTGCCATTCATTCTGGGAAATATGACTAGTACATATTTAATTTTATTAATATTGATTGGCACCATTACTCTTGCTCAGTAAATTTGTGTCGGTTCTTTCCTTTTTTTAAAAATTTTAATACTTTTGTAATCACAAGTCTCGCAACAATTAATGGAATGGACAAGTATGATTATTTTATAATTACAATTTGAATGACACATGTCAACATATGCCAGATATTTGTTAATTCGATTGCAATAATATACACATTTATGTCTATTTTATGGTGTTTGAAACAAATGTTAATTAAAATAAATCAGTTTTGATATCAAGAAGTTAGATGGAACATTCTAGTTTGAAAATACTGGAGAAATTAAATGCAAAGTCTTAATGTTCAACTTCTGTTATAACTTAATGGTTTATTAATTAAAGTTAACGACGGAGAATGGTTCAGTTATGATTTATGGAATTTCACTAAATAATGCCAATACATATGCGATAAAAACATTTAAAAACATAATTATTACTAAGAACCCAAGTAAACTATTGAGGAAAGTCCAAGTTGGGTTATCCACAGCTTCACCATCTAATAACAAATAATGTCTGAGTCCCACATTTTCTGTGTTGGGGTCATGAGCTGCAACCAAATAGGCTTTTTGTGCTTTTTATTGTAAATTTTTGTGGCACTTTTCACTTCTTGTCTTGATAGGATGCTTTTGGTGCACTTTGGTGGGATTTGCAATTGGTTAGGCCTCGTTAACCACAGCTTAGATAGTGATTTCGGTTCCACTTTTTTGTAATGTTAAAAGACGTTAGCCTTCATGTGTTAAACTAAAATATCTATGGTGGAGGGGTAAAAGATGCGGTTTATTCATAAACATATGCGGTCAAGATATGAAGTCTTTTTTTCGGAACCATTAGGTGGTGCAGAGGAACTTATTCCTAGCTCTTCGACCCCAGCCAGAAAACTGGTGACCTAGGCATGAGGAAAGACCACCTGCATTTTACAACGATTATTGTAAAGTAAATTTGAATGTTAAGGGTGACTTTAATTTTGGTGGAAATACTAATAACTGTGTTTATTTTCGGACCTCAGGTTGCTACTTAACTTAACAAACATTCAGAATTGAAGACAGTTAATAATACTGATATTTGATGTATCAATCTTTTACGCCTTCTGTTTACTTTAGTGAGGTGTAATTAATTATTTCACAATTTAGTTTCATTAGACGCTGATGAATGGTGTCTGGTTGAAATTACATCAGGAGGACGCTGATAGTTTGGAACATTTAATGGAACTTGGTTCTATAAGTTTAATTGTTCTACTGAACGATAAATAGTACATCTCTCTCTTACTAAATCAATGGTAATATTTTAAGCATAGGAGTAATTAACAGTTTGCAGTCAATCAAATTAATTCTCTGTTATTATTAAATTATTCACAGTTTTAGGATACGGCAGTAAAACTTAACAATGCTTATCGGGTGCCATAAATATTTGCTTTTTTTCATAATTTATAAAAGCAGTATATTCATTGATGGTCTGGATATCAGTTTCAAAATATTGTCCTACCACTACCACCACCCACCACCAAGCACCACCCACCACCACCACCAACCACTATGGTTGACAGTAATCAGAATAGGTAAGTCTTCAGCTGTTGTCTAAAAACTGTAATACCATCCTGCATTGCGTATAGGGTGAAAAGGAGTAGGCCCAAATCTGAACCCCATGGGGGAGTTGAAAAGCATATGAATTTTTTTAAAAAAAAAATCCACTATTTTAATCATCTGTTATCCATCTGTTATGTATGTGACATATTTTTACCACTGATGCAACTTCTGTATTACCACACTTGGGCGAAGTCTGACCTAGGTTTTCTGGTCAATGATTCTAAAAATTCTAATCTTTGTGGCTTCTAGTAATTTATATCTCTTTGTACTTTTTAGTAAAGCTGAGTCTTGAAGTCATGAGTCAATATTCTAGCTAAAAACCTTATTAGGATTAATGCTCAAAAGTTAAAGAGATTTTATCGGAGTATTGTCTGCTGATATTAATGGCTTCACTGATTAACTTTTCTCTCAACAGAGACATTAAAATGGTTTTGATATTGATTGTCATTTGTTTGTGGTCCTATACTTCAGCATTTATGAGTTGTTTTATGGGGTTTTAGTTGTGCAAATTAATAACTTATTTATTGAGAATAGATATTTTTTCTTTATAGTGGCCAGTTTGAAATGGGCAAGGAACATCGACATAAATAATGCACCACTTGCAACTAAAATTCAGGTGAAGTTAAATCAATTCAATTGAAGAAGCATATCATTCCATCATTTGTATAGGCAGCACCGTTGTTATTGGGATCCTTTATTTAACAGGCTATAATGATGTGATAGAGTTTCTTCAATTATTGAAATTGTTGAGAACAAAGGAATTTTAACTGTATATTCTGTAATAATTGTGCCAATGGCTGTCAGGAATGGTATTTAAAAGCAAACCCTGTCCAGATATTTTGAGTTTCAATTTCAAAGACACAGTAACAACATGGCAAAACTGATCTACATTCTACTTATTCTGTCAATGATGAGTGCAGTGGCACAGGGCACGGGTCGTAAGTTGTTTGTAAATATTCACAAATAAAACATAAGAAAAATACATTTTGTTATGTGTGAGGCATCTGTTCTATATTTTTTTGCAGAAAACATTCTAAATGAATGAAAGCCAAAAGTCGCCAGAAAGACTCATTCCTTGACGTTTTCACAAATGTTTCAATATTTTATTATCTTGATGTAGGTTTTTACAGTATGAAGAATATAAATATGAAATGATAAACCTTAATTTGAAATTGTCCGGAGCTTCATGTAAAACCGTAACATGGCTATTTCAACTTAATCATTTATTTATATTTTTTCTTTCATCTTGTTTCAGAACCTACCCCAAGACCAGATGAACCAGATGGCCTATGTTCAGACTGCTGTGAAATTCCTGTGGATCAAGGAGAAGCGTTTAATAATTGCATGATTAACTGTTTGAGTAAGTAAAATAACCCTACTGCACAAATGTCCACCAACGCATATTTGGTTATTAATCGAGTGACAAGTCAAATACAGAACAGGAGAACTTTTTGAATGACTTATACGGAAACAAGGCCGAAAGGGGTTTTGTTCCATTAGTGGGAGCCGCAAAGCCATTAGAGACAGGAGTAATGCACTGAGGCAATCACTCATCCAAGTACTAACCTAGCCTATTGCTGCTTTACTGTAGTGATGAGCACTGATGGAGCAATTCAATGAACTTCTAAGTATTTGTAGGGGAAAAATGACAAAAGATGTCTATCGATGCAATACTGGAAACAATCGATTATTAACCCAAAACCATACAAATAAAAGATAATTTTATGTCAAGTAATCTTAAAATAGTTGCAGAATATTTAATTTTAATTCTAACATGACGAGTTGCGCAGAAACGAGTTTTAGTTCTATGCACACACTTTTATCTGGGACAACAATCGCACTGCTGTTCCATCCTGCGTACATAATTTGTCATTGGGTTTTTTGAGCACCACGCTATATGAATATGGAATATTTAGTTCTATATGGATTTTGCTATTATAAAATCAACCCAAATCTGTGGTTGTAAGGTACAATGGATGGAACAGCCAGTTGCTAAGATACACCACAATGTAAACAAACATATGTAAAACAATTTATTCCTTGTTAAAATGAAAGAAAAATAAAATAAGACTCTTAATTAAGTCTAGATGTCATGTCAGAATAGAAATAATCCATGAGTGATAATGGTTTGTATACCATATTTAACCATGGCACTTCCGTTATAATTTTACAAAGCCGAATTATTACCGGAAGTACCATGGTTAAATGCCGTATACAAACCATCACCACTTGTGGATTATTTCTACAGCCATTTTGTTTAATATACCTTGTAGATTATTCTGTGAAAGTTACGTTTTTTGCTTATTTTTGAGTTTTCCTCAGTTCAGGCTTTTTGTTGCATTTCAAAATGTCCTCTCACCAAACGAATAAAGACAAGCCCCTCCCACCAAATGAATAAAGACAAGCCCAGATCTGCCAAGTGTCGTCACTTCTGCTTCTCTTTCGACACTCATAACTATTGCCCCACATGCAGGGAATCTGGCAAGGATGATGACCCCTGTGTCACGTTCAAAATCTCCTTGTGGTATTTGTGCTGCCTTCTCTGAAGAGCAGTTAATAAAAATCACCCATAGAAAACGTTATGTAAAGAAGCAGAAGCGAGACACTACTAAAGATGATGAACTCGACCTCTTAGGGGATGACGATGTCAAGTCCTTCACTGGATCTCAGGCAGACCTTGAGAGTGCTGCAGACAATTTGTTTACCTCTCACGCACGTCCACAGCCCCTACCCTTCGAGTCATTATCTATAAAACACCAGCAAAATCTGTCCCACCAACCTGCCTTACAGCAGAAGATTGAGTCCAGGCTAAAAAAGTCCCTGGGTAACACTTTCAACATCCATTTACAGCAACAAATGGGTGTTTTCCAGGCTTCAATGCTAGAGGCATTTCAGTCTCTCCGAGACAAATTTTTGTCTTTTCAAAAGACATCTAAAGAACCAGAAGTGGAGGTGGATCATACCTCCGCTTTGGCCTCTAAGCCTGGTCCCTTGAATCAAGCTGTAACTCTGGACCCAACCCTTCCGAGACCTTGGCCTACCTCACACTCAGTGGAGGCTATGGAAGTGGACTATGGTCCCTCCCTTCCACCATGTCTCAGTGCTGATCATCTCAACATGACAACACATCGGATCCTCATTCAAATCTATCCGATTAACCTACTAAGGTGGCATCGGCTAGGCCTAAAAAGCATTCTCACTCTCTCCACTCTCACTCCTCCTTGTTTAAGTCTCAGCTAGTTGAGGAGGGAGAAGACTTCCTCCTCAAAAAAGGCCCCTCTAAGTACTCTCAGGGTTTTGAACCCTATCAAAACAAACCCTTTCATGGTCCCCACAACAAGAAAAGAGGCTCCTACAGGAAATGCCCCTATGGGGGCAACTCCTCACAAAGTATGTAACCAATCGTTTTCCTCAGACAGGAGGAAACCAGACTTCAGAGGCTCCAGGGGTCGTTTTTGACCCAATCTAGGGGACGAGGGCGTGGAAACCCCTCCCCCCAATGACTCCTTAAAAGACTCCCTCAGTCCATCAGTAGGAGGTCGCCTCCATTCTTTCAGAAGAGACTGGCAAACAAACAATCATGTTAAACATTATCACCAATGGCTACGTTCTGCCATTCATTTCAAAACCAAGTCTGGTCAGATTCCCTCTGATTCAGTCAAAATACAAGGCCCTTCAAAAATATCAAGCTCTGGCCACTTGTATCCAGTCTCTTCTGTCAAAGAATGCAATAGAAAGGGTGGAAAATGTAAAATCTCTCAGGTTTTAAAGTCGCCTGTTTCTAGTCCCCAAGCCTCACCAAAGGTGGAGGCCAGTAATAGACTTAACTAGGCTCAACACTTTTCTACACGTACAAAAGTTCAAAATGGAAACTCCAGAGTCCATCAGGATCTCCCTGATTCCAGGGGAATGGGTATCATCGATAGATCTATCGGACACTTACCTTCACCTCCCCATCCATCCAAACTCAAGGAAATACCTAAGGTTTTGCCACAGGTCACAGGTGTTCCAGTTCACCTCCCTCCGTTTCGCACTAGACACAGCCCCCAGGTCTTTACAGTGATTATAAAGGAAGTGAAGCTAATGGCCCTCTCGAGGGGACTCAGACTTCACCAATACCTGGACGACTGGCTGATCAGGTCCCAGTCTCAGGTGGAAGCCCAAGTGAACACTCAGGCAGTGGTAGACCTAACCCAGTCCTTGGGGTGGATAATAAATCAGGAAAAATCCGAACTAAAGCCAACTCAGGTGTTTTTTGTGGGATACAAATACCATCTAGATTCAGCCCTTGTAAAACCCACTCAGAGAGATGGCTCAAACTTCAGGATTTGATCCTACGACTCAAGTCAAAATGTGTTTTGACTGCAAGATGTTTGATGTCGCTTATTGGGTTGCTTGCCTCAACAGAGAAGATGGTCCCAGAGGGATGCCTTCACATGAGGCCCTTTCAGTTTCATCTCAAGGAGCACTGGAGATATCCTCAGTCATTGGACAGCCTCCTTCCTTGGACAGAAACCATTTCTGCACACCCAGACTGGTGGCAAAATCGAACAAATATGATGAGAGGTGCAGACCTACATCCCAAAGACCACAGCATCCAGCTCTTTACAGACGCCTCAAATGAAGGTTGGGGTGCTCATTTAGAACAAACCTCTACAAAGGGTCTGTGGTCAGACAGGGAAAATAGGTTACACATAAATGTTGAAGAGTTGAAGGTGGTCTCTCTGGCCCTTCAAAGCTTCAAGGACCAGTGTCAGAACCGAACAATGTTGGTTGCAACGGACAACTCAACAGTGGTAACCTACATAAACAAACAAGGAGGAACTCACTCAGCAGAGATGTGCACTCTCCTGTGGAAGATCATGACATGGTGCCATCACTACCAGATAACATTGAAAGCCAGGCACATTCCAGGGTGTCTGAATGTGATGGCCGACCTGCTGTCCAGGTCGAACCAAGTGCAGTCAGCAGAATGGTCACCACATCCGCAGGTGTTCCATCAGATCTGTCAAAAGTGGCTCACTCCTCATGTAGATCTATTTGTAGATCACTAAAATATTAAAATGTGAACGATACAATAAAACTATACAAATCCACCCTGTGATTTCACCAAGGAACCATTCAATCCAACAGTGAAGATTTTTAGATGTTGACCCTCTGGTTTCTGAAGTTGAAATGGAAGAACCCCAGTTCTTTTACAACGTGGTTAAGCCACTGACCAATAGAATTGATTTTAACATAATATACCCAGTATAAAAGTATATGAAAGTTATACCTAGAATTTAAGGTCCCCCTGTTGGAAATGAGCCCACTGGCACCTTGATTCCACCATGCAAGGTCAAAGGCAGTATGCCAACTGTGTCAGAATGAGTACAGTTACCAAGGTTTGTGTTATTTCAAATAACTATCGCAAAATAAATACACAAATATTCAAATTGAATTTTTCTGAAATTAAATTTTTATATGAGGAAAAACCTGGTTATCTTGGTAATAAATTTATACCAGTTTTTATTAGAATTAAAATTATTTGTGTTTTAGGAAACACTACTAACCATGCTTGTCATATGAAAAATGAGCATAAGCTTGAGTATGCTTCTAAATCTGGGGAAGATTTGAAACCCAAACATGGCACACAACAGACTCTTAAGTTATTATTTCAAACTAAAGATGGGACCCCTCTGCCTGAAGTAAGAAAGCACCAAATAGAGTCAGCCTTAGAGGGTTACATTATAGACTCAGACCTTTGTTCGCTGTTGAACAAGCTTTGGAGCCAAAATATAACCCCCTCCTTGCAGGAAAACTCTGCATCTTGAAATAGAAAATATGAGACACCTGCATCAGAATTAAGAATTCAGCTTGCTGATTGCTCAGATATTTCTTGCACATATGATTTATGGTCATCTCTAAACACAGAGGCTTTTGAGTTGGTACATTTTATAAATAAAAACTGGGAAACAGTCTCAAAAGTGTTAAAAACCAAAATTTTTAAAGGGCAGCACACATCGGGGGCTATGTCTAGAAGCTTGACACAAATTATGGATGAGTAGAACATTGATCCTAAAGGTGTCACAGGTGTTACAGATAATGCGGCTAATGAGTGCAAAGCATTTGAGATTTTAAGGTGGGATACGGTGTCCTGCTCCGGGCATAATTTAAATTTGGCAGTATCAAGCGCTCTTAAAATTAATGAAATTTCAGCATCATGAGAAAGGGTGCCATCATTGTTGCCTATATCCATAGGAGACCATTAGCCTCTAGTATCCTGTTTGAAAACCAAAAGTTCCTGCTTCCCCAAGAGTGTCATGACCATCAACTTATCACTGATGTTGCCACAAGATAGAACAGTTCACTTGACATGCTTGAACGTCTCAGTAAACAGATTCCTGCATTACACACTGCTTTGCATAACCCTACACTGACAAAAGTTTCCACTGATTTAAAGTCAAAGCTTTTTTCCTATGATGAACATCTTGTTGACTGCCAAACTGTCAATTTATTAAAGCAATTTAAGAAAGCTACTTTTTCTCTATCATCAGAAGCTATCCGAACAGCTGCTTTTGTTCTACCAACTATGATGAAATTGGAGAACCACCTTAGATAAAAGGTGAGGATCACAGGTTAATCATAAAGATGAAAAATGAAACCATCACCAACATTAAGAAGAGATCCTCTCAACCCCAAAGACAGATTCTCCTTCTTTCCTCTGTCCTCTGTTCTTTACCCTTGTACTGAAGACTTAATTTTTTTGAATCCCAATGAAAAAACTGAGGCCAAACAACCACTGTTGGAGAAATGCAAGTTGTCCCACTTGGGCAATGATCCAGAAACTGAGATTGTGTCAGTGAAGAAGGACCCAACGAAGACCCAGAACTTAACTGTCTCTGTACAACCAAGTCTACTAAACATTCTACCTTTTTCTGGTGTGAACCAGCCTGTTAAACTGAGGTTGAACTTAATAGCGTGGTTGATGTTCCTCCTAAAAAGTTCTAAAATTGGAGGAAGTTACTGACAACTGTCTAGATGATATATTATTCACCAATGAGGAAGCTGTGGATCATTGTTCCTCTATAAAACATGAGCTTGAAAAATATGTCCCTGAAGCGGCTGATAAAACAGCTGATCCACTGAGTTGGTGGAAAGCCAGGCAACTCTTGTATGTCAAGAATTACCTGGCCATACCAACAAGAAGTGTTTCAGCTGAAAGAATCTTTAGCATGGAAGGAAATTTGGTGACCAAGAAAAGGGTCCAGCTGTCAGCAGAAAACATTAATCTCTTGATATTCTTAAACAAAAATGCTTAACTTTTATTTCCTCTGACAATGTTAAGGCAGGTGAAATAGATACGTTGAACTTGAAATGGTTTAAGTATGAGACATCTTGCTTTGTTTAATTTTTAGTGCCAAGTACTTAGTACTTTTCTTCCATGCCTAAAGAATAATGAGCAGCAGTAGTAGTGTTTACTGTAGTAGTGTGAGGTCTGATTTGTTGCTACTTCTTAATAAAACCATTTTCCTCCCTTAAATACTGTATGTTATGAAGATTTGTGAATTCCTTTAAGTATCTGTACTACCGGTACCCTTGAGATTTATCATATGAAATAATGCACTACTCAGTCTCTCCAAATTGATTGCAGGTGCAAACATGGCCGCCATTGTTTACCTGGGAAACTTGTCTCTTATTTTGTTATTTAATAGTATAACAACATGTTTTTTTAAAGTGAAAAGGTATTCTAGGATTATGAAAACATAACAAAATACTGATACAATTTGTAACATATATGTGATATTCACAAATGAAGTGGATTTAGATTTGAAGGTATGTATATGGCAGTTACATCAATCATGGTTATACCGTTGTAAAGCAAACTAGCCTTTGGGTTAAAGTCAATTCCCAGTCGATGATTGGTGGTCCATTTCAGTGATTAATCGATGCAAATATTTACCAGCGAGTCCCAACACTAGTAATGAGACAAGTTCTCATCAACCTTGGATAAAACTTCACAGGAAATCAAATAACATACATCTTCCCTTCGGTCCCACACCAACATTTTTCAGCAAATAAAACCTACCAAGGGTTTGTCTTGCTTCTGAAATGTGAACCCGATTATCATATCCATCTTGAAGGCTGAAAATATTATATCTTTCAAACAACAGATTATTTTAACAAGAACCAGAGAATGTTTAAATTAATTTTCCAGGATATCTGTATCCTGTGATCTGTTCAGTGTTTGATAACACAAGATGTCCTTATCCTGTTATCCTCTTTATATGCAATCACACACAATATGTCTGTATAGAGATATTCAGAGAGTTTGCACAACTGTACTGTCTGCTCCAAGATATGGACAATGTCCAAGGGAGCTGGACAATTCGGCCCTTTGCCAAGTCGGCCCTCGGCAAATCGGCCCCCCAAAAACTAGGCCCTGGACAAGTCGGCCCCCAGATTGAAAAGAAAGAAAAGGTGGTGCAATAAGAGTACTTTATAGAGCTTAATCTCCATCATACAGCAGAACCTAAGACTGACAGATATTCAGTTTTCACAGTACATCAGTTGAGCATATATTAGGTAATTAATGACAAATAATGGCGAATAATTCTTTGTGATCATGTTATATCTGATTTATAAGGATGACAACTTCTAAAGTAATCCATAATTTTATCCTTTAACCTCTGTCCTTTATGCACTTATCTATGTTAGTTTCATTAAAAGGGCAATTGATTAAAAAGAGATTAAGTGCAATAAGAGTTTTTATTAAATCACATTCTTATTAGATGATGATTTTGTCATTTGTTTAACATATTCTCTTTGAGGGTACAATAATTTCCAGGGGGCCGATTTGACTAGGGTATTTTATTTTGGGGGCCGATTTGACGAGGGCCGATTTGGCAAAGGGCCGATTTGTCTATGATTCATGTCCAAAATGCAGTAAATCCACTCTGTTGTATGAATGCCGCAATATCTGATTTACAGCAAATCTATCCAGACAATGTATCCAGTTCACCCCAGTAAAAGTTCACAACAACACAAGTAGTTTATATCCATTTGATATTAGTTCTAAGACACAAGTAGCCTTCCTTATAGCTAGCGAATACTATGTTCACTTGTGGTCAGGTGTATAGTCCTGTATAGGTATAGAATTCTAGAATGTTATAGAACATAACAGCTGTCACCAGAAGCAGTGAGAAAGCTCTATAAACTACTTTAAGGGTTTCCCCAAATCTATTAATAGATCAGTATAGTAGAAACTCATAGAAATTTCCCCCAGTCTATAAATAGATCAATAAACATCATAACACAAAAATCAATAACTCCCTTGCTTTAAATGTTAATACACACATATAAAGCTTAGATTAAATAATGCACAGAGACAGTGCCTATATATATAACAATAGACACAAAGTATTAACACCAAGCAGTCAAAGATAAGTAATAACAATTACTACTAGCAGAGACATGCAAAATAGTGCAAGAACGTTACTATTAATTTAAAATAAATATAGCATATTTAATAAAAATACATGATAATATATAAAAGGGCATAATAAGAGCCCAACGGAAAAGTGCCCAGTTGAGCAGTACTGGTATTCATGAGATCCAACGTAGCCATGTAGTAGACATAATTGAGATAACACTGAGCATTTCTGGTTCCAAACAACCAACATGGTCCCAGTAAATATGCCAATATGCCAGTTGTGAATAAGTGACGGGGTGGAATCCTAATCCATGGTCGATGTCATAATAATCACATTTTACACTGAAGTCTAGAATGGCAAGATCTAAAAAATTGTTTTTGTGATGCTTTAGCAATTCCCCCTACCATGCAGTCTACTGCAGGTTAAAATAAAGTAAATTCACCAATACGCTGTCAGCCAATTACAAGAATCAGAAAAAAACATAAGTTAGGCAATTGATACATAAGCAAAAGATTTTCAATGGTGCAGTGGTTGTCAAGTTTGGCAAATTTTCAATTGCCAACATTTACAAAGCTATTAAGAATATAAAGTCCAGCTTTGACTATTGAAACACATACAGAATTATAGTCAAAATATAGGACAGGATAGATTAAATTTAAAATCAAAGTTCCATATGTTCCATTTGATTGATTGTCTGACTGATCAATGAAAGTACTCATTTTTGCAGTGCATACAGGCATTATGATAACAGTTTGCATTTATTTGTTCCTAACTTTATAAATTTCTTTTGTTTTCAGGTATTGAGCAAAATTAGACAGTACGGTGCATTTACAGTACCTACAAGTGTATTCAGTGAAATAAATCACTGAATGTAACTGGTTTACATTATAATATCATTTTACATTAAACTATCCCACTGAATTTTATTCTATACCCCCATCCCCCCAAAATTTAGCAAAGAACCACAATATTTTGAAAACTCAGGGAGTACAGAATAAGAAAAACCTAGCTACTCCCCTCCTCACCCCAAAATACTCCTAAAACTTAATTGTCTATGTGTAGAATGTTGAGTAGATTTGCTTAAGGCAAGTCAGTAATGAAGTTATTATAAATATGCTAAAAACACATGATCATTATGCCTGAACATTATATTTAGTTTCAGGATTTACTGAAGTAGGCATACATTACACACTAGTCCTCAGAAGGGAATTATGGCCAAGATGGGTAATGCATTCCAGAAGTTAGTAAAATGCAGATGCAACCATTCATATGACAAAACAGAAAACAGAAACCTTATTTTAAGACTCATAGCATTGACACAAATATGTTTTTTTCTCTACAGCCTCAGTGGGATGATAGGCACAAGACTTCAATATTGGATGTGACCATCAAGTTCAATGGGGGGGAAAGAATAACTCAAGTCATCTAAAACAATAAGAATAATATGGTGTTATATCTATATAAATATATATATTGCTTCTTTCATATAGAAAGAGTTTATCATATTTTTTGTTATGATACCAATGCAAGAATGAAACAGAAATAAATTTATCCATTCTTTATTTTGTCCTTCTTTCACTTACGGGCCACAGAAAATTACAATATTTAATTATCTACCACAGGTAGAAGTAAATCATTTCCACCCTGTTATTGATGACAACCACCAGTAAACTATTAGTTAGGCTGCTGAGACATAAGCAATAAGTACCAGTGGTGCATGATTATCAAGTTCAGCATATTATCAATTACAATTATTCCCAAAGTATTAAAAAGAATATAAAGACCAAGTTTTGACATTTAACATACAAGCAGAACACAATGATCAAAATATAGTACAGGTAAATCAGAATTAAAATCAAAGTTTCATATATTTGGATTTATTGTCTCACCAATCAATGAAAACATTTATTTTTTTTGCAGTGCATATAGATATTAGGATAACATTTTGCATTTGTATGTAAAGAGCAAATTGGACAGTAGAGTGCATATAGAGTGCGTCCATGTGTTTTTAGTGGAATATATCGTTAAATTTAATTGTTTCAAAAATTGCGTGCATTACATCAATTTTTACATTTCAATATTAATAAATTACAAATTTAATTCCATTCCCCTCCACCCTCTGAAATTTTTTTTGCATAAACTCCAACATTTTGAAAAATCAGGGAGTACCACATAAAAATCCTAGCTACTTCCCTCTTCGTACCAAAACTCAATTGACAACTTTATAGTTTGAATAGTTTATATATAAAATGTTAACTAGCTATGCACAAGTCAGGGGTGAAGTTATTTAAAATATATTGAAAACATGTGGTCATTATGCCAGAACATTACATTCAGTTTCAGGATTTACTGAAGTAAGCATACATTATTACACACTTGTCCTCAGAACTGAATTATGGTAAAGATTGGTAATGCATTAAAGTTAGTAAATGAAGATAGCATCATGTCAATGTGTTGATGTCCTTGCTGTGCCTTCTGTTGAAAGAACAGTTTGCCAATGCCGCCATTTATTTGACAAAACAGAAAGCATAAAAAATCATTTCACTAACACCCTGCTACTGTTGACAAAAACCAGTAAACCATTAATTAGGCTGCTGGCACATAAGCAAAGGAGCATCAATGGTGCAGTGACAATCAAGTTCAGCAAATTATCAATTACCAATATTCTCAGATTTATTGAAAAGAATATAGATACCAAGTTTTCACATTTGACATACAAGCAAAAACACATTGACCAAAATATAGAACAGGTAAATCAAAATTAAATTCAAAGTTTCATATATTTTCATTTATTGTCTCACCAAGAAAAGGAAACATTCATTACTCAGTACATAGAGAGAGTACGATAACATTTTGCATTTGTATGTTCTCAACTTCACAAATATGTTTTCTTTTCAGGTGCAGAGCAAAAATAGACAGCAGAGTTGCATGTACAATACTTACAAATGCATGGAGTGGAATAAATAATTGAAGTCAGCTGGAAAAAAATTAACAATAAATAAATAATGTATTTATATACATTATTATAATGTTGTTATTATCTGATATTAATGAAATAAACGAAAACAAATGAATTTCTGTCACATATTTATTCTGGTTTCTGGCACACAGCGCACATAACATCCGATGCACTGCAAAGTAAAAGCAGTTTACTAACACATATCACAACTGACCACTTGAAATATTAAGGTCTATACTGATAAGATAATAAGTGGATCCAAGTGGCGATAATTGGTGCACTAGTTTTAGAATTAACCTGTCGATATCTACAAGTAAATGCCAACAAGATTGCTTATAAACATATGACATAGAAGTGATCTTAGCTTCAATGGTATAGTTCTTACCAAGTTTTGATAATGAACAGTCAACTTTCAAATCTGTAGTTGTTTGGAGTCAATCTGTGTCAATTTTAAACCAGTCCCAATATGACTCCTGCTGTCCAAGGGGACGTAAACCTAAACTTTGATATACTAGCGACCAGACAGACAAATAAAAACAGACAGACAAACATTGGCAATTCAATTTTGGTTGAAAATTCTTCCAGATATACACATCTGGATCATAGCAGAAACACTGTACTGCCAACTTTTCTACAGGAAGTCCATTCTGAAATTTAATCCCTAACTGAAGTGAACAGAGTATACACAATCTACAAATGTGCTTAGTGTGCAAAATTGATACACACAAAAGCTCTGTTTTTTTACCATTCTTAAATGAAATAATTGACAAATCTTTGACAAAATTGACAATTGGCAAGATTTTAAGGCATGTCCTGTAAAAAGTGACACTGTTGAACATCATACATGGGGTTTCAGATATGTTTCATGCCAATCAAAGTAATGGTAGTTCACCGACATATCACAAGCAGCTACATGAACCATTGAAACACTACAAATAGTGATACTAAGTGGAAATAATTGGTGACAACCAGCTACATGAGCCATTTATTTATTTATTTGGGGTTGTGTGTCGCTTTCAACACTGTACAGGTCATATCACAGTGGGTAGTTGGAAGGGCAGAGGAAACCAGTACATACAGTTCGTCAGGGTTCTGTTACTGTAAACTGCCGACCAACGGCAAGCAACTACCAGCTTTCCCACTTGAGGCCATGCAAGGAACAGAACCCTGGTCTCAGAGGTGGGAGCGAGAGTGTTACCACTCTGCCACCGTGGCCCCTACATGAACACTTCAATGAATCATGGTACTGTTATCTTCATCATTGGTATCCTCCAGGGAGTAAATAAATCAAGTGTTCATGCATCTCGCATATCTCATTGTGACTCAGCAGATACTCATCTTTCAGTGGAACTCTGAAACAGGACAAACATACACAGCGGCAGGTTCAGAAGCAGTTAGAGAAGCTTCAAGGGCTTCCCAGGGCTTCATCTTCACGACCAGGTAAATCATATAAACCTGGCCTTGATAGATCAGGGGGCAATGATGTTAAAGTAGAAATTTCATGGACACATCATCATTGTGTTCCATCCCAAGCTGGTGGTTTAATCAATTATAAGGATTTATCACCACTTCAGTTCATGGTAGGATTTCTGGGCTGTATCAAAAAAGAAACTAGCAACTCAGTACAGAACAACATGCCTGAGTTCGGTAAGTCCCTCTTTCAGGTGGAAAAGGATAGAAACTAACTGGGCAACAGCACACCATGCTCTCTAGTTCATCTGCAAGATATCGAAAGACGCAAATGTTCATGGATACATCCAGTTGCTGTCAAAAAAGTGAGGATCCGCAACACAGCAAGAGTTATTGTAACTAAGAACAGTTCTAGTTCAACTAAAAGTGGTAAACAGTGTACTAGGGCAGAATCTGCCAGGAATTTAACAATAACAACTGCAAGCAGCGCTCGGATCATAGAGTGTGTGACATTATTATGAAACATTCATGTGCATATTGTCACAAAGAGGTAGGGAAGTTTTATAATCACAAAATTCAGGACTGTTTTAGAAGGAAACCCACAGACACAGCAAAAGAATCAGAGACTAGAAGCAGAAGAGTAAATTTTAATAGACTTTTCAACATTGGTAAACTTAAGAACAATACGATACATTTGTTTCAGATGTAAATAGTTGTAACAGTGGAAACACTGACTACAGAGTAGCCACAAATGATTAAGAATCTGTAAAAAGTAGCCTACAAAACTGGGTTCATGAAAGTTTAGTACACAATGAGTCCACTATTAGTGTTGATAGTGGTGTGTATTATTCAAGTGGTGTCAATGAGAGTGTTGACATGTCAAACACAGTTTACAGTGAAACTTTGTCAGAGACGTGTTTAATTAAGCAATTGTGTAATTGTAGGGATGATTTATTTATTTGGAGTTTTACGTTATGTACTGTAAACTGCCGACAAACGGCAAGCAACTACCAGCTTTCCCACTTGAGGTCGGGCTGGTCACCGAACCCCGATCTCAGAGGTAGGAGGCAAGAGTGTTACCAATTTTGGGATGAAAACATGCACTGGTGTTTTGTGCATAATAATATCAGTACTGAACACATGTTGTCGGTAAACAAGAACAACAACTTTGGTTTCATAAGTCATACATCAATCCCTACCCCTTTGTTTCTTCCCTCCCAAGTTATTGAAAGTGACAACTTAATTGAATGGGCTTTCATGGCACACCAGGTGGTTGCCACTTCCAATTGTCTAAATTGCAAAAGTGCCAGAATCAAGGTACCCACTGAGCTTAATATAAACAACTGGAGGTCTTTGTGTGGCAAGTATGAGGGTCAATTTTTACTTGATTATTTAGAATTGGGGTTCCCCCTCTTGATATTGATGTTATTTCCTCTTGACATTGATGCATACATTCAAAAAGTAATTAAACACAAAGTCATTGTGGGCCCATATGACAGTATACCCTTTGTAACACATTACTCCCCATTGTTGTCTAAACCAGGAGACACTAGGAGGGTCATTGTTAACCTTAGTGCACCCTATGGAAACTCAGTGAATGACTGCATCACCAAGATGCTGGTGACTTTGACTTACTGGTTTTAAAATGGAGAGATCACTCGTATCTGGATATAAGTATTCCTATATAAATGAAAACTGGCAGTGTTCTTTGCCAACGCACAACTAACGTCATATATCATATTATGGCGTCAAAAATGTGAAAGTCGTTAATTACTTGGATGATGGCATTTTCATCCATCAACATCATGGCGCAAATGCAGAATTCGACATTTAAAACTACCTTTTCAAGTTTCTAGGTATTCCTATTAACCCTAAGAATGATCATCTAAGAAGCAATTACAAAGTCTTCTAGGTAAACTCCTGTATATTCACAGATGTGTACCCCCGACTAGGGTGTTTGTGAATAGACTTTTGAATGTCTTCAGAAGTACTGAGGGACGCATTAAAGTCTGTGCAGAGATAAGGAAAGACTTAAACTGGTTTTCTGCACAAATTCAATGCTATCAATTATTATGTTTGATAGCTCTAGCCCAAAGTTGCAAGTATTTGTAGATGTTAGTCTCTCAGGCATCTGGGCATACTGGAAGTGCAATTTGTATGCCATTTCTAGGCATGTTCATGCCACGGCTGGGCTTAATATTACTCAGCTAGAGGTGTTAAATGTTTTGATTGTGTTGATAACCTTTGGGGATGTATGGAAGCATTAAGGTGTGGAACTTTACATTAATAACAAAGCACTTGTTTTTGCACTTCAGAAAGTCGGATCTGAGGCTTGTTTATGCAAGCAGTGGCCAGGTCAGTTTGGCCGGTGGCAGCAATAAAATACTTTAAACTAACATGCAGTCACATACCAGGTGTTGATAATGGTAAAGCGGATATTTTATCCAGAGTATTTGAAGGTAACTTAAGTGACCTGAAACAATTTGAGGAATGCATATGGTGGCCTGTGCAGGGACATTATTGTTATCCAAATATTTTTGTGTAATTGTAGGGTCACCATCTGAGAGGTTGCTGAACCAAGCCTATGACAGGGTGATCAAAGCTTTGGGTCCTCAAACTAGAGCAGTATATCTGTCCAAATTCAAACTATTTCTAGCATTTCTATTTTGGCGTTCATGGAATTTTAGCTCAACATGGTTCTTCAGCTCCCCCTTTGACCAGTTACATTTCAGCCATGCGTCATTTCTTCAAGACTTATGACTTGAATGATCAGCGTTTGAGTCACAGGAAAATATATCTTATTATCAAAGCTGTTTCAATGAACTTAGATTATAAACAAAGGTACAAGGTCAATTTCACCATTCCCGTACTACATACTACTACTGTCTCAAGGACATGTTTATAAAGCTGCCTTTCTGCTAGCCACTTTGGCTTTCTTAGACTGTCAAATTTAGCCCCCACTTCCCCATCCTCTTTTAATTCAACAAGCCACTTTCTACGTGGGGGTGTGATATTTAGCCCATGGGGGCACATGTCATTGTGAAATGGGCCAAAGCTATGAAAGGCTCTACGAAGTAACAAGTAGTCCAAATTTCCCTCCTTTCTTCCTCTCCATTGTGCCCAGTGCCATTCTTAATGCTCCCATGATTAGTGCTACCCTTTCCAGACTGGTGTCTAATATGGGTTTGAACCCATTTTATCACGGCTTTCATGCTTTTAGGAGATCTGCTATGTCTTGTGCAGCAGACCATGATGTTCCCTTACAAAATCTGAAAGCACGTGAAGGCTGGTCATCATCAGCAATCAATACCTGTATCAAATACATCACCAAAGCCTCCTCAACAGTAGCCTCTACCTTCCAAAAACTACTGCCTACATAACTCGGGTTTGGGCTTTTTGCTTCTTACTATGTTGTAATTAACTTACTAACTGTAAGTATAGATTTTTAGATGTGATATTGTGTAAGGCTTCTCCCAAACCTTGTAGTCATTCTTAACACCATCATAGAACTTAGGTAGCACCTGCTGGACTGTTTGTTGATGCAAAAGACCAATTGTTTTGGCATTTTATAGCTATATAATTTTCTTTTACTGAGAAATTAATTAGTGTTATTATTTACACCTACTTAAAATGGTCTTAAAATGGTGCTATGCGGTGTGGACATTATTATTCCATAAAAGCCTAATTTCTGAAAAGTACATGAATAGGTTTTCACAGTTTCTTCTGTTCAAGGCTGTCTAATATAATATTTATGCTATATTTTCTGCCTTTGTCTACATACAAGTCTATTAGCATTGATACCAAAAATTGTAAATTTTACAAAAGCCTTAATGATGGAAATTAATCATGGTAATTATTGAGAACAATGACCTTTTCATTCAATTTTTTGAATATAATGACACTTGCTGTTAACATGGAATAAAACGAAGGCTTACTTTCATTCACTGTACATTCTGATTTCAAGAAAATAGCAGCAACATGGCAAAGATAATTTACCTTCTGCTTATCATGTCTGTGATGACCATGAGTCACGCTATATTTAGTAAGTTATTTTATCAACATTTAAGCACTTCAGTAAAAATATAGGCAAAATGTTTACAGGCAAATAACATATACATACACATCTTTCTCAGAAATTAGGCTGAAAGAGTAAAATCCATCTGGAACACTGCTGATTTTGTAAAGTTTAATGTTGTTTAAATAAAATGTCTGGCCACCCGTTTTACAGGATTCTTAATTCCATAGTGTGTATCCAAATAGAATCTGTAATAACGATCGTTCATCTTGGAAAATATAAATAAAAAGTTTTTGTCTCCTTTATGTAAATGGTGTGCATTGTTTAAAATCATTTGATTATCTTTGCTTTGAATTACCTAAGTTAGATTTCATATATATGGAATATATACTAGTATATATATATAAACTCCATTGTCTAACGTCAGCTAGTAAGTGACCATTTATTTCTAAACCTTCCATCCATCTTTGTTTTACAATATATCAGTTTCTACCACAAAGCCAGATGAAACAACTGCTGGATGTTCAGAGTGTTGTACTCCTCCTGTGGATGAAGGAGAAGCCTTTAACAGTTGCATGATGGACTGTCTGAGTGAGTAAAATAACTATTTTCCTGCAATATCCACAAATGAAGTCATCTAAATGTGTAGGTTTTGCAAATTATGTTCAGGGAATTTCCCATATAGTTTTAAACAGCATTGATTAAAGAGATTATACAGAGATAGACAGTCTTACGAACAGGACAGTGACAACAGACGTGATGAGTTTCACCATTTGTCCATTATGACTGTCCTGTCAGTAAAACTGTCTACCCTGTACTGGGCACATCACAACACATTGGGTGCATGGCATCTAGGTGCTATACACAGTAACCTCTGTTTGAATTTAGGCACCAAGTTTGGTTTACTGTTAGTTGTTGAAGTGAACGGATGTACATACATTTAATTTTTAAAGGGAAATAAACGTTGTACATAAGCAATTTTATCAGGGAATTATATCAAAGTGTTGAACATTAGTCATTCACACTGGTGGAATAAGTGGTGCATGGAACATCACTGTGTCAAGTGCAACAGTCTTCACAGCAGACCCGTTGGAAGGAGGTGCCTTAGGGGAAGTATGGCTACTAACTTAACTCATTCACAAGCAATTATGGCTACTTCAGCAGTGGTAAGCACCAGTTTGAACATTGATTCAGAAATTAGTGATAACACACGAGCCCCTACCTCCAGTGCCACTACTTTAACCACAAGTACAGCTCAGGCCTTAGGCAATGGCCCTACGAGAACTGAAGAATTAATTTTGGCTGAATTACAAAGATAATGCAGTCCACCACATATACCTCTACTCCTAAAAAACGAAAAAAGTCCAGGCAGCCAAACAAAAGTAGGGAACAGTCCACGGCTGGTATTAGTGTATTGACAGATACACAAACAACCATTGATGACAGTATAATTGAAACTAATCAATTAGTGTCAACTAGCAGTAGCAGGAATGGGCCAACCATAACAATTGTCACCTCTGCGTCAAGTTTGTTCACCCAAACTAGTGCGGTGACTACGTCAGCCACAGGGACCATCAATGCCACTCACAAACCCACAACATACATGTCAGTGGCATCATGTCAGACAGGACATTACAGACATCATGTGCCTCAGATGACGCAGACTGGGGGTATCCAGATGATGACAAACCCAGTAGCCCACAATGAAAGCAGTCTGGTCACCACAGTTACGTCCAGGCCCAGTGTCGCGTTTTCCTTACAGCCACGAACAGTGACCACAAACAAACCCACAGACCAACTTTCAAGGGTTACAGATACAGCAGGAAGCGAGTGGAGCAATGCAGCACTGCACAAGTGTTAACCCTCAACCTCGTTGTGTGTGTGGAGGCCAAGCAGCAGGCACACAAGTGACACATTTGTCTCAAGGTGCATCCCAGGGTGGTTTGAACCAATGGACAAATGTGGTTACTCAGGGAACAACATCAGCAGGTGTGGATTCAGCAACACCCAAGCCAGATGACCAGGTACTTATTCCATCACTACAAGCACTTCGCTCAACAGCAGTCAATCAGGACTTGGTACAGAGGCACCTGGATGAACTTCACCAACAAGCTGCACCTCAGCAAACAGGTAACCCTTCCTCTACATAATCACAAGACACCTGTAATAAGCAGAATAGTAAAACAAAGGGCAAGAAGGAAAAAGTGGAGGTGGTATGGCCACAGGACTGTGCGTTCGTAGGACACCAACGTACTATACTCACATATGAGCCGTTAAATCAGTCTCAATTTGTGCTGGGATTCCTCAGGTCAGTACAGGAGGAGAATAACACGCTTATCCATAGTAACATGATCGAATATCTGACAGACCTCTTTCAAGATGTATGTGACATGGGGTGGCAGCCAGCAAAAGGTGCCCACCTGGTAGTAATGAGCAAAATGGAAGATGGTTTGGTCACCTGGGCAGACTTCAAAAAAGTAAGTAAAATTCGCAAGACCTATGTCCGGTCCAGTGTGGGAGCAAGTAACACCAATAATCCAGATCAGCACACAGGTTCAGTTCCAAGAAAGGGCTTCAGGAAGTCAAGCACTATTCCTTGCAAGGAGTTCAATGAGGGAAGGTGCACAAAGACATTCGGCCATGATGTAGGTTTGATCTCACATAAGCATATATGTGCGTTTTGTCTATGTACCTTCAATAAACAATACAATCATGCTGAAGCCAACTGCAACAAGAAGAGGTTACAAAACGGTCAAACAGCACTTCAGCAGTAAAACATAATCCACTGCTGGGTGCAGGTTCTAATACACATGTGAACATTAACATTAGTGTCAATGCAAGTAACAATGGTACATGTAAACAAGAAAAGAATGTATGTAAAACAGTAAAATGTGTGATATTTCAAAGTTATTTGTGCATGGCAAGAAGTCCAATGAATTTTGTGCAGATCCTGATGTTAACTCTCCTTCAACCCCAGGTTCAGGTAGCCCCTCCCCTTCAATCACGTTCCCAGACTTGGGTCAAAACTATTGGGCCAGTGTGCCTAAATCTCAGCTGTCAAAGCTAGATGTCAGAACCATTGTAAACAAATGCAAAGATCTTGAGTTGTACATTTCATAACAAACTCAACTCACAGGATTTATCCCTCTTTCTCCATTGCAATTTCCTCACATCAGGAACTGTACAAAATGTCAAGTTGAGAAACAATGGCTCCACAAGCCCATAGAGTTGTACAGAAATGTTAAAACCTTTAACTGCCCCAACTTTATGGGGGCTAGAGTGCAAGTTAACTTTGATATGAATGTGGATTTGATTGACAAGTTGGCTGCGTCCTATTGGGATTGGCAGCTGCCACTTTTCCTGAGATATGGATTCCCCATGGACTTTAGGGGTACCCAAAGTGATCTCAGGAATGATGGCAGTTGCCACGCTTCTGCACGTGATCACCCAGATCATGTGAGCGCTTATCTGGATGATGAAATAAAACATAAAGCCATTTTTGGTCCTTTCAAAAATATGCCCTTTGGAGGTCACACTCACATCTCCCCTTTTATAACTCGAAATAAACCTGACAGTGACAAAAGGAGAGTCATCACTGACCTCTCTTGGCCACACGGGGCCAGTGTGAACCATCACACAGAAACTAATGAATATCGAGGGACCGCTTTCAAATTAAATTACCCTTCAGTTGACACGTTTATAGAGCGCCTTGTTAGCCTGGGCAGAGGCTGTCATATGTTGAAAATTGATTTGTCCTGAGCTTTCCGCCAATTGAAGATGCATCCAGCAGACTATCCATTATTGTGCCTTAAGTGGCAGGGCTCGTATTATCTGGATACTGCCTACGCATTTGGCCATAGGACTGGATCCATGGGATGTAGCCGTTTGAGCGATTTTTTAAGGTATTTACACTCAAAAAATGGTTACTACTTAATGTCCTACGTGGATGATCTTTTGGGAGCCAAAATCCCTAGTAAAGCAGTTGCCAGTTATGGGACTCTATATAAACTTCTCCAGGATCTTAGAATCCCTGTTAGTAAGTCAAAATTGTGTCCTCCCTCCACAAAAATTACATGTCTAGGAATAGAGATAGACTCGGTACAGGCTACTTTATCAGTACCAGACCACAAGTTACAAGAAATTCTACAAAGTTGCAAGGATTTCGTAAAGTACAAAACATTTACAAAGAAACAGCTTCAAAGCCTAATAGGCTCGCTGATGTTCATTCACAAGGTTGTCAAGCCTGCGAGGTATTTTGTCAAGAGACTGTTAGAAACCCTAAGGGGTATGAAAGACATTGAACATATGAATCCAGAAATCATTAAAGATGTCAAGTGGTTTCTAAACTTTCTCAAGCTTTTTAATGGCACATGTTCTTACATCTACCAACCGTCTAATTGTACTGATGTTATTGAACTTGACACCTGTCTGACAGGCCTTGGAGGAAGGTTTAACAATCAAGTGTATAAATACCAATTTAGAAACAATGAAGTGCCCCAATCATTTTCCATTATTCACCTGGAAATGTGGAATGTGTTAGTTGGTACACGACTATGGGCTAAACAATGGTCAAACAAAGTGATTGTTATCAAGTGTGATAATGAGGCAGTGGTCAGTGTGGTCAACACAGGTGTCACCAGAGACAATGCACTTGCTGCTTTTGTACGCAACATATGGTTAATCACTGCCTCACATAACATTAAGTTGAAATTGCGACATATTCCAGGTATTCAAAACGAATGTGCAGATCTGTTGTCAAGATGGTGTCAAATCAAAAATAATGAATTTAAGTTATCATGTCATGTTAGTAACCCAGTATGGGTCCAAGTTCGCAGCATTCACATGTTTATTGACACAGACATATAACCGAGTTCACATTGGATGTTTTACTCTTGTCCTTACAGGTCACAATGCAGTACACGACATCCTCATTCACAGAGCTGCCTCCCGTTTACAGCAAGCCTTTTGACCAAAGACAGTTGCTGCTCATCTCTCCCATCTCAGATTATTTTTACAATTCTCATTGTATACTCATTCCCCTTTCCCCCCCTCTTCCCCCTCCTCTGTCCTTGCGTTTATTGAATTCCTGCAGTTCAATGGCCTCTCTCCTTCCTCCATTTCTACCTACATCCACTCCTTACATTCAAAATTCAAAAATTTGGATCTCCCCTCTGCCCCCCTGTATCACCACTCTGTTTCCCTTATGCTTAGGAGTTTAGCACTCAACATCCCCCACATCCGACGGGTGAAAGGAATCTTTGATATCCCCTCTCTCTTGGCCATTGTAAAGGCTTGTGATTCCCTGTCCTTGGGCTTTATATATTCCCCCTTGTTTCTTATAGCCTTTTTTGCCTTTTTAAGGCTCTCCAACCTTGTACCCACGTCCTCCTCCACCTTTGACCCTCTTGTCCATCTTTGCAGAGGTGACGTTATTTTTGAACCACACTTCACTACCCTTGTAATAAAATGGTCCAAAACCCTCCAGCTTACCTCCCAATTTGCCACTGTACAAATCCCTGTCCTGGGTACCTCCCCCTTATGCCCCGTGGCTGCCTTGAAGAACTTGTTTAAAAAATTTCCCCTCCCACCCAATCCCCCTTTGTTTGCCATCCCCCAAGGCCCTTCCTTTTCAGTACTTACCCAGAGTCGGGTTAGAAAGACCCTTTCAGCCATTTTGTCCTCCTTACACATTGACCCCTCCTCCCATCCCTTTCATTCATTTCGACGCTCTGGGGCGTCACTCGCCTTCAACTCTGACATCTCTCTACAAGCCATCCAACATCAGGGGACTTGGTCCTCGGATGCAGTTTGGAGTTATATTGTAGCCAATCCCCACCACCAATCATCTGTCTCATCTACTTTCCAAACCCTCCTACATCAACAATAATACTTGGCATTTGGGTGGTTGTACAGTCAGTAATACAAACCCCTACAGTGGTATCAATGTTAACAAATACAGTTAAACATGTTTTCAGTTAAAATGTTTCCTGTCACAAAAATGTTACAAAAATGTTGGCATATTCCTGGTTGGCGATTAGGGTCAACCTCAGTCAACTATATATCCTTGTCTTGTGCACAGTAATTAAAAATATGTGCCTGCAAAAAAATTATTTAGTGTAACCTTTGTTTTAGTAACACCCCTTTTTAGTTAGTTTTAATTATAGTAGTATAGTTTTAGTAGTAACATACATGTTAGTTGTACTCATGTGTAACTCTGTGTATTTTGTAGTCATTGTATGTGCACTTGTGTGTACTTTGTATTTATTGTTAATAAAATAATTTTTTTCCCAACTCTTGTCTTGGCCCTTCTCCTTGGCTTGGTATGAAAAGGTATAAGAAAGAAGTTCACACATATTTGACAAGATCCTTGTTATCCTTGTTGGGAAATGCACAAAAGTTACCACATTCTCTACACTAGAAGAAAAAGCAGGTACCTAATCATATGTTAATTTATATACATTATTTTAATTTTATATTATTTTATATTATTTATGTACATCCACATAAGCTTGCAGTAGTTTATTTCAAAGAGATCTAGCAACTGTTATAACTAGTGATCTCAACGGGTATCCGGATATCCGGGTACCCGAACCCTGAATATTTACCCGAATCCGAAATCACATACCCGAGTACCCGAAACTACTGTCAATATCGCCCACTTTGGCTGACGAGTACAGACATATCTCGACTTCATAAATTCATCTAAAAATGAAGATATTTAATTAAAATACACAAGAGTAATGTTTTCTCACCCTTATACACCACTTATAGTATTTTATTTGTCTTTTATTTTGGTTGTTTATGCACTGTCAAATGCCGATACCCTTTGAAAATCGTCAGTATATTAACACAGTTATGTTATTCCGAGTACATGAAATATTGTGTATATTGCCTATATAGTGATATGCACACCTTAATAAAATAAAAGTACGATATTTTTAAACAGTAGTTCATAATTTAGCATCAATTAAGTCCACATACCTGTCTGAAAAAAAAAAAAAGTTTCAATTCCGAAACTACATTCGAGCAACAGTTAATGCTTTACTGAGAGGTCATGTGACTCCACTTTTACGGACACTGCAATAAACAACCGTGTTTTGAATGTACAGAAATCTTTTCTTGGTTAACATTTCTTCTGTGTTGTACTGTTTTGAATGCAAAAATGGTGGCCGACGAGATATAAAGCAAATGGTTGGATCCCATTATTTCTGTAAGTTTTAAGTTTGTAAACGTGGAGATTTTTGTAGAATCACCTATTATCGCCCATCGGTGCGAGTACCCGGGTACCCGCCCGCTGAAATCCATACCTACCCGGTCCCACCAAAAAGGGTATTTTGAGAACACTAGTTATAACCTTATTTTTGAATATTGGCATTGATAATGAATGTACCCAAAGTTGACAATTCATTCCAGATTTTAATGAAACCTTGCAGAAGAAAACAGTTAATATTTCAATATCTTTTCTTGTGTCCATTTGGATAATAGCTTGAAACAGTTTGCATTTTTACCTACATTATTGTTACAGACACACCATGACCTTAAATCACTGCAAGTTTGGATGGTAAAAGTGTATACGGTCAACTAAATCACTGTAGACGACTGTGAAGAGGACAATAATTTATTTTGGAGTTTGCATAAATTGATTTGTTATCTTTTAAATTGGATTTAGTTATTGAATTTGTTTTTTTTTTCACTGACTGATACCAATATCATTAGTGAAATGAAGTTAAATATTCTGTCTTTGTTCTTTTATCGTAGAAATGTATAAAATCTCTGTCATATTTGAAACAGTATCAAGTAAATCATAATGCCAACACTTGATCAGAACAAACCAATTCAACACTGGAAGTGACACAACTGTAAAACTTTTGACTCTTTAAATTCTTTTAAACTGTGTCAGCCTGTGTTGCCATTAATCAAGAGATAATGTGGCGGGGGGAAGTCTGGTCCTGCCTGGTCTTACTTTCATATCCTTGCATCTTAGGTGAGGTAAGGGGGTGGTTCAAAATCTGATGAGGGAAGCGGGGTAATCTGTTTCTACGTATCCCAAGTATCCAGTTTATCCCTGTTAATAGTATTTGTAAACTGTGAAAGCTAAATGTGAAGCAATATGCATATTTTTCAATATCTGTGGATCTTTGATTATAATGGTTTACCTGCATCACCTGGCAATAATTGCTTAAGTCATGAATTGGTTTGTATATGCCAAATAATAGCTATATGTCCAGTATGATCTTAAGTGTCGAAAGAGATGTCAGCACAAATTTTAAACTAGCTTTCAATTGTACAAGTGTCTGATATGAATGCTCAAGGGTCCACGGTGGCTTAGTGGTTAGCAAGTTTGGCATCTACTCACAGGCTGTCACCTCTGTATGGGTCAGACTCCCACAAGTTACAATGTTGAGAACCTGTCCTGATATGACCCTGGCTGTTGAACGGGACGTAAAACCCCAATGCTCGAGTAAATTGTATGGTTCTAAAGTTAATTTTTCTTGTATAATCAAATATAAACAATCTATTGTGTACATATGGTCTTAATATAGGTCTGAGATCGTTGCTATTTCAGGTGAAAAAGATGTAGTGGAATTTAAAAAACATTCCAAAAGCAATTTTTAAAAACATCTTTAATGAAAGATTCAATTGGTGTCCTCTATAGCTATGCTGTGACAGGATTATTCATAAGACTTAGCTGAGCCAAAAGGCTCAGATTTGAGCCAGTGGCTCAGCCTGAGACTGGGCTAAGTCTGAGACATTTCATGAAATCCACCCCTGAATTTCCCTCTCTTGCTCTGCAATAGCTACATATCACAAGGACATGTCAAAGGACACATGTCCTTTTGCCTTTTGCCCATACATATGTCCTTTTTGTCTCCAGACTTTGATGACATTGACAACACTCCAATGGCTAAAAGGACACATGTCCTTTTGGCTTTTGGCCATGCATATGTCCTTTTGTCTCCGGACTTTGATGACATTGACAACACCTGTGCATTCCGAATTCCCTCTTTTGCTGTCCAATAGCTAAAAGGACACATATACTTGTGGCTTTTTTCCATACATATGTCCTTCTTGCATCAGACTTTCAGGAATTGTGGCACAGAGTAATGACTATTTTTCTGCTCACTGAAGTTAAGTGGCAATGGGGTATGTTAGGTGACTGTCTCAGTTCGGGACCAGCTGTAGTAAGTTGGAATATATTTCTGTCACGAGACTTTCGTAAATTCTAGTGCACTACTCGTGCCTCTAATGGCTTTGCACTTGCGCTAGGGGGACCAAAACACCTTTGGGCCTTGTTCAAACCTAGGAGCAAATGCCAATTTTGATGTGCTTTCAGCAATTTCAGTATCCTATATGTGTCCTCTGAGAAGAACCCTTGACCAATTAAAACATTTAATTCTTGGCAGTGCATGCAGACAACAGTTTTCATGTTTGTGTTTCTGAATTCATAAATATGTTTTTGTTTTCAGGGATAGAGCAAAATTAGGCAGCAAAGTCCAGGTACAGTACTTACAAGTGCATTCAGTTGAATAATTCACTGAAGTCAAACAAAAATTTAACATTAATTCAATATCAGATTTGTATGCACCTTTTTTGTTTCCAACATAATGATTTTGTTTCTCTTTTTTGTGGTTATATGATATTAAGGAATGAAATAAAAGTAAATTATGCTGTCCCGATTTGTTTTTGTTTCTGTTATACAAACACGTGACAGCTTTTTAATGCTCTATGCAACACAGAGTACACACCATCACATGGCAAGCCACCTGAACATGCTAAACACTGTGCTAATAGTGATACCAAACAGACAAGTGGCTTCTTCCACACATTGTATTGTAATATATTGTGTATTTATACTCAGCACAATATCTCCAAATACTACAGGACTGAAAGCATTATTTAACCCGACTGCACAGGTACAGCCCCAACTCACAAGTAACTGACTTTCTCCTAACTGAAAGATAGAGGCTCAAGGATGAACATTTATCAATGTCCTTGAGGTTCTTTAGCCTGCCACTGGGGATAGGACCCAATGATAGACGACAACCATTTTAAGTGGTTGCAGTATTCTGTACAAATTAAAAATCCAGAAATAATTTAAAAGCCACTACTATGATAGCCCTAAAATAAAGGAAACCAAAGCTTGTTTAATTTGTTCTTTCTAGCCAAAATCAAGCTCAGTACTAGCATGATATGAGACATAGGTGGCTTGTATATGGTTTATCGACACTTTTTGTTGACAAAAGCATGCTACAATAAGGCTTTCTCCAGGGTATAACTTCCTTAATGAATATAGTAATTGGTAGTTATGGCATTTAGTAATTATACAATTGCTTCTTATTGAGAAAATGTAGTGATAATTCATTAATGTTTAAAAATAATCTATACAATTTGATGATATAAAGCTACCACTTTCTGTACCATTACAAGAAAGGGTAGTTTCCTAATCATATGTTTATATTTAGATATACCCATTATTTAATTTATCCACACAAGCCTGCTGTAGCTTATTTCAAAGAGATCCAGCAATTTTAATAACCTTATTTATGAATGTCTGCATGGCCAGAAAAGCAATGGATGTACTCAAGGTTAAAAATTTAATCCAAAGTTTAGTGAAAACATTAGAAATGTCAATGTCTTTTCTTGTGTCTACTCGGATAATAATTTGAAACAGTTTGCACTTATACCTATATTAACTATATATTATTGTTACAGACACACCATGGACATAAATCACAGACTGCAAGTATAGATGGTAAAAAGTGTATATGGTTAACTAAATCACTGAAGTCACTGTGAAGAGGACAATAATCTACTTTATATTTTGCATAAAGTGATGTATTATCTTTGAAATTTAAAGATTTAATGATTTAATTAGTTCTTTTTGACTGATATCAATATCATTGGTGAAATGAAAATAAATCATCTGTCAGGTATTTTTCTTTGCTTCTTTTATCACAGGAATATATAAAATTTGTATCATATTTTAAACATTATCAAGTAAAAAAATCATCACACCGGTATATTTCCACAACAAACTAATTGAACGGCCACCTTTTTCATCGACTATAACTAGTATCAGTAAGTGACAGTTGACCATGTGAGGAATTCAAAGTAGAAAGTCGTAATGAACAGTTAATGAGTGAGGCCATGACCAAAGGTCAAGTTTAAGGCAAAAGTTCATTGGGGTGCCCAGGTGTTACAAGACAATGGTTTAGAGCAATTTTATCTGTGTTAGTGTACTACTTCAGCAAAATGCACAAAGTCAAAATTTCTTGCAAAGGATAAATTTTAAGAGAAATTATCATACATCTAGCAGGACTAGCCTGCAATGACTCTCATAGTATATACATATTCCTCTTGCATTATAAGTATGTAATACAACAAGAAATCATTCTGTTTGTTTGCCATGAGTCAAGATCACGAGGGGACACCCTAGTCCTGCCAATTCCTAGTTAAAACAATAATGTATATCAATCCTATTATGCCCCTTTCACACTACAGGCAGTGTCCTGTGGTTAGAGGTTTTTCTCGGCAGTGGAACCGCCCTCAGGTCATCCAATTTTGTTTGAGCTTTTTACACTACAGGTGGATGGCCACTGACCGGACACAGTTTTTTAACCATCAATAACAGTAGGATGACAGTACTACAAATGTTGGTCACTGAGAAGAAACCCCAACTCACCTTTGGTAGCCATCACTCGAACACGTGACAAAACGACCAATACCTTAGCTCACCTTATGTCTCCGTATTACACCAAAAGACGACCTAATCACAACCTTATGTACACTGTGGATCACACCTTCGGTTACCATAGCAAGAAATTTATATGCGCATGCATGAAATCACCTGCGCATGCCCGCAGTACTGAAATCAGAGACAAAAATGTTAAACAGTTTAAAACTTCTGTAGGATGCGCAAGGTAATCAACAGTTCACTACTGACTTGCAAGGTCGTATACAGATGTCAGACAGTGATACAAGGACAGGGACGCTTCTCCACCTGTAGTGTGAGAGGGGTATAAGACAACTCCCATGCTATGGAATAGAGACAGGGAGTCCGGATTAGTATGTCCAATATGATCCCAGCTGTTAAACAAGACATCAAAACAAATTTGAAACTAATTTTCAGTGGTAAAAGTGTCTGATATGAATGCCAACAATTTGTGCTTAAGTTATTTTTCTTGTTTAATAAGGCAGAAACAGCAAATCCAAGAACAAGGGGGGCTCAGGCTGGTACTGCCTATCCTTAGTTAAAACACTAATCTATGTTACTCCTAAGTGACCTCCTTTCATGGACTAGAGATAGGGAGTCAGGATTAGTGAGTTTCAAGCAAAGTCTGTTTAAGCAATTACGTGGTGACATACATGAACATTCGAAAGTTTAAGGTGGTCCTACTTTCATATTCTTTCATCTTAGTTGAGGTCATCCTAAGGAGATAATTCTGTAGGGAGTAATGGGGTAACCTGTTGGTGCCTATTCCTAGTTTTACACTGAACTTTCTTAATATGAGGAGTACTCTACCTTCCCAGCATAAGAAGGGGATTATAGTCAGTGAGAGTCGTTAATCATAAAGGGGGGGGGGGGGGGGGTCCTGGGTAGTCCTGGTCCTGTCTCTATCAACTACAACACTAACCAATATCAACCTGGGGAGAAGTCCCACTCTCCAAGATAAAAGGTGGAAGGGGGCAGGGCTAGTGAGAAACATACACAAGCAGCTAGATCTAATTATGTTTATTAGACGGTAGGGTTGGTGGGTTCAAATTCCAACTGATGATCTTAGGGTGTCTAGATGGGATTTGGCATTATGGTAATCGGTAGATACTTAACAAACACCAGTGTTTATTGCCAGAGATATCTATAGAATACCTGAACTTTGATTAAAATAAAACCAACTGCTACGTAAGCTTTTTCACTGGGTCATTCTGTTAGTCCATAAAGGGAGGTCCCAGAGCACATTTGACATAAAATAGCTCTTACTCAGTTACATATACAGCTGTGAAAATGTGCCACTGGAGTACTGGAGTTACGAGTGATATAATCAAGGGTGAAATGTTAAAGTAGCTCTACCTCATTTAGCTATGGGCCTACAGATTTTAAACTTATCCAGACCACAATAGATGAAAGTAGCTAAACAACAAATTTAAGAAAAACATGGTTGCAGTAACAGTGATGAAGATAAAAAGCCATCTGAGCCATTGTTATTTCCACGCTTGACGCATTTCTCTTCCACAGTCTAAAAATTTGGTTTGCTAAAAAAACCCAGATAGTACATAGCAGGAGAATGACTAAAATAGGGAAAGGACATTTCTGAAATGATACATACAGTGATGATTTCTGAAAAAAACATGCACACTATATCCAGTTACCTAATGGCTTTGGAGAGAGCTTATTCCAACAGAATTCACCAGATGCTTGGAAAGAAAAGCAACATCTACTTGTTTCCATTGACCTTTTTTGAGGGGGAACAGAAAGGCAATTATTTTTGCCTAAATCAACGAAGTAAGACAATGGGTTGAAAACATGTGGGTATGCAGTTTTAATTCTGATTTATCTCATCACCATATGTTTTCTGCAATGTGTTTTCATTGTATTATATCTAAGCCAAAAGTTTGGTCATATATCGTTTCTAAAAGCTTGGGACTTATTCACAATTGATCACTGATTGATCATCAACGTTTGTCATAACTACTAAGACCCTGCTTCTTACATGTGAGCAGCCTGAGGTATATTCAGCTGGTTCTGGTCAGTGTTAGCTGTGATGAAATGGTTTATTTCATCCAATATCAAATACATTGTCCTGACTTTCGGAAAATTTTGCTGTGACTAAAAAAAGAAAAAAAAAAATGAAATAAGTACCAAGTAAGGGACAAAATTATTTATTTTTATTTCATTCTTCCAATTAATAACAAAAATTAACGAATAACACAGATCAATTTAATCCTTTACATCTGAAACATATGATGCATTGATTTATGTAGATAAAATGTCAGATGATTCTAGTTTTATCCTATTGTTTTGTTGCATTTCTTGGTTACGTCCAGTCTTCAACCTGTCTAACCTCTCAATCGGGCTGTAGAAAGAGATCAAAAGATAATGCTGGTTGGTATTAATACTGAATGTTGAAAGAGATGTTTCATAGTATCTGTGTACTGTGGTGAAGCTACACTTACATCCAGCCATACCAGTAAAAACACGTTCGGGTCCCACATTCTTTTATGAAATTTACTGCCATGGTCAGTCTGTTGGGAAAGTAGAATGCTTTACAAGGACATCTTATTTACAAAGTAAATAAATCTTGTGGCCTAGATGCATTTCTGTTGTTTTTACAGTCACGCAGTAAATATTTTGCATACCAATTTCTTATCTATGGCCATGGCATGCTCTCTGTGTTATACAAATACATACAGAAGATCTGCGTTTTACTTGCATTTCACGTGAGTGCAACGTGGGTGTTACTTTAAGGTTAGTCCATTTTTTTGCTGTGGTCAGCATGTATGTGCATGTATGTCGGGATGCAAGAGAGGTTTCAGATACAGAGTTTCATGAACTGGACACAGACACACCCTTTGTCTTTTTGACTAAATTTTGGATTGGATTATTTATCTTGAGCCATATAACAACATGGCAATTGCTATGTTATCTATGTTATCTCCTTCAAATCATAAAACTTCATTACTCAGTTGTGATATGTTATCACTGCATATGTTAAGCATAGCTAGACATTATTCTCTGTATAAACTATTCAGTCTTTAACTAGGTTCTAGTAGAAGCCTCTCGTAGAAAGCTCAGGAAAACCATAAATAAATTATTTCTCACTTAAAATCACCGTCCTTACATGTTAACAGAGCAAGTTGATTTTATAACAATAGAACACCAATTTAACAGCTGCCATTTTATTTGTTACAATAGTGTACATTTTGAATTATTTTTGAAATAATTTACATTTCAAAACCTGCATGATGGATTTTATATTGAGCAACATAGTTCAGTGTATTGTTCTGCACAGTTAAATGAATATTAGAAGCAAAGTTAAACCTATTTTAAGAAACCATATTTGTACAAGTCATGCCTGGTCATTTAAAGGTAATATTTTGTATCTAAATCCCAAAAGAGTTTTTCTTGAAACACACATCTATTTCATTTCATTTAAAAATGCTGCCATAGCATAGATATGTGCTAATTATTCATGTACACCACTATTCCAGGACAAATTCACAAAATGTCTCAACTCAAAAGCTAAAGATTCAAATTACGATATTTTGCTCAAATTTTGACACCAGAGATTTTTGTCTATTCTGGCATTCTTTATAAACATTAGAGCTTAATTTTCAATCACTTTTCCAGAGTGGTTGTATCGAAATTGTGCCCTCGTTTGATTGACAGTTAAACTGTCAGTTTTAGTTGAGCAAAACTAATGTGTGTAAAAAAGCTCTCAGATGTAAGACAGATATGTTTTGAATAAAAATGGACAACTTTAGAAGGTCAGACAGCTTGTTTAAAAACACATTATAACATTGTATACAATACTTTTCTCTATGCTTGCAAATTATTTGGTCACATCACCTACGCAATGTGTTGGAACACAACATGAACGTCTCAGTTGATAAAATAGACAACAAAGTAATGTTGAATTGCCCAGCTAAGTTAGTTATCATACTTACTCAAACAGTTGATCATGCAGCCATTAAAAGCTTCTCCTTGATCTACAGGAGCAGTACAGCAGTCTGAACATCCAGGAGTTTCAGTAGTTGGTTCATCTGGTCTTACTGTAGGAACTGAAACATGATAAATGAAAACTATTTGTAAAAGTATAATAATGTGGATTTTTCATAGAAATTATACAACTGATATATTTCCGTTATACTTAGGTTAGAACATTGTCATGTTCAATTATTTTTTTTTTCATTTTAACTGTATTTGTGCCTTATTTTGTAAAAACCCCCAAAAATGACATTTTGCTTACATAGATTGTAAGCTTTTTAAAACAGCAATAACCAAATGGTTTTGAATAATAGACTGGTTCACAATACAGCGTATGAAAAGAACCTCGGCAAAAAATGTTATTTCAATTTGCGGTTGATCATCATATGTATAAATTCCTGATGAAAGATGCAAAACATAAAGTAGATATATCACATGCAGCAAAATAAATTTTTCACATAGTTCAAAAGTGTCACAAAATGATATAAAGCTTACTAGCTGTGGCCTGTATCATGGTGCCCATCACTGACAAAATTAGCAGGAAGTATAACATCTTTACCATGTTATAGGTATCCCTTCCAATAAATGGAATATCTGACAGATGCATGCTTTTAAATACAATTTCTGACAGCAAATGTTACAATTACTCCCAAAAATCCCTTTATTCTTAATAAATACAATAATTATTTCCTATTGAAAAAAACTCTATTAAATTAATTTTCACTGTTAAATATAAGATCTCAATGGTAATGATTCTGCCCGTAGAAAAGGTTGAATTAAACAGGTACTCACTCAGAATTTTGATTCAATAAAGACTTTGTATCTTTTGAGTCAATGTATGGTGTCAATTTCAATTGGGTGATTAGTAGGTAAAGGAAATGAAAATTATTGTTTTCAATAAATAACGTAGTTAACTTTCAGTAATAGAAAGCTACAGCACTACTTCAAAATACAAACAAAAGGACCACAAACAAATATAAATTAATCTCAGGTACTATTCAAATGTCTTTGTGTGCCCTCTGTTGAAAGTCAATGACTGAAACCATTTATTTAAGTAGAGCTTTGTATGTTATATTTATACTTGATGCAATATTTCCCGGACTCAAGCGCTTTTTGACAATCACATTTGCACAAGTACAGCCTATGCTGTCACAAAGCAGAGTTTCACCTCACCCAAAGACATGGGCTCAAGGATGACAATTTATAAATGTCCTTGAGGTTATCTGAACCACTCTCTATCTGCCTTCGCCTGGGTTAAAAATCAAGTCCTCTGTGTTTATGGGTGAATGTGTTACCCCTTTAGGCTACTGTGGTAGATAGTGTGTAGATATTTAGATAACATCTCTTAAAGTAGTAGGCAATTATACTAAAACCGTTGGTTAAATTATTGAATAAATTCCTGAATTTTTTTTAACAAAAAGCCTCCTATTTTGTTATTGTTTTTTTTTCCTTTGGCTTAGACTTACTTAGACTTAGTTCGTCCCAGTTCCAGTTGGAACACTAGGCAACAACTAATCCTCATGTTTTGTAGGTCTTGTTATATTGTTCTTCTCAAGGTGCTGACTGGTCTGCCCATTTCTCTTTTGCCTCCAGTTGGTATCCACTCTAGTGATGATTAAGGTAGTATTTCTTCTGACATTCTTAAGATGCGACCCATCATTTTCAAATGATGTTCTTTCACAATTTCACTCAGTTTCCGTTGTGAGGATGTTTGACGTACAACATCATTTGTAATATGAATCTTGCCACAATATTTTGCGCAGTTTCAGTAAATATCTGTGGTGGAATACATTAAGCTTGTGGAGTGAGTTGTTGTTACTCTCCCATATCTTGCTGGCGTAAATAGCCACAGGTATAACAATAGATTTGTACAGGCTCAGTTTTCTTTCATAGAGATGTGATTTGATGTTCATATGGAGAAAGAGATGCTGCTTCATTCAGTGGACATGAGATGTCCCGTTCAGTGACACCCTTGTTCAAGATGCTGCTTCAGAGACAGGTTAAAATTTTTACTTATTATTCTTCCCGTTGTTTTACTTTAAGAGCCATTGGTTGTCTCTCCTTCACTGACATTACCTTGGTCTTTCCAGTACTGATCCTCAGACCAACTTTGGCTGTTGTACTTGCCAGATTATTAGTCATTGATTGTAGAGAATTAGAAGTTTCACCCAATAAGGCTAAATCATCTGTGAAATCCAACTCAGTGAGATGTCTGGTGTTCCAGGGAATTCCATATTAAGGATCAGATGTGGCCTGACACATGACAAGGTCAATGGTGAGGAGAAACCACATCAGTGAAATAGTACATCTCTGTGATACTCCAGATGAGATGTTAAAATAATATGTGAGGCCATGGTTTGTTGTTATACAACAGCTGGAATTCAAGTACAGGTTTTTGAAGATGTTGATGTACTTTTCTTGTATGTCATAAATCTTTGCCATTTTCCCCACTGATTCTCGACGAATGTTGTCAAATGCTTTCTTAAAATCCACAAAGTTGATGAAAATATTCTGATTAAACACACAGCTTTGTTCAATAATGTTTCTGAGTGTTAATATTTGCTCACTGCACAATCTTCTACTGTGGAATCCTGCTTGTTCTTCTTGAAGTCTTTTATGAAGGTCGTCTTTCAAAAATTTTTGACAGTCCAAGATTAATGTGGTGTCATCAGCATATTGTGAAATGTTTATTTCAGTATTATTCAAATTTATACCTCTTATGTTTTTATTTTGAATAATCATATAGCTTAAGATTTGAGCTCAGAAAATGAAAAGATGGAGTAATTGGGTCTCCTTGTTGGCATCCTCGTTCTATATTAGTGGGAGAAAACCTGATTGGATGACATAAGCTGTAATATTTGTTTTGAAAATATGAATCCATCTCATGAAGAATTCCTTAAAATTAAAGAATTTTAGGGTTTTATATAAAAAAAAATCCAGGACACTGACTTGAAGGCCTTTTAAAAATCGATAAGCATTAAGAGCCCTGGGATTGTTTGCTTTTCACTCTCATGGAGAATATCATGGACAAGACGTACATTTTGCCCGATATATCTTCCTGTTAAGAAACCTTTTTGGGTTTTTTTGATATAAGATTGTCTAGCTGCGATTTGAGTCTAACAGCAATACTGGCTGAATTTATTTCTTAGATTCTAGATAAGAGTAATATTGGCCCCAAGTTTTAAAAAAATATTCTTTGCTTTAGTGCCCTTGGGTTATTGGCCCTAAGTTTGTGAATATATTCCTTGCTTTAGTGCCCTTGGGTACGCATGTTTAAGGGTTTTGACATTTCCCCCATTTCATTACTTTCGTTCAAATCTCCGCAGTCCCCCCACCCCCGGAAGTCAGTGACAGAACACAGTGGAGGAATTATTTGTTTATTATTATATAAATACATGATGACAACTATAACTAAAAATATGTACAGTCCATGAACAGTATACAATTACAGAGCTAACACTTATAAATATTTACATTTACTAAATAAAGAATTACATTTACTGAGTAAATACAGTGACTATGAATGTAAATAAGATTAATTGGTAAGTTATCACATACAACAGAATGGAGTTGAACCCAGGGCTGATGAATGACGATCTAAGGGATCCAAACCCAGGAGACCAGAACCCAAGTCAACCACTAGTGCCAACTAGTGAACCAATAGGCCAGAATGTTGACTGATATGCTAGATAATATACCTAAGAGGAGATTATTCACTGATGTAAGAGATCAGCCCTAAATAAGTATGCATTGAAATTTATTTATATAATATAATCATATGTATATAATCTAAAACTCTCTATATTAAAATAAAACCCAACTAAAAACCTAAAAAAATGCAATTAAAGGGGTTTAAAAAGGGACGGGAGGGAGGGCAGTAAAATATTTCATCCACCCAGTTCATTCACAAATCTTTACAAAACTGGAGGGAAGTTTAAGTTTTGGAGGGAAATAAGAAGGGGGGGGGATAACCTCTGACCCCAGAGGTCAGCCATTGAGAGTGAGCCACACATCCCTGCTGCAGCATCAGTGAACCCCACAATGATTTGAGGTAGACCACAAGAAAAACCTCCACAATCCCTGGCTTCCCGGGGTGTGGGGCTGACAACCGTGATGCCTGGACACCACTTATGATAATAACCTAATAACTTGGTCCATCTTTCCGCATTGAAAGAGACTTCTCATATCCCAAGATGAGATTAGTATAGCAGGAACATTTGTTTTAATTAGCCAATTGTTTTTACCAGCCAATTTGCTTGTGGAGCCTTGATCTTTTCGTCTATTCTTTGCGTTTTCTCAAAATAAATATGTAATTCCAGGGAGAAGTTTAAAACGTCTCTACAGAGGTAGGAGAAATGGTGCATTTGACTTACCCTGGCCCATCAAAGTAGAAAGGGGTCACAGTTGTATATTTAAGTCCAATCAACATATTGTGCCATATCGTGCAAAATATGTCAACAATTTCCATATCTTACCATCATTTCACCCAATTGCAGAAATAGGAATAATAGCCGACAAACTATGGTACATGTAGAATTTGATCGTGTCTCGAGGTTATTAACCACAAACGCAAAACAAAATATCTTACATTATTAATAATTAAAATTTTGACAATATCCGTAATTCTTTGCAGTGGGTTATTATCAGAAGGGCTAATATGCCCTTAATTTACCTTAGCTTTCCACCAGCTTTCCACCAGTCAGATTTACTGACACAACCCTGTCTTGTTAGAAAATAGAAGAATTTAAGGCTAAATGTAACATGTCAAATCAAACAAGATTTAGTGCATAGGAGACCAAGTGCATATTTGTATCCACTCGAAGGATAAAGAACATTACTTAACTAGCACTTTACATAATATGCATGGTAGGAGCCACAATAAGCGCTATATAGACTCTGGCAACACCTTTTGCCATTCAACTTGTTGCTCAGGGTAGGACCTGACATCAAAAGACTACACAATCCATGATTTCTCAAAGCTTGGTTTCACATACCAAAACCTCAAGGATCAGTTAAAGTGAGATATAAGCACTTTAAGTTTGACTACAATCATTTGACCCTGAAGGAATGACCCAAGGTCAACTGGGACCAAACTCAAAAGACCCAGCTATTAATTTCCTATAGTTTTTTTACACCTGAAACATCTGGGGCCAATATAAGCAAGTTATAAGCACTTTTAAGATTGATTATCCTGGTAGATTATCCATACATTGTGGCATTAGAAAACAGTCTTACGCAGACCAGGTCAAACCAGTATCCTTACTAAGTACTAAGGTTTCTACAGCACGAAAAGTCATATCAAAGTCAAACCATGACATTGCACCCCTAAAACCCCAATAGCGTGTCAAGTATCAATTTACTGTACCTCACGGTTTTCAAGGTATAGCCTGGGCAAGATTTTAAAGGCTGTGGTGACTATGGCAAGGACAGTTCATTGTAACACCATGACATTGCATACCTACATTCCCCAACAAATGCCCCTACCAGGAGGCAACTTCCTACAGCTTATCAACTTGCAACACATAATGATTTCTGAAATACAGCCTGAACAACATTTAAGGACTATGTGGTTAAAATTAAATGCATTGATCAAGATCAGATATTGGCTGTACAAAAATCAAAACAAACATTAATTTAATGTAAGACGTCAAGGTAACCTCCTGTGCCTGATGAAACACAAGTGGTTTATAAGACCCGCGTTCATTTTGTCATTTTTAGAACAAAATAGCTATACATTAAATTGAACATATTTGATTTTTCAAAAACCAAAAGGAAGCATTATCATATGAATCCTGGACAAAATATAGTAGATTCTATGCAAATTTAGAGACTGGAGAGTTACTATGTCTTATCATTAAGCTGGAACAGGTTTTTTTTTAATTTTTTCACTATTTTGTAAACATGTAACAAATGAAATAACCTTTCGTATGCTATTCTAAATAATTTCAAATTATGGGCAAAAGAAAATACACCGTTTCAAATTATTCAGCCCACAGTTAAGTGATATATTAAAGTTGTATTCTTCCTCATGTATAATATTTTACCCCAAAATAACCAATTTGTTCAGCAAAGACAATATCTCATTTGTGCTCACCCAGGTGCTCACTTAGGCCTGAAATGGACTCAAACCCTTCTAGATAACACTGTGCACTACATAATTCAAATCCCAGCAATTGGCTTATACCCTGTAAGGACACCTATGACCCTCCTCCAATGCAGGAAACTACATCACACTGCTTCATTATTAGCCAATAATTTCCCACCATTTGCACAGGTCATTGATACACATGTCAGGAAATCATTGAAGCTTGTCCTCTGAATTCTCATTATTTTAACATTGGCCATGGCGTCCATGCTTTCAGAAGGTCTGGAGCTACCCTAGCTTCTGAAAACACCATTACAGTCCAAAATATTATGGATCACGACGTTCTTCAGCAGTCTGGACCCATTTATAGAATGTTTTCAAGGCTCTCCTTTTCTCACCCCCTCTACCCCAATAATCTGTGTTGGGTCTTCTGTTGTTCTGACTTAATACAACTTCACTAAGCCTTGATCCTGATATAAAATTTTATTTTGCAGTTGACCCCCAAATATATGTCCATTTATCTCACAAGAATGTTTCTGCTGCTCTTACCAAGCTGGATGCCTGCCTTTAAGAAGTATAACAATGGATGGCTCGAAGTAAATTGAAACTCAACCCTGCTAAAACTAAATTTATTGTTCTTGGTTCTAAGGCTCAAGGTCAAAAACCCCTGTTAATATTCTCAGTACTCTTCTTCATTCTGCTGACATGGTCAAAAAACCCTGTGTGTGGTTCGATGCAGATTTGTCTTTCTCATAACATGTTCAGAAGACTGGTAAAGTCTGCTTCATCCAAGTGTGTGTCCTTACTGGATTCAGACGGTATCTTACTAATGAAGTAGCTTTCCCTGCCGCCAATGCCGTGGTTAGTAGTCATCTGGACTCTTATAACTCTCTCTTTAGGTGTACTCTTGCATGTAGTGTTACAAGTGAAATTGTGTGCTCATGTTATATCCATCTCAAAGTGACTCCACCACAAGTCAGTCACACAGTTTGGCCATAGTTTTGCCTTTGCCTTCTAGACAATATACACAGTGCAACATCTATTGCCTCCATCTGGAAAAGCTAAAAACTTCCCTGTTTACAAAAGCCTATCCGCCATAGCCTTCAGCACTCTGTCATCTTTGGTATGATATGGCTATGTTTTGGACCATTATTTACTTTGTTTATGTTCAGCTTTGTCCTAGAGTCTGGCAATTAATTAAGATTAGCTTTTAAGTCCACATTAGATGAAATTAGATTAACTTGTAAATAATCCACAACATTGGATTTGAGGTATGATATTTACATATATTAATCTTCACTCTGATCATGACCTGTTGCGGCTTTCACCTTACATCTGGTATCACATATTATTTTACATATGACATAAATACGAATGTTTACCTGCCAAAAGCCTTTCACAATAAAAGTCACGCCCCTTATTCTAATTCAAATTGTAATTGTACTTTTATATCGCTCAATCTACATTCCAAATCTCTGGAGCATCATATGTGAAATTGAGGCCAAAATTGTTAGTGGACTTGTATATACTGATGAGACAAAGTGTTTGATCTCGAGCAACACACTACCAGCTTGACATCTACATATATTGTTTAAGAAAAGGTACAAAATATTTAGGATAACCACTTTGTACACCAGTAAGGCAGTCTTAAATACATACCCATTAAAAACTTTTTTAAATGGTTTAAGCGTTTATAAAATGTTTTAAAACCCTATTAAAACCCTATCTTTAGGGTTACTCAGCCCAACATTTACTAAACGTCTAAAAGTAAAGTTTTACATTGTATTAAAAACCTTTGATAAACATTATCTGTACAAATGTTTTGCTGAAAACATTTATTAAACATTTATAACATAGTTCTAGCAACTGCAGTTTGACTGGAAACGTTTTCTTAAACATCTATAAAATAGCTCAAGAAATGAATTTTATGCTGGAAATGATTTTCAATCATTCATTTATAATAAAATTTTTGCATCAAATGTTAAAAGATTGTCAAACGTTTTCTATCAAATCTTTTAAAAACATTCTATCAGAAACGTTTTATGTACCCATATTACCCTTACTAAATGTTTGCCTTCAAACATTTGCAAACAAAGATGACGATGGGCAATAATAGGGGATTTTTTGAGGACTTTGTCAAAAATTACCCCACATGCAATGCCTAAAAGTAAGAATTGAATGGGGGCACAATTTTAAGCCACTATCTTACAATTTTAGACATAAAATAATATTTTCATTGACGAGCAACCTAATAACATGTTGAATTTGACCTCTGACCACAATTAAGGCTGATATTGCTAAGCAATACCAAAGTAATATTTTTGAGACGTTGTAATGTTCATTTGTCATTAAATGTTTAAAAACGGTATTAATAAACCGTGTTAATTGTTCATGATGCCAAAAAAATGGATACAGTAACTATGCACCACTGCAACTTGGAATTATAAATCTTATTTATTCTTCACTAACTTGTCTTCACATCCCACACCAGTCAGAGTAATAATAAAGGAAAGATACGTCATTAAAGTTATTGAAGGACCACATTTGACTTTTAAAAAGAATTGGGCCCTAACAAAACAATATGGCATTATTTAGCTGTGACAGAAAAAAATTAAAACAAGCACCAAGTAAGGGACAACATCATTTATTTTATTTCATTCTTTCAATAAATATCAAAAGCCCCAAATAAATTAATAAAAATTCTTTACATCTAAAACATATAATGTGTTTATTTAGATACGTGGTCGAAGAATTATAATTAAATGGTATTGTTTTGTTGCTCTTGTTGGGAACATCCAATTTTGAAGTCTGGTGTCTATCCATTCCGTGGTTGGGCTGTGAAAAGATAGCAAAATGGAATATTTTTATTCATCATCATACAGAGGAAACAGAAAAGACACAGAGTTTGTCTATATTTAATGGGATAGTACATTGATAAAATAAGCTATTTTACACAAGATTTGTTCAGTCTTAGTGTTCTATAACAATGAAAAGCCACTTTAGCAACTCATTTTTATTGAAATAGTACATACAAGTCAGTTAAGCTTTGAATATAAATTGACAACTTTAGAACATGAGACAGCTTGTTTAAAACACATATTATAACATTGCATACAGTACTGTTCTCTATGCTCGCTAATTATTATGTCACATCACCTATGCAACAAACTCCTCAGATGATGAAATAGAGAACCAAGTATTGTTGAATTTCCTAGCAGAGTTATCATACTCACTTAAACAGTTGATCATACAGCTGTTAAAGGCTTCACCTTGATCCATAGGAGCAGTACAGCAGTCTGAACATCCAGGAGTTTCAGTAGTTGGTTCATCTGGTCTTACTGTAGACACTGGAACATGACGCAAGAAAAATATCTGTTAGAGTATAATAATGTGGAATTTTTGTGGGAATTACATAATTGATACATTTCTTTTATACTTAGGTCATAGTATATTTATATTCAATTTTAAAAATTAATTTAGTTTTGTTGTTACTTATTTCGATGCCAAAAAATGTCTGTTCACTAATACATATTGGTCACTTACATAAAAAATAAACTTTTAAAAACAGCATTAATCAAATGGTTTTAAACAATAGACTGGTTCACAATACAGCATACTAAAACAACCCAGAAGTAAAAAAATGTTATTCCAATTTGAGGTTGGTCATAGTATGATTAAATCCATGATAAAAGATGAAATAAATAAAATACATGTTTCACATATTTCTTCTCAGGAAATGCAAACAAAGCTTACTAAGTGTGGCCTTAGCCATGGTTCCTATCACGGACAAAATTAGCAGGAAGTAAATCAACTTTGCCATATTGTAAGACTTGTCTTTCCAATGAAATAGAATATCTGGCAAAAGAGTGCTCTTAAATACTATTTTTGACAGCATAGATCATTATTGCTACAGGATACTAAGTAAAAAGTCCCTTTGTTCAATAAATACAATTATTATCTCCAATTGAAGAAACTCTATTAAATTACTTATCACTACTAAGCATTATACTCTGAATGATAATGATGCTACTCATGGAACAAATATTTAATCAGGAAAAATTCTGGTCTGTATCTGTGGTTTGGTTTTATGAGTCAATGTTTTGTGTCAAATTTAATAGGGTCGTTGGACAAAGAAAATGGACAATTTTTGTTTTCAATAAATAATATAATTAACTTTCAGTAATGGAAAGCTATGGAACTACTTTTAAATACTAAACAATAGGACCATAATCAAATGAAAATCAATCTCAATTACTGTCCCAACATCTTTGTATACCCTCTTCTGAAAGAACAGTTAATTAATGAAACTATTTATAGGCCGTTCCATAGGCCACGCCCACTTCCTGGTTTACGGTATTTTAGTTGTCTCCATGTCAGGCCTTGCCTGACAAACAAATGGCGAAAATGGCGGGAAATCAAATGTAAACATTGAGTATTTTAAGATATACGAGAAATAACACATATGATAAATGATTGGATTGAGCATAGAATAAGAAATTATATAATAAAGTATATTTGTTTTATTGTGACAAAAATTAGAATATAAATAAATAAACAATTTATTGATCAAAACAAATCCTCGTGCATTGCAGTAAAATGTAAACAATGGCAGCTTGGGGACATATATATACGTTTCAGAAATTTTAAAGTAGGTAGGATTGATGATATAATTTTTTTTATCAAATTACACTTTGGTTTCATCTTGTTCCATTATCAGAAAGCAATAATATTTACAAATATGTCCCTAAAAATGGCCACGTTTTTGTAATTCAAAGTGCCGCCGATGAAAAATGGAGGAAATGATTGGTTGTTGCTATTGCAGTAAACAGGATATTTGTCGATTTGCGGTATTTTGATTGACACCGTGGAAAGGTCTATTTAAGCAGAGTATTGTATTATAATGGATATTTGTAATCCGGACAATATCTCCTTATACAACATTATCCAAAGCGCTATTTCACCCATTCTGAATGCACAAGTACACCCAAAGTGCTCACAAGACTGTCATTTCCCTAACTGAAAGACAGAGAGGCTGGAGGATGAACATTTATCAACATCCCTGATGCCCCAAATCCACTTACGTGGATAAATTCTGGTACTACCTCTGAACAAAGGAATTGGACCCATTTCTAGGGAGATGGGTAAAAACTACTGTATTTTCACATTACTGCGCACCACTGGCACTGTTTTGTTTTATGTGGGTAAAGTGAAATGCATTTTCAATTCATAACAAGATGTGCATTATAATTTTTATTGTTTACATAGTGACAACTGATATGCACTCACCAAGCCTCTTGGTGTCCAAATGGATCTGTCAACACATATATTGTCAGCAGTTGGACATCTTGTAGATATAGTTTACTTCGGGCTGAGAAAAGGTCGGTTTGAGCACATAATTCTTTGTCTGATGCTGAACTGAAAATGCTTCTCTGGGATCAAACTTCAGTTGACTACTTAGTTTGGTGTAATTTAGATATTTTTTGGTTCATGAAAGTGTAACTGAATTCCTAATTAAATCAAATCTGTATAAATATCTTAAGTCATCTTTTTTTAATTGCGTGGTCCCCACATTCAATTTTTATTACTGGCCACACATTATATCTGACGTACAAATTGATTTGTAATTGTTCTTTTTGTTATGATTACCTTTGGTGTGGATAGTTTGCTTTCGAACATCTAGGTGTTTGTGGGCTTATTACTGGCGCCCAGCTTAAAAGTTCTAATTTTTAACTAAGTCTCTTTATTGTTTGGTCTTTCACAGATGAACCTCAGTGGCCTCTTTTGTGAATCGATCACCCATGTGTGTCAGCAACAGACTATTGCCATATTAAAATCTGAAGCTGAACAGTGTGCACCGAAAAGTTTTACCCACCCCTTAATCTCCCCTATATTGAATAAATTGAGTAAATCTCATTCCAATGGTTGATTCTCAGTTGCAGGTGCCTGGGCACGGGGTGAGAAGAGCCTGACTACAGGTCGATAGTCCTTTGTCACTGGGAGGGATCTACCCATTACTTGCATTCACAATGGACCAGCCTAAACTCTGATGGGACTACTGCATCTCTGGACAGTTGGTTTGTTAATCCTCTGTTATCTAGAAGTAATACTCCATCTAAGGCGTATTTGGGACATAACGCCATCATTTGCCAGTGTATTGACAGTTTACATGCAGGATGTGTGGCTGCAGGACAAGGTTATGGCCACCACTATGTTCAAGTAATTATATCACCTTGCCTTCGACTTGTGATCAGACTATTGCATTTTTTTCCTTGGCTAACGAATGGTATATTGTGGGCACATCATTATTTATATGTTAAACCGAAGGGGCAGAACTCACATTAGGTGCATATCTCGACCGTTTGGTATGCATTGTATAGGAACTGCATGTACTGTTCTCACATCTGAATTGTGGATGCGTTTGGTTATTTATTTGATACTAATGACTGGACATGTGGATGGACAGTGCTCTACTGCAGTCACTTCTCATCTGTGGTTAAGTTGTAGGACAAGCTTATTTTGGTGACAAGCTTTAAAAACTGGATTATTTTGGGTATTATTTAATCCATTATAAGGTCATCTAGATATAACTACCAAAACCTTGGGCGCATACCTAGAGCAATCAGTCTGGCTGGTTGTGGTAGCAGGCTTCCAGCAGTCACCATTGAGTGCCTGCTTGGGTAGGTTCAGTTGTATAGCTGTATGTCACGCTTAGGACGTTGGATGTTGGTCTCTTTTTTGTTTCTTTTAATTGTGCTTCAACATGACATTAAGGTCACGAGAATGGATTGATGTCCTCATGGTGCTTCATATGTTTGTTGAGATTATTTTGTGTTGACTGGATCTGCATCGGATGTCCTGGGTCATCCGAATTACAGAGATGTTCAGTGGACTTTTCATTATATTCTTAAAGTCATATATAAGTGTTGTATTATAGTCATATATAAGTGTTGTATTATAATTATAACTAAATTGGTTTAACTCATATTTGTTCGCTTTATTTTAATATCTGCAAATTTATTGCTAATTGATTATTACCATTTTCGTGTATAAGGTCAAAAGTTAATTGCTATACAGAAATTCTACTTTGGGATAAGAAGTAGGGTTTAGTATGTATTTTAGCATATGGTTCGGTGGAACCTGGTCAAATATCACATACATTTGTATCTAATTATAATAACTTGCTTAGCTGGCAGATTAATTGCTTCGGTTTTCACATTAATACTATTATCCTATTTTATGTAGGCAACTAGTCTTAATGGTTATTACATTACTTGGTTCAGTACATTAAGATCAAAATTTCATACTTTGTTATGAGGAATTTTAACATGATACAGCTGTGTCCGCGATTCTGATAGGCTAAGAACCCCGGTAAAATTCTTTGTATACTAGCTGGTCAAAAGTAGGCCATTCTTTCTACCCTGCCATAAAATTGCGTAAATATATTCCCATGTTTCCGGTTGTTTACTTTGGTTGTAAACAAAGACATTTTGATGTAAAACTTAAAATAATTGCTATAAAAGGAGTAAGTGCCAAAATAAATGTAAATATTCGTACTTTTTAATTGTTATTGACTCTATCAAAATATGCTACTCTCTAGTTTTACCATATAACCTACAGTGGTGGGACAATGTAGTAAGGATGGAATGGCTATGTATTTCTCGTCTTTTTTCAAGTAGAAGTTGTTTTTACTTTTACAATAAATTAATTTATACATCATGTTACACTAGGAATAATCCCCTCCAAAACCATGGTTATGTCAGGGATTATTCCTATATTGCACAGGCCACAGAGCAATCGCCTCTGTCTTCATAATGGTACTATTACCATATTTTTATGTAGGTCATTATTCTCAATGGTTATTATATTGACTTTTAGATTAGGCATAATGATCATTGTAGTGAAAAAATTCATCAAGTAAGGACTTTGTTAGGTTTTATCTACATTGCACCCAAATACAGATTATGGGTTAGTCTGGTTCTTAGGTAATGAAATGTCACTATACTATTGTTGAATGTTAGATGCTCCATAACTGTGGCTTTGCTGGGCTTTCAGTTCCAATATGTCGCCTTGTTAGATTTAGATTTTACACATGTAACAAAGTGTTCTTTTTATTTTTATTTTATGCAGATGTCTTTTTATCTTATAGTTACTATGTCTTAGTTGTAACTTTATTTTTACGTATGGGTATCCAATTTTTACTTCACCATCTACTTATTTTCGTGGGATACATATTTCAATATTTCTGGCTCAATACTTATCACATTTATAGTAAATTATGCTGTATTGCAACTATAATCCCATTCCCAGCAGCCTTGAAATGTCGTTGATTTAGAGTTGAAAACAGGTCCTGATGTTGAAATCCGCATTATCAACTACTAAATCTAAGTTGGTCTTCTAACATGAAAAAGTAGTAATATTTTGACCAGAAATCATGGTGATTTTTGGTTGAAAAATTGACACTGACACAATTTCAACACTGTTTCAAAGCTGGATTTCTGACGGGAAAAGGTAGTGATACTTCATAAAAATTCACCACTAAATCAAGTTAGGTTTTTGACATGAAATCCTGGTCATGTTATTGATCAGAAACAGGTTGAATATTGGGAAAAGAATGACTAGTGATCGTTGATTGACTAATTTTTAAAGATTATAAAGATGATAAAGATTATGTGTGTATGTACTTGTACATTTTTATCCATTCTCCTTAATAATTTATAGCAACAACAAAATTGATGCACCCAAATATAATTTTTATAATTTATAATTATATTTTGATTAATGCAATTCCTGATAATTAAAAAACATTTTGAAGTCAAACTTATCTTAAATGAATAAGGTAAATTCAAACTGATTCATCAAAACTTAGTAATTTGAATTTGTTTATCAAATTCTCCCATACACAAATAACTAGTTTTCAGTTTGCAAGTTTACACTGAAAACTTCTCTACACAGATAACCTAAGCTATAACATTTTATAACACAACAGTGAGGTTTGGGGGCCCCTGGGTTTTCTTATCTGTACCCTGCTACACAGAACTTTAGGCCTGTGACTAAAAGTAATTAGATAACACAACAGGGGTGGAGGTGGGGGGTTTACCGTTGCTCAATTATGTGCATGGTGTTTACTTCTTTAGGTCTGTTTTTCTGATTCAACCAGATTTCAAAGTTGCTTGCCTGCTGGGTTAGTAAGGGTTGGCTCTGGATGACCTGCTTGTTCCTCAAACACTGCATCTTAAATGTTACCTCCGTTCTTTTCTTTTTAAATTAATTCCTTTACACTTATGGGGCCACCCCTTCATGTATTATTATTGTTTTTGGAAACTTTACTATATCCTTATGTAGGTCATGCATAATGTTCTTTAAATTTTATAATTTTTAATATGGTGTATTACTAATGTGTAATTAACTAAAATAATTGTATCAATAATAATATTTTAGAAGTCATATTTATTCTATTGTTAATTATCGATAAACAAATGTTCATTTTAGTTACATATTTTAAAAAACTATAACTTAAAACGTTCAAGTGGAGCATTTTACACCACAGGCTTTAAAGGCTGTGTGGGTTTTGTTTTGACCCATGGCACCTGGCTGGTGTGGGAGTGGGGCTGGTGCGGGCAAAATCAGTGCTGTGTTGTAGAAAACTTTAGCTATGGGAAGTTCATACTTTGTGGGGACATTGATTGGAGATGTAGTTGTGCAATGTCATGGTGTGAACTTGATTTGACCTTAGAACTTGCCATAGTGGCCTTGACCTGAGGCTATATCCTGGAAATGTACACATATGTGTCCCATGCGACAAAAACTAAACAACAGCTTGCTTAAACATTTGTTTTTTTACAAATGTTAACAACTAAACAGTTTAAGATGTGGCAGTGGTCTATGTAAAGCCCCATGAGCATATAGTGCCATATTTTGTAAATGCATTGAACGATTTTCTTATGCTATTATAATTACAGAATAGAAGGCTTGATGCTATAGGTTTTATCTAATAACCAGAGTGCACTGATTTCTTTTAAACTGGAACTAATTTAGATCTAACAATGATTTCACATAGAACACATAGAACAAGCTGTATCATGATGGAGAGTTCTATGGTTTGACGAAAAGGGGTTTGTGACCAGTGTTACATATATGGGCACTATATAAGTGCATTTGTTTAATCTAAGCTTTATGTCTATATATTGCCATATAAGGTTATTGTGTTATTGATTCCTTTTATGTGCTATGCAGTATTGATCTATTTACAGACTGGGGAAATTCTTCTAATAACCTCAGTGATTATATAGTAAATTTGGGGAAACCCAATTACCAGTAGTCTCTAGAACTTCCTTGGTAAATCTGGTAACTGGTCTTAAATTCAAGTTAGTTTTGTAACTGTCTAGAAGTTTCCATGCTTGTATATAAGCACTGTACACCTGGCCACAAATGAACATAGTATTCGCTGGCTATACAGAAGGCTAACTGTGTCTCTGAGCTACATTGTATTATCAACTGGATATATACTTTCTGTGTACTTTATACTTTGTGATTGAACTATTACTGGAGCGAACTGGATACAGTGTCTGGATAGATTTGCTGTGCTTTGGATACTTTTTCGTCTGCACATAGTGTGTGGTTCTACCAGAGTGTGAGGGGCCACGGTGGCAGAGTGGTAACACTCTCGCCTCCCACCTCTGCGGCCGGGGTTCGATCCCATCATGGCTGTAAGTGGGAAAGCTGGTAGTTGCTTGCCGTTAGTCGACAGTTTACAGTACAGAACCCTAGCGAACTATATGTACTGGTTTCCTCTGCCCTTCCAACTACCCGTCGTGATGTGACCTGTACAGTGTTGAAAACGACGTTAAACCCCAAATAAACAAAATCTACCAGAGAGTGGATTTATTGCATTTTGGACATTGTCCATATCTTGAAGTTGACGGTACAGTTGTGCAGACTCTCTGAATATTTCTATGGAGACATTTGGTGTGATAGGATATCAAAATCATCACAGGATAAGAATATTTTGTGTTATCGGATACTGAACGGATCACAGGATACAGATATGTGTATTAGTGGACATCAGGCGGATCACAGGACACATCACAGGACAGATTATTGGATACAGTGGACAAACTTTACTGTCAGCTACAGTGGCCAGGTCAGATTGGTTTCATTATTGTATCATTGTATGTACTGTTGGGAGCATACCAGCTGACTGTAATCTTTATTTTTTAATGCTAAATAAATTTGTTTAGTTAAACTTTTTGTCTTTTCCTGTTGCAACTTAAAGGCAACTGGTAATTGCTACCGCACTTGCTCGTGGCCGTAAGACCAGGTGTTCACCAAAAACCAAATTGCTACCAACCAATTTGTCACCACATTTGGCAACTAATCAATACAAACTCAACACTGTTAAGTACTTCATATTGATTATAATATCTCTTCCTATGAACTCATTCTTCATATAAACATATTTGTAATCATGAATTTCTATGAATTATGCACTTATAATCTGTAGATTTTCACTGGCGCATTGTCAAGCAATGGGAAAAAGGTCTTATTTATTTCATTTTGTGCATCTTTTTATATTTTATTTCTTTTTTTTTTTTTTTTTGCAAATAGGACAATACAAATTACAAAATGCGTACAAAAATAAAGAAATATATGCTTACTATAATGATTTCTTTTTTCATTTTGTTGATATGGTCATATGTGGTACAACACATCCAATTTCTTAAGAAGCGAAAAATCTAAATTTTTCATTTCGAAGATGAAAAGTTAACAAAGGAAAGGCATAAGTTTCTTGGTCTTCCAACTTTAGCTTCAAATGATACAATCAGTGCAACATACTAAACCTATCTTGGTTTCAAAGGATACAATCAGTCCAACATACTAAACCTATCTTGGTTACAAAGGATACAATCTGTCCAACATACTAAACCTATCTTGGTTTCAAAGGATACAATCAGTCCAGCAAACTAAACCTATCTTGGTTTCTTTGGTTATCTTGGTTTAGTTAGTAAGCATGGTTTTCATGTATCAAGCACTATTGTTATTTTACATTTTTGGATAATGTAGAAATTTTGAGAAGTTTATGTGTTCATTTTGTTTTTTAGACTTACTAATGAGATATTTACCTCTAAAGATTACATAGATTACAACAAGTTAATATTTTGATCAATTGTTTGGAAATCCAAACAGAACTTCTAAACAGGCAAATCAAAAACATGGTGTAAAGTGGCTAGTATCTGACCAACAAAAGAAGAAATACTTTAAATTTTCAACCTCAGTAAAGGGGTGACTTAACAATGGTTCAAATGTGCAATTGCTCACTAAATGTGTACACTCTGTGCATAATTTTGTATTGTAAAGTTATTTACTATGTATCAGAGTCAACTCTGAAAGGTAATATGTAAATATCCTGCCCATTTAAAGGTTCTAAAAGTGATAATATTGTATCGATTTTGTTCTCTTGTCAGACGATACTCATTGGTAGCAAAGTAACCCATAACTTAAAAGCTTATAACTTTAGATATTTTACTCAAGCACCTTTTGGGTATATGATGATACTTAAATATAGAGATGGTAGAATATTGTGGTAACCTTTGAAAAGTAGTCGATAACAGGCTAGTTAGCTGCTTATATAGCATATGCAATATATATATATATATGCTATATATGTTTCTAAAAACTGACTTTTGTATGATGGTTTTATTGTCTTGTGTAGGTATGTGACTTACTTTATTGAATAACAACCTTTCCCCATAGTGAATGTCGTTCGTAAAAATGGGCTCAACACAAGTCACATACTATTTTCACCCTAATTTAATGTCAAATAATACCTTGTTGGAAGCAAATTAACGTAGAATGTTGTTTTAGCATTGTGCTCATTATTTCTAAACAGCTGTTTAGGTAATATTTTACTTTGTGAAAACCCTATAAATGTAAAGTGCAAACTTTCCAATTTGCACATATATTGACAGATAACCTTTTAACCCACAATATTATATTTGCTGCACAGGTTACTGATATTTACAGACACCATTTGTAAACGTCATCAATTCATAAAGAAGTAAGAAAATAATTTTTACCAATCAAGTGTTTCCTGTTACTCCACATAAACTCTAAGAATAGCTTGTCAAGATCCTGCACAAATATTTTACTCAAGGTATGCAGAAAGCACTGGATTACAAGTGATTTTACCACTGCAAAACAAGTTGGTGGTGTCAAGCTGGTAGCCGTTGTGCTAAATTGGTTCAAACAGGACAAGTTGGTGGTGTCAAAGCATTACATATTAGTTATGTTTCTACACTGTAAACCTCCAGGCATGCACCAGTGGTAATTTCACAGGGGAGACTCAAAATTGATTGGCTAACATCTAGATGTTTATTTACGGATAATATTGGGTCATAGTAAATGCTCTCAAGGTAATATTTTTTGCATTTATTGAAAATGTCATACACTGTTTACATTAAGTCTTCAAATTAATCAATTGAATCTCATCTTGTTCAGCCAGAGACTGTCTATCAATTATAACCAAGCCTATAATGATATGTAAAGGTTATATATTTTACATGGTATTATCTCACATTGTTTTGTTTACAGGAAAGCCAAATACATTCTGGAATTCACTTTGAGATATTTATCATTATTTACATTAAGTCAAATAGATGTACAATCTCAAGCCACTAGGTTACCAAATGGATTGACCAAGAGACACATTTCTTTGAGCTAGGCCACTGCAGAAGAGGTTGTGGAAAGGGGATGTCTGAAGATAAAGGTCTTGATACTGAAGTTGAAAATGCTTAAATGGCAACTTATGACAATGTTTAATAAACTGTGAATTTACAGACATTTTGGTAGCTTGAAGCAAACAAATGTATGCATTGTTAAATTTTTAATGCATTCTCGTTTGAGACTGACATATGATAAATATCAATAGAGACATTTACTCATTTGTCGCCAGAGATCTAGCAAAAATTATGGACGTATTTCAGGTGTAGTTCTACTCTGTGAACTGGAGCTTGAACTGCTTCTATAAAAGCCTGAAAAAGAAGAATATTTCAATGGAAAGAAGTTATTTTCGATTTATGAAATGTAAATGTAAAAATTAAGTGTCAATGGAAATTTAAAAATTACAACACAATCCCCAACAAGAGCACTCAGAGAGCACAAACCTCTGCAAAGGCTCATAATAATAATTGAATTGGAAAAATCCGGATTTTCTTTTTGGTATCTAGATGGTGATCCAGATCAATCTCAAATGAATGGAATCCAATTTGGACCAAGACATAGCTTCTGATTTTGTCCAGTCAACAGAATTCGTGTATTTCTGTTAACAAATAGACAAATGGATAAACAGACAATCAAACGGTCATGAAAGTAATATATCCTTGGTTGAGGTGAGGAAATATTCAAATCTGTATACTTTTTGCCATTCATGGTTACTTTCATTCAACTTAAACAACGATTTCCAGCCAAAAAAATAAGACAGGACAAAGTTGAAGAAATGGCAATAACATGTTAATTACGTTCATTTTTTCATTTTTATTTTAGTGTATAGATGCTAAAAGTTAGTATTGTATTTGGCAATCACTTGGCTCCCCATTCTATAATTATGGGATTGTATTCAGCCAATGGTAATATTTATGGGTTTTTGAAGGCTTGTCCCAATATTATCTGAGGTGTTGATATCCTGAACAAACGTTTTTTTTTATTTTTGGGAAACTTTTGTCATGTGCAATTTTTACATACGTTGGTGCAGCCACATCTTAAAAAGAAGCCCAAATGTGGTAAATAATTGATCAATTAGAAATACTGTGGTAACTGGCCAGCATTGGACATTAGGGGATCAAGTTGATGAAGCCGCATCTCGAGATAGTGTGCACATCTTGAGATGTTTTCCACAACTCATTCGTGCGAGTTGGTGCACGGAACAACTCAAGTTGTTCCCCCCCGCCAGTTGGTGCCCAACATTGACACATTGTGCCTGTTTTGTAATTTTATACAAAACCGCATATGACACATGTAAGTTACTTTGCAGTGCTGGACAACTTTTTATTTGCAAATATTGTAAAAATGGGGAAATAATACCAATATTCTTGAAAAAAACTTAATGCATAAAATCAACCTGACTTACATTCATTATAGCACAACTTGAAATCTGACATAAACTCCTCTTTGTTTCTTACACAGCAGGTTTCACAGTCGTCTTGTGTAGTAACTTGCACTAAAACAGGATGGACAATACTCTACATTTTTGTATATAAATATTCACAACACTCTTGTGACACAGAAAGTTTTGCTGTTTTTTTTCGTTTGGTTCCAGGGTGTACTTGGAAGATTTTAGAAAATGTGTGTATTTATACACTGGTAGCACAAATATTGTTAAAATTACAATGTATATACATTTTTAAGCTTGGGCTCTAGCAAGGCCCTCGCTTCTATAGATCACTTTTTTATTTTTTCACTTTTTTGTATCCAGACTTCCATGAAAGTGTTTGCCTCTTCACTGAAGTTAAGCGGCTATGGGGTAGATTAGTATTGGGATGGGTGACCGCTTCAGTGCACTACCCGTTTCTCTGATGGTTTTTTGGCATGCGCTAGTAGATCATAATCCTTTTCAGCCTTATTTATAATTTGGGTAAATTGGTCAAAACAGAAAAGTGAAGGTTATGGAATATATATTTTTAACCATGCTGTTTATTTCACTTGATAAAGCACATGTTTTGCTTTAACCAAACCTTGTAAACTGACATGAATGTTTACTAAATGTGTATTTTGTGTGCGTTTTGTTTTTGCAGAACATACAAAAGCAACACCTGGTGTTCATATGACAGGCCCAATATGGAAACCCATTGATTTTGATTTTTAAGAGATGAATTCAAATGAAACATGTTTGCAATTATTTGTCCAAGAAATGTCAAGGATAAACATTGAAATGTGTTTTGCAGTCATTTGCAATGTAAAATAAGTAAACTGTGAACATGAAATAGATTTAAACCATTATTAAGATTTTATGAAAATAATTTTCTGAATGTATGTGAGAAGTACTAACAAAGTCTTATGGTCTACATGTGCAAGCTAAAAAAACATCAGAAGTGCACTAGCATTTATGAAAGTCTAGTGACAAAGAAAAACACAAATTCTGAGGCCCTAGAACCCAGGGGGTCACCCACCCAAGTATTAACCTAGCCTTTTTGGTGCTTAGTGCAGTGATGATGGTTGTACTTATCATGCTAGGCCACAATTCATGAAAGTCCATTTACATAAAAAATGAAAAAAAGTGATTTCTAGAAGCTGGTGCCTTGCAAGAGCTCATGCTTAAAAAGAGTGGTGACACATTGATCAGCAGGATGGAATTAAAGCCATAGAGAATTCAGGTCACCAGTGCAGATGTCAAATTAATGAGGACTTCGTGCTAGAAGTTACACATGTATTTTAAGAAGAGACATCTGAATTACTCAGCCTTTTGCATAGCAAGCTGGGAATATAATTCAGCTATAGTTTCAACCACTATAAAACATGGCTGTCCATAACAGTGAATGTACGATTGCATGACATCTATCAGCTTTTACTGGAAGTCAAACCCATCCTAAAAGGACTTCACTTATACATATGTCCCTCAGTTTTTGGTTGTTACACTTTACAGACACTACCTTATAAATTATGTTTTCAAATTTGACAGAGAAATGCAGATCCGTATATATTTCTTTGATTAAGTTGTTAATCCATTTCGGATAGCAGTCCCCCCATAATACATTCCTGCAACACAGATATTACACATTTATATAAAGTTGCTACTTACCTACATTATCATTAGATATTTAACTGAGAACATTTATTGTGACTTATATATTACATCTTTTTGTTGTATTTATGTTTTATAAAAGTATTTGGATGTTAACATTTGTCAGAACAAAAATCTTCTGACTTCAGCATCCAAACCTAGAGCCATATTAATAAAGACTTCTTTATCTATGCTTAACATAAAATAAAGTATCCAAATACGTATTTACTAACATTTTAAAGGATATGCTGAATTATGGCTGAAAGGTGTATACTGTTAGTTAATACCTGTTAGTTCAATCAAAGAAACTCCTAAAATGAATAGTACCAAAGCCAACATCCTGGTCAACATAACTAGTATTTTCAAAATATGACACACTTTTTATCTCGTTTCTTTGAGTAGTGAATGACTTCAAAAGAGTAATCCTGTTTTTACTTTTAAGGAAACGCTTATATAGCACAAATTTGTTGCTTGCATGTGGCTTTCAAAAGTCATTCATAGATACACACTTTACTTGAGGCCAAAGAAGTGTAACTGTGTATAGTAACTTCCAAATTATTATGTGATGTACACATCCCATTGATGTTTACCTGTGTAAACATTTGAAATGAATGGTGTGTATGTATTTATTCCCATATTCAAAAAAAAAAACAAATACGTGTATAACCAAACCTTATCTATATTGTATAATATTAGAGTATTTTAGAAATGAGTAACAAACAAAACCAAACAAACAGATAATTCAGCCTAACCTTATGATGCGGATGTCAGAATATAAGAGTATGTAATTAAATCTAGATTTGTCTTATCTTTGTTCCCCATAGACATGATGGTATTGTCTCTGAGGAGTGGGATATTTAGTCTTCTGCAATTGTCCTGTCACAGAAATTAAATGAAAAATTTTACCATATTTCATAAGAAAAAAACCCTTTTTTTCATTTCTTTATGGACAAACAAGTTGATAAACTTTTTCAGAGTATCATTTATGTCCATTTTGTAACTATCCAAATGTCACTTGATGTGCAATGGAGTCTTTATACCCTATTTGAAAATAATGACTTGCCCTTTTGAGCTCATCGTCATTTCAGAAAGTGTATATTTTGTTAGATATAAATTTTCTTTATCATCTGCCACAATTTATTCACACTAAGCCATCTCCTCACTACCAAAGTAACAGCAATATATTTGTTTATGATGCACCTCATACATGGAATGAGTTGTCTGGGTGACATTTGATCTGCCACTTCTCGTCAGATCAAAATTTAAATCCGACATGTTCACCAAGACACCAATCCACCTTAGCTTTAGTTTTTTCTTGGTATCGCCCCTGAGTGGTGGCTCTTTCCTCTATTTACAGGTACCTTATTTTTGGATTCAAGCCTGTGGATTTTATGTCTTTAAATCTGCATTTTGCAGAGATTGGGCAGTCAAGCCAAACCCGAGCAAGGAAAGCCCAAATAAAAAAGAGACTTTGGTCATGTATTATCAGTTATCTGGTATTTATGGCACCAACACTGCGATAACTATTTTAAATAACTTTATAATTTCATAAAAGCAGTTGCATGTGATATGTGATACAAAATTGTAATACATTTTTTTTTCATTTAAAATAAATTATAAGGTTAATTGATAAGTTTATAAATTTAAATATCCAAATATTTGTAAAATTATGATACTTTATGCATAAGTAACAACAAGCAAAGTAATAAGATTAAGATATATCTCTTGTTAAGAACTGAATTCACTGTAATTTTAACATTGTATTTTAACAATGTAGGTCTTTCCAAAGATCAGCAATAAAATGTAGATCTGTAATTAGGGTTGAATAAAATCTGTCTTTAATATTGTCCCTTTATGCCCTTGTTCCACCAAAGGATTAAGCCCCGATCCTGTCGGCGACCCTTAATCGTGGGTAGTCTTGGAAAAAATGGAAAAAAAATTGACCAATGGGGTGGAAGACAGAATCGGTATGAAGGTCTGGGATTAACTACAGATCGGCCTCAGGACGCCCCAGGAGGTCCCAGACAGTCCCTAACTGGTCTGGGACTAAGAACCGACTAAGCCATTTTTGTGGTCGGTTTGAACCACGATCCTGTCGTAGACAAACCGACTGGGTCCCAGGACGCCTCAGGCCTCCTGGGACTAAGAGCCGACTAACCCAGGATTAAGTCCCGACCCCACAAGGTGTCCTGAGGCGTCCCCAGGCGTCCCCAGACCGAGATAGCCGATTTTTGTTTTGCAATGGGACTAAGGGTCGCAGGAAGCCTGGGACTAAGAATAGAGGGTCTGGGACTAAGGGTCGGCGACTAAGGGTCGCAGGCGGCCTGGGACCACATAGGACTGTGTAAATTTGATCTGAGGAGGCCTGAGGACGCCTGGGACTGGACATTTTGTTTATGGCGGGAAAAAATAATCGGTTGGGGTCGTGTGAAATATCAAACATGTTTGATTTCTCACACGGCCCCAACCGACCACAACCGACCCTTACAGAAGGTCTGGGACTAAGCAAATATTTCAAACCGACCCTCAAAAACCCTTAATCGGGAGCCTTAGTCGTGTGGTGGAACACCCACATTAATGGAGGAAGCCTCACCATAACATAGATGCCATAAAAGGGATTGAATCCCTCTGAAAGACTATGATAAATCGTATAAGGCCTTTGTAATTATCCCAGGGGCGGATCCAGCTTTTAAGTAAGGTTGGGGTTCACATCAGACATACCATAACTATGGGGGTCGGGGGGCATGCTAGTGTATCCGCTAGTGTATCCAATGGCGTTTTCATTCTTTGTAACAACAATTCTTTGATCAAGTAGTCAGTACCTACATTAAAGTCATATATCTCATATATCTAAAAGAAAATAGCAACATATTTAGCCTTGATTGAAATAAAATAAGAAACAAATAAATGATAATCTCTGGTTAACAGCAGATTCTTAAAGAATACATACATATTTGTTTGGGTGTAGATCATTTGTCTTAAATCTAAAGTTAAAATTTCTGTTGAATGAAAGAATACTTAAAATTTATTAAAATTTTGAAACTCAAAATTAAATTAATTTCTAAAATGTTTATTTATGGCCAATAAAAACACTTTTTATGCATCAGTCACATTAAAATGGTGAAAAGTTAAATGATCTTTAATCATTTGTAGGGATGTCATAGGTCCTTAGTAGCTATGGGATTGAAAATAATATATGCTTAAATGAAACAGTCATGTCCTAATAGTCATCATAATAAAGTAAAATGTTCCAATATAATGTATATTTTGGTTTACCGTTTCAAATTATATATCTGCAACCAGTGAAAATCAAAGTTTTATTTTAATTTTTTGTGAAAGTCTAACCAGTAAACTTCTGAAATAACACAGGTCATAAACCAAGTGTATTTACTGAAAATTTCACGTGTATTTACCGATTTCAGACATTTACTGTAACATATAAATTGTAACTATGCTGTAACTATGCTGATGTTTATGTTTCCATAGTGATGTCACAACTTAAAATTGAACAAAAATGGCAGATACACCCACGAGCAGCGATTTCATTATAAAATAAAGATTGAAAGATTAAACATGTAATTTTAGGAAACTTGTTGCGTTTTTTTTTCACAAAGTTTCTGATTCATTTGATACTTCATTGTGTCAATCATTTTTACCAGGAGCACACATATGTTTGGCATTTTGACTGGCCATGGCCTGTTAACTATAGATGATGAAATTCTGAACCTATATCTGGCCATGGCCTGTTAACTATAGATGATGAAATTCTGAACCTATATATTATTATCTTACTTTGGAACTGACACTCAATGGAAATATTTTAAAAGTAAGACAGGCCAACGGCCTGGATCTACCACATAAAAATTGCTTGATGTTATCAGGCTGTGTGGGCTAATGTTCATAGTTTTAAGCGCAAGCTTTAGCAAAGCTCATGGTTCTAGAGAACACATTTTCCTTCGTTTGTGTCCATACTTTCATAAATTGTGGCATAACGTGATGAGTACCTGTCTCTTTAATGAGGTCAAGCAGCCTGAGGTCAAACCCATTTCAGCCTTGTTGACTCTGTGAACTGACTTTTTCGAATACCAGAATCCTCTCTTTGTATGTTGTTGGTTAAACCTGTTCATGTGCTTGGCTTCATTGTGTTTCTGGTACAGCCCTGTATGTTACAAGCTTTAACATTACCAATTCTCTCTGTAGCATTGGAAACAAACTGGTTAAAATGAAGGCCAAACAAATGGTTCGTATACTGCTGTTAAGTCAGCTTCATTTTCATTACCATCCTTTATTGATGGATGAATGAACACCATTTATAAAACAACATAAAGTGTTAAGCTCACTTCTGTAAACATTTAGATTGTCAAATCTGACCCCACCAAAAGATTCGAGGTACATGATTTCCTATAAGTTGTCCTCAAATCCAAAACCTATACGACCAATAATAAGGGAGATATAGGCTCCTTTAAGCCTGGTCACCTCAGATGTTCAAATTCGTTGCCATAGCAACTAACCAAATTGAACAAACTGGACCAAATGTTAGCAAGGCAAGATTTCATAGCAGGGAAGATATCTTGAAACCTTGGTAAGGATAGGTGCAATAGATTTCCAGCTATAAGTAATTTACTCAATGGTGAACTGTCCAAGTAGCTATTACTCAGTTAGCTATGGACCTACAGTTCTAAAAATTTGCCATGACAGAGTACATTTAAAAGTACATGAACAACATATTTGACAAAAAAACTCTAAATTTAATAGGTTTGCAGATATAAGTAATTTACTCAATGGTGAACTGTCAAGGTAGCTATTACTCAGTTAGCAATGGACCTACAGCTCTGAAAATTTGCCATGACATTGTGCATCAAAAAGTATCTGAACAACATATTTGACAAAATTATTGTAACTCTAACAGTTATGAAGAAAAATATCATTTACTCATTTTGGTCATGGTTAAAAACTGAATATAGCTATTATTCATGTAGCTATTGAGACAGCCAATAACTAGACTTAGCGCATTGGATAACCGATGCAAATTGTATCCACCAGAAAGAAAACTCACCAAAGCCAACCATCGCTTAACCTTGAAGGAGGAGCCCAAGGTGAAATCTGACCACATCAAAAGATTCTTAGCCCATGATTTCCTTGACCTCTAGGAACAAGAATAAGCGAGTTATAAGCACTTTTAATTTTGGCTATCCTCATTTGACCTTGAAGGAGGGACCAAAGGACAAATCTGTTCACATCAAAAGATTCCCAGCTCATAATTTTCTACAGGATGGCTTCACATTACAAACCTCTAGGACCAAGAAAAAGCGATTTATAAGCACTTTTAGAGTTTGCTATCCTCGTTTGACCTTGAAGGAGGGGCCCAAGATCAAATCTTACCACATCAAAAGATTCCCAGCCCATGATTTCCTATAAGTTGGTTTACCATCCCAAAACTCTACGACCAATAGTAGGATAGTTATAAACACTTTTAAGTTTGGTTATCCTCGTTTGACCTTGAAGGTTGGGTCCAAGGTCAAATCTGACCACAACAAAAGATTCCCAGACCAAGATTTCCTATAGGTTGGTTTACCATCCCAAACCTCTAGGGCCAATAATAAGTGAATTATAAGCACTTTTAGGTTTAGCTCTCCTCGTGTGACCTTGAAGGCGGGGTCCAAGGTCAAATCTGACCACATCAAAAGATTCCCAGCCTGGTTGGCTTGACATACCAAGCCTCTAGGACAAATAACAAGGGAGATATCAACACATTTCATTATTGATAAAGAAACGCCTGTGGCGGCCATCTTGTTTTTCGAAATGAGGCCAAAAATATTCCCAGTCACGATATTGTAATGGGGAACATATCCTGCGAATTTGAAATCTCTACCTATAATACCCTTTGCTCTAGAGGGCCAACAAAAGTCCTTGCTGAAAGTAAAAAAACGCCCGTGGCGGTCATCTTGTTTTTCAAAATGAGGCCAAAAATATTCACAGGCAAGATTTTATGGTTATGAATATATCTTGTATATTTGAGAAGGGTAGCTATAATATTTTTCATTAAGTGTGGAAATGTCTCCAAAAGGGCCAAAAATGGTCTCGGGGAGGTACTTTGGCGGTCTGTGGATGACCTTCAATGAAGAGCTTCAAGATCAAATTTCATATATATGTATTGTATATATATGACCTTTAGGAGGCCACCAGTGACCTTGAAATTGAATGTCAAGGTCACAAAACAACAGCGTTCATGGCACTGCCCATATGTACCCACATACCAAATTTGAAAGGTCTAACTAAAATATTTTTTAAATTATCGCGTCCAAAAGGAAATCTCTGCGGCGGCGGCGTGACCGTACTGAATCCTAAGTATCCCCGACTATCGTCCGGGGATACAAATATACATACAATGTTAAATATATTTGAGACCTATTCACTGGTTTAATCATACATACAATAATTGAACACTTCACAGTTTCATGTACTTGGTGCGCTAAATGAACTTATTTCAATTCCTTTACAAACAAATGGCAGCAAACTATTAGAGCCTTGTGTGAATATAATGAAGTATGTGTCATTAATTCCTTCCCTTTATGACTCTGTCAAGAAAATGCTGTGTTTTATAGGCAGAGATTGATCTCCTAAGAATCTTAATGTAAAATGATAAATCAAACAGATGAACAGACTCATTAAGTTGACCATTAATGACAACAGACACAATTTATTGTGAAAAGAATTTGATGAAGTGTATCACTGAACTTTTAACCAGTCAATCAAACGGCGTCTGAGGAGGAAGAAACCCCTGCTCATAGGTAGTGCTAAATAATTACAGACATTTTTTATCTGGATATGACTCTGCAATCTGGTTCTGTACTAACTTTGAGTAGGACAAAACTAGTGCTAGATCCCACCTTGTGTAAAAATATAGCCCTGGTTGATCGATAAGTTTTGAGTTATGCATGGGGATATTACCATTTAATCACAAAACTAATGCTGGATTTATAGTCCAGATCTGGATCACCTGAGAAGGAAGAGAGAGCCATGGGTATATCCCACACTGGTAGCCAATTATACTAGAGGATTAAGTTGGTGTAGTCACAACTTAAGATGGAAGCCACATTTAGGGTCAATAATCAGCCAATTACAAGTCATGTGGTGACTAACCAGTACTGGACATTAGGGAATTGATGCAGCCACAACTCAAGACGGCGTGCAGATCTTGAGATATTTGCCACAACTCACCCCCTCAAGTTGGCACAAGGAACAACTCGAGTTGCTCCCTGCCACGAGTTGGCGTCCAACAATTGCAATACCCTCGTCTCTCTCCTTCAGTGGGGATTGGGGTGAGGGTAAATATAGAACCTAGTTTTATTTATTCATTTATTTGGGGTTTTACGTCGCTTTCAGATAAGTTAGATATGTAATGAATTTCCCCAAACGAAGAAAATTAATTTTCTTCCTTAAAGTTGAAAGGAAGCCCCCCATTGTTGAGGATATCCTTAACTTCGATACTCATCAACCTTCATTTAATGAGGAATCTTTATAATGTACTGTTAATGTCAGGTCAGTGTGTTAGTGATTAAGCAGAATAATTTAGCTAGACAAGAGTATTCTGTCTCAACTACCAAACTGCTTTTTTCACACAAATGGCACACATACTGCCCAATTTGAACTTTTTATTACGCATTAATTATTTAACTACTGTGCTTGGATAGTAAAATTAATTCCTAGAGAAATTTTAAATTTATATGAATATCAAAAAGTAGAAAGTAGTCATTAGTGAAAATTAATTCTGGTGAATTTCTTAAAAATGAAGAATTATTGAAATCTTCTTCTTACTAAACTTATTACTTATGCAGTAGAAACATACCACTTATTTGTTGTAACTATGGTCTTGAGGCAGTCTTAGGTGTTCTCAATACAAGGACTGATCTACAAGTGCAAGGGTGTCAAAAGGATAAATTTTGCAGATGAGGCACAACAATTGCAATTACTTACCCATATACAAATACATGTCATCAAGCATCATCAGTTCATTGAGAAATGTATTGATGTAGTCTTTGGCCACAGGTAACCATTACACATGAAATATATGACCTTGGTTATCCTGTGGTATAAGCTGCTAAATGATTAGTCATTTAATTACAAGCATATAAACTGACTTACCATTGTTTCACAAAGACAGCAAGACCTATTTGAACTTTGCAATCATTGTGCTTTGATAAAGTTATTATTATGTTGAAGAATACTCATTTTTATTTAACTGATATTTTCAGAATTGTCTAAGAAAGCAACTATTTGCCAAAAAAAAATTGGAAAAGTACTTACAAAAAAAACGTTAGTTTTAATTTTGGAGAAGTTCTGAATGTAACTAGAACACATTGAACAGAAAAGCTGTGTACAAAACAGGAAATATCAGCGTTTTAGTTGTTCAAATTTTTAGATTACAATTATTCACAGAAGAACAATGTTAATGAATATGTGCGATGACAAAGTTCTTTATATGGTGATCCATGTGCATAGAATATGACACTATGTGTATTTTTATTATTTGAAGGATTGTGTGGAGTAACTTCCATAAAATACGATATGAGTGCATTTTGAATACGAATTTTTCTGTGCACAAATTCCAATATTTTTGGTCCTACAATGTAACTGTATTCATTTTTCCCTGAAAACACCTGAAAACAATGTAATTTTTATAGGATAATTATGTAACAGATATTTTAGTGTCCCTTCCCACGCACTAGTTGGTAATAGGCGTTTTGCATTTGTGGATCCATTTAAATGCAGTGGAACAGATTATTCCATCATCTCAACCAGAGAAACCTCAACGATATTTGTAACCTTCATATGAGGAACACATATTATTCATAATGTAAAACTACTTGCTACTCAGTGGTTTAACTTCCTGTGATTTCCCTTGACTAAAATAATAAATGTGTGCATTGTGGAATAATGGGTAACTTCTTTGACAACTACGACAATCTTGTATCAAACTATGGGTATTATAGTCTTTAACATAAATACAGAGCGGAAATCTGAAAGAGACAATCAATTCCAGAAATTAAATCCCTAAATCTTTTTCTGATGACATTTTTTATTTATTGAGATTTTCAAAACTAAACTGAGTTGACATTAGATACTTACAAATTAGTGTGAACATAAAGAAAAAACCCAATACATCACACAAAACCTACTCCACTAAATGCTATAGCAAAAAGAATAAAAACAGTATCACAGTAAACGGAAAGTAATACATCAGCTGCAGCAACAACAATACACAAGCTATACAGACAAACTGAAGAATGACTTTACATACAAAGCTTTACATAGAGGTAACAGAAACGTGGTATATTTCAATGTCTTTTAAGATTTTTAATCCAGATATATTACAATTATGAACAGTTGCAGTATCAATATTGACTTTAAGTACAAACACTCATATGAATTTGAAAACTGTCCATTATCAACTTACGAGTCATAGATAGAATCACACACAGATATGCATTATGTGCAAAAATGTACATATAGATGCATAAACATCATAAAGCAATGTGGATAATTGTATGGTCGACTAGATTTATAAGAAAAAGATCAATAAGAATAACAACATCTTTACCATATCTCACACTTTCCTTTTATAGTCTCTTCTTACCAGATGCTATTCTGGTTGGAATCTTTTTGGGCGTTCCCTGCGAAGCAGGGAGCCTTGGTGACCTTATGGGCAAATCACTTGGTCTTTCTGGTCCACCACTGAGTTCCACAAAGCTCCAGCCAGTGCCTTTTTTCTCCCCTTCTTCATCACCCTCCCCATTCTTGTTTTGACTATTAGCATTCTCCTCATCGTCTAGAACACCTTTCCACTCTGGTTTCTTTTGTTTCTTTGGACTTCCACTGGTTGGCCTGGTTCCTTTGCCCTTCGAAGCAGACTGGGGCCTTCTGGGGCTGTCAATGTTCTCTTTGCCTACCAGAGCCTTGTTGTTGCCAGACCTTGATGGAGGTGCAGCTTTATGAGGTGCTGCAGATTGCTTTGACATAGCTTCTACTGTGTATGTAGCTGTGGACTCTAATGAATTGCGGGATGGTGGTCTATCAGGTTGGTCCAAAGTTGGAGACAAGTCGATGCCTTCTTCAAAAGCACTACCTCCCATATTCACATCTGCATCAGTGATACTACTTCTTCTACTACTGGCTGCAGAACTAGCAGGTTCTGAAATGATATCAGTTGCCAAACCTTCCAATTCTTCAGTGGTTTTTATTTCTTCAATGTCCTTTCGAATCCGATCTAGATCAATGTTCTTCTCTATTGCATCACCTTCCGGTGGCCAGTGGTAGCGTATGCATGATTTGCGAAATTCAGACACCTCTAGCAAGGAGTTAATCTTCAGGATGAAATTCAATCCATGTGGCCAGATACAATCATGCCTCAGTATTATGTCATTCTCCAAGATTCTCAAGACCTTTTCCTCATCTAAAAGAAGAAAGTGTAGAAATAAATGATTGATACATTAAACATGTCTTATTGTTATCTATCAGACTATGACCTTAACATTAATTCCATATCTAAACATTAAATGCAATCACATTCGTTAATCATCAACATTATTTGACAATAAGGAATATATTTAAATATATGCACAGTAATACATAATGCAAACATGCATTCCAGTTTTGACTGAGTGATGAAGTATTGTGTATTTATGCCAATCATAATACCAGAACAAGAGTTCCGTGAATTAGATGAAAAGATTTTAGTACATAAAAGAAATACCAATACTTCGTATTTACTTCTGCTGACTTGCTGACCTGAATTTCAACATCGAGGACACCAGTATAATAATTTGGTGTATTTAATAATAAACTAGCACGAAGCAATAAAATAAAACAAATGACACTGAATAATACTTAATATATAATTACCATTTTCAAGCACTGGGGTGAAGTAGAATTCCCAGTCACTGGCCAGTGAGATAATTAGCAAAGCAGCCAACGGTTGGTGACTGATGGCTTCAAAGGAGTGCTTCAGTAATTCTGAACATCTAGCAAACACCTTGTCAGCTCTTCCAACATACTGGAAACAGTGTCTATCCTTATGTTTGAACACAAATATGCCAGGGCCGTCTATTTTCTTGCCTAAAGTAGCTATCTGCTTTTCTGGGTGGCCTTGTCTCTTGGCATAATCTTTGGCTTTAGTTACCAGAAGTTCTTTCAAAACTCCTGGCTTAATTTTCCCCACAGAGTAGGTGCTACCTTTAGAATCAGCCCACCATCCACTTTTTATCCTCATATCAATGGGGTTTATCCTCTTACTGGCAAGGATTTGTCTGTAAAAGCAGGAAATCTCGTCAAAACGAGATCTGTCTGTGGCTTCATCAAATTGTTCATCCCGGAAGTTGAAGGTTTGCACATGATCACATAAGGCTTTGACCTCTTTACTGCAGGAGTTGTAATCATCCCTGTTTCCATCAATGATCAGCTTTTTGAATCGATAAAAGTCTATGGTTTTTAAGTTGATCCTGGCAGCCATGACAGTCAAGTATTGAGTACTTTCTTATATTTCTTCTACGTTTCTTATGTTGAATTCTTCATTTCATTTTATATAGCTGAAAAACATTTAAACATAAAGCATAAATTATAAATATTGACAACAACCAACTCATCAGCAATAAGACTACTCCCAATATATTTAAAATATTAAAACATTAGATAGTTTAAATCTCAGTCGAACTGCTGATGTGACATGATGTGTTAGTTTTTTTTACTCTGCCTTTAAACTTAAGCTTTGTTTGAAAATTTAAAACAATCTCAGAAATGAATAACATTATCATCCAAGATCTTTGCAATGTAACTAAACGAGATTAACACCATTGGTATTTATCACATCAGAGTCTTCTCCCTGGTGTCAGTCTGCTGTGTCTCTAGATTCTGGTGTTTTTTCCATTCTATGTTTGTTGCCCTAGCGCCTTAGAGCAGCTGCCTTAGAGTCATATATAATGGAGTGCCATAAAAGTAATCTTTACATTGTGAATTTATTGTGCTTTTGTTCCATTTTATCTGGATTACATGTTACCCAAATAAACAACAAATGGTATGTACACAATTCAACCATACACTTATATAGGAGTAATCATAACAGCAACAACTGTTTGGTGATTTTAATGTGGTTCAATTGCATACTTATCTGTCACCATTGTTAATGGGACCTTATTACAGAAGAGTCAAACCATGCATATTATATCCAGTAATCATATGGTTCAATTCACACACGCCATCATGTGCCACTCAGTATATTCTGAAGAATCAGTGGCAATAATAATAGTTCCAAAATAAATTTTACAAATGACACTCACTTCCCAGCTCCACTGTTGTTGATTTGCCACCACCCACCAACTACTCTAATAATGCAGTCTATAATGTTGTTAAATATGAAACCTATCTTTATGTATTTGAGCATGGAAAGTGCAATAGTATTTGTATTATAGTATTCAAATGTTTAAAAAAAACCTTTGCAAGTTAACATTTCTTTCCCGACTACTCATGTCCAGTTCTCTTATTCTCAACTGTGTGATGACCTATTTAAGGGGGTGATACTACCTATATTTGTGGTCATGTGACCCATTATCATGATGCTACTAATGTTTCAGTTAAAATGGGGCCAAATGAACATACACTGTGAAAAGACAAATCTTATGAGTCTTCTGGTTGATCTATACTGATTTTCAAGAGTGATCACTACTTTTTTGTTACAAGCTACCATTTAAACTGTGCCAGTTAAGAGGAGTTTGTAAGACATATCTCTTCAGTCATATGGCTTTTCAATCATAATGCAGTAAGTTTAATTGATAGGTTCGATTTTTCCAGTAGGTCTTATAATGTGTCATATGTATGGGACAGGGGTATAGTAATATGAAACTCCCTTTGATGTAACTTGAACATCCCGATCATTATTATCATAGTGAGAACACTAAAGCTCTGTTTGTGTTAATCTGTGCTTGTAAATCACACTGTTTTGGCACATGATGGATGTGTAATGACACATGTGATGACACAACAGTATAAATCTACTGACAACTGTGGCTTCAGGCAACATGTAGCAAAGATTATACAAAAGTGTCTCATAGGTCCTCATTGTGTAACAAATTTGGTATACAAAGCTGACCTTCAATTTTTTTCTTAATTGAGACATACGACACAATTATGTAACCCTTCCAAACTGTTATTTCCACTGTAAATATTCGTAAAAGAGGCATTTATGTAGAATTAATAGGTAGCTAGCCTTTACTTTGGCAATATTGTTTTGAGAATGTATTCTCATACCAATATCCCATTACATCTAGTATATGACATGTTTGTTGTAGTTTATGTGGTTAACATTGTTAACAGATTCGAAGCATCAACACAATGTAAATATTATGAATAAATTCAGTTCATAGTTATACTTGGATTTTAAACCCATACAATGTTTTATGCGTTAAACTTTGTTCAGGATTTCATGTGAATATTACTTTACTGAACTATTCAGCGAATCCTAAAATGTTAACTTATGAATGATCAAAAGTTAATGTTAGCATGTGGAATTATTACTGATCAAATTTAAATTCTCAGTGATCAAATTTTGAATGTTAACATACTGAATATGAATGATGACGCGTTTATATGATTCAGTTTATTGGAAATCCTGCTTGCTTGTGTAAATGGATTTCAGTTACTTTTTAGTGTGAGAGAGTGAGGAAGCATGATAAATATCATTGGAAAATTCATTGGTTTCAAACTGAATGTGGATTGCACGAGACTTGTTATGTATGAAACATGAACATTAACTTGCATCATTTACTTATTATTATTCATTTCATCTGGTTACTTTTCTTGCATGTGTCGTCTTAAATAATCTGAAAATAACAGGAAACAATATTCAAAGATGTGTAAGAAAGGCTACCCTTAGATCAGAAGCAGTAGCTATGTATTCAACTCAGCAGAAAGACTGTGGCTAAACCTTCATTGAAGTCAATTTATGAGCAGTATATTCTGTGGCAGGAAATAAATACTACTAGTAGCTGAAGACAATAGAAGAAAATACTGAATCTAAAAACTAAAGCCAACCATCCCTGGTTTCTCAACCATATTGTAAAATACAGATAAACATAACGAGAGAAGGTTTAAAATTATAAATAACTAATTTAGCTATTTTCATAACAGTTATACCTTCTGGAACTGAAAATAACTAAAAAAACATATTGCTAAAAAAAGTCAAGGCAAATTCTAACTTCCATCTACTTATCACTACACAGGAAATTTATTACTCAGTATATCAGCGAACTAGTAATTCACCTACTCCTTCTCTAGGTAACATTTCTTCAGACATGACGTCAGTAGATACTTCATAACTCACTAAAGCTCCTGTCTACTTCATAATCTAGCAATAAAACCCAGAATACCAGTTACTCTAGTATGTCTTATCTGCCAGAGGTTCAAACTTAACACTAACACCCAAACATATCTAGCCATAATAAGCATCGAAAAGAAGTTTATTGCAGATTTTACTTTGCCACTGCAAAGTACGTTGGAATTAATGTAAAGCACTGTGATTTTCACTTTGAAAGCCAAGATTATGTATGGCTTCATTTCTGTAAGTTGTAAATGTAGTCTTTGTTGTACATATATCTCATGAGATACATCCATATGACTATCAATCAACTAATGCAGTTACTTTTACTGGCTTGATTATGAAAGGTTTATTCTTGTTATATGACATGGATGCTGGCTGAAAATATTGTGTATATTGTCTCATTATATCTGTACTTGGGTACCTCATTGGTGTGCCGCTATTCTTTGCAGTTATTTGCATATATTTAAGAGTCGACATACTTGAAATGTAAAACATTATCTTATATCATTATTTACAGTGCACGTGACCCATCCTCTGACAAACTCAAGGAATGTATATACTTGCCACATAAATATGACCATAGCAAGGAAATCTTGACCAAAGAAGCAAGAGCACTTAAAGAACGCACACCCCTGCCAAGACAGTATTCCTTTTTTAAAAACAGCTCAATAATATGTAAATAGGGAAATCTAGATCTTTGATATATTTATCAAAGTGGTGATCTGGATCACTCTCAAAGTTTAATTGAATTTGAACTGGGCCCAGACCCACCTTCTAATTTTATCATCCAGATCTGACCAATAGAATTTGCGTAATCCTGCTAATAGACAGGCAAATAAATCGTCTTTGGCAGAGGTAATAAATTTGATTTGATTTGAGAAAATGGTTCCAGAATAATACTTTAACAATGTTAGTGGCTGTGACTCTAACTTCAAGCCATTGACTGAGATTGAAAACCCAAACAGAAAAGGTGCAAGTTGGGCGAATCATTACATAGTCTGGTTTCCGTACCACTTTTTTCCTATAGACAAAGGTCCAATATCAGCGACTATTTTAGATAACAAGCATTGGTTGGTAGTTACACTTAACAATAATACGGAAAGAGATCATATAATATTTTTCTCAAGTTATATAGTATTCATATTTTGAGAGTATGTCCCTTTTTAACTGGATTGTGTTGTTAGATATTAATCTGAGAAAATTTGTCTCAAATAGAAATTGTGAATAAGCTTAAAGCTTTAAATTCTTCATTATCCCTCACGAAATAAACCATTACTTAAAAATCCAAACCAAATATTATTTTATTTCATTATTAATATTCAATGTTATAATTACTATTATCCATTACAAAACAAGTATAAACCGGTGCCAAATAGAAATAGATAATCTAATTATCTTTCAAAACAAATCACTGAAGTTATTGATTCATAACCACAATGGAATGCCCCACAGTGGGACTAGGTGAAATTCACCATAGGCGATACTGCACCAGACCCTTGTTCTTTTGAGGTGGAGTGGTGCCCCATACAATCAGTGCTTGGAGTTTTCGTTGAAATCTTTCAATAGCCAGTCGAAATCATCAATAGAAAAATAAATACAACATGATGAACACCTGGAGCTTTGACCTATAGTTAATACCTCAATGATGCCAAAAATCTAAATAAAAAGTGTCATGTCAAAAATTACATCATATATGAAAAGCTACAGGCTGTGTTGTATATATTTACAGGTAATCATTTACAAATTGCTGTAGGTTTTATTGCTGCTGGTACTAGTGATATCCATTGGAAAAATTACTTAATTAAGCTTTGCTTCAGATAACCTTTAGAACTGCCTTTGTGTACTGATTGGAAAAAAAGTACACACAATTAATACATTTTGTGGTGTATATTCAAGATGTAAGTTTCTTATTTAAATGGGTTTCCAAAGGTTAATTCGATAGATTTGGTTTTACATAAAAAACATCTAACAAGGACTTGAAACTTTATCTCTAGTTTGGACTTAAACTGGTATTAATATGTTCCATGACATGTGGTACAATCCCACATCTGTTTGTAATGCACATTAAAATAGCCTAGTTACCCTATTGCCTTATCAATAATTCAGTACATATAACAGGAGGAAACAATTCCCTGAGAGACATATAGAAGATTCCCATGGTATTTTCTGTTACCTTTGGTTATTTAATGTTTTGTTACATCTCTCCAGAAGATACTTATTTTCCTATTGTATTACCACAGTGTACATCAGAGTACTTCATTAATCATTACATACCTAACATATGAAATATATCCTTGCTTCAAAGACCGCATATTGATGACACAATGAATATCCAATATTGCTATCAGTACAGAATGTTTCTGTGGATATTACACACGCAATATGTTTGTTTGATAAGCAAAACAAAAATTCATCTAGGATTGATTACACTTGAGGAAAGAGCCTGTACTCTATTTCCGGGTTTGACGTATTACTTGAGGTCAAAATATGTCACCAATACTTAGCTTAATTATTTTTATATTCTCTATATTTTCCTTGGCTAAGTGTGATAATATGTCATGTTTTTTCCTGCCAATATATCAATAAAATAAAGCTTAATCATCACATTTTCTTAAGTCAGTTATTACATATGGGAGAGAACAGCAGTCACGCTCAACTTAAAAAAACCCATATACAGATATACAATGTATTTTAACTGATTTTACTTAAGTTTAATGTCACCGTCAAAATATTGTACAGTGACGGGTAGATGAGGTGATGGAGGAAGTCAGTGCGCTGTAGTTAATCAATATTTGCCACTGTAAACCACCGAGTAGTGACAAACAACTGTTAACACACACAGCTAAGGTTTGAACCCGATTCCAATCAACAAGCTTAGATTTGGGATAGGTGCTCACAAATACACGAATGAGTAACTATTATTTCACGCATCAATGTAAGTTATTTAACAGAATAACTAACAGCCAAGAATATTATGTGCAATATATACTCACATGTAAATGTCATATAATCCTTTAATAGATGCTACACCAAAACATTACCACCAAGAATTATTTCCTGGAAAAGTATGTCCCACTACTTATATCATATGCCTAGAATATATAAACCAAAGGATATCCACTTTCGTGAGAGTCCGATTCTTTGAAATGATAATAAATGTCTTTCTTTTTAAATGCTGTCCTTTTACAAGTCAGAAACACCCACTCATAATGATGATTTCAGTTCAAATAAAGACCGCTCGCACCTGTCTGTTTATGTAATTAAACAATGATATATTTACAACAAGCACATCCCTGATCTCAACTACCAGTATTTCTGTTTTTTTGTGTGTTACTTTCACTGCTGGTATTGTTGTTTTATTTTATTCTACACCCTATCGACAACGAGTAGAATCTGTTATGCATTACCTGTGTGTCAAATGACCTGTATGATAACACAAGTTCATGGTAGGGTATTTCAGTGCATTAATTGTCACAAAGAAATCATATCCGGAAAAGAGTCCTAACACAGTAAACTAAGTGGAAATATAACTGTATGTTCGTGTGACAATTGTCTCCTTAAATCTTTCCAGGTGAGTAGCTCTCTAATATCACAGAGAAGGCAAATATATTATGTCACTCACACAATGAGATTTATTTATCATTTGCCGGGGCTTTGAGTGTAAGGTTTTACGTAAACAGGAAGCCAAACATGATAAATCATCTGCTCATTCTAGGGGATATAATTATTTCAGGTATTAATTCTTCAATGGTTTGAATTTCACTAGACTTATTCTGAATATTGTGCCAAGTGAGTTATAGACACTAAGTGCATATAAATATATCACTGTAGCATTTAAATCTCCTACAGAAGATTAGTACAGAGTACTTCGGATACTGAACAGAGTATGGTAACCAAATACGAAGCCGTGTAGGCCTTTCTCTGTAATGGAATATATTCGTAAATCATTAAGTATGGGTTTCAAACTTGATGGAATAGGATGGTACAAAAGGACTAAACTCTGGTATATTAAGTGTTTCACAGTTTTAACTGAGCTTTGGTGTGACAGTTAAGGCCACCTTAATGTCAATGAAACAGCAGTCACATAAGTGTGAAATGGGTATATCAACAAAGCCAAGTGGACCTTCTAGACTGACATAAGGCGCCAACACAGCAATGTCAAAGTTTGGGATAACACCTGGGATAATCTTGGAACATTCTAGCAGTTTTCTGACAGAGTGTCATAAGTTGTATTCAAACTCACCCCAAGGGCACTGGGGTCAAAATACTTACTTAAAACGAAAACGTTTCAGACAATGGTTGGCATGATATTTTATAAAATTTGAAAAGAATTATTTATGGGCACAAACACAGCATTCCTGTGTTGCAACAGTATCACTGATACACTTTATTATTTGTGAATTTCATGAAAGATCTAGGGTAGAAAAGATTGTTAAAATAAAGTGACATGGTTGAAATAAAATCCTCACCACCGAAAGAGAATTTAAGAGTTATTTTGATGATACAAGAATACTATTACAATTAAGGGGTATTATTTGTGATATAGAAAGGTATCAGTCTGGTTCATATTTAGAGGTTCATTGTAACACACTCGCCTCCCACCTCTGAGAGTTCGAATCCCGGCCTGACCTCATGACCTTGACCAACTGTATGTCCTGGTTTCCTGTGCCCTTCCAGCTACCCATCACAAAATAGGCGATAAGGTACTAGGCGTGATACATTTAACCAATTGACTGTCAGGTCTGTTGCGGTGTGCTTGAATCCAAATCATGGCAGATTCTGTGATATTCACTGAGGAACTGGCTTTGACATAAAACTCAACTTAGATCTGTAGACAAAGGAATAAATTTAAACTACAAAGCATTTGTACAGAGTAGACCTAATGCAAGACAGCAGAGTATCCTCACATTGAACTTTCACAAAAACAGTCCTTTTTGTTTTTAACCTCACAATGGGACAGTATGGCCATAGAAATGAATTTTGGACACGAATGTCCATACGTGGAAAAAACACTCAAAATTCAGTGAAAATAGGAATTTTGAAAATTTAGGATTTGTTTCCAGAATATGATCTCCCATTTTGTTCCTAAATCTGAATCACGTCTTCCTTTGGTCAGGTCCTGCCCCAATGAAACTATTCAGAAAGATATGTTTATTATCCTTGGGATAATCGTGAACACAGTCAAACCGACCGATACAATGTAAACTTAATCTCGTCGGTGGAAATAATAACTGAGAATTAAAACACAGTAATGCTGTTGAAAGACTGGGAATTGTTAAGCACCTCCATATGGTGTATGAAAAGGTCATTGTGTATAATGATGTATGCTTAGGTGTATGGCTGAATGTGTGACTTGGTGCATGTATTTGTCATTTGTGGTCGTCTTCTTGAAGGTAATTTAACTTCAATAGCCCAGAGAGAGAGAGAGTGAATTCACTTTGAGTGGTTCAGACTCGGGATTAATATACATGGGTGAAATAAATAATAGTGTTTGCCAGCTTAACAGTTTCAAATATTAACTTCAGACTTTAAATGTCCTTAGAGTGTGACTAAATTATGTTGTGGGTGAAATGAGAAAAAAAACACTGATACAACTGATGTAATCCTATGCATTATTTGTGGCTGAAATAAAAGAAACAACATATGCTATTGACGTAATCTTGTCTAATCATATCTTCCATTAGTTAATATCTATGCTAAGATAAGGTGAACAAAAATATCAACATTGATATAATAATTTGTGAAGAAGGCAATAAATGCTGTTATAATACAAATAATATAAATTACAGACGGGCCTTTCACATTCCTTTCACGATTTTAGGCTCACAGCAGGAAAGGTCATCTGTATATTCAACTGTGGTTATGAAATGGATTCCATTGTAATGAAATCGAAAAATAGTGACTTAATTACCACTAGACTCTTCATATCCTGAATTGTTGACACAAAAACAACACTTCCTAATCCATTTCTCAAGATATCACATAACTTAACTAATATAAAATATTGAGCTGTGGAATATATGAATGACAACTGCGCATGGGCAGTGGGATGTGACAATATTAGATAGTATTAATGCAGGAAAACATCAATTCTTTGGAGGCATGACTCATTTGTGAGTAACAAAATTCCAAGTCTTTGTATTATTGTGTATACTGAAAAGATGTACGTAAATTATTGTAATATTTACCCAAGCTATTCTTAAAAATACACAAAACCCAACCATCACTTAAATTCCTTACCTCCAGCTTTCACATGTACTGCATGTCTGCAGATCCTGATAATAATATGTCCACAATGTTATCTTGTTATCCTTACTCCAAAGTGAAAGCCCTCCTTTATAACCTAATGTAAACCAGTGATGCTTTTTGATTACATTCAAGAAAATAACAATATATCAGTCAGTACAATATTGAGTCTCAGTAGATTTATTATGAATGTATTCCAGCTGCAAATGATGATGTCTCTACAATATGTACTGTGGCTATAACTAGCAAGCAGACAGTATTTTTCATTAACACACCACAGGTCTAAAACACCCCTCAGTTCTGCTGTCTCAGTCTGTTAATGACTCATCTCAATAAGGACTGTTTTTTTGTTGTTGTGTTGTACTGTCTCTATAAACTCAACACACACTGTATAGTCAGCAATATCACAGACTGAAAAGGGGGACTTATTGATTTATCAATATCTCTCTTCCAGTGTGTGTAGGGCTGAATTATTGTGTGAATGTATGGTTAAGTGCGTGGCTTTGAGGACTAGCAAACTGTACATTGTGCTCAAATTAGGATGGGTTCCTGATAAATCTGTGGCTGTATGCATGTGAACATAACTAAATGGTAGTCTGGCCATGTAGTAGGGTAATATTGCTGGGATCCTGATTGGATTTGGGTAAATAAGGGTGGTATGGTGGTGGCACTCTGTTCCATATGTCGGTGGCTTTTCCAATAACCCCCTTGAAATATTAATGAGGGTATGCAATGTTCACACAGCAAGATTCACTAAAGGCCTCAAGCCTTAGCCGAAACCGAGGCAAAACGTTTCAGCTGATACTTCAACTGACCATCAAAATGTTTCTAACTTTTTAAATTACTTCCATCAGATTATGCATTTTGGGTGCCTGGCTCTGTTTACAAAAACTTCAAAAGTACTTAATAGATATTTATTACATTTTTGTCTGAATAGGGCATGGCCAAAGGAAAAAAGAATTACATTTAGGGTTCTGGATGATTAATTCTGGATACAAAAAATCCCGAATTTGCAGAAAAAAGCCCCCTTAGTAGAGGTCTGTGATCCACAAGTGCTTTCTAATGTCACAAAGCTGTTATAAAGATGGCAAAAAATGTAAGTCACAATACATAAATAAAGTCTCTGTTGACTTTTGGCTTTGTGGAGTAATCCAGCCCTTGTAGTCTGAAATTTGCATTTTAAGGTAAAGGTTGGGTTTATCCCCCCCGTTCAACCAAAAATGTACTATAAACCATGAACCTGGGTGTAGTGGGTGACTCAGTAGTTTTTCAAAGCTCAAATTGCAACCTCAAGGCTCTGACTTGTTGATTTTGATTTGATTTTTATTAAAATAACTTGTATAGCAACAGTATATATATACTGTTTCCCTCAGCACTACACTGTCCATTGTGATCGCAAATATTTATTACTGCCAGTGAGTGGAATAGCCATTCTCACATGGCTATAAATTTTAATGAAGAATGATAATCTGACAGAAACCAGAGAAACTATTTGTCTTTATATTTTACTCTTGATTTTCCGAAGGCTGTATCTCTGCATTTAAGCAGACCCTAAGGTGCAACAATCTTAAACAGTATTGCACACTATATCAGTACCATGGACAAAGCAATGGTCAATACCACAGAGACACCAGGAGACTAGCAAAATTATGTTGTTTGTGAGCTTGGGTGAAATGTTGAAATGAAACACTTTGATGGCTGAAGTTGGGAAGGTTTCCCTGTGAATAGCAGATGGAACATGGGTCAGTCGTGCACAAAAACTTGACACATATAAGCATGTTGAAGTTGTGCCAAGCTATGGTGGGGATGGAGAAGTAGTGGCTCTATAGCTGAAATGATGTGTTAGGTTAATATTTGCAAACCCGGACACAGAGGTTGGTCCCGTTCTCTATTGTCCTGGCGCGAAGAATATGAATACTTGAATAACTTAAAAAAAATTGAGTATTGATCTGCTTAAGTATTTATTGTTAATATATTTAGGTTAAAATATCAAGAAAAAGTGGTGCATAGACATATAATGAGCCATAGACAAAACACCCGGTTTGGTGAGACGATCATCTTTCGATATCTCACGAGACAGTGTGGAATAACAACCAAAGGTTGAGCAAATGATGCAAGTTTTATAATTCTGTATTTATATAACTATGCAATATAAAGATTAACTTACTTTGAAATAAACACACGACTTTTCAAATGGACAATCAAGGTTTGTAAGAGGCTTTTTAAGCGTGAGCTCTAGTGAGGCTCACACTTCTAGGGGATCACCTTTGTCTCCGGGCTTTCATGAAGTGTAGCATAGTGTGATGAGTGTCTGCCTTTTACAGAAGTAAAGCGGCAATGGGCTATGTTAGTACTGGGACGGATGACCACTTTAGTGCACTACTTGCGTCTCTGAGGGCTTTGCAGCTTGCACTAGTAGACCAAAACCCCTTTGGACCTTGTTCATTGAGGTAAATAATAATAATAATAGTAGGATTTATATAGCGCAAAATTGATACAAATCCTCTAATGCGCTTGACTCCAAGAAGGGAGAGTCCAGGGACAGGCATGGGTCGACATCTAAAAAGCGCCCGCCAGGGTATAACTAAGGTGGGGGGTATGCCAGCCTAAACAAGTAGGTCTTTAGCTGGCTTCTGAAACCATCTATTGTTTGCTGAGATCTGACAGTCTGTGGCAGCTTGTTCCATTCGGCTGGTGCAGCTACTGCAAAGCCACGCCTTCCTATGTGCTTATTAGGGCGGGTTGAGGAGATAGATAGCCTGTTGCCACGAGTGAGACTGCTCGATCTTATTAAAGCTGAAAGATACGGGGGCTGTGAAAGATTAATAGCCTTGAATACCAAAAGGTTGTACTTAAACAGGATGCGATGTTGAATTGGGAGCCAGTGGAGTTTTTTCAAAAAGGGTGTAACATGACTCATTTTGTCAAGTCTGAAGATGATGCGACAAAGAGCATTCTGGACTCTCTGTAGTTTGGCTATGTTGGACTTGCTTACCCCATAGAGTAAAGAGTTACAGTAGTCTAGACGACTACTGACCATAGCGTTTGCCAGAAGTATTGCTGTCTCAACTCCAAGGAATTTGCGAATTCGTCGAAAATCACGAAGATGATAGTAACATGCTCTGCATACCTTGGCAACATGATTGTCAAAGGAGTTGTCTGAGTCGAAAATAACACCCAGGTTTTTTACTTCCACTGACGGAGAGATATTGTTTTGGAGGAGTGGAACAGGAAAATTTGGTGCAAGTGACTCTCTGATGGCTTTTTAAATTTGTTTTTTTCTGGGTTTAGTTTTAGTTTGACACCGTCCATCTATTCCTGTACAGACTTGAGACACTCGGTCAGCTCTTCCATGCTAGAATCAAAATTCCTGGAGTCAACTGCTAGGTAGATCTGGGCGTCATCGGCATATAGGTGATGAGTAACATTGAATTTTGAAATAACTTGACTGAGGGGACTAGTGTAGAGGGTGAAAAGGAGAGGACCCAGTACAGAGCCTTGGGGGACTCCGAAAGGGAGAATTACCGCCTCAGAGAAACTATCACCTATTTTAATTTTTTGATTTGAAACGGTTTGAAAGATACGATTTGATCCATGACAAAACAGTACCATCTAGACCAAACCAGTCATGCAAGCAGTCATATAAAAGAGAGTGATCAATCGTATCAAACGCTGCTGATAGGTCTAATAATGTCAGGGCCACTGCCTTTCCTGAGTCCACTGAGAGAGCTATATCATTTTCAATCTTCAACAATGCGGTTTCAGTGGAGTGAGAACTCTTATAAGCAGACTGGTTGACATTTAAGAGCCCCTCGTGTGAAATAAATTCATTTAGCTGCTTTGCCACCACCTTCTCAATAAGTTTAGATATAAAGCTGAGGTTTGACACCGGCCTGTAGTTTTTGAGGATATTTCTATCAAGGCTCGGCTTCTTTTGAATGGGGGTGACATATGCCATCTTAAAACAGTTGGGGAAACTACCTTCTGTGATTGAGTAATTTACAATTTTAGTGATGGGGGTGATGAGAATATCAGCACACTCCTTGACCAGTGATGTCGGAATCGGGTCAAGGTCACATGATTTGGACGGTGAGGACTTTAGAATTTTGAGTAGTTCTTCCTCGGACACAGGTGTGAAAGAGGACAGAGTATTTTTAGTGGGGTTGGGTCTAGTAACTGAAGATGGTATTGATGACTGCAGTGTGGATCTTATCTTGAGGATTTTGTCATAGAAGAACTTGCAGAAAGTATTCGCAAGGTCAGTTTTATTTGTGTAGTCTGGTAGAACAGCAGCAGAGGACCTGTGTAAGATCTTTTTGAAACAATTCCACAGAGCCTTGGGATTTCCTTGGTTTTCAGCCACAATGTTGGAATAATGATTGCATTTGGACTTCTCTAGCAGGAAATTATAGTGGTTGATTGCAGCCCGGTATCGGCTACAATTACTGGCTGAGTTTTCACGACGCCATGCCCACTCATACATGCCTGATATACAACATAATGCAAAACTATATTCCTAGGTCTATTGCTGTTCACTGACAAAAATCCCCTGATAAAGTATTTTGGGCATTTTGTGATTCTTCTTTGAGGAGATTTGGAGATAGGTTTTGCACATGAGTAAAATACCAAATACAAATATGAACAAGTAGCTGTTCAATAATGTTGTGCACCAAGTTCTATGATACTGTATTTACTTAATTAAGATAATTAATATGTTAATATAATATGTAATATACGCAGCATGTATCAATGTTAAGTTACAATATACAGTTACCCAATTTAATTATGTAATTGATGCCTTATCACATCAAAATAACACAGGCTTCAGTGACCAATTGCAAGTGGTTTATTTACGTATTCATTGTTTTACGTCACGCCTAGTGCCTTTGCATCAGTTTGATTGTAAAGGGTACTTCAAAGGGTGTATGAAACCAGTATATATAGTTTGTTAAGGTTGTTTACTGTAAACAGGCGACCAATCACAAGCAACTACCAGCTTAACCACCTGAGGTCTGACCAGGATACGAACCCAATCTCTGAGATGGAAGGAAAATGTGTCACCGCTGCGCCACAGTGACCCATGACTATTTGGTCAACATGTCATTTATCATGTTCACGATGTCCATTGAGAGTCTTTCTAGTTATAACCTTACCTGTCAAAGAGGATCTAAAATCCAAATGACCTGTTGCATCAGCATAAAGGGAGAAGGAAGAAAAATAGGAGTATAACACAGTGTGTTATTTCTTGCAACCTTTCCAACTTTTCCATCTTTATATAATAGCCCCCCCCCCCCCCAAATGACAAGGAATCCATGTTTAGAAGCTAGTGCAAGTATTAGCATAAAGTACCACCATAATCGAGAAATGTAAAATATTAGCATAGTGTGTAATAAACATTTACTGAAAATATTTCTTTCACCAAATACAGGCTAGTTACTATCCACGTAATATGTCCACTGGCCTCCATGGAAAATAGGTAATGAATTCATATCCACTGGAGCATGCATGGCAGGCACTGCACTGCAGTTGTAACAATGCAGTCTCTCACACAGATATGTCACAATATGTGGAAACTCTTCAGACAAATCCACACTCTCTGAGGGATCCTGATCAATGTTGTAAAGCCACACATTCTTGTCAGTTTCACCTGGACCAGTAAGGTCTTCAAGATGGACATCAAAAAGAGGGTTCAGAAACTGGTACCTATCCAGTTCTGCTTGGTGTGCTGCAGAATCTGTGGATGAAATGATGGATTTTGTCATTCAACAATATACATTGTTTAAGTATCACGAGGAAAGATAGGTGAAGAAATGAATAACATAGCAGTTGCTCCAGATTATTCAAACCAAAAGCCAGTGGACATCGGCAATTAACCACCAACTTTCCTCTCAGGTCAGGGTTGCCGGGTAGGGATTAGTTTCCAAAACCAGAGAGGTTGGAGGCAAGTGTTAAACACACTATACCACTGTAGCCAAATAACAATAATAATAATAATAATTGTTAGACTCTTAGAGTTAAACTTTCAAATATCTTAGCATCAGTTTTTCAATGGGACAGGGGGAGCAGCATAAGTGTAACATAACCCTACAGCAGGTATCCAAAGGAAGAACATTTGGATTAAAAGTGTCAGCAATTGATAGCACCAAGACTCATTTTTAAGAGAGATATATATAGAGAGAAGTATTACTGGACATGTGGTTACCAGATATAGCATCTGATCACTTGACCTTCACTTTTGTGGTAGTGAGTTTCAATCCAGTTCAAGGCTCATGGCAACATTTGTGTTTCACCGAGGGTCTTTCTTGATATGACCTTAACTGTTTAATGGGGCATTGACCAAAGCATGTGTGGTTTTACAACATCGATCAGGACATAGTCATTTGAAATTGAATATCTCTAAAATACACAATGTCAAACAGAATTACTTTTATAATATAATCTGGCTGTCTAAATCATAGTTTGACATAATGTTATTTGTCATATATTTTTGGCAGTTTTAACACAAAGACACACAGAGATGTTGACCTACTTGGGTTTCCTGTGAGAAGCTTCCATTCTCCAAGTCTGATCCCAGCTCGCACCCGAGTATCAAATGTATCACACCTAGATGACTGACCTCGAGGTGGAGTCAAAGGGTCAATGTTCAGCAATAGTTCATTCCTTGGGCTAGCTTTGGTATCGCTGAGATGCACATAAACATTAGTATTGATTGTAGCTCGTTTGATTTAGGTACTATATTCCACATACTATTATTTGGGACGAGCTGATCTCAATATATGTTGGCCAAGAATCAATAGTGATTGATGCACAGTAAATTTTCTATCACTGTGGGAGAATGTTTGAGAGGCTATAAAGACCTTTCTCCTACAAAGTGAGGGAGAGAGGAGATATGGTGGACAAAGAAGAAATAATAGGGATTATACTGAGAGTATGAAGAGAGGCAAGGAAGACTTGTCTGTCACAACGTGTGTGAACCGTGTGTGAAAGGGAGAAGAGACACAGTTAACAAAGAAGGAATAACGGAATATACTAAGAGTATGAAGAAGTTATGAGAATTGGTTAAACATTTGTCTGAAAGCAGACTAAGTGGGAGGAACTTATGATATCAAAAATACATTACCAATTGTTGCAATTGGTCAACGTTAACATCAAAAGGAATGAAACATCACAACGATTTTGCCATATAAAAGAATCACTGACACCACACACAATCCACGTCCTTCTTTTATTTGATGAAAAAAATCTTGATTTGACTTGGTCTTGTTACTTTTCACCCAAATTGACCTTAGACCCTCGAAATATTTGGAGGTGCTTATAATTTTGTATCTGAAGATGTTAATTATCATTGGACTAGAATATCATTACCAATGATGTAGATAAAAGTATTCTAAATTGGCATTGTTAAACATCAACAACAAATAGAATTGTGTACTTCAAACCTCAGCTCCTAAATAAATTCAAACATAAGGTAGGATGACGTGCAAGGTATAGTTCTAGTTCTGGCGTAAAAAAAAATGAAATTTTATTGGCCTTGCCCCAACCTGAGCAAATAAATATTTTTGATACAAATTTCAATCAATGGTGTGATGGATTAAATATCCGTGCTAGTTTCACAAGTTTTGTGTTTTAGTATTATCTGCTTGTTGCAATTAGTGTAAACAAGTAGGGATTCCTAATTAGGTAAGACAAATTAAACACAACACGGACAGCATTTTCAGCATGTGGTGGATTTTTATTGGAATCTTTGACAAACCTCTCATGAGTTTCCACATTATAAACTAAGACGTATCACTTTATTGGGCTGCTCAGGTTTCAGGCATGTTCTTCACACACTGGAAGTTCATTAATGGAAAACAATAAGGACAATAGGTTGTGAAGAATAATTCAGATATATATTGATATGACCACACAGAACAACGTGACTGGGCCAAAACATATCCAGAGGCCCCAGTCGGTGAGTGATAATCAAGTACGTGTATTTAGCATTAAATGCCTTGGTTCTTACCTCTTTGATCATAGGTTTAAATTTAGGTTTAAATTTAGCTCATGGCAAAACATAGTTTGAAATGAGTCTGTGTCCTGATATAACCTCAGCTATTCAAAGGGGCCTGGAAACCATGAACTTTGATCATTGTCCTGACCTAGCTGTGCCTATCATATCCAATTAATACCAAATATGTTGTCCTTTTTCAGTCCATATGCATAAATTACCTTATTGATTCCCAAACATCAAATCCATCCAGCTCTATGTCATCTGTTGTACATTTTGCTAAGTTAGCTAGAGTAGGGAACCAGTCACTGATGTGAATCAGTTCCCTTGTGGACTGGATGTTGGCTTGGATGAAGGCCTTTCCATGAACAAATCCTATAGCTTTAATTCCTCCCTCCCAAAGGCTTGCTTTGTCTCCTTTTAGTGGATGGTTGTTCACTAAACCTGTTCCTCCATTGTCTTCAATGGTATTACAGCATAGCAAGTTAAATGTAAATTAAAAATAATTAATTTTAAAGTGTTTTGTATGTGCATTATACAGCCAACTAAATAGTTTAACAAACTATTGACTCAAATCTCTCTTAAGCAGATAATGTACAAGTGGAAAGTTTGGCTGAGAGAATATTTCACTTATCTTTGGTCAGTTTACATTTAACATATCAGTACAGATTTAAACTTTTACTGAAAATTAATTTCCTTTGTCCAAGCACATCTGGTTCAGTATCTCAGACTTGTGGGAAGACAACATTTCTACTTTCTTATCTAGTAAAGCATGGCCATGGTGGCCTTGTGGTAACAGACTCATCTCCCATCTCAGAGATCAGAGTTTGAATCCCAGCCGAGCTCGAGTGTGAAAGTTGGTGGTTGTTGGAACTGGCTGGCAGTTTTTAGTACAGAATCTTGACCAACTGTATGTACCGGTTTCCTCCTGCCTTCTAACTATCTGTCACAATATAGCTTATACATAGGTACTATTTGTGACATAAAACATGAAATAAACTAGTGCACTTGGAGAGTACATACCACTGCCAAGGCACATAATAAGTTAACAGGAAAATCAGGATTATCTTTCTGTGATCCAGAACATTCTCAGATTTAATAGGATCTTATTTGGACCAAGACCCACCTTCTGATTTTTTAGGAATATTCAACTAGTAGTATTTGCGTAATCCTGCCAACAAACCTACAGACAGGCAAAAGGACAAACAGACGGAGAAACATACAATCATGAAAAGAACACCTTCTTTGCAGAGGTAATAATGGTAAATAACACAATTAACAGAATTCTGTCTCATCCAAATCGTTTAAATTACAGATGATTCACCATTGTTGACATGGTTTTCAAAATTCAGTAATTATAAGTCACGTGACACAGAAAATTTTGATGAAGCTTTGAATTCAGAAAATAAAAGCTACCATTGTCATCAGAATATGAAAACAGTCATAAATGCATAACATTCTTCGCTAGTAAAATATAACACAATCAAAAAGAAATAAATTTAAACTTTGGAAGAGTATTAGGGTCAAGTTTAATTTTTTTTCTATTTAGTGAGAGCGTATCTAAGATACTAAGTCAATTTTTTTAGATACTACGTCAATTAGTTCAGATAATTATCTCAATTTATTGAGATATCTCGGTTTTTTTTTGAGAGGTTAAGTCAATTTTTTGAGATAGTAAGTCAATTTTTTTTAGATAACTATGTCAATTGTTTTTAGATAACTATGTCAATTTTTTAGATATTATGTCCATTTTTTAGATATTATGTCCATTTTTTTAGATGCGAAGTCAATTTTTGGAAAAAAATTATCTCAATTTTTTTTAGATATTAAGTCAATTTGTTTAGATACTATCTCAATTTTTAAAAATAATTACAAGACAGTTGGGGGAGAGTGGAGCAGCCATGCATTTGTGAGATTTAGCAATGTTGTAATGACCTCTCCAATACATGTGACATCACACAATCTCAATGAGGGAGCGTTCTGTTTATTTGATATCATATAGAAATGGAAAGTCTATTTTCTACTTTCGTATTTCAGATTTTCACTTTGTCAATTGGACTATTGCCATTTTAACAAATGATGAAACATGGAAATAAGAAGCAAGAAAAGGGACATTTTCAAGTAAAAAATACAAATCCCCTTCAATGTTTGCCCCACCAAAGGAAAACCTTATATCAAAATTTCCCCTCAGTTACTGTTCATCAGGATTCCCAGGACAATTGATCAATAAAGCACCAATGTATTCAATTGGGTACTTGAGGTGTTAACGAAATAAGAGGGAAGGTCAGCCATGTGTTCATGAGAATTGACATTGTAATACAACTCCAAAGGCCTATGACATCACAATGGTGATGATGTGACAATGCAGTGTTGCTTTACATTATACATTGATATCAAACATGATAGTTGTATGTATAATTTGATCATGTCATTGAGATAATTGAGGTTTTTATTTAGCAGTGCACTTCACAGTTTTGTTTGTATTTTGAAATTAAACCTGTAAAAACAAAATTAAGTAGATTTATTATTAGTAAATCTAAGAAGTCAAACAAAGGAGAAAGATATATAAAGGCTTTTAAAAAAGCAGAAACTTGAGCTTTACTTACACTATGACATGAAGAAGTTGAAAAGCACAGAAATCTAATTTTCAAAGGATAGCCAAAATACAAACAGGAAAAGGACCGTTTTCCTTTTTGCCTTTGATATGTGACAAAAAATTATTAGAATGGAAACTCATTATGTACTTTGATTACATGACACATGTCTTTGAAGGCCATGTATTATTACAAATGCCAGTTCTTACAGGCACATGGCTTCCCCACTCACCCCCCTCACTGTTTTGTAATTATCAAATTGACTAAATATCTAAAAAAATTAACACAACTATATAAAAAAATTGACTTAGTATCTCAAAAAATTGAGATACTCTCTCACTAAATAGAAAAAAAAATTGCTTAGCCCTAATACTCTTCCAAATACAATGTACCAACCCGATGAAAAGACGGTCACAGTGTCATCCCAGAGATGGTTATGTTTAAAAGAGCTGACTATCTTCTCCACTGCAGCATCTAAAGCACTCACCATGCCTGGTAACATGTACATGGAATACTGATGCATATGTAGTCCTAAATTGATTCAGGTAAAATTCATTCATTATTCATAGATTAATTATAGTAATTTATAGGAATCTGGTGAAGAAGCATCAAATACAAAGTCTTTAAATTTCAAACCAAAATGAATTTGCATACTAATATCAACATTATGTTATGCAGAAAACTACACATTGAAAGGAAGAAATGTCCAAATCTCAATTGGTTAAACCTAAACTCAAACTGATGTTTGCACACTGACATCATTTCATATATTTTTTTCATCGGACACAAAAAACACCAATAAATTAAGGCTTATGAGTTAGTTTAATTTCTTTAAAATATTTAAGATTTATTATATGGAAAACAGAAGATAATGTAGTGAATTGGATGATAGTTCTACCCTATGTTTCTTAAATAATCTCAGTGACCTAGTTGTTAATAAGTCTGAGATTTAACTACTTTCCTTTCACACCCATGGTCATGGGTATGGGTCCGGCTAATGACAGTTTGAGTCTTCACTTGATGGTGGCCTGTCCTGATATGACTGGGATGTAACACCAAACTTTGATTTTTAAATAAAACACATCAGTTTTCTCAATTTAAAAGATCAGCGAGATTCAAACCCATTACCTTTGAGGAATGAAGTAAGTGTCGCTGCAATATTGCAGTGACATTTGTACACCGTCATCAAGTTGGTTGTTTATTTGGAACAGACATATTATTCACAACGTTTGAAGTTTCTATTAATAATTATTTATTATTTCTTTATTTCTCGTATTTGGTACAAATACATATTAAAGATTACAGGAGAAAAAAAAGAGAGTATAGACTCAGAACATGGAAACAAAAGAAAAGAGCTGTAGCACTAGATTAAATATATACAACTCAAAACACATATGGTATTACTCACACCCTGTACAGAAATAGTCAAGCATAATATGCAATTCTTCATTTGTAAGCATACATCCCACTCCACTTTTAATAACGCTGTCTCTGTGGAACAATAATGTCTTTATGTTTTCAGCATATAAATAATCTAACTCCGTGTAAGAAGTAGTAAAGTAGTACTGACTGATAGTATCACACATGCATTTTACATCATACAACATGTTCCAATGTACATTATATTTTGAAAGTATACTACGAATACTTTGGCTAACACTAGATCTGCTGCCTTCCTTAATCAGATTGCCACACCTAGATAAGATAGGGTTTTGACTGGTTAAAATACTATTCAGGAACTTTACTATTCTTCTATGTATCTGGCCTTCAATGTTTAAATCCTCAACAACCAAGTACAACAGATTTGAATGAGTTCTAGCATTTACCTTTATCAGTTTACGAACACATCTCCTCCATGAAGAACAAAAAGCACTTACTTTTGGCTCAGTGACGTCCCATAGTACAGCACCATATAATGCCATACAGTAACTTTTCATTAGTTTATACTTTACATCATGATTACAATTTCCGAAATTTGACATTATAAAGTTGACTCGTATAATAAAATCATTCTGTATATCTTCTATTGTTTTGTGTCTCACCTTAGGTCCAATAAGATTACCAAGATGTTTAGTGTATGGCACAGCTTTTATCTCACTGCCATTGAATATCACATTAATGTTTTCTGTTTTGTTTTTACCATAAATCAAAAATTGACTCTTTGAAGGATTAAAAGTCACATTATAATCTTCACCAAATTTCTGAACTACACTTAACATACACTTCCAACTCGACAATCTTGGGGCTAGCAATGTAACATCATTGGCATATCCCAAGGCCCCCAAAAACATATCACCAATATGACATCCGTAGCCACTGGCTTTAAGCCTATGCAGAAGCTCATCAATATATATACAAAATAAAATAGGAGACAGTACTCCACCCTGCTTTACGCCATTTGAAACAGAAAATTCAGGTGATAATTCATTTCCCCATTTAATTCTTAATTTTTGACATGTGTACATTTTAATAAGAAATCTAATAATAATTGGACATAAACCTTTTTTTTTGTAATAGCTTGAACAGCTTGATATATTGCACATTATCAAAAGCTTTAGATGCATCTAGCAAGATACAGTATACTTCACTTTTTTGGTTCAAATAGTACTATATGGTTTCGTTGAGTACAAAAGTGCACTGAGTAGTTGAACAATTGTTTTTGAACCCAAATTGAAGATTCGATGAACTTAATGGCCACAATAACGAGACATGTTTTTTAAAAGGATGCAAAGTCTAGTACAATAGATTCCAAAACTATAACCTACTAAAGGTGAACCAATGTATAAGTGGCACCAGTCCTGACATCAGTAAATATTTTTGTAGGAATACATGTCACTTTGTGAGATTCATAACTAAATCCTGAATACATTTGAGGTTCTTGATCAGATTTTGAAGGTCCTAACTCTATGGACATGCACATTATACCCTGAACACACAAGTGCATTTTATATAAGTGATTGTCTGTCTTAAAACTGAGGTATCTACTCAACTTGCTAACCATACCTACCCAAGTACTGTTTCCTGATGGGGTCCTGGATATGTTCATAATGCTTCATATACTGCTGAGGCACCTGCAGTGGAGTGTGAGGGGATTGAAAGCTCATAAATATGAACAGGGGCTGGTCACAGGAACAAGAAACACATAAAAAATGCCATTAATAGTCAGTATGTGGACCCAAAAACAAGGGTGCCAAAACAAGACACATTGGGTGTTTATGTGCAGATAATCCAGAATCACTGACTGGTGAACCTGGTTTTATGTGATTTAAATTAAAAGAAGTGTGTGTCCATGTATTCTAAAGCAAAGGTTGGTTTTTTTTATAATTCTTGTCAAAAAGAATTTACTTTCTATATAATATATTTTAATCTGTCTGTTATGTAAGGTTTGTATAGATATACCACGTATGAGGATTTGACTGACTAGGATTTCAGATGGATGAAAGTATGGTTAGCTTTTCACATTTTCTATACACAATAAACATCACTATTAACATAAATATGAAATAACCTTCAACACACAATGTGTATATCACAATGTTTGTGTACATTGGTGGCAAAAGAATCACTGTATTTTTTTCATTCACAAGAAGGTCATGTTTCTGGATGCGTTTGTTTTTTAGTGTTTGTTCATTTATCTGTTTGTCTGTGTTGAACAGATTTTATATGTGGTTGAATTAAATGATAGTTGTACCCTATACAGGGGCGGATCCAGCTTTTATGTAAGGTGGGGGTTCACATCAGACATACCATAACTAGGGGGGATGGGGGGCATGCCCCCCGGAAAAAAAAATTGGTAAAAATATAGTGCATTTCCTGTAAATTTAACACCACTCTCAAGAGATAATTTTGTACTTTGGGTTTAACCCCTTTACATTATTTTTTACCCCCTGAACCCCCCCCCCCCCCCCCCCCCCCCCGCATCCGCTAGTGCCTAAATATTTTAAAAGAAAGTTCTCCCAGAGTGGACACCTCTGTTAGAGGGCACTTCTAAAAATTTGGGATATTTTTTGTTTTTGCATCATGAATGCGACCCGTACCATTTCTAAAATATGATTATTTTCATTAAGATCTGCTTCTAACCCTTCGAGTAATGGTAACTGGGTAACCAAAATTACTACAAAAACATTGGATTTGGGACCTTTGAAATTTTATTTTGTTTCCAGAACATGATCTGGATCTGACCCAGAACACTTCTTCCTTTAGTCAGGCCCAACCCATATTAAAAGAATTTATAAAGATCTCTTGAATACTTTTGGAGGTACTTCAAATACAAATAAATTGACACTAGATATTACACTATCCTGTGAACCAAGAGGATAAGAACTCTATTCCACATACATACAGATACATAGTGGCTCAGATGATTACTTCAAATAGTGGTCTTCTATCATTTGGTTATATCACCTTGGTAGGTTAAAGTAGCCCAGAGATTTTGGTAACTGTTTTTTTACTGATGCTAGGCATTTCAGTATAATAAATGTCAGTCACTGGAGAACTTTGGCTGTACTTGCACAGTGGGTAAAGATAAAATACCGCATTGAGTCATATAGTAAATTAGATATTCAGCCGAGTATAAATAACCAGTCAAAAGGAATATAAAACCAGTACAAAACAACAGATTAGCTGTGTTACCTTGTCACTGTATCTGGCTGCATGTTCCACCACCAACTCGTCCACCCTCTCAGCATACACTTCAGTGGCATAGGATCCGTACTTGTCCAGAATTGGTTCAAAATTGTTGTGAAAGTCTAGGCTGTGGTGAAATAAACAAAAGTGAAATTTAAACTATGAAATGGTGTTGGAATTAGGCAAACAAATCTTATGTACATATATATAAGTACTGGCAATTTATAAGGCAGAGAGTTGGTGTCAAGCCAGTCAAGTTAACACAATAATAAACTTTCTTATTTTAAATTAACACTATTTACTGAGTAAACATATCTTGGCTGGGGTTTCCCCTACTTGGGGGGGACCCTTTTGCTCTGTGTGGAACACATTTTCAATTTTTCTTTTACTTTTTTCAAAAGTATTCGTCACTCAAGCTCAGTCATATGATTCATATTGTTCTCCTTTCTGGGTTCAAGTTTTGTTTGGCATGGAAGTGAGGGTGGTAACCTCACACCAAAGTAGAAGTTTTAGAAAAAATATAAATGAATATTAATATCCTACTTGCTTTTTTTACTACTTTTAAAATATGATTTTTCCTTTTGAAACAGAATAATGTCTAGGCATCTAGTTATTCATTTCTACTCGGGTCATAATCCCCATTTCTTGGATTAGAATGTTTGAGAGGTTGGGGAATGTTACTTATTTTAAAACTTCATGAATAAAACAATTATGACCGGTGGATTGTGTCCAATATTTTTTTCCTGTTTATAGATAAAAGTGGACTTTTACACATATGGTATTTTAAGTTTCAATTTACTATTTACTCTGTTTAAACACATTTAATTGACTTTATTATATTAAAGTTCACCCGCAAATATCTGTGCCATTAATCTTCAAGCAAAAGCTGTGTGAATAATAATCTGTGATACCGCCCAGGACTCTGAAGAACAAAGATATCACTTTTAATCGTATTATCGTACATTTTGGAAGGATAAATAACAACTTTTTTGGCATTAGGTTAAACAGAGTAACAATATACAAGGATATACGGATATGAAAGCTGCTTATTGTTAGAATACAAAGACCATTTTACAGAATATAAATCACAAGTATGGCACCAAATGGAATGTATCCATAAAATAATAAAACAATACAAAAGAATGTATTTTTAGGAAAGGTTAGATTGTATAAAGTAGTCATGTCCAAAACGACCCTCAGATAATCCCATTTACTGCTATGAACTGGATTCCAACTTATTATCTCATATGGACATACAAAATAAATTAAAACTAAGTCACTGGCTCTTTTCTTGCAGTATGAAAGTATCTACCCGTAAAATGTGTCAAACCCTCGTCTGTTAGGCCAGTGGTGTTTGGTGTAGAACCCCAGATGCCATTTCCCCACCAGGTGAGTCCTGTATCCACATGCTTCAAGTCGTTCTGGCAGGGTGACCAGCTGAAGTGGCAATGCCTGCCTCTGAAAGCGGGCTATCATTCCATGCTGTAGCCCTGTGTGAATCTAATAACGTATATTAGTCAGGGAGTAAAATGATCTTACTGTGAACATATCAGTAGTTTTTTCAAATGGTATCATCCGTTCTATGCCATACTTGTGGAAGGCTAATTCTGACCTTTGTCAAAAGTGTTTAACATGCACTATGGTATAATTTGTTTCTGGATTGGGCTAATTAGGGCACTTAACTCCAATTATTTGTCAGAATGAGTTACCAATGGACAGTCATTAACACCATCTGTACATGTAAGCACTAAACCATTTGAAAAATGATTTAATGCATCATTGGTTTGCGGATTAAGATCATGTGCAAAAGTTGACAAAATCTAGGGTGGAGAGGCCCTGTCACACAACTTTTGACAAAGATTTGAAAGTTAGTGTTTGCATATCTTTTAGCAGGCAATCAAACTACACAGGGCAGAGGCACCTAGGGACATACAACACAAGGCCCCCTCAAATATTGGATTCACTTTTAAAATTAATTTAGGGTACGGTAGTGTTGTCAAAATCTGATTTAAGCTCCCCCTCCCTTTTGGTGCGACTTTTGTATGTTGACGTTTTACTTACTGTAAATTTTGGCATCTTATATGGTGCCATTATAACATAAATAATGCTGTTCTATGCAACCATAATGTGGTCTTATATCATGTTATACTGATGAGTTAGTACAGTCTCATACATCAGATGCTGTTATCTAATTTTATTGGGATCTAATAAATTTTAATCCTATGTTTAGTTCAGTATTGCTTTGGGGTCTAGGGAATGTGTAAAAATCTGACATATACGAATAATATTGGAATCACAGAATAATCATTAAGACTACTTACGTTATATCCATATTCTAGCACAGGTTTATTTTGCAATATATATGAATGAAATGTGAAAAGAACACCACCTTGGCGCAGGTAATATGGCCTCTTAAATTAATTTGGAATCTGTCAGATGAACCCATGATTTATTGATTTATTTGGGGTTTTACGTTGCTTTCAACACTGTACAGGTCATATCACGACGGGTAGTTTTTATGGGCAGAGGAAGCCAGTATAAACAGTTGGTCAAGGTTCTGTACTGCAAACTGCAGCATGCCAACCAACAGCAAGCAACTTTCCCACTTGATGTCGGGCCAGGAACCGAACCCCGATCTCAGAGGTGGGAGGAGAGAGTGTTGCCACTCATGAAGACAGGGGGCAATTATTAAATAAATTTACTTGAAATCAATTTTGATCCAAATGAAAATAATTCCACTTTCTCTACAGTAGTAAATCTACAAATTAAAAACAACTAAAATTCGCCAAGAACTGATTTCCCAGTAAACATTTTTTCGATTTTGTAAACATTTGAAAGAAAATGTATGGTAAAGATTGAAACAAATGATGGTCACGAAAACAATTTATAATAGAATGTTTTCAAAACATTTTATGCATACTGTTTATAAAACGTTTAATGATAAATGTTAGTAAACATTACAAATGAACACAATAATGTCCCAATAATAACGGGGTCAGAGGTCAAATTCAATATCTTTTCCAGGTTGCTCACTAATGAAAATATTATTTTTATGTCTATTTATTTATTTGGGGTTTTACGTCGCTTTCAACACTGTACAGGTCATATCACGACGGGTAGTTGGAAGGGCAGAGGAAACCAGTATATAGAGTTCGTTAGGGTTGTGTACTGTAAACTGCCGACCAACGGCAAGCAACTACCAGCTTTCCCACATAAGGCCTTGACGGGGATCGAACCCCGGCCTCAGAGGTGGGAGGCAAGAGTGTTACCACTCTGCCACCGTGGCCCCGTATTTTTATGTCTAAAATTGTAAGATAGTGGCTTAGAAATTGCGCCCCATTCCATTTTTACTTTAAGGAATTGCGTGTGGGTCCATTTTTGACAAAGGCCTTTAAAATCCCCTATTTTTTGCATGCATGATTTATACAGGGATAACATTATAAATTTAAACAGAACTGAGAGATGGCGGGCCTCCTACAAGGCCCATTACCCCTAGTATGGCTCAGAAGTGCGACGATAAAAAATTCTTTGATAAATGCTTGATCCAGTGATTGGGATCACCGCCAAAATTTTATCGTCTGTTCCTTGTGCCATTCACTGTCGACATTTCCTGAAATTTTTATCAAAACCCATCAATAACTTTTGGTGTTATTTGGAAGCAAATGCCTCCAGTTACAAATATCTCCTTGCCGGAGATGAATAAACATTACATACACAGGGTTTAACGTCACTCTCAACACATTGTATAGGTTATATCATAACAGGTAGTTTAAGGGCAGAGGAAACCAGTACATACTAGGGGGTCAAGATTCTGTTATATGTAAACTGCCGGGCATTGCCGACGTCAGAGGAGTAAGGACAGTGGGTTACCCCACAATTCACTTAACAGCATCATGTAAGATCAATTATCTTTCCAGTCACTAACTATTCTGTTGGAATGGACTGACCCTAACTTTGACTTTTGGGACAGGTACATCATTACCTGATATCTGCCTGTGAGCAGCTGACTTCTTGTTGGTGTGCACATTGGTTGTACATAATAATTATCCAGTGTTACTCCATTGTTTGCCAGGTTATCCAATGTAGGTGTATGCACCTCATTATTGTGATAGCCAATGTCATTCCATCCCAAGTCATCGGCAAGAATAAGCAAAATGTTGGGTTGCTTGCTTGCAATGGGCGATATTAAAACCCAAAGTATCATGCATGTGTCGAACATGATCGATTGTGGTGAAGTAAGCATGTACTTGTACGTTAATGGTGTCATCGTTTGGTGATTATTGTGTGGCATTTGACTGTGCAAACCAAAACCAATCAACCGTGAAGATATACAAGTGGGCTTGTGGTAAAATAACTTCTGTAACTTTTGTCTCCCTTTGAAGGTTCAAACGGAGGTGTGGTACCACTAGCACCAATAGTTAAACTACAATGTAAAGTCTCTCAGTGTGTTTTACTTGAGTCTTTGGCCACCGATTACTGAAATGATCACCAGTGTTTGTCCAGTACACAATCAACCAATAAGTGTCTGTCATTAGTACATTGTGCTTTCAATTTACTTCCCTGTGTTCCAAAGATTGTCGGGGTGTGAGTAATGTGATCTTATTCTTTGAAAAAAAGGATGTTGAATTTCTGTTCACGGTGAAGCCTGACGTTCTGCTGAAGAGGCAAGGATATATCAGTTTTCCATGCTGAGAAACAGCGAAGGTCAAACCAGGACAGACCGTTAGTGGTTCCCATGGTCTCATGAACTTGATATAAGCCTGCCACCATAGAGACGAGAGTTAAGTCATTAAATATAAAACACCTTTAAGGACTTTTTCTGTGTTTTAATGTAGGAAAAGATTATTTCCAAGAGGAGGCTAGTATTTGGTAAGAGCATGTTAATCTGTGGGTGAAACTTAATTTCAATTTATAGATAAAATAAATTTGGCATGCTTAGGTAAACTGTATCCTAACTTGAATAAATATTTGTGATGTAATTTTATTATTTAAAGTGTACATTTTCATAAAGAATGCACAGACATTATTTTATGAGTAACTGTACTTAAAGAGTAAGTAAGTTTGCTAACAATATACGCATGTTTTTGTATTTTCTCTCAGAGCTTCATAAATATATATGCAAACAGAATTGCAGAGACAAACGGAAAATCAAAGTTATTTGGGTTTAATCTGACATGATTTGCAATGTGATTAATAATTATACAGGAACAGAAGTATATACGTGGACAAGATTTTGAAAATACTAGGAGAAAATCAACTTTATTTTGTGCACAGTCAACATGAGCTAGCATACACCTCTGAAGAGAAACCGCCAACGAAGAGCAACCATGGCATTTTATTTAATTTGAGCCTGTAAAGAGTCACCACCTGCTACCTGCATCCAGCAACCTTTTTATCCCAAGAGATCTTGAATCTGCAAAGAAAAAGAAAACAACCACCATTTCCTTTCACCAAAATGTAGATGCATCTTAAAGTCAAAATTAATTTTAGTCATTAACAGCAAGTCGTTACAGTCATTTTCATTTTTTTTTACATGCACATGATTTCTTTTCTTGAGAGGATGGTTGTGAATAATTTTGTTTATTTTTGTGTGGAAAGACATTGTTGAAGGGTCCATCTCATTTATTAATAAACAAAGGTTCATTTAAAGTGTATATCAGACAGGTTTGACTTTTACTAAGTCATTTTGTATTTTGTGCTATATATGGTTACTGTATGACTCTTGGAGAAACAGATGGCCCTGACAAAAGTTTTTTCAGACACTATCCCCCTTACTCCAGATTGGTTGTGGTACAATGAAACCTTATAAGCTTCCCATTCAAATTTAAGTGTTCAGTTCAATAATGGATGCAAATACAAAAACTTGGAACAAGTCTACGGACATTTTACTGGAAAGTGTAGAAACAAATGCTCAAACAGCTCAAAACCTATTAGTCTTCAATGTTCTCAGTGTATCATTTCTATTGATCAGAAGAGTATTTACTCTGTAGATTTGGAAGGCTTCAGACAACCAAAGGCCGACCTAAAGAGAATGAGGAGAAATGCCAAGTCTTTCACTGGAAAAAATCAACCATCTGGAGCCTTCCGGGGGCTCCTGTTCCTCCTAAGGTTTTGTTTGTGTACCGTGTGGACAATAACAAGGACATAGATGACCTTAGGGACTATATTACAGACATGGGAATTAATGTAATCAATTTAAAATGCACTCTCCAGATTTTTCAAATTAACAGTTTCAAATGAACACTTTAATAGTCTTCTGAAGGAAGATGCTTAGCCTGATGGAGTCAGAGTAAGAAGATTCATACCACCAAGACAAAAACCTAAAAACATAAACTATGGAAATGAAATGTAGTGACACTCTCAAGCTATGCAGTTATAACAGTCATGGCTCTAGTTTTGACAGATTAGTTTATATACAGATCTTTGATGATTGTGATATACTTCTCATCCAAGAACATTGGCTACATAAAGGAAATCTTGACATCTATAAATCAGCAATAAAAAAACTGTGAGGTGCATGGCACTTCTGGCATGAACCAAAATGAGTTATTAGTGGGTAAACCCTTTGGTGGAACAGCATTATTATGGAACTCAAACTAGAAATTCAGTGTAACTCCTATTGAGCTGTCTAACTGTAGTGTAAGTGGTATCAATATCAAAGTGGGTCATCTACACTATCTGCTTTTTAATATTTGCATGCCTTGTGATGGATCCCTTAAGTCACAAGAAGACTTCAAAATGATTCTAGCAGAGATCGCAAGCTGCTGTAACTATCTAGAACATCATGCTGCTATCATTGGTGCAGACTTTAACATGGATCTTTCATCTGTTCACACAAACTTGCAACTGATTTCCTGCTGAGGCACAGTTTCCATCTGCCAAAGAAAGCCAGTGTTGACTATACATCTGAAAGCAAATCTAATGGTAAAAAATCATGAATCGATCACTTTTTTGTGTCTGATAGTTTAAAAGAAAGCATAAGGCATTATACCACTCATCATTATGGCCATAACACTTCTTATCACTCATCATTGTTTCTGAGTTTTGATATCAACTCTTGCAATGAAACTAGCACTTACAAAGAAGAAAGTTTTATCGATAAGCCAATGTGGACTCTTGCTTCTGCTGATAACATATGCTGTTACAGATCAGATTTAGACAAAGTTTTACCAGAATGGACCTTCCCTGGCAGCTTTCTGAATTGTGAGAATCCCATGTGTACCAACACTAGTATAAATGAGTTGCCTGACCATATTATTCATGCCTGCATCTCCTCTAGCTCTGTCAACCGCTTATCTCGTAAACCAACTTCAAGAAATGTGTTACCTGGCTGGAATAACCATATTAAACTTCACTGTGAGAGAGCCATTTTCTGGCAAAATATCTTTAAGACCTCTGGGTCTCCACAGCAAGGCAAAGTTGCAAACATACGACACTCAACTAGACCTAAATACCACAGGGTGGTAAGCAGCTTAAAAGAAATCAAGACTCTGTATGTGCAAAGCTGCTCACTTGTTAAGATCTAATAAAGTTACAAGCCTTTGGAAAAGCATCAAGACTTTTTGCTCAAGCACTATTACACCCTCCAACTGTGTGGATGAAATTAGAGGGGATGAAAATATAACACAGCTTTTTAAATCAAAGTATGAAAACTTGTTCAGCAGTGTCCCTTTGAGCCAGAAGGATTTATACCACATTGCAACCAGTACTGAAAATAAAGTTAAAACACACTGTGGGAAAAGTTATTGTTACAGTCAACATTCTGTAGGTGTTAATGATGTCAAAATTGCTATAAAACAGCTGAAACATGGTAGACATGATGGAGTGCAGTGCACAGTGATCATTTCATACAAGGGTCTCACAGATTACATGTGATGATAGCACTACTGTTAACAAAAATGATCACACATAATGTTGTTCCTAGTGGAGTCCTTCAATCTGTGTTGATACTAAAAACTATCATGCCATTGCTATGTGTAGCATACTCAGAAAAATATTAGACATATACCTTCTTAACACACATGGACACATTCTGGAGACAAATGATCTTCAGTATGGATTTAAAAGGAACCACTCTGCAAGTCAGTGCACATTGTTGTGAAAGAAATGATACAATATTATAAAAAAAATTAGTAATGTCCATGTAATGCTTTTAGGTGCCAGTCAAGCCTTTGACATTGTGAACTATGCAGTTCTTTACAGAACACTCTTAGATCGTGGTCTCTGTGCTATTGTGTGCAGGATACTTTTGCACTTGTATACCTACCAAATCATTTGTAATAGGTGGTCAAGTTTTCTATCTGAACATTTCTGTGTGATAAATGGAGTAAGGCAAGGAGGGTTCTGTCACCCCCATTATTTGCTGTTTACCTGGATCACCTGTTTCACTGCTATATTAACAACAAACTTGGGTGCTACATTGGACATGTATACACAGGGGCATTTGGATATGCTGATGATATAACCTCAATGACACCATCCAAATGTGCTCTTAACAAGATGTTTGACATTGCTAATGACTATGCTGTAACAATTAGTATTAAATTTAATGCAAGTAAATGTAAGTATTTAGTATTTGGTAACAATGGAACTCACATACATTCAGTTAAGTTTAATGATGTGGTCATTTTTGCTAATACCTGGGAAACACAGTTGTGTAATCACTTAGATGCCAATGACAGTGACAGACACATCAGTCAAGCTATTCACTTGCTGTACTTCAGATTTAACTCAGTGATGCATAACTTTTACTCAGCTACATCTGACCTGAGGTACTTTCTGTACAAAAAATATATTGCATGGCCTTATATGGGTGTCAGCTATGGAATTTTGAGTCTGTCTGTGTTGATAAGTTTTATGTTGCATAGCGTAAGCGCTGTTGGCATCTATTAAATATTCCATATAAAACACATTCAGATCTTGTTCACTTGTTGTGCGAAGATGATGATGTTGACATACAATTACACTGTAGACAACTAAAATTCATAAAGAACTGCCTTAAAAGCAGAAATAGTATTGTTACACTCTGTTGCCAGTTGGCCATTAATGGCAGTAAGGCAGATGTGTCCTGTACCATCAACTATATTTGTTATATTTATAATCTAAATAAGTACAACCTAAACATGTCTATGAAGTGCTTCAAAGTAAAGAAAGAAAGTACAATACACAAAGCTGGTATCATCAAAGATTTCACATGCATGTCAGAGGACATTTTATTGATAACAAAAGACAGATAATAGAATTATTGTATACATCTTGATGTAATTTTTTTTATTTATTTATTATAATTTTTTGGTGTGTTTTCCCCTTTCTCTTAATTCTCATTTAATATGTAGTTATAATGTTATGGATCCCTGTCAAATCTGATAGATATATCTATGATCTGCTCTGGTTTGCCTTCATCTCTTGAACTGTAGTTTTAGTTTTCTATTTTGTCTTTCCTGGGTAGCTCTTTTCTCTAAGGTTGAAGAAAACAGAAGAACACCTTTACAAGAGAGGAATTGGTGAAAAATGTGGTTTCAGCACTGGCCACAGCACATATAAACAATACAAATGGACAAATACAAATTTTCAAGATTTTCAAGATGTAAAGTTCCAAGATGTAAAGTTTCCAATTTTATTTTCAAGATGTAAAGTTCTGTCACATGAATTTAGAATTCCGTCGACAGAACTTCATGTCCCCTCAAACCAATGAAACTTAAAAAGTTCTGTTGACAGAGCTTCCAATTTAAAGTTCTGTTGACAGAATTTGAAATTCTGTCAGACTGGAAGTTCTGTCACGACATATATGTTATTTATTTATGTTATTAGATGTTGTTTTATTATTTGCCATAAATGAAGAAAAAATATCAAGATTTAAAGTCTTGTCACATGAATTTAGAATTCCGTCGACAGAACTTCATGTCCCCTCAAACCAATGAAACTTAAAAAGTTCTGTTGACAGAGCTTCCAATTTAAAGTTCTGTTGACAGAATTTGAAAGTCTGTCAGACTGGAAGTTCTGTCACGACATAGATGTTATTTATTTATGTTATTATTTAGTTTTTATTATTTGCCCCAAATGAAAAAAAAATTGTGTTCATATGGCCAATAGAGTTAAAAATATCATTTGTACATTTTGAAGAAGGCTTTGGAGAAACATGATGTTAAATAAGAGAAACTAAAAGGCCCCTGACAACTGCTTAAGATTAAATATAAAGTTCATAAAAGAATGAAAAGGCCTTTGATTCCTTCTCAGAATTGTTGATTACTTTTGGTTTAGTCTCGGATAAATGTATCAGACTGAACAAATGGATGTTTTATGTTCCAGTATCAGTTGCTAGATTCAAACCCTATTACATGGCAGCAGTGAAGACTGGTGGGTTCAAACCTTATTCCATTGCGCTTGATGGATTTGATATACAGTCAGACAAGGTCATGAAAGTAGATGCAAAGAGTTTAGTTTGGGCAATGTTATTTACATGATAGAAGACTAGATAATATATAGGTTTAAAAATATTACTTGTTAAGATTTTGAAAGGCCCAAGTCCAGCTAAAAAGGCAGAGGGAATGATGTTCGAAAAGGTAGAAGGGATTATTGATGGAGCTTGTGAGGTATTCTGCAAGCAGGTTCATATTGAGATGCTGCTCAAAAGGCCATGTGCCATGATATCTTGAAGTTGGATGTTATTATCAAATGCTAGGGTTGCCCCTGATCGTGTAAATGTGTGAGAACCTTGGCCTTTAATGGATATGTTCCTGTGAGCCAGGATTTTCTTAAGGGAGTCCTTAATATGTGTATCAATTACTTGGCCATATGGCTGGAAGTTGTTGGTGAATCATGGAGCTGAAGGGCGGAGAGGCCTAGACTCAAGCAAGGCTTTAAGAGCCTTGACTGGGAAAAGAAAGGGGTTTTTGATTTCAGGAAGCTGTATCCAATGGTGGGCCTTATGGTCTTGCAGAGTTTTCGTCCATTTTATGAGCATGTGAACCCCTGGTGGTGCAAATATGAGGTCTTTCCTGAGGAAATGTCGGTTTTGGTCAAATTTCTTAGCATTATGTGGGACTATATTAGACATCCTAAGAAATCCATAGATAGCAGTGAGAAAAATGGCTCTGTAAAGGAGGGGATTGGAGAGAAGGTTACATGAGATTGAGATATTGTACAAGGTACAGATGTTGAATGTGTAAAGCTTGAATTTATTGTGATGTTGCGGATGTATCTGCCCACTGAAGGTTGTGAGAAAGCAGATGTGTCCCAGTGGTAGAACCTTGCTCTGGCTTGGATGGAGAACAAATATGTTACAATGATCTTTGGAGAGATAGAATTTTGGTACATAAACTCCAAAAATGAGATTAAGTTACGTGAAGCCACAATGGGTAAATCCATGGAGATTAAAAATACCAAAAATGTCTTGAAGTGAAGCTCGTGGACTGATTCAGTTGAAGGTCTATAAGCTGTCTGTATTCTATTCCATACTGCTTGGATAAGTGGAGTTGAGGCAGCAGAGGCACCTACAATTATATTTCACAGTTCAAATTAAAGTGTACAGATATTTATATCAAGTAAGTGCAGGTGTCCTTGATTTGGGTGTATAACTCAAAATCTGTTATCTTATCTGAGTACAGGCATGAAAGCATGTCTGCCACATTATTGGAGGAGCCTTTGATGTGATCAATTGTTAAGGTTATATCATAAGAAGCTTCCAGCAACCAAACATTTATGAGGCAGAGGGCTAACCATTCGTCCCTAGTTTTGCCTGTGTTAACCACTTGAACTACTGCCAGGTTATCACAGTAGAATCTTACAGTCATATGGGCCCATTTTTGACCCCACAGTTTGAAGGCTATGGCCAAGTTAAGCATTTCCAAATGCACTATTTTGAGCTGAAAATCATAAATGTCAAATATAGGAGTAGAATATACCTCTTTCTTCCAGATTCCGCCTAAGCCAGTGAGTGAGGCATCAATATGCAAAGTGTGAGCCTGTGAGATCTCTGGTTTACAAATATAAGTGACACCATTGAATGATGGCAAGAAAACTAAAAACCATTTAAGGTCTCTGTGAAAATCTGCAGTCAAAAATATCCTTCTAGTTCTAAGTTGGCCTTAAATAGGGCCAACATCCTATTTAAAAGGTGCGGGCAGGACGCATACACTTATGGATGTATAACAATTTGCTTAAAATTTATCTTTTACCTTTGATGACAGTACATTCTGTTAAGATACTACAGAGTTTATCAGGGTCAATACTCAGTGTGTTAAGGTCAAAGTCAATCTGAATGCACAGACAAGTTAAGTTCCTACAAGGTGGAGTTTACTTGCCAGGATTCCAATTCTGTTAAAAGTGATGCCAGACATCGAAAATTTGTGTCAGCAATGACCTTGTGGGAAACCAGTATGTAATCGTCTACGTAGGCAAACATCTTGGCTTCATTTTGTGCCATTATAAATGTGACGGCGTTGCTGCAACGCTGAAACTCTGCGCTCCCTTAGACCCAGCCGAATGCCACTTCTGCATCAATGAAAGCATCATCTTTCCATTAAATACATAATTTCAAAGCGTCAGCTGGGTCCACGCGGAGATTTCTGAAAGCTTGCGCCATGTTGATCATAGCAATGGTGACGTTGTTGCCATGTCTACATATCTCATCAACAATGTCATCAACTGATGAAAATTTTAGCAAAAATTGAGAATTGTCAAATTGTTCTTTGTCTACCTGATCATTCAAGGATTGGCCATGAGGAAATGATAAATCCAAGATTATTCTTCGTTTGTCAATGTCCTTAGGTCTGGTGAGGAGTGGAGAGCAGTGTATAAATGCATCTTGAGGGTCTTGGCCCAAGTCCTTCATTGCACCCAAAATTTATCCCTCTGATTTTCCTTTGGCCAGATAATTTTCGACTGCCTGCCTGAGGGTGGGCCAGTGCTGAATAATAGTTCTTGACAGACTGATTGTTAAGAGTATGTGAGTTCTTGAGAGAAAGTCACGTAAGTAGGCACGTAAGTGACGCTTCCAGGCGTCAGATTTGACAGGGATCCTAGCTTGCTTATAATTAGGAAGTCCTGATTCTCTAATAATTCTGGCAATTCTAGGATATTGGTAAACACTATATACATCTTCAGTAGCCCTATCAGGGCCAATAAATTCGAATTGAGTGGATTACATGGCAATGTACCCTTTGTTTTGGAAGGGTCATTAACATCAGTCATTTTACCATGGGGGGTTGGAATTTGTCATACAATTGCTTGGGAATGACACTCTGTTGATTGTGGGGACTGTCCGGCACCTTATTCTGAACAAAAGTCATTTGTTTGTCTGTGGTACTGTCAACCCTCTCGCGCTCATCGTTATTTACATCCGGAAGAGTAATAATATGATCTAACAAATTGGTAATATAATCTTCATATAGCATGCCATATCGCTCCATAGTGAAGCAGTCCTGTTGAAAATTACTAAAAACTCTTTTAGTTTCCAGCTGACGCTGCACAAGTAACTGTTCATTCATACAGCTCTGATTACATAATTGGATGGTTGAACAGACCCATAATGGGTGTACTTGTTGACACAAACATTCAACCAAGGTCATATAAACTGTCAAAGAATGTACTTTCAAAAACAGAAGCCTCTAAACACGTTCTGACTATTGTTATGAATAAATACTAAACACTTAATTGAATTGTCCAATGTGTCATGAAAACAAGAGTTCAGTATGTCCACTGTGGACAATGAAACAGTATAACTTCCTGAATGAACTGAAATGTCAGCTTCCCCATAGCTGTCGTGCAGCTCATGTGTCACCTCACAATTATTTACAAAATCGAATTCAATATTATACTCATCATACAACTCTCCATCGAATTGATTATTGTCAACAGTAGGAACATTACACACATATACATTTGAACAATCTGATGCCACTAAATTATCACTGGAAGAATTTACATATTTTCTTGATAACACTAATTTTTTAAAAGCATTCAAATTACTATTGTGTCCTTGGGAGTTCTCCTCTAATCTGGGTTCAAGTGGTCTTAATGGTCCATAACTGTTAGTTTGTTGTGTCCTATTGGCCTGCCTCTGTTTTGCAGTACACTTGAACTCAGGATGAGTGAATTGCTTCCCTTGTTTGTAGCAATATGCACAAATGTGGGCATAAGAGCCATGGTGACCTTCATAGGAACATGAGGTGTCGTTGTAGTACTTGCATGGTCTTTTTGAGTTGGAATTCATGCCGGATGTCTGGCGTAGAGCGAGTGTTATCTGGGACGTGCTAAGTCTATTTATGGCCCATTGGGTAGAATTTGCCCAAGTGAGAGTACCATCCTCAACCTCGTGCATAGAAGATGCCCATACTGCCCTGACTGCTGGCAAAAATGTGGTGTTACGCATGGCTAGGATCATCTGAAGAATAGCTGGTTTTACTGGACCTGGATCTGTTATTGCATAGATATTTGTGAGCTGACCAGCGACATATTGGGGTAGAGACAGTTCATCATAAGTTAGGTGCTTTTCCCATTCGACACATGAAACCCTTCATTTGGTCACCTCAAATCTGGATGTGTGGAAATTGTGCCATGTGTCTTAAAGCGACCAGATCTCTTTGCTAATTGTGGCTTACCTTGAGAAAGTTGCTGCTAAGCCTGATCGTCATATAATGCCAATAAGCCATTAACAGCATCTGAGACTGTAGGATTCGTCCTAAGTGACTGTAGATTTGGTATGACGGCGTCACGATGGTCTATATGATATCTAACTGGGTCTTGAAGTTGTGGGCAAGTCGGGAGTGAAAGCTGAGGTTGGTGCATGTCCTGCTGTAGCTCTTGCGGATGTGACTGGGCTGCCCCAGCAACAAGATGTCCCCATTCCCATTTGAAGTCCATGAGTGTCAATGGGTCCCGAATCTGACCCCCCATCTCAGCATGACTTGGGATAATCTTGATCTGGGAGGAATGTGACGGCAAACCCTGTGGGTGGGAACGTGAGTTGAGAGGTGTATCTCTGATGTTTGTTCTACTTTGTCCATTCTTCGGGCTAATGCCACATTGCATTCTTTAATTTCTTGGAGCATCGTCATAATAGCGTCGTTAGTAGATGGTGTAGTGTTACTGGCTGTTTGGTCCACATTATGTACAGTACTCACAGTTTTATTGTTAGCCTAATTGTCTGCACAGTTATACTTCAGAAAATTCATTGTTACTTAATGGACTGAATATATTTGTATCAGTTGCACGAATGGTATCACTTCTTTGCAGATAATGGGGATTTTTGTTAAACAGCTGATATAAATAATATTTCTAAAGTTTACTTTTAACAGAACAAATGCAAGGCATGGCACAAATATTTTTTGAAGCTGTACTTGCAACCATTAACCATCAATGAATCATCAACAAACCTTGGGAAGACGCTCTTTTCCTTCTGAGAAAGTCAGTGATACCAGGGCGACAACATTTTGGACTTCCATTTAAGCCTAGTGAATTATTCCTCATATGGGTGACTTTTATTCCAACAATGTGGAAAAAACTCCCACTTTTGGGGTCTGTAATCATAGTCAGGTTATATTTGTTTATCTTAATAACTTATATTAGCCTGCTGGTGCAGGTTATTTATTGCATAATAAGTGTCGCAGTTCTTTCTTCTTAGCATTTTATGAATCTTATTTTAAAACATTACAAGTTAGGGTCAGTCCTCCCTGGTGTCACACTAGAGAACATTATGGACTTATGAAATTTCTTAACTCATATTCGTAATAAGGTATCTAGTCATGGAATTGATTGCATAAAGTTATGCCATGTTATTGTTAAAAATCATCCAATAATGCGATAAGATAATCTGACATATGAATTTTGGTTTCTGGATCTTCCTCATCACTCTTTCAGATTATGACAGAGTCTTGTGAGTCATGTTATTGTTAAAATCATCCAATAATGCGATAAGATAATCTGACATATGAATTTTGGTTTCTGGATTTTCCTCATCACTCTTTCAGATTATGACAGAGTCTTGATCTGCATCACTACTATCCAATGTCGTGTGTAACAAGAGATAAGACTATACACAAATAATTAAATAATAAAAATAGCAAATGGCTAAAATAAAATAAATTTCAATTTTTTTAATGTCTTGTCACGTCGACTGCCAGTTAAGATCTGACCATTATCCCATTTGTCGACCAAAGCGTCAAATTATTGACCAATCAGAAGCTGCCATGTAAAATGACCAGTACATTTCAAAATACATGGATCAATCCGTTATAAGGGGGTACAAGAATGGATAAGGTTGACACCTAAATGTCCAGCCTCAATTCTCAAGTTGCCTCATGACCGGTGAATTTAGTGTTTAATATTTTTGATATTGGGATTTTTCTTTATTTCCTTTAATAATACGACAGTATGTAATTCAAACCAATCATTTGCCATCTCATATTTGTAAAGTGTAATAATGACTAGTTAAATAGAATTCTGCCAATAAGCTTGCCTCAAATTATTGTTTGCACTGTCTAAATGTTCCACTGTGTCAATATTTTCTTTGAGAGTCACGTCATCAAACTTCTTTAAGAAATTAATGATTGACAGTCTTGAAAGTTCCTATTAAAGTTTCTATAGCTTAAAGGAAAATCTTTGACACCTGCAAGCAAACAATGACTACTATTGCGAGTGCAAATCATAAACATATTTATAACAAGCGTCAGTACAGGTTTAATGTTTGAAACAATTATAAGAAATGCCATTTTTATAAAGGAGCAACATCTGGGATGGTGAGGTCAATATTTCTCTCTGAAATGATGAATACACTAGTAAAATATCAGGACATCAGATGTCCAGTGCATCAGTTAGATATTGGGAACTCATTTATAGGGGTGTCCCAATGGAACCAACCCTGTAACCGACTCTTTGACTCTAGGGTCGGTTGCAAAAGTCAGGTAATCAGGGACAAAAACCACCAAAAAAGCACATGAAAATGCTTGGTCGGTTACCTCTCACAGACAGGACGTGACACATAATTGCTTGTCTGGCTCAAGATCCTGGCCTGACTTAGGGTCGGGATCATTTTCTTCATGATAAGAAGAAAACTACCACGACAAGCTGTAAACCCCTAACAGACAATCTGTAGCAAGCCCTAACAAGCCATACTGACAAACAGAGAGAACTGGAGTATTTTTCAGACTCACAACGACTGAATTGATTAAATCCTGGAGTCGGGAGCCAGGATCGATCCAAGACACTACATAAACCCCCTCTGGCTGACAAAACATTGTTTGTTACTGCAAAGATTCTAGCTACACATCACAGAGACTTTTTACATAAGCTTAGGGTACTTTCTGTTTTTATTGAGTTTAATATTTGGATATGCATAATGATCGGCAGACAGAGGAGGACACATCTGAACCCAGCACCACCACCTGTCATACAACCACCAACACAGCCACAGCCCCAGCCATCCCCCAAGAGAAGAAGAAAGCCACCAAACTGAATTCCAGGAAGAATATTTGTGCTGCTTTAATAGCCCTGAGAAGTGGAAAAGGGTGGAGGAAGAAGCTCAGAACCAGATAATATGCCCCACACATCGTAGGGGCAATAGACAAAAAGCATATCACCATGAAGAAGCAAAAACAAAATGGCTATTACATTTACAAGGGCTTCTTTTATCTGGTCTCCCAAATTCCTGTGGATAGACTATTGGTCAAGTGGTTCTTGCTCAGGTACCCACATTTTCAACAGAAGCGATTTGAGGGATTGAGGGAGAAGATCCAGGACAGCAGCTTGGGACCTCCAGCACCCGAACTGCTGGGGAATACAGGGCCAGATTTGCACTACTTCTTGCTGGGTGACGACACCTTTGTTTTGATACCATGGATGGTGAAACCCTACAGTAAAAGGCAACTCACTAGGAAGAAAGAATAGCCAACTACAGGATCTCTATAGGCAGGAGGGTGGTGGAAAATGCCTTTAGAATCTTAGTAAGCCGGTTCAGGGTACTACTGGGCACCATGGAGCAAAGACCAAGGGTTGTCAGTGACATTGTGTGTATGTGTGTGGTGTTGCACAACATGCCGAGGACACAATATGGAGTAGACAGGTACCAACCCTTGCAAATGATGTAGCAGCTTTTCAAAATGAACAGGCATATGTGCCAAGTGCCATCTACAGAAATCCTTCAAGGGAGGCCAAACATCAACAAGAACTACTAAAAAACGTGTTCAGTCATGTGGGGGCATTGACTGGACGGGAGGACAGGATCTGAGATGTGTCAACCAACGGTCCCGGGGTCAGAAGCTGGTTTCTATCATATCTTTTTTCATTACTACTATCACTCCTTTCAAGATCACCCAATTATTAATACCAAGAACTTTTATTTAAGCTGGTATTGCTCAAATTTCCAACAAATTTTCAAAGAAAATCCAATTCATTTCCAACAAGTTTCAATACTATTTCAAACCAAATCACAAGTCCCCTTTTAAAACATTCAACCTAATTAATGTAAAAACGACCCCCTCCTTAAATGTTAAAATTTGTAAACCTTTAAATATTATTTAAAATAAAACATTTTCTTGCAAATTTGCAAGATATTTTAAAGTTCAAGATAACCCAAATCCGAGGGGAAACTAAAAAGTTTCTCAAATGATCAAAGATTACAAGATCAAAAGCAAAGGTCGAAATTCATCCCCTATAAGTAAAACCTTCTTTAACGTCTAAGTGTTTTTTAACATTTTTATTTTTTTTTTTGGGGGGGGGGGGGGGGGGGGGGGCAAGCCAAAATTTCAATGCCTGTGCCTCATTTTTTGCCAAAGTTTTTTATTTTTTTAATTATTTTTTTATTTCTTAAACAAAAATTATTTTTGCAAATTTCAAAATCTGTTAAAGATCGAATTTGTTTTAACTTCAAATTTTTCTTCAATCACACATTCATTCATTCATTCAATTTTTGTTTTGTGTTTGGGGCCAAAGTGTTTAGGCAGTTAGGCGGTGTAATGCTTCTTGTTTTGGATTTTTTTAAACAGCAACTATTAATTGTTTTTTGAAAGATTTGGGTCGTCCTGAAAAGGACCTTTAAATTGTTTACAGCTGTGGTCCTGAAAAGGACCAATTGGAGGCAGTGGAAGTGGTTCTACTGTGGCTGCTGTTTGAAGTTGGCTGACTGTGGAGGAGGCCGAGGCTGGGCAGGTGGCTGCTGATGTGCTTGCTGTGAGGTGGTGGTGGTTGGAGGAGAGAGGGCTGGTGGTTGTGTGTAAGCTGGTGAAAAGAGCTGGGAATTTTGTCAACTAAAAGGTGTATCAAATCTTTGTTGTGTAATATACAACATAGATTCTGGTAACTTTTATTGTGTTATTGTTATGACTTAACAGTATTTGCTATTAGTTAGCAGTGATACTTTCTCTATGAAGCCTTTTTACATTTTTTTTTTATTTTTTTTATTATAAAATGGAAAAAAAGACAACTATGCTGTTATTAAAAACCAGATGACATGAAATAATTACAATTCCTCTTCATTCTTTAAAAGTTTCTATAAAATATGGCATGAATTTTCCTATACCTGTTTGTTTTAATATAGAAGTAAATTAATTAAGTAATGACAATAATTGAAATGACTGTAGTAATTGCAGTAATAATATTGTAATAGTAACCTTAGAAGTTTGAACCATACATAATCCATGTAACTATTTTTTAAACTGGTTCTAACTATTTGACTGTTGATGACAATAACTCTGATACGTTGTTTTAATATAGAAATAAATTGTATTAATTAAGTAATGACAATTATTGAAACAACTATAGTAACTGCGGTAGTAATATATTGTAATAGTAACTTTAGAATTTTGAACCATACATATTCCGTGTAACTATTTTTTTAAAACAGGTTGTAACTTCTTGATTGTTTGGTGACAATAATTCTGATACATAATGGACATGTAAATGATATGACATATAAAACATCTAATGGTTAGTGCATGGTAGGTCCTGTGACTAATAAACTCAAAACCTATTACCGAAGATAAAAATCAATGTGTTCTATGACAGGCTATACTACTACATGGCAGTTTTGTGATGGACAAAATTAACATCAAGTATTTTTATATGGTGAGAAAATAAGCACTAAAAAGCTTTGTGTACTTTACCAAAAGTTTTAAACTTCTCATTTTTGAACATGCTAAAGAATCGATCTTATGAGAGTACTTATTATGTTTATGTACGAAAAGAGAAATTGTTATATTATCAAACTGTAGGCAATTTATATGTTGTAGAATTATAAATACAGTAAATAAAAATTTAAAATAACATGGGAAACTTCATAACCAAATTTGTAACATTTTTCTAAATTTTACAGCTATGTTATTAAGATAGTATATCATCTCCTGTTCTCTTTAGAAATATTATAGAATTTTGCGAGCGATTGAGAATTTTACCACTTTAAAAGGCTTTTTTTATGTGTTTTATATCCAGTGACTGCCATTTTTTTAAATGCTCTGTCTTCCATGTTTTTGTTCATTTGTACATATTTTTTGCACAATCTACTTTGACACCATCAGCTGATCTTGTAAACCTTTTGGTATGTCAGTCACACATTAATAGTTTTTCATCCAAAATTGCTATTTTTTCTGCCTCTTTATCTATGTGTATTTACTTTATCATTGACGTCACTCTATCTATTAACCCTTTCACTACCATGTATGTCGACTAGCAGTGACATTAATGTGTATAACAAGGGACCATGTCTGTCGACCAAGGGTCAACGGCAATAATATATATTTCTTCTTTCCCTTCAGTGTACTGTTATACATTTTCTTTGGTGTATCAGTATTAAGCCGATTTTTAAAGTATTTTTTATAAAAGTTATGCTATATTTTTTTTTAAAAATCACCATTTCAGCTATTTTAACTGGTTTCTGTAGATATTGCCGTTTTTACCGCATATAGCTGCATATTGTTTACTCATGGTTATTTTTATTTGGGGAATTCCCACAAATTTTCCCATTCGACTTAATTCCTAATGAAATATGCCAAAAAATACTACAAATAAAGTGTATAAGGTAGTGAGTTATTATTTTACTTCATCGGCGTTTCTGACCTGATATGACGTCATATGGCTACAGTCCCAGGGAATAATGTTCCTTCAGTAGCAAAAGGGTTAAAACTTATTCAGAAACTCAAAATATCTTGAGATTTTTAAAATTATCATTTTATGTCGATGATAGTTAGTGAACAATTGAAAATCTTGTCTGCAAACTGTCAGGGCTTGAGGGATAGCACCAAAAGACTTGATGTCTTAAACTATTTTCTTCAGCTAAATCTGAGTATAATTTGTCTGCAAGACACTCATCTGACCGCTGATGACGAGAATCTTTTAAAATTGACATCTAATTGTAATTGCTTTATAAGTGGCTCAAGGACTAATGCACGTGGTGTTGCAATTTTATTAAAAGAAAATTTTGCTTATAAAGTCATAAAATTTGGTCCTGATAAAGATGGAAATTATATTTATGTTGATATGGAATTAGAAAATATAAGTTTGAAAATAATCAATATTTATGCACCAAATACTGACACTCCAAGTTTTTTCAAACTATAGACAACCTCATTTCAAAAAATACATCAGATCATTTGATATTATGTGGTGATTTCAATTTAATATTTGACCCAAATATGGACTGTTACAACTATGTCAGCATCAATAATCCAAGGTCAAGGTCTGTAATTTTGGAATCAATGCGAATTCATGAATTAATAGATACTTATCGATACTTTCATCCAAACACAAAAAGATACACATGGAGACGAAGAAACCCAGTAAAGCAGGCACGCTTGGATCATTTTTTAGTGTCGTACTGCTTTATTGACCTAGTATGTAAATGTAAGATTATTCCAGGGTACAGGTCAGATCACTCTGTACATGAAGTAAATCTTAAGATAAGCAATTTCACACAAGGGAAAGGCTTATGGAAATTAAACTGTGATCTCCTGAAAAATCAGGATTTTATTAATTTAGTAAATGACACAATCCAGAGAACACGTCTGGAATTTATAGCACCAGTTTATGATCCTACTTTCCTTGAAACCGCCTCTGATTTTGATGTAACTTTTACCACTGATGTTGATCTTGTTCTTGAAATGATTTTGCTTAAAGTAAGAGAAGCAAGTATTAAATATTCTTCATCACTGAAACATGCAAGAAATGATCAGGAAAAGTCCTTGGTTAATCAAATTGAAGAACTTGAAAAAGATGAAAATAATCTGAGAATTGGAGATGAACTTGAAAAACTTAGACAACAATTAGAATCCTTAAGGGAGATTAAATTGAAAGGTCAAATGGTTCACGCAAGGGCACAGTAGTTACATTCAGGTGAAAAACCATCTCATTTTTTTGGTAACCTTGAACGCAAAAATTTCCTCAATAAAACCATAAGAAAAATTTGCCTAGAGAATGGTGAAACCATAACAAATCAAACTGATATATTAAATCAGGTTAAAGATTATTATGGCAATTTATTCAAAAGTCAAGATAGCATACTTGAAGATGTCAAATTTGAAGAAATCTTTAATCAAGATTTTGCTAAAAAACTGACAGGAAATCAAGCTCAACAATTAGAAAGACCTCTTGTTTTAAGTGAATTGAGTAATGCGTTAAAGATTATGAAAAACAACAAAACCCCTGGTATCGACGGATTCCCTGCTGAATTTTTGCTGAAGTCTTTTGGGGACAGTTAAAGTTTATGATTTTAAGAGTGGCAAATTAAACTCTCAGTTACCATGAGGCAGTCTATCATAAATTGTATCCCAACAGGTGATAAATCAAGACAATTCCTAAAAATTGGTGTCCTATATCTCTACTCTCTGTTCTGTATAAGCTTATTTCTTCAGCTATTGCTAATAGTTTGAAACAAGTTTTAGACTCCTAATATAGGAGAATCGATAAGATTAATCTATGACTTGATGAGTTTTACTGAAAAATAAAAGATAAAAGGGTTATTGATGCTGACAGACTTTGAAAAAGCTTTTGAATTATGTATCTTGGAAGTTTTTATACAATGTGCTTGACTTTTTTGGCTTCGGTAAAGATTTTATTCGTTGGATTAGAATTCTTAATACTGACTTTCATGCATCAGTAATACAAGCTGGCATCAAATCAGATTGTTTTTAAAATAGAAAGAGGTTGCAAACAGGGTGACCCCATAGCCTCATATTTATTTCTCTTATGTGGTCAGATTTGATTTTATCTAATTTGTCAAAATGTTGAAGTAAAGGGTATTCAAGTTGGTCAAGAAGAAATCAAGCTTGATCATTCTTGATGGTTCTTATAGATCCCTTGAAGCAGCTTTGAATGTTATTGAGATATTTGGGAATATATCCGGTCTAAAGATGAATACCACAAAAACCAAAGTAATTTGGATTGGGGACAAAAGACATAGTACTGACAAACTACCTGTGTCATATCGTTTAGAATGGGGAACAACTACTTTCAATTTATTAGGAATACTGTTCTCGGTGAATCTTGATGATATACCAATTTTAAATTTTCCGCCACTTTTGGATAAAACAAGGAAGATTATAAATACTTGAAAAAGAAGATCGCTCACCGCCTTGGGAAAAATAACTATTATAAAAACGTTTATATTATCAAACTTTAGCTATTTATTTTGTGCTATTCCATCACCAGGCGAATCATATACAAAAAATTTAAATACCTTACTTTTTAATTATCTTTGGAACAATAAGCCTGATAAAGGCGTAGCTGTGTAACACAAGACTATAGAAATTTTGGATTGAGAATGGTTGATTTAAAGAGCCATATAAATGCAATGAAGCTTTCATGAATAAGTAAACTAATTAAAAATAACCATAACCAATTTTCTACAATACTAGAAAATTCACTTTTACTAATTTCCAAGATCACAATACTTGGGTCAGACTGGTTAAAGGGTTTTAACAAAAAAATATATAATCCATTCTGGAAAGAAGTATTCAGTGTTTTGATTATTTATTTGGAAAATCAGGCTATAACCAATACAAAAGAACTCCTTCTATCTCCCTTGTGATTTAATCCAAAAATTTGAAAAAATAAGTTATTTCTTCCTAAATGGTTTAGCAATGGCATTACATTGGTCGGTGACATCCTCAATAACCAAGGAGAAATTCTAAGCCAAGTACAGCTTGAACAAAAATTTACATTTCAAATAAACTTTCTTGAATATTATCATGTAAAGCTCAATATTAAAGCTTTTCTAAAATGCTATGAAACTGTGACAGGAAGCTTTGATCAACCTCCCCAACCCAGTTTTCCTATGCACATTGTTTTTTTCATTAATAATAAAAATGGAACCAAAGGTATCTATCAAAATATTTCCGGTAAATTAAAACCGCTTCATATGGAGTTTCAAACCAAATGGCACAATGAACTTGATGTAAACCTTGATAATGCCTTGTGGCAATTTTTTTAAACTGTGTTTTAAAGCTTCAAATGATTCATATCATAAATGGTTCCAATACCGAATATTGCATTGTACCTTAGCAACCCAGGAACTCCTAAACAAAATGAGCATGTCAAACTCACCTACTTGCTTAAGTTGTCAATCAAATATAGAATCGTTATGTCACCTATTTTACTTTTGCCCTAATTCAAAACAGCTATGGACCCAACTTGAAAACAAAATTAAGATTAGTACTCAATTTACTGTAAATTTCAATCCCTGTGATGTCTTACTGGGTTACACTTTAGATAATAACAACTCTATTGCTATAAATGTCATATTGTTGGTAACTAAAGCATATATATATAAAACTTCAAGAATACTGAAGAAGTATTACATTAAAGATGTTATACAGCTTGTAGAAAGAACATATAATGAACAACATTTAGCTGCAAAATTGGATTATAAAGAACATAAATTTGAAAGGGAGTGGCATCAAATGAAACTTCTTTTTACTTAATAAATAAAACTCCATTAAAATGTTTGGTAAATAAAAACCTAAAAATTTATGCAAATTTACATGACTGATGGTTGTACAGCACTTTTCCCAGTATTTTTTGTGTTGTTTTTGTTTTTTCATTAAAAAAGGTGTGTAATTATTTTTCTCCATGGTATTAAATATACTTTTTTTGTTTTATTGTAACATTATTAAAATATTGTACACTGGGGATCTTGCCTGCCGGAGATCATCAGTTCTTTCTGTAAATGGCAGTTTTTGTGTGTTTCACAAAACAGCTGCAGTGTGTCGATCTGTTAGTAGCTCAGTACTGAGGTATACTTCTGAAGAATCTTGAAAGTCCTGATATGTTGTGTTGACTTTCTTCACCTGTTGGAAGAGGCAATTGATGCAGCGTTGATGTGTTTCATCAGCGTCAATGTGAAGGTAAGTGGACTTGTAGGTAAAGCCTATTGGTTGTCAATGACAAGGAAGGAAGTCGGCTGCCCTCTGGATTGCTGCTGCTGTCCTTTGGTTGCCACTTGGCTCTGCTGAGCGGGTTGAATGCCCTGGCTTGCAGGCATCTGAGTCTCTGGGATGGTTAAGATGTATTTCCTTGCAGCTGGTGCTGGCTGCTGTTGAAATATCTGTGGAACAAATGTTGAAATTACACTCGAGCTTCGTGAAAGTGATTATCTGTGGCATGCGTCCCAACATTCTCTGTGTTCTCTTGTCACATATTGCCTTTCCTTCTGGAATACTTACAGCTAGGACATCTCCTGGATTCTCTTCCACCCACTGTGGCAAACCATCCAACTCCTTGGAACCCAATATTGGCTTTGTCTGTCCACCTAGTAGTAAAAGATTCTTTCCATTTCCATCTGACTTAACTATTGAATCTATGTTTCAACAGTTTACCATAATGAATATGGCTTTTTGCATCGACACAGGAGCTTATTGTATAGACACAAAGAACTGAAGTAACAGAAAGACCCAGAGGAATAAGACCCATTTTCAAATGGGCATACCTTAGGACATCCAAAGGGAGGAGTTTGAACGCTATTTTTGAATTCACCACAGTGGAATTATAAGAGACTGTAATCAACTGAGTGATAAATAAATATTTTTCATAAAGAAACAGAACAATTTTTCACAGTTTTATTCATTAGGAAGTTGCCACCATGCATAGTTGTAAATAATTTAGTTCCTGCTTGTTGGTTCTCTATCAAAGAAATGTACATAAATACTTTAATTTTTGGTTTATCACTATAATTTACATCATTAAAATATCTAGCTTCCTCAATACCAAGTCATTTGCATGTCTTTTTCACATTTTTAGACTAGTATACATAGTCCATATATCTAATCCATCCAATGTGTCCAGAGCCCTCCATGATTAGCTGGCGCAGAATTCAAATCAAAAGGTGTAGAGATTGGAATGACAGCAGTAGAGTTGTACCAAGCTAGTCTGTTACACATGTGTTGTACAATGACAGGGTACACATCAGACAAGTCCTCACTCTCTGTTGGGTCACACTCAAGGTTGTACAGCCAAACATTTTTATCTTCTTCTCCAGGGCCAGACAAGTCAGGGAACTGGAATGCAACACTGTTGATTGGCAAACCAAGTTCTGCAACATCGTGTAAGTATGCAGCTGAATCTGAAATAGATTATGTTGGGCTTAATGTTGCTTTCAACACTTTCTGTAAAAAGTGTGTATCAGTTGGTGAAATTTACCAAGTTTTAGACTCATAATTACAACCAGGATATATACCCATGACATCAGAGATTGGTGACATGTGTTAACCAACCACATCATTGTTTCTTACAACCTCATAATTGAACCTAGAATAAAACTTTGTCAAATAGTTTATTTTTATTATTATTACCTCTGTCAAAGAGGTAGTATTTTCATGGCTGTTTGTCAGCAGGATTACTGAAATACTATGCTGGAAAACTTCATGAAAAAATCAGGTCCCAGTAAATTAAGACTGATCTGAATTACCATCTGGATTAAAAAAGAATTGGATTTTCCCACTTACTTATCATTATGTACCTTGGTGGGGGTCTGTGCTCTCAAAGAGTTCTTAGTTTATTATAAATTTCTACTTTCAATTTTATTATTCAGCACCCAATACAATTATGAGGGACCTCAGTTTCCAAATGGTTGCCATGCTTGTCCTCGCATAAATATCTTCATCAAGGAAACTATCCATGATGTAACAGCGACAATAGCTTCACTTGAACCAGATTAGCTAGTTGACAAACCGCTTTGCCAAAGAACATCATTCCATGTATTGTAGATGCTATGCTTCTGAGTCTTAACTGTGGTATGGCATATTTATGCCATATTAGGATTAATATACAAGATATTCAGTGGCCTTGAGGATTAGCATATTAGGCATCTAACTACAGGCTGCCACCTCTGTGTGGGTTTTGACTCCCACATGTGGCAAGGTAGTTGGTCCATCCCAATATGACCTGCCTTACCCTTGGATGTAAAATCCCAACTTTGACTTTGACAATGGTCATTGTGCTTACTAATGTACTTACTTGGATTTCCAGTCAGGAGTTTCCAATTTCCTATCCTGATCCCAGCCCTCACTCTAGTATCAAAAGACCAGCATTTGGACACCAGTCCTCTTGGTGGAATAAGAGGATCAATGTTCATCAGCATTTCTGTCCTGGGACTTCTATAGTTCATGCTGTAAAATAACTTATTGATAAGAATTTAATTTAATACAAACATTATTTTGAAGTATTATGTCAATAGTTTATGAATAAAGTTATGGTTTAGCTTTGCTTTCAATAAATTCGAATCAAGACAAGTAGTAGAGAAGATGGATGAATGGAGTGTCAAGAACTTGTACTGAAAAACCACAAGAGCACCAGGAATCAACTACGTCAGGGCCAGGAACCAACCTCAAGATCGGAGAGGTTGGACACGTGTCTGTTACCTACTACACCATTCTGCCATTATTTTACCACAAGAGAGCTTAACTCAAAGTTAAAGGCCAAATAATAGAAGTCTTTAAAAAATCTAAATTGCAAAAAAGCTACAAATTCAGCATTCCCTTTGCTTCTAGTAAGTGGTTTTATGCAATAAGTTACCTTGTTTTTGATCAAAAGTTATTTTACAGCAAAACAAGAAACAAATACACATGTTATGATTTCTCTCTTTTCAATTTTAACAGTTGAGGAAACTGTGGCCATATTACTACATATTTTATAAATATTGTTGTTTCCTCCAAATGCTGTTCATATATCAATAATTATTGGAAGATGGCAATCTTGTCAAATGAAAACCTGTATCACAGCACATTAAGTACCCCAAATGTTTTATATCTCGAAATAACACACAAGCTAGAAAGCACTCATAGAGTGAAAACCTCAACACCAGAGCATGTTTCTGAAAATTCAGGGGCTTTTTTGTATCCAGACTATGATCTGGATCTTTCCCAAAAAGTGATCACTATTTCCTTCAGTTAAGCTATAACCCAATAAAAAACTAGACATTACGTCTCGACTCAGTGTATCCCCGGACGGGACATGGTTGAAGCGGGAATGTGTCAGGTTTGTGCCTGCTTCCTGGAGCACCAGTTCAGGATTCTCCATAGTAGGGCACAAAGAGGGCCTGACTTACTCCCCCCTCCTTAAATAGGAAACCACCATGGTGTTGTCTGTAGCTATGGTAGCAATAAGGTTCAAGCAAAGGTCCTGGAACTCGTTTAGGGCCAAAAGTCCGCCTTGGTTCCAGATACTTTATGTGTAACTTGCTTCTGGAAGGGACCAAGTTCCTCTTGCAGAGTGATCCCCCGACAGTAGGCTGGCTGAAAGGTCTGGTAGTTTGAGAAATCTCACAAGTCATCTCACTGAGACAAATGACTGGTATAAGAATTTCTCTGTAACCAATTTCCTCGGGCTGTAACTAGTTGGTCTGAGACGGCCACCTGAACCCTTAAAAGGCTTCTGCTTGTCTGTTAGCCAGTCCTGTGAACCTGCCCAGTACCAGGGCCTAACCGGCTATAGGCGAAGCAATCCTCTGTAACCGGTTCCTGGTGGCTCCACAGTTCTGCAAAAACTTATAGGAGCTGGCACAACTGGTGGAATTAGACTACATCTCAGCAGGGGTAGGCTTATATGAAACAAGTGCCTTCTTCCTGTCCATAACTATGGAATCAGCAGATTTTCTCTGTAACCAACAATCATCTGTAACCAGTAAGTCTGGATACAGGTACCCCATCATGTACTCAACCTCCAAAGCCATTTTCAATAGTTTCCATGCAAAATAGTCAGCAATAAGTGTGAAAATATCCCCAAAAAGTAAAAAAAATGGCCTCGGTCAAGTACTTTAGATGACCTGTGGATGACCTTCGGTGAACAGCTTCAAGGTCAAATTTCTGCATGCTTATAGAAGACATATATATGTATTATATACACCAGCCATAGGATGATCCAACTTTCTGTATATGAGAAATGGGCCAAAATGTGAAAAAATGGCCAAAATCTGACCTTCAAGAGGCCACCAGTGACCTTGAAATTGAAGATCAAGGTGACAAAACAATAGCGTTTGTGGCATTGCCCATATATACCCACATACCAAATTTGAAAGGTGTAACTAAAATATTTTTTAAGTTATCGCGTCCAAAAGGAAATCTCTGCGGCGGCGGCGGCATGACCATTCTGAATCCTAAGTATCCCCGACTTTCGTCTGGGGATACAATTACAAGAATATCCCCTCATTATATTTTGGGTTAAGTCAACCAGAAAGTATAAGTCTTTGAAAATACATTGAAAACTGGGTCTTTGGAAAATCAGGATTTTGATATACAGAATATGAGTTGGATCTTTTCCAAAATTTAACCATTTCCTGCTTTGGTGAGGCCCTGTCAACATAACACATTTCAGAATGATTCGTTTCATTACTTCTGGAGTTATTTTGAACACAAATAAAGAGACAGACAGACAAATAAACATGGCCAAAATCATAACATCCTGGTAGAGAGACTGAAAGATGGTAAATTGAAACTATCAACACAGATTCTGACCATAATTCTTGTACCTTACCTTATAGATTTCCACACGTTATATCCATCCAGACCCCTGTCACACCTCGGACATTTGGCAAGGTACAGCAGAGTGGGGTACCAATCACTGATGTGTATCAACTGCTTTGTAGATTTTCCATAGTGGCCAACCTTTTGACCATGCACAAACCCAACAGACTTGATCCCACCTTCCCACAGACTGGCCTTTCCTCCCTTCAGTGGGGTGTTGCTACCACCAGTTAGTTCTGGTGCACCATTATCTGAAGACAAAACAATGACAGTCATATTTTTGTAGCAACATTCAAAAGTCTACATTTTTATTGTAATGTTCAACAGGACCACTACCTTTTAATTTTTATCATAGTTAATAATTAAAGGCTACCAGAAATAACACAATAACATTTACACTAGTAACATTCACTTTAAAAGTCTGTAATGTGATAATGCTACTACCAGTATTGCCATAGTTATCATGGAACACAAAATCCGTGATTATGTTCACAATGAAAGATATATAATTTATGGCAAGTATTACAGTTAAGACTGGTGTCAAATGTCTGCATAAAATTCAAAGGTATTACATCATATTTTATCAAACTCGACTTCGCATTACTCATGTATTAGTTGTTGCTATAGATATAAAATCTGGAAATCTGTAATAAGGGAAGTATTTTTCACAAGTGGTCATTTGATGATTTCAAGTGCCACAGAGATAGGCAGTAACTGGATATTGGACACACTGAATAATACTAGACCTTTGTATAAACTCCGAAGTTTGATCCTACTAACCTTAAAGTTTTATTAGAGTCTAATATAAACACCACCCAAATGGACCAGCATATTGCATTAGCAGATGCAGAAAGTATTTTAAGCATTAAAATAAAACTTGTCTGCAATGTTAGGTATTCTCGCCTTCCTAGGATGTGGGAACCTTGGAGGGCATTTGGGATCCTGCCTACCTGATGAAAATATGGTCACTGTATTGTCCCATAAACCGTTCTCTTTAAATGCATCCACAATTGTCTTCACCGCGCCGTCAATAGCACTTACCATACCTGTATCAATGAGACCATGAATGTATACACAGTTATAAGTAATATCTAAAGCTGCTTTGCAGGTGTGATATGTTCTCAATAAGGGGGAACTTTGTGTGTTCAAGTAAAAAATGCACATAAAAGTAATAGTAAAGAGTGTTTCTAGGTCAGTTATTCAGTACTGAGGCTGTGGATGAGTGGAAGGTGCTAGTATGGGAAAAGCTTGAATTGAAGTAAGGTACTGATACTTATTTGAAAAGAAAGGTAGTTCAATAAAGTTGGTGCATAATGGCTGAAAGACATAATATGATCACCGTGCAGTGTATAAATAATCAATATACCCCATCAAACCATAATATCTCCACAGAAATATGTTTGATGTTCAAACAGCAATATAAAAACAGTGAAGATACCTCATCATCTTAGTCTGCAAGGTAATATAATATCTTTGGATTAGATGATAAATTGACTGAAAATAGATTTGGGTTAAATGTCACTTTTAACACTTTGTATAGGTCATATTGCAATGAGTGGTTGCGGAATAGAGGAAAACCCTGTATACTAGCTGCTGAAGATTCTGCTCTGGAAACCATCTGGATTAGTTAGCAAATACAAACTTTCCTATTTTAGATGAAGTGGGGAATTGAACCCAAGACCTGACAGGTTGGAGGGCGATGTGTTCGTTATTATACCACCTTGCCCTTGGTAAGTTAAATACCTATTAACATCTAGCAGTACAATGTATGATACAATGAAGTTAATTTAATTACTGTTGGTTATACCTGAGAATATTTTCCTGGCGGGGCTTTCAATATGTTGATAATGTTGCAAATACTTGTCAGGTACTTGTAGTGGAATATGAGGACTTTGGAATGGAACATACATGAACAGAGGCTGAGAAAAGAGACAAATATAATTTTACTACCATGAAGTCTGTGTGATGATACCATTAAAACTGAAAAAAAGTAAAATGATCCCATAATGCACAAAAAAGACATTTATAATAACAACCTATATATTGATATTATTACAATTCTGTTAATTGTACAGGTTATGAATATTACATGAACTTATCCAGTCAATAACATTTATTTATACGTCTTTCTTTTTGTACCACTACAGTACACTGTTAAAATATAATTTTCTGAAAATTTGTCACTTATCAGCTAGTTACCAATTATGGATCAGTTGCAAATTATTAGATTTGTCAGGCCTTGTTTGTGGTTTGACCCATTTCTCATTTTAGTAGAATCCATTAGGTTTAATAAGTCAGAGTTCATATATTTGGGTAGCATGCATTGATCACAGTACTGGCAGCATTTTCAGGAAGTGACAACATTTTCAAAATGTTTGAAATTCCTGCTGTAACCTCTCACATGCTAACTTAAGATGTACATGCTGGACTGGAGTAGGGGGGGGGGGGATTGCTTTACAGGGTGGCTCATTTTCAAACGTACATTGCCCACATGTGTAGTTTATTTACAAAACAATAAGGACATGTCAGTGACGCAAAATTCAAATTTGTGTTGATATCACCACACGGAACAGACCGAATGGGCCACTGAAGGATATGTTCATTTGAATCACTCAAAGTGTACACAAATAAAATATGTTGATTATTAAAAATAGAAACATTTTCACAACTAAATAACTTATATCACCATTGCTACTCATATCAATTAGTTCCTCTTTGAATCATTTCACATAAATCCAAATGGCATTTCAGCTGGTGCACCACTTTTGTCTTGCTTTATAAACAAATTGACAAACTTTTAGCTATGTAAACAATTATTCATTCTCTCTAAGCTAGACCTTTATGGGCAGAGGTGAAAAAATAAATGCAAGTTTATAAACAAAGTTTTGACAACAAGCTTGCTGATGGACAAATGAAACTGAAGTACCTCAATTTGTCCAAAGACAAATAATAGGTAATCAGATGTACACAACACAGAGATTTACATTGCATCAGACATGGAAAACCATTACCTTATCACTGAATGAAAGTGCATGTTCTTTTACCAGAGCTGCAACTGTTTCTGCATACACTTCTGTGGCATAGGAACCGTTTTTGTCCAGAATAGGATCAAAGTTGTTGTAGAAGTCAAGCCTGGTTAATTCAAATAAAATGACAAAGTGTATACAAAAACCATCTTATGAGGCTGCGATCACATGGGTAACTGGACTTTGGCCTTTTGTATGGTGCATTTTAAATCAAATAAATGCATAAGTCTGTGTGACTTTTGCTAATTGAGGAGAGTGAGCATTTGACAAATACTTATAGTCACCCACTGGATATGACAGACAAAATACGAAAGATATTGGAAAGATATAATACTCGATGGAACATGGGTACCAAAAAATAGGAAATTGGAAATAAAATACAATGAATATTCAGTTTAACAAAAACAAAATTTAAATTTGATGTTATTGTTGACATCTTAGATATTTTGTAATAGCTGCATTTCATGATGATGAAAAGCAAACAGCAGTCACTTTAAATTAGATCTTGGGAACTCAGGGATGGAAAAACAGCTATTAATATTTCAAGATCAAGACAACCTTTAAAATGCACTAGATAGGGATGGCATCTCTAAAATATCAATATATCTAACTCTGTCTTACCCACATAAAGGAACTCCATGGATGGGCATACAAAACTGATGTGTATAGTAATCTGTCATGCCTCCAATAATTCTGTAATAAGTGAAACATGTTGTTATATTAGACATTAAGACAATGGAGCAATTGGTTAGTTATATTGAAGATTTTATTTATTACTGAAGAAACATGTATATTGCTGTAACAAAACAGATAACAAGTAAATACCAAGTTATACTAAGAAGCAATGATTGTTAGTTGAAATTATGCTTACTACAGTAGATGTTACTTGGAGGCCTCTGCCTGCAAGTATTAAGATAAAATCCTAATCCTTTGTTGCACAAAGAAATAACACTTGGGAGTTCTATGCAAAGATTGTGACACTGCAATGCATATACACATCCAAGTTATTGTTGCTATTTTGATTGACAAAAGAAGAAGTATTATAAAGAAATACTGTGTCTTGAAATAGAACGACCTATATTTTATGTGATGTGATCTGTTGCATAGATTCTAGCCCAAAGCAATCCAAAGTTGCTGATTTTGTATAGCTGTCTACCTTTAAATTTTGCTCAATTAGGGGAAAGGCTGAAACATTTTTATCAAATGCATCTCTTGATTGCCGACCAATCAGAATATAACAGATCTGAAATGGACAGTTAATGTTTCACCAGCTCATGTTATATCAGAAGAAATACCCATAGAATGAATCAAATCCTCTCCTAGTTGGCCAGAACTCCTTTCTGTGGAAGCCCAGGTGCCATTTGCCCACCATGTGAGTCCTGTAACCACACTCTCTTAATCTGTCTGGCAGAGTAGGGAACTCCACTGGTAAGGCCTGAGGTTGTGGATGCAGACCACCATTGTGCTGCATGCCTGTGTGGATCTAACAAGAAGAAAGAAACACGTTGTCTGTTTACGGTATTGTAAACGCATTATCAAAAGACTGATAATGTTAACTTCCTTTTGCTGTGCATTAGAAATTTGGACATTTTTGTTCAAAATGAGATTTTTGGGTCGAATATTCGGATTAACATTGAAATTTGTCATATGTATTTCAGAAAAATAACACTTCTAACTTATTGGAGTATTTATTTTCAAAGTTGGCAGTCAAAATTTGCTTTGGTTACATTCCTTTCAAAACCAATAAAATTAAAGAAGAAAGTTGTTTTATGTTAATTGTAATGGCTGACATAGTTGGCAGGTAAAATTGAATTTGTACATCCCTTTTCACAGGGGATATAATTCACAGTCCAAATTGTTTTACATCACTTTCAAAAGCTTGCAAGTCAAAGTTGAGTTATTTCCCTTTTATCAGCTGATATAATTACCAAAGTTGGATTTTTTACTGTCCTTTCAATTTTACGTCAAAGTTGGAATTTTCAAGGGTCCCAAGTCAGGCTTTTACATCCCCCACAACAGCAAGACAGGTCCAGGTCATTGGCATTTGTGGGAGTCGAACACTCACAGAAGTGACAGCCTGTGACTAGATGCCAAACTTGCTAACCACTAGGTCACAGAGACCTCTTCAGTCAAAGCTAGGGGTTTTACCTTCATTTCTAAAGCTACTGTCATACTAGGGCAGGGTCTTGTTGGTAGCTACATATTTTTATGAGTGACATTTTGAACCATGACCATAGAGGTAAGAACCTAGGGTCAAATGCCAAACTTGTAAAGAGCTAAACCATTGAGGACCTCTGCCGCTTAGCTCCCCAAGTTCCTTGCCTAACCAAGTTCATCACTTTTAAAACCTGTTCACAGTAATCCTTTAGTTAGACAATAAATTACCAGTGTACTGCTTCTAGGCATAACTTGGCCGCGGACATAACTTGGCCGCCACTACATATTTTCTGTCAGAAAGCATATAAAACTTTGAGAAAATTAGTCCCACCTCCCCCAGCGTTGTACATCTTCATTATTAGTGTCTGTTCCATTTGCTAAGCTAATAATACAGCATGTATATAATTTTGTTTTTGTGGGGGGAGGGGCAGAGGTCGAAGTGGACAGGCGACGAACCTGTGCATATGAGCAATACTCTCAACAGGAAACCAAATTGCACAAAAATGAGGTTTTTGCGTCAGACGTATTATGTGCCAGAAAAAAGTACACATGAAGCCTTACCTGATACCTCCCTGTCATTAGTTGACTCCTGGATGGTGCACAGATGGGCTGTACATAGTAATTCTCCAATGTGACACCATTTTCTGCCAAACTGTCCAACGTTGGAGTGTAAATGTCCTTGTTGTTGTAGCCGATGTCATTCCAGCCCAAATCATCACCCATAAAGAACAAAATATGGGGTTGTTTGCCGACAACTGGTTTCAATATAATACCAAATATGGTAAATATTATCAACATTTTGGGAAGAAACATCGTGTCAAGCAGTGAGGGAATTTTCGTCAATAATGTGGCTGTGTTTTCTTGAAAAGTTCTTTTATATTTGTTGCTCATTTTGTAAACATGGGTGCAATCTAGGGTAATGTAGGCCAACGCAAATAAATTCAAGGGTTTTCATAATAGGTTGATTTTTAAAGCTTGACACCTACAGGGATCACCCTAGGTTTTCCCAAACAATTTTCTTAAAATATCGATGTCTTTTTCTTTAAATTAATATTAAATAATGCCCTCTGGTCTTAGGATTCTTGGTATTTGTGAGAAACATGGCAGATGTTAAGTGGTGCCCAACTGTTTACAAGATAGAATTTTTACCCGCTTGTGTTCAAATAATAGCTAGGGGCCACGGTGGCAGAGTGGTAACACTCTCGCCTCCCACCTCTGAGGCCGGGGTTCGATCCCCACTAGCAGATCCAGGGAGGGTTCAGGGGGTTTGACCCCCCCCTTGAAAAATAATGTAAAGGGGTTCAGCCCAAAGTACAAAATTATTTCTTGAGAATGGTGTTAAATTTACAGGAAATGCACTATATTTTTACCAAAAATTAATTTTTTTCCCGGGGGGCATGCCCCCCAACCCCCTTAGTTATAATATGTCTGATGTGAACCCCCGCCTTACTCAATGTGAACCCACACCTTACTTAATGTGAACCCCCACCTTACTTAAAGGCTGGATCCGCCCCTGATCCCCACACAGCCTCCAGTGGGAAAGCTGGTAGTTGCTTGCCGTTGGTCGGCAGTTTACAGTACAGAACCCTGACGAACTCTATGTACTGGTTTCCTCTGCCCTTCCAACTACCCGTCGTGATATGACCTGTACAGTGTTGAAAGCAACGTAAAACCCCAAATAAATAAATCAAGTAATAGCTATGCATGGCCTGGACATTGTCTACATTTGACCAGATTATCCAAGAATAAGATATAAACATACTTTGTGGTATTTTATCTCTCTACTTACTGGCCCTAAGAGGCAGTAATAGAATCATAATTTAAAATTCATCAAACGTATTTGCGTTTCAAAACCAGAGACATCTTGGAATCAAGGGGGGTATGAACGTGGACAATAGAATCTATCTGCCAAATAAGTGTGGTTAAAGCCATTTTTCTGAAATAGAAAGCACTGTAGATAACAAGGGGCAGTTCATTCCAGAGGCTAGGAATACCATATGTGAAACTGTCTGAAGCATATAATATGTACATTTCTCAATTGTTGCAGTACAAGGGCTCTTTTGCATTTCCTCACTAACTGGAACTGGCCTTCAGGTTTGGAACACAGAAAAATTAACCACTGACCAAGCTACAGGGATCCAGTTACAACACACTTCACGAAACCAAAAAACACCTGTGTGGGACTTTTGTTCTATCCCCTTTCATGACACATTTTACACTGGGAATATTGTCAAAACTATTGATTGTCTGTCACTATTGCAGGCACTTAATTTAGTTTGTTGTCCTATGTTACAAACACCTGGTCCTTCTTTGAAAGAAGTATTTCTCTTTTGAACACAGAGTGGAAGCTCACTAGTGTCTGACATATGGGTCAACACAATTGTTACTGCTGATAGAGATTTTCCACTAGGGTCGTCTTGTCAGTAACTAAGCAATGTTTGCAGAGTCGGTTAGGATCGGTTGTACTTTCCTGGCTTGTCTTAGTGGATTAGCAAAATATCAAACATGTTTGATATTTATCCAACCCTGCCCAACTCTTGATCCCAACCTTGGCTCCACCCACCTGGTAATCATCCTGTCTTGTCTGTCCACAGCTTGTCATATTCACTTCCCGTCTTGTCCTGTACTGTCACTGTCTTGTCTGTCTACAGCTTGGTGTATTTGTGTATTTATTTGTGTATTTATTTTTATACTCAGTGTAATATCCCCGTATACTACATGACTCAGAGCGTTATTTAACCATTCGTATGCACAAGTACAGTCCCAAATGACAAGTAACTCACATTCCCCTAACTGAGAGACAGAGGCTCAATGATGACCATTTATCAACGTCCTTGAGGTTTTAGACTGCCACTGGGGATAGGACCAATGACAGAGGACAGCTATTTTATGGTGATCCGAGCCACTATGTATCTGCCTGTACCTGGGTTTGAACCCACGTCCTCTGAAGTTCCTAGACAAGTGTGTTACCCGCTAGGCTACAGTGGCAGATAAATCACTTCCCGTCTTGTCCTATACTGTTACTGTCTTGTCTGGAAGCACTTACCGGCCTGTCGTAGTGAAGTACCTGTACACCACTTCATGACAGGCTGTAGACCAAAACCGACCATACTTAAAAGGAAACTGGCCTGTCATAAACATCCCCAACCTGACTTGGTCACTTCCCATCAAGATGGGAAGTCTCCAAGTCTTTGGTCACAGAGTCGGTAACATCTCACCAGGACAAGCTGGGAACACACACAGACAAGCCATAAAGAGAAATTGACAAGGAAGTTACACCAACAGACAAGTCAGGAAGTGCATAGGACAGGCCAGCTTCATTTCCCTTGCCCACATCTTGTCATTTATGCAATCTCTGTCTATGTAAGTTGAGTTGGTTTGTGGAATGCACCATTTGGATTTCAACTCTGACAGATTACACCTGCACCATTCAGATAGGCTGACAGATTACACCTGCAGCATTCAGATAGCTTTTTTTTTACAAATTAACTTAGGATTTAGTGTAAAGATACCAGTTTCCCGTCTCAAAGGTCAGAGAGGTCACTATCAAAGGTCAAAGGTCAGAGAGGTTAGATGGGAGAGATAAAATGAAGTTTGAGGCATTTATTGTACAAGTTAGTAGGTATATACAGGATTAAAACTTTTTAAAATTTCAAGAATTTGCAAATTTTAAAAGCACCACACAGTGTAAAACAGTTTAAACACTCGACAACTAGTGCCTACATATCACAGACATATATCAGCTTAACATCAAGCATACTGAACAATAATACTGCAACTCGTGCCATAACAATGAGTTCATGTCGAATTCAGGAGGGACCTAGTATCAAGTAAAAAGTGAGGGTCATGATAGGGTGCTACCAGGGTACTGCCTGGCCCTGCCTTGACCCACAAGGTCTGTGAATTGGTTACAGTCAAAATCGAGAGGGGGTCACCCAGGGTCAGCCTGGGGCCGCCTAAAGTATAGCTGGAGTGTACCAGGGAGGGATGGTGGGAAATAAAAGTCCTTGCTAGTTCCTATGTGTTCAATTACTGAATTCAAAATGGCCCTCCAAAACCAACGTGAGGCCAATATATTGAACCCCAATGATCTGATTGAAAAGAAGGGCCTGAAAGGTCAGAGGTCAACAAGTGTTAATGCAGTTTTAAGGTCGAGAGGAAACTGATTCAGCAGGCCCCTAACAGGCCGTGCTGGGCAAAGTTGGACTGACTTGCTGACATGCTTTTGTTGTTTTTGTTTTTTTTTTGTTGTTTTTTTTACAAACACTGCTTTTATTTGATTTATAAGATTGGTCCTAAAAGGGAAGAAGGAATTTTAGAAAGATAGAAGTCCCCACGGATACACCTACAGAGTTTGAATTGGGAGATACAGCTGGTGACAAACAGAGGAGGAGGGAGACGAGAGAACACAGATAGAAGGAGAAGGCATAACAGAGGAAAGAGATGGAGACATAGGAATCCAGGAGGGTGGAAGCTCCACAGTCATACACAGAGGAGGGAGAGTTTGAAGAAGTGAGAGGAGTGACAGTGAAATGGATACAGTTAATATTAATAGTAGATCAGTTATACATTACTGTTGTGAGTACAGTACTTGTCCCATTTATTCAAATTTTCTTATCACTTGTCCCTAATAGGTTCTGAGGACAGGTAACCCACTTCACTTGGGGTGCAGCGTTTGTCTGACATTTGAGATGCAGGTACGTATGTGAGGTTCTTGTCATATTCAAAGTAGAACTCTATTTTGGCTGGTTTCACGAAGGGTCTTAGACTTAGACAAGTTTTTTTGCCAAGTCAAGGACTTAAATCCAAGACTTTTGTCTTAATTATTTCTGGGACTCAAATGGATTTTTAAAAAGGCTGACTTGGCTGAAACTAAGATTGTCAAAGAACGACAATGGTTTTCTGTGTTATGTGATCATTTGTTTCTATTCAAAATATACTATTGGTGGCATATATCCTGGATTTTATCTTATGAAAACTTTTTTTTTGCAATGGAATCATTTTAACAACATAAAGATTCCCAAAGACAACTTTAGGGAGGTGTTCTATATATTTATACTTTACTTACAGCCATTTCAAATTTAGTGGACTTTACTTTGAGTGCAAGACTTAGCCAAAGACAAGAAGGCGCTATTTTGTGAAATCCTTCATGTAAAGGACAACAAACTAAGCCGGAATTAAAGACAAAGGTCTTATCTTTAAATCTAAGTCAAGGTAAAGTCTTTTTGTGGAACCGGCCCGTTTTTTACATCTCTTTCATCTGTTAAAGTTATATCAGCACAGACCAACTAGTGAATAACAATTGGTGCCATGACAGGGGTGGAATCCAAAAGCAGAGGGGTACATACAGGGCTTATGTTGGATGAAAAGACAGCCTGTTTTTGTGAGATCTTAGCTGTGGCAAGGAATGTAAAAACTGTAATTAACCTGTTTGATCACCCCAATTATAAAACTTGTTGGGGCAAAGCTATGCCCATGGAATTATATAGGCTGCCACAGATATAATGGCAAGGGTGAATGCTTAATTATGTTGGTCCAGTTTCTTTCAGTCTTCAGTGGCAAACTAAAAAACCCAGGTATATTGGTAAATGGTCATCCCTGAGGCCCATGTCAATCAGTTACGGGACTGTTAGTAACTAGAGAGCTTGGGCCGTACTTGTGCAGTCTAGATGTCTGATCTATACTACTTTCGAGTCATGTAGTAAAGGATATATTGTGTGGACTATACATACATAGCACAAAATAGAATTTATAATAGAATTTAGTTTATTAATACATGAAAAATAAACAAATCAGTAATACAATAACAACACATCTGTCTGGAAAATAAATTTATTGCTATTTAATATATTATTCCCACTGTGCAACTGTCACTCACTTCCCCTTGTTGTTTATTTGCGAATAACTTATATAACTTATAAATGAAGTGACATATAAGCCCTAAGAGGCTGAGTGTTGAAGTTATTTCTTGCTTGTTTAAACTGTTCATGAATAACACATGTCACTACAATAAAGAATTGACGAAACTTTATCAAGAAAGGTATGCCTCACGTGAGATTAATCTTATACATATGGAATATTCACGTCACATTATATATCCAAACTTTTCGATCTAATTATATTTATGGAAGGAATTGCCAAATGCTAATCAGTGCTAATCAGAATTAAAATCAGAATTATATTAATATTTATGTATAGTATAACATCTCTACTGAAAGTATTAATATAATACATTGCCTATGTGTTTGTAGCATTGGAATGATAACAATGGTTAGAGTCTCTGAAAACCAAAGGTCAACGTTGGAGTTTTACCGTTCTGCAACCAGGGGAGGATTTCACGAAAGGTCTTAGCCTGGTCTCAGACTCAAACTTGAGACTTTTGTCTCAAATTATTGAAACATTTTACTTGAGCCCATGGGCTAAGCCTTTATGGATTTCACAAAAGGTGTCAGTCTCAGCTTTGGCTGAGCCACTGGCTCAAATGTTGAGACTGGTAGAAAGTGGGCTTAAGTTTTGTAAACAAAGGCTCAAATATGGCCGCCATAATTCTTTCTTCACTTCAAAATTTGAAATGGCTGAAAATAGGGTACAAGTATATAAAACAACCCCCTGAAGTAGTCCTTGGGTGTTTTACATGTTTACAAGGTTTCCCATTGCAAAATGGTATTTGACCAGAGATAGTATGTGTCAAACAAGGAACATATATGTCATCAGTAGAATATTTTGACTACAAAAACTGGTCACATGACACAGAAAACCATTGTGGTTATTTGATAAGCTTGGTCTCAACTGAGACCCCTTCTGTGAAAACCATTTGAGACAAAGACTTAGCTGAGCCAAAAGGCTCAGATTTGAGCCAGTGGCTCAGCCTGAGACTGGGCTAAGTCTGAGACCTTTCATGAAATCCGCCCCAGGATTCCTCAGCATTGTCACTTGTGAAAGTCGACCCCAGACAGCAGTGACAGCCTGTGATTATATGCTAAACCTACTACCCCACTAGGCTGTCTCTGTATCTAATCAGAAACATGAAACAAGGTCATACTAGGAAAGGCCATTGAGGGTCAATTAATTGGTCAGAGCTTAGCCCAGTAAAGGCCGGGGGCCGGTTTCACAAAGGGTCTCAGACTTAGGCTAAGTCAGGGACTTAAATCTGAGTTTTTTGTCTTTGCTAAGTCCTGGACTTAAATAGATTTCACAAAGGGTGACTTAGCAAAGTCCAAGCTTATCATATAACCACAGTGGTTTTCTAGGTCATGTGACCCTTTATTTCTACTCAAAATATTTCAGTGTAACATATATCCCTTGTTTAGCTCATTTTATCTTTGAAAAAATGCTGTATTTTTAAATGGGAAACCTTAATATCACACAGACATGTCCAAAAATAATTTAGGGAGGTGTTCTACATATTTATTCTTTATTTTCAAGCATTTCAAATTTTGAAGTGAGAAAAATATATGGCGGCCATATTTAAGCCTTTGTTTACAAAAGTTAAGCCCACTCTTGGGTAGACTTAGCTAAAGCCTTGACTTAGCAGCTCTGTGAAATCCTCCAAGTCTTAAATCACAGACTTAGCCTCATTTTGAGACAAAAGTCTTCAATTTAAGCCTAAGCCTGGGCTAAGTCCTTTTGTGAAATCAGCCCCAGGTTACACAGTGGCGAGGGTGCTACGATGATATTTGCGAATATAGAAGAATAGAGGCGACTTCAACTTCGCTAGAATTTGCCGAAAAAAAGCGGGAAAATGTGGTCACGTGATAAACGATCTTCATACTTCTACGACCCCTCTACGATGTTCTACGATGCTTTTCGACTGTCCTGAGATTAACCCTCAACCAAGCATGAATACACTGAGAATATACCGAGAATACCCTACGAACTGGTGAAGATATCTGGCGATTTGACTACAATTGTCTACGAATTAACTTCAGGTGGGGGAGAATGAAGGCGATCTTTTAAGAATCTTCCACAACAAAGGAAGAACCAGTTGAGAACAAGGAAGAATATTTGGCGAATTTACTGAGGACAAGAAGGTAGTACGATTTGCTGGAGAATGTCCTACCACAGAGCTACGATGTAGAAGAATCTGCTACCAATAGTGGCGAATTCCCATGGCGAACTAAAAAAACGCCAAGAATTGGCGAATACCGGCGATAGTTTTGAACAGTTTGAAACTGTCGTAGCCAGATGATGATCCATGGAGAATGTTGGAGAACAGTGAAGATGGACCAAGAATATGCTACCAACAGGGAAGAATTTTAGGATCGTGCATATTCGCCACTAAAAATCGCCACAGTGTGACCTGGCTTTAATATTCTTACCTCTATTTGTTTAAGGCATAATCATTTATTTGTAAGTCTATGCGAATATAATATAATAATACAGCCTAAAAGGTTACAGGTTTTGGACAGGAATCTGACAGGAATCCTTAATACAAAACCCAGTTCACAAAAAAAACTGTCACAAAAGTATTGTCATATTATCGACAGCCACTTCTGAACAGCACACCTGCTATTCATAAGCACCTGCACCCATAGTTCTCTGCACTCAGTATCCGGTACACCTGTACCTAGATAGAGTTCACCAAGTACAATGTCTGACAATGAACCTGTTCTCCTTGATCTGTCTATGGGACTATTATAGCCTCTGTCTTCAGTTTCTATGCCTGCGTAAATACCTTGATATGCCACCTCTTTATTGCTTGGCAGCAGTCTCGTTTTGTTGTCTACACATAAATTGCCCTTTCTTGTGCTTATGTTCCTTGAGATACCACTCTTAATATTTCCCTTCTCCATGTCAAACTGTGTGGTTGCAGCTTTGCCATTACTATAATGTACTCTATCAGTCAACATGCCATCACAAGAGTACATTGTACTTTTGCCAGTGTTTCCTTTCAACTTGGCCATCAACCTACAGACAACAGTGGCATCCAAGATAGAGTTGATTTTAGTTCGATCAAAAGTCACTACTTTGCCACATGACCAGTGCATTCCTGCATTTTGCTTGTCCAGTTCTGTTGGATCTTCAGTGACTGGTATTTTATGTTTCATCACATCCTTGTTTATTTTGATCAATTTGATCTTCCAGTATAAATCTAAAAATGCCAGAAATTAAAATGAACGATTCAGACAAAGTGTCAAACAAAACCATTTCGTCAGCTATCTTAAATGCATGTACTGGAGCTACCATGACTGATCATTTCCACCTCCAGGTTATTTTTAAAATATCTATATAAATATTTAGTCAAATATATAATATTTATTTTACAGTTTGTCCAAAGAAATGTACACGCTTATTTGACCGAACAAGTTGTCAAATATGGAAGTTCTGGTCATTATAACTAGGGCTCCAACTCTCTGGTAGAAGAATGTGTTGATATCCTGCCAGTCAGGGACCGTATTCACAAAAAGCTACTAAGTCACCTTTGCGAAATCCATTTTAAGTCCCAGACCTGGCTAAGACCAAAGTCGTAGATTTAAGTCCCTGACTTAGCCAATAAAGGGACTTAATTTAAATCCTTTAGTGAAATCGCCCCCAGAAAAGAATTAACTCAGAGATCGTCTGGTATTGGCCCATGTATCATAGTAGTCGCTCTAGATAGGCAATGTAAGTTGTGTGAGTTCACCTTTATTACTGGATTGTGCTGGCTAATATTGTATTGTTGTTAATGCCTACACACATTTACTACTGTACATTTATGCTAATATTAAACTCTGGATATATTAAAAACACAGCCTTGCTTACATGTCTTTCTTTTTGTAGACAGAGCCACGGTTACAGAGTGGTAACACTCTCGCCTCCCACCTCTGAGGTCGGGGTTCGGTTGCCGGCCCTACCTCAAGTGGGAAAGCTGGTAGTTGCTTGCCATTGGTCGGCAGTTTACAATGCAGAACCTTGACCAACTATATGTACTGGTTTCCTCTGCCCTTCCAACTACCCATCGTGATATGACTTGTACAGTGTTGAAAGCAATGTAAAACCCCAAATAAATAAATAAATAATTTTATAGACAATTAAAGTGTGTATTTTATAACCGTCTGAATTTTACCACACTCTCACCGGAAGGGAGGGAAATGTATTCGGAGAATCATACTGCACTAAGGAAGAATCTTGACTAGGTCTCATTAGAATAGGATTCACATGTAAACATGATTTCTAGTATGTTTTTGGCCAAAATCCAAAAAAAAGATATGTATATACCTGACATGTTTTGGGATAATTCTTTGTCCACGGTAAACTCTTTTATACACACAGAAAGCTTTTCAGCTGTCGGAAGGTAAGTGATTGATATGTTGACTTTCCCAACTGTTAACTGAAAATATGGAACATAACTCATTATCATATATGCATTATATCATGATAAATTCCATACATATTTGCATTTGGTAAAACTGTGTACATCTATATGATATTACACATATGTACCATTGTCGTATTAAGTGGCTGATCTTAATGCTTCAAGGTATAATCATAGTACAAACATATCAACCCACATGTCTTTTAAATTAAATTTTTATCCATCAATGAAAAATACTCCCATAGTAGTAATATATAGATTTAAAACAAAAAAATCTAACTTGCTTGATAAAAAATAATATACTTTACACATTTAATCAAATTTACTATCTTTTTATTGTGTATTTTATAAATAATCAAATCTATTTACCTGTGGTTTGTGTATATAATCCATGCATACATCAACAACCTTTACAGCATCTTCACTTTGGTGTTCTTCTTTATCAATCTCTGGATGAAGATGTTCTGACATGTGAATGGGATTGCCAAAATCACTCAATATGCCTTCCCCAATATACACCCTGCCATGGCCTCTTTTCATGTATATCAGGGACTCCATTTTCACTCCCAGACCAAACCCCCGAGTTTCTGCAAGCTTGCTATTGGCAGTAAATATTATAATTTTACCAGGTTTAGTCTTTTCTACCATTTTAGATAAAGGTATATTAAATCTATATTCCCCAGTTTGTCTCTTTGGTTTCTCTTGTCTGTTTGACATAAATTTAGGTATTATAAAGCTTCTGCCATTTCCTTTGGTAGAAAATAACTCAAAGGCATCTGCGAGGTCAAGCGAAATTTGAGAAGACACATGGCATTTCAGTTCAACATAGATGTCTTTTAAACAGAAGTTGACTTGCAAGGCTTGAATTGACAGCAGCTGATAAAGGGTCTCCTCTGTTTTGGGGGATTTCAGCTCGAGCAATTGAAATTGCAGAGTTCCATATGAAAAGTGCTGATTTCCTTCATAGACAGTCTGAAATGGATTTATTGTAAATTATACCGATTGCTTTTATAATGGGAAACATATTTGAAGACAGGATCTTCATTTGGTCCCTTTTCGTATCATTTACCACCAGACACAAGGGTACATTTTTAATGTACATTGCATAAAAAGACAAACATAAAAATATTAATGAATATTTTTGAGTGGTTATTAAGGAAAGAGAATGCAGTTCTATTTCTGGAATCAGCCCTTCAACCAACATTGCTTGAATTTATCCTAGAATTACCTCTGTCAAGGAGGTATTATTTTCCTCACCATGTGTATGTGTGTTTGTCTGTTTGTTAGCAGGATTGCCCAAATACTACTTTTGGGAAATTCATAAAAATTCGAAAGATTGGTCATGGGCTAACTTAGATCCCCTTAAATTTTGGAAGTGATCTGGATCGCCATCTGGAGATCTGCGCCTTATGAGAACTCCTGTTCTACATATTTTTCTGCCAGTTTGTTGAATACAAAGTTACACAACACATGTACAAGATGGCACATTGTACAATTTGTCACTTTTATTAAAAACAACTATGTAAGATTAACTTGTACAAAGTGCTGGTTTACATCCCATTTAACAGCCAGGGTCATATTTTAGGACAGCATTGCGACTTGTGGGAGTCGAACCCAAAATAGGTGACAGCCAGTGATTAGATGCCAAACTTGCAACCCATTTGGTCAATGAAGACCTTAATTAACTTTCACAAAGTGTCTGTAATGGCGTATATTGTTCAGAGTTCAGCAGTATTCAAAGTCATACAGCCCTCTGACCTTTAAGAGCCCTGAGGTCCTTAGTGGCCTAGTAGGTTAACAGGTTTGGTGTCTAATCACAAGTTGTCACCTCAGTGAAGGGTTAGACACTCACAAGTGACAATGCTGATGACGTGTCCCAAAATGAAACTGAGGGGCCACGGTGGCAGAGTGGTAACACTCTCACCTCCCACCTCTGCGGCCGGGGTTCGATCCCCATCATGGCCGTAAGTGGGAAAGCTAGTAGTTGCTTGCCGTTGATCGGCAGTTTACAGTACAGAACCCTAGCAAACTATATGTACTGGTTTCCTCTGCCCTTCCTACTACCCATCGTGATATGACCTGTACAGTGTTGAAAGCGACATAAAACCCCAAATAAACAAATAAACCAAAATGAAACTGGATCTAAAACTCCAACTTTGACCTTCAATAGTCCTGCTACATGTGTATCTATAATGGGTCATGTGACTAGATCTTTGTCAGTAGGATTGACATATTTAGCAACGAGGTATTTCAATATCTTTTATTGGAAGTTGTTCACTGTGGGATATGTGTACATTGTAGTGTCCCAATATAGCTGCACCAATGGGCATAATAGTAACATCATAGCAGTGATAACGTTGGGGTTACCTTAGAGGAGTCATGATCATACCAAAACATCATAGACTATGTTGTGTATTATTATAACATGAAAAACTATACAAATACAAAACTACATTAATGAAAATACAACATGTTTGTAAAGCAATACGTAAGAATATATAACCACATTTCATCCACTATATTGCCATGAGGTAGATTAAACCTCATCATTTTGCAAATGATTATTTAAAAGCTTGTTATCATTCAGCCTCCAAGACACCCACTGTTATAATGCCAACATTTTTTAAAAAAATATTTTTATCAAAATCCATCGAAAAAGTTTGAGTTATTCTGCAAACAAACAGACAGACAATTTATTTATTTGGGGTTTTACGTCGCTTTCAACACTGTACAGGTCATATCACGACAGGTAGTTGGAAGGGCAGAGGAAACCAGTACATACAACTCGTTAGGGTTCTGTACTAGTAAACTGCCGACCAATGGCAAGCAAAACAGACAGACAAAAGCTTAGCATCGATTTCATAACTTCAATGGCGGAAGTTAAACATGCCTTGGTTTGTATTTCCCCCTTTTTTCGAGAAAAAATAAAAATTCATATACACATTTGAAAATATATTGTCTCTGAGGTTATACAATATCCTTACATTTAGATTTTCAGTTGTACCTTTCATCCCCTTTGGATTAACGTTAACTTCCAGATAAAATGCTTGGTACATACGTAGTTGCTTTGAAGCCCACTTTGAGAACATTCCTTGCCAAAAGAACCATAGGTTGAATAGTTCTGTTTCTCCAGATGTTCCCAGAAGTGTGGATGTGATGTCAGTATATGCTGTCTTGTGCCATCTGACACTCCAGAACCAACTGGTGAGGTGAGGCAGCTACTACTCTTTGGAGAATCACTCGAAGCTGAAATTACAAATCGTATTCGTTCATAAAAGCTTCTATTTAGGGTTCCTATGTCAAAAGCTTGACACCCCCTCTCTCTTTATGTGGTCTATACATTTACTTTGTATTTTGATTTGCAGTTTACAGAACCAGTTTACAGTACAGAACCTTGACCAACTGTATGTACTGGTTTTCTCTACCCTAAAAGTACCCATCGTGATATGACTTGTACATTTTTTAAAGTGACGTAAAACCCCAAATAAATAAATTGTGGTATGGCAGTTTTTCTGGCATTGGAATAAATGGCTAAAACTGTCTCTTGATTATGTCAGCTAGCATACCTATTCTGAATTGTTCTTATTTTTGTGCTTATTTCATACTAGTTTCACTATGTCTCATAAGAAAAAATATTAATGCTAGTTTTAAGGTAAATGTTTTCAATGTACCACAATGAACAACAACAATTAATAAAAAAATAAATAATATCCTTACTGCTGAATACGCATAGGAAAATAACTACTTCTCTAGAAGTGGTGGATTTAGATTATGGCCTATCCCAAAGATACAAATTTAAACTTTTACTGGGTATTAATTTTGGCTATTTTAGCTAATCAGCCAAAATTACCCCCAGTGAAATATTAAATCCGTATTAATCTCTTATGTAGAAACAAACCATTAGTAAAAATTAATTCTAGTGAATATTTTTAAAGCTGGGATGCAGTGAAATTATCTTCTAACCAAAATTACTACACGTACAGTATATCTTCATTGTGGGATCATTTCTGAATGATATGTATTTCCACCTATCATTATAACTGTCCGTTTTGGGAATTTTCAACCATTATGGGATTTAAACAAGACAAAGCAGTAATTTGCATGGTATACTAAAAGTAATTAAACTATATTATATCAAAGCAGTAGTTTGTATAACTTGTTTAAAGTAAAATTGCCACGGTGCAAAAAGCCTAAATATATTTTATATATTTATTAATAAAGTATGACTCTGGTTTTTCTATAACATCCTAAGGTGTGGCATATCACAAAGTGATTGATTTGGTCTAATGATATTTCATTACAATTACATCTTCAATCTTTATAAGAGAGGTCGTTTATTTATTTGGGGTTTTACGTCACTTTCAACACTGTAGAGGTCATACCACGACAGGTAGTTGGAAGGGCAGAGGAAACCAGTACATACAGTTTGTTAGGGTTCTGTACTGTAAACTGCCGACCAACGGCAAGCAACTACCAGCTTTCCCACTTGAGGCCGTGCCGGGAACCGAACCCTGGCCTCAGAGGTGGGAGGCGAGAGTATTCCCACTCTGCCACCATGGCCCCTATAAGAGAGGTCGTGAATTAATAGATAGACAGACAGACAGACAGACAGAATCTTTAATTTTGTGACTTGAGGGTAACATAAATGATAATTAACAAAACTATACAGGTTCCTCCCAGCCCTTTAGGGTTTGTAAGTCACCTTCAGCATGCAAAAAGATATAGATCAATATACAATGTAAAATACAATAGACTCTTTGAATGGAAATTACACACATTTACTTTATACTTTGAATAAATCCCATTAATATGTTACTTAAAATATGTTTCTTAAAACATAGCTATATTAAAAGCTATATGGGATTGTTAAACATTGTGAGGATTTCTAAGAAGCTGCAAATATTTAATCATCATTCAGATGTCATTTTGCTTTCAAAATATGCCACTCTGTAGGAAATTGAATATATGGGTGAAAAGTTTTAGAGCCAAAACACAAGAACCAGCATGTGTTCAGCTAATCAAAAGGTTATTACATGCTTCTACTGTAATAACCATAGTTGACTAGCAGAATTGGAAAGATCTTCATGTTTTACTTCAGCTTGTTTTATTGAATGTTCAGACTGAGTCGTTTTTAAACAGCTTTTTTTAAACATAAAAATCTTTATTAAACTGATAATTTATTAAATATATTATAAAAAGTTATGAATCAAGAACACGAGGGTTTTATGTTTTTGACAAGTGCAGAGAATATTTTTCGATGCCGTTCTGTATTCAGGCCAGTTTGACATTGTGTTGTTTGTAGCATCATGTGATTTCTACGTTGTTTTTCTTTTTAATTTTTAAATGCGCAGTAGATTCCACCACTCACAAACCTTTAATTCAATACTATATCTGATAAAATTATATTGACAGTAATCAACGCCAAAAAGGTTGTGCCAAAGCTTCAGTTTGCAAAATATGTAATCTCTGTATTTATGTTTAATTTCATTTGGTGTTATTGTAGTCGATCTACCCAAAAATTGCTCCCTACTTCCTCTTAATTTCTCTTGTTTCTTAACTGTCAGAATGTTTGTCTTGCATTTTATTGTACAAAGACATTTGTTTTATCTATGACTATATAATTTATGACGGTTGAAAAAGGCAAACTCATAATATATACAGTTCTCTTCGTCATCTTTACCTCGACTATCTGGTTTCTTTTCCAACTGGTATTCACCCCTCTTCTCCCGCCATATCGACTGGATGAAGTTGGTTTTGAAAATAATCCAGGTCATCAGACACACTGCAAACACAAAGGTTGATCCAGACAACAGCAACAGGATCAACTCAAGCAGACCAAAGAACATGGTAATATCTGAAAATACAATAAGAGACGTTTAATATCTCTAGGTGGAGGCTGAACAAATGTGTATCTAGATAACACCAAAAAGATTCCCACAGGGTCACGTGTTTACGGTCTGGATCCAGATTCAAGGATTGTCAGACAGTGCCCAGGGACGAATTGCAAGGTCTTAGCCTGGTCTCAGGCTCAAACTTGAGACTTTTGCCTCAAATTATTGAAACATTTCGTTGGGCCCATGCGCTTAGTCTTTATGGATTTCACAAAAGGTTCCAGTCTCGGCTTTGGCTGAGCCACTGGCTCAAATACTGAGACTGGTAGGTAGTGGGCTTAGGTTTTGAAAACAGAGGCTCAAATATGGCTGCAATAATTCATGGCATCAGTAGAATATTTTGACTACAAAAAAGGTCAGATAATACAAAAAACCCACTGTAGTTATTTGATGACCTTGGTCTCAACTAAGACCCCTTCTGTGAAAATCATTTGAGACAAAAATTTAACCGAGCCAAAAGGCTCAGATTTGAGCCAGTGGCTCAGCCTGAGACTGGACGATGTCTGAGACCTTATGTGAAATCCGCCAATCAGAGACGATGAGTGCATAAAAATTCAAATGCATTCCAGCTCTGGGGATCAGATCAGACCAGAAATTACCCGTTGGATCTCAGAACCCATCCCATCCCGACCAAACTTAGAGTCCCAAGGACATTTTACCCCAACCTAAATTATTTATTTATGATTACAATACAGTTTGAAGTATTGGTAATAGGATATGACAGGTTCAGTCCTACAATTTCACTTTGATTAGACATAACAGTGATAGGATTTGATGTATCCACAATAAGACTGGAGTTGTTTGCCACTTCTACAATATAACTTAATGTCACTAAGTCAGAGTAAAGATATCAAATTAGGAACTCAGGAAGGAAAGTTGCCAATTCTTCAGAAAAAAAAACATCCTTGATATTCTCCAAACCTTTGCTGACCTTCCCTAATTTGTTTCCCAATAAATGTGTTTTAAGTTTTTCCGTCCCAACTTCAATATTGGCAAGAGTTGTGGATTACAGAACAACCGTATTTGTCAAAACTTTGCCACTCTCTCACAATCCAAAATTTAAACTTAAGCCCAAGCTCAGCTTAGTGGTTAGTAACTTAGTAATCTAATCACAGGTGATCACCTCTGGATGGGTCCGCAATGCTATGGACTTGACCCTGTTAGACCTGGGCTGTTAAATGGGATATAAACCTTTAATTTGACCTTTAAGCTAAAACAGAGTCTAAGTCCTTCAGTGACTGCCAACTGATAAAATCTCTCAAGTTCAGTACACATCTTAGACTTGAGAAAAAGCTCAGAATTGATATATATCCTAAATCCAGGCCTAGTAGTCCAAAGGACATTGCTTAAGAAAAGCTTATTGCCTTTCAGTTCACTTTTTAACAAGAAAACTGCGCAACATGTTGCACTCTTGGTAAGAGTTATTGCAAAAAGCCTTTGTGTCTGAAACATTTAGTGACAAGTATTGCTTGACAGTTTACTATTAAAACAAGAGATCTATTGAAACGTAGTGTGACTGCTATTTCATTTTGTGAAAGAAAGATGCTATATACAGCTAATTGCAATAAAAAGAGACTCGAACTGTGATAAGACTTTGGCGATAATATGTAATTACTGGAAGACAAAACACTTCTAAAAATCTTATTATCTTAATAACATAAATATACAAACAAGGTTATATAGTTCTAGCTTTTCATAAAAAATTATCCTATTATTAGATTATTATAATTTTTGTGTTTGTCATTTCAGCTAAAACTATATGCATGACATTTTTATAGAAAGTGTATTTAAATAAACTTGTAAGTCCATTAGGAGCTTGGCAATTAGTATTAATATTAAATCCGTTTAGAATTTGTGAATTGCATGTCACAATTATACATAAAAAATTAAATAAAATAACAGGTGTCTTACCTTAAAATAGTTACTTTATAATAACACACGACAGGTTAATTGTTACAATAAAATAAGTACTTAATCCATCTTGAAACTGTTTTGACTATGCTATCCAATTTTATGGCTGTGACAACACCTCTTTTGATTATCAGTAACTGTTTTAATGCATAAATGTCACGGCCAGCTTTCGATTCAGCAGTTTATTTGATATAGTCATCAAATGCAACATGAGTCACTAACTAGATGAATTAATTTCACAGCTGTTAACAACACATATGTTCAATATATAAAATCAATATATATTCACTCAAAACACAGCAGCATTGCAAACCCCCGACATAAAGGTATTCTTTTCATAAGCATTTGCTTGTCCTGTTAACACAAATTATACTAATACTACAGGTTAGATCTTCCTAAAAATCATAAGTTTGGTCTTGGCCCAAATTACATCCCATTATACTTTGAGAGTGATCTGCACACCGTCTGGATATACAAAAATAATCCGGGTTTTGCAATTTACTTATCATTACATGTCTTTATGAAGGTATCCGCTGTCCAAATGTTCTTGTTTACTGTTGTATTTATTGTATCTCTTATTATTCAACAATTTTAGCCGTTTATTTTTAATTTACAATGCATTCGTGCCAAGTACAATTTCTGTTGGAAGAACCCAGTAACCTGCAGATATAGACATCAGCTTAATACAAGCTATGGTAATCACACCAGCATAGGGAGTTTAATTCGAGTCCCTCTGGCTTATTTTACAACACACGTTTAGTGATATTATCTCAATGCACAAAATACACATTCACTGTCTCTTTTATTTTGCTGGTTCAACAAATCAATACTAAAGTCAGCTAACACACCTGTTTCAATAAAAGCAAATGATCAAAAACTCAATTACCTTACCGTTTTAAATGTGAATCATCCTTTGTGTAGATTCTACCACTGTGGAACGAATGGCTCAACATATGTTATTCCACGCATGACATTCAACCTTTTATGTTTTGTTCATACTTCCCCAGACAAACACCTCTGATCTTAGAATGTCTCCAGTTAAATATAGTACACTAAACGAGACAGGGAAGTTGGTAGCCATTTTTTCTGTTTTTAAGCCATGGCATTATAACATAAATTGTGGTTACAGTAGTTCCCACACAAGAAAATGTACCACCAATATTGGTCAAATGTAGACACATGAGCAGTAATGGAGCTGTAATGCACTAGGACCCGGTTTTATAAAGGGTCTTAGATTTAACCAAGTTTTTGGCTAAGTCAGGAACGGGAATCTGATCCTGTTGTCTTTCCTAGGTCTAGGACTTAAAAGACGTTCACAGACGCTGACTTAAGACCAAGCTTATAAAAAAAACAGCGACAGTGCACAATATCATTTCGTCAGGACAAAAATGTCTTTGGTGGCCTAGTGCTTAAAACATGTTTGGCGTCTAATCACAGGCTGTTACCTCTGTGTGGGTACCACTCCTAGAAATGGGAAATGCTTATTTTCTGTCCCCAATCTGACCCTGGCTGTTGAAAGGAAAGCAAAATTCTAACTTTGATCTTTCCATGGCATCACAAGACATATAAATGGGAACACAGTAATTATTTAAGTGGTGAGCATGATAAGATCTTAAGCAAACAAACCATGACGTAGCACACTTATATATTCTACGGTGTCTTAATTTGGGGTCTGTAGTATATGAATAGGTAAAATTACAATAAGATAAGAAAGTAGGGTAAAATGACGAAAAGAATGGAAATTTACCAGTGAGGAAACCCCATCTTGCTTTTACATTATTTTTAACATTTGTTTTTTGACACATATTTTCTCTAAACATCTCTCCCCTTGTAATTTCCTTTTTGCTTTATGTCGCATTCAACAGCCAGGGTCACATTGCGACAGGTAGTTTATGGGTGGAGGAACCAGTGCATACAAGTTGGCCAAGAATCTACACTGCAAACCAAGAGGCATCGGCAAGAAACTACCAACTTTCCAAATTAATGCACCCAGGCCGAGATTCGAACTGGTGACCTTAAAGGTTGAAGTTGAGCACTCTAACCGCTATAACACAGAGCCCCTCCCCTTATAAAACTTGCTAACATTTGATTTTGTTTTACTTTTAAACGGTGTCCCTCCCGTGGCAAACTTCATATACTGTGGCAAATTTCAAGTTTTTTACTCAATGTATTCTGACTCCAATAGTACTTTTATAGCACTTAATCTCTATGTTAAAGACAGAGAACCATAAACAATCGACCTGAGATATAGCTGAGGTCAACATCATGGATAAACACAAGGGGGGGGGGGGGCTCAAAAAATTAGGGTTGGTAAGTTTTACTCAGAGATAAGGTTTTAGTGCATTCCAAATCTGAAGCTCGCAGTAGGAACAAACTTATTGAATAAATAATGAAACATGTTATACAGATCTTGTCAAAAAGTTTTATATACAGCTATAGATTTATATACATGTTATTGATAAAATCTAATTCTAGTAAATAAATACTAAACCCAATTTGGTGGTTTCTTTGGCTTCCAGGGTGATGTCACCTCCTCTTTGAATGAGGATAGAGAAATGGCTGAATGTTTTTCATCAAGCAGATCATTCTAAATCATTGCAGCATCATATGCAAAGCTGAGACCAAAATACTTAGTAGGCTTTTATATTGATGAAACAAAATGTGGGACCTCAGGCACCACACCACCAGCTTGACTTCTATGAGTATTGTACAAACTATGTCTAGGTTTAAGAAAAGGTTCATAATATTTAGGGTGATCACTTTGGAGGAACTTGTAGCGCAATCTTAAACACAGACAATGTACAGAAGTTCCCCCGAATCCCCCAACACAGCACGCAGACCAGAGAGGACACCAGGTGTGTGTGTAATAAAGTGTGCATAATATTGACATGACGTAAAGATAATACAATAACTAGTACTAGAATATAATTTACAAGTCCTATAATACTGAATATATATGTTCTTTAATGCATGACATTTACTTTACATGGAAAAAGTCACAGAAATAAATACAAATGTGTGGCCAAGCAGTTTGACTTTAACATTTCTCAAAAGACACAAGGTCACAATAGGTCACCTTTTAAGATTCAGTTTGTTTGTCCCATTTGTTACCTTATAGTAATGCTGGATGAAGAAAACGACCTTGAACCAAGGTCAAGTTTGAAGTGAGGAAGGATTACAAGTTAAAGTTACCTTAAATACTGTGAGTTTATGATTAATAGAAAACTGATGAAAATAATCAGACTCTGAGGGTAGCAAAAATCCCCATTTATAAAACATCAACATCATATGACAAACCATCTATGTTTTACACTGACTCATATGACAAAGGATATATAGAACTAAAATATTAAAAACAACTTGTAAAAAAGAACTTTTGTATGTATGAGAGACATGTCAAGTAAAACTTAGGATTGTTAATTGCACTGAAGACACTCAGCAAAAACACTTCAAATATAAAGTAGTGGAGCTTATGAAATCTTAATATTATTTCACACAGTTTACAAAAGAAATTTTGTCTTAAATATCATATGAGATCAATGTTCAAAAAACCAGAATCTGATTCAGAAATGACGTCACTAGCACACCTGTCAACAGACCAGTATAATGCAATTCATGGCAAGTGATATGTAGTTTACTGACTTGTGAATGAGATGCATTGAACCTGTCTCAATTAATTATCAATTGCAATGGGAGTGACCATGGTTTGACCTCTGTTTCAATAAACATATATTGATATTCTGTATATTGACATCCCATGTAAAGGTGGAACGGCAATTTACCATGAATAATTTCTATATTTTGACTTTTTTATATTTGTGTTTATATTTCTTCAAATATATTTTCTATCTGTACATCATTAGCAATGGAACACAAGAAGAAAGAAAATATATGTGAGTTTTAAATGTTAAAAAAGGTTATAATTAAGAATTCAAATTAGAATTATGCCTGAAAACCCCATGTGCAATATATTTGTAAATAACTGGTCCATTGTCTTGCGAGATTTCTTTTCAGTCAAAAACGAGAGACACTCTCATAAACAGTACTGTCTATGACCTGCTGTGTACCCACACACTATTTTAAATAATACTTGTGCTTTCATATATCATACAACAAGCATACATATATATAACGATAGATTAGCAAGCAGTCCCTACCCCCAAGTCAGCAAAACACACAAATGCGGGTACCAGGTTTATTATAAATGCATAAAGTTACTAGTAAAAATTTATGTACAAATCATGTTAAAAATATAAATATCTTGTACAATAAGTATAAATATATATATGTGTGTAGAGCAATGCATTGACTTTTGTCATCAGAGTCTATTGTCCATCTCCAAGACATCATTGCTCAGTATTTTACTATTCAACATTTATCTTACTATTAAACATTTATTTACTGTGAATAAGTTACTATGAAAAAGACATTGACCCCAGTGGCGGTCTTTGACCCCGGCAGAAGGGAAGGTCAGGGCAAGGTCATGTTGAAGGACAAATAAAAAAAAATAATGTCAATATTTGACTAAGATGGCCCAGCCTCCCTAAACTGCCGAAGAGAGAAGAGACAAGAGGGGTTTACAATAAGAATTCTAATTCTAAGAGTACTTTTATAGCGCTTAATCTATATCTATTGACAGACTCTAAGACACATAAGGCCAAAAATCAGAGATCGTAATCGTTAAATTAGAGACATTTCAGGGATCGGCACCATGGAGAAAGACGAAATGAAAACTGAGGAAAAAACTAGGGTGGGTAGGCTTTTTCAAAGAGGTAAGTTTTCAACTTCTTCCTGAATGAGGAGAGAGATTTAGCTGAGCGTACATCATCAGGGAGATCATTCCAAATCATCGGAGCATCATATGCAAAGCTAAGGCCAAAATGCTTTTTTGACTTATATATTGATGCAAAATGTGGGACCTCAAGCAGAACACCCTCAGATTGGCTTCTGCGCATTCTGTACACACTCTGTCTAGGTTTAAGGAAAGGTTCGAATTATTTTGGATGGCCACTATGTAGAAACTTGTACACCAATAGGGCCGTCTTGAATACAGAGCAATGCATGATAGGCAACCAATGAAGACTCTTTCTTACCGGAGTGATATGTGAGTACTTGGTGGTATTCGCCACAATTCTAGCTAGACTGTTCTGAACACATTGGAGCCTACTAAGGTCAAGAGCAAAGAGACTTCTGAATAGGGAATTACAGTAGTCAAGCCGACTTTTCCAACCAAGGCATTTGCAGCCAAGAGAGCAGTTCCACGTGTAAGATACCCTCTGAGTCGCTTTAAATCCCTGATATGGACAAAACAAGCCTTACAGATATATTCCTGACATGGCAAGAGAAAGAAAAATCTGAATCAAACCAGACACCAAGGTTCCTAATTGCCTCAGCAGGTGACAGTGGGGTACCAAGTATATTAACTGGGAAAAGTTTGCCAAGTTTTGTACGGACATTTTTTGAACCGAACAGAATAAACTCTGTCTTATCTGGATTAAGTTTAAGCTTGTTTACAGAGAGCCACTTTCTGACATCATCCAAGCAGTTTTTAAGCCTTTCAAAGGCCAGAGTGGCATGCTTGTGTGTGAGATGAACGTATAACTGCGTGTCATCTGCATAAAAGTGGAAACATATGCCAGGATGATTTTGAATAACTTTACTTAGAGGAGTAGTGTATAATGAGAAAAGGATTGGCCCCAAGACAGAGCCCTGGGGTACACCATACAACAGCCTTTTAGCATCAGATAAAACAGAACCAATATAAGAACATAACTAAGAACATTTAACATAGTGGGGACTTTACCATAATCAAGCATATAACTGGCCCTTTCAGCAAGAAAAAAACACACATTGACCCAAGTCAAAGTCAAGATGACAGGGAGGGAGGGTGGGAAAGTTTTCATGTTATATCTTGAAAGTCAAGTTTCAAAGTGACCCCTTATTCCTGGAATCCAGCAGGACAAGCCCAGAGCAATTGCGCTTGACCAGTAGATTCTTGTGATTTGAATGGTCACTGGGGCAACCTAGAAGGGGGGTTTAAACCCCAAGGTCAGTTATGTAAGGCTGATGCAATTCTTATATAACTTCAAAACTGGTCCCCAATCCATGCACCAGACTGAATGCCTGAGTCACATTAAGGTACCCAAGCATGATAACTGGCTTGGGAGGAAGGACTGACACCTGGGTCGCCTAAACAACCCAAGTGACAAGTCGTGTAAGGGGCCTGCTGTTTCAGTTGGATCACACCTCAAACTAGTCTCATTTATTCCTCCACTTACATGCCAAACACTGGTCATTGACAAGCAGCCATTCATATTAATGGTTTCACACCACTGACCACGTTTGAACTACTGGACCTTCATTATATTCCAAGTTTTCGAAGGAATAACATTGAATTTATGTGTGCAATTGGATTTATATATTTTATTTTAGGGTTTTAAGTTTTTATTGTTGATTTTTGTGTCACTGTGATCATCTAATGCAAAGACTCCACTTAAAGGTGGTAGAAAGAAAGTGACTGCTTCAACAAGAGCTTGAATTTCGACCAGTTAATGACAACACACATGGTTCATACTTGGAAGAGCCAGAACAAACTGTTGCAAGTACTAGCTTGGCTACGGATCCTGTCTCTTCAGCACCTCTGGGACAAGAATCGACCTCAGTCATAATTTCTATGTTTCAGAAACTGTCTGAATCAAACCAACCTCTGATCCAAAGGGTTGACAGAATCGAACAAAAAATTTAGATGACTATATCACCATCACCTAAACAGTCAGCAGTTGCAGACACCTCCTCAAGTACCATTAATCGATAATGGGGTGCAGGATCGAAATCCTGGGATCATTCAGGCACCACTTCCTCAACCAAGGCAGAACGAATTTACCCAGAATCCCAGGGGACCTAGAACGAGGGCAGCTGATATTCAAACAGATAGAGTGCTACCCACACTAGAAGCCATCAGACGTATGCCCACCATATCAGACACTGTATCAAACTTGTTGGCATCATATAAGGAACAGGTCAAGGCTTCAATTCAAGGTAGGCAGCTCAGGAAATAAGGGTGAAAAACTCGACTGACTTGGCCCACACAGCCCCAGAATTTTGCTGACCCAACGAGGGTTATCATGGACAAACAGGGAAGAAGAAGATTATATACGACCATTTGACACTTCCACAATGGGTCACTGGCCAGCTCACTAATATTTATCACATGAGGGACCGGACCACAGCCAGACATGCCCTCCTCCAGGTAATATTGGAGGAGGGCCACTTGGGCTGGCATGACTCCACTCAATGGGCCATCAACAGACTCAGTCCTTCCCAAATTTCAAAAGCCAATTCTCAGGTGACCCATTCTGTACAGCCCAAGAATTTTTTTTAATGAGGGCGTTTGTTCACATGACTAAACCATGGCGGATACAAGCATTTGTTTAGTTTTTTGTGACAGGCAGGGAAAAAGCTTCAACCATCCTGAGATTAAATGCATGAACAAATCCGAGAATAGAGACAAACAGCAAAATAGCAGTTAAGACCTAGGATCACCCAGACAGCCTTCAACTGTAGATTTGGACAGTCTAAATGGACATACCCTGGACTTTTAATGAGAACTGAATGTACTAATACTGAACCTGTTTTATTTAAAGATTGTAAATACGCTATTTCACATGATAATAATTGTGCTAATGTAGATTCATATAAAAAGCATTTGTTGAATGTTGCTAACAAAGTAGAAAAGCTGCGTAACACTGTCAAATGTAAACAGTTTGGAAATATTGCATGATGAATTGTCTTCCTTTTCAGTTCGAGGAACAGGGGTCAATGGTCGCTATTATAATGCCCCTCATGACCCGGATCAGTTTATGACCCTGGGTACCACAATTTCTCACCATCCATGTCAGGCGAATGGTTTACAATCCATGACCCTTGATGGTTTACCGCTCGAGCAGTATTACTCCTTCAATCCATGTCAGCAGCCATTCGAGTGAGTGCTACCAGGGCATCACTATTAAAACAAGTGGCAAGTCCAAAACGTTCACCCCCTTTCAATAATATTGCCAATCAGCTGATTTAGTGTACTGTCGATTTCACAAATAAATACCAGGGAAAATACTGGTCAAGGCATAGACACACAGCTAGTATTCATTTCGAATTCGAAAGAAATTCATTGGTTTTATTGTTGGAATGTGGATAAAATTCATCAAAGGATTTCTGTTGCTAAATGCAGTGATGCCCAGGTAGGTTTTTATATGTATTTGGCTACTGTCAAATTCCAATTGTGTTTCACGAAACTTGTGGCACGGACCCCAAATTTACTTAGCATAATTATTTGTAGGATACACATGCAAAACAGAAATACAATATATCTTATACTGAATATATGGACTGTTTGATCGGTAGGTTGATCAACCAATAAGATCAGGATTGCCCACATCAACAGGACAATCCAAACGTTGTTATTAATTTTGCGAGTTCTGACATTCTTTCGTCTGTTTCAGTCATACAGCCGCCTCTTTCTAATTCTAATTCTAATAGTACTTTTATAGCGCTTAATCTCTTGCTTCTTATCTTAGTGATTTGTCTGTAGTTGTTAAACAAGACATTAATGACCCGGATTTTTTTTTTTTTTTTTTTTTTTGGCTCATGATAATACTTAGTTCACTTTATTGGTCCTGATAGGCGCCCAACCCCTCTCAATAATATCGATAGTAACAATGCTATTTTCAGAGTTCTTAGGGAAACAGGGGTACCCAAGTAGTGGTGGTGGACCAATTCACGCCCGGGTACCAATTCAGGCCCACCCTCAATTTTCTTGAAGATTTATAATTTTTCATGGAGAAAATGTTTACCACATAATAGATAATCATCAAATGGATCATTTACATTTGTATTTTATTGTTTAACTGTGATTGTTTTGGATAAATTTAGGGGTGGGGGTGAATTGGTACCCGGGCGTGAATTGGTCCACCACCACTACAGGATGGCTAGGTTCCCCATTCAATCTGGCCTTAATATTGATGCTTGGTGTAGTCATTTGAGAAATTACAGTGAAAAGAGGCTTATTCAAGACGTGTCATCCTAAAGTTGTCCTATCCTTCTAGAATGTCACTGAATGACGCTATCACCAAGGATCTATTTAAGGATCTATTTGATGAGTTGCACTTCACTTTAAAGTTTCCTTCAAATATGGCATCAAATGGAAGGGTAAATACTACCTGGATTGGGCGGTAGCGTTCGGCTGGTGTCAGATGCTGTAATCTAGATCATGGCTAAAGAGAATTGCCAGACATTTGAGTACATTGATGATTTTATACTAGTTGCCAAACAAAATGACGCAAACCGTCATTTTGAAAAACTCTGCCATTTTCAGTGAACTGGGCCTCCCCATGAATGCAGAAAAGCGTTCCCCTCCCACCATATCCCTCACCTGCTTAGGCATCACTTTTGACCTAGAATAGAACTCATGTTACATTGATAAGGATAAGCTGAAAGAAATGTACGCAGAATGCATCAAAGTTAGGTCCAAATCCACTCTTAGTAAAAGGCGGTTTCAGTCTTTGTTGGGGAAACTGATCTACTTACACAAGTGCATAGTCCCAGCGCGCATCTTTATCAACAGACTTTTGGCCTTGTTCCCATGCCATAAAGATAAAGCTCACCAATGAATTCTTCGGAGATATAGATTGATTTATGACTTTTTTACCTGTTTTTTCTGGCAAAAGAAAAAATTTTCATAAATGACATTAGAAAATTGAATACTTTACATATTGATTCTCGTCTTACGGGAGTGAGAGGTATCTGGGATAATAGAGTCTATGCTGCCCTATTTCTTCAGTTTGAAAAGTTTAGCCCCACAATCACTCACCTGGAAATGATCAACATGCTCATAGCCCTGAGGCTTTGGGCCAAACTGTGGGCCCATTCAGCAGTTTCAGTCCACTGTGTCAACTTGGCGGCTGTCCAGGTGATCAACTCTGGAAAGACCAGGGACAGTTTTCTTTGTGCATGCATCAGGAATCCATGGCTCATTACAGCTTCTTATGACATCCATCTTACTCTTATCCATACAGAGGGCAAGAATAATACTTTGGCTGATTCACTTTCTAGGATCTATTTGTCCAAGGGAATATCTAACACTTTGTTTGATTACTTTCGGGAAAATTTCATATGGGAAACGGTTCCATAACAATATTTTAATCTCTTTTTATGAATATAATTTCAGGTGGCGGCCCAGCCTCACAGCACCTCATGACCTCAGCCTGGCAAAGAATCCTCACAGCTCACAGGCCTTCTACCAACAAGACATACACAACACATTTCAGGACATTTTTGTCTTTTCTATTATTATATGATTTACCAATTTCTTTAGATGTTCACAACATCATAGTTTTCCTAGAGTTTCTCACCAAAAATCACATTTCACATAAGGCGATACTTAATTACCTCTCATCCTTCGCTTCCCTGGCTTCATTTTATAACTTGGGCCCTTTCACACCCTGCTGTCCTAAGATTTATAAGAAGCATTTCCATAAACTCTCATTTTAGGTTCACGCCTAGGGGCGTGTTTGACATCAGAACAATGTATCACATTTCCAAAGCATGTGACTCACTCCCTGACTGCTCTTTGATTAGGGCCATTTTCTTAGTTGCATTCTATGGCTTCTTGAGAATGTCGAATATAGCCCCTCACTCAGCCAAACAATTTTCTTCCTCAATTCATTTCCTTACCCCAGGTGCTCACCAGGTGCTAAAATGGACTAAGACATTGCAGGACGGGAAAATTTCTCATATCATTAGATTCCCTATTTTGAAAATTGGTTTCTCTGTCCAGTAAGAGCACTGGAAACCCCCTTAGGTCCACCCCCCCCCCCCCCCCCCCGATATCCTTTGTTTGCTAATATCTCCCCACGCAACTCTCAGATAATTGATGCCCATATCAGGGATGCCCTCAGATCGGTATTATTCACCTTGAACATTTCAACAGTGGGCCATGGCTTCCACACATTCAGGAGGTCAGGAGCCACCCTAGCCTTTAACAACAGCATACCACTACAGAACATCATCGCTCATGGTTTGTGGAGTAGTTCATCTGTCTGGACCTATCTTCAGAATGCATCCCAAGCAGCCTCCATCATTCCATCCACTTTTGCCTCCATCATCCCTCCCTTTTAGTTTGGCTTGGGGGTTTTAAAAATTTTCATATTTTTTTCAAATTTTTAAATGCCTGTATTTCTTAACTTTACAATTTTTATACTAACATCTAAATAAATTGCCCAAACTTATATTTTCTTTATATGCTACATATTTTCACCTTGACCTCATATGTGACCTTTTGAACTTCACGACCTTAGTGGGGTCAACTGGTCAAATATACTTTGCATTAATTTACATAAACATATGACTAATAGATGTAAATAAATACGACAATTACAAAAGATAAGTCTTAGATGTTTCTGTGAGGTTTTGTTTTCTGTAAAAAAACGATACAGTGTGAGGATGTAACGGATCCCACACCAAGGGCTAGAACTTTTGATATTATGCTCAGGTTTTATTGTATTGAGTTTACCTCCTTGCCCATCACCATCCTGATAAAGTAGTCCGGAGTATAATTATACTAGATATTTTGGTCATAGAGGGAGGTCCTCTGTGGCCCACTGGGTTAGCAAGTCAACTCTGTGTGGGCTGGACTCCCACAAGCGACAAGTGATGAGACTCTCCCAATTGACATTTCTCAATATTGGAGGTTTCTCCCGTCTTGGTAGTTAGTATTGCCTTATTTGCATACACTGTTTATTATATATAGTGGAGATTTTCGTGGTCACTTTTGTGAAGGCCCAGTTACAAATTATGCTAATTGACTAGACCATGTGCCAATTAAAATTAAAGTAAGTTTTTATTTATGCTGAAAAATGGAGCCGAATGGTCTTTTCCATAAAGGGTATACTTCATATTAATAACCCAATTAAATGCAAAAGCATTCAATTAGGGCTTACTATTAACGAACTATGTTTATAAGTTGAAGCAATCTGGAGTCAGTCTTTACATTAATGTTTTCACTTTGGACAAATCACCTGGATAGTCAGTTCCGATCCCCCCGCCTGATTTTTCAGCATGACTAGCCAAATTTAAAAATATACCTCAAGATTTTGCATTTATTATAACTACTTCTTTTAATAATTGGTAAAGTCAACCCATATTCTCCAAACAGTGCACCAAGAAGCCATGGAATATATCCTTAGTGAGAATTACTAATGAATATAAAAACATCAGTTTTGACTCCTGCATGAATTTTATTGCAACAAAAATTAACAGAAGCTCTAAAAAATTCTAATGATACATAGAACCTATATGCAGGTAACACAAATCATAACTGTAGGCTAATTGCTTATAGAAAATGCTTGCCAAAAGTCAGCAAACTGATATTCAAACCAAACTAATATCACTGAAAAGCTCATTTTTTCTTCATGATGAAAAATAGTAAGTTTAGTTCGTACTAACACTAATATACTAACAACTTAATATTTATCACTGTAAATACTATTGCATTTTTGTTCAAGTGTTACTGACAAACTAATTCAAGGTTTTTTTCTGTAAAATTAGTGTTAAGTTTTTATGGGGAAGTTATATATGACACTTTCACATTAGTTTGGATTTTTATATGGATACAATAAGCCTTATTTTCAATAGAATTTTAATTTTAGTAAAATTGATTTTAAACCAACTTGTACAACAACTCTGTACAAGTTAGGATTATTTGATGGTAAAATTTTTTACAAGTGAAAACTTGTACAGGCTATCTTGTACAAGTTGCCAATTTTACAAACTGCTTGTACAACTTGCAACTTGTAAAGGTTTTTCGAACAAGTTGTAACTTGTACAAAATTTCATCTTGTGCATAACATATAATATAATATAACCTAAAAATGACTACTTTTTATCAAATTATTGTGAAAGTATCACATTTGCAATAAAGAAAACTAGACATTAAATTCAACATGATAACATTTACCAATAGTCCATAGTGTACACATGTAGAACTCAATAAATGTAATTAGGTACATTATAGACATTCTGATCCAAGGTTTTTCCCGTCATTAAACTAAGATAAATCTGTCAATATCAGGGCTCCGCAAGTATGAAATAGATAACTATCAAATAAATTTGTGTGAATATTTTACTATATAAAATTATAAAAGTCCTCTTAAGATCAAATAATCACACAAAAATGGTTGGAAATAATACCAGAAACATTTAAAAGCACAAAACTGATAAATAATCCTCTAATGTGCTGGAATTCAAAATGGGTGGACAGTCCAGAGACCAGGCAGAGGTCATAACCCAGTGAATGCCTGCCAGGGAAGGATTACTATAGTGGTGGGTATGTGAATCTGGACAAGTACGTGTTTAGTTGGCTCTTGAAACAGGAGATATTCTGTGGTGATCTAGCAATTAGGGGGAGCCTGTGCCATTTAACTCGTGTGACTGTGGCAAAATCACATCTGCCTATATATATCAGAGGTCGGCAAGTATGTAATCGATAACTATTAAATGAAGACGTGAGAATACTTTGTATTTAAATGTAGTCTTTCAAAAAAAATACCAAAAGTGGTTGGAAATATCAGTTATGTTTTGAAATTTGAGAAAAACAGATTGTGGCTTTTTGTTATGTCATTCCCAGACCCCCTAAGACAATGATAACCAACAATGGGATTTAAAACATTTATTATTAAAATATCAACTCATAACAAGATATAAATGCCTACTAACTGATTGTGAAACATGTATGAGCATATTATGACTAAGATAAAACACTTCAGTTATAAAAAATATTAATCTTATGAATAACATAAAAAATTATAATTATCACACAGAAAAGGGAGGGGACAAACACGACCCAAAGAGGGACAGACCCTGTAAACTTCAGGACCAACAGTCTCCGTATCCAATAAATATATTATCCATTTAATAGTTGTGTGTAAAGAAGTACTGTAAACCATTTATGTACTTTTGGTGAAAAATAGGCCCACAAGCAATAACAATGGGGGGGGGGGGAACCCACATATTAATGTGCAACAGGGTCTGAATCACCCAATGTAAAGCAGTTACAATATAAAACAAGGCCACTGCCGCAGCGGTTATCTCCCTCCTCAGAATCAGTAATAATGGAGAACTAAAGGAGACATAAGGCCTTTGTAGTAAGATAACTCCACTTGACATTGAAGAAGGGTCAAAGGTAAAAGTCAGCAATTAAACAATAGTCTCAGGCCTGGACTTCATATAAGTCGTTTTCACTTTTGGAACCCCTAGTAGCAATGATCAGTGATATAAGAATAAAATATAAATTTTGAAGAGACAGGTTTTCATAGCCATAAACATTCCCTGCAATTTTGGTGAAAATATCTTTATAAATGAATGAAATATTAAGGTTTATGCAAAAACGTGACGAACGGACGCACACACGGACGTACGGAAGGCATTTTATTATTATTATTATTATTATTTTTATTAATTATTATTATATTTATTAATCTCCCGACAACGGCCTTCGGCCGCAGGCAGGAGATGGTAAGTGAAGTACAAGAAGTTACACCTTGTGCAATGTCCTTCCTTAGTGCATTATGATTCTCTGAGAGCATTTCCCTCCAGTGAGTGTGTAAAATCCAGACTGTGATAAAATGCATGCAATTAGTGTCTCGAAAAAAAACCAAAGTAAAGACTTGACAACAAGTCTAGCAAGAAGTAGAACAACTGTCATTCTAGAAAGAATTTTATTTTTTTATTTATTTGGGGTTTTACGTTGCTTTCAACACTGTACAGGTCATATCACGATGGGTAGTTGGAAGGGCAGAGGAAACCAGTGCATAGAGTTCATCAGGGTTCTGCACTCTAAACTGCCGACCAACGGCAAGCAACTACCAGCTTTCCCACTTGAGGTCGTGCTGGGAACCGAACCCTGGCCTCAGAGGTGGGAGGCGAGAGTGTTACCACTCTGCCACCGTGGCCCCCTCTTCTAGAAAGTAAGCACCCCAAATAACTGTAAGCGTACTGCAAGTGACATATATAAAATTAGAAACATACATTATCAGTAATGAAATATAAAATTGAAACATTACTATGATTTGAATACCCAAGTTCTTAAAAAGATAAGACAAATGCAGAGACACCCCTTTTAAAGTACAATAATAACCATAAAGCAGATTTACCATTACCTGAACTGAGATACTGATTAGATAACACAGCCTAGTAGCTGTCATATGCCAGATAATAGTTAAGTAAAAAATATAAAATTGATCATACATAATAGCAAGAATATGAATCAAAGGCAAGTCTTATGGTTATCCTAAGTATCCGATGTAGATCCAACTGAAGCCCATGATGATAAAGTACATATCAGCAGAGCACGCAGGAGCACCGATTCTACCAGTCCACGACACTTTTTGACACACACCATAGCAACACACTAGCAGGTACTCCAGGGTGACAAATGACCTCCTGCTGACAAGGTCAAACAGATCCAGCGCCCCTTGATGAATAAACAGATAAATGATAGCATACTAACACAAGTTACACCAATCGGAGCAAGTAGGTAATCCCAGCAGGTACCTCATGTGGCAAGATAACATTACACACTATCTGGATGGTATCGATTCCAGAAGTCAGAGCTAAAGTCCATGATGAAATCGTACAAACAACACTGTGATACCAAGAATCACAGTCTCAAGGCAGTACCAAGAGTCCTCTTCATATTACTAACTCAACAACTAAGTACCAAGTACCCCACAGAGTACTACAGCACTCTCAAAATTCCTCGTCTACGTAGTGTGTAAATTTGAAATGGCGTTTGAAGCCCATAAACCACAGATCAAAACAACAGTTGAGAGTCATTTCAAGTTCCATGTGAAGGAATTACTCAACAAAAATACTTCAAAAACAGGCCAATCCATGCCTACATCTAGCATGGATCGCATTGCCCTTGTATCTATTCCATTTACAGAGGATGATGTAGACGTCTGTCTGGCATTATGAAAGCAGAAAACCACTTCCTCGACAGATAGTACTTGCAGGAAAATTGTAAATACCTGCAAGTAACCCCATATGATCCTCTGGGTAGAAATCTGAACAGCTTCGACGTACTGAGCAGTGAAATGACTGAACCTAAGCAGATGACATCTGTAAGCCATCACCAGAGCACCCTCAAAAACAGGAGCACCAGGTTCCGCCTGAAGATAGTAATGTGAGCCATCTACAGAGATGTAGTGAGGTAATGACATCAAGTCACTCAAGCACTCTCTGATCAAAGAGGGCTCAGCTCACCACTGTGCCCAAACACCGATAAATTTAGACCAGACCACAGCACCAACGTAAACAAAAATTAGAGGGGAGTTATCAAACATGGCTGGGAAATTTTTCATGCAAGCTGTCTGACTTCAAACATTCGAATGACAACTGGTCTGGTGTCAAAGCACATGAAAGCTGTGTTGTAGTGCCCTACCTGACACAAGGAGTATTCACTTGTAAAACATTCTGTATCTAATAAACCTAATGTCCTACATAAATCTTGTGTTTGGATATCATCTTGTAATACTTCAAATCAAGTATGTGTTGGCAGTACTTTACCCAAGGATACATGTGAGTGCCCTCGACCAACTTTCATGGCAAGGATTCAGAGCTGACCGATCAGTAGTGACCTCAGAGACAGAGCATTCATCATTCATATTTTGTTATCATTGCACATTGTCACCTTATGTGTCCTACGACTCTATCTATGATTGTCAGTACAATAGGCCAGTGCTTGATCTGTTTCTTGTGAACTGAGAGCCTTCTCTCCGTTATCCGAACCCACAGTGCCAGAAACTACAGCCGCATATTACCTATGATCTGTTAGACTACTGGCAGCCAAACCTTGCAAGAAAACCCACTTCACATGGATATTTGAGTAAAATTACTGGTTTGTATGATGAACCTTAATGCTGTAAACCATTCTAGTCTTTTGGACATAATGGGCACCCCTACCCATCATGCCCAAACTAATTCGGTATTATTCCCCCCGAGAATGCCTGCAGTCCAGCTGAGAGTGAACATATGCCTTCCCATCCGATTCCCAACAAGCAACGCAAATATCCCTATAAAAGATACCCTTGTTCTCATCATTTTTATTTCGAGAGCACACATTTTTATTGAAGTACACACAAGGTGTACAACTTTGCCAGAAATGTTGTTTCACTTTTTTCTTGACTCTGGATTTTGAGCTGCCTGAGGATTAGCATATCTTTGGGCATGGACCCTTGTCACCCTAGCAATCCTATCAACCTCTGACCAACCACCAGTCTCCCCCTGTTCCATCATATAAGAAATTTGGTTTCCGTTAAGCTTGTGACAGAATGAGTATTTCAAGGTATGGATTGAGTTGCTTGATGACATCGGCTCCACCACATCTCTTCTAGCTTTTCAGAAGAAGCTGAAAGGTTATATTTTTATGAAAGCCTAGTCACCCTAGGTTTGATTGTATTTTCTGATTGTATCTGTGGTGTGGACTCCCTTCTGTGTCTCTGTACAATGATTTTTTGGTTTTGTTTCATGGTTGTTGCATCCTAGAGTCTGTGTTTTGATGGAGATTAAGTGCTATAAATATCACATTAGGATTAGAATTAAGGATCCACATTTCGCAGGAACATTCCCCACCCGAAAGGTCAGAAGGTTAATTCAAAGGGTACACTAGATCAATTTCATTGCTAGCGTACCCAATGGTTGTGTACACAAGATCTATTTCACTGCTAGCGTACCCAACGGTTGTGTACACTAGCAGTGATACTGGTCTAGCGTACCCAACGGTTGTGTACACAAGATCTATATCACTACTAGCATACCCAACGACTGTGTATGTACATTAATGGCATATGCAACTCTCCTGCATCCAGTTAAAGCACTAAGTTCTGTTTTCATATGGTTATGTACCCTAGATTAACATCATTGTTTTTTTCCTTGTTGGTGTAACCAAAAGCTGTGAAAGGTACTAGCATACCCAACTACCCTGTACCCAAGGCAGTAAACTCTGTGTTCCCAATGGTTTTGCACCCAAGATCAATATCATTGCTGGCATACCCAGTGGCTGTGTGCACAAGGTCCAAATCACTGCTAGTGTATCCAGCAGTTGTGATATTGGTCTAGTGTACCGGTGGTTGTGCACACAATATCTATATCACTGCTAGTGTAGCCAACAACTCCAAATTTTGTATAGCCTGCCCAATTTCTCATTACCCAAGGCAGTATGCACTCAATGATTGTACACTCGATATCAGTACCCTTCATAGTGTACTCAACAGGTTTGTATCTGTTACAGTAAAATTGTGTAATCAGTAATTTCGCGAAATTACTGAATATTTTAGGAATTTCGCGAAATCTCTGATTTGGTCAGTAATTTTGCAAAATAACTAAAATTTTCAGTAATTTCGCGAAATTCCTGAAATCTCTGCTAATATTTCACACAGCTTTACTGATGAGCATTCAGGAAATTTGTGATATATTGGAAATGCATTTTCAAGGTTATTTATGTGAAGAATTATGAAAAATTTAACTATGTTATAAGCTAAAATTGACTTTTGAAATATAAATACTTAATGTGCATCTAGAAATTTAGAAACTGATGTCCTTTTTGTTTTTAGTCGAATCTTTGATTCGAGTTATGTACTGAGTTGTGGCCGCGATTTTAAATTCGCCGTTTAAGCCCTTAAATATCAAATTCTGCATAATATTTGTTCACATATCGGTACATTAAGGTGTATATTATACACTCTGCCATTTTGAAGATTTTTAATGTTTTTATTCAGTTATATTTTATAAAGTAAAAAGCTTGTCTAGCACTTCGTCTGGCTTTCCCTAAGAACCCGTATGTCCTAGAACCTATTGTATTTCCATTGTGATTTCCTACTCGAACGAGTCTTTTTTAACGGTTTCGTCTGCTGGTTTCTAGACGTGAAACCCCAATTAATTTAACTGTCTGCTGGTGTATCACGCACTCACTGTTAATGTAAAATAGTTGTCTGTGCATCTCCCCATTTGTCAAACAAATAAACCGCAAAGAAATTAATGAATGAAGTGATGTCACGGTAGTACTACACCTTTGCCGTTCAGCCAATCAGAATCGACAATGAAAATTTTCAAACTTCGTAGTTCTACATTCAACCACTCGAAGGCGCTTTTGTATGTCCTAGAAGTTATGGTAAATACAGCATAATCTGTTGCTCCCTATTTTCGCCCATTGTAGAAACAACACACGAACAGGAAATATGCTGGTAGTTTTCATCTTAAACCAGCCTTGTAAAATATTGTCGCCAAACCCCCACAAAGAACTGCCGTGACTGCGCATATTTGCTCATTAATATTAATGAGGCAAGTCCGTGAACAGGAAATATGCTGGTAGTTTTCATCTTAAACCAACCTTGTAAAATATTGTCGCCAAACCCCCTCAAAGAACTGCCGTGACTGCGCATGTTTGCTCATTAATATTAATGAGGCAAGTCCGTGGACAGGAAATATGCTGGTGGTTTTCATCTTAAACCAGCCTTGTAAAACTGCGCATCTACAGACCCTTTATATTTGTAAACAAATACCCATCTTGCGACACAAATCTGAAAACTTCCGTGAAAGTGGTTTCCAAATGCGGGCAATAATACAGAGTTTACAGATTTCAACACCCAGTCCTGTCCTAAGATTCGACTCTGTGGTTGGGTGAAAGCTAACCACTGGACTCTTGTTGTTGTTTTAGTCAACGTTTAATGTGATACCTTTACATGGGTTTATTTAAGTACTTTCATAATTGGTCTTGATATTGAAATTTATCTTAAATTTGTTAACAATTATTATCATTTAAATATATTATCAATTATAATACATATTAATACATATTATCATCATACATATACTTTGCACAAGCACAAAGCTTTGTTTCATAAGCATATCAACTTTAACTTGGAAAGAATGGAAATATTTGACTGATATGCTGTTACTTTTTGACTGTATGACTATTTGGTGTATTTTTCAATTATCTGGTATAAATTTTCGTGAAGCAACAATAATCTAATTAATATGAGGTAATGTGATGTAATTAAGTGACTTATTTAATAACGGTAGTGAAAGTTGTACATTTTGAGCTGTATTTTAATATAAATATTTTAACATGGTTCTAGGTTTATTTTATGTCTTCTGTTTTTCATTAATAAAGTATTTTGAAGTATGTTTGATGTTGTGTAGGAAGCCTTTGAAGTTAACCTTTTGTCAATGAATAGCTTTAAGTAATTGTTATTGACAGAGTATGGCTTCTGCCATGGGTGAGGGGGTTGGGGATTTATAGAATAACGGTAATTGCAGTGTACTTCCAAAAAGTTAATTTAACAGTTATCTTTAATCAATTCAAAGTATTTACCACCAAAATGGGGAGTTTATCTACATGAGAAGCCATGACAATATATAGAACAAAAAACTCATACCTGAGTAATCTGCACTAAAAGATTAAAAGACAGTATTTCAAAGGAGTGCTTCTTCTTTTGAACTTGGGTATCAAAGTTTCTCATTAATCCTCTCCTGGGTATATAAAGAGATGCAAATTTGACCTTTTCATCAGATTATTTCATTTTTTATGGTGTTATGATGATATTTAGAGTTCTTCAAAAGTGCAGAGAAAATTATAGCATTAATACTGGAAGTTATGTCTGATTCTATAGAAGATAGGGATTTTAATGCTGTTGGACTTTCTATATCACAAGTAGACAGAGGCAGAGGAGACCCAAGAAACATACTGGGGCTAGTAATATATCATGATTTAGACACAGACCTCTATAGAATTGTCATCAAAGCAGGAGTCGTGAAGGAAAGCTACTCACGCAAGCAGTTTGATTGTTGCCCTGACAGATTGCTCAGGGACAAGGGGATTAGTCAAGACAAGAGTGTTTCACTCAGAAAAGCTGTCAACCGGCAGTCAATATGTCGGGGACAAAGGTTCAAGAAGTGTAGTTGTGCTTCAATGCAATGTACAAGTAATAGATGTGCATGTTAAAAGGCAAAAGTGTTGTGTAACAGCAGATGTCATGGCAGTTTAAAGTGTAAATATAAATAAACTTGTATGTCAGGCTGTTCTTGGAGTGTGTTCAATTAATTTTGGTGAAATTTTGACTATCAAGTTTTGAATAAATGATCTTGTATGCCAGACTATTAAGGTGGAGGTGCTTCATTAATTTCAGTGAACTTGCAAGTATAAAATCATTGATTAAATGAGCTTTTATGTCAGACTGTTGTAGGTGGAGAGTGTTAAATAAATATTAAATATTATTGAATAAATGAACTGTATACCAGACTTTTGTACTATTGCAGGTGGAGAGTGTTTAATAATTTTTGTGAGATATTGAGTATAAAGTCCTTTGATACTATTGTATTTTCATACTATTGATGTTATTTGTTATGCAAACAAAATGAATAAATGAAAATTTGGTGAAAGAAAAATATAAAAATAGCATTAGAGATGCCTGTACCCCACAGCCTAGGGAAATATTTTCAACACCATGAGATATAAAAGTACTGTACCAGTACAAAGTTCAGGATACTTTCAGAGCACTGTCACTTATGTAAAGTTCCAAGCAATGTTTAAATGGAGAAAATAATGTTTAAAAGAAAGATAATGCATGTAAAGATGAAGTATTAAAACACGATAATTCAATAACAAGATGACAGCATTAATCAGTAAACTAACATTCAACACTCTGTATCTACATCTGCATGGCCAAATTATGGTTTAGATGTTTTGAATATTACCATGCATACAGAAGTGGTAATACATTTAATGAATGTTTATGTGTGGTGTTGGAGCAGAATCTGTGGCTCACTTGATGAAATTCTATCTCTTACAATGGGAAGTTATGAAAGTAAAATTCTTAATAAATTCTGATATGAATTAACAGTGCTTAGTCTGCATCAAAAGACAAACCCAAAGGTGCAACAAGATTTTAAAGGTCAAGGTCACTACGACAAGGTCAAAGGTCAAATTAAGGTCATACCATGTTTATACACACCTATAGCCCCTTACCAATGTCTCTACCAAATATCAACTTCCTACACCTTACAGTTTCCGAGATATAGCCCGGACAAGATTTTATAGGTCAAGGTCACTACGGCAAGGTCAAAGGTCAAATCAAGGTCAGACCATGACGTTGCACAACTACACTCCCTAACCAATGTCACTACCAAGTATCATTTTCATACACCTTACGGTTTCTAAGATATAACCCAGACAAGATTTTCAAACTCAAGGTCACTACGGCAAGGTCAAAGGTCAAATCAAGGTCAGACTATGACGCTGCACAACTACACTCCCTAACCAATGTCCCTACCAAGTATCAACTTCCTACACCTTACGGTTTCTGAGATACAGCTCGGACAAACTTTTTCCCGCCGCCCGCCCACCCACCCATCCGGACAACATGGGTGAAAACAATACCCCGACAGCCCTTCTTTTAATCTGCATATAATATTTAGGAATTTCATGAAATTCCTGCTAGCACTATAGTTATTTTGTGAAATTACTGACCAAATCAGGAAATGACGCATATAAAAGATACAAAGTCATATATACGAGATACTAAGACGTATGTACGAGATAATAAGTCGAATATACGAGTTATACTACTGTCATTATTTCACTGCTAATTTTATTTTCAATTTTGCTATTTGTACGGAAGAGTAGAAGGGCCAACCTGACAAATTTTTTTATCTCGATTTATCGAGATACTAACTTGATAAATCAAGATAACTATCTCGATTTATCGACTTACTAACTCAATAAATCGACTTAGCTATCTCGATTTATCGACTTACTAACTCAATAAATCGACTTAGCTATCTCGATTTATCGAGATACTAACTCGATAAATCGACTTAACTCAAGGACCAATTAAAAAGCAGGTATAGGGCATTCAAGGCATGATGGACCACATTAGACCTTGAAAGTAGTCTCCAAGTCCAAATATTACCTCATTAAGACATTTATGCAATGTGGTTTGATATATGTTTTCACATCAGAAACCTCTAAAACCAATTATAAGGTGCCATAGGCATTATACATCAAGGGCCATTATAGGGCTTGAAGGAGGGGACCAAGGTCAAATTTGAACCTACCAAAAGATTCAGGCCACATGACTACCAATAAGTTTACAGATCCCAAAGGAGATACAGGGCATTATAAGAACGCATAAACAGGGGGCTGGACAAACTGGCCCTTTGTCAAATCAGTTCTCAGCAAGATGGCTAACATAAAACTTGGCAACTGCAAACTCTCTCGAAAGTAAAAAAAAAACAAGAAAAAGTGATGCAATAAGAATACTTTATAGTGATTAATCTCCACCCGATGACAGACTCTAGGGCTAGCATTTATTTATGAAAAGTACATTGGGTATGCCTGTATCAGGTTAGCATACTTTAACTGTAACCTTGTTCCCCTGATCTGCAAATAATAGTGAATGATTTATATGATTATGTTTTGTTTGTTTCAAAAGTGTGACAAAGTTTGACTGACACACATCAAAGAAATTTGGATGTCGTTATGAATTCCTTTAACCCATGTCATAAAGACAGTTGTTTAGATACTTATTCATATTAGCTTACTTAATAGGTGATAATTAGCAACAGGGTAGATTACATTTAAAAAGGCAATTGCCTTGTCGGAGATTACATACTATAAAGGTTTGATTAGATTACATTTCAGGTCAAAGTCATGTATGTAACACTGAAATACCTAAGTCGATTTATCGAGTTAGTAAGTCGATAAATCGAGATAGCTAAGTCGATTTATCGAGTTAGTAAGTTGATAAATCAAGATAGCTAAGTCGATTTATCGAGTTAGTATCTCGATAAATCGAGATAGTTATCTCGATTTATTGAGTTAGTAAGTCGATAAATCAATATAGCTAAGTCAATTTATCGAGTTAGTAAGTTGATAAATTGAGATAGGTAAGTCGATTTATCGAGTTAGTAGCTTGATAAATCGAGATAGTTATCTCGATTTATTGAGTTAGTAAGTCGATAAATCGAGATAGCTATCTTGATTTATCGACTTACTAAGTCGATAAATCGAGATAAAAAATTTGTTAGGTTGGCCCTTCTACTCTTCCGTATATTTGAGATTTGCATTTTGTGACGTGCAACTTGGCACTACGCCATTAGACATGAAGGAAATTCTTAATCCCTTGTGCAAAAACTCTTGTTGATAAAATAGATTGGTTCATTTAAATAAATAGTAAGCAGTAGTTATGACTGATAAACATTTTGGGATTTGATAGTTTTTAGCCTAAGCAAAAACTTATTTGCCTAAATATCTTATTGTTCACCAGATATAAATTTCTACACATATCTTAAATATCAATATTTATAATATGACTAAAATCTTTTCTTGGGCCAATAAATGTAATTTTTGGCAACTGGAGCATATGGATCAATGTCCCAGTTATATTCCGTTCACACTTTTCCAACAAGGCAAACCGATGTCTCCTCAAAATATATTCAAAGTGGACACAGTGTCATTTTGTTTATAATATTTAAGAACACAGATCCCTGTTCACAATTACAGCACATAAATTAATAGGTTAAACTGGTGAAAACTGCTGCAAAGAGGCTGCACACTTTAAACATTTATTGAGCTGGTGAAAACAGTTAGGCTGAAATCTCGAAATGGGGTAGGTTTACAGTGGGAGTCACATGTCTGCACTTTCTTGGATCCATGAAAGCTGCACTTAAACAAATAGCCTGCGTAGTAACATATCTTTTTAATGTTAGAACACACTGTTCTTTTTTTCCAATTGTTTGACAGTTAAGAATAAGAAAAAAAGACATATTGACACATTTATCCACTTATTTGCCGTGTTTTGTGTGCTGTTCAATCGGAGACAACAAAAGAAATATTATCTTCATACAGAGATGGACCAACGAGGGATTGATCAATATGCTATTTCAATCTCAATAATGTTTGGTTTAGTTAGATCAACAAACAGTGATCAATTATAACTGATAAATTATGTACTATTGATCATGCAAGAAACTTAAAATCTATTGAAATTCAAGGAAGCAGATTAGCCAAACATTCTGGATTCAGTGGCATATATGGACAGAATACTAATTGTGTGTAGATTTTATTTTCTTACTGTCTTTGTGACAAAATGTCAGGATCATATTTCAATTGAAGTAACATTTTGGAGCCAAGTCTAAATGGAATAGAATAAAAGATCACCCAATATGATTCCTGTCAACTTCCTACATATTTATTCATATATATCTTCCTACTTCATTAAAAATGAAATACATTTTGCATACATGCAATTTTACCACTTTGAGCAAACAAAAAAGGTGTAAGATATGTCGAATATTTTAATTTGTTAAATTTTATAAGGAAGTAAATTTTGTAATTTTTACGTTACTATTAATAATTACGTTATCCTTTATCAACATAATTTTACTTTTGGTTATGATATGCATTTCCCATAGTTGTCTTTATTCATTCCTTACATATATTACTTTTATTATATATACACTCATTTCATTTATAAATAAAAATTAATTTGAGAAAAGCCAATAAACCCCCCTTTACACATCATGGAAAGTCATGCAAAAAGATACTTTGTGTTGTACAGTATGAAGGAACATGGAAGAACAGAGTATGAGTAATATGGGTGGCAAAGTCCAGTCTAATGCCCAGTTGTCTGTAATGCAGAATCATGTCTAACAATTATTTATTGTTTTGTTCCCTCACTGAAACTACAATGGTTTGAAAGCAATGTTAAGCAACTGCACTTGGAGAGTATCAACCTCTGTCAAGGCAAGTAATCATAAATAAATGGGAAAATCCAGATTATTTTTATATCCAGAAGTTGATCCAGAACACTCTCAAAATTTAATGGGATCTAAGTTGGACCAAGTCCCATCTTCTGATTGTTTTGATAGGGTTCCAACCTTTATATTTGTGTAATTCTTCTAGCGAACAAACAGATGAATAAATGTTCATGAAAAAGTACCTCCTTGGAATAGAAAGACTAAGCTACGTGTAAAACCGATCATGTGTGAAAACATAGACCTTCTCAGATGAATAGTTTTGTGTTGTTCAGAAAACCAATTCTGGATTTGGATACTAGATGGGAATTTAAATCATCTTAAAGTTGTTCCAAGTTGCAGTTCAACCTCACCTTCATTCCCCTGGGGGACAGGACCGAAATAACACCAGAAAAATTGGGATAAATATAATTTTAATTCTACTAAAAGTCATTGTAAAATAAACATTTACATGTAGAATTAATCATACAAAAGTATCACAACACAGATAACTATTAAGAAATTACTATGATACTTTAAGAAATGAACATATAAACTGATCTTGACGAATAACACAACCAAGGTCGTGACAATGACCTGAGCTGACACCATTTATCATGAAATCTGGTAACGTACAGAATAAATGATAAATATGATCTTAATCAGTTGCACAAACTAAGGTCACTGGTCCAATTCAGGAAAGCCTTGTGACCTTTGTGACCTTGTAGGTCAAGGTCAAATGTCCTACCATCCCGCCTGTGGTTAAGCGTTTTGAAAGAACGGAATCATGACAATGCAGTGCTTTTATTGGCTGATAGTTCATTTTTCATGCACTTATTATCTTTACAGCGGACAAAACAGACCTAGAAGTGACCAAACAGGCAGATGGAGCCCCCACACCCAAGCCTACTCGTTTTTTGTCTTTGCTTTGTTTCGACAATTAGCTTTAGTGTGTTGAAAATTTTTCCCGTTTTTGCTAAAGCAGAAGGAACACACGTGTCGGTATGTGACACCATTGGTTTCATGAGAGTTTTGTTGACTGCAAGTTCCCGCATTATAGTACTGGCACACCATGGAATGGGTAGTATTGCATTTTGAACCATCAGTCAAGGTCAAGGTCCAAGATAAGTTGAGGTTACAGTTGACAGTTGAAGATAGTGATAAATACATGTACATTTATTGGGATAAGAGCCTTTATTTTACATGATAAACAAATCACGACATGTTATATATTTAAATATATTGACACACAGACAAACAATTATTACTATAATGTTAAAAACTATAAGACTTTAAAAGTCCCAACACAGAACATAATGGGTAAGCTTGTGAGCTTACGAGATGCATTGATTAGCAACATGACTGGTGGAGCAGTGTTGTGCATATGACTTGCATATAACCAGACAAAGGTGTAATGCAGGGGAGGTGGGAGGGTGCATCTTGACCCTTGAATGTTTGAAACAATAATGGCAAGTAAGGCACAGAAAGCCAGAAGGTAAACTAAAGTGGCGGGAAAATGTGGGGTTGACTACTGCTCTGCCACATGTTGACACTTCTGCTGGCTACTGACTTGACCTGGGCCATAAGCTTGGTTATTACAGGAGTTAACATGACACTAGTGTTGAGAGGTGATTATGAATTAGTAGTAGTACACCGACCAAGCCCTTAACTGAAATGTTGTGTCAAGCACAACTAACACAGTCAAGGTCAAGGTCCAAGATAAGTTGAGGTTACAGTTGACAGTTGAAGATAGTGATAAATACATGTACATTTATTGGGATAAGAGCCTTTATTTTACATGATAAACAAATCACGACATGTTATATATTTAAATATATTGACACACAGACAAACAATTATTACTATAATGTTAAAAACTATAAGACTTTAAAAGGCCCAAACCATTAATGTAGTAGTATTTTTTTAAAAGTAGTAGCTACTGTGGATGAGGCTTTAGGTGTATGTTTGAAGTAGCAGTTGATTGCTGAGGATCACCAGCCCCCATGAGCTTTGAGGTTCTGAAGGGGAACGTTGTGGTCAGCAGCCCGGGATACTGCAGAACGCCTAAAGGCATGAAACCCATAGTGAGCAGGGTTTAGGCGAAGGGAGATGATTTTTGAGAAGGTGGCCGAAACCATAGGGGCAGTGAGGATGGAGAGGCCCGAGGGGAGGAGGAGGAGAAACAGGGGAGAAGAGGAGGAGGCTGGGATGGAACTCAACATGAACTTGATGGCAGTCACAGGACAGATGGGGGAGGAGGGGAGGATGGGGATTTGGATCACTTGGTGAGAATTAGCAGCTTGCATGGCTTTACCCCACTTAAGGATGATATGGGCCCCAGGGGGACCAAAGATGATGTCACTTCTCAGTAGATTCCTAGTGACATCAAAATTTTTTGCTGAGGAAGGTACAACATTTGACAACCTTAAAAATGCAAAATAAGCAAGTAGGAACACAGCTTTGTACACTTGACCATGTTTAAGAGCGTCACATTTTGAAACAATCTTGATCAACAATGCAATAGTGATGCTAGCTTTGAACTTTGGCATATATACAGAGTTAATGGATACTGATCTGATAAATAATTGAACTTTCCTGTGGGACAGGCCCAGAGCGTCAATGTCACAAAGTTTAAAATAATGTTTCAGGACTGATACATAGCTTGCTAAGGACTGGGCCCTGCTGCCGTTCTGGGTTAGGAACTCCAGGAATGCCAGGATGGAGTCAACATCATGAGTAGGGAGCTGATGCCAGGAGGTGAAAACCAAGTATAGCTTGAACTTTTAGGCGTAAGCTGACGCCGTACGCGGCCGTAACGCCTGGCCCAATCTGACGTAAGCTTGACACACCAGGGATGACGCTGATCCTGCAATTATAGAAACATATTTGGTTGACACCAACCACCATTTACTGGCCAGCAGACACAATTATGCAATAACAACATACAGTAATCACTTGGTTGCTCAAAAACCCTTGATAAGGCGTCAGCTTCCTTGTTCAGGATGCCAGGTATGTGTGAGTATTGTAACTGAATGTCATGAGAAGCCGCAAGCAACCAAATGGTCCTAGCTATTGACTGTAGAATGTTATCTTTAACTTTGCCAAATTTTAATGCATATACAACTGCTTGATTGTCAATGTGGAACCTTATCTTCTTGCCTTCCCACGCATGCGCAAACACTCTTAGGGATAACATAACATTCATCATCTCCAGGTGTGTTATGTTAAAGCCACCTGTGGACAAGATGGGGCGTGACACTGCATACACATTGTTGTTCCAGTAAGCTCCTAGCCCTGAGAGAGATGCGTCAATGTATACGTCAATTTCTTGACGCTTGTCTGGGAACAGCAACTTGCCATTGAATCTGACTAGAAACTGTATGAACCAGCTCAGATCTTTCTTCATTTCTTCAGTTATGATCACTTTGTGAGTGTTAGTACGTAGGGTGTTGAGTAGCCTATTCACAAAGGAACGTGACGCAGGGACGCATCTGTGAAGGTATAGTAACTTACCCAGCAAGGACTGGAGCTGCTTGCGAGTAATATGTTTCCTTGTGATATACAGTCGACATGTGTCAAGTATTTGAAGACATTTTTCTTGAGGGATGGATATGACGCCTGACGCAACCTCCACGTTGATGCCCATGCATGTGAGAGCAGTAGAGGGTGGCACTACCTTCTTAGGGTTGATGGGCAATCCCAGAAACTCAAAGAGTGAGTAAAGAGCATCAAATTCCTGACGCGCGTTGTGACGCTGATGCACGCAAATGACGTCGTCAATATAGTTGTAGACGCGCACGTTTCTTGACTACATGATGTGACGTATGACGTCTGTGGTCCTCTGACAGAGAGCACTTCCTGTCTTCATCCCCATGGGTATGCTTATATCAATACAAGACTTGCCATCCCAAGACAGCCCCAGGGCGTCATATTCGAAGGGGTCGACCCTCAAGCTCCTGAAGGCGCGGCTGACGTCAATTTTCGATAAGAGAACTTCATTGCCTAGTTCTTGTACTGATTTTACTATGTCATCCACAGTGGGATACCGTAACTCAAAGTCGACGCCATCGTATTCATTGTTATTGATGTTATCATTGACTGAGGCACCATATGGGAAACTCATGTTCACAATAATTCTTCTGGTGTCACCTTCCTTGGGCCTTGATAGAAGTGGAGAGTAATGCACGGGGAAAGGGATATTATCACAAGGCCCCACGATGGCCTTATGTTTGGTCTCCTTCTTGAAGTAAGTATCTACATCACTAGGGAAATTGACTGCTGAGGGGTGGTTGGCACATTCTGTGTTGAACTGAAATTGTTCCCTATTAATACACAAAGGAAAACCATATTCCAGATAATCAAGTAACTTTTGGTCATGGTAATTTGAACATAGGGCCCTCCAATTTTTTATATTAAGTTCAGTGGGGACCTTGATCCTGCATGCTTTATAATTGTATGTGCCACTGGCTTTTACTAATTGATGTGCTTTGAAAGCCCATTGATCCAATTGTTGAATATTCAATGACACTGTAGGCATGAATAGAGGCACTTGTATAATGTTAAGTGGCATGAAGCCAAATCATGTTTGTTTAGGATTTAAGTCAATAGCCTTCACTTTTTGATGAATAAAACACCAGTCAAAGTCATTATTGTTGCAATTACACAGATGCACTATGATATTGCTCTCATTACAAGCCTTATTAAAATCTTTTGTGACATTTTGGTTCACTGAACCTTGGCTAAAATCACTTAAACCGTCTATGATACTAATAGAAGTTGTGAAATATGACTCTTGATACAAAGATATACCTGATACGTCCAGGCCTGAAAAAGCTTCACTAAAACTACTGCCCCATGTGTTCGAATTGCATGTTGATTCATTAACCATACTGTCCTGCCTATACTTGTTTGTATTATACAGTCTGTTGGTGTTGACCTGTCATACTCCTAGCCATCAGCTGGAATTTTTCGAATTTTTCTGCTCATTGTTTCGCCTTCGAATACAATCTTGAACTTTATGTTGACAAAATTTTCCTGCCTCCTGGAAACAGTATGAGCACGCATGTTTCAGGATCTGACCGTTTTGAATATGATCTGCACTTTGCTGACAGTTGTTGGCATTATAGTCTTGACACACTTTCTCATGGTTGCTGGATTTCGAAGATTTTGTCTGGGAAGGGGGCTGTTTAGTGTTGATAACTCGTGCCGTGTTTCGGATCCGAATTTTTTCAATTTTATCCGTGTTTCTCCAGGTACATTTTCCCCTCTCAATGTCTTGGAGGAGGACCATATGTGCGTGTTTGGCTGTGGCCCAGTTCGTTTCTATGGCATCTTGAAACAAATGTCTGCCATACTCGACCATATTCGCCTTAATAGTGGAGCTATTCTCTTCTTGTAGACATCCCAGGAACCCAACCATAAATTGGAGTGGGGACAGTTCCATGTAGTCAGGAAGCTGCCCCCCGGGGCCAGCAAAACAGTGGTGATGGGGCCAGCTGATTTCTTGCTTAACTGCAGAGTCCCCAGCCCTATGTAACCCGGATTTAATGGTTTTATTACCTGCTGAGTGACGCTGTTTGCCTTGTAGCCTCTCCAGTTGACGCTGGACTTTCCTCTGGACTCTTTCATCTGTTTTCAGAAAGTCCATTGACACTTGATCTGATACCTGACTGTCATGACCTGAGTGAGAAATATGAGAATACGAGGTGTCTGTGGTGACGTCGTCATCAGATGAATCCTGAGCGTCAGAGACATCCTTTTTGACTGCCTGCGACCTAGATGACCGGTGAGATTAACATATTCTGGAACACGTGTGCGATCGTTTCGGAGAACTGTGTGAAATATGGTGATTTTTGGTTTTCTTCTTGACAGCAACCTGTTGCTCCAGCTCATGGTTTTTGCTTTCTAACTGGTCCATACGTTTGAGTATGAGGTCCAGCTTGGCTTCTACCTTAGTGGCAGCCCCGGGGGTGGTACCTGTCATTGACTGCTTGCTGCTTGCTGACGTGGATCCAGATTCCTGCTGCTGTTCTGCCAGCCGATTAGGAGCTATGAAACTATCACTGTCCATGCTTGAGTGAGATTCAGTCACTGGAGCACTAACATTCAAAAATCTTTTGCATCTGACACCTACTGGTCTAGAATGTTTTATTCCACATTTAGCACAATTAGCAGTGCTTTGAGACATTATGTGCGAATTCTTCTATACACCACCTGTCACTTTTTTATCACAGTCATATGGTTCGATTTATGTACAGATTAAAACTTTGTAGAATGAACAATCCATATACAGAGCGTAAAAGTAGTTAAAAGTAGACTAAAATAACTAAAAAGTACTTGTGTAAACCGTTGCTATTTATATGTTAAGTTTCCAGTATCCAAATGCGTCTTGACCCTTGAATGTTTGAAACAATAATGGCAAGTAAGGCACAGAAAGCCAGAAGGTAAACTAAAGTGGCGGGAAAATGTGGGGTTGACTACTGCTCTGCCACATGTTGACACTTCTGCTGGCTACTGACTTGACCTGGGCCATAAGCTTGGTTATTACAGGAGTTAACATGACACTAGTGTTGAGAGGTGATTATGAATTAGTAGTAGTACACCGACCAAGCCCTTAACTGAAATGTTGTGTCAAGCACAACTAACAGTTTACTGGTGTCCTGACTACTGGAGGTGTGCCTTCACGCATGCGCGTGCTTAACCCAGTCAATTTTGTCAGTCTCAGTAAAATCTTTAATCTCTCCCTGTTCCATGCGACACAGAAGTACTGCATGGCTGGCCTTTGCAGAGCTCCAGGAAAAATCATTACAATCATCCAAAAGAGAAATTAAATAGTCTAACATTGCAGTTTTAGAATATTGATCAGTTTCCCCCTCATAGCTCTGCAAAAGCCAGCCATCCACTGTCCCATAGTAAGCTGGTCTTACGTGACACATTCTTTGTTGCTACCTACCAGAACATACTCATGCGGCTTTCTAACATTTTGCTTTACAAAGACTTCAACACCCCCTCATTGGGACTTAAATTTCTGAGACATACCTGTAGAATTTAAATGCTGGAGTTCTGATAATCTCTCCGCTACCGCCTGTTGAATATTATGATTTGCTTTCAAATGATCAAGTGTGGGAAGAGAAGCAGTACTAGGTACTGTATGTGTATCTGACATTTGTGTGTGCATTCTACCAGTGTGATTACTTGGCTGTGTACTGACAGCCTGTCTGACGACGTTGGTGTTTTTTGTCCCAGAACTTTTGCTTCTAGATTTATGAGGCCCTGATGTTTTTTTACAGATTTCTGCTCAATTTTGTTCAATCGTTCTCCAATAGCAGACAATTGCTGCAAAATAAGTCGTCGCTCGTGAGTCTATCAAATGAACATGATTGGGTACCCGCATCGTCACTATCCGACGAATTCACCAAAGCCCTGCCATCCAGATCACTACCTGATGGATTTGGACCCGAATCTTGCTGAGCATGTGCAGGTGAATTACCCAGCAAGTTCATCAGAAATTCGTGATTTTCCGACAAGTGCATTTGTATAGGTGCCTGTACACCATCACTTTTTACCGAACGCAAATTATATTTTTTCCTCTCCATACTGTGACACAGTTGACTAGAATCTAAAACTGAATAAATTGAAGTATAAAACGTGTAACAGTGGAGCTGAAAAAATAAAATTTAACTTTCTAGGTGCTACCCCTTCCAAATCCTGAATGCAAATGGAAGAGTGAAGGGAAGGTGAAAGCCTCGAATTAGAAATAACCAATGAAATTACAGGTTACAAAAGGCATGGTCTACATGTTAATCAACAGAAATCAAATTTTAAGGTCCCCCCACAGGAATTAACCCACATGCTCCAAGGTGCCTACAAGTAGTGGGAAAATATAAGCCTGATTGGATGTGTGTTCTGATATGAAGTGACTTTTTTCGAACAAAATTAAGAAAATCAGATGTTCTGATCTGGGTTCTTTGTTGTTCCCATTGTACACTACTCCCCTCAGGTTGGTTATTGGTAAACACAAAGGAATAAAGATTCAGTTTTATGCGGATGACACCCAAGTTTATGTTCATTTATCCCAGAAGAATACATCTGCTGCCTTTGAACAGTTGAACAGGTGCCTAGATGATGCTAAAGACTGGATGTCAACTAGTAAACATAATTCTAATTTATCAAGTTGAGTTTATCATCTTTGGTTTGAAAAGACAGAGGGATCAGTTGAAAGCATTGATATCTTGGGTAGTCGTCTCTACCCTGTTGAGTAAGTCAAAAATTTGGGTGTGTGGTTTGATTCTGATTTTTCCTTGTCAAAACATGTTCAGTATGTCTGCAAAAGTTGTTTTGTGCAACACCGTGACTTCATATATGTCATGTGGTTTCTTACTCATGATGCTTCTGTACTTCTGGCTAATGCACTTGTTGGTAGTCAGTTGGATTACTGCAACTCACTTTTTAGGAGCTTTCCCTGTTAAATATATATTAACTATAGTGCATCCAAAATAGTGCAGCCAGAGTTGTATCAAACACCGTAAATACACCAGTATAGCTCCTGTGCTTATGAAATTGCATTGGCTTCCTGTTGAACATGGCACAGATTTTAAAACAGCTACACTTGTTCACAAGTTTCTTCACACTGGCTTTCCCAAGTATTTTGCTCCATATCTTTCTTCCTATAGGAGTTATTATAGTACCAGCCACAGTTAGAGTAATGTCAATATTCTTGTCATTCCAAAGTTCTACCCTTCTATTTATAAATCTGACAAACAGTTGGGTTATATTTTGCTTTTGATGCCCCCACTGTATGGAATACTCTTCCTGATGAGACTCGTGATGAGACTTCCCCTCTCTAGCCTCTTTCAGAAAGCTGCTTAACACCTATCTGTACACCATGGCATACCCACCTTAGCTTTGGTCATCCCTTTGCAATCTCTGTGATGCTTGACCTCCTTTCTGTCCCTGTATACTGAAATTGGTTAACGGTTTTGGATCAGTTGTGCATTAGAGTCCTGTTTATATAATGAAGATTAAGCACTATGAAAGTCAAATTAAAAATAAAATACATGTGGTCTGTCATTTTTGCCCATATTTCAAGGAACAGATGTAGCAGCCTAACCTCTTTGTCCCAGTCCTCAAAATAAAAATTAAATCACCTAGATATTTTGACAAGTTTCGAAGCTGGATCTGTAAAATATATTTTACATACAAACACAATGCTGGAAGCAGCTTCACAATGCTCAATAGTTTGCATTAAAGAGCAATGATAATTAAACTACAACCTAGATTTGTGCACACCATAAATCAAACACCCTCGTTAGATTTGTGGAAACTTTGTAACAGTTTAAGAGATCCAGAAAATACTTTGCATTTCAGTTAGTTGGCTTATATTCTAAGTTATTGATTTACTATTTAGAAGATTATATGCAAAGCAATAGTACCCACAGAGTGACATTTCTGTAGCTTTTTGGGTGCCTGCTTGTGTAAAAAGCAACAAAGGGACTTGTTATATATTTTCAGTTCATGAAAGAAATCATCTTTTTCTATAATTACAGTCAAGTAACTGAGGCTAACTGAAAGCAATGATGACATATCTTTTTCAAATTTCTTTGGTGATCAGTTTTCTCTCTTATCTATCTGGGCAAAACACAAGAAAAAGTGTTGAATTTTCTTGCGAAAAAGAATTGGATATTCTGACAAAGGATTTAGAAGACCTGATAGATGACTGGCTTCAAATTAAAAATCAAATATATGGTGAGTGCAGTGCACAAAGCAAATTCCACATTCAAATGATACTTTATTTATGTTTATTTATGTCTCCTGTCAAGAATCATTTGTGAAATTATTATTTGGCGCCATAAGTATAATTAAGTTACTTTTTTATCACTTTGCAAAAGCTTTCAAAAGTATGTTACTCAGTATGTTTGCTTGTTTGTCACTTTGCAAATTTTTGCAAAGTATATTATTGAGTCTGTTTGCTGACTTGTAAGTTTGTTTATTTTCAACTTAACTCAAAACTACTGCATGAATGGTCATAAAATTTCAAGCTAGCATCTGAACTGTTACAACGAAGAATTGATTCAAATTTGGACATGATGGGGTCAATATCATTGATTCTGGAGCCATTTTTACCGAAATTTTCTGTGGTAGCACCCATGCCCAGTTAACATTTTGGGTTTTGCAAACGTTTGAAAGGAAACCTTTGGCAATGGTTAAAAATGATGGGTACAAAAACCATTTGTAATAAAATGTTTTTAAAACATTTTATGAAAACCGTTTATTAACCGTTTAATGATAAATGTTAGAAAATGTTATAAATTAACATAATAAAATCGGAATAATGATGGAGTCAGAGGTCAAATTCAATATCTTTGTATGGTTGCTCACTATTCAAAATATTATTTTTATGTCTAAAATTGTAAGATAGTGGCTTAGAAACTGTGCCCCCCCCCCCCTTCAATTCTTACTTTTAGGGATTGCATGTGGGCAATTTTTGACAAAGTCCTCTAAAATCCCCTATTATTGCTCACCACCATCTTTGTTTGTGTACAACATAACTGAAGAACTACTGCACGCATCATAAAGAAATTTTCAGGGTCATCAAAACTTTTATAAGGAAGAACTTATTCAAAGTTAGCTATGGTCAGGTCAATATTTTCAATTCTGTCAAATCTTCTGTCTTGTAAACCACCAGCCAATGACAAGCAACTATGAGCTTGAGGTCAAGACAGGATTTGAACTCCAATCTTACAGGTGCGGCACAAGTATGTTACCACTGCACCAATAATTGAGTTACTCGAAGCTACTTTAGGATAAAAAGGTTACTTCCATCTCCTAGTTTACACAGATATTTGAAATATTTCCAACGTACATTTGAATTGTACTTAATATATCTGCCTCCAGACTACAACACATATCATTACTTCATCACTGCCAAATTTGCTTACCTAATAATGCCACAACTTGAATCATCAAAACTGCATTGGTACGCACTTGTCAAGCTTATTATCTGTCTGCCAAGATATATATCATATGAATTACATACCTATTTATATGCTACATTATATAATCTAAACTGTAAATATTGAAAAAAGTAAAACTGTAATATTATTTAGCATTTAAGTATTGTTTGCTTTTTGATGATCATACAATAGAATCATAAAATATATTGTTCGTATTCAAGATGGAAGCCTAATAGGAGCAGCTGGTGAAGTAGGTCCACCTGGATATCCGGGAGCTACTGGTGATGCGGGTGAGGTTGGTGATACAGGTTTTACTGGACCCCCTGGAACAACTGGGCCATCAGGTGTTACAGGTCTACCAGGTGACACTGGTGCAACAGGTGGAACTGGTGAAAGAGGCTACACTGGAGCTACAGGTGTGAGAGGTCCACTTGGTATGACAGGAGATTCTGGTAATAAAGGAGACACTGGGACTGCCGGTCCAAGAGGTAGCACTGGTGCAACAGGAAATACTGGATCCATTGGACTGATAGGTGAACGTGGAGTTTGGGGAGAAGGAGGAGTAAAAGGAGATAAAGGAGATCAAGGCGAGTTTGGTGAGACAGGAAATAAAGGATGGCAAGGGGTGGAAGGGGACCGGGGATTGTCTGGAGATACAGGAGCAATGGGGGGCAGAGGTAAAACCGGAGATACAGGACCACAGGGACAAGTGGGCGACAGTGGAAACAGAGGAGTTCAAGGTCCACCAGGTTACACTGGATACACAGGTTTTTCAGGAATTAAAGGAGTTCCTGGAAGTAGGGGTTTGAAAGGGCTAAAAGGATTCCGAGGTTCAGATGGTGATAGGGGCCCTCAAGGACCACCAGGATTACATATTGGGTGTACAAAGCGTCGAGTAGAGCCTTGTGTATGAACTGTATTTTTCAAAGATAAGAATATTTTACTTTAAAATAAAGTAGAAAAAAGTGATTTTGCACTCATTTACATGTTTTAGTTATACATTCACTGCAGACTACTTTTGTATTTCTTATTATTAATTAGTGTACGTTTGCTTAACTTCATTGGCAAAGAAAAAACACCCCTTTTATAGGAAAATTGATGGCATACCACAAGTTTGAAAGAAGTTTTATTTTGAGGATCCCCAACTTTAACAGTATGCACAATGGAAATCCACCCCATATGACCAGCACCTGCTTTTTGATTATCCAAGGATTGCACTGTGAACCTAACTGTGTGTGCATTAACTTTCAAAAGTAGAGATGTTTATTGTGTAGTTTCCAGACAACTTATTTTGGGCACGATTTTGGATTACTAGCATTGGTAGGTACAGTAGATGATAATATGACAAAAAAATCAATAAATAGGTCAAAAAAATATAAAACTCAGATGAGTGATCCTTCCATTGTGTCAACTCTCCATTATTTTTTCATAATGGAGAGTTAACACTTTATTATTTTCTAATAGTGGAATGTGGTTTAGTTCAGTGGGTAGTCTGTCAAGAACAATAGTGTATTTGCCAGTTATCCTTAGCACAATGCTGACTGTTTGTTTTTGACTGCAATACTGAATTGTTTTCACAACTTCTTTCATATCAATCAGTGCGGTGGGTACATTTACAAAGTATTTTTAATTCTGCATGACATTCAGAATGCATAGAAAAATACCTCATTGAAAAGTACAACCTTGAAAAAATACCTCCTGATAAATACAAAACAATCAAGTTAATTTATGAAGTTGGAAATTTTTAATTATTCACATTTTCTTTACAATCTGAATTTACAATAATATTTTGTTTACTTAAATGACGGAGCAGCTACGTGTCAAACAAATTCATTTTTAAAATCTAACTCAGCATACTACATTAAAAGGAATGTTCTTAGTGGCTCAGAATGTGCATTGTTGTTGATGTACAATCCAAATATGCCATGAAAAAGATTTTTGTTACTCAAGTAAAATGAGAAAACAAACTTAGTGCTATAATGCAGTTCTAAACTATATTACTGCAGGTGTTATATAGTTCTAACATAATACACTATTTGTGGTAGAAATGAATTTTGTTCTTAAATGTTGTGGATTAATGTTCTAGGGAGGTATTTCTGGAATACAAAACGTGGAGTAGGCAATCTTTCTATGAGGCTTTTTCCCAAGAAACAATCTTTCCAGAAGGCATTTTTCCTTGATTTAAAATTTCCATTATATAAACTTAATGGTCTTCGTCTCGTCGGGCTTCAGAGGCCATTACTTTTAGATAATGGAGTGCAAATTGGCCATTATCTATATACAAATACGGTTCACAAGTTGATATTATGTTGTGTAGGTTTTGCATAATTTTATCAGATAATACTTTAACAACATTTGTTTGAAATAAAAATGTGCACCAGTTTAATACTTTAAGAGCCTTCATTATGACTCAGAAAATATGTTTTCCCTATTAAATAAATTATCAAATGAAATAATATTTTTGCTTTGTTTTCAATATTTCATGTCACAACTCCAATTATTTACTATAAAAGTATTTGAAACCTGTAATAAATAGACATAATAAATTCAATTTATTTTCTTGTTGTTGATTCACGACCACAATGCATTGTAGTTCAGACTGACTAGGTGAAGGTCAAGGCTATATCAGTCCCTTTTTTGGTAAAAGTGTACTGGTGCTCCATCTAAATTGTTTATTCCCACAGAACAAGTAATTGGCATCACAAAGAGGTACAGAACCTCATCGACATCTGGCAGACTAACTGAGGAACCTCCATGTATCACAAACACACTTTGCACTCTTTGTAGACTGATAATAATCCAAACCATTGTGGATCCTCCACAAAAACAATCATGTTTCATAATGTTTACGTTTGGAAATCTTTTTCCTGGTCATCTTCAGTGCCTATCACAATGACTGTTACTGCACACGTAACAAGATTCATCTGAGAAGAGCATATTAGCCCACTGTTCAGATCTACAGTTGTCCTGGGAGCAAGTAAACAAAGTCATTTTACAAGGTACATACTCTCGTAAGAACTGGGTCATATCGAGACTATCTCAGATTCACTTGATGCTTATGAGTCTGCATTTGACATTCATTCAATTTATAAACTCCTTGCAGTCATATGGCTGTTGTGTGTTGCAGTTTGTTGCGTGTAGAAGTCCTAAGTGTGTGAGGTAATCCTCGCCAGTCCTTGTCCGTCTCTTCTCCTTGACATGGTAGTCTCAGTGTAAGGGTTATCACAACTGCTTACAATACTTTGACTAAATTCAAGTCTCCCACATACCTATCTCTGACTGAGTCTATTGTGTAGCAGTTGCACATCTCTGCAATGCCTGTATTGTATAATGATTGAAACTAATGAAAGAGCGCACAATTACCAACTTGGGAATTTTAAGAAAAATAAACTGTCACAGTGATGATATGTAGAGAAAATAATTCAGACTTTGTTCGGACATGTTTAACTGTTTGAAAGTATGTAATTATTAGTTATATTGACTAAATGTCGAGATCACGCTTTGAGCCAAGAGGATTCACAGTATGATATTGATCAAATACCTTTTAAATTATTCCAGTTTAGGTCAGAGACACATAAAACTTGGGCCAAAACGATTTTAAAAGATTGTGACATCTGCCCATCTTTTTTTTCTTTTGTCAAAAATCTTATCAAATTAAGCAATAGTAGTAGTAGTAGTAGTAGTAGTAGTAGTGGTAGTGGTAGTGGTAGTGGTAGTGGTGGTGGTGGTGGTGGTGGTAGTGGTAGTGGTGGTAGTGGTAGTGGTAGTGGTAGTGGTGGTGGTGGTAGTAGTGGTGGTAGTAGTAGTGGTAGCAGTAGTGGTAGTATTGGTAGTAGTAGTAGTAGTAGTAGCAGCAGCAGCAGCAGTAGCAGTAGCAGTAGCAGCAGTAGCAGTAGCAGTAGCAGTAGTAGTAGTAGTAGTAGTGGTAGTAGTAGTGGTCAAAGTCAAAGTCAAAGTTGGGGTTTCACGTCCCGTTCAACAGCCAGGGTCATATTGGGACAGGTCCTCAGAATTGCCACTTGTGGGACTCGAACCCACAGAGGTGACTAGTAGTAGTGGTAGTAGTAGTGGTAGTGGTAGTGGTGGTAGTAGTGGTGGTGGTGGTAGTAGTAGTAGTAGTAGTAGTAGTGGTGGTGGTGGTGGTGGTGATGGTGGTAGTAGTAGTAGTAGTAGTAGTAGTGGTGGTGGTGGTAGTAGTGTCGGGGTACCAACGTCAGGCTCTATCCCCCTCATTACTTCAGTCCCAAATTCTCCATAAAAGTTATTCTTGTTTAAGGTGTTATTTCTTCATTCTAACATAAAAATTCCTAACTTAAACATTCTAACTTTAAAATTTGGCAGACGCCATTTTACTGTGATAGAATTCACAAAAATGAACTTTTGCAAACAACCACGAAGTTGTTGGACATTTTACATGTTTTATACATTTTACAAACTTTTTCTTTTAGTTTTATGTTTTATACAATATGCACTATTGTCACTGGAATCAAATGTGTTGATGGCTGAATAACGAACATTGTGTGTTGATTGATAAAAGACATTTATGTGACTTTGGCCAGGACACTTTATTACACATCTGACACCTCTGAGATTGGTCTTCGTGACAACCTAATGCTTGTTGAATTGAACTCAAAGGGACAGTCTAACCTATTATTTACCTTCTGTCATCCAATGTGTCAATTTCAATTGAAGCATTTCTTTGTCACTAGCCCCACCCCATACCCAGAGGATGTGTATTGATATATTGCAGGGTCAGTATTTTAAAACATTAGACATTTATGAAAGGCTACAAGGACAATAAACATGCCTAAAGTGTATAAATGTTCAGGATGTGGACAACAGCACAAGAAACCAACAGGAAAGAACTGTCAATTTTTGGAATAGCAGGACACAAGTTTTAGTGACTCTAACGTTATTGCGGCAAATGGGGAGGCCAGTGTTAACCAGGACATTATTTCTGCTTTGCAGTCAGTTAGCTCATGATCGTCATCAATAGAACAGCATATCTCGAAAACTGAAGAGAAGCTGGCTCAGAAGCCATCTCGTCCCACTAGTCACTCTGAAGAGACACTGGAAGCCACACCAGTAGCTGGGAAGTCAACAGAAAGCAGTTCAGATGAACAAAGTGTGATGCCAAGCATAAATTTCCAAGCAAGCATATCCAAAGACAAGTGGAACACAGACTTCAGGAGCTCTCATCCATAGCAGAAAAAGGTAATTTCAAATCTCAACGTGGAGGTTCTGAAACACTGTATGTAGCAAAACAAGTACCCTGGCCCCAAAACAAAATCCTAGCTGGTTCAGTTAAAAATAGGGTCTCATAAGACAATTTATCCATCTACCAATGGATTTCAGGTTTCAGTGCAATAACCAGGGAAGAAGTTAACATTGAAGTTAAAAATCAAATGTTGAGTACCTTAGTGATATTATGGATGACGCACAAGACTTTGGTTGGCCAGCAGCCAAAGGTGCCCATGCAGTTCTACTTTGTCGCATGGAAGAATATAAGCTAATTGACATCAAACTGAAAAAATGATAGAATAAAAAAGTGCCCAAAAAGTGCCCCATGCCCAAAAAGTAAACAACCAAAAAGTAAACAACCAAACAGAGCCTTCTCTGAGTAACAAGCAAAACCCTGAAGGTGGCCAGCCCTGTGGATTTTATCAGAACAACTCCTGCCCACATAAAGCAGATCATGTAACTGCAGGTAACATGTAAAACCCAATAACGGTGAAACTCAAGATTTGAAGTTAATGTGGTCTAGATATAATCTAATCTAATCTACTGCTTTGCAGACGCAATATCTTCCACACAAAGCGGAACTCAGTGCGCTGACTTAACAAAATCAATATCATAAGGAAAGTCAAGGGGCGTTCAAGGTCAGTAATCCGGAGTTGTGGGTGTGACCAAGAGGGAAGGAAACTAAGTTGGGAAACTGGAATTAAAGAGGTGGGTTTTGAGGTGTTTCCTATTTCTTATTTGGAAGGGGAAGGAGTTCCAAAGAACCGGGGCATAGTGACTGAGGGGAATTGGAGAAAATTTTGACTGATTTATGAACCTTACGGTCGAAAGTGGGGATGTGAAGGAACTTGAGTTTAGGGGTACTTCGCCTTATATTCCTGGAAGAGGTGTAGGGATGAATTAATTCTCTTAGGTAGACTGGTTGACCCTGGTTGAGAATTTTGTACGTAATGAGACCAATTTTGATTTGTATCCTATATTTGATAGGGAGGCAATGGAGTTTTTTCATTTGAGGGGTAATGTGAGAGTATTTCGAGGACCGGGTGACAACCCTACAGAGTGAGTTTTGGACTAACTGCAATCTTCTTAACTCAAAATCTGTAAGTGATAAGAATAAGGAATTGCAGTAGTCCAGTCTGCTGCTCACCAAAGCATTTGCTAAAAGAACTGATGTGTTAAGGTCTAGAAGGGGACGAATTCTACAGAGGTCTCATGTTCATATGCTGACATTGTGAAACTAAGACCCCCCACAAAAGTACGGTTAAATCAGGCAAGAGTTAAAAATGATTCAACTTGTCATTTCCAATCTGAAAGGGTCAAAACAAACTCAGAAATTAGTGTCAAACAAAACTACAACCGAGATCCAGTTCCCAAAGGCAAAACACAAGTGAAACGTGATGTGACAACAAAAGCAAGTATTAAACACTGTCGCACGTATAGTGATTTAGTAAATACCTGTTCCAAAAATCGTTCACACCTCTGGAAACCCTTGAATCGGAAAATTACGTTTGGCAAACATTAAATGATAACTCATGCCAAAATCAAACACATGTCCAGGAAGGCATGAAAACCAAAAATTCGGCCTTAAACAGGGGTCACACTGACACGAAGAAAGGCAGCTCTGTGTCAAAAATCAAAATCCATCATGAAAGGGTGGAAACAAGTCAGGAAATAGCCCCTCCCTTGTTGTCAGATAAATATTCCTACGTCTTACGCTACATCAAGGCAAAAAATTACAAAAATGTCATGGCTGGATGTAAAACTCTCAAAAAATGGGAAGAACAAAATAAATTCAAATTTGGATTTATCCCGTTAGGTGACCTCCAAATGCCTACAAACATTGACCCAGCTCCCGCTGTTAAAGATCCTATTCACCTCCACAAAAAATTAAAAACCTCTGGCAAACTGAATTTTGTAGGTGCTCAAGTAGAAGTTACATCACAGATTAAGCCGGATGTGTGGGAACAGCTACTCAATACACAATATTGGGACACTCAGCTGCCCTTACTTATTTGTCACGGTTTCCCTCTAGATTTTGACAGAAATTCGGTTTTAGAATCTCATGATACAAATCATACATCTGCTCAAAATTTTCCTCAGGATGTGGAAGCCTACTTAGAGGAAGAAATAAAATTTGGAGCAATAGTAGGTCCTTTTTAGGAAACCCCTATACAACAGTTACACATATCCCCCTTTATGACAAGAGATAAGCCTGGGGCTCCACATAGATGAATTATAGTAGAGACTCAGCTTCCCTGTTGCAAAATCAGTAAACGCTGGCGTCACCAAAGATATATATCTTGGAACGCCGTATCAGTTGATGCTTCCAACCATAGACATCATCACAAACCAGGTTAAAAAACTTGGAAAGGGTTGCTATCTATACAAGGTGGATTTTTCCAAGGCATTTCGCCATGTAAAGCTAGATCCAATAGATTACGACCTTCTTGGCTTACGTCATGGGCATTATTACGTCGACACTTGCCTTCCCTTCGGGTTTTGTTACGGAAGCGCTCTGTTTCAATGCCTAAGTGATGCAGTGTGTCACATGATGTGTCAACGTGGCTTTGATGTCATCAACTACATAGATGACGTAATAGCGGTTGACATTTCAAGCAAAATTTTTGATTCATTTTATACCCTTCAAAATCTTCTCCAAGCTTTAGGATTTCAACTGTGCCCGATAAGAAAATTGTTTGACCTACTCAAAAAATGAATTGCTTGGGAATAATGGTAGATACCAAAATTTCACAACATCAATTCCTGCTGAAAAACTACAAGAAATCTGGGAAATATGTATAAGTTGGAAAGGTAAGAAAACATGTTCAAAACGCGATTTACAGTCCCTCCTCGGAAGTCTTCTCTACGTTTCCAAATGTGTAAAAATTTCCGGGTTTTTTTTAAACAGGATGTTAGAATTTTTGAGGAGCATGACGCAAAAAGTTAACATTCAAATTCCACTAGAATTTGCCTGAGATTTAAACTGGTTTATAAAATCTCAGATACTTTAATGGCGTAATGCTGACGCTTCTATTGAACTTGATGCATGCCCCACAGGCCTAGGAGGTAGATGGGGCCAATTAATATATACGGTCCCCTTGCAAGCTCCTTATTTAAATTTCAATATTGCACACATAGAGATGTTAAATATCCTAGTGGCCTTACGTCTTTGGCGTCATCAATGGCATAACAAAACAATTCGTATTTGCTGTGATAACAAAGCATCTGTAGAGGTCTTAACCTCTGGCAGGACTCGGGATCGAACCCTTGCTGCAATTGCCCGAAATATCCAGTTGATAGCTGCCTTAAGCGAGATTGACTTAAAAGTCATTCACATTCCTGGCAAAAACAACGGTATTGCAGACTTACTTTCAAGATGAAATATGACAGTTGCTCCCTCTAACAAACTAACCAAAATGTTACCTGTACACGTCTGGGTGTCAGTACCTTACCAATATTTAGAAATTGACTGGTCTATTCAATAGGTCTTCCATGAAGAATGACTCATTTGGCCTCCTCCTTTCTAAAGAAGACCCATGACGCATTCAGGCCAGCCACACAAAAAACTTACCAGTCTATCTTCAGATTATTTCTGGCTTTTTCCATCTTTATGGACTTTAGCCTAAGGCAAGTAGGTCCCCTCCATATATTAGCTTTTTAGAGTTCTTTTGTCATTCTAAAGTCTCATCTTGCTTCTATGGCTAATCATCTGTCTGCCATCAAAACCGATTTTGCCTTGTATGCATTGAATACAGAACCTTTCTTGGATTCAAGAATAAAGTATTATACTAAACCTTTAACTTTGAACAGACCTTTCAAAGCCACTCTCAAAACAATTATAGATATTCCAACTCTAGAAAAAAGAGTACATCAGTGCAAATTCATGTACATGGGTGTGACCTTCAAAGCAATATACCTCATAGCCTTCTTCTCATTCTTACGCATTTCAAATCTAGTCCCTCACTCTATTGCCTCCTATTCACCCCTTTCAACAGCTTTCCAGAGGCGACATATTTTTTGCTCCCCCGGGTCTTCACATATTGGTAAAATGGTTAAAAGCCCTCCAAGCAAGGTTAAGATTATAAAAATCCCTCATCTTGGGTCCAACCCCTTGTGCCCAGTCGCAGCTGTAAAAGCAATGCTATCAACTTCACCAGGTAATGCAAATTCCCCCTTATTCCAAATCCAACAGAATCAAACCTGGGTCCCCTTGATAGATACCGAGGTAAGAATACACCTAAAATTAATTCTTCAAAGACTACATCTCAAATCCCTACTTGCTTAACTACTCCTATTATGTTGGGGTTTGGGGTTCAGTTCTCCAATTTCAACACTATCACATCAAAACACATTCATGTAAATCGCATATTTAAGTTAAGGTTGCCTTAGCTTTTCAGCAACCTGGAAATGTAAATATTTATATTTCATTGGTGTTACTCTTAAACTTACATTCATCTGTCTCGGTAATAAAAAACCTTAACTAACATATGTAAATAATGTCGAGTGTAAACTCAGTTTAAGGCCACCTTAGCATTAATATTTGTTTATGGAGTAAGGTCACCGTATCTTATGTAAAGCTTAGTGGTGACTCTAAGGTGGCCTTATCACACACTTAAAATGTTACAAATGTATATAACATGTAGTTTAATAGTTAATAAAATATATATATTCCCAACTTGGGTATCTCATTCACTTGGACTTGAGGTAATGTAGTAGTGGTGGTGGTGGTGGTGGTAGTGGTGGTGGTAGTGGTAGTAGTGGTGGTGGTGGTGGTGCTGGTGGTGGTGGTAGTGGTAGTAGTGGTAGTGGTAGTAGTGGTGGTGGTGGTTGTGGTAGTAGTAGTAGTAGTAGTAGTCGGGTGGGGAGAAGGACTATGATGGTGGGTAGACTAACCTAAATAGGTAGGTTTTCAACTGTTGTCTCAATCCATATATGCTATCCTGAGTTGTGAAGGCCTAAGAAAGTTTGTTCCATTCTGTGGGAGCAGCAACTGCAAATCTACACATCCCCATGTGTTTATTTTGTCTGGTTGGGGAAACTGAGAGGCAGTTGCCCCATGTAGGGTCACTACGCTTAATTAAAGAGGACAGATATGGGGGTTGACTGAAATTTATTGCCTTGTAGGTAATGAGGTTGCATTAAAACAGTATATGGTACTGAATGGAGAGCCAGTGTAGTTTGTGTGGAAAAGGTGTTACATGACTGAATTTGCTAAAGTTTGAACACTACGTGGCATAAAGTGTCACAGAAATGTGGAAGAATATTTAGAGCCAAAAAAAACACAAATCTGGCCAGTGTCAGAAATACACGTAAATATTAGTTGGTGTCATACCACATATATACGCGTATTTTAAATCATAACAGATTTACCACATAAACTATGGTGGGTGGAAAAGGCCCCAAGCCCATTGTGAGGTGAATATTTTTTCAAATGTATTTATTTGGGGTTTTATGTCGCTTTCAACACTGTACAGGTCATATCACGAAGCGTAGTTGGGAGAACAGAGGAACCCAGTAGATACAGTTGGTCATGGTTGTGTACTGTAAACTGCTGACCAACGGCAAGCAACTACCAGCTTTCCCACTTGAGGTCATGCCGGGAACCGAACTCTGATCTCAGAGGTAGGATTTTGAAATGTATTGATGTAACTATTGTTCAGGCTGCTTTTGCTTTGCTTTTTAATATACACATGAATAACAGAAGAGGACCACCCCATCAGATTTGAGATTGTCCAGAGGCACATTGTGGTTTGCTACACAGGAGACCCCAGACCTCCTGAATGAATGGAACCCACGTGCAGCAGGATTTAGTTTATTTGGAAGGAGTCTGGAGAGGGTAGAACTTATCATGGTGGAGGTTAGGATAATATGGCCTGATGGTTTGGGAAGGAGTAAAATGGGGGCATGTAGACAAAGCAATAAGGAATTGGGGGGCTTACACTGGACGATGGGTGTAAAAGGAAGAGAAGGATGTTGTACCACACAATGTGTTTGAAGTTTTCATATGGTGATGGACAGAATAAGTAGTAAATAATCTGGTCTGAGAGCTTTGTACATTCTATGATGAACTTGCTTCACCAGTTTCTTAGCCGATGAACCTCTAAAACGATAAAATATCATAACTTTTAGATATAAACACTCTTCAAAGTTGAGAGTGTTGGTGTCATTACTGAATTCTCTCAGTGGTTTTTGAAGCACTTAAAATTAGATATTCAGACTTAGGTCAAACAACTAGATAGAAGCCAATGAAGTTAAAAGGTAGTTCAGAGCAACAGACACAGCAGGTACCTCGTTTATCATGGAAGGACTACATTTAAAAGTAGCCCCAACTGTTTGAGACTTACTTTACATTCTCAGTTGCATAAGGTAAAGGTAAAGAAAATAAGGTAAAGAAGATTGATGTAAATAAATTTTTACTGGACACGTTTCTTTAAAACTGCACACACAAGCACCAAGAAATGTTAATGGATATAGATCAAGAAAAGTGAGAAACTGGTCCATTTGTCATTTGAAACACGAAAACATTCATTTGAAATATTTTTATCGGTATATTTTATTTCCTTCATGTTCATGGTCAGAGAATGATTTCAATTCATACAAACATGTCTCTTTCATAATGCAATATGTCCGTTTATCATTTTTCATACTATATTGTCTTAAACTGAAATACCAGGCCATCCCTGCTGCCCTTTGTTTCCCTTATCACCTGGGGGGCCAGTGTAGCCTGTATCACCAGTCTTTCCTTTTTCAGATGGCCCTGTGTAGCCTCTAGATCCCCTTGGACCACGTAGTTCAAATACACCTTCTGAACCTTTTACACCTGGTTGACCATAAAATCCTTGAGCACCTCTTTCTCCAGTTGGACCAGTAGCACTTTGGTCTCCATCTGGACCGCGAATACCCTTTTACCCTCGACTACCTGCAAAGCCTTTCGCACCATCAGCACCAGTACTTCCAGTATTGCCAGTAATTGCTTTCTCTCCTTTTCTTCCCTTTATACCTTTTGGACCAATATCACCCCTAGTACCTTTGCTACCTTGGTCTCCTGTTACTCCAGTTGCACCCATAGCACCTCTAGCACCTTGAATTCCAGGAGAACCTCTATTTCCAGTCAAGCCATCATCACCCTTTGGTCCTCGTGTACCTTCAGTTCCAGATACTCCCTGTTTGCCTTTGTTACCAATATGGCCAGTATCTCCAACTTTGCCTGTTACACCTGGTTGACCAAGTGGTCCAGATTTCCCTGTTGCCCCATTATGACCTCTTGGACCAGGAGGGCCAGGTTCACCATTTGCAGTCACTCCTAAAAGCAAATATGTTAGTATTGAAAAAAATATTCTCTTCAATAATTAATACTGAGTCAAAGTATAGCTTTAAAACTCATTTAACAGATATTGTTATACTGGAACAGACCCTCAACATTGCCACTTGTGAATTTCAAGCTCATACCAAGCTGACTGCCTGTGATTACATGCTAAACTTGTTAATCACTAGATCACTGAGGACCTTTTTTACTATTTGTTGGAAGCTTGTAACCATATTGCTATCATATACACCATCAGACGTATAGCCTACTTCATACAGTATAAACCTTATCAATTCTAATACAGTTATATTTCTATTTTATTAATCATATTCAGTTAATACATTAATAACAATGTATTAACTTAGGGCATATAATAAAATACAGTTTCATGTTCTCACTGCCGGAACAGAGGTATAAAGCCAAAATGTGAAAGAAAGGACATATCTTACCAGTGTCTCTACAAATCCACAACATTGAAAAAATACGACCTGTCAATTCATCAAATCATAACATTACTGGCAAAATTGCGCAAATTTTATTGGAATATGACATACCTGATACAAATTTGTTCACCTCTAGCCATTCTGTTTTCAGGGTTTTTATTCCTAAAACTAATGACTGTACCTTGTCATTACAATTCACAGTTCGACATTCAAATGATCCTTGACCACCAACAAATACAAACAGTGAAAGGGACATTGCCAAAAATATATGAATATCCATTTTGTTTGATGATCGATTACTGAATAAGATGAATATTGTACAGATTGTCTGTCTTTTTTCCCAAAGAAATAACATTTGGAATTGTGCCAATCCTATATATGGAATCACCACCTTCCTGCTATACGCATATGCACCTTTCAATAGTATAGCAAGTCCACAGTTTATATTTTCAAAATGTTAGTTATAATTATGTTGTGGTTCTATTACATTTTGACAGCATCATCTCAACACACCACCAAACAAGTTGGTGTGACATGTAAACAGGCTGTTAATATGTTGAAAATGGATATACACTTACTGAAACAAGAATGGCCATTGTTAAAGGGACACCTTATGGGTATGTAATGACTGCACTGTTTCTGTGCAGTGTGTTAACCTGGTGTTTATTCTGAAATAAAACCATTTGATTATTTGATATATAATCAATTAATTTTCATGTATTTATCTGTTACTGAATCATGAATTTAGTTTTAAAACTATTTCTGATTTTATATTTTCAAAAAGTTTTTGTTATTTTGCAATGGTACGTACTTGTTGAAATTCTTTAATAAACAAAGACATTGTTTTGTCTGAAGGATGTGGGCTCAAATTGAATGAAAAATTTAAATTGCTAATTGGAATAATAAATTCTGTAGTGTAAAAAGTACAAATAGGCTAGCACTTTAATGAACGAAAAGCGCTATTTTTACATTGCCTCTGCTGAAGCGTTGTATCCTTAAGGATGTGAAGTATGTGATAGTGGGTAGAGGTTTTTGTGTATTCTAATTTTTAAATTCTAATATGGCAGTTTAAACTTGGCTTAACATTGCTCTGGCATGAGAGAATCTATTATTAATGTGAATAAAATGTAAAAACGAAAGTAGTAGTAATTCTTTAAATTCTGGATTCTGGAAATGTGATCCTAGCTGTTAGATTTTGTGCCACAGTAGTTTTAAGCATTTTTTCAAATCAGGAATGGATGAATCAGCAATGTGCTAGAATTGAAGGATATGTTTTCAATTGGGGTAACTTCAGCTAATTCAATGCAAAGTATATATGTATATTAAATATTTTACCAGACAAAGGTCATGCAGGGAAAAGGGGACCAAGAGGGCCACCTGGTTATCCTGGTTTGCCTGGCATCAAGGGAGACAGAGGACCAACTGGTGATACTGGCTATACTGGCAGCCTCGGACCCATTGGTCAGCAAGGTGATACTGGTGCAACTGGAGTTTCTGGACAAACTGGATCGTATGGAGCCACTGGTGGCACGGGCCTGCCAGGAATTAAAGGACAAAAAGGCTACAAAGGTGTTACTGGGGACATTGGTATGAAGGGACCAATAGGTTTACAAGGTTTGGTGGGGCTATTTGGAACAATAGGAGAAAAAGGTCAAAAAGGAGATCCAGGTGAAAAGGGAATGAAAGGGAGGGTCGGGACTGAAGGTGATAAGGGTCATATGGGATCAACTGGGTACACAGGTGACATAGGTAGTCCTGGAAAAATACCTGGAGTGAAAGGTCCAGAAGGTGTAAAAGGAGACCTTGGCTATAATGGTCCAAAGGGGGAAAAAGGTTCTCCTGGAGGAACTGGTCCCAGGGGTTACAGAGGTTATACTGGATATACAGGAATGAGGGGAGTCACGGGGACCAATGGAGCAACAGGAATCAGAGGACCTACAGGAGCAAAAGGAGATATAGGTCCACCGGGAGAAAAGGGGTGTTCAGGAGCTTTTTCAGAACCTTGCGTAGCAAGGTGACTCTCGCTGAATTTTCCAAGTTTAAAGAGTGTTTGTACTGTTTGGATTGGTAATTCATCAAAAATCAGGGCCAGTGTCTTGGTCAGAGTATTTATTGACAGTAGTACAGCTATCTATGGAAATGTTTTTTTCTTATACAAATGAAGAAAATCTTATCAATCTTTTGGAGTAATTTAACAACAATGTGCTTGACAGCTGGAAACGACATTCACCACCAATAAAACAATCAATTCACTGATCATTTTTCACTCAGTTATGGCTTAGGATTCTAGGTATTACAATTAAAACAGGGTAATATTTCAAGATTTCATTTGAAGAAGGGTGGTATTATTTGTGCACAGAAGACTTAAAAGAAAATAATATGCGTTTTGTGGCAGTAAACTTTTTGATGCAGAATATTTTTTTCGTTCTAATGGAAGAAGTTAACCCAAATTTTACATATTTTATACCATATGAAAAACTTATCGACTTATTAATATTATTATAAAGCCAAAAGCATAGTACACTGTAAGGTTTCTTTCGTGTATTGAAATGCGAACCTAAATACCAAGTTTATTTCCTTTATCACTGAAAAGGGGGTATTGTAATTGTATCAGGGGGTATCAGTTTATCTATCTGTTTTTCCTTGTGGAGAACCTCAAGAACTATATATCATATCAAGGCCATATTTGACACGGTTGAATCTAGCTATGGTTCAGCCCCCCTCAATGATGATCAAGATCCAGTTAGAGTCTCCATTTTCACGAATATTTCATACTTACTTCAAGCAAAACCTATTGCAAACCTATGAAAGGGAGAAATGACAAGCTAAGATGGTGATTACAGTGAGAGCATGTTTTGATGAATGTATTAGTGGCAAGCTTCATTTTGTCTTTGCAGTACCACTCACAGGGTTTGTGAATTCTCAGGTCCTGCTTCTTGCTCTTATTTTCATAACATCAGAGGCAGATTTGGAGAGGATGGTACATAGCGCATGCCCCTCGTTTGGGGGATGAAACCTTTACAAAGGAGGTTTTTGAACCTCCACCACGATGTAAATTTTCAATTATCAATTATAACCAGTAAAAAAATCATTAAAATGTGAGCAAAGATTCAGAACCATTAGATAGTAGCCAATGATGAGAAAGATTTAATCTTAATACAGGTTGCATGTGATTTTTTCAAGTGGTAATAGTGATATGACAATTTTTTGCAATTTATCCCATTACAAAAGTGTTCTCACTTGATTTATTATTAACGGACACGTGCATATATCCAGTGAAATATGGTTTTTCTGTATAAAATCTGAAGTGTAGATCGGAACAAACTGCCTTTCATAGAATGTTTACGTTTTCGTCTAATAAAACCCATCAATATTACAGAGAATAAACAATGTGAGACACATTTAAATATAACGAAAATATTAAAACACGTGAAAATTTATATGAATTTTGAAGTGTCTTTATTATTTGCTTGTTAGTTACATTTTCTGTTGGGTGAATAATCAGGTTTACTATTCTAGATGTGCCGGTCATTGTACTGAGTAAAGTGTAACATGGCACCATGCCACAAAGCTTAAAATAAATTCTAAATCGCTGAAGCAAAACTGAAAAAATATTAATCTATCGTTCTGTTAAACATGTATAAATAGGTGACAAAGCTGTCCATGTTTTAGCAGAAGCTTACAGATTATCTTTCACAAACACAAATAAAACAAGAGTAAACAACCTAACAACATGTCCTTCCTGTTATATCGCATTCACACTTTTCCTTTAAGTCTCTCTGACATAACTTCATCTCAAAGTGGCCCTTTAATGTAGAAATAAACTACGTATGCGCGGAAAAAAGTCCTTTATTTAGAGGTTATTTTTGTGATTGAATCGCCAATAAAGTAGGTTATTTCTATTATAAAACGATTATTGATGTTTTATCCAATATTTACCGATTTTGTTTGTTTTTAATTTTATTCTCGAGATTATGTTGCGCAATCGTGTTTGTTGAATGGAACAGCATACATTTGTTTCTCTATGATGGACTGTCACGAAATGCGCAGACGCGTTTTTGTCGACTGCGCAACTCTCCATTTTATAATGTCTCACACAGTCTCACATTTTTAAAAATTATTATAGAAACAGCGTAAGCTTGATAAGCTTGGAACCGCAACAGATTTTTCTTAAATGTTTCAAACCTGTACAAATGGGCCACAACAATTTATAATTTTCCAACAACCGCATGAACTAGTCATACGAAGAGGAGCAAAGAATGGTCTTTCCATTCTTAAGACAAATTGAATGAACATTTTACTCCATCCCCATTAGTGATATCTACAGTATGTTTTATACATTGTATGGCCAATCATACTGTCACTTGATGTGGCTAAAGTCCTTAAATACATTGTATGGTCAATCTTACTGTCACTTGATGTGGCTAAGTCCTTAAAAAATTGTATGGCCAATCTTACTCACATCTTTCTTGATGTGGCTAAAGTCCTTAAATACATTGTATGGCCAATCTTACTGTCACTTGATGTGGCTAAAGTCCTTAAATACAAAAGAACCGGCCTAATCATGCCACTGAGAGAAGAGGCAGATAAGACTCAGGACCGAAAAAAAGGATTCAAAATGTAGTAATAGTCAAAAACGAACACTATCAGTTGTGACAGAGATTACCATTTACAAAGGTAAGTAACCATTTGAAAAAATGGAATAGAGGTTGACACTTATTGTTCCAATGAACTTTGCAATCAATAAAATGCACAAGCTACATGATTTTGTTCCCGACTGCATAAACACTGGCGGTCAGCAGGCAATTAGTAACTCTGGGACAAGTTGCAAAGATTGAATGCAGAAATGAAAAGTCACAATAAAGAACAGATCTATTCAGCCACACAGGCTGGATCAGAACCTAATCCATTTTCCAGTCCAAATAACCTTTCTTTTCCATCTGGACTGGTGTATAAAGAACTAGAAAACACTCATAGTATAGACCTCTACCAAGCGACCGTTTCTAAAAATTTGAAAAATATGTCAAACCCGTAATACTGGAGCAAGTTTAAGTGATTGAACCCAGAATATGAAATATCACTGTCTAGTTCAACCAAAGAAAATTTAATAAGAGACCTATTCAGCCTGAGAAGCTTGGGTTGAACTTTATCAATTTTGCCTTATCCAGTATAAACAATCTGGATTTTTTTATATCCAGAATATTGCTGTATCTTTAACCAAATACACTCTCTTTTTCCTTTGGACAGGCTCTACCCAAATGAAAAATGTAATGACAACCTCCTCATTACTTTTTTAATAATGTCAACTAGAAAGCCAAAATCACTTAGAATACATTGAAAATGGGAAAATTTGGGATATTTTGTCATTACTTTTGAAATTATCATGAAGACAGACAAACAAATAAATGGACAATCAAGACAGATAAATGAATGGTCTCCATAACATAACCGCCTTGTGGAGGTTATTATTTGTTCATTAGATAAAGGCCCTGGGAATACATTTTTGTGGAGTCGTTGTCTAGTTATTGATTTACCATGTAGGTCACAAACAAAAAGAAACGTGTAGAATTTATATGGATCCGCACTATCACATGTTCATGGCATCTAGATTAGCTACATATTAACAAAAATCCTTCAAAATTTTTATGTAGATTTTTAGTAGGTAAGAGAATTTATTGCTTTTGCAATTGCATTCAGATGACCAACACCATTTTAAACAATGCTGAACTTTCTGTTTCAATTAGCTCTGATACTCACTGTACCCTCTATTGGAAATGGGCAAAACACACAGAAAACTGTTGAATTTTCTTGTGAAAAGGAGTTCGATGAATTATCACAGGATTTACAAGAACTGATAGATGACTGGACTCAAATTAAAAGTACAGTTTATGGTGAGTAGAATGTACACATTAAGTATTTAAGCTTTCAGAATTGAATACAATTTTCTTACACCAAGGAAACCTTTCATAAGATTATTAATAAATGATAGCTGCATTGTTATAAAATGCCTAAAATCTACTTTTGCAAAAACAGTTTTCTTTTAATAGCTTGGTTAACCTTTTTTTCTAAAATACCAACAAATTCCTGTAAAATAATATTTTATATATCTTGTTTTATGAATATGTTAAGTGATTTTCTTATTAATGTTTCCTACTTACATCATTACTTTTAATCGTGTGATTGGGTAACAAGCATCACAAACTGGATGTCTTACAACAAAAGTGTGAAGAGACTAAAAGGCTGACAGATGTAGATGAATCGTTATTGTTAAAATTTACACAGGAAACAGGCTTAATATTAAAAAAATACTTGCAATTGTTCATTTTTTGTACTTTTGTATGGAGCCCAGGAAGGGATGTAGAAATGTTTTCCTGTCAATTTTTTATCTTGTTACTCGTTTCTCGTTTTTATTTTTAGCGAGTTGTTACCACAAGTTAGCAAGTCATTACCATAAGATAGCAAGTCGTTCCCACAAGTTAGCAAATTGTTACCACAAGATAGCAAATTATTACCAAAAGATACTAATTCGTTCCTGAAGTTAACAAATCATATTCACAAGATAGCGAGTCATTACCACAAGATACTAAGTTGCTCCCATAAGTTAGCAAGCCGTTCCCTCAAGATTACTAAGTTGTTCCCACAAGTTATCAAGTCATTCCCACAAGATAAAAAGTCATTCCCACAAGTTAAAAGCCGTTCCCACAAGAAAGAAAGTTGTTACCACAAGATTCTAAGTCATTCCAATTAGTTAGCTAGTCGGTCCCACAAGTTAGCAAGTCATTACCACAAGATAGAAAATCGTTACCACAAGATACTAAGTCATTCCCACAAGTTAGCAGGTCGTTCCCACAGGATTACTAAGTTGTTCCCAAAAGATATTAAGTCATCCCCACAACTTAGCAAATCGTTCCCACAAGATTACTAAGTTGTACCCATAAGACACAAAGTCATATCTATAATTTAGCAAATTGTTCCCACAAGATATTAAATCATTTCCACAAGTTAGCAAGTTATTACCACAAGATAGAAAACCATTACCACAAGATACTAAGTCATTCCCACAAGTTAGCAAGTCGTTCCCACAAGATTACTAAGTTGTTCCCACAAGATATTAAGTCATTCCCACAACTTATCAAATCGTTCCCACAAGATAGCATGTGGTTTACACAAGAAAAAAGTAATTCCCACAAGATAGAAAGTCGTTACCACAAGATACTAAGTCGTTCCGACAAGTTTTCAAGTTGTTACCACAAGATAGAAAATCGTTACCACAAGTTAGCAAGTTGTTTCCACAAGTTAGCAAGTCGTTCTCACAAGATAGTAAGTTGTTCCCACAGGATAGAAATTTATTCCCACAAGATGCTAAATTGTTCCCACAAGATACTAAGTCATTCCCACAAGTTAGAAACTTGTGGTATTGAGATATTAAGTAGTGGTAATGAGATACTAAGTTCTGGGAATGAGATACTAGCTTCTGGGAAGGAGATACTAAGTGGTTACTACAAGATAGCAAATCCTTGTTTTATTTCATACCCACAGTTTATTAAGTTGTTCCCACCACTTACTAGCTCGTTCCCACCACTTACTATCTCGTTCCCACCACTTAGTAACTTGTTCCCACCATTTAATAACTTTCCCACCACTTATTTACTTATTCCCAGGGACCAATAATATACAAACAGGGGCTACCAATATTTATTATACATAATAGTCATAACAGTGACCAATAACAGCTTGGCAGTATTAGCAATTATTACAGAAACTAGTTAATAATACATAAATTTATTTAAGATTGTTACTAGCTAAAAGACAGAAAAATTATTTATAACATACATCAGCACATAACAGTGTGGTTCCCCCCAAAGGTGCCACATACAGACAGTAGTAAGCCTTTACATTGCCCATACCCATACTAGAGGAATTTAGAAATTTAGACAGGGGGTTAAGGCCAGGGCAAAAATGGCAAATTTTTTGTAAGAAAATAAAGGTCTATGAAGAAAGAACATCTAAGTTGTAGTGTAACATATATAAAGAAAGGGTTGAGAATGATAACACTATGCAATTTAAAGTATGAAAAACTATGCAAATTGCAGCCAGCAAACATGAGTTTTACTGTGTTCAGGTACAGCTTATATAAAAGAAATCCGATGGAGATCCTGCAAGGTATGCTGTGCCAAAAAGCACCCAATCCAATGTAACACACTAAAATATCTTAGAAAAACGAAATAAAGTGCCATAAAACAGGCACCTCTAAAAGACATTAATGCAATATTCCTGTAATAATAAGTAGGTGACCTCCGAAGGTCACTATGTAGGTAGCTAAGAAGAATAACCATTAAAATTGCTAAAAAGATAGCCATAATGGTATAAAAGTTGGATATGTAAAGTAATAGGAAACCTGCAACCTTCCCAAAAGGTCACTAAAAGCCTACAGGCATATGTAAACTTATTTTAACATCTTTCTAACTTGTGGGAATGAGTTAGTATCTTGTGGTAATGACTTTGCTAGCTTGTGGGAGCGTGTTAATATCTTGTGGTAACGATTTTCTAACTTGTGGGATCGACTTGCTAACTTGTGGGAACAACTTAGTATCTTGTGGTTACAACTTTGCTAACTTGTGGGAATGACTTCATATCTTGTGGTAATGACTTGCTAACTTGTGGGAATGACTTAGAATCTTGTGGTAACAATTTAGTATCCTGTGGGAATGACTTACTATCTTGTGGTAACGAGTTAAAAAAAATAAAAGGAAAAAAGTTCTATGTCCAATCCTGGGCTCCGTACTTTGGTGATGGATAACAAGATTATCATATTTGATGTACCTACTTGTCAACTTTATCATATATCTAAGGAAACAAATATGATGTCGTCGAATTTGCCTGTCTGTGTTATACTTTACCTGTTTATGTTGTCAAGTATTCATTTAATACATAAAATTACACTAATTTACTTGTTAGATAAGAACACTGCATTCCATCCAGTTACTCTATTGTTGTATTTTAGAGTCATACCATACATAAAGGTACTTCTTGTATTCCAGAAGGAAGCCTAATAGAACCAAGAGGTGAACTAGGTCCACCAGGGTATCCAGGAGACACAGGAGAATTTGGTAAAGCTGGTGATACAGGTTTCACTGGACCCCCTGGAATAATTGGATTATCTGGTGCTACAGGTGTCCCTGGTGATACCGGTGCAACAGGTAGAACAGGTGAAAAGGGCTTAACTGGAGCTTCTGGTGTGAGAGGTCAAATGGGAATGACAGGAGATTCAGGTGATGCAGGAGACGCTGGTGTTAAAGGTGTGAGAGGCAATATTGGTTCAGCAGGAAATACTGGAGCTCATGGATTAACAGGCCAAAGCGGATCTTCGGGAGATGAAGGAATTAGAGGCGATAAAGGAAACCCAGGTGAAAAGGGGAAGACTGGAGAAAAAGGATGGCAGGGCATGAGAGGTTTAAGTGGACCCTCTGGGGACACTGGAGCAACAGGGGACAGGGGTAAAACTGGAGATACAGGACCAAAAGGAGATATAGGTAATTCTGGTAACAGTGGCATTCAAGGCCCACCAGGTTACACTGGATATATTGGATTGCCAGGGTCAAGAGGGGATAAAGGGAACAGAGGTGTGGAAGGAACCCAAGGAATTCAAGGTTCAACTGGTGCGTCAGGGCCTCAAGGGCCACCAGGAGAATTTCTTAGATGTAATCATTGTGATCTTTGTAATTCAAGAGAATGTTTGTGCAGTGATTGTGGTTTTTTAAATCTTTGTGACATTCGCCATTGTCCATGAGCATTCTGTACAGGTAAAATTACCGCGCTAATGCTTGTCCTCAACAAGTATTATTCAAATTCCATTTCTTTTAAGCAACCTTATACATTGTTTAATCATATAAGGACTGACATTTGCCTCACGTGATTTTTAATAATGCTTCACAATAATTTTCAACATTGTTGTAGCAATTCTTAAAACATATTTTTATATCTTTCTATTTTTATGGATGTTTTTGCCTTTTGCATTGTACGGAAACGTTTCCAGACAGCTAGGAACTTCCATTATAAGAATTATACTATTCATCATTTGTATAATAAAAATTCACAAGATTCAAGAAAATGAAAGAGAAAGGATATGCCTGACTTGAGTAGTATAGAACACTACTTGAAATTTTTAACAATGTTTGAGGTGTCTTACTGCTATATGGACACTGAAGTATATTGTATTGATTACCTGGTACATCTATATCATCTAGACTTTTTCAATAAATATGTTGTGGTATAGCATGAGACAACACAACTAAAATTATATTACAAAAGTATGTACAATTGAACAATATTCAACAATTGACAAGCAGTTGTTTCTAATTGATAATACATGGTCAAACCTTTCTAATTTAAAGTGAATTTTAGCCAAGCTTTCTTCTTCAACAAAGAAATTTTTTAACATTTGTTACAACAACTAGAGATTAAGCATGTACTTAATTGTGCACCAGAAAATGTATTTGCATGAATTAATTAGAATAAAGTTTAAAGGAATGAAATTTGTTATTATTAGAAACATACCCCAATATTTTATCATGGCTGGATAAACGCACATTCACATTAAACCTACATTTTATCCAAGAGCATATGTTGGACCATGGTTCATTATTTTCTGGACATTCAGACAAGTGTTGAATGGTTTCACTCTAGCTGTTACACAGTCCACAGAACTATTTGTGGAGAGATTCATTTTGACAGTCTAATTTGATTCAGAATTCTAATTCTAATTGGACTTTTATAGCGCTTAATCTCCCCAAACAAGAGGACTCTAAGGCGCAACAAAACAAAAAGCAGACATCAAAATTTCTGTATCCAGGGGCATAGCAGGGGTCAAGCACCACGGAGAACACCAGGGGAATGATCCAGGCTAAGGTGGGTATGCTTTGGTGTACAGGTAGGTTTTGAGCTGCTTTCTGAAGGAGGCCAGGGAGGGGGAGGCACGAATCTCATCAGGAGTGGGAGCATCACGAATCTCATCACAGTGGGAGCATCAAACGCAAAACTATTACCAAACTGTTTAACAGATTTGTGAACGGAGGGGCAGAACTTTGGAATGACAAGGAAATTACCACCACTTTGACTGCGCCTGGTGCTATAAGAACTGAATATTGTTCAATTACATCCCATTCACATAATAACTCATTCAGCATCCGCTACTGGGATTCTCACCAGTAGACAAGACCTGGATGTGGAAAGGGCCCAGGGTCAGACTCGTGGAACTGCCATCTGGAGAGTGATCTGAAAATACAATGCAGCAGTAACTTTGTCAAGACATCAGGGTGGTTTAGGGGAAATATAATTTTTTTTTCTATATTACAAATGACGTCTGCCAGGCTTGACCTCCCTTTCAAAAGGGAAGCATGATTCAATTTTAGCGGGCTTCAAAGAAAAAAGAGGTCAAAGGTCAACCAATCAACATGCAAGGTTATGTAACAACAAGAACTGTTTTAAGGGTCTAGAACAATCAGAAGTTTGTAACTTTTGGTCACACACCCCCAAACCAATAATCAAAACCAAAATTACCAGAGCAATATCTTCAAAAAGGTCATGGCCACCCACAGGGTCAAACGTGGCCAAACAGGACAAAGGTCAAATGACCCCATACTCAAAACAAGTATGCAAATGCATACTCTAAAGACACACAGCGCCAAGCACCAACCAAGTGAGTGAAACTACCAAACACCAATTGAGATTAAGTACTACAAGGTCAAAGGTGACCTGCAACGGATCATTCTACCTCAGACCATCACAATATCATTTCAAGCAAGATCAAAGGTATAAAGTAATAAAGTACATCAAGACCTGATCCCCAACAAGGAGAGGAGGTCTCCAAAAGGTCACCTCACAAAGGTCACGAAGAGGTAACAAAACCAGTAAAATATAAAGCCATTCTACTAGCAGTTTTTGAACCAGATGAAAAACATGAGAACCCCACTTTTGGATTTTAAAGTTTATTTAAAATTTATTACAAAGTACTTATACATTAAAGTTTCTTGTAAAATAAACACATACCTGACTAGTGGCCAGGAGAACCTGCCAATAAATAGAATAATAGTAATATGTAATAATATGTTTAATAGCATGAAATGGAGGGAATTAAGCCAGTGACACATAATATAATCTGGGAGCATGATGCCCTACTGATGTCCTAGTGTTTCAAATAAATTAATAATTTCAACCTCACCTATAATTGCCACAAAAATTTTAATAAACGAAGCCAAAACTAATAGACACAACTATAAAACTACCAGATTTGAATTTTATAATGCCTAAGCTATCACAGGAAAATAAGATTTAATTATTTTAAGAAATGAAAAAAAACATTTGAAAAGAATTCACGCAAACACCCATCAAGGACGTAGGTGTCGGTTGTAAGCTTGAAGCAGGGGGGGGGGGGGGGAAGAATGTAACTGAATGTTAATATAACGCTACAAACAATCTGAGGCCCAAGCACTTTTCTGTTGGTTTTTTTCTGTCACCTCAATGGGGACCCCATGTTTCAAAGGACCATGAGGCACTAGATCACCTGAAGGACTCAAAGGTGAACTTAAAATGCTGCCACGCCAGAATATGAAGCACTCTTTTAAGCTGTTTTCTAACAATACTATTACTATACACTCCTTTCTGTAGGATGTAAAAGTGTTGGTCATCCTGAGACCCAGGATCTAAATGAAGCAAAGCCTGAAGGGTAGTAACAGGACATAATGTAGAGCCTAACAATAGAATAATATGAACTGGTTAGTTTTTGACCATTTACTAAAATAATAGCTAACTGGTCAGGAAAACTGATATCACCTCTTCTTAAATGTCTAGATACATATACGTTAGATGCAGCATGGGGAACCATATTTGAAAGCTTTAAAAATAGGAAAAGCCTAAAAGGTCTAGTGGAGTAAATGTTTCAGGATATTTAAGCCTCTGAGAAACCAGGACAATTTGTTTAGCATGTCCTCAATTAATACAGGATGGGTTTTTACTACACAAGATCTGTTAATCTTAAGAGAACTGACAAACATTTTACCCTTTCCTGCCTTACGTTTTGTATTAAGAAGCCATTTATAATTGAGATTACCCTTATGGCTGCAAAGTAGTTTGATATTTTATAGACAGTAAGGGTATTCTGATACAAATATTCAAAAAGGCATAAAAATATCAACATTTACCTCACCAGCAGGAAAACAACTTTAATTAGTTACTTTATTAGTTTTTAACAAGTTAATTCAACATGGAAGAGGGTACCATGATAATATAAAAATATTATAATCAGAAAAAAACAAACAGTAATAAAACAATAATTCAGATAATACCCCTTTGCTGGGAAAAGTTTAACTGATTTTCATTATGCAAAGTTTGGAAAACGATTTTATACTAAGTAGTCTCACCAGGTTACATTTGGTAAAATACACTATGGCACTGCATAAATGGCCTATGCATAAGATGCCTACCCTCAATAACTTTATATTGAGAAGGTAACACTTGAATGGGGCCAATTGTATCACTGGAAAAAAGAAGGGTTAGTAGAACATCCACAACAGGATGTAGTTCATCCTGGCTTTTCTGCATCAGCCTCCTGACATGTCTTTGGGTCAGGCTGTTTTCCATAGTGACAACCCGATCAGATTAGAGCAGTATCCATACTCACACCAACTGGAATTATTAATTTGTGCAGTCTGTAACAGCCTCACCAACTTCTTATTTCGTGTTGTCCAGCTGTGCTACCAGCTGGTTTTGCTGTAATGTAACTGATTCCCATGGTCGAAGTCTGAGACAGTTCCAATATTGGCCTGAAAACACCAAGTCTTGTCTTGCTTGATTAGGATAGGCCGATTTATTTTCAAGTATGATCAGTATTGTTTTGCAGCTTCTGTGTTGAAGCCAGGATGCTTGAAAGTATATGATGGTAAGTGTTTTAAGATAAGGTTGTTAGTAAATAAGACTGAACTAGAAGTGTGCAGGATAAGATGTAAGGTGACAAGGACAAAACGATTTCTTTGTTGGTTGAGCCAAGGTAGGGATTTGAGAGATATGGAGGATCTCTCAAATATTAAACTTGTTTGATATTCCACTGACCATCGAAGTAAAGACAGGAACCAAACCTGACCAAAATTATACAAAATAAACTGACCCAGAGTCTTTGAGAGTCGGTTCCAGTGGAACACCGTTATTAAATATTCCCTGTTCTTTAATAAAGTATGCACACTTGCAAATACAACTAATTACATTATTTGAAATATGTGAATGGCAAATATTCTAAAAAACATATTATTTTAAAATGACTGCATGTCAGCAGGAAGCTACATAGCTGCAATCTGAGAAAATCTGTGACTGTATGATTAAGACATGGACATGGAAGAATTGAAGAAAGATAGTGATTTTAACATGACTCTATCCTGGTTTGTGTTTATGCGAGAATAGTTATGTTCATACCAGTGCACATGTTGTAGTTTTGATAAATGATCTCAGTACATCATGTGCCCTGGATCTGTGTTATGTTTAGGGGACAGTTCATTATTTCATATCAAGTTTCCATACAGAGGATCTAATACACTTGTTACCCCGATCATTACGTATTTACTTGTCTATTTTATATATCACTCGCTGCTGCAATCTTAACATCAGAAAAAAATCCAAAGCTACAGTGACAGTAATTTCCCGCATTTTCAGTGTCAGATGAAACCTGAGTTTAAAAGCAGCAGCCTCTTTTTCCCAGTTAGTTTGAAGTACTGTCATTATTTCACTGTTAATTTTATTTTCAATTCTGCTCTTTCAGATTTGCACTTTGTGAAGTGCAACTTGGCACTACGCCATTAGACATGAAAGACATACTCAATCCCTTGTACAAAAACACTTGTGTATAGAATAAATGTTCATTTAAATAAGAACTAAGCAGTAGTTATGAGTGATAAACATTTTGGGATTTGACAGTTTTCAGCCTAGACAAAAACTTATTTGCCTACATATTTTAGTGTTAAACAGATATAAGCTTCTACACATATCTTAAATATCAATATTTATAATATGACTATATTCTTCTCTGGGGCCAATAAATATAATTTTTTATCAACTGGAGCATATGGATAATTATCCCAGTTATATTCTGTTCATACTTTTCCAACAAGGCAAACCAATGTCTCCTTCTCAAAATATATTCAAAGTGGACACAGTCTGACTTTGTTTATAAAATGTAAGAACGAAGATCCCTGGACAAAATTGTAGCACATAAATTAATAAATTAAACTGGTGAAAACTGCTGCAAAGAGGCTGTACACTTTAAACAGTTATTGAGCTGGTGAAAACAATTAGGCTAAAAACTTGAAACAGGGTAGCTTTACAGAGGGAGTCACATGTCTGCACCTTCTTGGTTCTTTTTGGATCCATGAAAGCTACACTTCAACAAATGGCCTGTGTAGTAACATACCTTTTTAATGTTCGAACACATTTTTCTTTTTTTCCAATTGTTTGACAGTTAAGAATAATATAGACATATAGACACATTTACCCACTTATTTGCCGTGTTTTGTGTGCTGTTCAACCGAGACAACAAAAGAATAAATTATTTTCATACAGAGATGGACCAACGGGGGATTAATCACAATGCCTTTTCAATCTCAGTAATGTTTGGTTTAGTTACATCAACAGACAGTGATAAATTATAATTGATAAATTAGGTACTAGTGATCAAGCAATAAAATTAAAATCTATTGAAATTCAAGGAAGCAGATTAGCCAAATATTCTGTTTTCAGTGGTATATAATGGACAGAATACTAATTAAGTGTAGATTTTATTTTCTTACCGTCATTGTGCCAAAATGTCTTTGAAGCATCATATTTCACACACAATTCATGTGACATTTTTTGGAACCAAGTCTAAATAGAATAAGAGATCTTCTAATAGAATTCCTGTTAACCTTCTATGTATTTATTCCTAAATATCTTCCTAATAATTTTTAAATGGAATACATTTTGGATACAAGTACCTTTATCACTTTCAGCAAACAGAATTTGCGTAAGATATTGTAAGATGTAAAATATTAATTTGTCAAACTATGTAAACCAGTAGATTTCATATTTTTATGTTATAGTTAATAATTACATGATAATTAATCAACATAATTTTACTTTTGATTATGCTATGCATCTCCCAGAATTATCTTTACTCAATTCATTAACTATGTCATATCTAATGTGGATAACCATTGAATGTATACATTCAACGGGTCAAGCTATTGAATGTGTACATTCAATGGCTGAGCTGTGGAATGTGTAGATTCAATTGCTAAAATTATTGAGTGTGTACATTCAATGGCCCAAGGCATGGAATGTATAAATGATTAAATATGAAATGCTCATATAGATTTCAAAGACTTGATTTATAACCTAAGTTGAATATATTCTTGCATAATAGTCAGCAATTAAATGGAATAAAGGTGGCACATTTCACGCATTAACATACTATTCCAACATCATAACTTAGTTTTGTGTTGTAAAATATGAAAAAAATGGAACCAGAGAGTCTGAATCTAAGCCACACAAGGTAAAGTGTGAAAGTCCAGTCTAACGCCCAGTTGTTTGTAATGCAGAACCATCTCTAGCAATTACTTATTACTTTGTCCCAACCCTAAAACTATAACGGATTGAAAGCAATGTTAAACATTAGCTCTTGGAGAGCACAGAAATCCGCCAAGGCAAGTAATCATAAGTAAATGGGAACATCTGCATTGTGATCATGTCCAGACGTCGATCTAGATCACTCCCCAAATTTAATGGGATCTAAGTTGAACCAAGACCCATCTTCTGATTGTTTTTATGAAGTTCCAACCAGGATTATTTGTGTAATCCTGTTGGCAAACAGACAAATTAATGGCCACAAAAATAATACCTCCTTGGAAGAGACAAGAAGTAGGGTTTCAGAATGCAATATCAGGATTCGAATCAAAGTACTGAACAGATAAGATTATGGTGTCAAAATTATATGTATGGACCAAGAAAAGAATCGAAGTAATTACAATCAACTGATAATCCCCAGGGGGAAGGTAATTTTGCCACCTCTCCATGGAGAAGGGGGCTAACTATGACCTTCATATTTTACACTAAAATATGTATCCACCTTGAATAAGAAAAATTAAATTTTACTGGTAGAATTTGGAAAATATGAGATACAGGAGGTCAGAAAGTGCCTATCATGTGTTTAATACTCATCGCCTTGATAATATTAAGTCCCATAAACAGAAACATTATTTATAATTTTGAAAAATATTTTCGAAGCTTTAAAGCAGAATTCTAAAGTCTTTCTGTGATTTACATAGCCTTTGTATTCACAAGTCTCGACAGAAAGCATTAAGCAATTTATGCATTGTAACAGTCTTCATTTTATACCAATTGTGGTGCTTTATTGACTTCTTTTATCTTAAATACCTTTATCACTCCATATTCTGGGTTAAACCTGAAATGTAACGTTCCTTATCTGTTATTTTAGCTTTACTGTTATTTACATTTCTGAACTTTTTAGGAAAGTTTATTTTAAGAACTTATAAAAATTGGTCAGATAATTACACCTTTTACTTATTAAATGATGCTCACAAATATGTGGTGACCTACATTAACATAGGTGCTATATTATGTAGGTTTGTTAGTCCTATATAAGGATGTTTGTGTTTTTGTGCGCCAGGGATCAACAATCTATGGTCACTGAAACCTTTTTTCTGATGTATGTATATCATATGGACAAACTATTATGTTGTAACAAACATAACGTGCAATGACCCATTTAAAAAAAATAAAAATGATTCCTACAATTCTATTTTTACATTGCAACCTAATCCTTATGGCTATGAAAAGAGACTGCAGATTTGGCTAGTGCATGTTGATGTAAGAATCGTACTTTATATACATCTCGCATCCCAAACCCCCTCCAGCATGGACATTTTGATATAGCTCATCTGAGGATGTAGGAGCTATTTCAAACATTTAAAAAGTGGTTCTGAATGCAAAACTTATTCCAACTGGGTTAAATTGCCCCAGATATTTTGGCAAGACTAATTATTCCAAGTTATTGCAACCAGGGGCTGGTCAAAGGGCCAAATTATTTTGCAGCCCCAGTAGAGCCCAAGTACACAAATAAATAATCAAAAGTAGTTTTAAATATTCTATTTTTCTACAGTGTATACTAGTTGGTCAAGATTCTGCATTGTAAACCACCTGTAACTACTAACTTTCCAACATGAAGTGCCCGGGCTGGGATTTAAGGCCTGTATTCTTTCATTCTGACCACAAACTGGATTTAAAGCTTGAACCATCCCATATGAAAGCAAATGAAAAGAAGCCATAAGGTCAAAATAATATAAAACCAAGGTCAAGTGATTCAAATGACCAAGGTTGGAGGTTAAAGGTCAAACTGAGGTGAAAATGCGGCTCAATGACGATATTGACTTCGATAGATGAAGGAGAATTAGAACTGTAAAATAATTAATGAATATATTGTTCTAGATAAAACTCCAGGACTACAGGCTCCCAAAACAGGTCAAAAGGCCAAATTATTTTGGTCTTTCGACCTATCTTGTCACTTAGGACAATTCATGTGGTCCATCTTTCATTGATTATTTTCGAAGGAACAGATGTAGCAGCCTGACCTCTTTTTCCCCCAGTCCTGAAAATATAAAAATTACATCTCTAAGTATTATAATAAGTTCTGAAGGTGGACAAGCAAAATTAATTTAACATGCAAACACAATGTTGGTGGTAGTTTTATAGCTCAACTACTACCTAGATATGTACACACTTATGTGCACAACTACAGCACCTTGGCTTAGATATGTGGAACTTAATAATAGTTAAAACGTCCATAGAATACTTTGCATTTTAGTTAGTGGGCCTATATTTCCAGTTATTGATTTACTATTTATGATACAAGGAGATTATATGAAGTAATTATACTAACAGGGTGACATGTTAGCAGCCTATGGAGTGCTTGTATTTATATAATAAGTAAAAAAGAAGTTATTATATATATTTACTATCTGTGAGAGAAATAATTGTTTTCTGTAATTGCAACCATATAGCTGAGGCAAGAGAAAACAGTGATGACTTTCCTTCTTAAAATTTCATTGATGATAAGTGTACTATCTAAAGGATCTGGGCAAAACACGAGGAAAAATGCTAACCTTTCTTGTGAAAATGAACTAGATATTCTAACAAAGGATCTAGAAGACCTGACAAATGACTGGTGTCAAATTAAAAATCAAATATATGGTGAGTCTAGTACACAAGTTAAATTTAACATTTATTTATTTACCTATTTATTTAGTGTTTACGTCATACCTAGTAACTTTGTATTGGTTATGTTATGGTTGATAGTTGGATGGAAAAAAAGTAAAAACAGTTGGTCATGGTGCTGTACTGTAAACTACCAGCCAACGGCATATACCTAACCAGGTTTCCCACTTGCTGTCGGGATATGATTTAAACATCAATCTCAGAGGTTGGACCAAAGTGTGTTATCCCTAGACCAGGGTGGCTTCTACAAATTGAGTTACTTAAAGCTGTTATGGCATTAAAATGATCACTTCCTCCTCTTGGTATACACAGTTTATAATACACAATTTCAACTTTATTCCAAAATTTAGTTAACTTATATTAATTATATGTCTACCCCAAGACTGTTACATGCATATATTAATCAGTATTTTCTGTGAAGAATAATGCCTACTACACATATCAGTACTTCATCACCTTTTAATCTGCCTACCTAATAATACCACAGTATTATCATCAAAACTGTCTTGGGTACGTACTTGCAGACCTTATTATCTGTCTGTCAATATTTATGTGTGAATGGCTTGCCTATTTATCTGCTACATTATTCAATTTAAACTATTACCACTGAAAAAGAGTAATACTGTAACTTTGTTTAATGTTTTAGTATTGTTTGTTTTTCGATGATCATATGAATATATATTGTTTGTGTTCAAGATGGAAGCCTAATAGGAGCCACGGGTGAAGTAGGTCCACCCGGGTATTTGGGAGCTACTGGTGATTTGGGTGAAGCTGGTGACACAGGGTTTACAGGACCTCCTGGAAACATTGGACCATCTGGTAATACAGGTGTCGCAGGTGATAATGGTGCAACAGGTGGAACTAGTGTAAGAGGCCACACTGGAGGTACAGGTGTGAGAGGCCCACCTGGCGTGAGGGGAAATTCTGGTAAAAGAGGAGGTGATGGGAGGGCAGGTCCAAGAGGTGCCACTGGCACAACAGGAAATACTGGATCTATTGGACTGACGGGTGAACATGGATCTTGAGGAGAAGAAGGAATAAAAGGGGATAAAGGAGTTTTGGGCAAATTTGGTGTGACAGGAAATAAAGGATGGAAAGGGATGAGAGGGATAAATGGATTGTCTGGAGATACAGGAGCAACTGGGGATAGAGGTAAAACCGGAGATATGGGACCACAAGGACATGCAGGAGACAGTGGAAACAGAGGAGTTCAAGGCCAACAAGGTGACACTGGATATACAGGTCTATCAAGTCATTTAAAAGGTTTTCATGGAAGTAGGAGTTTGAAAGAGCCAAAAGGATACCAAGGTTCAGATGGTGATGTAGGGCTTCCAGGACCACCAGGATTAGGTGCCCCATTGAAAGTGAAGTAGAATAGAGCCTTATTTATGAACAGTATCTTTAGAAGACAAGAATATTTGAACACTTAACAACTGCCACTTAACTCATTTATATATTTGAGTGCTTTATTCCTTGCACACTACTTTTTCATTCATTTTGTTAGTTTTCACTTTTTGTTGCTTTTGATATCTTAATTAAACTAATAGACTGAAATCAATAAATGTCACAGTTGACATCATCTTTCAATTGTTCTTCAGTTTAGAACAACAACTGCAAATCACAGTGAACACAATGTTAAATGGTCGCCTGTTGTTTACATATGCTAATTTTACTATTTCTGCATAATGCTGTACTTTTTTATAAAGATACTTATTTACAAAATCGCAAGTGAGCAGCAAACATTCTAATTACTTGACCATGACAATATTTACATTTAAAGACATTATATTTGTCACAAATTTCTCTGTATACATTTTTGTTTATGTGTTTGTCAGTATTCAATTTTTTTGTGCTGGACTCTATTTTATTATTAAAGCATATGGTCTATCAATAGAAGAATGTGCTTCAGTGTTGGCAATTTCCCAATTTATTAGTCGTCATTTACTAAATGAACCCAAAATGCAGTGATCTTGGGTAATCTCTTTGTTTCTGGAATGACCAGGACAGTATAGATTATAGATATATTTATGTCTGTGTTTCTTTGTCTTTGGAATGTTCAGTATAATTTGTATACAAAAGGGTTGAGAATTTCAGTTGATCAATTGTCATCTAGATGTAGTCAAATATGCTTCACTTGTGTTTTAGAAGCTTTGAAGTTGACAAGTCAATTGTGCTTTTGACATGGATTGTTTCTTTGGGGATTAATTGTGAATGTAATAGTGCATGTTGTTATCAGCTTGTGGAAGTGATACAGAAAGGCTGTGGATTCAGCAAAAGAAGGGATCAATGAAAGCTGTGGATACAATGTATTGGTTCAATAGTGACACCTGTACATTTATACACAGCAGAAGCTGAAATTAACTATTTTAGGAAAAAAACTGACTGATACACAAAGAATATGACCTCTATGATACCTTACATTGTGACCATATTATAATTTTTACTTGAAATCACCGACCTCCTTCCAGTTAACTCAAAGCTCAGAGTCAGAGCTTTGCTAACTCTTTTGCAATCACACCCCCTTCCCCCTCAAGCCCCACTGTTTGCTCAAGCTTTTCCCCCTTATCACCAGGTCATAGATACACAGGTCAGGGATGCTTTGAGATCAGTCCTGGCTATTCTCAACATTTCACCATCTGGGCATGGTTTTCACACCTTCAGGCGTTCTGGAGCAACTTTTGCCTTTGACAACAATATTCCCCTTCAGAATATCATGGCACATGGCCTATGGCGTAGTTCAGCAGTATGGACCTACCTCCAGAACTCTCAGGCCCCCTCTATTATCCCCTCCACCTTTGCTTCGGTCATCCCTTCCTTCTTTTAGTTTGGCTTGGTGGTTTTAAAAATTTTCTATGTTCACACATAAAATGTTTTAAATACCTTGTATCTAGTCATTCATACCTTACTAACATGTATGATAAAGTCCAGAATACGAATGCTATCTATCACTCCTTCCTTTGAAGTGACCTTTATCTGACCTTGCTCTGACCTCCAACTGAAGTTTACAGCGGAGAATCTTGACCAACTAGTATGTACTGTTTTTCTGCCCTCTAAACTATCCATTCTGTTATAACCATACATTGTGTTGAAAGCAACGTTAAACCCAAATAAATCAACTGAAAGCAATTTTGGGAACAACATTTAATGATCTTCTTTTCTAAAATTAATATAGAATTGCATTTTATTATTTTTGATACGGTCAATTATTTGTATGGTAACATTACATTTTGGACATTATTTGAATAAAATGTAAAGAACATAGCAGACTGTAATGTAAACCAGTAAAAGTGAAATACCTTACCTTTTCATATAACTTTGCATTTTTGTATGTGTTTTCCCTTGAAATATCACTTTTATTGTTACATTATTTTAATCTGTCTTTGTAATTTACAAAGGATCGCCAGCTTTTATTTGATCTTTGACTGGTAGGTACTGCCAGCATACACCATAGTAATCCAGCCCAAATGATCAGAACCTATTTTTGATATTGTTATCCAAGTATTGCAAGGTTACCCTGGCTGTCTGTCTGTGCGATATTATCGTAGAAATTTTAATTTCCATAGAACAAGTAAATTACCTTACAAAGAAACGTACAACTTCATTTCTATATGACCGAGTACCTAAGGAACTTGCATATATCACACAACACAGCTTAATATCGATCAAACACCATTTACCGGGGCCACATCAATTTTAAAAACTTGAGACATCTGCTCATTTTTGTTTGTTAGAAATCATGACAACTGTTAGACGGCATTTTAACTGCTATTTTACAGATATTAAATACAGCCAAGGTTAAGGTTAAACCAGGTCAAATGACATAAACAACAAACATAAAATACAACATAAAACACAAATCTTGCCGGTGTCAAAAATACACACATATATCAGTTTTAAATGTTGTCCTCATGTTCGTCATATGCGCCCACTGGTCATGAGAATAGTGATGTGATTTCTATAGCTTAACAGCATTTTATATGTTATTTTTAATTTGTACATTTTATTTCTTATCGTTTAATGCATAATTGTTTATACACATTATATTGATGTGACTTTAATTTTACTTACTATTAATGTAATTATGTATGAAATATTTTAGTTTTATTCAATCCACTCTACATTGGGTTGGCAGGTTCTTCTAGTCACTGTGTTTGTTGTTAGTAGGGGCTGTTGTTAGGCCAATTAAGTGTATATAGCTGGGCTGGACGGATTGCACGATCCGTCAATGCCCTGTCCTTGCAAGAGTATATAACTTTAAAATTACAAATTTGTTACAACACATGCCCTTTTAAACCTTTTAATCTGACATTTACCACTTTCTCGCCTGCTTTTCGTCCACTTATTGCATGTCACAATCATAGACATTTGTGAGCGTGTATCGACTAATTCTATATATAATATAAAAATTACTCAATTTTACAGAGTCAATGAAGGGACATAGAACTGTTTTCTTGGCATTTTTTATCTCGTTCCCATGAGATAAGAAGTCGTGCCCATGAGTTAGCAACTCATTACCACAAGTTACCACAACTCATTACCACAACTCATGACCATTAGATACTAGGTCGTTCCCGCAAGTTAGCAAGTTGTTCCCACAAATTAGCAAGTTGTTACCACAAGTTAGAAAGTCGTTACCACAAGATAGCAAGTCATTCCCACAAGTTTGCAAGTTGTTACCACAAGACAGCAAGTCGTTCCCACATGTTAGATAGTCATTAACACAAGATAGCAAGTCATTACCACAAGATATGAAGTCATTCCCCACAAGTTACTAAGTCATGCTTTGATGCCAATGTACAGGCAATGAGTGGTGGGAATGAGTTAGTAAGTGGTGAGAATTACTTAACAAATGATGGAGATGAATTAGTAAGTGGTGGGAACGACTTAGTAAGTGGTAGGAACGAGTTCGTAAGTGGTGTGAATGACTTAATAAGTGGGGGGAAGACTTAATAAGTAGTGGGAACGAGTTAGTAAGTGATGGGAACGACTTTATTAGTGGTGGGAACGAGTTAGTAAGTGGTGAGAATGATTTAATAAGTGGTGGGAACGAGTTAGTAAGTGGTGGAAATGACTTAATAAGTAGTGGGAATGAGTTAGTGAGTGGTTGGAATGACCTAATAAGTGGTGGGAACGAGTTAGTCAGTGGTGTGAATGACGTATAAATAGTGGGAACGAGTTAGTAACTGGTGGGAATGACTTATAAACTGGTGGGAACGAGTTAGTAAGTGGTGGGAACAACTTAATAAGGGGTGGGTATGAATGAAAACAAGGATCTACTATCTTGTGGTAACCATTTAGCATCTTGTTCCTACAAGTTTGTATCTTATTTTTATGTGTGATAATGAGTTATTAATTCATGGTAACAAGATAAAAAGATAATAAAACAGTTCTATGTCTCTTCCTGGTACCAGGTTACATCTTTTTTTCTTCCTCTGCCCACAAAACTATCCATCGTGATATGACCTGTACAGTGTTGAAAGCGATATAAAACCCTAAATGAATAAATACATCCTTTTTTCTGGTTATTCTTTAATCTGACATTTAATACTCCTTTTCCTCCGCCTTTTTATGTCCCAAATATCTATACACTGAGTATCCATTGGTATCAGGGTCTTACTTTTGCCATGACATTTAGTCCATCAGTGTATTGGGACCTTGTCCCCCTTTTTGTTTCACCTTTGTTTTTCGAGGTCAAGGAAATTGTTTGACCTTGAACTAAAATCTTTTGATCTTATTTTCATGTTCTGGCTCTTTCTCGGTAAGCAGAGGTTTCAGCAAATTCAGTTAAATGATTAAGTATGTTATGAATTTTGAATGAAATAAAGAAACTAATAAATAAATTGTGTAAATGTGCACCAGAAAAAAATAATGTAGATTGAATAGATTTGTTAACCTATGCTGGCTTTTACTGTGTTGAATCGGGTTCCCTGGGGACTGAACATAAATATAACATATAACACAAATCTTGCCAGTGTCAGAAATATGCACAAATATATTAGTTGGCTTTATTACAGCATTTATACATATATAAATATATATTTAACAAGATAGCAGATTCACTGCATAAACTAAAGTGGGCAGAAAATGAATGGAACCCGTGTGCTGCAGTGTTTATTTTAATTGAAAGGACTAGCTCGAAGAGGGTAGAATTAATTCATTATATGGAGGTTAGAAAGGTGGGAGAGTATTTAGAAGTAGAAACAAAAGCAAGAAAGGGTTTGAGCACAGGGACAATAGGGGATTAACCCTATTCATACCGTGTGGGGTCTTTTGTGACCCCGCACACTAAAAATGCTTGATAAAATTCCAATATGTTCAATTTTCAATTATATTTCATGAATTTGTTAGCCTTTTACCAATATTTCACAAACCAAGACAAAGTAATTAATGTATGAGATGCGCACAAAAGAATATGGTAATTACTCCTGGGGTCATAAATGACCCCGCTGAAATAAACTATTTTGTACAAGTTATTATCTAACAAATTATTGAAGAAATTTATTTTTGTGTTCCCAAATTGAAGTGTGGCTAAAATAAAAATAATGGCTAGCATTGTAGACGGTAGGAAAGATTTAGAGTAAAGGTGGCCTGGGGTATGGGGGCAAATGGATGTAAAAAGGGAAAACGTATTTTGTCAGTGCCATAGAAATTTAATCATGATAACATTCGTTTGTCCTATTCAAAAAAAACAGTTAGAAAGAGTAGTAACATGTGGGTAAGCTTTGTTTTGGATTTTGATGCTATAGAATGAAAGGGAAGTGAAAACAGTCATATTGACATTACCCTGCACAGCTTTAGCTGTTCCTCAAGTGATACACAGATTAAGAAATCTTGAGCTGAGGGTACAAGCAAAACAGGCGATAAATATGGTACAGAAAATATCTTCTATGTCAAAATAAGGAGGCAACCTGTAGAGTCAGGCAAGAGAAATGTCAAGGGAGACATTCTTAAAAGAGCTATCATTTAATCAATTGTGAATCTAACAGGGGAGTCAGCTATCAATGTTCAACTGCAGCAATCCACTATGCCCTGAACAGAATATTATAAGTGTAGTTCTTCATAATGCATAAATTGATACACAAGTTCTCCATAATGCCCAACATGATACATGATAGTAAATTCATGCTTTTTCTTTTGTCATCCATTGACATTACTCTCCAATAGTTTGTTCAACAACCTATTAATGAATATGCATGCTGAAGGAACACATCTATGCAATAGAGTAGCTTCTTTGTTGTACATTTTAACCGTATATAGCACATATAATTCTAGAATTCTTACACATTTGTCCTGTGATATAGAAACTTTTCCAGCATCCTTGTTAATGATGATTCCCATTCACGTCAGTTCCCTGGATGGTTGAACAACTTTTGGAGGTTCGTGAGTAAACCACGAAACTCTAACTGAGTCTGTGTATGTAAAAGACGTTGTCAATGTAGTTAAAATATCAGGTCGTTTGAAAATCATGCATATTACAAAGAGTAGGACATCTGTTGTAACCTGACAAAGCGTGCACCCAGTTTACATCAATAGATCAAAAGTCATGCAGATTGATCCACAGATTTCCAAACACTCTGCTGAGGTTCATTCTGGAGAGCAAGACATCTTGGTTTAAAATATTGATGGTGTCAACAGTCAAATCAAGTGACGGGTGTCTCAAAGTAAAGTGCATCTCATTGAGGACAGTGTAACTGAATTCTGACATTAACTTGTCATACGGGCAGATGAAATGAGTTATTATTATTTGTGTGTCATCTTGCTGGTATCTCAACAGTGAGGGTGAGTAGTGGATTTTAAATGAAACTGGGGCACAAGGCCCAACGATGGCTCTGTATTTTAATTCTTTCAGAACATTTGTGCAATATAACACAAGTCAAATTTGGTGTTTCATTTTTATTCCGTTCAACAGCCAGGGTCATATTGGGACAGGTCCACAACATCTGTGAATCCAGAGAATCCAGAAAACAGAGGTGACAGCCTGTGCTTAGATGCCAAAATTGCTAACCAATATGCGTTAACATATCCAGGAAAATTATTTACTAAAGGGTGACTTTCCACAGGTGTGTTAAAAGTCAATTTGCTTCTATCCACACAGAGGGGAAATACGTAGTTTAGGTATTTTAATAAAAGTTTGCAATGATAGCTGGCACACAAAGCTTTCTAATTCTTCATTGGCTACTCAAGCATATTGGTAGCATATTGTTTGAATCAATTGGTGTTCATGGTTTTAACTAAGTATCAAGTACTGACAGGTTTATGAGCTCAAAATTTTTATCTTTAGAAATGTCACTGAAACTATACATTGTTACTGTGCATGTGGGTGCACAGGGGCTCAGTCCTGGGAACAACCTTAAGAATTCTACTTCGACATTTAGTATTATTTTTATGTGCAGTCTTTGAACCCCTAGATAGACAGCCACATGGCCTGTTTATTCACCGTGTACATGTCATTATTATTTTGTATGTCAAGCAGTTTGCATCAAAAATTCTCTTAGTTTTTACTTTTAGTTTTTTTACTTTACATTCTGATGCAATGGAGGAAAGAAAATACAATCTGAGGTCAGGAAGGAGCCAGGAACATGTTATTCCGATTCAACTTCAGATGGCATCCGATGCTGATTTCATATCACAGTCTTTGGGTTCAAGCCACCCCATGCCCAAGCAAGTATTTTGATCAGATCAGTCACAGAGCAATAGTGGGTCCGAATTAAATATTAGCGGGTTATTAGGTGGATCCGATCCAAATTCTTCCCATTCGGATAGGGATGTTCATTTCAAGCGTGCCAAATCTGCACGTTCTGGTCGTTTGTCTGAGCAGTCGGATCCGAATTCTGATACAGTTTCACAAAATGACATAAACAAAAAAATCCTTGCACAACTACAGTCATTGGGTGATAGGTTAGATTGTTTAGAGAAGAAACCGGTTAAGAAAACTGCGGATAAGAGAAAAATTAAGAGTTCCAAGAAAATGAATGGCGTTTCTGAGACTGGCAGTGGCTTGCCACGGAGTGATGCAGCTAGGGACGGTACTGCTTCAGGTTGTATATTTCCTTCCCCTTCTGACTTGCGGCAAGATGCAAAAATACAGCAGGAGGTGCAGCTTAGACTGCAAGAAGTAGCAGATAATGCAGGGAAAGGTAATGAAAAAATTAAATCTCAGACGGGTGGCTCGGTGGATGTTTATGTAGGAAAAAGAATTAAATGGCCACATGAATTTGTCTTGTCAGGTAGCACAAAGGAACGGGTTTCTTATAATCAGTTAACTCCCATACAGTGGATGGCTGGTTTCTGTAGGTCCATGAGAGAGGAAGTAAATTTTAAAAATCGTGAATTCATGCTAGATTATATGATAAACTTATTAGATGCCACTGACTTCTCATGGGCGGCAACAAAGGCTAGCCATGCTGTTTTGTTATGCAGGATGGAGCAGGGGGAGGTTAAAGATTGGACTGATGTTGAAAAAATTGACAGAATTAGGTGGGCGCATACGCAGAGACATGTCAGTGCAGGCATGGGTTCGAACTTAAAAGGTCAAGATAGGTCACAGTCTGGTCCTGCCAAGTTTACACCATGCATATACTACAATAAAAATGCATGCTCGCAGAATAGAACGCATGAGACTAAAAGGGTTTTGTACAGACATATCTGTTCTGCATGTTGGGCAGCTGATAACAAGGCATATGGTCATTCACAGGCGGATTGCAGAAGGACTAGGTAAAAAAACGAGTAGATCAGAGTTTTTTTCAATTCTGAGTTTAAAAGGGGCCAAGTTAATCGCATGTTAAACCTTTCTAAAGGTGAGGTCAAACATCAAGTTTTGAAGGGTATGGCGTTTGTAAACAAGGTAGATGGTCAGTCATATGCACGTGTGGCTGGTGGTTGTACTACCTGGCATAGTGATCCAGAAGTGGGCTCGAATCCAGCTCATATAAGGCCTACTGTAATGCATCAAAAGAAAAAGCGTTTGAGTATTGCTTCCACCAACATGTCTGTTAGTACTGTTTCATCATCAAAGCGTTATGATGGAAAGAATTAGAAAACCAGAGCTTTTAAGCGTACCCATGACAAGGTTTCTCAAGGTGAGAACATTGAATTAAAGAATAGGTTTCAGGTATTGTCATCATTGGACAAAGTTCCAGTTCAGTTTGAGGATGATGCTTTGTCAGGTACTTCAACTGTAGTCACAAACATTTTTCCAAACCCGGCTGCAGGAAAAAGTCGATTTTTTGGTCATAGTACTGGGACTGAGGATCAGCAAGTAATGATTAATGAAAGCGTGGCTCATAAGAAATGTCGTGAGCAAATTGGCAGTAAATTTGGTTGCATTCCTGTCAGTGAAATTGTCTCATTTGATGGTACCCCTACGTATTTGAAGGAAGTTCCTAATATCATTCAAGCTCATAACTTGATCAGGAATAGTGGACTTCCAAACTTTCTTGGGTTACGCATACCTGTTGCTACTCGTTTAAAAGTTGATACTTGGAGATATTATCTTTCAGATTATTTTGATCAGCAGCTTCCAGACCTTATACAGTTTGTATTTCCTTTGGATTTTGATAGGGACAGGGTCTTAGGCCTTACAGAGGATAATCATCCTTCGGCTAAAACATTTGGGGAGGATATAGATGCATATATTGCTGAAGAACTGTCATATGGAGCTATGATGGGGCCTTTTTATGTCCCCCCTTTTTCTTTACATATTTCACCTTTCCTTACTCGAGAAAAATCTGGTTCTGATACTAGAAGAACAATAATGGATCTTAGTTGGCCCAAGTAATATTCTGTTAATGATGGGGTTATTAATAATGAATATCTGGGTACTGCATTTCATTTGCATTACTCATCTATTGATGATTTTGTTAAAAGAGTTGTTCAATTAGGTCCTGCATGTAAATTTTTTTAAGTTGATATTAGTCGGGCTTTCAGGCATCTGAGAATAGATCCTGGGGACATTGACCTTTTGGGATTGAAGCATAAAGGTCAGATTTTCGTTGGTTTTTCATTGCCATTCGGATTTCGAATTTTTCAATTTTTTTTTCAATATTCAATTTTTTTCAGAAAATCAGTGATTCCATCAGATATATTATGAAAAACAAAGGTCACCCTTATTTATTCAATTATATAGATGATCTTTGCTATTGTGAATTGCCTTCCAAGATTGATACTGCCTATCAGTGTCCCCTGCAACTACTCCAAGATCTTGGTCTGGATGTTAGTACTAAGAAACTCACTCCCCCTTCTACAAAGGTTGTATGCTTAGGCATTTTATTTGATACAGAAGCAAAAACCATTTCCATCCCACAAGAAAAATTGCAAGCTATTATTGCTACATGTAGATCTTGGATTTTACGTGCTTCTTGTAGTAAGACAGAATTGCAGTCCTTTTTAGGCTTCTTACTATATATCTCAAAGTGCGTACGTCCTGCTAGGTATTTCTTGAATAGAATGCTTCAGCTTTTGCATAATTTTACTAATAATCGTCACATTGTCATTACTGATGACTTTCACAGAGACCTGGCACTTTTGGGGTCCCAACCATTGTGGGTGAATGTTCATCCAGATTTATTGTTATAAAATCATGATATTTAGCACTCTTATTGTGTTTTCAGGTTGTCAGGGCCCTGGTCAGACGCTGGCTTCAGCTGCTAATCTCAGGCTGTGGCAGGCATTCAGGCCTTCGACTATGACCTCTTATATGCATATGTTTAAAGATTTTTTGGCCTTCCTGTACCTTCTTGCAGCTTCTGTGCGGCAAATCTCTGTAAATACTGTACTTTCTTTTATGGAGTACTTGGTACAAGCTGGTTGCTCAGCTTGTAATGTTACCAACTATGTCACAGCTTTGAGATCCATATCCAACATATTTGGCTGTGACACTGCTGTATTTAGGGATAACAGAATTCAGCTTTTCATTAAAGCCATTACCATCAATAGACCTTTAGACCCAGTTTTGTACTTGCCAACTGATGAATTGGTACTTTCCAGAATCATTATTGCTTGTGAAGAATTACCTCACCCTGTGGTTTTCAAAGCTTTGTACTTATTCTGTTTTTTTATTCATTTCTTAGGTTGTCTAATGTTTTGCCACATTCTATAGTTGCTTTTGATAGTAGTAGGCACCTTTGTAGAGCAGATATTGTATTTTCAGATAGAGATGCAGTCATTATAGTGAAATGGTCTAAAACAATGCAAAATAGAAGGCATATTGCTACTATTAACATTCCCAGTTTGAATGCATCAGATCTATGCCCAGTTTCTGCTCTGAAAGCTATGCTGGACATCATTGTGTCGAAAAATAACGACCCTTTGTTCATGTACAAAAAATTTTCAAAATTGGCCATTTTGACAGATTCTGCTGCTAGGAAGCATCTCAAGGATGTATCTAGGGTTCTACAGTTGGCCAGGAGTTTGACGTTTCATGATTTTAGGCGTGTTGGGGCCACTTGGGCTTATAACCATGGGGCCTCAATACAGGACATTCAACAGCAAGGTACTTGGTCATCGCAGTGTGTATGGAGATACATTTGCTCTCCCCCTTCTGCTACTTCGCCAGTGTCACGCTTGTTTTCCTCACATCTTTCTACTTAGCTACAGCTCTACTGGGGTTTTGGGCTAGCTTATTACAGTTCATTTACTCCCTCTGGGTTTTATATTCACACCTTTTGGTAGTGGTTGACCTGTGACCTTATTCAGTAATTGGGGTCAATTTTCTGTCAGTCATAGGTGTCATATAATTGTCATGATTAACAGGTGGTATTTATATTATGGCCTCCATGCCGGGCTGCTGTCAGTCATGCGTTATTACATATTTCATTGATATGCTGTTATAATCAATCTGCATTTACATTTTCCTTAACAGGCAGTACTTTTATTATGTAACAGTCAGTAATTTTATTATGGCCTTTCATGGGCTGCCTTAACTTTAAAATAACATGCGTTATATTATTATGAGTATGTTGTATTTACAAACATATGTTAGTCATGAAGTGATTATGTAATGGACTGGAATGTATGAATAATGTTATGATATAATAATAAAATTTTTAATCCCAATTGCTTTTTGTTGTTCAGCGGGACTGATTTACAATTCCATGTATGAAACACCAGTTAAAGGTAGCATCCTGACAATTCCACAATTGGGCCCCTATTTTGGACTGATTAAAGAATCTGTCAATGTTTCTCGAAGAAATACTGTTGTCATGTTTGTGTGGCCAGTCCCTGATTCTATAATACTTACGCTGCATTGTGATTCATACCTTGTGTGAACTACCATCAATGTAGCTAAATATGGTAAAAGCCTCATTAAAGTCTAAACACTGTTCAAAGTTAAAAGTTCTGATGTAATAATCAGCAAAGTGATTTCTCTCTTTGGACACACTTAAAATTAGATATTCAGATTTAGGTCAAAGAACTGGATAGAAACCAATGAAGGTAGTTCAAACAAACTGACACACCAGGGACTTCATTTCATTCATGGAAGTGTCACATCTAAATGTAATACCAATTCTTTGATGTTTAGTATGCACTCTAAGTTTAATAAGATGAAGGTAAAGAAAAAAAATAGATTTAAAAACATAAACTGGACACGTTTATTTGAATCTGTGAGTGCAAGCACCAACAAATGTAAAAATATGTGAGTTTCACCATTCAATAGGGTTGTTCCACTGGGGATATCTTGTTGGTAACTAAGGATTTTTGTAGGGTCGGGAGCAATGTTTTACCATGAGTTGGTTAGGATTAGTTGTAGTTCCCTGGCTTGGCACTATGGGTCAGAAAAATATCAAACATGGCTCCGCCAACCTGGTAACTGTCCTTATTTGTCCACAGCTTGTCATAGTCTTGTCTTATACTGTTACCATCTTATCTTGAGACACTAGCCAGCCTGTCGTAGTCAAGTACCTGGACATCACTCCACAACAAGTCATACAAAAAAACAGACAGTACTCAAAAGGAAACCTGTCTGCCATAAATAGTCGGGAATAGCTGGGAATACAGCAGGACAAAACATAGAAGGAAACCAACAAGGTGGTTACAGCAACAGACAAGCTGGGTAGAACAGGCTGGCGTCATTTTACTGACTCATGGCTTGTTGGTTTTGCAATCTGTGTCCATAAAATATGAGCCTGTGCATGAAATACATCATTTGTAGTTTTAACACGAATTATTTGATTTATATATGGATACCGGGTTATAAAAGGTGGTCGTAATGGGAAGGGTCTCATAATGGGCCTTCACCTTGTAGGGCTTGATCTGGGAACCCAGGAGTGGGTTGTCTCACATGTATGACCTTGTTAATTTAGAACTTTGTCGGGTCAGATTTCATGGAACCATCTCTTGGGCCTCTACTGGGCCTTATATGACCTTGACCTCCTTCAACCTGGAGTTGGGTAGTTATCTTGGGCCTGCATTGGCTTGACCTTGTGGTGACCTTTGACATTTTGACCTTCAGTTCGTTCAGGTTTCTGACGGTGGTCACAGACAAATTAAATCTTGCCGGCTCAGGATAACATGTGTAGAGATATATATTAATGTATGTTAACATGTTGTGTGATAACACCTTTATATGTGTGTGTAACATTGATTATAATTAACAGTAAAAAGTATTAGTAGTCACATTTTATGTACAGAGTGTAATAACAATATAATAATAATCCCATTTACTTGTCTTACTGTGTTGGGGGCCTTGGGGAGTGAAACTTAGGATTTAGTGTAGCTACATAACTTTGCCTGACTAGCTGATAAGCTTTTGTTTTTTATAAACGTTGCTTTAATTTGATTTAATAGATGGGACCTAAAAAGTAAAGTAAGAATGTGAGGAAGATAGAAGTCCCGACAGACACGACCACAGAGTTGTTCGGAGATATAGCTGCTGGCATACAGAGGAGGAGGGGGGAGAGAGTGAAAGGGATGAGGCAAAGGAACAATACACGCAGGACAGGGAGAGAAGGAAGCCAGGAGGCATAAGAAAGGACATAAGATGAACATTTATTTAACAGACTTAAGCTGAGAATCCTTTAATGCGCAATGACGTAAGCGTATACGTATAACCCATCCGTTGTCCGTAGGCGTTTTATGTGGCTCCATTAACACGTATATTTACACACATAAAAAATTTTCCCTACCGAAAATGAGGAAGTAAAATTAACTGTAGCCAAACATCATGGATATGATCTTTGGATAACAAATGGTAAATTTTAAATAACACAAAGACTGAAAAACCTACATTTATCTGTTGAAGGACTCAAAAATACACATTTTCAGCTTACCACGAAACAGAAAAAAAACAGTGTTGGGGGATGATAATGAAAGACAGAAACATGTCCAACACATACTCCCAGCTTTCAGTTAACCTTCTAAAGACTTATAATATTTGTGCCCATAAAATCCTTTTTAAAGATAAAATATTTGAACCAGTTTCATAATATTACTTATCAGTAAATGTGATAATATTTTGTAAAACATAAGATCAAGCATTGCATCAAAATCTGTCTTAATCTATCTAAACAAGATAGAAACTGTTTTAGGTTTGTATTTAAAGCCTACCATGAGGCTAAACATTTTGTGTAAACTCATGGCATATGCATGCTGGTGGATTTACTAAATATATATACTGTAACCTTAAATTCTCACACATTCACACACCAAAGTACTTGAAAAGTGAAATGGTACTTCAGATATAAACTATGAAACAGCCAAGTAAATTATTGCTACCTTAGCAGCTATTTGCAGAAAAAGTTTGCGAGGAACTTTTATGAGGAAACTTTTACATTCAGATGTGGCTTTCATTTGTTTTTGATGACTGGTATATATCTTTTTATCAAAAGTTTCACTTGGATACGCATACGTATCTGCCATTGCATATAAAAGGACTCTCAGCTTAAGATGAACAGGCTATTGCAGACTTTGTCAAGGATCACGAGGAGCTTAAAGACAAATTTAACTTCTTGACATTTCATAAGAGTCCATGAATTCTGACAGTATGGACACCCACACAGTACGACACAACACACCAGCCATCCATTACCAGTATGAGTGTAGTGTCCCAGCCTTTATGACCAGCCGGTCATGGATCATTTTGCCAAAATGAAGACTATGCTCACCTCTTTCCTCGGGCCCAGACAGACAACAAGAACAGATTACTACAACATCCCTGGTATCTAAAGTTTGAACTTGGAGGAAAGAGACTTTCAGTAAAACTTTTAAGTGGAATACAGAGCAGGACAGAGGAAAGGAACCTTCAGCCCCTTGAAACCAACACTTACTGGAGCTTCTTCTGTAGGATTTCACAAGCCATGGCATCAAGGTGAAGGCATTGTCACCCAGCAAAAATAGTGCAAATCTGGTTCTCCCTTTCCCAGGGGAATAGATGGCGGAGGCCCCACGGTACCATCCCCAATCGTTTTCCTCAATTTGCTGCATTTAAATATTTGTGCATCTGATAAAGACTCAACATCTGTTGAGAGCAATCTGTAGTCTGTATTGACCAGGAATAGCAGCACGGGGGAAATGAAGCTCTGAAAATTGTAATATTTTCTCCCAGATTTCTTGGGCTTCTTCATGGCGATATGTTTCCTGTCTAGTGCCCCAAAAGCATAGGGGACATTCCATCTGGTTCTGAACTTATTTTCTATCTTTTTCTATGCTTTGTGATTAGTAGGGCAGGTCAAGTAGCATTTCTAAATTCAGAAAAGATGCCCTGGGGGACAATAGGGGTGGGTTTACATGTCAGGTTTGGCCAACCAACCACTAATACTGTAAGGATGTGTACGGTTCTCTTGTTGCCAGGTGTCTCTGGGTTATTGCCAGTTTCAATCAAACTTATAAGGGTTTCCTAAAACTGGTGATTAACTTATTGATGTTGTGATGTATGCATTCTTCAATGAGGTCAAAAACTGCAGGTGGCTTCCTGACAAAATTATGGTAAGCTAGGATATCACTCTGTACTAAGTCGGCTAGGAGGTTCCTATAGCATCCTGTTCCTTCTCTTTGAATGATCCAGGGTATGACCCAGGGGTTTTGTGGCTCCTTTTCTGGGTGGTGGTGGGGGCTGTGGTGAAGGTGCTGGCTGTGTAACAGGTGGTGGGGTTTATACAGTGTTCCTCAGATCCCAGAAATTAATCAGTCCATTTGGGGTGGGTCAGAAAATTACTTGTAGGGCTTGTCATCGTCTGATATGGGTTGTCTGTTAGGGGTTTATGGCTTATACTGGTAGTTTCATGTCTAGTTGTGGAGAAAAGCAACCCAAAGTCAGGTTGGCATCTTGTTCCAGACAAGCTGAAATGCATGTTGTCCCTTTCCATGAGTTGAAACGGTTTCAAAATTTTGGCATGCTTTTTTCTGGAATTTTGTCCCTGATCCTGACTCAACTAAACCACCCTAGAGTAATAGAGTCTGTTTTAGGGTCGACTCCAGTGGAACACCCCCATAACACACATGGCAACCTGCCCAATTATTATTCTGAAATATGAAAACATTCATTTTTATATTTCATTATCATATTTAATTCAAAACCTTGGCCAACTCTATGTACTGGTTTTCTCTGGCACTCCAACTATCTGTTACAATATAACTAATAAGGTGCCAAGAGTGATGTAAAATAATACATAAACCAAACAAAACGTCCTGGTTAGAGGTAGAATTTAATTTACACAGAACTGTTTGAAAGATTTGCAAATCACCTTTTTTGAATTTACCTTTACATGCCAAAAATAATTGCATGATATTTTATGGAGGCAAGTTTCATTTCAAAGTTTCTTTATAGAATCATATTTTATATGTAAATCAGACTATACTTATTGTCTACATACATATCTCTTTCTTGATGAGATCTGTCCATTTACCAACGGTTTAGATAAACCATTGTCTTAACCTGTAATGCCAGGCCATCCCTTCTGCCCTTTGCTTCCCTTGGCACCTGGAGGACCAGTGTAACCTGTATCACCAGTCTCTCCTTTTTCAGTTGGCCCTGTGTGCCCTCGGGATCCCCTTGGACCACGTAGTCCAGGGGCACCTGCTGAACCTTTTACCCCTGGTTGACCATAAAATCCTTGGGCACCTCTTTGTCCAAGTGAACCGGTAGCACCTTGATCTCCATCTGGACCACGAATACCATTTTGCCCTCGACTACCTGCAAAACCTTTAACACCATCATTTCCAGTATTTCCAGTGTCACCAGTCATCCCTTTCTCTCCTTGTCTCCCCTTCGTACCTGTTCTACCAATGTCACCCTTGGTACCTCTGCTACCTTGGTCTCCAGTGGCTCCAGTTGCCCCCACGGAACCTCTGGTGCCTTGAATTCCAGCAAAACCTTTATTTCCAGTCAAACCATAATCACCTTTCGGTCCTTGAATTCCTTCAACCCCAGATGCTCCCTGTTGGCCTTTATTACCAATATAACCAGTATCTCCAACTCTGCCTGTTGCACCTGGTTGACCAAGTGGTCCAGTTTTCCCTGTGATCCCATTATTGCCTCTTGGACCAGGAGGGCCAGCTTCACCATCTGCAATTACTCCTGAAAACAAAGATTTTGGTGTAGAAACAAATATCTGCTCTTTCATACTGAATACTGAATCAAAGTATGACTCTTACGTCTCAACGAAAAGCAGTTTCATGTGACGATACTGTGGACACTTCTTCCTGCTGGAACAGAGGTATAAACCCACAATGCCAAAGAAAAGACATGTCTTATCAGTGTCGCTAAAGACCACAACATTGAAATAATGAGACCTGTATATGCATTGACTCAAACCTACCTGTACACCAAGGCATACTCACCTTAGTCTTACTCAACCTCTGGTGCTTGCCCCTTTTTTCTATCCCTAGATACTGAAATTGGTTTGACTGTTTTGGGTATTTTGGGCCTTATGCCCCTGTTCCACCAAAGGATTAAGCCCCGATCCTGTCTGGGACCCTCAATCATGGACAGTCGGTGAAAAAAAAGCAAAAATGGGTGGGAATACTGAATCGGTATTGAAGTCTGGGATCAAGTACAGATCGTCCTCAGGAAGCCTCAAGACTCCTCAGGCGGCCGCAGACAATCCCCAACTGGTCTGGGACTAAGAACTGACTAAGCCAGTTTTCTGGTCGGTTTCAACCGCGATCCTGTCGTACACAGGCCTCCTGGGACTAAGAGCCGACTAACCCACAATTAAGCCTTGGTGTCCTCAGGCCTCCCCAGTCTTCCCCAGACCAGGATCGCCGATTCTTGTTTTCCAAAGTTGCTGGATTTTCTGGGTATATATAAAAAAAATCCGCGATCTAATCACCATTGCTTTTCTAGGAACACAGCAGGATGCCACCTTTTAATGGAAGACAGATTCAACAACAACTTAGGGCTTTTTTGGTTTTTATTCAGTTACAAATAATCATGTATTTCCATTTTTACGTCGACCACAGCAACCACCACCAGCACCCATACAGAGACCTAGAAGAAGGCACAACATCTGGGTCAGGCCATGGCTACTGCAGAGAGAGGAGAGGGGGGCCTACCACAACATTATGGCCACAGACATTCCAGGATTCACCAACTACATGAGGATGACCCCAGAATTCTTTGAAATGATAAATACCAGACTGGAACCACGTCTAGCCAGGCAGACCACCAACTACAGAGGACCAATCAGTGTTGGGGAGAAGTTAGCCCTCACCATCAGATATCTGGCCATTGGAGAGTCCTACACATCATTATCCTGTCAGTTCAGGGTTGGCAGATCCACCATTTCCGAGTTTCTACCAGAGGTCTGCAGGGCCATCCAGGATGAGTTCACCAGAGAGTACCTCAAATGTCCTACTACTCCAGATGAGTGGAAAGAATTAGAGAGGGAATTCAGGATCAGGTGGAATGTTCCACATGCCCTGGGAGCCCTGGATGGAAAGCATGTGGCCCTGAAGAAACCCAAGAACTCTGGAGCCCTCTACCACAACTACAAGGGGTTCTTTTCATTGTGATGTTGGCCCTGGTAGATGGACAGTACAAGTTTAGATGGGTGGATGCTGGGACAGCTGGATCTTGCTCAGATGCCTAGATATTTAATGCCTCTCAGCTAAAGAGGATGATTGAAGATGGCAGGATAGGCTTCCCTGACCCAGCTCCTATAACCCAGGGTGGTAGAGATGTCCCCTACTTCATTCTGGCAGACGATGCCTTTGCCCTGAAGACCTGGCTCATGAAACCCTATGGCAGAAGGATGTTAACAAGAGAGGAAAGGATTACCAACTATAGAATATCAAGGGGCAGGAGAGTTGTTGAGAATGCTTTTGGCATCCTGGTTTCAAGGTTCAGAGTGATGAGGACCACCATTGAACTACCCCCAGAAACAGTCAGAGAAGTGGTATTCACCTGTGTGGTTCTGCACAACATACTGAGAAGCCAGTATCAAGGTCAACAGGGTGGTAAGCAGCCTGGGGAGGATGATGATGATAATGATGTGCCTGGTGATTGTGGATTGATTGGTGGTGCTGCTGGTGGAGGCCAAGACAGAAACCCTGCTAGAGAAGCCAAAAGACAGAGGGATTACCTGAAGGACTACTTCAATAATGAGGGAGCAGTGGCCTGGCAAGATGGCAGAATATAAGTCCTGCTGCAGTAACCAGTCCTTTTCAGGACTAACTATAACAGTCCTTTTCAGGAGTACCAAATTTTCCAAAAAACAATTAATCAGCTATGCTTGCTACAGATGGACAAACAGACAAACCCCATGCCAAACATAACTTGTACAGACGGACAAACAGACAAACCCCATGCCAAACATAACTTGTTCAGACGGACAAACAGACAAACCCCATGCCAAACATAACTTGTTCAGACGGACAAACAGACAAACCCAATGCCAAACATAACTTGTTCAGACAGACAAACTCAATGCCAAACATAACTTGTTCAGACGGACAAACAGACAAACCCCATGCCAAACATAACTTGTTCAGACGGACAAACAGACAAACCCCATGCCAAACATAAGTTACACAGACTGACAAACAGACAAACACAAGTTACCCACCCAACAAACAGACAAACCTAGTGCTAAACAAAAACCAGACACAAAGCCACACATAATATCCTAAATGGAATTATTTTTTTATATATTTTGAAATCCACATCCTAATTTCTCCAATTTTTTTTTTTATGGGTTGGAAAATTATTTGTAACAGAAATGTTTTCATGGAAATCTTAAATTTAAAATCTTTACTTCTATTCACAAATATGTGGAAAATATAACCATGGAGCTAGTTTTCTTTTCAATAATGAGTGATTGTGTTTGCAAAATAGTTTGCCAGTTTATTGGCATGGGTTCTGTTTACTTTTGGGTTTGTGTGTTTCTTGGTTGATGGTTACTGGTATTGGGTTTGTATTTGGCAGTTGGGTGTTAGGTTTGGTAGTGGGTTTGTTAGTTGGGGTTATGTTTGGTATTGGGTTTGTCTGTTTGTGGGTTGGTAAGTATGTGATAATGCCTTTTAACTCTAGGGAAGGTGTAAGTGTTGGACTTTTCAATTACAGATTTTAAACTATCCCATGGATTTTAATGTAAAAATGGGCTGATTAATGGCCATATTGGGAGTTATTTTTAATTTTTTTTTATGTGGCCTTTTTTGTTATGTGTGGTACCATGGGTTATTTATTTGATGTTTGGGGTGGTGTGGGTGTTGGACTTTAATTTTTTGTTTCTTGTTATAAGTATTTGTACTGAACTTTTTTGTTTTGGGAGGGGAATTGGAATAACTTGCAGCTGAATAATTGTTTTTGGAAGAATTGGTTTCCCTGAAAAGAGCCTGGCAGGTCAAAGACCCGCCCTGACTGGATGGCTACTGAGGAGGCTGCTGCTGCTGTTGAGGCGGTGCTGAAGTGGTGATAGTAAAGAGCTGCTGCTGCGGTTGCTGCTGCTGAGGCTTCTCGACGATCTGTGTTGATGTCAGATCAGGTAGCTGGCTTAATATTCCACTCAGGTTGTGTCTGCTCCCTTCGTCCTGTACAGTTAGGACAGATGTAGGGTTGCTGAAGCCAATGGGGCTTGGTGTATAGTACACAAAACTGCTGCCAGCTGCTGCTTGAGTGGAACTAGATGCCTGTGGAGTGGTTGTTGGCAGTAGGCCGACCCTCTGGGACTCCGTGGTAACAGTGGCTGATATTCTGGGCAATGGCTGACGTCTACAGTTGCTCTTAATAATTTCAATGTCTCTAAATATCTTGCCCTTTAATTCTTCAAATTCTTCTTCAGTCATCTTTTCGGCCTCTGATGCCACGTAGTCGAAGAAGGGCTGCCTGTCTGACTTCTGATGCAGAAAACCTGAGATTAGTGTCCTCATCTGCTCAAAGTGTTCGAGAATCTTGGAGTCTGTTGTTGAAACGGGTGTAGATGTAATGACGGACTGACTCCTCTCCCTCAGGACACTGGACTCAAGGTGTTCTGTGTCAGTAGTTGACCAACGTGATTCGTCCTGCCTGCTGGTATTTGGACTGGCCTCAAAACCTGAACTTCTGTTGGCCCCCTTTCTTCTGATGTGGGTTTTAAGAAAACCCATCTGTTGGTAGACCCAGGACTGTCTCTTGGTCATCTCCCTTGGGGCTTGGCCAGATTGGAGCTTAGAAAGCTTTCCATAACGCGTTCGCTGGGAATCGAACCAAGGTCTCACATCAAAGGGCTGGAGCTTGAGTTCTGCAGATATTTCTGCCCAGAGAGCCTCTCTTCTGGTCCTGTCGTGGAAACGTGGATGTTCCTTGTCATACAGTTCTGGGTGCTGCTTTACAAATTCCACAATGGAAATTTCCTGACTGTCAGTAAAAGTTGCACACACCCTGGCTCTCTTGGCTGAAGAATGCCATTCTATATCTTCTTCACACCTCTCTTCTTCTTCCACAGCTTCCTCAATAGCTGGACGTTCCTCAATCTCCTCCTCCTCTCTCCTCTCAATCACCTCCTCTGTAACTTCAACTATTTCCTCTACTTCACTTGCCTTCTCCCTGTCATCCATCTTTTTCCTTCCTCTCTTCCCTCCTTTCTCTTTCCTCAAAATCCAGTCGATAAAATAATAAAAAAATAGTAAAATGTGTCTCCTAACTGTGAAATTTGCCTTAAGCTCAAGTATAATATATATAAAATAAAAACTGAAAACCCCTACAAATCAGTGACACACGTCTCTCAGTAGCCAAACAGTCAGTAACAATGACAAAGTGTGCGCGGTCGCTTATATAGTCCCAGACCTCCTCATTGCCTCATTTTAATTTCCGATGCGCGGAAAAGAGTCGGTTCTTAATCGGTTGTTAGTCCCAGGCCTCCTGAGGCGTCCTCAGACCATCGCAGACTAAATTTGTGTTGTCCCAGGCGTCCTGGGGAGGCCGGTTTGGATCGGTTAGGGTCGGTTACCCTTACTCGGGGCTTAGTCCCAGACCTAGATTTTTGGGTCCCAGGACACCGCAGACGGTCTGAGGCTTCCGGGGACTAATGCAACCAACTAACTTTCAGACGCATGAAATTCATACACATCATATTTGAGTCTGGGATTAACAACCGGCCTCCTGGGACTAAGCTAGGGAGGTCTGGGACTAAGGGTCGCAGGCGGCCTGGGACAACACACGACTGTGTAAATTTGGGTCTGAGGAGGCCTGAGGACGCCTGGGACTGGACATTTTGTTGACTGTGGGAAATATGAATCGGTTGTAGTCGTGAGAAATATCAACATGTTTGATTTTTCACACGGCTCCAACCGACAACAACCGACCCTTACAGAAGGTCTGGGACTAAGCAAATATTTCAAACCGACCCCTCAAAACCGGGAGCCTTAGTCGTGTGGTGGAACACACTGGAATAGGAAAGATTAAGCGCTATAAAAGTCCAATTAGCACTAGAACATTACTGATAAAATTAAACAGCCTTAACTGGAATCAGACATACCTGATACAAATTTGTTCACCTCACGCCATTCTGTTTTCAGGGATTTTATTCCAAGAACTAATGATTGTAACTTGATATTACAATTCACAGCACGACATTCAAATGTTCTTTGACTACCAACAAATACAAACAGTGAAAAAGATATTGTACAAAATAGATGAATAACCATTTTGCTTGATAACATATTACTGAATCAGATAAATATTGTTCACATTATCTGTCCCTTTTCCCAAAGAAATAACATTTGGAAGTCTGCCAGTCCTATATATGAAATCATTACCTTCCTGGTATACACATATACCTTGTGGTAGATTAATGATTGCACATTTCAATAGTACAGCAAATCCACCTCAAATATTTTCAAAATGTTAGTTTTAATTATGTTGTGCTTCTATTGCATTTCAATAGCATCATCACAATACACCGCTAAACATGTTAGCATGACTTGTAAACAGGCTGTTAATATGCTGAAAATGGATATACAGTTAATGAAACAAGAATGGCCATTGTTAAAGGAGCGCCTTTTGGGTATGTAACTACTACAATGTTTGAGTGTAATGTGTTCATCTGGAAGTAGTAATGAAATAAAACCTTGATTTTCGTATTACCTAATTATTTGATATACAATAAATTTTCAATTGTTTATCTATTACTGACCCATGCATTCGGTTTCAAAAATAACTCACATAATTAATGTTTTTATTTTTTATTTTGTTGTTGTTGTTGTTATTATTTTGCAATGGCACTTGATAAAATTCTTTAATAGACAAAGACATTGTTTAAATTGAATGAAAATTCAAATTGTTCATTGAAACACTTAATTGTGTAGTGTAAATGATATTAATAGGCCGGCACTTTTTTGACCCAAAGCAGCAAAACATGTGATAGTGGGTAGAGGTGTCTTCTAATCTTAAATTTTGATATGGCAGTTTAAACTGGATTCAACATTGCTCTGACATCGAGAAGCTTTCACCATTGTGGATCAAATGTGAAAAAGGAAGTGCTAGTAATTCGTTGAGGTTCTGAAAAAGTCTAGAAAGGTGAACTTTTCTTGACATAAAAACAGCCTCAGTTTTTTAGAATTTTTTTTCATGGAGCAATGTGTAGAATTGAAGGATATGTTTCTAAGTGGGACCACTTCAGCTTATACAATGCACTTTTATATGTATATTACATATTTTTACCAGACAAAAGCCATGCAGGAAAAAAAGGACGAAGAGGGCCACCTGGTTATCCTGGTTTGCCTGGCAGAAAGGGGGACAGAGGACCAACTGGTGATACTGGTTATACTGGCAGTTTTGGACCAATCGGTCAACAAGGTGACACAGGTGCATCTGGAGTTTCTGGACAAACTGGATCATATGGAGACACTGGTGGCACTGGCCTGCCTGGAATTAAAGGACAAAAAGGCTATAAAGGTTTTATTGGGGACATTGGTATAAAGGGAGAGATAGGCTTACAAGGCTTTGTAGGGTTACCAGGAGCAACAGGACAAGTGGGTGAAAAGGGAAATCCAGGTGAAAAGGGAATGAAAGGGAGTATCGGAGCTGAAGGTGAAAAGGGTGATATTGGTTCAACTGGGTACACTGGTGACATAGGTAATCCAGGAAATTTACCTGGAGTCAAAGGTCCAGAAGGTGTAAAAGGAAACCTGGGCTATGAAGGTCCAAAGGGGGAAAAGGGCTTCCCTGGAAGAACCGGTCCCAGGGGATATATAGGTTATACTGGATATACAGGAACGAGGGGAGCCACGGGGTCCACTGGAGCAACAGGAATAAGAGGACCTACAGGAATAAAGGGAGATATAGGTCCACCAGGAAAAAGTGGGTGAACAGACCTTCGATGTATAAATATATAGAAGTTGAATCTCACTCAATTTCAAAGCCAAGAAGTGTTTGTACTATTCAATGTGGTAATTTAGCACAAATAGCGCCAATCTTCAGATTTAAATATTTATTCCCAGTAGTAAAGCTTATCCATATTTTTGTTTATTACATAGACAAAAAAATAAAGATTGTTTGGAATATTCCTATCAACAACAATACACTTTACAACTGAAACTGCAATTTGCTGACGATTTAACTTGCTCATTTATAGACATAAAATCAGGTGGTGAATTATTTCAATTGTTGATTAAATCTGAATCCTGTTCAGGGTTAAGTGCTAACAAAACCAAACCCGAAGGAGTATGGTTAGGAAAAAATGAAGGAAATTGTAAAGCCCACTTTGACATAGGATGATCAAAGATACACAAGTCGTATATGTAGGACACGAAATAGCAGAAGTTGAAAAAGCCAACTTTGGAAAACCCTTATTATTATTAAAACAAAATCTAAAAGCATGGAAAAAGCATGGAAGGCCAGATATTTATCATTGAAAGGGAAAGTTCTAATAGGCAAAAAATAGGATTGTCAAAATTTTTATTTTTATCTCAAAAAAGAAACTGTTAAATTAATTCATAACTTGGAATAGTAATTCAGATAAAAGTTCGAAGAAATATATTTATGCAAAAGATATGTAACGGTGGGTACAAAATACATGATTTTAATACAGTTGAAAAACAATGTGTTTGAAATATTACTAGATAAAAGTAATAATAATATGTGGAAAGGATACATTTTAGATGTTTTAGGTTAAGAAAATTGCAATGTACTATTTACAAGCAAATACACAGAGTATATGATTCCATCCTTTTCTAAATTACCATTATTTTACTAAGACGTTTTCTGTGAAATATAAAAATAATCACAGTGGCCTACTCAACTGACCATGGGAAGAAAGACAACAATCTTGGCGAAAAATTAGTTTTATTCTATATCAATTAACACTACTCAATATTTACATACTCCAAAACATTTTAAGGCCACATTAAATCACAAATTACAGTTTACCAATATTAGGTGGCCTTAAACCACAATTTAATACTACTAAGATACTACATAATTATCACTAAAGTAATTTACAGCACACACATATTTTAAATCACAATTTAAGACTAGGCATAAAATAAATGATTATTGAAATTGTTTGCCATACATATGTACAGTTATACAAGTAATATTAAATGATTACATGGATTTGAATGAAATTACGAGTTTAAGGCTGGGACCTAATAAGGTCACAGCTACACATATTTACCCAGAATTTGTATTTACAGAAATGACTTTTACTGGGTATTTCCAAACATTATGTAGGTAATTAATTTAGCTTGGTGAAGTTATATTTTAGAATTTGGTTGTTCACTGTCAGAATTTGTGACATTCATCAGAACCCCAAACCCCAAGTAGAAGTAGTTATTTAATGAGTCGATTTTTGAAAGTGGTAGCAACGAGGTCTGAAGCTTCATGATCCTGGGTAATATAACTCCAAACTGCCTCCGACGTCCAGGTGCCATGACTCTGTATATGCTGCATAGGTATATTAGAGTTGAAGGCCAGGGTGGCACCTGAATGCTGGAAGGAGTGAAAGGTGATATTTTTGTTTTGCCAACCTAAATTTTTGATAACTTTGGAAAGAAACTTCCTTAATCTGGTATCTGTTAATGGGACCCAATTTCCAAAACATTTTATTTGAAATAGGGGGAGTTTTTCGCCTTGGCATAACTTCAACATGGCTTTCAGTGCAGCCACCGGATAAAGTCTTGAAGAACCTAAAGAAGGGATTTTTAGGACCTTTACCTTGTCTCGAAATTGTAAGGTTTTTGACCACTTCACAATCAAGTGAGCACCTGGAGGTGCAAAAATTACATCTCCCCTAGCTAGTTGCCTCATGTGGTCGAAAGTTGAAATTGAGTGTGGTACTAGATTTGAAATTCTTAAGAAGCTGAAAAAGGCTGTTAGAAAAACAGCTTTGAAAATAGTACCCATGTACATTCTGTCACATTGCAGGGCTATATGTGATAGCATTTCAATGTCAATTATGGTCTTTAGATGGGGATTAAGAGGAGCCTGTCTCCTGATGGCTTTACTATACACTCTGATTCTCTGGTCATTAAAACAGGTGATGTCCAGTCCAAAATTGGAAAGGGTGGTTTTGATTGCACATATATAATTTAACAAGCCAGAATGTAAAATTTTTTTGAAATTAAGAAACTCTAGAAAAGCTAGTACGATGTCAACTGATAACCTTGACAAAGATACTGATGCAAAGCAGCAAAAAGCTACAAAAATTTTGAATTTTTGATGATATGATCTATTAGTGGAGTGTGAATACGCATCCCCGAGTCGTGTCTTTGCTCTTGAAGTGAGGATTTCTATCTGCTGAGAGGAACCTGAAATTTGAAATCAAATTTCCCAATTTATATCCAGTACATTGGGGGGGGGGGGGGGGGGGGGGGTTGAACCCAAACGTGGTTAGGTAACAAGTGGAAAAGCCTGGCTCTAAAGCCATTTGCAAGAAACCAACGAGACAGAGTGTCGGCTATCTGGTTATCTTTTCCTCTTTTGTGGACAGTTCTTAAGCAAATGTCTTTTTCTGCTGTTTCCATTAATATGTTGACAGCTAGTATGGGATCTCCTGTCTTGCCTGTAGTTAGTACACTGACCACTGCTTGATTATCACAATGGATTCTGACTGTGGTGCCTATCCATGACCAACCCCAGGTTCTAATAGCTACAAGGATATTAAGCATTTCTAAGTGGACGATGGCCATGCTTTCATGACCCAGTTGGAGAGGAATGGAGTAAACTTCATTGCCACATCTTGCTCCAAGACCAACGAGACAGAGTGTCGGCTATCTGGTTATCTTTGCCTCTTATGTGGACAGTTCTTAAGCAAATGTCTTTTTCTGCTGTTTCCATTAATATGTTGACAGCTAGTATGGGATCTCCTGTCTTGCCTGTAGTTGGTACACTGACCACTGCTCGATTATCACAATGGATTCTGACTGTGGTGCTTATCCATGACCAACCCCAGGTTCTAATAGCTACAAGGATATTAAGCATTTCTAAGTGGACGATGGCCATGCTTTCATGACCCAGTTGGAGAGGAATGGAGTAAACTTCATTGCCACATCTTGCTCCAAGACCTTGAAGACAAGCATCAAGTTCACAATTCACATTTTTGTGTACGAAGAATGCTGAACCATTAAATTTCGGAACAAATTTACAAAACCAATTTAGATCTCTATGAAAATCTTTGGTTAGAATTATGAAAGAACATTTGTTACTACTTCTCAGTAATTCCAGCATTCTGTTCAGGAAAAATCTGGAAGACTTGACGCATTTTGTTATATACGGCAATTTTCCTAACAGAGATTAGAGCTTTGATGTCCTCAGTATACAGATTTGCTGAACTATGATTTTTGAGTTCATGTTGAAGAGGGGAACCTTCCTTAAAATCCAATGGGAAACCATATCTTATTAGGAAACCTAATTGCTTGTCCCAATAATCCATTAGATACTCATCCCAAACATCAGGATTCAACTGAGAAGGGACTTGAATTTGTGATTGCATAAAATTTAATTTCTTTGATTTTTTTATCGTTTCATGAACTAACTTGATATTACAATTCAATTTATTTTTTTTTCATTTTTCCCGGAACAATCAAATCTCCCAAGGGGATGAAGCCATATTTATCCATAGTTTGGTTGTCCCACAACTGGAAAGTTTGATTATCTTTTGCACTGAGAATGTGTTGTCTATGCCTGGGTTTGAACCTAAGTTCTATTTGTCGTCATTTTCGACCAGTGCGACTTTGTCATGTTCAGTGTGTTTATAATTTTTACTAGGTTTACTCTGTGTACATTCATGCTTACCATTACAGTTGTCTTTTCCCGTTACAATGTTTTGCTTTGGAACACAACTATTTCTTGCATCTGTACTGACCGTTTTCTCATGTTTATTTACTTTCCTAACACCAAAGTTAATGTTTTCTCTATGATTTTCCATGTGCGAATCACTCTGATCAGTATTCGATAGAATATGGAATCTATTATGCAATTCAATGGAATCAATGCTCTGACATTTAAGCTATAACTCTGCTTAACAATTACGGGTTTTTGGGTGATTTTAACCTTAACCACACTTGCATAAGAAATTCCAGAAAACATTTTCCAATCATTCTTCCAATTTACACTTTCACCATTCGTAACATTTGAATTTACAAAGACCCTATTATATGCTCTGTTTACACTTTGCTGGTTACTCGTTTTTTGTATTACGCTTACAATCTTTCAAGGTATGTGGAAATTTTTTGCCATTTGAAAAACACAAGCTACATACATGAAGGTACATGTGCCCATTCATTTCATGATCTGCTTTATGAGAGCAGGTGGATTTTTGGAAGAACTTGCAATGTGTTGGCTGGTCTTTAGGTGAAGTACGTTTTGAATTTTGCACTCCTGTACTAAGGTTTTGAACTTTGTGGGCATGAGCCCTTCTAATTCGATCAATTTTGCTAGTTTCTGCCCAATTTAGCCTACCTTCTTCCAGTTTACACAAAAGTACCGCATGGGCACCTTTAGCTGCCCCCCATCCAAAATCATGGCTATCCTCCATAATTTCTGAAAGGTTCTCAAACATATTTTGTTTTGTTTGAATGTCAGATTCATCTTTAATAATCATAGCAAATCCAGAAGCCCACTGTGAAATGGACAAACTATCATAACTAACTCTGGACTTACTTGTACCACCTAAAATATAATTTTGGGGCCATGGTACCTTTTTTTTAATGAATACGGTCTCAATCCCTCCCCTCTGTGATTTCAACTTGCCTTTGTCCTGAACAGTCTGCAGGTCCTTGATCCTGGCGTCCACCTGTTCTTGAATTTCTCTGGATGCTCTCAGCTTCTCAAGTGATGGAAGGACCAATTCCATCTCCGTTTCGTCATGGGATCATCTGGATGTGGAGGTGGATGCTGGAGATTTCATTACATCTAGGGATTGAACCCTCGTCTCGACTTCAGTCATTCTTGAACTCAGTGTCTTTAGTTCTTTCAATATCAATACATTTGTGTCCATTTCTTGTTCCTGATCATTACTTTGAATTTCTGTGCAGTTCCTGTTAATGGATCTTGGGTGGTGACCACCACATTTCACACAATCAAATGATTTCACCATTTTTTATCTCTCAAACATTCAATATGTCAATAATGTACTAATTTTACTGAAAATATACAGAGGTACACTACGTTGAGACTCAGAATGGGCAGCCTGATGTCTGTTTGCCACAAAACTCGACCATAAAATGGCTAATAACACAAGAATTATAGGGTAGACCGTCCCTTCAGGGTGTGGAAACAAGCATTAGGTTGTCTAGTAGTCTCAACGCAGTGAATTCACAGCCAAGTTCAGTTCCATTCTCAATATTCACAATCAAATCCGAAGTAACAGGCAAGCGCAAATCTGAAAGCTAAAACATCAGTTTCTAAAACAAAGAAAATAAAACTTTTCTTTCAGTTCTTAAAATGGCGTCTTGCCCCTTCAGTTTACAAATTTAAAGTAAGGTTTTATGCAAAAAGGCGAGAACTTTAATTGTAACTAGGTCAAAGGTGACCAATGACAATAAGAACTAGCATAGCTTTTAAACGTAGCCACTGAATAAGGTGGCACCCAAGATGTCACCTTCCCACATTGCACAAGAAATAAAAAGTAAGTTCTTTTGTTTAATTCAGATGTGTTTTGAAAATGATGGACCATTTTACAACAAATAACTGTTTCAGACTGGTTTCTGGTACATTAAGGTATTTTTTGACACAGAATGCAATATAACATCATTTCCAATGTGGATTAAAAGAGAAGTAACATGTAAACAATACCTTGCTTGGAGGAAAGTAATCTAATTTGTTAAGATGACAGTCAAGCAAAAGATACAAAAGTTTAATAATATTTCGGATATGAAAACTTTAAAAGGAGTAGATCTCGAGCTATCTGGTAAAATGATCATTTTGAATAAAAAATTAAACCTTTACTCTGTAATAAATAGCCTATATTTAATAAAAAGACCATTAACTTACATGAACATAGAATACTATATAGAACATAGAATGCTGTAATATAAACTTTAATTTAGCCAGATTACAGAGAAATTCCCTACTTTGCCCATAGAAAATAAAGTACGAGATATTCGATATAAATTTATATTTAGGTTTCTGACAACTAATAAGCTTTTGTATAAAATCAAGAAAATAAACAAACTAAGTTACAAATGGCGTTTGTTTCAAGTTTAAATCATTGAACAGCTGCTTTTAGAATGAACATACATGAATAATATTTGGATGAAATTGCTTAAATTTCTGAAATAATGAATATAATGTACAATATAAAAAGATATTTAATTAAGCTACAGTACGGATGACATTCCTTATCACCAGCCCGAAGCTCAGCTTCAAACTTATAACAGTTCTTACCAACATGGACGCAGATGCTGCAAAGTTTATTTAGAACAGTAAAACACTTTAGTTATGATGAATTAAGCAAATAAGATACCAAAGTCAATAAAATATAATATATATTACACATAAAGATAAATTAAGCTCAGTTCATTTTTTTATGTGTACTGTTGAAAACTGAAAGAGTGTGGTGCCAAAATCCAAACCAATCTTATCTTTTTTATTGAAAGACAGTGAAGCAGAAAATCCCCACTGCCCACGGGAGAGGGTTTGTAAATTCGCAGACACCTCTTGTTTGGCTTGTTGCGTAACCACAGAAGCAGATTTTGAAGAGGGCATGGAGAGCTCATGTCCCTCTTTCGGGAGATGAAATCTTTGTCATGGAGGTTTTTCTCACACTCTACCTCCCTGTAAATTTTCAATAATGACCAGTACGATAACTTACATTTACATTCGTTACACAGCACCCAATGGAAAGAAACACTGATCTTTAATACATGTTTGTCAGCTAACTTTCTAAAGTGGCAATAGTGATACAAGTTTATGCCGTTTACAAATGATTTGTCCAATGTTATATATTTGTGCAGTACTGAACGACACATGGCATGTTCCGTAGTAAGTATGGGTTTCCCTTATAAATCTCAACCTTATATGATTATATCAAAATGTGGTACATAGGTGTGAATCTAAACAAAGTGCTATTTCATGGAACTTGTAATTTTGTATAGCAAACCTTCAATAAGACAGAGCATAAACGATGTCAGTGAGATGGCATTAATATATAACAAAATAATAAAACACTTGAAAAATTTGTTTGAATTTTGAAGTGCTGTCTTTATTTGCTTGTTAATTACATTTTCTTGTGCATGAATAATCAGGTATTATACTGAGGAAAGTACAACATGGCACCATACCACAAAGCTTAGATTAAATTGTAAATCCCTGCTACAAAAACAGAAGAAATACTAATCTATCTCTCTGTTCAAGAAATACAAACAGGTAGAAAAGCTGTCCCTGTTTTATCAGAGACATACAGATTATCTTTGGCAAACACAAATAAAACAAGAACAAACAATATATCAATCCTGTTGTATCTCATTTCACACTTTTCCTATAAGCCGTATCTTCATTTTGAAGTGGTCCTTTAATGTCTAACACAGTCTTACATTTTTAAACAAGCATGGAAACAGAGTAAGCTTATTAAGCCTTAGCACAAAGACATATTTAAGAAATGGGGACACAACCATTTATTTTTTCCACCAACCAGGACAATTAGTCAGAAGAAGAGGTGCGATGAAACAATCTTTCTGCTCCTAAGTGATTTGAACTCCGACCCAAGTAATGTTTTGTGCAATATGTTTTATAAATGACATGACTAATCCTATCACTTATGGTGCTTGATGTGGCTTATCATCCTCGAACATAGTAGAGCATACCTAATCATTGCACTGAGAGTGTCGGCCGATAAGACTCAGGGCCAAAAAGTAACTCAAAATGCAGTAATATGTGGACACTACCAAGCCCTAGCAGTTATGACAGAGATGGCCATTTGCAAAGGTTAAAAACATGTTTGAAATTGACTGTAGATTCACACTTGATAAAATTGGGAGAAAGAACTTCACAATCAAGAAAATCCTCAAGCTACATGATTTTACTCTAGACTACATAATATCGGAGGTCACTGCCTAGTTCAACCAAAAATATTAAGGTCAGATCTCTGCAGTCAGAGAAGTTTGCATGGTTCATTGAAAATTGGACCTTTGAAAGTTCAAACTTTTACGTTTATGAATTCATAATGTGATCTATGGTCTGGTTTTACAGAAAAGTAACTTTGTTTTAACCAAGTGTTTGGCTAAGTCAGGGACTTAAATCTGAGATTTCGTCTTAAATAAAAATACATAAAAATGACAACCCTCTTTCGTGTAAATATTAAACTATGGTCTTGAATTGAACTGTCAGAACTTTATAGAACTTTATCAACATATTAGAAAATTTCAAGACCATGACTTTTTAAAGAAGAGATTGAGGTAATAGTCACATGACGAGATAAAGGTTTAATATCATTATATTGCACAATTAATATCGGAGACAAATCATTAAAAAACCTTATGCCCCTGTTCCACCAAAGGACTAAGGCCCGATCCTGTCGGTGACCCTTAATCGTGGACAGTTGGTGAAGAAAATGGTAAAATGGGCGGGAATACTGAATCGGTATCAAAGCCTGGGATTAAGTACAGATCAGCCTCAGGAAGCCTGAGGAGGCCCCAGACAGTCCCTGACTGGTCTGGGACTAAGAACTGATTAAGCCAGTTTTCTGGTCGGTTTCAACCATGATCCTGTCGTACACATACCGACTGGGTCCCAGGACACCTCCGGTCCCCGGGACTAAGCCCCGACTAACCCCTGATTAAGTTCCGGCGTCCTCAGGCCTCCTCAGTCTTCCTCAGACCACAATCGCTGATTCTTGTTTTGCAAAAAAGCTGGATTTTCTGGGTATATATATATAAATTCCGCAATCTAATTATCATTACTTTTATAGGAACACAGCAGGATGCCACCTTTTAATGGAAGACAACTTCAGCAACAACTTAGGGCTTTTTTAGTTTTTATTCAGTTACAAATAATGATGTATTTCCTATTTCTACGTCCCACCACAAGCAGCACCTCCACCACCACCACCACCAGCCGTACAGAGACCTAGAAGAAGGCACAACATGTGGGTCAGGCCATGGCTACTGCAGAGAGAGGAGAGGGGGGCCTACCACAACATTATGGCTGAACTGTATGCCACAGACATTCCAAGATTCACCAACTACATGAGCATGACCCCAGAATTCTTTGAAATGCTAAAGACCAGACTGGAACCATGTCTAGCCGGGCAGGCCACCAACTACAGAGCTCCAATCAGTGTTGGGGAGAAGTTAGCCCTCACCATCAGATATCTGGCCACTGGAGAGTCATACACATCATTATCCTGTCAGTTCAGGCTTGGCAGATCCACCATTTCCAAGTTTCTACCAGAGGTCTGCAGGGTCATCCAGGATGAGTTCACCAGAGAGTACCTCAGATGTCCTACTACTCCAGATGAGTGGAAAGAACTGGAAAGGGAATTCAGGATCAGGTGGAATGCTCCACATGCTCTGAGTGCCCTTGATGGCAAGCATGTGGCCCTGAAGAAACCCAAGAACTCTGGAGCCCTGTACCACAACTACAAGGGGTTCTTTTCCATAGTAACGTTGGCCTTGGTAGATGGGCAGTACAAATTCAGATGGGTGGATGCTGGTACAGCTGGATCTTGCTCAGATGCCCAGATATTTAATGTCTGTCAGCTGAAGAGGAGGATTGAGGATGGCAGGATAGGCTTCCCTGACCTAGCTCCTATAACACAGGGTGGTAGAGATGTCCCCTACTTCATTTTGGCAGATGATGCCTTTGCCCTGAAGACCTGGCTGATGAAACCCTATGGTAGAAGGATGTTAATCAGAGAGGAAAGGATTGCCAACTACAGAATATCAAGGGCCAGGAGAGTTGTTGAAAATGCTTTTGGCATCCTGGTCTCATGATTCAGAGTGATGTTGACTAGTATTGAATTGCCCCCAGAAACAGTCAGGGATGTGGTCATGACCTGTGTGGTTCTGCAAAACATACTGAGAAGCCAGTATCAAGGTCAACATGGTGGTCAAGAGCCTGGCGATGATGAAGATGATGATGATGTGCCTGGTGATTGTTGACTGATTGGTGGTGCTGCTGGTGGTGGTCCAGACAGAAACCCTGCTAGAGAAGCCAAAAGACAGAGGGATTACCTCAAGGACTACTTCAATAATGAGGGAGCAGTGGCCTGGCAAGATGGCAGAATATAACTCCTGCTGCAGTAACCAGTCCTTTTCAGGACTAATAACCAGTCCTTTTCAGGACTACCAAATATTCCAAAAACAATTAATCAGCTATGCTTGTTCAAAATAACCCAAACATTACCAAACATAAGTCACGCCACCAACAAACAGACAAACCCCATGCCTAACATAATTCACCCACCCAACAAACAGACAAACCCAATGCCTGACAGAAGTCACGCAACCAACAAACAGACAAACCCCATGCCTGACATAATTGACCCACCCAACAAACAGACAGAAGTAAATGCCAGTCACCCAACTAACAAACAGACAAACCCAGTGCTAAACATAATTATCAAAAGAAACACACAAAGCCAAGCATAACTTCCTAAATGGAATAAATATGGCATATATTTTGAAAGCTACATCCTAATTTTACTTACATTTGTTTTTTGGGGGGGAAAAATATTTGAAACAGAAATGTTTTCCTGGAAATCTTAAAATTAAAATCTTTTACTCCACTTCACAAATATTTAGGAAATATAACCACCAAACTGGGTTCTGTTTGCTATTGGGTTTGTCTGTTTCTTGGTTGGTGGTTATGTTTGGTATTTGGTTTGTGTGTTTGTGGGTTGGTAAGTATGTGATAATGCCTTTTAACTCTAGGGATGATGTAAGTGTTGGACTTTTTTATTAAAGATTTTAACCAATCCCATGGATTTTAAGCTAAAAATGGGCTGATTATTGGCCATATTGGGAGTTTATTTTAATATTTTTTCTATGTGGCCTTCTTTGGTTATGTGTGGTACCATGGGTTATTTGTTTCATGTTTGGGATAGTGTTTGTACTGAACTGTTATGTTTTGGGAGGGGAATTGGAATAACTTGCAGCTAAATAATTGTTTTTGGAATATTTGGGTGGCCCTGAAAAGGGCCTGGCAGGTCAAAGACCCGCCCTGACTGGATGACTACTGAGGAGGCTGCGGCTGTTGAGGCGGTGCTGTAGTGGTGATAGTGAAGAGTTGCGACTGCTGCTGCTGCTGAGGCTGCTCAATGATCTGTGTAGATGTCAGATCTGGTAGCTGGCTTAGTATTCCACTTAAGTTGTGTCTACTGCCATCGTCCTGTACAGTTAGAACTGATGGAGGGTTGCCAAAGCCAAGGGGGCTTGGTGTGTAGTAGACATAACTGCTGCTAGCTGCTGCTTGGGTGGAAGTAGACGCCTGTTGAGTGGTTGTTGGCAGTATCCCGACCCTCTGGAACTCTGTGGTAATAGTGGCTGATCTTCTGGCTAGTGGTTGACATCTACGGTTGGTCTTAATGCTTTCAATATCTCTAAAAATTCTGCCCTTAAGGTCCTCAAATTCCTCTTGGGTCATCTTTTCAGCCTCTGATGCCACGTAGTCAAAGAAGGGCTGCCTGTCTGACTTCTGCTGCAGGAAACCTGAGATCAATGTCCTCATCTGGTCAAAGTGCTCGAGTATCTTGGAGTCTGTTGAAACTGGTGTAGATGTGAACATAGGTTGACTCCTACTCTCCCTGAGGACACTGGACTCGAGGTGTTCTGTATCAGTAGTAGACCCACGAGATTCGTCCTGCTTGCTGGTATTTGGACTGGCCTTAAACCCTGAACTTCTGCTGGCCCCCTTTCGTCTGATATGGGTCGTAAGGAAACCCATCTGCTGGTAGACCCAGGACTGTCTCTTGGTCATATCCCTTGGGGCTTGGCCAGATTGTAATTTTGACAGCTTGCCATAACGCGTTCGCTGGGATTCGAACCATCTTCTGACGTCAAAGGGCTGGAGCTTCAGTTCTGCAGAGATTTCTGCCCAGAGAGCCTCCTTCTTCTGTCTGTCATGGAAACGTGCATGCGCCTTGTCATAGAGCTCTGGATGCTCCTTCACAAACTCCACAATTGCAGTTTCTTGGCTGTCAGTAAAAGTTGAACAGACCCTGGCTCTCTTGGCTGCCGAGTGACTCTCTAAATCCTCCTCACACCTCTCTTCTTCTTCGCAAGCTTCCTCAGTAAGTTCCAATCGCTCCTCAGTCTCTTGTGTACCCTCCTCTGTACCCTCCTCTGTCCTTTCCTCAATCCTTTCATCCACCTCTCCACTTTCCTTCTCCATCTCCTCTTGCCTCTCATCCATCTCCACTTTCCTTCTCCCTCTCCTCTTGCCTCTCATCCATCTTCTTCTTTCCTCTCTTCCCTCCTTTCTCTTTCCTCATAAGTAAAAAAGTAAAATGTGTCTCCAAACTGTAAAATTTGCCTTAAGCTCAAGTATTATAAGATATTTAAAAAACTAAAAACCCCTACAAAACAGTGACACACGTCTCTCAGTAGCCAAACAGTCAGTAACAATGAGAATGTGTGCGCGGTCGCTTATATAGTCCCAGACCCCCTCATTGCCTTGCTTTAATTTCCGACGCGCGGAAAACAGTCAGCTCTTAATCGGTTCTTAGTCCCAGGCCTCCTGGGGCGTCCTCAGACTGTCGTGGACTAAATTTGTGTTGTCCCAGGCGACCTGAGGACGCCGGATGGATCGGTTAGGGTCGGCTTCTCTTATTCAGGGCTTAGTCCCAGGCCCAGATTTCTTAGTCCCAGGACACCTCAGACGGTCTGAGGTTTCCCGGGACTAATGAAACCGATTCCCTTTCACACGCGTGAAACTTCAAAGATCTGTTATGAGTCGGGGACTACCAAACAGGCTTCCTGGGACTAAGCTACGGAGGCCTGGGACTAAGGGTCGCAGGACGCCTGGGACAACATAGGACTGTGTAAATTTGGGTCTGAGGAGGCCTGAGGAAGCCTGGGACTGGACATTTTGTTGTCGGCGGGAAATAAGAATCGGTTTGGGTCGTAAAAAATATCAAACATGTTTGATTTCTTTCACGACCACAACCGACAACTACCAACCCTTACAGGACGTCTGGGACTAAGCAAATATTTGAAACCGACTCTCAAAAACCCTTAATCGGGAAGCTTAGTCGTGTGGTGGAACACCCACATTAATTGGGAGTTGGTTAGAAAAGTTGAAAGTCGGGAACGAAAATCCAGAAAAAGGCACGCAAAAGATTGGTTTCACTTTGGTTTCACTTCCCTGACAAGACATAGTACATTCCTGTTTGTCTGGAGCAAGATCCATACCTGACTTGGCGTCAGGGTGCTTTTCTTCACAACAAGAAGGAAACTACCAGAACAAGCCATAAACCCCTGACCAAGAAGCTGTATCAAAGCATGACAAGACATACTAATAAACTGACCAGACTGGATCAATGTCCTGAACCACCCCTACTGGACTGATTAATTTCTGGAGTCGGGATCGCGAGTCGGAAACCAAGCAACACTACTTGCTGCTGTTACCTATTATTTACCAATGCAAATATGCCACCTACACATCAGAGATACTTTCTGCAGAAGCTAGAGCCTTGTTGTTTTTATTGAGTTTAATATTAAGAGTTGTTTTATTTTGATTAACAGACAAAAATGAGATATCTGAATGCAGGACCAGCTGACTGCATATAGATCCCATAACTGACAACCCAGGAGTCAGTGAAATGAAACAGACCTGTCTTATACAATTCCAGGCTTGTCTGTTGCTGAAACCACCCTATCGGTTTCCTATTACATCTTGTCCTGCTGTGTTTCCAGCTTTTCTGCTGTGATGAAACCGACTCTGAAACCAAATGCTTAGAGACTTCCCATCAGGTCTTGGTTGCTTAAAACTTGGTCTTGGATTCCTGTTTGATATTTCACCAACCCACCACAACAAGCCTGGAAATCACAACCGACCCTAACCAACTCTGTAAACATTGCTCCTGATCCTCGAAAAATTCTTAGTTACAAGATACCCCTAGTGGAACAGGCCCATCAATGTGTCATGTACATGCCACAAATGACCTCTTTTTAATTGGTTTGCACTTTATGACCCTGCTACACACCTTCCTTGTAGTTTGTACAAAAGTCTTCTGTCATCTTTTATGCGCAATCTGTTCAAAGTTCAAAGGAAAGTTCAAAGTTGGGGTGTTACGTCCCGTTCAACAGCCAGGGTCATACTTGGACAGGCCCACAACATTGGTCACTTGTTGTTGTCTAAACCACACAGAGGTGACAGCCTGTGATTATATGCCACACTTGCTTACCACTTAGCCACCGTGGACCTCTGCAATCCGTTCAAAATATGTGTGATAAAAGGTAAACAAATTGGGACTCTGTCTGCGTCTAGATCATCTTTGAGGAGGGCTAAATCATGGGTAGACCCCAACTTGTGCGAAAATACCCAGACTCGGGTAAGATGTATGGTTTTTGAGTTATATGCATGGACAAACAGATAGACAGATAAACAGACATGATTACAATATCCTCGCCCATTCCCCGAGGGGTGAAGGTAACAATATTACATGCAAGGTGTTTAATTTCCCATTTCAACTGATATAACATCAAACCATTAGGTCCTTGACCAAAACAATCCTGGTCCAGAATATTTACTTCCAAAAATCTCTGTCAGAGTCAGCTCCAAACTCTTTCACGATTAGCATTACTGTAATTGCTTCGGAAATATGTTCTCTGGTGAGAATGGGAACACATGCAAGTTGTCTTTCATTCAGCAAACGTTCATGAAGCCCATTTTGAAGCATTGTCGATTTCATTTTTAGTGGGTGAACAATCGGGTTTACTTTTCTTGAGTTGTCAGTCATTGTGCTGAGTAAAGTACAATAGTGCACCACACCAAAAAGCTTACTGAAGAGAGTGGGCAGTGAAAAAATAATGCAGTAATATTGGGACAGGATTTAGGCCTAGCAGTTGTGAGAGAGATGACCATTTGCAAAGGTTAAAACATGTATGAAATGGACTGGAGATCCACGCTTGGTAAAATATGGCTAATGAACTTCACATTTAACAAGATCCAAAAGCTCTTACGAGTTTGCTCCTGGTCATATAATATTTGAGGTTAGCAGCAGAATGGTAACATTGGAACAAGTTTATTCAAGCAACTGAGCTCCGAGGTGAAATATATTATCTAGTTCAAAGAAAGTAAATTTTAAAAATGATCAGCCAGAGAAGTTTGGCTAGGACATTGCATATGAGTCCTTTCAAAATTCCAGGTTTTTTAATGCACAATATGATTCCAGGCCCGAAACACCTTAGACACAAATCTGGGCCTTTTGTTTTAGTTTTTGACTTAAATGGATAGTCGAACACCACACACTTAGTCTGAATTAAGGACAAAAGTCTTAACTTCAAGACTAAGACCAAACTAAGTCCTTTTATAAAATCAGCCCCCCGATCGTTCCCAAAAATGTAAACACTTTCTTTGGTCAGACCCTACCCACCTAAAATTCCAGAAAGATCTGTTTATTACATTTGGGGTCATCACTAACACAGACAAATAAATTAAAAAACAGATAGACGGACAAACAAATGGATCCACTAACATAACAGTAGGGTCATGGTAATTAGTATTTGTTCAGCTGATAAAAGTCCTGTGAGTATATTTTTGTAGAGTTGTTGTCTAGCTATTGATTTACCGTATGTGTCATAAACATAAAAAATGTGGAAGTTACAGAAGGATATGTTCATGTGTCTGGATTGCCTGCATAATAATAAATCTTGAGAAGTTTTTATTTAGATAAGATAATTCTTTGTTTCTGTAATTGTAATGTAATGGCCAATAATATTTAAAACGATGTTGAACTCTTTTCTTCAACTTACTCTGATGCTCAGTGTACTTGGTAATGGAAATGGGCAAAACACGCAGAAAATGGCTGAAAATTCTTGTGAAAAGGAGTTGGAGATATTAACAAAGGATTTGCAAGAACTGATAGATAACTGGATTCAAATTAAAAGTAAAATTTATGGTTAGTACAATGTACAAATTAAATATTTACATTAATAGTGCTGAATACAATTTCATTCTTCGAACATAAATTCTGAGATTATTAGTATTGATGAAATGATCGAGTTGCTGAAAATTGTATTTGTATAAAATGCTTAAAAGCTACTTTGCTTTTGCTTTTGATAATTTTAATAACTTTAAAAAATTGCCAGCAAAGTGTTGTTACAAACATATATTATATCTTTTGTTTTATGTATTTGATGAAGACTTACCTATCAAATTTAACCTCTATCTAAGAAAATAGACACGATGCTATCTAGTTTCTAAAACTTTTACAAAATACATAAAACTACACCAATTTGCTTGTTGGATAGGAATTCTGCAATCTGTCCAATTACTATATTGTTGTATTTTATAAATAGTCATACCGAAAATAAAGGTACTACTTGTACTCCAGATGGAAGTCTGTTAGGACAAAGAGGTGAAATTGGTCCACCAGGGTACCCAGGAGTCAAAGGAGAATCTGGTGAAGCTGGTGATACAGGTTATACTGGACCCCCTGGAACAATTGGTTTATCTGGGGACATAGGTGCCCCTGGTGATACAGGTTCAACAGGTAGAACAGGTGAAAAGGGCTTAACTGGAGCTACAGGTGTGCGAGGTCAAGTGGGGGTGACAGGATATTCTGGGGACAAGGGAGACACAGGTGTAAAAGGTACAAGAGGTAATATTGGTTCAACAGGAAATACTGGAGCTCGTGGATCAACAGGCCATCCCGGATTTTGGGGAGATGAAGGGATTAGAGGCGATAAAGGGAATCCAGGTGAAGCAGGTGAAGCTGGAGAAAAAGGATGGCAAGGCATGAAAGGACCCAATGGACTGTCTGGGGATACTGGAGCAACTGGGGACAGAGGTAAAACTGGAGATACTGGACCACAGGGAGATACAGGAAACACTGGTAACAGAGGCATTCAAGGCCCTCCAGGTTACACTGGATATACAGGATTACCAGGGTCTAGAGGGAATAAAGGGAGCAGAGGTGTAGAAGGACCACAAGGATTACAAGGTTCAATGGGTGCTTCAGGGCCTCCAGGGCCACCGGGAAAATTTGGTACATGTTTTGACTGTGAGATTTGTCATTCAAGCAATTGTGTATGCATCGACTGTGGTGGTAATCTTTGTGTATTTCATTTTTGTCCATGAACACTCTGTTCAGGTAAAAAAGACCATGCAAGTGTTTGTCGGCAACAAGTATTACTCAAATTCTATTCTGTTGAGACCAACTCATAACAAATGGCATAGTTGTTTGTATCATACTATTCTCACCTTGTGACATATTTTTTGTTCTCTTTGTGGTTGTTTTTAACTTTTTCCTTTAACGTTTAACATTTAATGAAAACAGTAGTACAACAATATGATTTTGTAGGGCGTTATAGGTTTTTAGCAGCGCATCATTAGCGGCCTAATGGCCCTTGGACTAAAATAATAATAGATGACTGTTATGTCATTTTCCATTATATTATAAAAGCCTTGCCATTTTTGGCCTTTTGTTTATGAACTTTTTTCACTTGAATTTTTTTTCACCAAATTAAAATTGTTTTACAAAAATGTAACCATCAAAGCATCATTTCATTTTTAATATAGAAAGGGTACTACTATGTCTACAAAAAAATTAAGCAATACTCAAATTTACAAGATTTTGAAATGAATTGAGGAGACTTGGCTGTATATTTGTAATTAAATTGTCAAGTATTTTTTTATCTTACTTTTCAACAACAAACTATACATTTTTACAAAATATGAAGAATCCTTTCTTGAAATATAATTTTATTAATGTGCCAACCCAATCAAAATATGTAATATGGTGACATCCCATGGCCAAAGGGCCCTTATTTAATGCAGATATTATCGTGACATATTAATGACATAGTTACAAAGGGTCGTATGTATCCGCTCATTTTCCATACATAACTTCCATTTTTTGCAAATATTTTCAAAACTATATCACGTACCAGAACATTCTACATAGCATTAGAAAGATAATTTTATATCAGCACCCTGGTGGTCAGAAGAAAAACACCAAGAATGGGTTTATAAATATATTCATCTACTGACATTTGTTCTGGCACAATATATTACAATTATTTTTATTTTATTTTTTAAAAAACTGTTGCCTCCTACAGAGCGAGACCTGACAACCAGGTGAATTATGTAGTGTATGCTTTTTGTGGTTAGAAACTTGACCTGCCAAGGTCAAAGGTCCAAAACATGACCCAATAAGTGTGATGTCCAATGCAAATTTCAAGAAGGCAGATCAAAGGTCGCAGTGAACCAAAAGGTCACTGGTGATGATCAAAAGAAAGATGAAAACTTAAAAGTACCCCCATAACTGTTAGAATAGGAAGGTAGTCAGATCTCACTCGTTCAGTGTGTTTTGAAACAGTTAATGTATATATTAGTTTTACACAAGAAACTGTACATGACCCTTGAATGTTAAAGGTCATAGGTCAAAGGCCACATAAGTGGACAATATAAATTCTGAACATTCAATTACTAGATACAACAAGGTGAAGGGTTATATAGACCCTATTAGGCAAATTAACTTGAACATAATTTAAAGTTAAGAAGTACTATGTACGACCTAGAAAGAACTAATAAAGGTCATAGGTCATGTACCATGTATGTCAAAGGTGATAAGTCAGAACTTTTACATTAAAAATGCTATTCCATGCATAATGATGACACCCAAGCACCAAGTATGAAACTAGGCATGTAAAGCAACCTTGAAAGCTCTAGAAACAGGAGATTCCGGGGTAGGGGAAGAAGACAAGTACGCCCAAATGGCATCGGAACGCCATGTGCCATGTTTCATAATATGTTCTAGAGGCACACCATTCTGGAATGCCCAGGAGGCACCAGCACGACGGAAGTCATGGAATGTGAGTGGTTTTGGAAGACCTAAGTGAGAAGAAATGTCTTTAAGATGTTTTCTTGCCACCGAATCCGTAAGAGGAACCAAGGTATGTGCCCTGGGGATGACAAATAAAGGATCATTGTCAGACACTGGATACAGCCGTATCATACCGTCAAGAGCCGCAATGGGGCATAGAGGCGTGTCCCCTAACAAAGGAAGAGGAATGGTAACAATGTCTTTCCTGTTCTGAATGGTTTTTGACCATTTTATCAATAGAATGGCTCCATTTGTAGTGGTTATGTAGTCAGCTCTAGCCAACTGTCTGGTGTGGTCAAAAGTTGGTGCTGAATGTGGAAGGATATTTGATAATCTTAAAAAAGAAAAGAAACAAAGTAAATATAATGGTCTAAATATAGCTGGGAACTTAAAAGAATCACATGTGTGAATGATTGTTGCGAGAAGTTGTACATCTAGGAGTGAACACCTAGAAGGAGCTTGAATTCTAAGTGATTTTAAGTACATAGCCAAACGTTCGTCCTTAAAAGGACTGGTATTCAGGCCATGAAAGATGTGATAGGCCCTCAGGGCCGACATATAATTGGCTATGTTTTTATGAGACTGAGAATTTTGGAAAAGATATTCCATGAACTACAGAAGAATGAAAACATCTACCTGTTGTTGGAGCAGCCCAGTGGCCACCCTGAAAGCTTGAAAATCAAGCCACATCCTGGCATACTGTCGCAGGCCTGAAGCCATCTAGCAACCTGTTGGAAGCCAAGGTGGCCAACTGGGCTGCCAGAGGTGGAAATTCTAAAAAAACAAATATACATGTGAGAATCATATTTCATAGTTCAACAGTGTGAGGTCTAAATGTGTGGGAATCCATACATATCCCGGAACCAAATTTTTTAATCTGTTGTTATCTAGGGACGAATTAGTCCATCTGGACATTCTTTTGACCAGCTATATGTTGGACTTTTATCTGAAAGTTATGAATGGTGGAAAGCAACCAAATGTTCCTAGCACAGACAGCAAGAGTGTTATCTCTGCATTTACCAGTGGTTAAAACCTCGACCACTGCCTGGTTATCACACCAAATATGAATTTTCTTGTTAGCCCAATAACTGGCCCACACTTTACATGCAACCACTATATTAAGTATTTCAAGGTGGACTATGCTATAGCCCATATAACCTCTAGGCAAGGGAAGACTGTAAACCATATTTTGGAAAACAGCACCTAATCCTGTGAGAGAGGCATCTAAATGCATTTGTGAATGACAGTGGGTGTGATGATAGTATGTAACCCCATTATATTGGGAGAGGAATACATTAAACCAAGTAAGATCTGAAAAAAATTCCTTGTTTAATAGAATTTTCTTGACTTCATAATTGTCGCAAAGCAACTGTAGCATTCGATTTAGAAAAAGTCGGGCAGGTTTAACACATTTGGTTATGTACAACAGCAAGCCAAGTAGTGACTGCAACTCAGTTTTGCTACAGTAAGTTTTAGAAGCCCATTTGTGGCAGGTATTTTTAATGTCTTGTAGTTTCCGATCAGGTATAGATATAGTCCTTTTGACTGAATCTACTAATATACCTAAGCAAATGATGGACATGGCAGGCGAAACTAGCTTGTTGAAACTAATATCCAGTCCAAGTTCTTGCAATAAATTTAACAAAAACTGATAGGAATTATGAATTTCAGAGGGAAGGGCAGTATATATTAGGTCATCTATATAATTAAATAAACCCTTATGACCATGTGACGTCATAATGAACCTAATTGCATCAGAACATCTTTGAAAAAACAGAGATCCATGCCGAAACCCGAACGGCGTGGAAACGTCAATAAAATGATGCCCATCAACTTGAAAACCTAATAAGTCAATGTCTGCTGGATCTACTCTAAGATGCCTGAAGGCACGGCTGATATCTACCTTATAAAGTTGTGCAGCCGACCCCAATTTGACCAATTCTTCTGTGATATTATCTATGGAAGGGTAATGCAAAGAATAAATGGTATCAAGATAAATATCTTTGCTTACACCAGCATTAACCGACTGGCCAGGTGGCCAGCTTAAATCCATGATTGTACGTTTTTTTATCAGAATCCTGTTTGGCCCTTGTCATTAGAGGGGACAAGTGCAAAGTACAAGGTACTGTATCAAAAGGACCGATAATTGCTTCGTGCTGAAGCTCTTCCTTCACATACTGCCTAACATGTTCAATGTCTGTGATTGCGGAAGTGTGCTTGTCGTAAGTAGATGTAAGGGGACTATTTCTAATAAAATCCAAAGGGAATCCATAATGTAGAAGATCTACAATTTGCTGGCCCCAATAATCCCTTAGATAGTAAGCCCATTTATCAATTTTTAGATGTGAATTGACAGGTATTCTGCATTTGAGGTAGTTGTGTGTACCACTACTTCGAACTAGTTTGTGTGCCTCAAGTGTGGTAGGAATGTCTTCCCAGTGTACAGGGGAACCTTGGTAGAGCTTAAGAGACGTTTCAGGAACAAAACCAAAGTAGCCACCAGTTTGTGCTATGCATTTTTGTGTTTCAACACACATTCCTGATTCAATTGCTGTCTCAAAAGTATTTTTAATATTTTTGGGGCTAATTTGTGGAATGACATTATTGTATGGTTCACAGTTTCCGTTTATAGCCATGTGGTAATCAGTCACGTGACTATCTCTATCTACCACATCATCATCTTTTTGGAGGTTTTGAACATTCTGGCTGTGAATTTTTATGCCCTGAGTTTGTTGTAAAGAACTGGGCTGCAATTGATTTTGAATCTGTGCGTTTGGCACATCTTGTTTAACATTTTTTGTGATTGAGGCCACCTTATCTTTGTTATGACTCTTAGCTTGTTTACTTGTAACTCGAAAACTGTGACCCCATTGATCCTCACAAGGTTCATAATCTAAAGTATCTTGAAATACTTGAAATCTATTCTTTAACTCGACTTGAACCGGAGTCTTTGATGAACTGGGACCCCCAGCCACACTGCGACCGCACTGTAACCCTCTAAGTGAATTTACTTGACGTGGAACTGTAGGCTTGTTCTTGGTACAGTTCTTATCCCTATCAAATTTCGCAGTTTTTGATGCTTGTTTTGATGCAACGTTATACTGTTTTATTTTAACATTCACTGGTCCTAGGTTCAATTCTCTGCCTAAGATGAGTGCTTGTGCATAGCTTTTACCCGGTTGTATTTTTTGAAATTTTTTCCAATCTTGAAACCATTTCAAGGCCAAGGTTTTTTATGCTTTACTTTCCAACTTAGCATTAGCCCAACTTTTAGTGTAATAAATCCTAGTATTTCCACTCAGGGCATGCCTCAGAACCGGCATGTTCTGCTGAACCGACATACCCCGACCTACTCGTTTTTTGACAAATTTTTTCGAGTTTTATTTCGACATTCATTCTCAGGATGGGTGTAAACCTTACCACCTGTTGCAAAGCAAGCTGAACAAATATGTTTGTAGGTAACACCCTTTGTATCATGGGTTCTATTAAAAGAACAACTGTCCTGGTTGTAATAGGTACATGGGCATGGATTTGTTAGTCTTTTGGTTTTGCTTTTTACCGTTTGCTAATGCAGAAGGTGGAGCAGGGTGTCGTTGAGCATTTGCACGCCGAATTCGATCTATTTTATCTGTTTCTGTGTAATTTTTCACTTCACCCTGTTCCATTCTGCACAACAGAGCGGCATGGCTGGCCCTTGCCGAATCCCATGAAAAATCCTGAACATCTTCAAACAAGGCTATAAGATAGTCTAACATGGAATTTTTATTTTCAAGATCACTTTCTTCTCTCATGATTCGGCAAAAACCAGCCACCCATTGTGGTATGGACAACTGGTCATACTGGACTCGTTCCTTCTTTACACCCGCCAAAACATATTCTTGTGGCCATTTAATTCTATTGGGAACTACCACTTCAACTGACCCACCACTTGCTGTCTTTAACCAAATTTTTTAGTCGCTGCTCGACTTGGGCCTGGATATATGCATCACTTCTAAGATATTGTAAATTTGGAAGAGGTTGAGCAGCAACCTGAGTGGGAGGCAGTGTGACTGGGGTATAAGTCCTGACAGCTTTATTTGTACTTTTCTTAGAGTTTTTGTTTTCAATAGCATTCAGACGCTTACTAATGTCCCCTAACTGTGACAATATTTGTAAATTAATCGCCTGTTGTGACACAGTTTCAGCATTGGAATCTCCACAGGTACTCGAACTACTTGGTACTTGTTTGTCAACACAAGTATTTTCGCTACCTTGTATTTTTTCACTATCTGAATCAACGTCTGACATACTACTATTATTTTTGCTACCCGAGTCGGAATCTGACACCTGACCTGACAGTGAAGTACTCTGTTGACACTGCAGAAGTCTCAACATAAAATTCTCATCTGACACTTCAAACTGTACGGGTACTGTAACAGCCTCACTGCCACCAGAACGCAAGTTGTGAGCTCTCTTCTCAGTCATGTCAAATGAACAAGGGACATGAACAGTATGTAACTAAACAATAAAAACTAAAAAACCTAAAAATTTTATGTATAAAATCTGGTTGTGATTTTCAGGTGTTTCCTCATGGGTAGTCAGCATGCAAATGGAAGAGGGATGGTCAGTTATTTCAACTGACCAGTGGTCAACCAATCAGAAGCTGCCACCATACAGCACTAGGTGGTTTCTAAAATATTTTAAATTTTCGTACTGCTGACCCCCCAGTGCTGACCTTGCCGACACCCACATGTCGACTCGAACACTTTTTTTGTTTTTATTTAATCAAAATCCATGCAGAAATAAGCGAGATATCAAAAGTTGAAAATTTGAGAGAGTAGAATTTTATTGCATTAATGCACCTTACCTACTGGACAAATGCATTTGTCCAACGCACAACCAGTCTTGCCAAATTACTTGAGCTGGGCTCTGGCTGGAACCAGTAGTGTCCTATTCAATCGCCAGGATGTGTGTCACCCCCAGTTTGTCTGCTGCGCGTGAATGCACATGCGAACTTTCTCCTTTTGTTTGGTGTGAAGACTTGTGGATCGTCTGTTTAGAGGAGATATTTTATTTAAATATATTCTGTTTACAGAGTTTGTTGAGTAATATTTTTGGGATAGAAGATTAGTGTTATTGCTATGGCATCTCCTGGCCAACGTCGCGGCTGTTGTGGCCATTTAAGGGTAGGATTTGACTTGCAAGATAAATGTGGCAGATGCTGTGATAAGGGATTAGGTTCTGATGCCTGTGTAGTGGGAGGTGCGATCTGTAAAATGTGTGATGGATTTACTGATATTCAACGAGAAGTGCTGGCTACACCCCAGTACCAGATATGCAGGAACAAAAAGGCTGCAATCTTGGTGTCCCCCTAAAGATGTGACAGTGTTATCTCTAATAAATTCAACTGATCAACAAGCAAGAGTACAACTGCACATGAGCAGCCCCTCCCCAGGGGTAACAAAACTGTAAGTAAACCTTCCTCTGATTATGTTTTCAAGAAAGACTTCAAAATAACTTAACTCAACAGCTAGACAAGTGATTCACACATTTTGAGGCGCTTCTATCACACAAAAACATCCGGTACCCCCAAAGTACCAGTCAATGTTACTAATCCACCAGTATCTGATCAGCCATTCATAGATCCAAATGCTAAATGCCATATTTTAAACCCTTTCTTTGATCTTTTAAGGGGTGTATTTTATGGCAATCATATTTTACACCCCTAACAATGGGGATTAAGGGGATGTGAAATATGGCTGCCATATTTTACAGCTCCACCAAAAGTTACCCCCCCCCCCCCCCCCCCCGCCCCTACTAGTCAATACATAGCAAATCAATGGGGGATTAGGAGCAAACCCTTTATTGGTTAGATTTCAATTGAATTTGGAAATTTTCTATTGCCTAACCACTGCTTAGACATTTGGTTTACGTTTAGGTTATGATGTCTGTTGAATATTGACTCTTTAAGTTAATTAAGCATCTCTGAAAGGGCGATCATTTGTATTCGCTTCAGTTTTCTCACCACGCCGCCACCGCCGCCGACATCGCATTATGGTCTCTCTTGAATATCTCCCTTATTATTGGAAGCTTTTTAACCATATTTGGCAGTTATATACCTTAGGCGTGGGAAAATTGTTGCACATGCTTGAATTTGACCTTTCATCTTTATCAAGGTCACATGATCAAAAATAGTTTTTTGGGGTACACTCGCCCGTCATCACCGCCAAGCGAAATCTACTGCAGGCAGAGGCTTGTAATTTCATAAACCTGTTTGTATTATCAATAACGCTAGCTGATTAGATTTTGGGAGCGATCCAGTGAAAATTGATTGATTTATGAGTGATTTTCTCACAGCTACCAACCAGAAAGCTTAACATTAATGTGACCCCCCCCCCCCCTCCCCTATTATCTTCGTAAGTATTACATTTAGAGCCATAAAATGTATTGGGAGGTAGTAGGAAACCATAGAGACTCTAGAAAGCAAGTCAAATCCCCCAAACCCCCATAGGGATCAAATGGGGGTCACAAAATAGCCGATTTTGACATTTTGTCATAGATCTCCTTTATTACTGCTTTTAGATCTTTAGAATATAGGTGCATTCAGTGGCACCTGACAAATCTCTGGCATGTTCCTGGACATGCAAATTACTGAGGGCACTATAGACAGCCAATCAAAAAGTCAGAACCTGAATGATTATATTTCAATTGAACTTTGACTAATATAGAATAAAATAAGTAATGCATCTTATTAAAAATCTCCCCCACTTTATTAAGAATATCCCCGTGCATACTAAAATAGGGGAGGGCGGGAGGGAAAGCACTGTTTCCTCTCCTGGTTTCAATTTCAAAGTGATCTTTGTAAACAATTAATTTCCCTCCAATTATGTAACCACCAATGAATCTAGGTGTAACTCTTGTAGTTATGGCGACATGCAGAATGTTTACCAACAAGACATAACTCTGCCACTGCGGCCTAGCGGGTAACACACTTGTCTAGGAACTCAGAGGATGTGGGTTCAATCCCAGGTACAGGCAGTCACAAAGTGGCTCGGATGACCACTTAAAATGGCGGTCCTCTGTCATTGGGTCTTATCCCCAGTGGTAGGTTAAAGAACCTCAAGGACGTTGATAAATGGTCATGCTTGAGCCTCTATCTTCCAGTTAGGGGAATGTCAGTTACTTGTGAGTTGGGGCTGTACAGTCGGATTGGTTAAATAGCGCTTTGAGTCCTGTAGTATATGGAGATATTGTGCTGAGTATAAATACATAATAATAATAATAAACTAAAAGTTATGAAGCTTTAAAATTTCTTAACTGGAGAATAGCTGTCACTGCAGAAGTGTCATGTGCAGGCAACCTTGAAGAAATAGCTTCTAAGTGGAAGCCAGGAGAGGTAAAGGTGCATACTTGGAGAGGAAAAGTAAAAGTATTCTACGATGGAGGAAGGAAGAGCTGCTGAACAGCAGAAAACCTTGCCCCTGTGAAGAACACCTAAAGACAGGTTAAGAACCTGGACCAGGAAGGAGACCTGTTGAAGGAACAGATCTAAACACTCCTGCTAAGAAACACTCCAAGTACAGAGTTGCCAAAAGAGCCTCTGACAACTATTGGCTCTAATGAACCAATATGTAGTCACATGTACACTGAGATGCCCAACCTCAAGGCCAACTTTCTTCCTTGACTAAGGAAGTAATCCTGAAAGGCTAGTGCCTAGGCCCACAGGCATTGCCACATAATAATAATAATAATAAACTAAAAGTTATGAAGCTTTAGAATTTCTTAACTGGAGAATAGCTAACTGGTACAACCTGCCCAAAAGCAAAACTCTGAGCAAGAGTGAACCAAAGGAGAGAAAGGAGGCATATTGAGGAAGAGAAGTGATCCACAGGCCAATAAGAAGGGAGAAAATGATCAACTGATAAGTTCGCATCCTGATAATCTGGAAAACCAGAAAAATATTTTACGCTAATGCTGGTTTCCAGTCTTCTGTGTCTTTGCCAAGAATAAGGACCTGAGAAAATCAGGAAAACAAGAGTTCATGTACTTGAACTGCTCATGTGAACAGCAAGTGTGACACTGAATGACAAAGAACAGCATACTTTTGAGAAGAAGAAAAGCTGAAGAAAAAGGAATCAGGAAAGTGGAATCTGAGAGACCACTGGAAGGTGAACCAAATTTTATTCCAGAATACTGGAAAAATAAAGGCTGCACCCAAACATTCCAAATGAAAAAGAAGAAATCAGTTGACCTCCCACTGGCAAGTGGAGGGATCTGGAGGTAAGAGCAAAAGTTTGAATGATAGAAACCACTCTTACCCCCTGAAGGACATCACAAAGAGGAGGAGGCTGAGTCTCTTGCCCCTGCCTCTGGAAGGCATTCTACTATAAGAATGTTGGAACCTGGAATGGAACCACATCCCCCCAGCACAAAGTTAGAGAGAAGACTCCCAAGTTGGGAAGAGAAACCTCTATTGGTTTGCCTCAATAGGCTAAAGCAGAAAGCTTAAAAGAGGCGCCATTACTAAGGGCAGCAAGAAAAGCTCCTGCTTATACTGTTTTTTTGTGAGTAAGAAGTGTCTCAAGAGAGACCCCATAACAAACAGAATAAGACCAAAAGAGGCCCAATTTCTCCAACAAAGTGACTAGGCACAAGTGTGGGAAAGGGATAAAGAAATCTCTCCAAAGTGTAAAGAGAACTAATGGGTGGAAAAGGCCATAGATCAACCAGCTGAAATGGAGCTAATAGATCCATAGAAAGATGTCCAAAGCATGGTGGATGAAAAAGACCACTGAGAACAACTGTCTGGTCAACCAACTTGAGTAAGTGATCAACCAAACAGGACTCAAGGAAAAATCCCAGCATCTTTTAAGGACCATTAGGGCCATCCCAGATCTTGCATAATGTCAGATAGCATCTGCTTAGGAAAGAGAAGGTCTTGAAAATACCCCACCAGGCTAGATCCCAGGTCCGAAAACCTGAGTAAATCAACCCAAAACCCCTGAAGAGGGTTTGTATCTGGCAAAACTAAGTTTTAGAAGGTAAATTTGGGTAATTACCCAACTTATAAAACTTAGACTGAGACGATTCCAAAATTATGACTGACAGAAAATAAAAATCTGAACTCACGAAGAAACTTCTTAGCCTGGAAAAAGTGGTTGACTTATAGGAGAAAATTGAAAATGATCAAAAGAAAGAGCAGTCAAAAATTATCCCCTAAATCTGTTGGACAGGAGACCTTGAACAGAGTCCGAAGCATCCATATAGTCCAACAGACTGACACAAAAAAAAATGTTGGAATAAGGTCCCTGTAGTCTGCCTGAAGGTTAACTAAAGACAGGGGGACCCCAACATACCCAAAAGGGAGAAGTGCCAGAGGTAGTCAGATCTAAATCCTGGTGAAAATGCAATGAACAGCTGTTGAATAACAGAAATTTTCACCAAGCCCCAAACAAAAATTTCCTAGAATTAGAAAATGAATGGAGCTGGGTTTTTTTATTAAAAAGAAAGCAAAATCAGTTGGATTCAACTGATAAGAACTTCTTCTTAAAAAAGGGCCCTGAACAAAAAGGTCATGAGAAGGTAATCCCAGCACCAAAAAACAACCTGAATAGGCTGAGCCTTAGGCACAAAAGAGGTCAGAGGACTACAAATGGACTGAGAAACCAAATGACCAAATGACATAAAATTGGAATGTAGGAAAAAGGCAACAGTGAGATGGGTCTCCAAAGGGGAAGACCAAGTCAACCCCATGAACCGTTTACCACCATCCTCCAGACTTGAAGGTAGGGGAAGGCTGAAAATGGAGACCCTAGGTTCAGAATTGAACCCAAAACACTGAAGCCAGGATCCATATCCCAGAAATGTCAAATGAAAGGGCCTGTACAATACATGAACCGTGAATGGTAGGCACATGAAGTACCGTAATGTTACGCTATAAAATTTGTGTTAAAAAAGAAAATTATTGCACAGTATGCTCTGAAACAATAATGATCAACAAAATATTAAAAAGGAATGTAAAAAACAGACCTGGAAATGCTGTAATTCTAATTCTAATAGCACTTTTATAGCGCTTAATCTGTGTCAAAAGACAGACTCTAAGGCGCATCACACAAAAACATTGTTCAATATTCATAAACCAGAGACATTGCAGGGGTCAGCACCGCGGAGAAAGCAGGAGGAGATTGGAAATTTAGGGTGGGTATGCTTTTCCAAAGAGGTATGACTTCAACTTTGACCTGAAAGAGACATTCATCAGTCTTCAAGTCAGCCAAACATTTCAACCATAGTTTTGCCTTTGATGCTCCTAAGATCTGGAATGACCTCCCTCAAGATGTTTGCAGTGCAACATCAGTTGCCTCCTTCAGAAAGAAGCTTAAAACATACCTGTTTGCAAAAGCCTACCCACCATAGCCTCCCCCGTCAAATCTGTGTCTCCTTGGTACGACCTGGCTATGTCCCTTGATTAACGCTAACTGCCTTGCTTTATGTTTAGATGCGCCTTAGAGTCCATCAGTGACGGAGATTAAGCGCTATAAAAGTCCACATTAGATTAGATTAGATGAGTTTGCAGAGCGGACCTCATCAGGAAGGTCATTCCAAATTATAGGTGTGTCATACGCAAAACTGAGTCCAAAATGCTTTTGAGACTTGAAAACTGAACCTCAAGAAATATGCCATCAGATTGACTTCGACGAGTGTTATATGCACTATGTCTGGGTATCAGGAAGGGTTCAAAGTATTTGGGGTTACCACTGTGCAGTCTTAAAGATAGAACGGTTCTTAATCGGCAACCAATGTAGTGCTTTTCTAACTGGAGTGATGTGTGAATACTTGGTGGTGTTAGCAACAATTCTGGCAAGACTGTTCTGAACACATTGAAGTTTGCGCAGATCCAGAGCTGAGAGACCTCTGAACAGAGAGTTACAGTAATCAAGACGACTTCTGACCAGAGCATTGGCAGCCATAAGAGCAGCTTCAGATCCCAGACATGAGCAAAACAAGCCTTGCAGACCTTGATAACATGGCCAGAGAATGAGAAGTCTGAATCAAACCAGACACCAAGGTTCCTAACTGCATCTGTTGGTGATATAACATTACCGAGTATGTTGACTGGGAACGAGTGATTGAGTTTTTCACGCTGAGACTTTGAGCCAAACACAATGAATTCGGTCTTATCAGGATTAAGCTTGAGCTTATTTGTAGAGAGCCATCTCTTAACGTCTTCAAGGCAGTGTGACAGCTTATTAAGGGCCGAGGCAATATTTTTATGTGTGAGATGCACATACAATTGTGTATTATCAGCATAGAACTGGAAACTAATACCAGGATGATTCTGTGTGACTTTACTCAGCGGAGTAGTGTAGAGTGAAAAAAGGATTGGCCCCAGGACAGGGCCTTGAGGCACACCATACAATAACTTTTTGGCATCAGATAAAATTGACCCAATCTTAAGGCACTGAACATGGTCTGAGAGATAAGACTTGAACCAATGGAGGACAACCCCACCAACACCAAACCAGGAGCTAAGAGAATCAAGCAGCGTATCATGATCAATAGTATCAAACACTGCTGATTGATCCAAGAGAACAACAGCAGTAGCCTCACCTTTAGCAAAAGCCAGATGAACATCATTCTTAATTGAAAGCAATGCAGATTCAGTTGAGTGACCTAGTTTATAGGCAGATTGCCTGACATTCTCTAGTCCGTTCAAACTGACATGGTCGTTAAATTGAGTAGCAACAACACGTTCAACAAGTTTGGATATGAAGCCCAACCCTGAAACAGGCCTGTAGTTTTTTAAGTCATTGGGTGGTAGTGATGACTTTTTAATCAATGGGGTTACAATAGCCTTGTAATGACTGAGAAAATGATTATTTTCTACCAACGGATCGGTTGACCTCCATTTTGGATGTGACGTCATCACCACGTGACCTGGTGAATGATTCGTAAAAAGCTCAAATATATGGTCAAAAAATGCGGTGAAACGAAGAATTTTGTGTAAAGAATGAAGGGAAACCGTAAATTGAAAACGTGTAAATGCAGGTCTTTTGAGAGATAGCAAAGACGCCTGTTGAGACTTCAACCGCCACAAAAAGAATGAACTATTTCAGTATTAATGCGCATGGCAGAGTGAATTATTGCAATGAATGTCTCTTGTTTAATAAATGCTTTTTTGACAATCTTATAAAAAATCAATCAATAATTAAAACATAAAAACAGTATAGATATTTTATTTGCTTCAGTAGCTTATTTTCAGGAATAATCTGAAACAACATGTTGTTGATCCCTGTCACTGAACATGATTCAAATGAATGTCAAATATAATATCACAAATAGCAATGCTGACAGCCTGTCCCAATATGATCCTGGCTGTTAAACAGGTTGTGAAAACCCTAACCTGACCTTCAAACATTGCTATTTGTTCAGTATTGTTTGGGAATAGGTTCACTGCATAACCAGAACCGATATTAATGAATAGTCTTAGCCAGGGCTCAGGCTCAAAGTTAAGACTTTTGTATAAGTTTCTGGGAAAAATATGCTTTTGTCTCAGTTTTAGCCATATTCACAAAAATTTTAAGACCAGTTGCAGACATAGCCAACGTGATTACTTTAATACTTTGAAAATACTAGTTTTTGAAATAGGTCTTAAAACATGAAATGATTAATTACATTGTATTTTTATAAGGGATGTTGTTTATTGTAACATTTCAACTTTATGTCTTATATTTTTGATCAGATGATTTCTTCAAATTTTTATTAATCAGCAGGGAAAATAACAGACATGATACAAAAAACTAGCAGATGTCTGTTGCTTGTTTTACGTAGACTAGATTTTGGTAATAACTATATTGCAAGCGGTAGTTTGATTAGCTGGCTGATATAATTTATCTTATAGTGGTCTTAAAATTTAAGACCAAAGTATAAACTAAGTCACCTTCGGTACCTACAGATTTAGGACAAAACTTAGCTGAGACAAAAGTCTTAAGTCTGAGCCCACAGTTAAGCTAAGGCCTGGCTAAGTCCCTTTGTGAATATCAGGTATGCGGCCATATTCATAAAGGGTCTTAGATTTAGCTTGGCCATAGGTTAAGTCAGGGACTTCAATTTGAGTCTTTTTTCTTAGCTAAGTCTAAGGACTTATAATAATTTTACAAAGGGTGACTTACCAAAGACCAAACTTATTAAATAACCACATACAAATGTCCAAACACTAATTTAGGGAGATTTCCTATTCTTTCTTTTTAAGCTTTTCAAAATGTGAAGTGAGAATAATTTATGTGGGCCATATTTAATCCTTTCTTTACGCAAGAGACTTAGTCAAAGCTTAGACTTAGCAGTTTTGTAAAACCCTCTAAGTCTAAGAGAACACTCTTAGCCTGAGTTTAAGATAAATGTCTTAAATTTCAATCTAAGTCTGGGGCCTATTTAACAAAAGGTATAAAACTTAGACAAGTTTTTGGCTAAGTCAAGAATTTAAATCTAAAGCTTTGGTCTTAGCTAGGTCTGAGATTTAAATAGATTTCACAAAGGGTGACTTAGCAAAGACCAAGCTTATCAAATAAACACAGTAGTTTCATGTGTCATGTGACCTTTTATTTCAATTTAAAATATACTATTGATTATACAATTCATTTGTTAGACACATTTTATCTTGTTTAAAAAACGTTGTAACCACATAAAAACTTTCCAAGGACTACTTTAGGGAGGTGTTCTATACATTTATACTTTATTTACAGCCATTACAAATTGCGACAGCAAATTATAGAAGAGATATTTAAGTCTTTGTTTATTTAAGTTAAACCCACTCACAGGTGGTCTTAAGTTTGAGCCCAAGACTTAGCCAAAGCCTAAGGTTTGGTGTTTTGTCCAATCCACTAAGTGAAAGACCACAGACTCAGCTTTAGTTAAAGACAAAAGTCTTAACTTCAAGTCTTAGTCCAGACTAAGTCTGCTTCTGACACTGGCCCCTGGGCTAAATTCCTTTTTTAAAACAGACCTTGGGTGTTTATCACATAGAATATGCTATATTGAGTATATTTATAGTCCCAAGTTTGATATACACATATAATGCTTGATTAGATTGGAACAAGCTATTTCCAGAAACAAAAGATCTGTTTTCATTATAAGTGTAAAAATTATTCACCTTTAAGGAGTTGTCATCCTTATTTTAAATTTTTTTGCCCATGTCTTTCAAATATTAAAAAAAAATATCTACAGGTTTCTATTGCATTAAATCAATCCAGTAATAAAAAAATAATATTATTGAAAGTTAATTTTACTTTTTGGCTTCATACTTGCCATTTGGAATACACAATATTTTATCTAATATTCTAACAAATATGCAATTATTTTTCTTCAACTAAAAGAAAAATAGACCTGCAACAAAATTCTTTCAATATGTTAATATCATGCTGGAACTTATAGCTTAAGCTCTGTTCTGAAAGGAATGTGCATAAAATAGAGAAAAATTTAAAATCAGTTGCCCCTCTAACAGACTGTCTATTCAATAGAAAAGCCTTGAAAACCTTGAATGAAAGTTGCCTCTTCCAAATATGTAAATTTTTGGTGTTTCTTCTGGTGTTTTGAATAAACACCAAAACCAGGGTAAAACACCGCTTATTGAATAATGTCTAGTGGGAAGTAAGCTGGGTAGTTACATGCCTAATATGGCAGTGTCTGATTTAAATAATTTTTGAGGGGTGGCAATTTCTATGCGTAAGGCAATATTTGTGACAGATCCAAAACTGGATAATCTGATGTGTTGTCTGTTTGAACCTTTCAAGGACTGACCAGTACTGTGACATCTCAAGTGGCTGTTTATAAAAAGTGTGTAGTGCCTGTTTGTATTGCTTTTTAACCAAGTAGTGTATGTGTGTTCGTGCTATACTGTGATCATGTTTGTGAGCCACAGAAGTAACACTTAATTATTTTGTTGATGATTGAAAATATAACAGTTGACAGTTAATAATTTCTTTGTATCAATTGGGTAAATTAACTGGCGTTTTGAAAGTGAAGTTATCAGATTTCATTAATGTAACATGCCCTACATTTTTTATACCCATTTAGAAAAGCAATACGCCATTTTTCCAGATCATGGAGAAAGCCCTATGCATCATGTTTGGTTTAATAATGAAAGCGTTGATCATTACTTAAAGGAGTACTCAATTGCTATTCCAACTACTCTATGCTGTAATTTCCAATCCCCATGTCCCTTTGTACTTTTAGAACCAATAAGAATAGATTGCTTCGTTAACATGGTAAACAACTCTGGAATGTAGTTATTCAACCAATAGATGACCACTGATCAAAATCTAATCTAATGTGGACTTTTATAGCGCTTAATCTCCATCACTGATGGACTCTAAGGCGCATCTAAACATAAAGCAAGGCAGTTATCGTTAATCAAGGGACATAGCCAGGTCGTACCAAGGAGACACAGATGTGACGGGAGAGGCTATGGTGGGTAGGCTTTTGCAAACAGGTAAGTTTTAAGCTTCTTTCTGAAGGAGGCAACTGATGTTGCACTGCGAACATCTTGAGGGAGGTCATTCCAGATCTTAGGAGCATCAAAGGCAAAACTATGGCCAAAATGTTTGGCTGACTTAAAGACTGATGAATGAAAAGGAGGAACTGTAAGGTATTGACGATCTGGGTGACTATGCCTAGTACTATAGGGACAACTACTAAAAGACAAGAACGGTTTGAAGTAAGAAGGAGAACCACTATGCAAAAATTTATACACAAGTGTTTCGGTTTTGAAAATACAACGATACTTAACAGGCAACCAGTGGAATTTCTGTAGAATGGGTGTAACATGAGCATACTTTCTATGATTTGTAACAATACGAGCAAGGGTGTTCTGAATACTTTGCAATTTGTGCTGATTGAAACTGGACAAACCTCTGAACAGAGAGTTACAATAGTCCAGACGACTACTAACCAAGGCATTTGCAGCAAGGACTGCCACTTCAGAAGTGAGATACTTTCTAATTCTACGGAGGTCACGCATCTGAAGGAAGCACGCTTTGCAAGTCCTCTTGATATGCTCAGAGAATGAAAAATCTGCATCAAACCACACACCTAGATTTCTGACAGAATCAACCGGATGAAGAAGGCTACCAAGAATGCTAACAGGAAAGTGAGAAGAAATCTTCTGACATTGAGCCTTGGAACCAAAGACAATAAGCTCAGTTTTTTCAGGGTTGAGCTTCAATTTACTGAGAGACATCCATTCTTGAACATCACGAAGGCAGGCATTTAGCTTGGCGAGAGCCAAAGAAGCATTCTTGTGGGAGAGATGGATGTATAACTGAGTGTCATCCGCATAAAAATGGAATTTAATATGCGGGTGGAGGCGAATAATTTTACTGAGTGGTGTTGTATAGAGTGAAAACAGTAACAGACCCAGAACAGAACCTTGTGGGACTCCGTAGATGAGATTGCTTAATTCAGATAGTGTGGAGCCTATCTTAATGGCCTGGCAACGATTTCTTAAGTAGGAAGCAAACCACCTTAGAGCTGTTCCACCAAGACCAAACCAGGATTTAAGGTAACCGAGGAGAATATTATGGTCTATAGTGTCAAATGCGGCTGATAAGTCAAGAAGTACTAGAGCTGTGGGTTCACTGCATGCCAGAGAGAGATGAACCTCGTTTTTTATAGACAATAAAGCAGTTTCCGTGGAATGTCCTGGCTTATATGCTGACTGATGAGGATTGTCCAGTTTGTTGTTATTAATGTGTGACGTTAGCTGCCTGGCAACGACTCGCTCAACCAACTTTGACAGGAAACAAAGACCAGACACTGGGCGATAATTCTTAAGGTCGTCTCTAGGAAGGGAAGCCTTTTTTATGAGGGGGGGTGACAACCGCCTTTTTGAAAGAATTTGAGAAGAATCCTTCAATGAGAGAATAATTTACCAACTTGGTAATGGAAGAGAGGAGGATATCAAGACAATCCTTAAGGAGGAATGTTGGTATAGGGTCTAGTGAGCAAGATTTAGTGGGGGATTCACTGATACACTTATAGACCTCGTCTTCAGTGACAGGCATAAAGGCATTGAAAGCAGGAGGCACAGAATCCGGTGCATCATTGAAAGAGCCAGAAGTAGCAAAGGTGTCCCTGATTTTGCTTATTTTATTGGAGAAAAAAGAAGCAAACGTGTCCGCGAGGCTTTTGTCTGAGCTATGAGCAGGCAGGACAGTCTCGGAGGTGCGATGCAACACCTTCCTCAATGACTGCCATAGCTTCTTGGGGTCACGACTATTAGCAGTTATGAGATTTGTATAGTATGAACCCTTGTCTTTATTGGCCAGTCTTTATTACACCAGGCAATTTGCCTGCGGAGTCTTGACCTATTCAACTCTGACTTATGTTTTCTCCACCTTCATTCAAATTGGCGTCTAAGAGATCAAGCCATGCGATAAGAATCAGACAACCACTCATCAGACTGCTGTTTAGCCTTGCGTGAAATGATAGGAGCATGCTTGTCAAGTACCTGTGTAACACCAGTTATGTACTGATCATAAAGTTCTGCAGCAGTACCTTCAGGGGACCGTACAAACAGTATATTATTAAGGTCATTTCTGAACTGGTCGATATCAATCCTGTGGTACCGTCGATAAGAGACCCATTTGTCGATGCTGGTTGATGGGTGGGAGAAATCCAGTTGGTATCTTATGGCAGCATGGTCAGAAATGAAATCCCCAACACTAACATTGCGGACAAAATCTGAGTCACAAGGAGATATCAAAACATCCAGAGTGTGACCCAGTAAATGAGTCGGGCCACTGACACTTTGAACCAAACCACAACACTGAAGGATGTCGTTATACCTGGACCTATCGCCACACTCAATATCCAGATGGACATTTATATCGCCACAAATGATGAAACTGGAACCAGTCGAAGACAGAAAGCCAGAAAGAGCCAGAAAATCTTCCAGAAACTGAGTAGTACAAGAACCAGGAGGACGATACACACAAGCCGCAACAAAGCTATTATAATCAGACTTAAACGAAAGTATGATAATTTCAAATGACCTGAAAACTGGTGAAGAGACAATACTGGGAGAAAAGGTTTTTCTACACAGAAAACCAACACCACCTCCCCGACCAGTGCACCTTGGTTTTTGGATGAAATTGTAATCTGCCGGGGTAAGAGAACTCAGGAGGCCATCAGTATCATTTGGTCTAATATGCGTCTCAGCTAGACCCAGGATGTCTAGGTCACCGCGTTTTATCAGGTCCTGCAGGAGAGGGCCTTTATTGCGAACGGATCTACAATTGACAAATCCAAAACTGGTGGGACCAGGGTTTGAAGCAACATCGCCACACAACAAAAGGAGTAGTAGTAGGTTTTTAAATTTCAGTTGTGGAGGAACCTGTTTTGTATCGCTAGTGTAACAATATTTACGGATCAAGACAGAAAGCCAAAAAATAGAAGGGATACTCCGGTCAATCTTTTCGCAGTTCTGACTCCTGTCAGCATTCAGCCAGTTACACAAGAAACCAACACACAGGAAACATATCACTAGAATGACTTTCACAAATAACATGGCCGAGAACACATTACCCAGTCCAAAAACATAAAGGAAACCAGAACTGTGTGAGAATCAACTGTCACGAGAAAACAAATGCAAAAAGATTGCAAGAGTTAACAAACCATAAAAGCAGAGGAACCCATAATTACAGTCATTCACAAGCCAGAGTTAAAACCACCACAGCAATGACCTTAAACAATAAAAATGATAATGGGACATAAAAACCATAAAATAATCACTGGGACATGTCAGGTGATAAGGGGGAATGTGAATTACAACAAATGGGTTGAAAATAATACCACGATAACGGGGAATGTGGGCGATAATAGGGTATACTGATATTTAAGGAAACTAAGGCAATATTAAGGAGATTAAGACACCAAATTGTTGAAATGGAGTATATATGTTATAAAAAACGCCAATGGTGATCCTTATCAAGCAATATGTAGCATAATTCATGCAATTTGAAATCGGAACGTCAGAAAACCCAATACCCGCCACGGCCTCACGCCACACGCCTGAACATAAATTTTTGAGTAGAAACGGTTTTAATTCCAAAACTTTTACAGACAATTGAACTTGGAATTTGTTTCTAAAGATTGGGATTTGCTTACTGTCCTTTCATTAGTAATACAATAAGTTGTTTCTTTTATATGTTATTTGTATTGTGAATGTTAAAAGTATTTCTTCATATTTTTGTTTGTGGAACAATAAGTGTGTATGTCATATAGCAAATACTAAAAAATAATAATTTTGAAATAATAAAAGTGATACATAACTTTGAAACAGATTATGTTTGAACATTGTACAATCTGAAAAGGACTTTTATCCACAGTCTCAAAAATGCTGTAGGCATTTCTGAAGAGGTGTTGACAAATTGTATGACTTTTCTCTGTATGGATTTTTTCTGCAGGGCTTTTCTATACTTTACAAGAAAGAAAAACTGGTGCAGGATATTTTGGAAAAGGAAATACCAAAAAATTGTTGTTTCTGTAACAAGATAAATTTTACATTTAAAACATAGATGACATATGTATTATCCGTGAAATTCTGGAGTCATTCATTTTAGGCTCTATGAAAGGAATTCTGGTAGACATGTTATAAATAATGTTTTCCATAAATAATATAAAGTGAAAGTGAATTTTTACACCTTTTTTAACAGCATGTGTCATAATATATGTGGAAACATTTCCTCTTGAGCCAGCAGGGTCCGATTCACCATTGGGTATCACTCCATTGATCAGCATGTAAAAGCGGTATATCTGGAAGTTCTGGACAAACATGAAATCCTTCTCAAAAAGCAAGTGTGGACAAAAACGTTCTGTACAATTATAAACCTGTGTCAAATCTCATTTTTATATCACAATTAATTGAGAAAGTTGTAGCTAAACAGCTGAATGACTTCATTAGCCAGAAGGAGATCTCCTATGCCCATCAGTCAGCACACAGGAGCGTTTTCACTCAACTGAGACAGTACTCCTCAAGATCCAAAATGATATATTTACATCTGTGGATTCAGGGAAGGAAAATGCTCTGATTGTTAGATTGTTAGATCTGTCCAATGCTTTTGACATGATTGATCACTCCATCTTACATGATTGTCTAAAAGACTGGTTTGGTGTTGATGGTACTGTGTTGACATGGATAGAGTCTTACCTTAACAATCGCAAACATAAAATTAAATAAGGGGACAAGTTCTCTGAGGCTTTCCATCTCTCTTTTGGCATCCCCCAAGGTTCATTTCTAGGTTCCTTTCTTTTTACTCTTTATATTACTCTCCTTGGTCAAATCAGTTCAAGTTTTAAGGTCATACATCATCTGTAAGCCCGATGACACCCAGATATACTTAGTAATAGACTCTAGGAATTTTGATTGCAGTATTGCAGAGTTGACTGAGTGTCTTGTTCCTGTTCAGGAGTGGATTAATGGTGTGAGATTTAAACTTAATCCTGACAAGACTGAATTCATTATCATTGGCGATAAACATACTAGAGAGTCACTCATACCAAAATTTCCTGTTCCATTCCTTTTAAAGTAAAGCTCTAATGCAGCAGAAGAAGTAAAAAATAGGTGTTACTTTTGACTCAGGGGACACCTTTGATAGTCATGTAGGTATTGTCTACAGTGTTATCACCTTAGGGATTTATCACCTTAGGGATTTGAAAAGCATTAGTACATTATTAATTGTTTATACTGCAGTCCTTTTGGTAAATGCTATGGTCAGTAGTCGGCTAGACTATTGTAATTGTACTACCCCTACTGTATGGGGTCAGCAGAGGCAGTGTTGCTAAACTTCAGTCAGTTCAAAATGCATTCTGCCGTTTTGTTCTCAGATGGGACAAAAGGATCATGTCAAACCTAACCTAGAAAAACTCTACTGGCTTCCCATTTCATATTGTATTCTTTCCAAACAAAACCTCCTCATTATCAAAATCATAAATCTCTCTCAAACCCCCCTATTTGTCATCCCTGATAAAATGTACTGGTCACACACATAAAAACAGATTCTCAGTTTCCTCAGTGTGTCCCAAGAAGGCCATAGGCAGATGTGGTTTTGCAACTGCTACACCAGTGGAATGAAACAGGCTCCCATTTAGTGTCAAATCACAACCGAGCATTTCAAGTTTTAAAAGCCAACTTAAGACTTATCTGTTAAGATTGGCTTACCCACCACCATAGTCACCCTCCCCTGGCAGTTGCTTACTGGCTGGGCTATGATTTTACTGTGCATGGTTAACGACAGTTGGATTCCAGTGCAATAGAGGTTGTGCATCAGTTTTACTCTTTATAAATGCTTATGTTAAATTTCACACACAGAAATAAAACAAGAACAATTAGTATGGCATTACTGATACATCCGATTGACACTCTCCGAAAGGTATTCTGATGTAACACCATTTCAAAGTGGTGTGTAATGTCGGACAGTCTTCACAAAATAAGCAACTAGAACAGCTCAAGCCTAGCACCATAACAAATGCGAAAAAATGGGCCACAATCATATATACTCTTGCATCAAAAATTAAAAAAAGATTTCAAGAATGATCTTGCTGTTGCTTAAGCCAAATCGACTTTGCCTTGGTTGGCAAGGGTAATCATTCTCAAACACATTCTCAAAAATTAGAGGGGAAGTGATGAAATGTAATGAGTTCCCTGGTTGGTATTGTCCAATAAACACAAAAAGTGAAAAGGAAATACACAAAATCTTAAGGTAAGCAAAGCTTAACTAGTAGGTCTCTTACAGGATGTACTGGTCACAAATCCAAATATTGTTATAACACTTTTGAAAAATAGAATAGAGGTCTAAAATTTATTGGATCGTGCTATGGACCTTCACAACCTCCAAGATAAGTTGCACAACTCTCGAGCAAAAAAATCTTCAACGCTCAAACTAGTCAGCATAACTTAGCATAAAACAGAGTTGTAAATAATGTTTGGTGAATAAAATATATTACTGCGTGTTTTAAATTAAAAATTAAACATCTATATTTAGTCCAACCACATACAGTTTAACAATAAATATATTAAGCCAAAGAAGTTTGAATAAGGCATAAACTACTTTGCCTTTTTCAGTCTGAATGATATGTCAGAAATGATCTATTCATCCAGAAACGCTTGTATAGGCCATAAAAGACTAAATATAGGAAGAAAATAATGCCAAATATAACTGAGGATAGGATCCACTCATCTGATGGAGGAAAGTTTTTTTACGATCAATCCAATACCAACCAGTGAGTCAGACATTGCTGTTGATGAATTTTTGCAAAATGCTGATCAATTTTTTTGCATTTTCTGGCACTTCGGGCAAAGCTCCCAAGCCCAACAGCCGGGGACAGGCACCAATGGGTTCTAGTTCAGTAGATCACTCATCTATTGCTCAAGCTGAAAAAATAATCTACTTTGGCCCACCTCACAGCATTAGGTTATGGTCTGAAAATAGTATTATGCTATGTAAAGAAACAAATTGTATGTCAAGTCGGGGTAAAAAGGCTGCAACTCAGGTCCCCACCAATTCTGTTGTCAAGACATTAATCTGTTTGTAAATTCCTAAGCAGGCAATATCCTTCCATTTGTGTCACTTACGGAGGATGCAACATGAGGTCAGGTGCGAATGAAACAACTTGCAGAGGCTTCATATCCAGGTAATGAAAACAATCGGGTCCCAGACAGGGGGAGGTCTGTTGACTTGTACATCAAAGCCAGGGCTAAATGGTCCCACTAATTCGAGTTGGCAGGCACCTATCCCCTGTTAATTGAATGACTGTTTTTATACATCGATGAAAGATTAGTCCAATGTAGATATTTGAAAACCATGCTAGATTATGCTATAAATTTATAAAATTACACACAAAAATTATCTTTGTCTTACACATTCCCCGACCCCCTCAAGTCAATAATAACCCAAGAATGGGATTTAAAACATTTACTATTAAAATATAAACTTCAACAGAATGTGCATAACTACTAACTGGTTTTTAAAACATGCATGAGCACATTAGTTAAGACACAATTTAAAAGAACCTCAATTAAGTAAATTTAAGTAAATTACATGACAGTTGTCAACTTTTCACACAAAAGAGGGAAGGGGACAAGACCCACCATGTGTAACCACTAGGACCAAGTCCGTAAATGCAATAAGTACAATAATAATTGATTAAGTATATAACAAGTACTATAACTGCTGTATGCACTTTAAGTGATAATGTAGGCAATAAGCCATAACACGGGAATCAAACCCCAGCTTGGAAATGTACAACAGGGTCAGAAAAGCACCCAAATGCCCAATGTAGTTGGGTAGAAGTAGTTACAAATGTAGATGACTGGAGAAAGTGGAGGCCACAACCGAGATGGCAGAAGGGGTAATTGAATATATCTCCACACACATTGACTAGACCAAGTACCTTGGGCTTGTATGTCTTGCAAAGGAACCCCGTGTCTGAAGGCCCGAGTAGCTCCACCCGTATAATGTCTGGGGAGGCCTAACAGGGTACAAACCTGCTTCAAAAGCTTTCTAGCCATAGAATCGGTTAGTGTAGCCACACTACCTTGCTTATGAAAGACAAACAAAGGGTGATTATCTGTCAAGGGATGTATTGCAAAAGTGTAGTTAAGGCTTTATGAGGACACAAAAAGGAGGAACCCAATGCCGGGATAGTAACTGTAGCTACTTGTTTCCTATCTTGTAAAGTTTTCGACCATTTGAGAACTATGACAACACTATTTTCAGCAAAAAGTAAGTCCCATTGTCCACCAATAGTACCACCTGTTGATCTTACAAAACAACCTCCAACAGCCCCACTGTTAAAGGTAAAAAACCCATTAACAAGGAGTCTCACACTACCATCAGTTTACTCAGCCAGCAAGAAAGGCAAACAAACACACAAGCAAATAACAACCACTCCAAATGTTACTGTACCCCAGAGACTCCGCAAGACTAGGAACAAAGCAGCCCAAATCAAGAAAAAAGAGAAAAGCTACACTAATGAGACCTTTTTAGAACCACTCTCTGTGAGTGTACCTGAAATAGTGTACTATTCAGCTTAAGAAAGAAATTCCCAACTTCCAAAGAAAAGTAAATAACACTCTCTCTTCAGTTTTATCCTATCTCATTAACTCTCTTTCCCTGCTTAATAACCACACAGTTTCTGTCTTACTATTTCCTCTCTAAATAATGATTGGTACATTCATATGAAGTAAGCTGTTTGTAATCACTCCTAAGCATCCGACGAATAAATGATTGGTATTAAGAAAACTAAAGTGAATATCAGATCAAACTTGGCTCATAAAGTTTGTCTCACTCAAATTAAACTTTAATTCTTCCTTGTGATCCAAGCAGCAATGTGCAAATGTAACCTCTGCCTTGTAAACACACGAAAGGCTGACTGTTTCAGTATTACTCTTATTGCATCTTAGTTGTGTATTGTATGTTGACATTGTAGTTGTTTGCAGTTTGATGATTCATTAATATCTTTTATTTTGACATAATTAATGGTAGCAATCAGCCCTGATTGAACCTGTCTGTCATAAATTTAGAATGTTACCTAACAGTATCAATTGATATTGGCTACAATAATGCCAGTCACAGTCAATGGTCTCTTGATGACCAAATATGTACAATTTGTAGCAAGTTATCTTGGATTGTATTTATGAAATAGTATGTCACTATAACTGGTCATATATGATGCACCAGGTTAAAACCAACGATTCATAGATTTGTAGCCAAGAAACATCGCATCAAGTATATGAGACTGTGTTACAATATCCCAATTATACATAGATGAAAATGTATTTGCTCATACAAGTCTCCAATGACCATGGGGAATCAGGAACAGCAGATTCTCTGCACGTGCCGGAGATCTCACCGCTTATGTGGAGGAGAGCTAACCTGAGAACCATGGTTCAAAAAATTTATAAAAAAAAACAGATAAGCAAAAAAAGGAACCTAAATAGTTTTGAAAGATTTCACAAGTAGGTGTATACACATAAGTGTGTAACACTGTTTCAATTGTGTATATTTGTGGCATTAACCGTTATTATAACTGTGTATATTGTATTTATTATATTGTTCTACAATATTGTTTAATATTATTATAATATTGAGATATTATTAAGCTGTTAGAACTGTTTGGTAAATAATGACAGTGGTTAGACTTATATGTGATTGATTGATACTTACATTCATAGTAAGGTCTCACCTAAATTTCAAAATCATGATGATTTTTACTTAGAGTCATCCACATAAATTTTGATTAATTCTCTTGCTTTAAGAAATTACTTGTCTGTTGAAATTAAAGATTAACCGATCGAAGTTTTAACATGGAAATGTGTGTTCTATTTAAAATTAGTTCCATATAAAGTGAGAATAACACATACAGGATATAAACATAAGTTAAATATGTTCATGCTCACTAATGTATTAGTGTGACATTTATAAAAGTGGTGTAATGTATACAATGTTTACTGCAGTCATTGTACCAATATGGCACAACCAATTAATCTGTACATAATATTTATTGTAACACAATAGAATGATGTTGTGTTCATTACATCAAGCACAGCTTACATAACGTTTTAAGTTTGTTGATAAAATGTGGTATTTGTTGTGTGAATATAATAACATTTGTATATTTTTGTTGGTCCAGAACCAACTGTTTTATGACTTGTATATTTTTCTTAACATGGGACATTTATATAGCTCCAAAGATATGTATTACTCTGGTTTAGCACCAGGTCTCATTGAGATCTGATCTGTTGTTTTGAGGAGTTAATATTTATTCATCTCATACTTGATGAACTTATTTACATTATTTTATGAAGTATGTAAATATATTTAATTTATATTACGCAAAGGATAAAAGTTTAACGATTTGATTGATGAATTAACTTTGTTACTTTATCTTGAGGTAGGTTTATACTCATTTGTATATTTTTGTTGGTATGCACCAACCTTTATATTTTCCAGCTGTATATAATGAGACGGAGCGTTTGAGCGCCCAGAATATTGCTATTTTAAATAATTTTGCTGGAACACTGTTTAACGTTAACTATTACAATTGTGTGGTGAATAATTTGAGCACAAAGAAAAATATTAACTGTCATAACTGTTTGTAAAGTATAAGGTATGGCATCCCAGAATAATTCTCCCTCTTCTCAGGGCAAAAGCACAAACCACCACTCAAAATCACCAAAACGTCCTTCCAAATTTAACTGGGAAAAGGGTTGTCAACGGGTTTTCAACCCAAAAACTCAGGTACACCAAATGCCCAATGACTTTCAAAAACGCTACTCTGAGTCTTCATACCATGAACATTCTGGCTATAGAGATAATGCCTCATACCTAATTAGAAAACAGAACAAAAGGGCACTTAAGCGAAAGATGAAAGATAACCCAGAGACAGGTCCATCTGAAAGCAAAAAACAAGAAAAGAATCCTGTAGAAATTCTCAATTCATCATCCACTTCAAAAGATTCTTGCTTAGTTCCACTTATCAACAAAGAGCCTCAAGCCAGTGATGACTTTTGGCATTCCTCCACACCTATACCACAATACCAGTGTTCCAATCCAACAGAACACTCACAACCCCAGTTTAATGAGTGGTGGGTGCAGCATGCCCAGGTCAGCAAAAGCCCCATAGGAACAGATCAGGCACTCATCATAGTTCAAAATCAAACATACCCGATAAGTGTACAGAGCATGATATAGCGTAGTGGTTTAGCACAGTGGCTACACGATCTCAACCAACTTTTATTACCGCGTGGCTCTCTAAATTTCATCAATATTCAATCACCAGTGGGAGATTTTGAAATACCCCAATCTGCACGCCATGAGTCATTTTTTATGCACATTTCCTCAAGTGCTTTTGAAACTGCACTATGTTACCTTGGCGGCATTCCAGAGCTATTAAATGTGACAGAAAGTAATCCAGTGGATCTCTTAAGAGCCTTTGCCTACCTCCAGTGCCCTAAATTCCCGGAAACATATTTTGTGAGATTTCTACCAAACTTGGACACTTCAACTTGGGCAAAATTCACATTTGTGCACTCATTTTTTATGCCTGACGACACTGCAATTCAAATACATTTACACAATTTTAACCTTTGGAATGTACGCATGCCATCATTGGATCTTTCACAAAGTAAGAGCCGAAAGCCTCGACCCTTTGACTTTTGTCGAGCAGCACGATCCAGTGAGCGCGCCTTCAAGCACTGGGCCAATATGGTGCATGGGGGACGGTGTATAAAATGTACTCAACCATTCACACGTTCTGAAATCATACGCCCAACAAAATATCAAAATTTTTATAGAACCCCATGCTGTGATTATTACGTTCATTTTCAATGCTGGATGATCATAGCTCAGGAAGAAGATTACAAATGTCCAATTTGTGGGCAATTTTATCAATTTGGCAATATAGATAAAACTGTGGATGCTTACAATTTTGAAAATCCACTTCCATACAGCAGAATACACCAACGCTTCTACAAATTTTAGGAACTAGGGTACAATTTTTATCTTTCCTCCCGGCCAGCTGACCAAGTCCCCAATAGGATGCCTACCATCTGGTATTTACGGTTGTGCTATATTGTTTATAGTGTATATAAGTGTGAAATGACTGCAGTAGATAGTTAAATTTCTGTGCTAAATAGATTTATATAGTAGATTGTGTACAACCAGCTATAACACATTTTATGTTATATATGAAAGTTGTATTTGTTCCTTATTTGTTCATATTCCTCAAAAATTACTAAGCAACTAAATTTATCCATAGCATTTATCTTCTGATAAATATTTCTTTTCCTCGAGTGTGATCCGGGAATTAAAAAGAATAGACACACTGTGAAAGCTGCATGTCGTAAGAGGCGACTAAACGCTTATTTATTTGCAAAATTTAGTAATTCCATTGTGAAAAATAGTTTAATTAAGTAAACAGTTAATTTCCTAGTGAACATAAATTATTGGTAAAGTAATTATTTAGTGTATAGAACAGAATATTTACATATATCTTGATTAAGCATAAAAATAACAAAAACATGGCATCAAATAATGTCCCAAATGGCAAAGGCATCAGGTCCCACAAAAACCAAAACAGGGGAACACTTCAACATCTGACCAGGCCCCAGGCTTTTGTATTGGCCGCACAGTGCATTCATTTTGATGATAGAGTGCAGGCACCATATTTGGGAACAACTAGGACTAACTGCAGAATTTTGATGAGCAGTTACTCACTCACTGTATCTTTGTATGGTTATTCTGTACTAAAGGTATTCTCTTTTGTACAACAAAGTTTTGACTATCACAGATTTGAGCAATGCGAGATACTGGCACCTCTCCCCGAATATGAACCTGTGCCAATTGTTCGCATTAGGCCACAACATACTCCACCTAACATTTTGACCTTTATTTCATGTGGTGAATTTTCAATGGCGCCAATCCAGTATCTACATGGCAACCCATTAAACTCTGTTAGTGAACGGGATGCCCAAAATTTTGCATACAATGGGTGGAGTCAATTTTGGAATGGAACCTTTGGCATGTTATTAAATTGGGTGTTTGACTTCAATGATCTCATGCCTCTGATCGGTGGTCCCAATGACCTACCACCGGTTCACAATTTTGACCCAAGCACCTGGACAATACCTGCCATAATAAGGTATGGACTAAGAGTTCCGGAGCTTGTAAATTGGCACGACCTCTCGGACACAAATGAGGACAATTGGTCATTAATGAGTGACGAATCGGAGGATGACAGTGAAGATTTGAATGTGCACTCACTGCTCCCTCCTCTTGAACATGTGGGGTCACCGGCTGAACCAGAGAACCCACCACAACCTTCAACCTTAAATTTGGCACCTTCAACTTCCTTTGGACCTCCCCCTGTACAACTCCTAGGTCGTGGTGCGCAATTACTTCATGCGTACCAACAACTACAACAAGCCACTCAACCTGCCCCTGGATCCAATTCCCCATTTGCTTCATTTGGGAGAGGCAGAGGCAGGGGCTCTTTTCAGCCATCTTTAGGCAATTGGCCAACATCGGGACATTTTGACCAAGATCCTAATGCATCATTTTCGGACAACGAAGATGATTGGGACTAACATGCCTTTTAGCTCCTAGTGAAAACCCCCATAGGGACACCACACTTATTGGCCCTAAATTCTTTGTTTCAATGTCAATTTTGAAAACATTGGAATAACACAATTTGCAAAAAAACCTGAGAGGCATATTTTCAGCTTTTCTCTCCTGCAAATGTTTGAAGCATAACTGTCCCTCCCGGGTTCCCTAGCTCCCCTGATGCCATTGGTCCGCTGGGCCGACCCAATTGGGTCTAAAATGTTGTTATTGTCCCTTTTATTCTTCCAGTTTGTCTTCAAATGGCTGGTTGTGTTTGCTGTGTTTTGTTAAGTATATATAAACTCACTGTGTCATCATCATCATATGTTTTGGACTTGTGGTGTGAATTATATTTTACCATTTGGAGCAAAATTAGAGGTAGTGGTATATAAAGTAATATATATTCAAGAGTATGTATCAAGTATTTATCAAAATTGATCAAAATTTTCACATCATTCAAAATTCACATTAAATGCATTATTTAATTTGCACAGATTTGAAAATGTTAATTTGCAGTTTTAATCTTTATATTTGTCCTTTATCTAGGACGATCGACCTCATTCCTCTCAAAATTTTCTCTGTATCATACAAACATCTTCAAATTAGGAAACAACAATAAAACACAAACAATGTAAAGCCCACAAGTCATTGCTCCCCCATTTATTCGAATTATTTAAAGTTAAATCTTTGAAAATAATTTAGAATAAAACAACAAATCAAATGTCACTATGCAAAGCAATATCCTAATTTGGTATCCCCGCACCCCTTTTGGTATGTAATATCACATTTTTTTTAACAATTCACGAGGTCGTGAATTCCGCGCCCCCTTGGTATGTAATATCACACTTTCCTAAGAAACGTGGCTGTCCTAAAAATAGATTCCACAATGGAGCTATGTTACTCCTGTTCATCTCTAAGCAGGCAGAGCCTGCATTTTTGTCAAAAATCACTATTGGACAATCTCAGCAGCCAATCAAAGGAAAGGTGTTCCACAGAAGCTCAGAGCTCTGGAGCTGGGCACACTCACACTTTACTCTTGGCCTTCAGTCTATTGAGACGTCAAAATTCTAAATTCAGTGGAACTTGGGGGCAGATATTTGACTTGTTGCTTTGGTTGTCAAGAACAGGGAATAAATATAAATAACCCTAATATTCTGCCTTTCATTCTACCTAGTTACACCCTCTAGCCCTTAGGGGTAAAGCACTTTGCATAAATGCCTAGACGAATCAAGCTGGGCAGAGTAATGAGGTAAAATATAGGAAATTCACAAGAATGAAAAATAGCAAGGAGGTACAATGGCACATGCACAACTGAAAGAGGTAAGGCGAGGCTGTAAGGGTCTGTTAAGTTTAAGGGCTTTTATAAACAAGGGAATTCTTTGATCCCTAAGACACCCAGTGTCCAAACCATACATGATCATAATGGATCTAATAGCTGTGAGATAGTTGGCTATGTTAGACGCAGACATACCAGAAACATGCAAGTACTCCATGAAGTCGAGAAGTACTGGAGTGGAGACCTAAAGCCACGACAGCCCAGCAGCCACCAGGAAGCCCAAGAAATCCTTAAACATTCTGCGGTAGGTCGAGAGAGTACTCAGAGTAGCTGGTCTAAAAGCAGTCCACAATCTTTGGAAAGCCTCCTGGAGGAGCTGAACTGCAGTGGCCTCAGGTACTGAAACACATCAAATATCATAATTGAGTAGTGTAAGATCAATGTGATTGTTCATCCACACAGGATTTTGAAAGAATTGATATAATTTTTTAAGACTGGCACTGTCATACTTCCATCTGGACAGAAGATCTGCCACTGAATTCTGGACACCTGCAATGTGAGTAAAGTCAAGGGAAACATTATACATGGCTGTAAGAAGTCAAATATTTCGGGCACAGGATCCCAGCACAGCAGATGTTACCTGAGGAAGGAACATGTACAACAGCTTGGTTGTCACAGTACAACCTAACTCACTTGTTGGCCCATAAATGGGCCCACAACTTTAGGGCCACTAGGACATTTAGCATTTCTAAGTGAACTATAGTGTAACTGTTAAATCCTACTGGGATAGGTAAAATATACACGAAGATATTAAAGCAAGTGCCTAACCCAGTAACAGAAGCATCTATTTATTTATTTGGGGTTTTACGTCACTTTCAACACTGTACAGGTCATATGACGATGGGTAGTTGGAAGGGTAGAGAAAACCAGTACATACAGTTCGCCAGGGTTCTGTACTGTAAACTGCCAACCAACGGCAAGCAACTACCAGCTTTCCCACTTGAGATCGTGCTGGGAACCGAACCCAGGCCTCAGAGGTGGGAGGCGAGAGTGTTACCACTCTGCCACCATGGCCCCCAAGAAGCATCTAAATACACGATGTCACTGACAGGTAGAGGTGCAACCGAGCAGTCAACACTCACCAAGCGAGGCTAATTTCACGAAAATTTGATCCCAATTCCCAGGGTCGACTGCTCACGTATATATAACAACCTATAGAACCAGTTACGTTTTTAGTTAGTAAAACATAAATAACACACCTTACTTACATTAAATCGCACAATCCACCATTTTTAACATAATTGTATTGATATTATTTGCTGACAATAGCTAATTCAAGCGATTCAAAGCTTTTATCTTTATATTTTTTTTGTTTACCGGAGCCACCATATTGGATGTTGTTTCCTGTTAAGGTTTATACTAAACTTCGCAAGGGCTCGATGTCGAGTCGAGTTTTTATCTGGGAGTATTAGACCCGAATTATTCGTACTCATCACACCCCTACTGACAGGCCTTCTATCATACATTGTATTCCATTAAAAGAAACTAAAAAGGTGGAAAACCACCTTAAGTCCCTATGGAAATCTGCATCTAAAGGAAATTCTGTTAACCGAACATCTTGCCTTAACACTGCCAGCATTCTATTCAGAAAGAAGCCGGCAGGACACACACACTTGCAAATGTACAGTAATGAACCTAACAAAGATTGGAGCTGATTTTTTGAACAAGTACTTTTTTACCTCCACTGTTCACATAAGCGAACTATTTCTGACAGTTTATCATGATGTATAGTAATTGTTCTTTTTACAATATTAAACACGATGCCTAGGCATATAACTTCAGTAGAAGGGGGATTAAGCTTCTTCTGACTAATATCCAAGCCTAACTTGATAAGCAGGCCCAATTTTTGAGGGCAAATCGCAATACAAAAAATCATCAATATAATTAGCTTTGTTCTGATAACCATGACATGTCATGAGATACCTAATGGAGTTGATGATCTTAGAAAAGAAAAAAGAACCAAAACAAAAACCGAATTGCAGACTCAAATCAATGAAGAATTTGCTTTTAAACTTCTTAAAAGTCCCAAAAGGTCAATGTCAGGTCAAATTTGCTTTTAACTCTTTCGGCGCGATTGGCGACTTCGGTTGACTTGTATTAAAAGCGCAACGTTAACGTCAATTTAAACAGGTCATCGCGGAATTGTTTTACGTAGATCTAAGTTTGGAAGTGTCTGTTATGACAGGTTTAGAGGGTGAGTAGCGAATGATAAAGCAGGATTTTTTTCATTAGCCAATTCCTTGACCAATGAAATATCAGTAGGAAGCAATATATTTTCTCTGCTTCTCATTGGCCGACAGCTATCCAGTAGAATGTGAGTATTCATTGCTTGACAGGCTCTCTGCTGGAGATATGCAGTGATGGACGTAAGTATGTATAAGTTCATTTGCAAATCTCGGAACACTAAATTCCTTGCCTCTTTTTTAGAATAATGCCTTTTAGGCATTTTAAATCACTATGTGACGCCAAACGATATATTTACAGCTTATTTACACAAAGAAATGACGTATTCCTCACGTCATTATTACAGGAAATAATTTCATACGTCACAGCGAATATTGTTGACTTTCGCGCTTCATAGAAGAGTCGACAGAAGGCGACTGCCGCGTTTTATACGCATTTTACTACGTGAAACTCGCGGCGAAAGAGTTAAACTTCTTCAAAGTCCCAAAAGATCAATGTTATCCGGATCTATTCAGATATGCCTGAAGGCTCTGCTGATATCCACTTTAAAGATTTGGGCAGCAGGGCTTGGTTGATTAAGTTGGTCAACAATATGGTCAACTGAAGGATAATGCATTTCAAAATGGGTGCCCAGATAATGATCCCCTGTAACTCCATCATTCACTGATAGACCTTTTAGGCCGGCTTAAATCAATGATGGTTCTTCTCTTATCCGAACCACTCTTTTCACTGGTTATGAAGGGGGATACATGTAAGGGAAAGGGAGGTGAGTCCAATGGGCCATAAATGGCATTATGATTTAATTCTGCCACATGAGAAGGATACTTAACAGCTGATGTGTGATTATTATCCGAACTACTGAGGGAGCAAGACCTATCAAAATCAAGAGGGAAACCGAATTCAATAAGGTCCAGGAGCTGTTGATCAAAATAATTACATAAATAGAAACACCAAGCTGCAATGTTCAATGGGGTATTGACCGGAATTTTCAGACCCAAAAAATTTGGGACACCACTTTGTCTAATAAGCCTACGGTCCTTGCAACACATCTGTAATAGAGGAACGATGGCTGGGATTACCATTATAGAGGAAGATGGGAGACAAAGGAAGAAAACCAGATTTGCTTCCTAACTGTTCACGACTTTCTTGCATGATATTATGAGAAGAATAGCAAGAACTATGGTGAAAGTACCTAGAAGTACTTGCCTTTGCAGAGTTCACTATATCCATATCGAGCAATTGGTGAATTTGCATTGAGACCTGAGAGTTCTGTGAAGAATCACCACAGTGGTCGTCCATGGTACTATCTTTATCTTGTGTTCGTGAATCAGTATTCAAAACCATAAATCTACTGTACACTGGAAATACTTGACCACACGTATTTGTGTTCCCTTGACCAACTGTCCTTTTATGGAAAGACTTTGTGGGGAGTACATGTTTGGCAATCACAGTATCTGAAACACTAGTATTCCTGTCAACATTACACATTGTCACCTTATGGTTTGTGACAGGCTTGGACCATTTTTTCCAAAGATGACACCTTCTTAGGAAACGAACCCAAGACCTTTCTATCATCCAAACCCATAGGGGTACGAGAAGTAACCTCACCAGCAAACACTGCTGCATATGACCTATTATCCATGAAATTGGAGGAAGCCAAACCCTGGCAAAAAACTTGCTTCATATGAGATCTTGATTGAAACTGTAGAATTTGAACCTGCAATTTTGTGTTGTGAAATATCCTAGATTTCTGGACATGGTGAACCCTATGGTTCAGCATGCCCATTTTTACTCGTTTTTTGAACGGGTGCGCCTACAGTCCAACTGAGAATGGGCATATGCTTTTCCATCCAGCTCCCAACAAGCAGCACAAATGTGTCTGTAAAAATGCCTTTGTTCTCATGATTTTAAGTTTGTGAACATGCATTCTTATTGAAATAAACACAAGGGGTAAACTTGGCAGGGAATTTTGATTTTTGTCAAAAGTTTTCACATTCTGAACTGCCTGTGGATTCCCACGTCTCTGTGCATGAGCCCTTCTCACCCTGTCGATTTTTTCGACTTCAGACCAACCACCAATCTCTTTCTGTTCCATTCTCCAGAGCAGGACTGCATGACTGGCCTTTGCAGAGGACCAAGAAAAGTCTTGGGCATCATCTAACAGATTAATGACATAATCTAACATACAATCCTTAATACTTTGATTTTATTCCTCACGCATTGTCCTGCAAAAGCCACTCATCCATTGAGCAGGAAACAATTGGTTGTATGGTAAATTGGTAAATTCTATCCTTATTCTGTCCGGAAAGAACGTACTTATGGGGCCATTTTACCCTATAGAACACAAAAATGTCTACTAGACCACCCCTTTGCGACTTGATCCTACCATTATCTGTATGAACATTTTTGGCGAGGTCTCCTTGATAAATATGTGCTTCTTGTCTCAGGATGGATGGAGGACGAACAGTGGAATTCAAACCCGACATAGGGGCTGAGCCCTGAGATAGATTCATACCTAGAAGTGGAGCCTGACCCTGGGAAGCCAAAACACCCCCGCCTGTGAGACACTGCCACTGTGTACAACATTTTTTCGCTTTGAATTTTTAATTTTCCTAGTATCCGCAGATTTTTTACATTTCACTGTAGTATTATGTTCAAGAGTGGCCAACCTATCCCCCAAAGCACCCAATTGAGCAAGAATTTACCTATTTATTGACTCTTGAGACAAGTCTTCATTTTTTGATGTGCCTACAACTGGTTCTTTAGCCAAAACACCAGCCCTGGCATGCTTTCCGGATCCGAAACCAGGGGACTGAAAATCACGATCTGAAATGTTAAGCAAACCACTAACATCTAGATCCGAAGAGCTGGTGCTGAATGACTGATCCGATAATACTTGCCCGGACATGGGGTGGCTGGATCCCACAGTCTGTGAGAAGAAGTCAGTATCCAAAGCCAGTTGTAACTCCACTGGTATAACTTTCTCTGTCCTTCTCTGCGACCTGAGATTATATCTAGTATCCATGTCCATAATATAAGTGTAAAATAAACTAAGATCAAAAACTAAAAACTAAAAATACATAAAAGAGACTAGAAGAAATTTTTCCATGCAAGCTGTCTAACTTCAAACTTTTATATGACAACGGGGGCTGGTGTCACCTCACATGGAAGCCTGAACAATTCTGAAAAGCTAGACAAATGGGGTTCACATACTTTAAATGAAAATCTATAGAACCTAAAACTTGGAAACCAATGTTTTAATGTCGGGGTCCAGGAATGAGAACTCGGCCACCCATATGGCCGAACCCACAAAAGCCAGCCATGCAGTTTGTTATGCAGGGTGGAGCAGGATGAAGTTTCAGGATAGTCAGATACAGATAGGATTGACCGGATACATAAGGCAGGTTGGTAAGATTTCTAGTAGTAAACCTTAAAGTGACTTTGTTGAAGTACCAAAAGCTAAAGTGATGAGTTCAAATATTACTCCATCTGGTAGGATTCAAACTTTTTAAGACAGGCACTTGAATACTACCTTGGATTATCATACCAGACACATATTTATAGTTCACAGCCATGAATCACCCCCCCCCCCCCCCCTCTTGAGGAAACTGCTTGCTTGAGTTCTGATTCGGTTGTAACTTCTGCTACAGAGTCTGTATCCTCCAAGATCAGGCCCAATAGTGAAATACAAGATACTCGTATTGTTTCTTCTGAAAGTATACAGCTTGGTGGAGAAGGGGTGATATCTTAAAATCAGAGTCCTAAGTTCTTGGCATAACAATTCTTAATCCCTCTCTTGTTGATCACAAACATCAGGAAAATAGTATTACCTTGTCTGGTGTAATTAAACCTACTTGTCGAGAACATCCATTGTGTCAAAAAGGAGTCAGATATGAGGCTGTTCCATTGTAACCAATGAGTCTTAAACAGGGCTGAAAACCAATCAGAAACCAATTCTGATCATCGCAATGAAATATAAGATATATTGCAGGCTCAGAGGCTTATTGGAGAGAGTGTGTGTTCCTAATTTTTGGGCCTTGAGATTCCTGTGGCGCTCAACAGAACATTCACAGCTGGAGATATTATTACTTGGCTGACTATTTTGACCAAAAGCTCTTGGATCTCATAGAATATGGTTTGAAAATCATACTACTGCTTTACAGTTTGAGGATCATGTTGACACTTATATTACAGAGGAATTTTAAACGAAAGCCTATATATCTCCGTTTGTGACTAGGGAGAAGTCAGGTTCCCACACTAAGCAGATCATTATCGACTGTGAACACTCCTGAACTACATTGATGATGTTTACTTAGGGATAATGTTAATTATTATGCTCATATTTTTATCACTCTTGATTTTAACAGAGAATTACATGGATTGGGCCACCTCGTCCATTTTTGGTATGTCTCCTTCAAATATCACCAACTATCTTGCAGCTACCAGATCTGTTTCCATAATTCATGGATGTGACACTATTTTTAGCGGTCAAAGAATCCTATTGTTTGTCGCATCTTTAAAGATAAATGGACTGATCCCATCCCTTCCACTCCATTTGAATGAAGCTGCGTTAGAAGCCATCATCTTTGCTTGTGATAATTTTCCCTTCCCTTTGATGTACAAAACTCTGTATTTGTTATGTTTTTCTCATTTTTGAGATTGTCAAATTTCCTTTCTGTCTCTACTATCGACAATTCCAGGCGCCTTTGCTTGTATGATATTATTTTTGCACAAGATAATGCTATTATTATTGTCAAATGGTCAAAAGCTCTACCGGACAGAGAGTCACTACTACTGCTATTTTATGTTTTAGGCATTTCACCATTGTTCCCTATCACTGCTCTGCGTGCATATATGGCTTCTGTACGAAAAGGACCTAAATTTCCTCCTTTTCAGGTTTCCAGAGCCCCCTTGTTGATTCTCCTCACTGATTCCGCTGCCAGAAAACATTAGAAAATAGATTTTGCTATGCTGCAGCTACAGAACACTTTATACTTTTCATGATTTCAGGAGGGGGGCCCAACTTTGCCTTTCCCTGTGGCGTTCCAATACAGAATACCCAGACCCATCGGGAGAGAAGCTAGGATTTTTTATTTGGTATGCCTTATTTTTAGAAAGTTGTAGTTACTTGAAATATTTGTCACAGGATGGGTATTATGTATCTTAACACGGATTCTGATTACAAAATGCTACGCCTGGGTGTACTGGCCTATACATAAGTTACGCACCTGCACAGGCTATCTTGTACGAAAGAGTATTAGTGCCAGCAGTGGGCTTGTCTTTGTTGGAAATATCTGCGTTGGCGACTTACAATGTACATAATTTCCCACCAACACAGATGAAAATACAGCCACCACACATGATATTTTCGCCAACGCACATGATATTTTCGCCAACACAGATGAAAATATAGCCAAGGCAGATGATATTTTCGCCAACGCAGATAAAAACAATATACATAGTTTCCCACCAACACAGATTATATTTTCGCCACCACAGATGATAACACCAATGCAAATGATATTTTCACCAGTACTTGTAGATAAAAAAAATTGCCAACGCAGATGAATATATAGCCAACACAGATGATATTTTCGCCACCACAGATGAAAATAAAACCAACACAGATTATTGATTTTTTTCATCAATACTTGTAGATAAAAAATTTTAGCCAACGCAGATGAAAATATAGCCAACACAGATGATATTTTCGCCAACGCAGATAAAAATGCTGCAAGTTACTATAAATAGAATGTTTACTGTACATAGAATGGTCTGCCCTGAATAGAAGTAGGGACAGTCACTTCTTTGTATCAGGGTATGTGCAAGCTACTACATACACACAGAATATGTAAAAGATCAAATATAGGTCACTGACCCTAAATGGAGTGACAATACGAGTACAATGACTATGATTACATATAAGTGAATCTTTACGTATTAATGTTAAATTAACTGTACAAAAGTTAAGCTAGGGTCACCTCAAACTGCCAGAACTACTACAGACCCAGATATTAGAGGACCCTAAAGTCAATCATGCCAAATACCCCAGATCAGAATGAGGAGACCCCAGCATGACTTCAGTTATCCGATTTTTCATTGAACTTTATACATAAAAATTCCCTAAAATTAAATATTACCTTAAAGTATGCTATGGTCACCTTAACTTGTAATGTACAAACTCTTAACTCATTTGCTATTAATATTGTGGTGACCTTGATTATGAACTATTGAACTTAAACTTATGTTATGGTCACCTTAACTTGTAAATATATTCCGTAAACTCATTCATTATTCATATGTCTTTACGTTAGCCTGACACTACTGTATAGACTTTGTTAGGACATAACTCAGTAGTAATCAAATTTATAATTTATGTATTTCATAAATACATTTGTAATACTGTATTTAACAAATAAAAAAATGTGAACTGTCATCACTTGGTAATTTGCTATTGACCTATTCAAGGGCAGGCTATTCTATGTCCAGTAGACTATTTATAGTAACTTGCAGTATTTTCATCTGCGTTGGCGAAAATATCATCTGTGTTGGCTATATTTTCATCTGTGTTGTCGAAAATATCATCTGTGTTGGCGAATTTTTCATCTGTGGTGGCGAATTTTTCATCTGTGTTGGCGAAAATACCATTTGTGGCGGCTATATTTTCATCTGTGTTGGCGAAAATATCATCTGTGTTGGCGAATTTTTCATCTGTGTTGGCTAAAATATCATCTGTGGTGGCGAAAATATCATCTGTGGTGGCGAAAATATCATCAGTGTTGGCGAAAATATCATCTGTATTGGTGAAGTTTTCATGTGTGTTGGCGAAAAAGTCATCTGCATTGGTGAATTTTTCATCTGTGGTGGCGAAAATATCCTTATATTGTAACTCGCCAACACAGATATTTCCAACAAAAACAACACCACTGGTGGCGCTAATACTCTTTCGTAATCTTGCCTTCGGGCTATGTGTGAAAATATATTTCACTTCCCCCACACAAACTACCTCTTCTGTATCCTCTGTCTTCCAGGCTCATCTACATGTCAACCTTTACTGCAGGCTCCTTTAGTGTCCTCTGCACCTGCCCATCACACACACAAAATCTGTATTTTTTCATATTTAGACTTATGTTATACAAAGTCTAATTGGTTGGCACATTATTTGACATGACCTGTATCTGGTTCAGCATGGATATCACCTTTGAAATTGTTCCTTACAATAGTTAATGCTCTTTAACTTTAATTTGTAACTTTTATTCTGCCCCTTTGGGATTGCATTTTATGCCATATGCTTACCTGCTTTGTAATTATTTATTACCTTTGACCTCTGGCTGAGTCAACATATTACCATGATCTTTGAAATTGAATGATCTTAATCATATTTACGGTACTTTTTATTTTGTTTACATTGTGATTTACTCAATCCTTAAACGAGGACATTATATTTGTAATGGCATAATCTGTCACAGTCCAAGTACTTTTTATTTAGCTTATACATTACTACAGTGACATTGCTTATATCTGTGCATTATATGTAAATTTGTTGTGATATGCAAAATAAAATTAAGCAGAAACTTGTATAATAAAATAACAAATAGCATTTCTTTTGTTTGGTTCTTAAGAGAAATGGGAACATCTGAATATCATTTTTTTTATTTATACGTTAGCATGATACCTGGAAGTGACATCTAAAATATATACTACAATTTAAGACTGCAATTTATAATTTAGCGTTACCTAAACTGTTGCAAATGAAACCCAAAAGTATAATGAAGTACCCACTTGTGAACATAGCAAGAGGGGCCCCTTGATTATGATAAAGCATAGCAAAAGAAGCTGTTCAAGAAGCAATACTTATTTATGTACCATAGAATAATGACATTGGCCAATCAATAAGTATAGATATTTACTATCTCCTTGGCGAGACATACACAGTAATTACTGTCTTTATCTTGAAGCTATTTGCATGAAGGCTTTATTTATGTATAATACTGAAATTCATTAGAATTGCATGGATATTCATAATCAAACACATTTACAACAGGTATGTTTTATTCACCTTTCGAAGCAATAACACAGACTCTGGGGTTGTATTCACAAAATATCTTACAGCCAAGCCTTGGGCTTAACTTTTGAATACAAATATACCCCACTTAAACCTAAAATTTGGCTAAGTGTAAGTACACATGTGTACGGCTAACGACATCTGATGGCCAATTTTCGACAGCGATCTTTTCCCTTCTCATTTATATTTTGTTGTTAACATGTATATAATTCCAATTTAACGTCGATGGCGATTTTTTTTTTTTTTTGCGCTCTGGGAAGGAAAATCGGATGACAAGTAAATTTAGATGTACGTTGAAAAAAAATTGAGGAGGTTGGAAAAAGTTACCATTGCAAATCGGCCGTCGAATGTTGTTAGCCGCATGCATGTGTATTTACACTAAGACCTTTCATGAACAGAGCCCCTGGATTGAAGCACTTTGTTTGTACTTAATTTTCTGAGGAACCACCAAAAGAGCTCACGTTAGTGTATGCATTTTTGTATTTTGTGTTTTAGAGTGCTTAAATGTTCACGAATTTCCAAAGCAGACTTCACTGGTGAGGTAATTTTTTTTTATTATTTTCCAAATATTTTGATTTTGATATAACAGTGTATCAACATAATGTATCAACAAGTAAGCATTAATAATGTATCCACCATTAATGTATTAGGTAACATTTGAGTTTATGCTAAACACTCATTTCCCACAGATCAAGAGCATTTATGTGTTATTCTTTGTGATTCACAATTTCCTCAATATTTAATGAGCATTTGTTCCAATTGTGTTATTTTAAAGCTCAAGCACAGATTATATGCTCAAATATTAGACTATCAAGCTATACATAGACTCCAAACGTCAAATTTAGGGTCTTACTTCCCATTCAACAGTCACAGTCATCTTACCTTGTGGGATTCGAACGCACACAGAGATGACAGCCTGTAATTAGATGCCAAACTTCCTTACCGCTTGGATCCCAATGAACCTATGTGCACTTCAAATATGCAAGAACTATTAACAATTTCTAATCTCTGCATACTAAAAGGTCAAGGTAACAAATGAAAAGCCATTAGTGTTTTAAGTCAAGGAGGTCTGCATTGGCCAAATGATTAGCAACTTTGCATCTTATCACATGTTGCCACCTCTGTGTGGGGAAGTTTGACCCCCACAAAAGGAAAGTGCTGTGGCCCTCTTTGACTCTTGATTGTTGGATGTGGCCCTCTTTGACTCTTGATTGAGGGATGAATAACCCTCGGCTTTGACCTTGGACCTTTCTTTTAGGTCAGTTTTGTAGCGATTATTATACTCACCAAGAAAAAAACAATTGGCATTATACCAGTATGAGGTCCAAGGTTTATTAAATGATGCATTAATGCTCCACAGAACACAGTCAAAACACTATTTAATAGTTAAACCTTAGGTTAATATATCTTGGATGCATGCTGTGCTGTTGATATAATAACAGTGGTTTGCTACCAAATGTATTAATACCAGTAATATTGTTGGAAACCAGGGGTATTGTGTGATACACTTTCACACATATTTAAAGGACTGATTGCAGTCATTGTTGCTTTGAAACTGATTATGGATGCTCTGAAGTACAGTGACCCGCTGGTTATTTACTTTTATAGCAAACAGCCCATTTAGCATGCAGGTTTAACAGTAGTATAACAAGGACAGAATTTTACATTGTCACATGTGGCCCATTTTTGAAGGTAATCAAATGCTTATTGTAACAAATCTTTGCTTATCACACTATCCTGGATCTATAGAACTACAGTTTTATTTATGGTTTGAGGTTAAAGCTATGCCCCAGCCACTGGTTGGCAAGTTTCATTAATTTTTAATGCTAACACCCTTAATTGTGTTTTGTTGAAAACCTTAGCACATGAAATATTTCCTAATACATTAATGGTTGATACATTATTGCTGCTTACTTATTGATACATTCTTGGAGCAAGTGATTTCTACGTTATTGGTTAGAGAATTGATACATTAATGATAAATTTGATACATTATTAGTTGATGATACATTATTAGTCAATTTTTGCCACATTATTAGTTAGTGATATGTTATGATTGGTTATTGATACGTTAATGGTTGTAACATTCGTAATTTAAGGAGTGATTTTGGGTATAGCTCCACTTTCAAGACATTGCATAGGCCACACTACAACAGAGAGTTATAGGGATAAGTGTAATGTTATGGCTAACTTCTCTTCAGAACTATATACTATTATCTCCTCAAGCAGTTATCACGACATTACCCAATCCATATGTTAATAGCAAATGCATCCAAAACACCCCACCCTCACAAAACCTGCCCAAAAATAATAATCCTAATAACAATAATCACAATTAATGCCAAAGGTGCATTTGTCATATGGTGAATCACTTGACTTCTTTCACAATTGGATTACCACATTGTAGGGCCGACACCCACCCCTGGTGGTAGCAGCGAAGGCTGGTGACATAAACAAAGTCAGGGATTTCTTGGCACAGGGAGAAGATACAGAACAGTTTGGATTATATGATGCTCAACACTCAGAGTTGCCTCTGAATTTGGCCATGTAGATGTAGTCAGGTTATTGCTACAACACAGTGCTGAGGTGAACAGCAGGGATGTCTTTTTAAACACGCCTTTACTTAGTGCTGTGTGGAATGGACATAAAGATGTGGTGGAGACCTTACTAGAGCATGGGGCTGACACAAAGACAAACGACTCTGGGTATTTAATCAAGTAAAAAGTGTTTCCTGCAAATGATGATCTTATGTTTACCGAAGCTCTGAGGTGCTAGGTTGAATATATGACATTTATTGCATATAGGAGTTATTAACTTGTATATGTGACTTAGTAAATTAAATATACTATATAAATATATTTTGGGTGCCCAATGTTTCTGTCTGTGATTGTGTGAATGATCAGCTAGAACATAATGGTTTATAAAGTTATAAAGAGGCTATCAGCATGTTAGCATACACTTTCACTCGCCATCTTAATCATTTTGAGATTTTAGCATGCAATTTTTGTAATTTTACTTAGTTCTTTTTTTCATTTATATTAAAATGCTACTCCAATTTTATTATTGATCTAATTGTCCTTTTCTGGTCTTTAACAGTGCTTAATCGTATACTGTTAATAATTATCTATTGATGTCCATGTTTATACAATAGGTACACCATCATTAATATGGCACTCAACCATGACCACCAAGAGCTTGGTATGTTTCTGTTGCATCACAGTGAAGACACTCTTGATTTTACCAGCAATGAATGTGGGAGTTATTTATTGACTGCAGTGAGACAAGGACATGTAGAAACTGCCAACTATTTGTTAGACAAAGGCATGAACATTGACTTTTCTGACACCTATGGGTAAATCTGTACACCAATAAGATACTAAATGATTTAAAACATAACATAAAAAAAAACATTTTCCAGCTCATTGAGTATATTGTATAGCATGATAGTTTAATTAATAATTAATGTATGTACACATAAATGTTGTTATCAGCCTCAGCTGGCAGATGTAATCTAGTCTTTTGTCTACATCTATAATCTATTTTTTTACATTTGTAATATATTTTATTATCACATGTAATGTATTTATCAAAACATGTACTTTCTATCTTATTTAATGTGTCATCTCCAGTCTTGTCTAAGCTTGTATTTGGCGTGCACTAGTAATGTATGTTCTCTGCATGTGTGATATATTTTGTATTCACATGTGTACTGTGTGATAGCTATAGCTGCAATGTATCGTGTTTATATCCTTAATGTGTTTTATCAACACCTGTAATGTATGTGTTACGTGCATGTGTAACATGTCTTGTCTACAACTGCTCTCTGTTTTATCTACAGCTGTAATGTATCTTGTCTACTCATGTAATCTGTCTTATCTGCACCTGTAACGTGCCTTTTTACATCTGTTTTATTATCACATGTATTTTGTGTATCCCTACACTGTGTTTTATTTACATTTGTAATGAGCTTTGTCTACATTCAAATTGTGTCTTGCCTACACCTGCACTATATTTTGTCTATGCATGTATCCACCTATACTGTAAATATCTGTTTTTAGCTGGACATCCCTGATGATAGCTTCTCACTACAATTGTACTGACTTGGCAAAATAGTCATTAGAGAAAGGGGCAGATTTAAATGTGCCTAATGCAACAGGGTGAGTTTACAAACATAAAGTTTATAATATTTACAAATTCAGTTCTTGATTTAATATAACTTGAATTGGTTCTTATGTAGCTTTTAAAATAGTAGTTTGAAGGTGTGCATGGAATATTTCATTTTTGGGATTAAACATGTGCAAAAAAAAGAAAAACTTGTGAATATACACACAAACTATATGTGTGCACACAGTATGTCTACAAACGCATCCATGTCCCAATGGAAATTTGTGAGACGCTTGGGCATGTGCATTCTCCTTGCTAGTGTTGGGAGTGCTTCCCATTCACTTGCAGGGTTTGCACACGTGCGGTATAATACACTTACCTTGTATCTTGCATGTATATTAACCCACTGTGTGGCCTGTACCTAATCACAGACTGTTCTTTGATATTCATGTAGTGACTCTCTTGTTGGGAGAATATATACCTTGTTGGCCTGTGCAAATCTCGGGGCCAAATCTCTTCTACTCCACTACCAGGTTACGCTCATATTTTTCAACAATATTTGTAGCACACTTACGTGTGTACACAAGTACAATGGGATGTAAGAGAAGAGTTCAGTCTAAATATGACCTTTATCACAGCTAAAAGTGTCAATGAAGAGTCATTTTAGTGTGTCTTTATCACATCTGCTAAGCCTTATTAACATAGATCCACAGGAAAGCATCAGTGGAGATGTACAATTCAGTCTACTTACAAAGAATTAAGGATCATATCTTGCGACATTGTGGTACCGTAATAATAATAGTTATTATTATTATTGTTATTGCTATTGATGGGTTTCCACTGGAAAACCATGGGGCAAAGTTAATCATTACCAACCTTAAATATAAGTAGATCAAAGCTTCCTTACAATACAAAGATAAATGCTTGATTATACATCTGAAAATGCTTGCAAAAACATTACATTGTCTGGCCATATCATCATTTGATATATATTTCTGCTTTTGTTAAAATTCAAAAGCTATCCTAAAACGTTTAGAATACATATGTGTAGGGTTCAATGTGATTCAATTTAAATAAGTGCCAATTTTACATCATATGTACCAAGCTAATTAATGTTTTTTTTTCCCTGAATGTAATTTACCTTTTGTCTTTTGTCTATTTTTCAGTTTAACTGCTCCGATGATAGCAAAATCCGATGAAATGAAAAAGCTCCTTGGTCATGAGAAATGCACAAATGTTACTTTAGGAATGAATTGTGATCCTTTCAGGGCATTAACTCCAATGGGGACTAGGACTAGCTCACCTAAAGGGTAAAAATAAAATTATATTGTTGAATCTTCAAATTGAAAAACATGATCTCCAATTAAAAATAGGTTGAAAATAATAGCGATAATAATACTTATCTAGCAATACATCTGTCAAAGGTTTTCAGCCTTAATGCAGTTGGCCACCTGGTATCTCTATCATTAATGACAATACTGTGTCAAATGTCTGTATCATAATGCCATAATGAATTGTATTTTATGCATAGAAGATTCTGCCTGTACACAGGTCAGATAGTAGTCTCATTGTCTGAGGTTTAAAATTTTAATTGAGTTGCAGTGACACCATTTTAAATGACAACCTGAAAAACTGAAATGTGATTATGCAGATCACTATCTGTTTTAATCAAAATGAAGGTAACATTGATTGATTGATCTATTTAGCTTTAGTGACATATTTTTTGTATTATATCATAAGACATTACGGGGGGATTGGTGTAGTGAAAAACATTTAATAATAGCTGGACAAGATTGTTCGTTGAAAGCTATGGGGAAGCAGCAAGAATTAACTAACTTTCCCATTTCACCACTTATAAACCTAGTGTAGGAGGAGAGTGGATTTACATAAAAAAACCACCATAAAAAACACCACCATTAAAAACCCCACTGATTTTGGAAAATCCATAAAAAAAACCCACCCTCAAAATTTCTGGGGGCATAAAAAACCCACTGTAACAGAATTGATTATTTTAGGAGACAATACAATACATTGATGGATTGTTTGGATTTCATGCGAGAAAGTAAGTATGTTGTATATTGTTTCTTAGTATTATTTCATAGGTGATTCAATGGTGAATGTAATTAAACAGACAAACCTTATGTTGCATGTGCTGGTCAATGGGAAGCCCTTCCATGTTTAACCCTTCAATAGAATAACTGGAAATAGTGGATTACTAAGATAAACAATTGAGTCTTGGTATATGACCAATATATGTGGCTTCTTGTGAAAAACAAAAATTCATAATGCTATGTTTAATCCTTCAATAGAATAACTGGAAATAAAGGATTGCAAAGACAAACAGCAGAGTCTGGGTGTAGGGACAGTGTATGTGGCTTCTCAGTAAAATCTTCCATTTAAATCTAAGTTTTAAATTGAGTTTCTTAAATTTCAACTAATGTAACAAAAATATTTACCTTTTTTAATGACATCATCCAAGCTATAATGATTTTTCAAGCCATTGTTAAATTTATAAAACTCCACAATTATTACAAAATAAATTTTCAAAAGATTATTTTTTTTTATTTTATGTAAAACAATGTAAAATGAGACATAACTCCCTGTGTGGGAGACAAAGTAATTCAAAAGAAGCAGACATTAAATTATAAAAAGTGGTTTTTTTTAAGCCCCTGTCAATTTTAAGGGTGGGGCTTTTTAAGTGTTATCCAAAAACAGTGGGGTTTTTTATGGTGGGTTTTTATGGTGGGGTTTTTTATTATCCCCAAGAGAGTGTGTTACCATCTACACCACTGGGGATCCCAGTAATAGAGTTAAATGTATTTTGTAGTCCTGAGTTTCAATTGTAGAGAGAAAAATGCAAAAAATCAACAAATTATCATATTTGAGGGTCGGTTAATTTGTTCTTTCTCTGAGGATATGGTATTGATTACAAAATATAAATTGTTTCTGATTTAATTGAGTATTTTTGTGTTTTTATGGTTTGCAAGATAATAAAATGTGATCTAAGATGGCCCACATATGACATATACTCTCAACTTCCTTTGTTTTAGTTGAAATGACTGAATAATTATTACTAATAATGCTTTAAAAACTGCCACAATTTTTTCAGACAAAACAGGGTGAACATTTTACCAAAGAGACCAGACAGTGCTCTACAACACAAACAAAAAGGTACTTCAAAGACTCAGGCTGTCAGAAAAATTAAACAAAGGTCTACACAATCTTTGGCAACTAGAACAAGTAAACAAAATCCTAAGAAGTCTTCAACCACAAACAGAATTATACTAATTCCAACACAGTCTTCAGAATCTAAAAGAAGTAAACAAAATTTGATGATGTCGTCAGCCATGAAGATAGGCCAACAAAGTTCAAAAATGGCGACCAAGAGAAGTAAAGAAAATCCAACAAAGTCTTACTCCACCAAGAAAAGTAAACAAAATCCAATAAAGTATTTAACCACTAAGAAATATAAACAAAATCAAACACAGTCTTCTGAGCATAAGATAAGTAAATCAGGTCTTGTTATGTCTTCAAGCAACAAGAGAAGTAAACAACATCCAACACAGTCCTCAGAGGCTAAAAAAAGAGAGACAAATCTGACATCTTCAGCCAATAAGATAAGTAAACAAAATCATAGAAAATCTTCAGCCACTGCGAGAAGAAAACCAAATACTATGAAGTATTCTATCACTAGAATAGGTAAACAGGATCCAGTACAGTCTTTAGACATTAAGAAAAACAGACAAAATGTAAGGACATCTTCAGCAAATAAGATAAGTGAAGAAAATCTTACAAAATATTCAGCCATTGAGAGGGGAAAACAAAATCCTACCAAGTCTTCAGCCACCCAGAAAAGTAAACAATACTCAGAGGCAAAGAGAAGCAAACCAAATCTGATGACATCTTCAGCCACTGAGACAAGTAAACAAAATCCTATAAAGCCTTCCGCTAGTAAGAGAAGAAAACAAACTTCTACAAAGTCTTTAGCCACCGTGAGAAATAAACAAACTCCTACAAAGCTGACAACTAACCACAAGGAAAAGTAAACGAATTCAGACAAAGTATTTGGAGGCTTATAAAGAAAAACAGAACACTCTAAAATTGTCAGGCAGGAGAAATTAACAAAATCAAATGCAGTCTTCAGAGGCCTGTGAAATTAACTAAAGCAGCAGTTAACAACTGACAACACATTTAAAATAGAGCGGGTGACCTCATATCAATGTGAAAAGTTGTCTTTATTTCCCTCAATCATAACTGAAAAGGTCCAGTGTTGTGTTAATTCCTACTTAAAATGAAAGAAAAATAATAAAGAGGTTCCGTGATATCTGTGGATTAAGACACAGATCTTGATAAAGATCAAATTTTTAGTTAAAATAAAACACTATGGTTGACAGAAGTATACTACACAGCAATTGTAGCTAAATTTATTAATTCCAGGAATAACATCCACATCCCTTTTCAGATAATTTACTACAGTTTTCAGTTAAAGTATACACATATATGCATGTACATAAATATATATTTCTAATATAAAACACTAAATACACAGACAACTCTTTACCACTAAAATATTAGTTACTGTAACATATTGTAAGTTCTGTAGTTAAACTTATCAATACTGTGATCCAGCACACAATGTAACAATGTCAATAAACAACTGATGAATCACATGATCTGTGATCATGTGTTCTGTGGCCACGTCATCTTTGACACAGCCAATACAAAGAATAAAATGAACTTTTTACAGTTATGGGTAAAACTGACGAATTGAAGAAATAGTCTATCTGGCTATTAGTGAAGAACTTTACAAATTACTTGTACATAGGTCTGAATAGGATTTTGTAATACTGTAAATATATGATAAATTAAAAAATGCAAAATATATATTTTCAGTACTGGGATAAGAAAACGATCTTTAATCACTGCAATTTATAATGGTAAAGGTTGGTGACAAAGAATGATATTATTGACTACAACAAGCCAGCAGGCAGACAATGCCTGTGGAAAGTAAGAAAACACAAAAGAACCAAAGTTCCTTGCATATAATATAGATAAGTATACATCAAACTTTGTTTATGCAGTGAAAGAAAGTTGTTTTTTCTCTGAAACCTATTCATCATCTGTCATAACTATTACATTCATTTATAACAGTTACTTACATATATGGCATGTTACTAATTTCCGATTTGTGTCACTTAATACAGCTGTTGAAATTTATTTGGGCGAATAACAGTAAAATGTCAGCACTTCTTTGCAAAAACCCAACAAAATATTGGCATTTTCCAGGCACCAATAATAACCATGGTCCCTTGAAATATATAGCAGCTCATATAAGAATTGAAGGTATTGTTTTATTAACATATGATAAATTTTTGCCAAATTTTTTTGTTTTAGTTTTTTTTTGTTTCAGGTATTCTGTCACCATACTACTTTATATGTGATAGAAGATAGACAGATAGTGTAAATAATATCAATCAAAATACGTATTTTCCAGTGAATTTTACACTTCTGCAGACTCAACATATTCAGTCATATATAGCAAACATTGTCAAGATACTCAAAAAAGTATCCACATGGTTGGCATTACAGCTTACAACATTCCTAACTAGAACCTCACAACAGAAACCATTTGTTAAAGATAATGTATTAAGTATGTTATAAACATTACATCAAATATTATATATAAAAAAGACCTGCAGGAACCATCAGATTGTAAATATACATACATATCCTTACAGTATAGTAGTATTATATGACACAGCTATACAAATATACATCACTGCAGAAGATTCATCAGAGACTAAGATCCAATTCCTAAATATAATATCAATGGCCACATCAGCTGAGCTAAACAAAAGCCTTAACAAACGTGTATTTGTGGATCATGCATTTTGTGTTGTACACTAATCACTTATAAATGATCACTGCATTATAAGATTTCTTTTTTGATTAAGATACATATGTTGAAATAATGTACTCATTTTCTAATTTTTGCTGAAGAATGCTATCATATTTTAACAGAAAATAGCTTCCTCAGGTCCCACTGGCTGAAGCATGTTTGTCCCTTCCTGACAATTATGGTCATGGAAAAAGTTATGGAAATTCTCATTTCTCCATCATCATTGGTTTTATTATAAAATGACTAATAGGGTTTGATCAAGTAAATCAGTTAACACAACTACTGAAATAATATGTCTCTTAAGTATTAAAAGCTTTACAGTTAAAACTCATTACTTTAAATTTGCATAAGCATAATTGGCAGGCTGTCCATAATTGCTGGGCATGCAGTCGACAATTTTAAACCTAATAACTATTAATATAAATTGTAACACCCATCGTATTGTAAAAGTTGCTATCTGTATTTAAATTAACAGTTAGAATGATGTGCAACTATTAGTATTTCTCACACGTGGCCCAGAGCTGGTTTTGAATCCAGGAGCACAGACTTGACAACCCAGGGATTATTTGCCATGCTTAATAACAACTAGCACATTGAGACACCCCCACAGCCAAAAACCCTGCAGTTCACCAATTGTAGCCATGTAAATATTGAGTAACAAAGGTATTTTAATTTTTTGTGATTTCCTTGATAGAACAGCCAGATGGCATTGACCATCATGCAAAGTTTATATCCAAAATGCTAAAAACCAATATCAAATCAGTCTTTGTAATAGCAGGGCTAGGGCTAGGTTGATGGCATGTGTTGGTGTAAAATTGTAGAAAAAAAAATGAGGATCAGATTCATTTTTGACGTCAACCAGTTTTTAGATAGTACTAATTATAATTTACAATATTATGGCATTTATTCCTCCGCCACTGTCCATTAAAACTGAATTTTACACTTAACAGACCCCCCAAATTTTTAAATACACCCTACCAGTGTGTTTTACAATAATGTCCCTTATGTTGAATTATTGCATAATGACAGTTTTTGTGTTAATGACCATAGACATTTTAAGTTAAATGTAACAGAATACTGAAAAGACATGATCCCACCAATAATGTTACAATACAGGCAATACAATAGAATAATTATAGTTCAACCTGGGATAATATACCTTGTCCAAACACTCCAAAAGTGATTTTTTTCTGAAAATTTCGCAACCTTTCTCTGATCGGCTGGTGTCATCATCAAATGGCACAGACATCCAGTTGAAATTAGCAGAATTTTCATGTTTCTAATTTTGAAAAACTTACCATAACTTTTTCAATCTGGACTGGACTTATATTTGAGCCTATTGTATTAGATCGTACCAGAATGCAAGCCTTTTAACATAACATTTTCCACTGTTTATTGCAATATATTGGACAGTTGAAAGAGACATTATGATTTCTAGTTTAATAGCTAGACCTTATTTGCGAAAGGGTTATTTGTGATAGTCAATTTGCATTCTTTCTAATGTAGTCAGCAAAACAAAATAGAAAACAAATACACATACCAACCAGGGAACACTACTCGAGCATCACAAACACTAAAAGCTGTATAATTTATATATATATATATACATATGTTTATACAAATCTCTAATACATACGTATACATAGTTTAGAAACATTACTGGCAATTTTTAAAATGTACACCTCCATATATACACAAAGTGAAGTGTTTAACATAATTTAACAATCAATCAATAAATACATAGCATTGAAGTTTTGCAATATTCCTGAACACGACGTATATACTTGTACAATTATGGTTACAACAGTTTCAAAACCATACATGAGTACATATTGAAACTACAAGTATATACACACAGAGCCTTATAAGTGAACATTCTGACTACAATGACACTTTATTCGCCGACGTCTAGATTATAATTCTTTATTCTACAAAAATAAAAGTGCTATAAACCACACAAATATCAACAACATGATTACTTGCATCAGATTTACTGTGTTAGCACAACCACATGAAAGAAACAAAAGGAAAAAGAAGAGAAGCAGGCCTGTTCCATTTTTGCGATCATCTCCCCGACTGGACTATGATCCCTCATTTTTGCCATTTGAGAGGTAATGTTTTTTCAATCAGAACAATCTTAAAGCCATCACGAATTAGGTTTGGAACGATCATCTAGGGAGATTCTGGTACTTCATGGATGCTTCCTGATATCTTAAACAGATTTTCAAACTAGACCCATGGATCATGAATGTTTTTTTTTTCCAATCAGGAGGTAGGTTTATGAACAGATCCTAGTAATGGATCAGCCCTTTATATAAGGAATATAAATTTTTCACCACACATATATTCGCCTGTGAAGAAGCCCCCTTCTAATTCCTTGACTTGTAGGACACTTCGCACACAATTTCTGAGCTATTACCCCATCAGCTTGAGCACTAGTCAACTCGTCCATAGTAGCTCCGACTTTCTCTGTAGGTGAAACTTCTGACTCCGCTGGCCCTTTACTTGCCTTGGGTTTGTCTGGTTTATTTTTGTGTACACCGTGTTTTGTCATTCTGAAAAATTTGCAAAATAAATGAGAGGTTGACCACAGCACGAGAAATCAACGAAACTAGCTATAAATCGATAATATAAATTTCAAAGCAAAAATCAAGATTTCTCGTAATGTAGTAAACACTCCCTGCTGAATTTCATGTGCGACTAGCAACATGAAACCCACAACTAAAGAATTCAACAGCGTGGTGCCCCATTTAAAAGCAAATCGGCAGGAGTTTATGCAGATAGTGTAGTTTCTCATGCACTCCAAATATAACTTGTCCTTGAACACGGCGTACGTGACTGGCAAAGAACTAGTACTAGGACATACTGTAAGCAGCGTTCTTTTATATCATAGAAAATACTGCCTCCAACTGAAGTGGTGTGCTACGTACCTCGCATCACCTACAACAATTAGTTTGTCACCCTGTTTTATGATCTAATTACCAATTCTGACACATGGTATTCTTATATACATGGCTACCCCTATGGCAGCCCTGGTGGCTTTTATTTATTGGAAATTTCACGGAATGATGGGCAAATCCGAATTTTTTAGTGTGATGTTCAACCTGAATCACCTCTGTATGCATGGGGTTCTTTACTATAATTAACTGTCACCTCAAGATATGGTGGAGGCTCGTAAAGTATTTGATAATCATAGGCGAGACCTATTCATTTAGCATTCGTATGGTTTGACCTATGAAACTTATATGGACCAATTAATTGTTGCACTTATGGACTCTTGTGACAATAACATTGAAAACACAGATGATGCACAGGACTTGAACCCTAATGAATGTGACACTAATGACACTAAAGTTACACATATTGTGAACACCAAGTGTTCGGGTATTGTTGTTCACCTTTCTGCCAAGATATTAATTACCCTCACAAAACCAAGGGTTACATAGCAGTTGAATCTACTCCCTTTCAATTTATTGGCCCTGATAGGGCCCAATTGATTGTGATTCTGTTGACCAATATCTGGACGTAGCTTGAATTGTTAGGCAGTCTGGTTTTCCTAATTACAAACAGACTAGGTTCCTCTTAAACTCGGGATTAAAAATTGAAGCTTGGAAGAAACACCTTGATGGTAAAAAGGACCAGAAACTGATCCACTATCTACAGTTTGGCTTTCCTCTTTCACTTACCTACTCGAACCTCCTCTGTAACCAGGATATCAAAACCCATCATTCACCCCTTCAATTTGAAGATGCAGTGTGGGCTTACTTGACCAAGGAGCGCTCACATGGAGCTATTTTGGGTCCTCTTAAAAACTTCAGGGGCCATCCCGAACATAGCTTGATCCACTGCTCTCCAGTTTCCCTCCATAGATGACATTGTGAAAGAAATATGTAGTCACGAGGATGACGTTGTCATCTCAAAGATTGATGTGGCCAGAGCTTTCTGTAATCTTTGCGTGGACCCAGCTGATGCTCTTAAATTAGGCATTACATGGAGCAATGACGTCTACATTGACGTCGCGGTTGTGTTCAGCTGGATCCACAGAAGTGCGTTGTTTCAGCATGTCAATGTCGCCGTCATGTTCATTATGGTCAATGCTGGAGTCAAAATGCTTGCCTACATAGATGACTATATCATTGTGTCTTCTAGAGCGTCTGGCAATGCCCATTTTTGACGTCTGACAAACAACCCCCCCCCCCCCCTGTCGTAAGCTCACCTGTCTGGGTATTCAGATTGACCTGGACAAAAATGAACTCAGTATTGACCCCAGAAAGCTTGAGGGCATATACAATGAATGTGTCACAACTTGTAGTAAGCGTCATTTATCCAGGAGGGCCTTTCAGTCCCTCCTGGGTAAACTGTTATATATCCATAAATGTGTTCCCCCAGCCCGCACCTTTATCAACAGGATGTTGGCCCTATTTAGACAGAACCCAGGTGCTAAGAAAATAACTTTAACAAAGGATTTCCATAGAGACCTCGCCTGGTTTTTGGTCTTTCTGCCCAGGTTTAATGGCATCACCTACACCCAAAACTTCCAATTCCCCAGGGTCATACTCTTCACATTGACGACGCCCTTACTGGTGTAGGAGGGGTCAGGAACAATGAGGTTTATGCCACCCCTCTCTTCAATGTTTATCAGAAAGAGTTGAAAATTGTACATCTCGAAATGCTGAATCTGGTCATAGCCCTCAAGCTTTGGGCCAAAAACTGGGTCCATTCAACGATGAAGTTTTATTGTGATAACTCAGCTGTAGTTCAAGTAGTCCAAACTCGCAGAACTAGGGATGATATGCTGGCATTATGCCTTAGAAATATTTGGCTGCTTTCAGCTACTTACGACATAACTGTTACTATTGACCACATTAGGGGCAAAGCAAATAACATAGCTGACCTCTTCTCTCGGATATATTCTGACAAACCTGTTGGCCAAAACCTCCTTAAGAACTTACAGGACTCTCATATCTGGAGGAAAATACCTATTCAATTCTTTAATCTTCACATTTCAATCTAATTTCAGGTTCTTCTTCAACTTCTGCTCCATTGTTGTTGCAAGCCTGCCATAGAATATCCCAGGCCTACAGACCTTCAACTTCTTCAGCTCATCACCTTCACTTCAAAACTTACCTTGCTTTCTTATTGTTCATGGACCTTCCCATTGACATTTCTGTCCACAATATCCTTACTTTCCTTGAATACCTTTACCAGAACCTTATTTCACCAAAGGTTTTATCCTCTTACTTGTCCGACATTCACTCAAAAGCCTCTATTTACAATTGGGACACTTCCTCCTTGTCACACCCAGCCATTCATCGGTTCATCAGAAGCATAAATATTAACTCCAAATTATCCCCTACCCCTCGGGGTGTTTTTGATATCCAAACTTTATATCACCTAACTTTGTCATGTGATATTCTCTCTGACCCCTTTCTTTTCAGGGCCATCTTCCTCACTGCATTTTTCGGGTTCCTGAGGATGTCACAGTTCTTCCAAATTTGATCTCTGTGTCCACTTTTTCAGGCAGGACATTATTATGACCCTTCGGGTGCCCACTTACTAATAAAATGGACAAAGACATTACAAAACCATAAATCACACCACTGGATCCAATTGCCCTCTCTGTCCAACCAATTCCTGTGCCCAGTCAGGGCCGTCAAATCCCTCCTAAGTTCTTGACCACTCCCACCCACCGCCCCTCTTTTTACCAACAATTTCCACCTTCATAACCAGGTGATTGATACTCATGTTAGAGATGCCTTGAAGAAAGTGTTGATGCACAGAAACATATCGCTCAATGGCCATGGTTTCCACACCTTCAGGTCAGGAGCCACCCTGGCCTTCGACAACGTCAAGACCAAGAACATTATGGCTCATGGACTATGGCGCAGCTCTGCCATCTGGTCATATCTGGAGAATGCTTCTCAGGCACCATCAATCATACCTACCACATTTACCAAGCTCATCCCTGCCTCTTTCTAGATGGGCTTGGGGCTTTTAAAACATTACAAAGTAATATTTCAAATCTATATTCTACCTTACATGTAAATAAAATTCCCAAACTACCATTCATGTTTACTTGTGTCGGGTTTGACCTTCATATGACCTTGAACTTTAACCTCTCTCCATGTACACTGCCTGTCACCAACCTTGACCACTGGGATTTGAACTCATCAGTCACAGGTCCCTGCATCGGCAACTGTACAATAATACTTTGTTTACTTAATTAAAGGAGCAGCTACCTGTCAAACAAATTCATTTTTAAAATCTAACTCAGCATATTACATTAAAAGGAATGTTCTTAGTGGCTCCGAATGTACATTGTTGTTGTTGTACAATCCAAATATGCCACATGAAAGAAATTTTCGTTACTCAAGTAAAATGAGAAAACAAACGTAGTGCTAGAATGCAGTTCTGAAATGTGTTACTGCAGGATTTACAATTCATTTAAATTTTTAGTGTTTGAAGTGTTATATACTTCTAACATAATACACTATTTGTGGTTGAAATGAATTTTGTTCATTAAATGTTGTGGATTAATGTTCTAGTTAGGTATTTCTGGAATACAAAATGTAGAGTAGGCATTCTTTCTGTGAGGCTTTTTCCCAAGAAACAATTTTTCCAGAAGGCATTTTTCCTTGATTCAAAATTCCCATTATATAAACTTAATGGTCTTCATCCCGTTGGGCTTCAGAGGCCATTAATTTTACATAATGGAGCGCCACTTGGCTATTATCTATATAAAAATAGGGTTCACAAGTTGACATTATGTTGAGTAAGTTTTGCATAATTTTATCAGATAATACTTTAATAAAATTTGTTTTAAATAAAAATGTGCACCAGTTTAATAGTTTAAGAGCCTTCATTATCACACAGAAAATATGTTTTTCCTATTAAATGAATTATCAAATGAAATAATATTTTTGCTTTATTTTCAATATTTCATGTCACAACTCAAATTATTTACTGTAAAAGTATTTGAAACCTGTATTAAATAGACATAATAAATTCAATTTACTTTACAGAAATACTGAAGTTCTTGATTCACGACCACAATGCGTTGTAGTTCAGACTGACCAGGTGAAGGTCACCATTGGCTATATCAGTCCCTTTTTTGTTAAAGTGGACTGGTGCTCCATCTAAATTGTTTATTCCCACAGAACAAGTAATTGGCATCACAAAGAGGTACAGAACCTTATCGGCATCAGGCAAACTAACTGAGGAACATCCATGTATCACAAAACACACTTTGCACTCTTTGTAGACTGATAATAATCCAAACCATTGTGGATCCTCCACAACGACAATCATGTTTCATAATGTTTACGTTTGGAAATCTTTTTCCTGGTCATCTTCAGTGCCTATCACAATGACTGTTACTGCACACGTAACAAGATTCATCTGAGAAGAGCACATTACCCACTGTTCAGATCTACAGTTGTCCTGGGAGCAAGTAAACCAAGTCATTTTACAAGGTACATACTCTCATAAGAACTGGGTCATATGGAGACTATCTCGGATTCACTTGATGTTTATGAGTCTGCGTTTGACATTCATTCAAGCCATTGCAGTCATATGGCTGTTGTGTGTTGCAGTTTGTTGCCTGTAGAAGTCCTAAGTGTGTGGGGTAATCCTCGCCAGTCCTTGTCCGTCTCTTCTCCTTGACATGGTAGTCTCAGTGTAAGGGTTATCACAACTGCTTACAATACTCTGACTAAATTCAAGTCTCCTACATACCTATCTCTGACTGAGTCTATTGTGTAGCAGTTGCACATCTCTGCAATGTCTGTATTGTGTAATGATTGAAACTAATGAAAGAGCACACAATTACCAACTTGGGAATTTTAAGAAAAATAAACTGTCACAGTGATGATATGTGGAGAAAATAATTCAGACTTTGTTCGGACATGTTTAACTGTTTGAAAGTATGTAATTATTAGTTATATTGACTAAAGGACGAGATCACGTTTTGAGCCAAGAGGATTCACAGTATGGTATTGATCAAATACCTTTTAAATTATTCCAGTTTATGTCAAAGACACATAAAACTTGGGCCAAATTGATTTTAAAAGATTATGACATCTGCCCATCTTTTTTTTCTCTTGTCAAAATCTTACCAAATTAAGTAGTAGTAGTAGTAGTAGTGGTAGTAGTAGCAGTAGTAGTAGTGGTGGTGGTGGTGGCGGTAGTAGTAGTAGTGGTGGTGGTGGTAGTAATGGTAGATGGTAGTAGTGGTAGTGGTAGTAGCAGTAGTAGTAGTAATGGTGGTGGCGGTAGTAGTAGTTGTGGTGGTGGTGGTAGTAGTGGTAGATGGTAGTAGTGGTAGTAGCAGTAGTGGTGGTGGTAGTGGTGGTAGTAGTAGTAGTAGTCTGATGGGGAGAAGGACTATGATGGTGGATAGACTAACCTAAATAGGTAGGTTTTCAACTGTTGTCTCAATCCATATATGTTATCATGAGTTGTGAAGGCCTAAGAGAGTTTGTTCCATTCTGTGGGAGCAGCAACTGCTAATCTACACATCCCATGTGTTTATTTTGTCTGGTTGAGGAAATTGAGAGGCAGTTGCCCCATGTAGGGTCACTACGCTTACTTAAAGAGGACAGATATGGGGGTTGACTGAAATTTATTGCCTTGTAGGTAATGAGGTTGCATTGAAACAGTATATGGTACTGAATGGAGAGCCAGTGTAGTCTGTGTGGAAAAGGTGTCACATGACACTATGTGGCATAAAGTGTTTAACCAGTGTCTAACCAGTGTCAGAAATACACGTAAATATTAGTTGGTGTCATACCACATATATACATGTATGTTAAAGCATAACAGATTTACCACATAAACTATGGTGGACAGGAAAGGCCCCAAGCCCATTGTGAGGTGAATACTTTTTCAAATGTATTTATTTATTTGGGGTTTTATGTCGCTTTCAACACTGTACAGGTCATATCATGATGTGTAGTTGGGACGGCAGAGGAACCCAGTACATACAGTTGGTCATGGTTCTGTACTGTAAAACTGCTGATGAACGGCAAGCAACTACCAGCTTTCCCACTTGAGGTCATGCCGGGAACAGAACCCTGATCTCACAGGTGGGATTTTGAAATGTATTGATGTAACTAATGTTCAGGCTGCTTTTGCTTTGCTTTTTAATATACACATGAATAACAGAAGAGGACCACCCCATAAGATTTGAGATTGTCCAGAGGCACATTGTGGTTTGCTACACAAGAGACCCCAGACCTCCAGAATGAATGGAACCCACGTTCAGCAGGATTTAGTTTAATTGAAAGGAGTCTGAATAGGGTAGAACTTATCATGGGGGAGGTTAGGATAATGTGGCCTGAGGGTTTCTCTTAAAAGGAAAAGAAGGATGTTGTACCATACAATGTGTTTGAACCTTGCATAGCTTTGGCCCACTTGATGAAAATATGGGCTCCCACAGAGCTAAGTATGAGTTACCTTTAAGAAGGTGACATGTCGGATCAACGGAAAATGAGACAGGGGCAAAATTGGTAAACCGGTTTAGTGCAAGCATGCAAGTACGAGTAAAGCTTTGTATACAGTGGCAAGTGTGAGCTAGGCATTTATGAGGTTAGTAAGGTAAGAGATGCTGAAATAAACTTTAAAAGAAGGAGAGTGGTGGGCATTTATGGAAACTGATTTTATAAGAGGGAGCAATTGGCCGTGGTGCAAAGAAAAAGATGGAATATCATTTAGTTTGAAGAAATGGGAAGTGGCAGACACATGGGTCTAGAGAATATAGACTGTGCTGCTTTTGGAGGCTAAAAGTTTTAAAAAGCTAGGATGGAGTTTAGATGGGAGAAGGGAATATGGTGATGGACAGAATAAGTAGGAAATAATCTGGTCTGAGAGCTTTGTACATTCTATGATGAACTTGCTTCACCAGCTGATGAACCTCTAAAACGATAAAATATCATTACTCTGAGATATAAACACTCTTCAAAGTTGAGAGTGTTGGTGTCATTACTGAATTCTCTCAGTGGTTTTTGAAGCACTTAAAATTAGATATTCAGATTTAGGTCAAACAACTAGATAGAAGCCAATGAAGTAAAAAGGTTGTTCAGAGCAACAGACACAGCAGGGACCTCGTTTATCATGGAAGGACCACATTTAAAAGTAGCCCCAACTGTTTGAGACTTACTTTACATTCTCAGTTGCATAACGTAAAGGTAAAGAAAATAAGGTAAAGAAGATTGATGTAAATAAATTTTTACTGGACACGTTTCTTTAAAACTGCACACACAAGCACCAAGAAATGTTAATGGATATAGATCAAGAAAAGTGAGAAACTGGTCCATTTGTCATTTGAAACACGAAAACATTCATTTGATATATTTTTATCGGTATATTTTATTTCCTTCATGTTCATGGTCAGAGAATGATTTTAATTCATACAAACATGTCTCTTTCATAATGCAATACGTCCGTTTATCATTTTTCATACACCATTGTCTTAAACTGAAATACCAGGCCATCCCTGCTGCCCTTTGTTTCCCTTATCACCTGGGGGGCCAGTGTAGCCTGTATCACCAGTCTTTCCTTTTTCAGATGGCCCTGTGTAGCCTCTAGATCCCCTTGGACCACGTAGTCCAAATACACCTTCTGAACCTTTTACCCCTGGTTGACCATAAATCCTTGGGCACCTCTTTGTCCAGGTGGATCAGTAGCACCTTGGTCTCCATCTGGACCACGAATACCCTTTTGCCCTCGACTACCTGCAAAACCTTTCGCACCATCAGCACCAGTACTTCCAGTATTGCCAGTAATTCCTTTCTCTCCTTGTCTTCCCTTTATACCTTTTGGACCAATATCACCCCTAGTACCTTTGCTACCTTGGTCTCCTGTTACTCCAGTTGCACCCATAGCACCTCTAGCACCTTGAATTCCAGGAGAACCTCTATTTCCAGTCAAGCCATCATCACCCTTTGGTCCTCGTGTACCTTCAGTTCCAGATACTCCCTGTTTGCCTTTGTTACCAATATGGCTAGTATCTCCAACTTTGCCTGTTGCACCTGGTTGATCAAGTGGTCCAGATTTTCCTGTTGCCCCATTATGACCTCTTGGACCAGGAGGGCCAGGTTCACCACTTGCAGTCACTCCTAAAAGCAAATATATTGGTATTGAAAAAAAATATTCTCTTCAATAATTAATACTGAGTCAAAGTATAGCTTTAAATCTCATTTAACATATATTGTTATACTGGAACAGACCCTCAACATTGCCACTTGTGAATTTCAAACTCATACCAACGTGACTGCCTGTGATTACATGCTAAACTTGTTAATCACTAGATCACTGAGGACCATTTTTACTATTTGTTGGAAGCTTGTAACCATATTGCTATCACATACATCATCAGACGTATAGCCAACTTCATACAGTATAAACCTTATCAATTCTAATACAGTTATATTTTTATTTTATTAATCATAACAATGTATTTACGATTAGTTTGTAAACCATTGAATCTGCAATAAAAATAACTTAGGTCATATAATAAAATACAGTTTCATGTTCTCACTGCTGGAACAGTGAAGCCAAAATATCAAAGAAAGGACATATCTTACCAGTGTCTCTACAAATCCACAACACTGAAAAAATACGACCTGTCAATTCATGAAATCATAACATTACTGGCAAAATTGCACAAATTTAACTGGAATATGACATACCTGATACAAATTTGTTCACCTCTAGCCATTCTGTTTTCAGGGTTTTTATTCCTAAAACTAATGACTGTACCTTGTCATTACAATTCACAGTTCGACATTCAAATGTTCCTTGACCCCCAACAAATACAACCAGTGAAAGGGACATTGTCAAAAATATATGAATATCCATTTTGTTTGATAGTAGATTACTGAATAAGATGAATATTGTACAGATTGTCTGTCTTTTTTCCCAAAGAAATAACATTTGGAACTGTGCCAATCCTATATATGGAATCACCACCTTCCTGCTATACGCATATGCACCTTTCAATAGTATAGCAAGTCCACAGTGTATATTTTCAAAATGTTAGTTATAATTATGTTATAATAAAACCATTTGATTATTTGATATACAATCAATTAATTTTCATGTATTTATTTATTACTGAATCATGGATTTAGTTTCAAAACTGTTTCTGATTTTATATTTTCAAAAAGTTTTCGTTATTTTGCAATGGTACATACTTGTTGAAATTCTTTAATAAACAAAGACATTGTTTTGTCTGAATAATGTGGGCTCAAATTGAATGAAAAATTTAAATTGCTAATTGGAATAATTAATTCTGTAGTGTAAAAAGTACAAATAGGCTAGCACTTTAATGAACGAAAAGCACTATTTTTACATTGACTCTGCTGAAGCATTGTATCCTTAAGGATGTGAAGTATGTGATAGTGGGTAAAGGGTTTTTGTGTAATCTAATTTTTAAATTTTAATATGGCAGTTTACACTTGGCTTAACATTGCTCTGGCATGAGAGAATCTATTATTAATGTGAATAAAATGTAAAAACGAAAGTAGTAGTAATTCTTTAAATCACTGGATTCTGGAAATGTGATCCTAGCTGTTAGATTTTGTGCCACAGTAGTTTTAAGCATTTTTTTTCAAATCAGGAATGGATGAATCAACAATGTGCTAGAATTGAAGGATATGTTTCAATTGGAATAGCTTCAGCTAATTCAATGCAAAGTATATATGTATATTAAATATTTTTACCAGACATAAGTCATGCAGGGAAAAGGGGACCAAGAGGGCCACCTGGTTATCCTGGTTTGCCTGGCATCAAGGGAGACAGAGGACCAACTGGTGATACTGGCTATACTGGCAGTCTCGGACCCATTGGTCAGCAAGGTGATACTGGGGCAACTGGAGTTTCTGGACAAACTGGATCGTATGGAGCCACTGGTGGCACGGGCCTGCCAGGGATTAAAGGACAAAAAGGCTACAAAGGTGTTACTGGGGACATTGGTATGAAGGGACCAATAGGTTTACAATGTTTGGTGGGGCTATTTGGAACAATAGGAGAAAAAGGAAAAGGTCAAAAAGGAGATCCAGGTGAGAAGGGAATGAAAGGGAGGGTCGGGACTGAAGGTGATAAGGGTGATATGGGATCAACTGGGTACACAGGCGACATAGGTAGTCCTGTAAAATTACCTGGAGTGAAAGGTCCTGGAGGTGTAAAAGGAGACCTTGGCTATGAAGGTCCAAAGGGGGAAAAAGGTTCTCCTGGAGGAACTGGTCCCAGGGGTTATAGAGGTTATACTGGATATACAGGAATAAGGGGAGCCACCGGACCCACTGGGGCAACAGGAATCAGGGGACCTACAGGAGCAAAGGGGGATATAGGTCCACCAGGAGAAAGGGGGTGTTCAGGAAATCATAAAGGAATTCCATGCATTTTGTAATTCATCACAAAATAATGCGAGTGTCTTTTATTTAAAATATTTGTTGACGGAAGTACAGTTTATCTATGGAAAAAAATATTGTCAATTTTTTGGAGTTTTTTAAGAATAATACACTCGACAAATGCAATTAAGATTCCCCACCAATAAACCAACTTTATGCGTTGTAAACCTTTTAATGTAGAACATTTTTTTTTTTTTTTTTTTTTAAGTTGACCATGTTAACCCAAATTGTAAAAATTGTATGGTATATGAACATTTATCCATGAAATATTATTCACAAAAACCAGTAGCACACTATATTGAACATGTTTTAATTAACAACAATAAAATAATAACTCCTAGAAATGTTTTTTTCTGTATTGAAAGTGCTTAAAAACACCTTTCACACTACTGCGGTTATAGGCACCCTTGTCCTTCAACTAGCACCTCATGTCCATATGCAAACTTGTGACACACCATACCATTCCTTGAGCGTCCCACAGAAGTTTTGAAATGTTCAAAATTTCTACTTCTAAAGCCCGAATAGTCAGTAACAGTCAATCACCGTCTCTTGTCGCCCTACCACCGTGTCAGTATTCCGTCCCCGTCCCTCCATTTCAGTGACTTCCTCAGATACATTTTTCATACTGTAATTGAAGATGAAATAAGATATGACTCGCAGGGCCTTGGATGGGATATGGTGTGTAACTGTCAGTAACAGCAGCATGAGAGTAGTACAAATGTCTGTCAACGAGACACAACCTCCATTTACCTCCACTCACCTTATATATCGGACATCAGACAAATGACTGATACAGAAACAAGAATTAGTCACCACCTTCAAATGGTGTGGTATTGCTGTCCTGTCCATTACTGCAACTAATAGTCGCATACCTTGCACCTTTTTGTTTATAGCATATATTAACCACAGACACCACCCTGACACCACAGTAACCATACTGTGGGTACATAAAATCTTGAAAGATACAAGACATCCTGGGAGATGGTTCCACTACCGAGTAAAATTTCTAGCGGCGGGGTATAACACCTGCAGTGTGAAAGGGGTATAATAAGCCTATTATAGGGCCGGGTAACTGTTGTCTTCTTTTAAAACTCTTTTATGTATCTTACATATCACAATAATAATAATAATAACAATCATTGAGTTAGTGAGCATGTTTACAAAAATTTCTGTGATGGTCATTCTGGGTAGATTACTAAAAATAAATGACTACTGCTATATTTTAGAAAAAAAACATTATAGATGCAACATTATTGTGATGATGAAAAATTACAAATGCAACTACTTGGTGAAATATATTTTTAACATCTTTATGTAAGTTTTATTTCATATATTGAAATGGGCAACTAAACGCCTTGCATATAACCTTGTTTGTTTCCTTCAACCCCAAAGGGAAGGGGTGTTGTATTTTGGTCTGCCTATCTGTTTATTCTTCTGCAAAACTAAAAACTATGCATCAGATGGCGGTCATATTTTGACACAGGGTGGGCTCAGTCCTTCCCAAAGATAATCTTGTTCTAAATGGAGTCTCCTATTTTTAACAAATATTTCACACTTAGACTTCAAAGAAAATTTGACAGAAGACGATGTACAAAAGACAAGGACCGTGGGTAACGGGGTCATTAAGCCAAAACCAATTAAAGAGGGAGAAATGCGCAGACAAGCTAATGATTATAGTGAGAGCCTCTTTTTTAAATTTTGAACAACTCTGTGGCTGGATTCATTTTGTGTTTTCAAGCACTACTCACAGGAGAGAGTTTGTTAATTTTCAGATACTGCCTGTTGGTCTTGTTTGCATAACAACAGTAGCAAATCTGAAAGAGGGGGCATAGACTCTATTCTATTCTATTTCTATTTTTGAACTTTTATATTGCTTAATCTAGGCCAAGGCAGACTCTAAGGCGCAACATCAAGTACAATACAGTAGTCATCATTTCATAGACATACAACACCAGGGAGACACCAGAGAGTTTACATGCTAAGGTGGGAAAGCCTTATCAAAGAGATAAATTTTTTGCTTTTTCCTGAAACAGACAAGAGTTTGGGCAGAACGAATGTCATCAGGCAAATCAAATAGAAAACGTAAATAGCTTGGTTTATTTTATTTATTTGGGGTTTTACGTCGCTTTCAACACTGTACAGGTCATATCATGATGGGTAGTTGGAAGGGCAGAGGAAACCAGTACATACAGTTCGCTAGGGTTCTGTACTGTAAATTGCCGACCAATGGCAAGCAACTACCAGCTTTCCCACTTGAGTCTATGCTGGGGATCGAACCCCGGCCTCAGAGGTGGGAGGCGAGAGTGTTACCACTCTGCCACCGTGGCCCCCTATAAATAGCTTGGGTGACCACTGTAAAGAAAAGTATAAACCAAAATGGCAGTTTTTAAAATACACCAGCTTGTGCATGTTGAGAAACTGGACAGACTTCTGAAAAGAATGTTCTGGTAGTCCAGACGACTGCTCACCAAGGCATTTGACGCCAAGAAAGCAGCCTCGTCCATCAGGTACTGTCTGATCCACCTGAGATCATGCATTTGAATGAAGCAAGTGACCTTTGACATGAAGGTTTTTCTCACTCTATTTCAAGAATCAGCAGTAAAATAATAATTTATAGGTATTCAGAGATTCTTCCCATTAGTTAGATGGCAGCCAGTGTGCAGAAAGATTTAATCTTAATACAAGTTGTCAGTTGAATTTTTAAAGTGGTAATAGTGGTATGACAAGTTTGTACAGTTTAACCCATTACAAAAAAATGTCCAGTGTTATCACTTAATGCTGTACTGACAGTCATGTGTTGAGTGAAACATGGGTTTCCTTAATAAAAATCTCTACCTCTCATGACTATACAAAGTGTATTACTTTATGGATAATGGTCAAGTAGTGCTCCATTATGTAACATAATGGAAGTGCTACGAGGCAATTAGCTATTATACACCCTCTGAATTGAAACCAATTTATTAATTCAATAATTTAACACTTTTACCAAATGATCAACTCACTTTTACCAAATGAGCCAATCTTTGCAATGTTTCCATTGGTGTGCATACCTTATGTGGCTTTCACCAAATTAGTTCTGTTGTTTTTATGTCAATACACAATCAACATTGTTTCACTATGTGGATCTCTGGTTTTCCTTTTTGGGAAAATATAAGTTTGGATAAAGCTGAAAAGTTTGAGTATAATCTGACTGCCACAAAGTTTAACCATGGATAATGATAATCGACAAAATATGCATTAGTGACTTACAGGAAGCACTTTCCCAAAAAAATTAGATTGATCATATAACAATGTTCATGCTGTAGATAATTTGTTGTGGTGAGTGTTTCATGTTACTATAAGGATTGATCTGTGCTTATTTTAAGACAGTAAGCTATTATTTTTGTGTTTCATGCATTGAAAGTAATAGAAACTGGAGAATTACTGACTTGTTTTATTTTGTGTTGAAGTTTTGGGGTTTTGTCTCTTAATTTTGAATCAGTGGCCACAGTGGCAGAGTGGTAACACTCTCGCCTCCCACCTCTGATGCCAGGGTTCGGTTCACAGCTCTACCTCAAGTGGGAAGGCCGGGTAGTTGCTTGCCGTTGGTTGGCAGTTTACAGTACAGAACCTTGACCAACTGTATGTACTGGTTTCCACTGCCCTTCCAACTACCTGTTGTGATATGACCTGTACAGTGTTAAAAGCGCGTAAAACACAAATCAATAAAAAAACAAAAATTTTGAATCAAGAAAAATGCCTCCTGGAAAGATTTTCTCCTAGAAAAAATTCTCGTAGATAAAATGCCTATTCCACATTTTGTATTCCAGAAATACTTCCTATGAAGATTAATCCACAACATTTAAGAACAAATTTATTTCAACCACAAACACTATATCATAATAGAGGTATATATATAAAAACCTGTAATAAGGTAAATTAAAATCTATGTTTTGAACTTAAAACATTTTAAATTAAATCAAATTTAAATCTAGCAGCAATGCATTTCAGTACTGCATTATAGCACCATGTTTTTTTCTCATTTTACTTAAATTAAAAACTTCTTTCATGAGCCATAATTTGGATTGTACATCAACAACAAAAAGCCACTAAAAACACTCCTTTTACTATAGTATGTTGAATTGCATTTTAACAATGAGTTTGTTTGAAAGGTAGCTGCTCCTTTGATTAAGTACACAGAAGATAATTGTAAAGTCAGATTGTAAAAAAAAATGCAAATAATTAAAAATATCTAACTTTATGAATTAAATCGTTTGTTTTGCACTTGTCAGGAAGTATTTTTTCAAGGTACTAGCTTTCCATGATGTATTTTTCTATGCACTCTGAATGCCATGAAGAATAAAAAAGACTTTGTAAATGTACCCACTGAACTATAAAATATGAAAGAAGTTGTGAAAACATTTCAATATTGAATGCATTGTGCTGAGGATGACTGGCAAATACCCTTTTGTTCTTGGCAAACTACTCATAGAATAAAACCACATTCCAATGTTAGAAAATAATGTAGTGTTAACTCTCCATTTTTATGCAAAAATAATGGAGAGTTAACACAATAGAAGGGTAACAAGTCTGGGTTTTATACTGACAAATATATAAATATATAAAAGTTATCAAACTGTGGCCATATTCACACAATGGATTAAGCTAAGCTAAAAATTAGCTAAACTTTTACTGCAAAATACCTTAGCTAATCTTTAGATAAAATCAGTATTCACAAAACTGAGCTAATTTTTGGATTAAGTGCAGTAGAGTTATGTATTATGTATTTGCGAATACAGCCCCTGCTTTTTTTGCTGATTTTTTTATGATTTTGACAAGTAAAACCTTTCAATAAGACTGGTCAGTTATGCACTTGGATACAGTACAACATGGCACCTCATCAAAGAGATTAAAATAAATTCTGAATCCCTGGAGCAAAAACAGCATAAGGAAATATTAATCTGTTCAACAGGCATAAATAAGTCACAAACCTTTCGACGTTTTATCACAAGCTTACAGACTATCTTTGACAAACACAAATACAAAAACAAGAGTAAACTGCACGTCATGCCTGTTGTACCTCATTCACACCTTCCCTATAACTTGCTCCGACATATCCCATTTCCAAGTGGCTTTTAAAATCTAACACAGTCTCACCTTGAGAAAAAACATAGCAACATCATTTGCTTATAAAGCTAAGAACCAAGACAAATGGTAACCCTAATTTTTCAAACCTTAAAAAAGTTGGGCCATAACAATTTATAATTTTCCATGGATCTGGTCATTTAGTCATAATAAGAGGAATAGTGAATAATTTTTCTGCTGTTAAGTTCATCTGATTAAACAACCTTACGCCAACCCAAAAAATGTTTTAATGTGGCTTATAATCCCCATACACATGAGAGCACGCTCAATTGTTTCACTGAATGAGTGCCCAGATAAGACTCAGGATTTAGAAAAAATAAACTATGACACAGTAATCATAGTAGACTATCCTACAACTTGGGACTGAGGTAACCATTTGGAAAATATTAAAACAGATTTGAATAACAGAATGGAGGCTCACACTCGATGGGTTTGTGCCAGGGACGTTCACAATCAACAAAATAAGTTGCACAAGCTAGACGATTTTACTTCTGAACACATAATATTTGAGGCCAGCATACAGGCAAACTCGTAATACTGGAACAAGTTCAAGTCATTGCATGTTACTGTAATAAATGATAATAATAATGGCGAGTAAGTAAGTAAGCACGTTAACAGAAATTTCTGTGATAGTCACTCTGCACTGATCAATAAAATTAGGTAACTACTGATATATTCTACTACCATATTTTAGATAAATAAGTCTAACTATGTTGTCATAAGAAGTACAAATGTAATTGCTTGGTGGAATATGTTTTAAATATCTTTCATGCCTTTTGCATGAGTTTTCTTTTGTATATTGAAAAGGGAAACTAAACTCCATGTATATGACCCCGTTTAAAAGGCCCCTGAATGAAAGGGATGATGATATTGTAATTGGGTTTGTCTATCTGTTTTTCCATGCTCGTATATTCAAAAACGAAACATTGCATCTGAGCCTGGCTCTTATCATACAGAGTATGGTCCATTTCCCAAACCTTCCTCTCCCAAAGACGGTAACAGATGAATTGAGTTAATAATTTTCATTATTCATTTTCACAACCATTGTAAAGACAGTGTTACTGATATATATTATAATATTATATAGCATTATTATATACACTCTGTCCTCCATAACGTGAGCACCATTAGGTACAAAAACATACCCACAAGTCAACAACATATGGCAATGATTCCAATACTACCCGGGCAATAATTCGAGGCAGCAACCAAAGTTACAGCCCGAATTGGCCAAATGTTATATAGCATATCTACGAATTTGTTATAAAACGCCAGATACCCTGTTGATGGTGACTGAGTAGGGCAGTTTGCAACCAAGTAATACTGAAATATATGATGAAGTAAAATAAGGTTTCAGTAATAAAAGTTGCATGGCTCAAAGTGTAAGTTAGCATTATGAATGATATATACCTTTTTAATAAGTAGCATTGATAAGAAATAGCTGCCAAAACCCAAACTAAAGGTACAAGTGAAGGCGAAATGTGCGAGAAAAGTCAGAGGAAGGGAGTCCTTAATATATTTCCCAACAGCACTGGAAGCCCAAGTGCCATGCTACATTATGTTTCCTAATTGCACGCAAAGGGTCTTTTTGACGCAGGAAGAGCTTCTAACACAGCCTGCAACAGATACAAGGGAGAAGCCGCTAGATCTGGGATCAAAATAGTTCGAACCCACATTTGAGGGTATGTTAATTCTCATATTCTACTTGCTGGCCTTGTTTGCATAACGACAGAGGCAGTCTTTAAAGGGGGCATAGAAGAAGCATTCATTCCCCTCTATCAGGAGATGAAACCTTTGTCATAGAGATTTTTTCTCATCCTCTCCTGCAGTTTTCATGAACAATAAACTTGTATAAAGATTCACATAAGTTAGGTACAAGCCAATGGGGAACAAGATTAAATGTTAATACAGGTTTGTCAGTTGACTTTTTAAAGTAATAACAATAAAAGTTTGAAGTACCTTCACCATTTGCTTGTCAATTACACCTTCTCGTGTTTAAATAATTATGTTAACTATTCCAGTGTTGCTGGTCATTGTACTGAGTAAAGTGCAACATGGCACCGTACCTCAAAGCTTAAAATAAATTCTGAATCCCAAGAACAAAAGTAATACAAAGAAATATTAATCTGCTTGTTCAACAGATATAAATAGGTGACAAAGCTATCCATGTTTTATCAGAAGCTTACAGATTAACTTTGACAAACACAAATAAAACCACGATAAACAACATGTCCGTCCTGTTATATATCATTCACACTTTTCCTATAAGTCATTCTGACGTAACTGCATTTTGAAATGGCCCTTTAATGTCCAACACAGTCTGTTTTTGAAAAAAAAAAAATATGGAAACTCGCTAAGCTTAGAACCAAGACAGGGGCCAATTTCACAAAGGGACTTAAGTCCAGATTTAGACTTAAATTTAAGACTTTGATTTTAAATTTTGACAAAAGAATGTTAAGTCTGCGGATTTCACAAAGCAGCTAAGTCCATGAAATTGCCAAGTCAGTGGACTTAACTTTAAGTCTGGGAGGAAGTGGGCTTACATTTTGTAAAGAGGACTTAAATATGGCCACCATAAACTTTTCTCCACTTCAAAATTTGAAATGGCTGTAAATAAAGTATAATTACACAGAACATCTCACTAAAGTGGTCTTTGGGAAGTTTATATGTGGCAACAAGGTTTTCCATGTCAAAACAGCCCTTATCCTTAGATAAAATACATTAAATGAAGGATATATGGGACCAATATTTTATTTTGAATAGATATAAAAGGTCACATGACACAGAAAACCACTGTGGTTATTTGATAAGCTTGGACTTAGCTAAGTCACTTTTGTGAAATCCATTTTAAGTCCCAGACCTAGCTAAGACCAAAGTCTTAGATTTAAGTCCCTGACTTAGCCAATAAAGGGACTTAGTTTAAGTCATTTAGTGAAATCGGCCCAAGATGTCATCCCAAATGTTTCAAAACCTTTATAAAATGGCCACAACAATGTATAATTTTCCAAAAACCCCATGAACTAGTCATAGGAAGAGGAACAAAGAATGATCATTCCATTCTTAAGACAAATTGATTGAACAATTTTAACCCATCCCAAGTAATGTTACAGACAGTATATTTTATACATGGTATGACCAATGTTACTGGGTCGTGTATTTGATGCGGCTAAAAGTTTTTTGTTTTTTTTATTCATTTTTTTGTATAGGTGTGTTACAAAGTATTTCTCGATTACAAAATTATATAACAACAACATACTTCAGTACTAATACAACTACATCTTTACAGCAAGACAGATACATTCATTTTTTGTACAGATGTGTTACAAGGAAGATTTTTAATTCTCAGTAACAAAATAAGATGACAAATTATTTTTGTACAAATACAACTACATCATCTACAGCAAGAGATTTTTAAAAAAATACATACATAGTTTTAATCTGACTCACTGCACTGACTGAACATTTACCACCCCAACACATCAATTTCTTAAGAACAAGTAAAATTACAATTTTTCTACTAAAATACCAAATTTATCATTAAAAACCTTGTCCTGACCTTGACTGATATAAGAAAACTTGTCAATAGATAAAAAAATTTTCAACATTATTTGAAAGTAATCCCATGAAAGACTTTTATTATTTAATTTACATGTATGTATAAAATATTTTCCATACAGTAATATCAAATTTATTGCATAGAAATACATTTTGTCTGGGTTTTGGCAGCCTAAAAGAATATCCAAAGTTGCAAAGTTAACTGCAACTAAAACATGTTATTCACCCATATTTCAATTTTGTCCCAGAATTTTTTAACTGTATCACAGTAGTAGAAATAATGTTCTACATTGTCTGTCATATCTCTATACATGCTGAAGAATCTTTAACACCCCACAAGAATAATTTACAATTACAGTTGAAAATCCTATGCAGTATTTTGTATTGTAAACTTATTAAATTTGTATTCTTGACAATTTTGGTTGGAAGCAAATAAATATTTTTCCAGTTAAGCTGTTCCAAAAAGGGGTAATACTCAATCCATTTATTCTGGCTGGTTGGAATTCGATATAATTCTTTGACAAGCTGGCAATACACCTGTTGACTTGTTACTTTTTGTACATTCTTTAAACACAAGTTTTGAATTTTATTATCTTTTTCTGTTAACCCTGATATAATTTTTGTTTTTGTTAAGACTGATTTTATGGAACTAACAATTTGGTAGTATTTTAAATATGGAATTCTTAACCTGAATTTATTTTCGATTTCTGTTCTAGAAATAAAAACTCCATCACTGTTTATAATGTCCTTAACTAACTCTACACCTGCTTGTTTCCAATCAAGATATTCATTACATATATGTGACTCTCCAATTTGAAAAGTGTCATTATTGAATAATGGTTCCTGAAGTATTTCTTTGAGGCTCACCGGTCTGACTGAGATAAAATCAAACCAAACCTGCAGTAAATCTTTATAAAAATTACTTTTGGGGTAAGATTCTACAGTAGAAAAATACAATTTATTAACTAACAGTTCCTTTTTTATACCCATCATGTAGTATGATAAGGTTTTCCATTTTGCATTTATGCTATTTGTCAGTCTTTTTATCCACATAATCTTTGTCGTTTTAAAAACATCAAACACTGACACCATTTTCAAACCACCCAGATCTATTGGTTGAATCAAAGTATCTTTAGCTATTAATGGATGTCCTTTATTCCAAAGAAAATCAAGCATCAGTTTATCAATATCATCAACAACATTTTTATCAATATGCAAAATTGAAGCTAATATATTAATATGTGGCATAACCAAAGATTTAAGGATAGTTATTTTTCCCCTTAAAGTTAATGTTCTAGCCTGCCAAGTATTTAATATACCTTTAATTATTTTCATTTTTTTCTTTATATTTAAATGTTTGGTTTCCTCAGAGTCAAGTGAGAAGTGGGCTCCCAAAGTTTTGAAGGTATTCTGGGTCCAGCTAATACCAAGTTGTTCATCTTCATATAGGTTACCATCATTTTGTACAATAATACCTATTGTTTTTGATTTGTTAAGCTTTAGTCCAGCATATCTATAGAATTCTTTAAAAACCTGAATTGCTTCATATACAGAGAAATTGGCTCTCAAAAATAATGTCATGTCATCAGCAAGTTGACATAGCTGAATACATATATTTTTCACTACAATTCATTTAGTGTTGACCAAGCTACGCAAAATTGTTGCAACAATTTCGGCTGGTAGCAGAAATAGAAGTGCACTAAGGGGACAGCCCTGTCTGATCCCTCTGGATATTTTTAAAAATTCTGATTGGTGACCATTATTGGTGATACAGCTCTCAATATCATAATAAAGAGTAGATATCCATTTTTGAAAAATTTCACCAAAACCAAATCAAACAGGCATATAGAAAATATTCCAGTTTATTTTATCAAAGGCCTTTTCAAAAACAGCCAGTAATATAATACATGGGTTTTTACTTAACTTACAGAAGTCAATCATATCGGCAATGAGCCGAATATTCTCACCATAAAAGCGACTTTCCATGTAACCAATTTGGTCTGGATTTATAATCTTGTCAATCTGTCATTGGCTGAGGGTGTATTTCCTCAAAAATTCAAGAAGGCAGTTGTCACTCCTCTCATTAAGAAAGCATCACTTCCAAATGAGGATTTGCAAAATTATCGACCGGTATCAGGACTATGTTTCATGTCAAAATTGGTGGAGCGTGTAGTTGTTAAACAGCTCATGCAACATATCAACAGTAACAATCTTGATAATCCTAGGCAATCTGCATACAAAAGTGGTCACTCCACAGAAACCGCCCTGCTGCTTATCAAAAATGAGATCCATCTCTCACTATCACGGGGCGAGCCTACTGCATTGGTCTTACTGGATCTGTCAGCTGCGTTCGACACAATTGACCACCCGACTCTTCTTAATTGTCTTAAATCATGGTTTGGTGTGTCTGGCACAGCCTTGAAGTGGTTCACGTCCTATCTCAGCCACCGTTTCCAGGCAATTAAAATTGGGTCAACCCTCTCTGATTTGCATGAGCTGTTGTTTGGAGTACCACAAGACTCCGTCCTTGGTCCTCTGCTGTTCTCCTTATACACCACTCCTTTGAGTAAGGTTATTGGAACGCATCCTGACATCAAATACCACTTTTATGCAGACGACACGCAGTTGTTTATTCATATCTCTCACAAAAATGCAGCCCTGGCTTTTAACAAACTGAATTCTTGTCTTCTGGATGTTCAAAAATGGATGTCGTCAAGTATGCTCAAACTAAATCCTGACAAAACAGAGTTTATCATCTTTGGATCCCATGCACAACTCAAGAAATTAGATCCCTATCTCCCAGTTAAGATATTTGGTAATTTCATGCATCCTGCAGTTGTTGTTAAGAACCTTGGTGTCTGGTTTGATGCTAATTTTTCCTTTGCTAACCATGTCCGCAATATTTGTAAGACATGCTTCATTCAAATTCGTGATCTCAGGCGGGTTAGAAAGCACTTGACTGATGAGGCTGCTATCCTGGCAGCTAATGCCTTGGTGAGCAGTCACCTTGATTACTGCAACTCTCTCTTCAGGAGTCTGTCCAGTCTCAATATGCGTAAACTACAGTGTATTCAAAATACACTTGCCAGGATTGTCACAAACTGTAACAAATACACGCGGGCATCTTCTATTCTCAAACGACTCCATTGGCTCCCAGTTGAATCTCGCTGTATCTTCAAAACTGCCACTCTAGTTTATAAGTTTCTTCACAGTGGTCATCCCAGTTACTTTGGTCCTCTTCTGCCCACTCGTTGCGAAAGATATAGTACAAGATACAACCATCCAGATAAAAGATTCCTGGAGGTTCCTCAATTCTGTCCATCTGTACATAAATCCAAAAATCACTTTGGCCACAGCTTTGCTTTTGATGCCCCCACAATCTGGAATCATTTGCCTAATGAGGTACATTCTGCCCCAACTCTCACCTGTTTCAGGAAAAGGTTAAAATCATATCTCTTCCACAAGGCATTCCCTCCTTAGCATACACTCTATCCGGCGTCTCCGTGGTACTGGACTTGGCAACGGCTATGGACAGATGATTTCTTAAACTTGACTTTTGGTGTTGCGCCTTAGAGTCTGCCTTGCAGAGATTAAGCGCTATAAAAGTACAGAATAGAATAGAATAGAATCTCGCTCAATCCTAACTTAAGCCTTTTTGCCAAAACTTTGGCTAAAATCTTATAGTCTGTATTCAAGACTGAAAGGGGTCGCCAAGATTCTAGCTTTGTCAGGTCATTGGAGGTCAGCAGGCAATTAGTAACTCTGGAACAAGTTGCAATGATTGAATGCAGAAATGAAGTCATCAAAAAGAACAGATCTATTCAGCCACCTTCTTTTCCGTCCACTCAGGTCATTTGACGTATTTTACAAACTTGTCTTTACACTCACTGCAGAGAGCATTACAGGTCTGCTCCACCTTGACACATTACATGTTTTAATAGAAGCTTAAAGGTTCCCCATATTTTCCCCATGACTGCTGGTGATAGGTACCAACTTACAAATCAGTGAAACTGAACTGGTGTATGCAGCACTAGAAAACACTCACAGAGTGTAGACCTCTACCAAGGGGACGTGTCCAAAAATTTGAAAAATATGTCAAACTCGTAATACTGGAGCCAGTTAAAGTGATTAAACCCAGAAATAAACTATCACTGTCTAGTTTAGCTAAAGAAAATATGACACCATACCTATTCAGCTAGAGAAGTTTGGGTAGGACTTTATCCATTTTGGCTTTTCTAGTATAATAATCTGGAAGTTTTTATATTCAGAATATGACTGTATCTTTCACAAAATTCACCTCTTCTTCCTTTGGCCAGGCTCTACCAAAATAAAAAAATAGAAATGATCTGTTCATTATTTCCTAAGTAATGTCACCTAGAAAGCCAAAGTTACTTAGAATACATTAAAATAGGAAAATTTGGGATATTTTGTCCCAGAAAATGATCTAGATCATTTCCAAATTCCAACTTTTTCGTTTGGTCAGACCATACCCAAATAAAAAGATCTGTTTTGGAAAGATTCGTTCATTACTTTTGGAATTATCATGAAGACAGACAAACAAAGAAATGGGCATTCAAAAATGACAAATGAATGGACTCAATAACATAACCGCCTTGTGGTTATTATTTGGTCATTAGATAAAAGTCCTGAGGATAGCAGTTTTCTAGAGTTGTTGTCTAGTTATTGATTTGCCATATAGGTCACAAACACAAACAAAATGTAGGAGTTAAAGGGATCTACAGTATTACACGGTGTCTGGAATAGTTACATACTGATAAATCATTAAAAGGTTTTTAATGTAGATTTTTTTAATAGATAACAGATTTCTTGGTTTTTGTAATTGCATTTGATGACCAAGACTATTTAAAACAATGATGAATTTTCTGTTTCAAATTGCTGTGATACTCAGTGTACTCTGTTTTGGAAATGGGCAAAACACACAGAAAATTGTGGACTTTTCATGTGAAAGGAAGTTGGAGATTTTAACAAATGATGTTCTTGAACTGATAAATGACTGGATTCCAGTTAAGCGTAAAATTTATGGTGAGCGTAATGTACAAATTAATTATATTAAAATTCTCAGTTTTGAATACCATTTTCTTACTCAAGAAACATTCCTGAGATTATTAGCTACCACATATATACTCAACTTTTAGAAAGATGGGTTGGTATAAAATGCTTAAAAGTTACTTATGCATAGAAAATTAATTTTTCTTTTGGCAATTTTGCTTATTTATTTCTAAAATACCAACAAAATGATGTAAAAATCATATTTTATAACTTTGTTTAATTACATGTGATTTTTTTCATTAAGATTTCCTATTGACACCACGTTTAAAATTTTGATTGTACAACAAACATAAATAATTTGACATCTAACATTCGAATTGTGCGGAGACTAAGTACCATTTTTAAAAAGACTAGTATTTCTTCATATTTGATACTTTTTTGACGGGTACCCAGATAGCATATTTCATGAAGCACCTATCTGCAAAATTTATAACTATCTAAGCAAACAGATATGCCATTGATTTGTCAGCCTATGTGCTTCTTTTCCTTTTTCAATTTTTAAGCTTCAGTTTATACATAAAACTACAACTTACTTGTTGGATAGGAATACTGCAATGCGTTCAGTTTATTGTTGTATTTTTACAGTCATACCATATATAAAGATACTTCTTGTATTTCAGAAGGAAGCCTAATAGGAGTAAGAGGTGAAATAGGTCCACCAGGGTATCCAGGAGACAATGGAGAATTTGGTGAAGCTGGTGATACAGGTTTTACTGGAGACCCTGGAACAATTGGGTTATCTGGTGCAACAGGTGCACCTGGTGATACAGGTTACACAGGTAGAACAGGTGAAAAAGGCTTAACTGGAGCTACAGGTATGAGAGGTCAAATGGGTGTGACAGGAGATGCAGGTGATGCAGGAGACGCTGGTGTAAAAGGTGTGAGAGGTAATATTGGTTCAACAGGCTTTACTGGAGCTCATGGATCAACAGGCCAACCCGGATCTCGGGAGCTGAAGGAGTTAGAGGGGATAAAGGCAATCCAGGGGAACCAGGTGAGACTGGAGAAAATGGTTTGCAAGGCATGAGAGGACCAAATGGATTGTCTGGGGATACTGGGGCAACTGGGGACAAAGGTAAAACTGGAGATACGGGACCACAAGGAGATACAGGAAACATTGGAAACAGTGGCATTCAGGGCCCTCCAGGTTACATTGGATATACTGGATTGCCAGGGTCCAGAGGAGATAAAGGGAACAGAGGTGTGGTAGGACCACAAGGATTCCAAGGTTCAACGGGTGCTTCAGGGCCACGCGGACCACCAGGAGAAATTTTAAATTGTAATGAGTGTCATCTTTGTAGATCAGAATATTGTGTATGTAGTGATTGTGATTTTTCTCAGCCTTGTGTGTTAAATACTTGTCCATAAACACTTTGTTCAGGTAAGATAATCAATGTCGCAGTGTATATGCTAGACTTATCGTCGAATAGATATAACTAAATTTCCATTATGTTAAGAGTAACTCATAAATACGTGTCATAAATGTGTGAACCATACATATACTATGCATGTACTATATCTTTTAATGTTAAATCTGATTGAATCAGTTTATTTTATATAATAGGACTGCCAATGTTACATTTACTTTAAATGTTATTTCAGTACTTCTTCTGGATTAATGATGTGTATCATTGATGCAATTATTCTTAAACCATTAAATATTTGTAAAATTGGTTCCTTTTTAATGCTTTTTCAAGACATTGATAAACCGAAGATTTACAGGTTAAAGCTTTGTAGATGGGAGATGGAATCCTTTAATATCTGACATGTTTCATTTTTAAACATTATGCCATGCACAGAGAAAAATTATGTATTTCATGGTGAAGTAAATGTTTAACCTTGACATTGTTTTTGTCACAAACAAACACAGTAAAATGTTTTTCAGACAATATTAAACATGGATAGATATAATTAATCTGACCATGTACGAGCATATTCTTTCGAATTGCTATATTTCTATGCATTTTTTTTGTTGTTGTTGTTTTTCGCATGGAAGTTTGCTTATGTGAGTGTGAACAAAAATATAGATATGTCAATTATCTATATTGTAAACAGCTTATGCACATTTGTTGAAAAGGGTAAAAATAAGTGATACCCCTTTTTTATACAAATAATTAACTGTGGTCTTGAGTTGAACCTGATCAAATCTTATGAGATTTTTATAGCACTTAATCTACACAATATCAAATTTATGGTTTATTAAAACCACCCAGATAATTACCAAACAATGACATAAAAGTTGAATATTATTAGAGTTATAATCTTCTCTGTCAACTCTTAACATAACTCTTAAAATAAACCTTATTTCAAAACATCACAATACACACAAAATGTTAAACAGTATAACATGGTCTATGTGAATGACAAATCTGAATTCCTGAGCACACAAAATCAAGAAAATCATCTGCACAAACTTATAGCAAGTATCTCATGATGTAGTATACAGATTAACTGCTTAAGTTCCCCTATCACTTCCACAATAAATGTATTACTTGAAGAATTCAAGTGCCCAGAATATTTTAAACAGGCCCGCTTTATTCCATTCCTTAAATAACCTACCGTCGTGAAAGAAGTGCTACAATTGCAGGTCTGTTTCCAATCTTAACTTCATTTCAAGATTTACTTAAAACTGGCATTATCTCACTGGCATTCAGACTTACTTAGATGAGACCTGGGCCCGTATTCACTAACATTCCTATTCTTAGAAAAAGAATTTTTCTTAGAATTAGAAAATTTTTTTATCTAAGAATTTTCTTATTCTTAGAAAAAAATTGTATTCACAAAGGAATTCTTAGTTTAGAATTTTTTCTAAGAATAAGAATTTTCTTTGTTAAGAATTGTAAATAGAAACATGCACACGCACTTTTTTGAGGTCACATGATCTGTAGTATAGTACACATTTTTCGTCTGCAATATGGAGTCAATAAAGAATAAAGGGCCTAGAAGGAAAAATTTCACAGATTTGGAATGCAGCATGATAATAGATGAAATATCAAGAAACAGGGAATTATATATAGGAAAATTTTCGGCAACTGTAACAAAAGTAAGCAAGGGTCAAACGTGGGAGGAGTTAACAGCAAAAGTAAATGCTGTGTGTGGTTATGGAAGAACAGCCAAAGAAGTCGAAAAGAAGTGGTATAATTTACAGCAAGTGGCAGTTAAAGAAGTTGGCCACTTCAACAAAGAAATAAAAAAAACTGGTGAGATTTTTTAATAACCTCCCCCCCCCCTCCCGTTTTTATGCTTTTTATTATTGTAAGAAAAAGACCAGCAAGGCCAATTAAATCTCACGTAAAAAAAGCACACATCATGTGTTTGTTTGTGTTTGGGGGGGATGGGGGGGTAGAAAAAAAACCTACCGTGACAGTGGTAAAAGGTTTGTCCTTGACATTACTGTGCATATATTTTCATTTTGTGCACAACACCTAAGGGAAATAAGATATCCAACACTTTCTGAAAAATTGTTTTGTTATCCATTGTGTCCTTTGACAGATTTGTGAAATGAAATAAATCCATGTTATATTCCCTGCAGGTTATTATGATTCAATCATAAAACATTACACTTTCTGATTTGAAAATATGTAACAGAAAATGAAATATTTTAAAAGAGAATTCTTTACACATCTTTGCTGAAATATTACAATTTCTGTACTATACCACAATACACCACAGCTCTGAAGGTATCCCTATGTAAATCTTTAGCCAAGTAACAATCCGTAAACATATTTTAATTTGCCTGCATACTCAAAATTATCTGGCTGTAAACATGTGCACAAATACTTTGACCTATTTGCATGAATATGTAGAGGGAGAAAGAACAGCCTGTAAGGGGGTTATTTTTGATACAACAGAGAGACATAATAATACTTGGGTTGACATCTAGTGAAAGAGTTGATCACTAGTACAATGCACTCATATAGTGTATATCAAGTGTGACATTAATGGAAATAGTCCTTTGTGCTTGGACTTTTAAATGTAAGGCTAAGTATGTTTTAGCGTTGGTTATTCACTTTTAAATATGCCTAAATGATGCAATAAAGTCATGTATTTATGTTCTATTTCTCTGTTTCATTTTCTCTTTAATTATTAGCCATTTGTTCAATGATTTCCAGATTTTTGTCTATATCTAAAATGTATGTAGTCCTTAAGCACTATGTTAATCTCAATAATTCCCTGGTTATTTATGACATGTGCAGTTAATAAATTTCAGTAAAATTTAAAAAAATTTGTTAAATTTTATCAAATGTGTAGTTACTGAAATTCAATGAACTTTTTAAAATTTCAATGTTGCAGGAGGTGGCACACATCCGAAACAACCTTCTGAGAATTCCATAAAGATTGTTGATGGCATAGTAACCCCAGCCAAGGTAGTTGGAATATCTGGTGGGCTAGATAGTTCACTAATGGAGAACATTCTAATAAGGTAAAATTATAAATAATTTGATGTCAAAAGAAATCATATGTACCAACTAGGGATGTAACATTACAACTTTTGACACGGAAGGAAGGCCTTTCCTGTTAAAGTTTTATTTCTGTTGAAGCTGTTTATTGAAATGTAAAATTAACAGGAAAATCTTTAATAGTTTAATTTTGGCCTCTTGAACTTGAATTATGCTTAATCTTTTTCACTTTCACTGAAAGTTATTATTTAGTGGAATGTGGTGATTGAACATATAAGCCTCGGAGATGTGAGAATATTAATTTATTAAATCAAAATACTACTAATTCCCAATATCAAGGAAGCTAGAAACTGTTGTGTGTATACATGTACATATTTCAGTGAGGAGGCTGATGTACCTGTTCAGTCTGAATGTGTGACTGTGAATTCTACTGAGGAGGACCAAACAGATGGAATTCAAAATCACCATTTGTTGGATAAGCTGAAAGGATTCAACGAATCTAGGCACAGAAGCCGTAAGTGTATATTTAGTTGAAGTTTTGTAGTGATGGACTGCTATATTTTTACTTTTTAATGTCCATGTAAATGTTACATTGCAACAAAAACAGGAAATTAATGTTTTATTTACACCTTTCACAAATGAAACAAGACAGGATTGGCCGGTCAATTGAAAGGGTCATTATAACATTAATTTTGCTTGTCTAGTAGGCAATAAATACTCAACAATATAGTATATCATTAATTTCCTTATTTTCCAATTGAACAGTATTGCCCAATATCCACCACTGTGAAATAGTAAATGGAAGGTGATGACCAGCTTTAAGTACCACCCTGCTAAATACTCCTATTAACTAGTTCTTTACCAACCCTGAAACAAAATGATCAGAGCATATTCCTCATAACTATTAAAACAATGGTACTGCCTAGCTTTGAATTTCAACACGTTACACACATCATAATCAGGGAAACTGACGATCACTTTATGTGTCTAATTTAATGGGTCCCCCATTTTTAAAAATGAAGCCACAAATCAAGCACAGTGTTACCAGCAATTGGTAACTAAGAGAGTAATATTTATAATATTTCTTTAAATTCCATCAACACAATATCTGGGCCAATCATAAACAGATCACATATCTATAATTTTAGTTCTGGACATTGATAATGGCCTGTAATTAGATGCAGAACTTTCCAAACCAATGGGCCACTGAGTACCTGTGTAGTGTTTCATAAATCTTGCTTTTTCTTAGTCTACAAATTTTTAAAATAACTTTTTTCAGGCACAAAGGCAAAGGCACACCAGGAAAGCTGCCTTAGTGAATTTGTGGAAATAGAAAAGCGGAAACTTGCTACAGATGAGGAGAGAGAAATTGAAAATGAAATCAAATCATTACAAATTAAAAAACTCAAATTACAAGTTGAAAATTTGGAACGAAACAGGGAGATTGACATTAAACTTAAAGAAAAAGAACTTGAACTGAAGGAGAGCCAAATAACCATGATAAACTTGAAATATCAACTGTTACAGTACAGCCTTTCAGAGAAACAAACTGTTACATATGTTGTTGACAATATTGAGTGAACTAGTAGATATCTTTCTTGTCCATGTATTCTTTCAACTCCAGCAAGGCACCATGTGTTTACAATCTGAAAATAAATGAAAGTTCATGGTTACTTATGTCCATCTTGAATTGGCCATTAATGTTGCCGCAGTGACTTTGACCTTTAATTTTTTTCTGAGCTATCTCTCATTACTTGGTACGTACGCTCGTTGAATATTATAGGTGTGCTACATCATAGTGTTACCTGTGTTTGGCCATTAGTGTGTCTGGCACATTCTCTAAAGCTACTGCCCTTACACATTTTGGTTTAATTACTTCTTGCATAGTTGAGCAAATGCAATAGGTATTTTGACATTGTCACAGTTGAGTAAATCACTTTAACCTCTATTATCATTCACTGCTTTCAAATGTGAAAACAACTTTCATGACATCATGTCCATTGAATCCATTAACAGTTATGCATGTACTTTCTTTCATCAATTTATTGAATTTCACAGCTCTATGAATTTTTGAATACTAAGTTGTGACATTTGTATTAATTTATTGTTTACAATTTATTAAAAGTTTGTACATTATAAAATGTATTTACAATTTTAACTTTGGTGGTCACTGATTAATATATAGCTGAAGACATTAGTTTTAAAAGTTTACCCATGCTGCTATTAAGTTTCGTGACATTTTGTGAAAAACTTTGTTCAAATGATTTCTATACATTAGACATGTACATGTGTTTAAGAAATTGTGTCATGTCATGTACATCCACTATGATATTGTTATTTATTCTGATATTTTTCATGTTATTGTGTAAGTTATAGTAGTGTTTAATAATTATGGAAAATATGTTATCATCTGTAATATGTTTTGTTGTCTGTGGCTCATAATTTAAATAAATGTAGCAAACATTGATTGGACTTACAATTCATGCTGGAAAGGCTGTTTGTGCAATGTAACTTCGCATTGCATACTCCTGTGTCATATCAGGTGGCGGGTTGATGTTCCCAGCATCATTGTTATTATTCTCTTGGTCAACTGTATCAGTAAAAATAAACGTATTGCCACCTTTTTATATACACAAAAAATGTTGCATGAATATAAAAAAATGTTACTGACACCTGTTTCTATGAAAACTTTCCACTACTTTATGCAGATTTGACATCAAAATATCACAAGCAGGCCATGTCTCATGCTACAGTCATTCATTTGGTATTTCTGTAGGACCCATTTGGTTTGACGCACAATTATTATGACTTTTTACAAATTTTTATTGAAACTACAAGATGATGACCTATTATCACACAAAGATTTCTTCTCAAATGCATATGTGGCCTGAGTTACACTGAACCTTCTGTAAGAGGTGATTCTACTTGTGTTTTTCTCTGAAAAGAATTAAAATGTTAAAATTAATGAAATTTTAAAACAAGTGGGCAGCCGTAGTTCAATTTATCAAAAACACACCTGCTACATCTGGCATTGCCATAGCTTTGGCAATATTATGCAGAATGGAACAGGTAGCTATTAACTTGCAAGCTGCTGTTGGTTCCATCCTGACCTCACCATGCATCACATGCCACCTCCTCTTTAACTGTCCAAATCCTCTTTCAATAACACTTCTAGTTTTCTTATGAGACCTTAAAATAGAAAAATCTTGTTATAATCCCAAAGTTGCATGGTGAAAAAATTATACATTACAATATCAAAATATTGTTCTGCATGTTTAGGTAAAAATTGAAAAGAAAATAACTAATACAATTTATACACACTTCTTACAATTGGCCAAATGATTGCCTGAAAAAATACAATATACAGTTCACTATATTTTTACAATTAACATGCAAAACATTTCCAACTGCAGGGAATAAAAAGTGGAAAATTTAAACAAGGCAAACCTGTGTCCCCCCACAGTGTTGAATAACATTTGACTTAACCATTTAAGGAACAGTTACACATTTTGTAACAACGGTGAAGAAAAACTTCCCTTTTCATAATTCACTCTTATAAATCCCTGTCACTTTTGTTGAAGTAGGCACATGTATGTCATGTTTATATTTACTTCCACTTCATTTGCATATTCAAATATGATTTCCTGTAAGCACCTGTTATGTCAAGGTCCTTTGAAAGTTTTGGTCATTCAGTACATGATACTGTAAGTTCATAATGTTTTCCTCAATTCGGAAAATAATAATAATATTAAATATATTTCCACAGACACGTGGTTTTCTGACAAATACACTTTAATAGATATAGGAAAGTACTGATCAAAGCAAAGTGGATAATGGTACATGGAAATTCTGGAGGGATACTGTAGAATTGAAGGTACACTTCACAACATAACTGACAGTGCATGTACGTGAACATCTACAGTACATCACTGATATTTCAGTTGATGCAATAACCTGGATTTATTTATTATTCTATGGGAAATAGTGAAATTTTATGCCAATTTTATATTGTATAAAATTAGTATTTCCCTTGGAATCAATTAATCCATGGTGTGCATAAAAACAGCAATTTGGATACATATACCACATTTGTTCTGTGCACATACATGTTTCTCAGTACTTTGAAACTGGGGGTGCTAGTGTTAACTATGGATATCATGTATTTCATGTCTACTGTGAACATACATACCTATTGTATCTTCGTTCACTGGCATTCTGAGGAATTTGGAAAGGTGTAAGTAACCAGTTTTTGTTCGGGTACCCACTGTCTCCAAGCAGCAGTCCAGAAGGAATTTCACCAGCTTCAAATAAATCCCATAAATTTGACATTTGCAAAATCCGGCTGTCATGTGTAGAGCCAGGCCACTGTACCACAAGGTTTGTTATCACATAATCTTGATTCATTACCATTTGAACATTGATTGAAAGATAACCTTTTCGGTTTACATATGCTTCCTCTCCAATATGTGGTGCCAAAATTTGAATAGGAGTCCCATCGATTGCTCCAATTACATTAGGGAAAGATGAAATTTCATAAAATCCTTCTTTCAATCTAGTGATTTCAAAATTCATTCTTGGAAATATGATAAAGTTTTCTGTTTTTCCTGCCATTGCTGTAATAAAATGGTTGACAATCCTTGAAACTGAAGGCTGTGAAATGCTATTGGTGTCACCGACTAACATTTGGAAAGATCCTGTCGCACAAAATCGCAGTGCGGTGCAAATTTTCATTGGCAATGATATAGCATGACTTCTACTGCATACAGGACTCAAGTCATCTTGCAAAAGATTGCATAAGTAAGTCACTCCAGCCTTTGTGAATCTAAACCTCTCATAAAAATCATGTTCATCAAAAAGTTCCATTGGATTTGTCCGGTCACGGAAAACACGTTCACGTCGCAACTGTCTATTTACATGCAATTCATAAAAAACATGAAATATGCCATTTTTTTTCTTAAGTTAAGAAAGGTCTTGATCATTCTTAGATTTAAACATCATTCTAAGAAAAAATTCTAAGAATAAGAAAAAATTCTAAGTATAAAATTTAGCGAATACCAAAAATCTTATTCTAAGAATTTTCTAAGAAAAATTCTAAGGAAATTCTTATTCTAAGAATAAGAATGTTAGTGAATACGGGCCCTGGCTAATAACTGGCTTTCAATTTACTTACAGAAAACACCACTCTACTAAAAGTGCCCTCCTTAACATACTTACTGAACTCCTTAACATGGCTCAAGGGTATGCAGCATTGGATAATATTGACCATTCTCCCAGAAAGGATTTATAGATACTATTGTCTTAGTTATCTTATCTAATTCTAATTGGACTTTTATAGCGCTTAATCTCGCCTATTCAAGGGGACTCTAAGGCGCAACAAAACCAAACCAGTCAACCAATGTTATTATCCAGGGAGAAAAGGCCATGCACCAGAGAGAACATCAGGGGGTGAGTAAGACTAAGGTGGGTATGCCTTGGTGTACAGGTAGGTTTTAAGCTGCTTTCTAAAAGAGACTAGGGAGGGGGATGCACAAATCTCCCCAGAAAGAGCATTCCAAATAGTTGGGACTTCAAAAGCAAAACTAAAACCAAATTGCTTGACAGATTTATGGATAGTGAGTTGAAACTTTAGAACCACAAGGAAATACCCACTACTCTGACTGCACCTGGTACTGTGAGGACTGTGGGAAGAGATATATGGAGCAAAATACTTCAGAATAACTGTGAAGTAACTTGTAAACAAGGGTGGCTGTTTTAAAGGCTGAGCGATACTCCACAGGATGCCAATGCAATTTCTTAAGCACATGAGTTATACTTGCTTATCTACTGGTATTTGATATTATTCTAGTGCACTATTTTGGATAAACTGTAACTTACGAAGATTGCACTTAGACAGACTCCTGAAAAGTGAGTTACAGTAATCCAACCAACTACTAACAAGATCATTGGCCACAAGTACAGAAAAGTCATGGGTAAGAAACTGCATGACATGTCTAAGGTCACGGAGTTGCACAAAACACCTTTGCCGACATTCTGAACATGTTTGGTCAAAGAAAAATCAGAATCTAACCATACACCCAAATTCTTGACTGACTCAGCAGGGAAGAGGGGACTACCCAAGATGGTAGTTGGGAAATATGCTTTCAACTTATCCCTCTGTCTTTTTGTACCAAATACAATAAACTCAGTCTTATCTAGATTCAGCTTGAGCTTACAAGTTGACATCCACTCTTTTACATTATCTAGGCACCTGTTCAACTGTTCAAAGGCAGCAGATGAATTCTCCTGGGATAGATGGACATAAACCTGGGTATCATCTGCATAAAAATTATACTTTTTTCCTTTGTATTTACCAATAACCAAACTGAGAGGCATAGTGTACAATGAAATGCTTGGCAGCATGTGGGTGCCTCTGGGCTCATTCCCCGGGGGGGGGGTCCCACATTGGTGATAGTTATCATCTATTCAAGAACTTTGATATAGACTACTCGAGTATACATGTCTTTGTCATAAAGAATTTCATTGGTCTGTTTTCAATACTGACCACTACACTGACCAGTACATGTCACTTTAACTCTGGCCAGCAGACGAGCAACATCAAAACAACAGAGTTTCTCTACCTGTCTGAGTGGTTTGTCTAGCTCAACACGTGGCATCTACATACTGTATTGTATCATACTTTACTATTTTAGTTGTTTTAAATATTATAACTGTTAATCTGTCGCTGTTTTTATATTTTAGGCAACTGATGTAATCCTAATGTAATTTTTGATTGTTGAAGAGATTTAAAATATTGGTCTTGTCGTTTTGTAATGCATATCAGAGTTAAAGTACTTTATACTTTATTTTAAACTAGTCATGGAAAGCAGCAGACAGTACAATTTGTGGTTGCAAAAGTCAAGTACGTTTCAAGTACCTGTTCAACTTGATACTTCTGAGAACCGTGATTTCTTGGAAAACTTGTTAAAATCAATGAAAAATTAATGGATTCAGGGGAGTCAGACATTAGTGAGCTTGATTGTTCGGAACTGATAAACCATGAAATTTTGCAACAACTACAAACCATCGGTAAACGGTTAGCCAATCTTGAAACCAAAAAAATGTAAAAAGGCTACAGATCTCACAAAAATCAAGAGCAAAACTAAAAACAAAAAGTCTCAGGAATCAAAAGCCCTAGGTTCTAATACAGCAAGTACATATGCATAGCCTGAAGTAGGGAATGTTAAAAATCAAAAGGCTAAGCCCATGCCTAGTTTGTTTGAACTTAGGCAAGACCCTCTTATACAGGATAGAGTACAGCAATGTATACAAGAACTGAATCAGTTGGTGAATACAGGTGACTCAAAAATTAAGTCACAGAGGGGTTGATGTTTTTGTTAAACACAGAGTGAAGTGGCCCCACATTACGTGTTGTCAGGTTCTAGCAAATAAAGGGTCTCATATGACCAGTTGTCAGTCGTCCAACTGGTGGCTGGCTTTTGTCGCACCATTAAGGAAGAAAAATTCAAAAATGAGAGAGCATATGCTTGACTATTTGGTTGCATTGTTGGATGATGCCCAGGACTTTTCCTGGGGTGTGGCAAAAGCCAGCCACGCTGTGCTACCATGTAGGATGGAGCAGGGCGAGATTGTGGATTACAGTTGTGTAGACCAAATCAATAGAATCAGAAGGACCAATGCCCAGAGACACACCAGTCCCAAAAAAATCTACTTTTGACAAAAAAAGCAATCAGAAGCCCACAAAGGTCAATCAAAATTCATGTTCTTTTGGTAAAACACATGAAACAAAAAGTGTCCTTTACAGACACATATGCTCACATTGATTTGATACTTTAGGAAAAAAATTTGGACACAGTGAGTCGGATTGTCGTAACAAAGTCAAAAATTCAAAAAACGAATAAGTCTGGATGTACCTTCTTCTCGAAAGTGCACCCATACTACCAGATGGATAAATGCAAAAAATGTTCAAAAACTGTCAGAATATAATGCATCAAAGTACATTTGGCAAGACTGGGCTTGCAAAGCCAAAGCCTATGCAAACAAAGATGATGGTCGATCTTTTGCTCAAGTAGTAAAAAGTGGTACATCGTGGAGCATTAATCAAAAATCAAAAAGGTTACACCTGTCAAAAATTTGAACAAAAATGCTGAAAAAATGTCAAAGAACACACAACTTGTCACATATTAACATCAACACTATATTTCACAAATCGGTATTCTGAACAAACTTATTTGGGCCATATACTAGAAAATATTAGTACACAAATATTATAACGCACAACTTACATAACAATCAACCAGAGTTATGTAACCCTTAAAGGTAACAGCATGAAATAACCCTAACCCTGTCCTATAACATTAATACTCAAAAGTTGCATTAACAGTCCCCCCACCCCAGGAAAGGAAACACACATCTGAGGAAATTTAATTTATTTATAATACATTCAAATTTATTATTACAATGCTATTACAATTACTATGCAGGACTACTAAGACTATTTACAGACCATTGTTTCATATAAGTATACACGTACAAGACCATTTAGTATTAAGAGTTTTTAAAGTCATCCATAGTTACATTCAACATTAAAGTTCACTTAAGGTGACCTTAAGCATAAGTAATACACGAGAAATAATGAATAAAGATACAATATAAGTAAGATATTTAAGGTCACCATAACAGTTAATACGAGAATTTGTAATTCAACACTTTAAGATGACCTTAATAACATATGATACAGACAGATGTAAATATTATGATGTACATATGAATAATGCACATGCATACACCTAGTAAATGACCCTCAAAAGCCCAAAGTAGCTGTAGTTAAGCATCATGCAATAGGCGAGCAAAGGAAGAAGCAATATCTCGACTGGAGTTTTGACTACTTTGAATGTAGGTCCAAACACAGTCCGACGTCCAGGAGCCATGATTCTTAATACTCCTAATGGGGACATGAGAATCATAAGCAAGGGTGGCCCCTGAACACCGGAAAGCGTGGAAAATGAAATGATTCTTGGTGAAACCCATCTTTAAGTTTAAGTTGGACAGTACTTTCCTTATTCTGGAATCAATGAGGACTTTCCATCCAGTTCGGGATTTAATTTGGAAGAGTGGATCATCAGGATTTGGACTGTACAATGTTACAGCTTGCTGCAGAGCTGCAACAGGACAGAGAGGAGACTGTGGAAGACGTGGAACTACTACTACATGAGTTTTGTCTCTGGTTTGTATGTTTTTTGTCCAAGTCAGTGTAATATGCATGTATTTTTTGGTGATTCTGATATCCTTGGGGGTAAGATTTCTTGTAGGATCAAAAGCAGAATAAGAGTGTGGAGCCATATTGGAAATTCTAAGAAATGCAAAGAATGACAGGAGAAATACAGCTTTAAACACTTTTCCACAGTAGATATGATCACAGAGGCTTACCATTTGCTTCAGGACAGGTAGTGTGATAATATTTTTTGGACAAATAGCCAAAGGCCTGTTTATCTTTATTGATTTCAAAAAATATGACACCCAAGGATTGTTCAACACTGTGTAGTCTAAACCGTACATGACAAAATTAGCTTTGAGAGCTGAGATATGATTTGCCACCATGTGTACTGACACATTATTTTCAATTAAGAACTGCAAATACGCCATTATGTGTTGTATGTTAATGTCTGCCCATGGAATCTGTGCATAATGACAGAAAGCCACAAAATTTCGGAACAGCATTTGATAGCATTTTCTTGTCTTTGGTCTGAAGGCTGCATGTACTGTGGCCTGAGCCCCTTCTGACAACTTCTCCAGGGCCTTGTGACCTAAAAACAAAGTGCAGCATCTGTAGTGATTACATTATATTTCACAATCAATTTGCAATAAAGCTTCATCAGTTTTCAACCATATTGGATTCTGGACTAATGTGCCTAGAAGCAATTGTTGATTTACAGTATTTTGCCATCTTGACAAGAGGTCGGCAACTTGATTATTCTTGCCTAGCACATGTACATAAGATGCATCAATGTCATTTTGGCCTAAGGCCAGCCAAATATTTCTGGCACATGCTGCCAGGAAGGCATCTCTGGTTTTTCCAGAGGTGAGTACCGTAACCACTGCCTGGTTATCACATTTCACAAGAATATGTTTTTTACTCCAGATCTTTGAGAAAATTCTGATAGCCACTAAAATGTTAATCATTTCTAACTGAACTATTCCTAAGTTTTTGCAATGCTGTGGTAAAGACATGTGATACACCAAATTTCCACACCTGCCACCCAGGCCAGTCAAACATGCATCCAGCTCGAGAATATCTCGAGATCTGACATGATCATAAAATGAGATGCCATTGTAGTTTTTCAAGAAATTTTTGAACCATCTGAGGTCTCTTTTGAATTCTTCAGTAATGGTTATGTTTTTTGAGTCATAATTCTGTCTTAAAAGGTCCAACATACGGTTGAGAAAAATTCTTGCTGGGCGTACACACTTGTGGACATACAAGAGGCTACCTAATAATGATTGCAACTGCCTTTTTGTGCAAATTTTCTTAGTGGACCACTGTTGAACAAGTTCACAAATGTGTTCAAGTTTTTCTGCTGGAATGGACACTGTGCGTTCATGAGTATCTATTTCAACACCCAGGCATATAGCCCTATGACTTGGTGGTACTAGTTTTTTAACACTGATATCAAGGCCTAACTTGGAGAGGAGCTCAGTCAAAAATTGATATGACGCTTGCGCGACGCTAGGCGTCGCAATTCCGATGAAATCGTCGACGTAATTTACAACGGTAAAACCGCGTTGACGCGTGACGTCAATCAATCAATCAATCAGTTGTCCAGGTGCTTAATCTCCGTATCAACGGATTCTAAGGCACACCATCCAATCCGTAAGGCATAAATCATGAGACATTAGACATGTTCCGAGTCGTTGCCAGGGAGGCGGTCCGGTGTTCGGTAGTAAGAAGCTATGGTGGGAATGATTTCTGAAATAGGTAGGTTTTGAGTCGACTTTTGAAACTGGAGAGATTTGGAGCACTGCGTATATCATATGGAAGATCATTCCATAACTTCGGGGCATCATATGAGAAACTATTGTTAAAATGGACCTTTGATTTATGGATGGAAGGACAGTAAGAGGGAACCAGAAGGAACAAATTTTGGGGATTGGAACGTCTTGTATTCACAGCAGATTTGTACAAGGGGAGATATGGTGCAAAATACTTAGGCTGGCCAGTGGTGAGGTACTTATAGACCAAAACTAGGGTTTTGAAGATAATACGTTGTCTAACGGGTAGCCAATGGAGTGTCCTAAGGGTGGATGTAATGTGAGTGTACTTTGAAGCACTAGTGACAAACCGTGCAAGCGCATTTTGAACATATTGGAGCCTTGTAGCATTTCGGGATGACAAACTGCGAAAAAGAGAGTTGCAATAATCCAAACGACTACTGACCAGAGCATTTGCAATCACCACTGATGTATCCATAGAAAGAAACCTCCTGATATGATGAAGGTCCCTGAGGCTGATAAAGCAGGATTTGATAACAGAATTTACGTGATTGGTGAAACAAAACTTTGCATCAAACAGAACGCCCAGATTGTGTACAACATCTGCGGGAGAGAGAGATAACGCGTAACGCGTCACTGACGCGTTGAAAGATTTGGGTCCCGTGATGCGTCCCAAACGCGACGCACGTGTCGACGTATGTGACGTCATCCCATATCAGGCATAAGAGGTCATAATCCCTAGGGTCAACTTTTATATGGCGAAAAGCCCTGCTTATATCTATTTTGTAAAGGTGAGCTCCTGCACCAACTTTTTTGATCTCAGATGTAATATGATCAATGGTAGGGAATGTTAGGGCAAAGTCTGTTCCTAAATATGAATTTTTATCAACCCCAGCATTTACTGAGGTACCTTTGGGCCAAGAAAGATCAATTATGACCCGCCTATGTTTTGCATTGGGTTTCTCTCTTGTCATGAAAGGTGAAGTATGAGAATCTACTATTGGTTCCCTTTCAAATGGGCCTACAATAGCACCAAACTTAACCTCTTCTTCAAGATATGCCCTAATATCATCTGGGAATTCAATAGCAGAAGCATGATTTTTCTTTTCACATTGGAGAGGACAAGACCTGTTGAAATCAAGGGGGAAACCAAAGGTCAAGATTTCAATCAACTGGGTGTCCCAATACCCTTTTAATACTTCTGCCCATTCTGAGATATTAAGTTGTGATTTCAAAGGTATTCTACAACCTAAATAGTTCAATGAACCACTGGCTTTGATCTTTTCGTGCATTTGAAAAGGACACTGTAAACCACTAACATCAAATTCACTATTATTAGGCATAATGAAATCTGACAATGGAACAAAGCCAAAGTCAAAAGCACTTTGGTGACGCCATTCATAGAATAATTTGGTGTTTGGTTGTTGTTTGCCATTGAGGTACTTTTCAAGATGTTTTGGAACCATTGTATTCAAGAATTTGTCACCATCCCACGTATTGTTAATGTCAAACAATAGTTTGCAATCTGTGGAATCATTAGGGTGGACCCTATTGTCTTGAGGTTTTACTTTTTCAAGGGCTTCCAACCCATTGTCACCCTTGTTAATAACCCCCCCATCAGAGGTGTGAAAACTGGCATCATCAGACATTGAAGCACGAGGTGCAACAGAGTTAATGAACCCTTGATCATTTTGCACTACCACGGGGGTGTTGTATCTGTCATTGCAAGTTTCTTGCATAACCTTGACATGTTTACAATCAGAATCAGCTGATTTTGTTTTTACAGTACTTTGGTCTTGGGTTTCTCTTTTAACTTCAGATAAAATTACCTTTTTACTTGTATGGGAGTGCTTAAAGACACGACCTCTGTGTTTTTGATTACCTGAACCCAGGTCCATTTTGGTCATTGCCAGATGATTCATGACTTTTTGTTTATTGCCCCGAGCGAACAAACCTTCACAGTCTTTCTTATCAATTTTTGAGTTATAAAAAACCCTAGTGAATACCTTTGGTCGCTGCTGGTAAGTGTCTCCTCCACCCTCAAGTGTACAGTCATGGACAACAGTATGAGAATTATTCTTACCTTCCACTATTTCTGTACCAAGGTGTACACCTGAAGTGTAAATACTGAGTGATTTTACCTTTTTTGTGAGATCACTGTTGTTGCTGCTCAGGTGAGCTACTGAGCAGCCCCTTGCTCGTTTTTTGACTGCTGAGAACGTTTCACAAAATAGCAATCTTTTTCAGAGTGGTTCAACAACTTTCCCTGACCCAAACAATGAGCACATATGTGTTTGTGCCACTTTCCATTGACCTCATGGTCTTTGACAAACTGACACAAACCTGCTTGAAAGGGTTTACAGTACCACGGCTTACGTGACTGGTCATGACCTTTGCCCCAATTTGACCTTGCTGGAACTGTGTGACGCTGGGCATGAGCCCTTCTAATGCGATCAATGCGAGAAGTATCCGACCATGTAACCCCACCTCGCTCCATATCACATAAGAGCACAGCATGAGATGCTTTTGCGTTGGCCCAAGTAAAGTCATTCGCATCTTCCATCAAATCACAGAGATAAGATAACATTTTTTCTTTATATTTTGGATTGTCCTCGTCTAAGACACCTTTTACGAAGCCGTGAACAAATTGACATAAATTCAACTGGTCATAAGATATGCGTTGCTTGCTTGAACCCCCCAGAATATACTCATGAGGCCAGTTCACCCGGTGTGATACTAAAATCTCCACCGGACCTCCCCTTTTTGACTTCAATTTTTGTTCATTACCTTTGACAGAGTTGACCTTTTCAAGGTCAGCCAGAGATCGATCAACTTGCTTTTGTATGGCTTTTGAGGATCTTATACTGCTAAGTAATGGAATTTCACCATCATCAGACGATTCACTACTTTCACTGAGAACAATTTTACTTTTCTTTTTACATTTTGTTTTAACAGTACTTAACTTAGTGTCTCTGCTACTGTCCCTTCACTGTCTTCTTTCAGCCACCTGGTCTTCTACTGCATCCAGTCTGTGATTGAATTTCTTAAGCTCTTCCAGGATTCTGAGCTGGACATGTTGAGATGAGTCTTCACCAGTCGATTCAAAGCTCTCCTCAGAGTTGCTCTGGTCCTCAAGACCTGGGGCCAAGGCCCTCTTGACGGAACAGTCCGGCTGCTGAGCAACGGATGAGCGGCCATGTAGAGACATGGACCTAGAACTACTATTAATGTCCGACTGGGAGTCCTTAGATTTCCTGATACCACCACTCTTCTCCTGTTTTGACTTTCCCACTTCTTGGTCTGTGGTAGGGTCCTCCAATGGCCTCGAACACTTGTTCCTAGTGGGGGGATAATGTTTCGCATTACACCTGTGGCACAGTTTCCTTTGTTTTCCCATTTTTATGTCAGTTATACGTATATATATATGTGTTTGTTTTTAATATGCACTGAAACACATAAGCAGGAATCCTGAGAGTGCTGCCCTGACCTTATCACACCTAATTTGGCTATACACTGCATCAAGGAATTTATAAAAACTTAGGGTTGACCATCCCTTTGTGTTCAGCCAAAGTAAGCCTGAGGTTGTCAGATAACCAGCACTCTGAGGAAACGTCAGATGAAAATTGCACAGTTCTGGTCATTTGTAGAAATTACACAGCCAATGTTCAATTAGTGTCAACTAGAGTCCCAATAGCGTCATCAGAGGCGTTAAAAGCAGTAACATTAAGTACTTTGTGTAAACACATATAAATCTAAAACGTCTCTGTGATTAAAAACAAAATTAAAAACATAAAAGCAAATCCATTGCAAATAAGTCCTTCAAATAGCACAACAAATTTTTTGACAGTTCTTGTCCATTTGGTTTCAAAATTTAAAGTGAGGAATAAGAGACCAAGAAGCTCTATGTGACTAATGCTGACCAATGAAATTGCAGGATACAAATTGCTATGGGAAACCCCAGAATGTGCTAAGTTGTACACAGAGAAAACAGATTTAAGGTAACCTTCAACTTTCCTGGGGTGGGGGACTGACAGGCGTGATGCCTAGACACCACTATTGAAACTCTAAGAATGCATGTAATAAACATGTACAAATCACAAAGCTTGACCTCACAGCCAATTTACTGCAACATAATGACCACATATGCATATCCTTGTAACTAATTCAAGCAGGAATAAAATTCACACTCAAGTACACTATTAAACCACACTGATGATCCACCAAGTACAACGCTTAAGATATGGGACAGTGGGTCACTGTATCACGAGTTCGTATATGGACATGAAACAGTAGTTGAAGGACAGGGGCATTTTATCTATCGCCTATAGCCATGGGTTATATTGTCTGTAGTGTAAAAGGGCTATTATGTGCATTCTTAAATCTTTAGTGTAATATCTGAGTATTTATGGTGTAGGCCAGGGTCAGAGTTCTTTTATGTTGTGTTACATTTATTGGTTGCTTCATCCTGGCTGGTTGTTATGTTACAATGTTCCCAATTGATTGATATGACTAATCATTCTCAAATACAAATGATCACTTAGCAGCATTTGCTTATTTCATCAGTGAGATTGGTTGTGTCATTGAAAATAAAAGTGGAAACGGGAGTCATAGGACTAAAAGGATACATTGTAACATAGTTACAATTAGACAAGATCGAATCCTAGAAGTCAGGACAGAGACCTGTGTTTTCCCTAAAATATCCACACAGAACTAAACAAAGATAAAAGGTCACACTTAAAAATGTGCAAAATGGGGAATTTCAAAAAAAAAAGCTTGAAACATCCCATTGCTTGGTCAGTAGAAGTTGAACCAATTATCACCGGGTTCATTTAACTCCAGACCAACAGAGTTTCAAGGCTGATTGCTTGGAATACAATTATAATATCTGAAACAAGATGTTTCCTTCAATAGCAAAGATCATGGTAAAAACCCAAAAGTAGAGGGTAAGTGATGAAATGTTATGAGGTCCGTGATTGATAAAACACTTTTGAAAAATGGAGAAGAGGCCCAAAATCTACTGGATCATACAATGGACCTTTACAACCGCCAAGATAAGTTGCACAACCCTTATCATTTAGCCCCCCGAGCACAAAATCTTCAATACTCAGACTAGTTAGTATGAAACACAGGCATAAATAATGTTTGAACAATAAAATATATTATCACATGTTTTAACTCAAAAATGAAAAATCACTATTTAGTTCAAGTGGAAACAATTCAAGAATGAATATATAAAGCCAAAGAATCTTTTAATAAGGCATAAACTACTTTTTTCAGTCTGAATGATAAGTCAGATGAACATAATATGATATCAGGTGACTTATCTCCCGAATGAAGTAGCACTGTCTCATTCAATCAAGAGAAAATCTAATAAATCATCTATTCACCCAGGGACATTTGAATAGGACATAAACCACTAAATGTATGAAGGAAATAATAGCCAAATATAATATCACTAGCAGCACAAAGATTAAAACGGTTGGAATATTAATTCTATTTGATTTATTTGTCTTTGTGTTTTAAACTGTCATATTTCCTATTCAATTCAACTGAACACCATTCACGAAAATAATCAAAGAAATTACAAGAACTCACACAAAAAAATAGAAAAGCATTCATCTTCCAACTAATCTTTGCACTCAGGGAACAAATGGTCACAAAAAATAAACCCTCGACCAAGTGTTCAAAAGCTGCAGGCCTCTTTCTTCTCTAAGGATCATTTCTTCAATAAGCGGAATGGTTCTTTAAAGAGTGGTGGCATCTTAAGTTCAGACCCATTTAGATGAGGCCTGTCTTTTGCCTGGCTTTCAATCTTCCTATTAAAAGTAATATTATGCTGACAATTTTTCAACATACAAAATGAGAACTTCCTCGATTTGGCTAAAGGTATTATAACTGCCCTTATTCTCCTTGATCTTTACGATTACCTTGACACCACTGACCACGCAATTCCTTTGGACAGGTTAAACTATTACAATTCCCTCTTTGTCTTACTCACGAACTACCTTTTCCTGGGAACTCTAACATGTTCAACATCTACTGTGCAGGTATTCACTCTATCCTCATTTACGCATCTTTCTGATCATAGACAAAATTCTAAAACGTGGCAAAATAGTAAATTTTCGAAATCTGTCACCCATCATGCATCACCTATCACAAACTCTCTTTCTCTTCATATAAACACCTGTCTCACAGTAACATCCTTTTGAGAATATTAAGACTAACTTCGTCAGCTCAATTTTTTTTTCACTTAGTATGATCCCCTCATTTGTACCCACTGTCCCTGTTCTATCTCTCTTCGTCCATCCTGTTGTTAGTTAAGTGCACTAAGTTCACCCTTGTAGGGAAGATATTGCACCTGCAAAACATCTGCAAAGATTAGATTAGACAAGACTAATCATCACAACAACATATGTCACACTTTATAGGATGGCCTGTCTTTTGAACCAGTATCTCTCATGACAGGCTCGCAAATAGAAAATCAGCTAAGTGTAATATAGCTCGAGTAAATGGGACTGATGTAAAAAGACTGTTTTTTTCATCAGAGTAAAACTCCAGGCAGTATGTATTTGTTTAAATTAGTTCTTGTCTCGTGATTAATTTACTGTATATCACATATAAAGGACATTGTGACAGGCACTTACACCATGACATAATCATAGCTTCTGGATAGGACGCATGTATAGAAAATCTCAAAAATTAATGGTATACTGATAGTTGGTAAACACAAATTCTGTAATTACAACCTGATAACCAAGGCTATTGGATATAAAGATGAACTTTCTTTTTCAAATAGCTCTGATAACCAGTGTTCTTTGTAATGGAAAAGGGCACCAGATACAAGAAATCGCTGAAGTTTCTTGCGAAAATGATTTGAATATTTTGCAAAAGAATTTGCAAGGACTGAAAGGTGATTGGATCCAACTAAAACCTGAAATACATGGTGAGTGTAATGTACAAATTAAGCAGTAACATTCACATTATAAAATACAATTATACAACTCAAGAAATACTTCTAAGATTATTTTCTCACTAGAAATTTGACTATGTTTCTCAAAAGCAACTTTTCTTTCTATAATTGTTATAAATATTAAAAGAAACCCTCTTTTAAAATACTAATAAAATGAAAACAGATAATATTCTCCAAGATTAGATTAAACCGTAATTGAAATTAATCTAATATTAGTGTTTTCAACAGGAAATACTGGAGCAGGTGGACCACCTGGTCATACTGGATCTTGGGAAGCTGAAGGACCTAAAAGGGATAAAGGGGATCCAGGTGAAGCAGGTGAGATTTGAGACAAAGGATTTCAATGGATGTGATCAGGGTGGTATAAAACCGTAATGGAAATTAATCTAATATCAATGTTTTATTTAACAGGAAATACTGAAGCAGATGGGCAACCTGGTCATCCTGGATCTGGGGAAGCTGAAGGAAATAGAAGGGATAAAGGGGATGCAGGTGAAGCAAGGGAGGCAGGAGACAAAGGATTGCAAGAAATGAGACAGCCAAAACAACTGTCCGGGGATACTGGAGCAACTGGAAACAGAAGTACAACTGGCAATACAGGACCAAAAGGGGATACAGAAAACACTTCTAACGGAGAGAATCAAGGCCCACAAGGTTACAATGAATATACTGAATTGCTAGGATCAAGAGGGCATCAAGGTAACAGGAATATTAAAGGACCGAAAGGATACAAAGGTGCAATGGATGCTTCTGGGCCTCCAGGACCACCAGGAGAAGTGAACAATGTCTATAGAATTAGATCAGAAGTTGGTACATGTAGCAAATGTGATCTTTTCTGATCTTTGTGCACTACATATTTGAGCATGAACGTTATGCAATTGTAGTAATCATCATTCTAGCAATACAAACGGGAAAATTGTCAAATATATTACCTAATTTGCGTCTTTTCTGTGTGCTTGTCTTATTATTTGGTTGTGGTAACCCTTTCGCATATCATTTGTGCTATTTCTTGTAGATAATTTAAATCATTTCATTTAGTAAAAGAAAGTCTATTTTATAATCCTAGAGCTGAGACTGGCAAATTTATTTACCTATTATATGACATACAATGTAAAACTAAATCAGTAATGCGATACACAATGTGTTACCCAGCCCGCATGGGCTAATATGTCCCTTTATCAAGCAGTAATCCCAGTAAATTTCAGTGGAAAACTTATGGTAAATGAAAGCATTAAGTTTTTACTTGTATACCTTTACCTTTCTTATTTTCACGGAATATTTCATAGTATATTTAAAAAGTTGTCGGGTTCTTTAAATAGAAATAAATACATTTCTCCCTGTTAAACTGTAAATGACTTTTGGTAACTGTGAATATTTTAAACACAAATCTGTAATGAGCTACAGCTTCAAAGGTATTTCTATCATTACCCAGAACCCAAGAGAAAGAAATGGTATTTAAAATTTTATTTATCTTTAACATATTCTTGGTAAGCACAATTAATATGTAACATGAAGTACAATATTGATATTGATATTAAGAGTTACAACACTAAATGAAACTGGTATGTAAAAAAGTACTAATGGAGTCTATCAGTAATTCAACTTCAGCAGGTTAAAACATTATCAATTAGTTTGAAATTATTCAAACTTCAATACGCTTACTGAATATTATATTAAATTAAAGGTCAAAAGGTCAAACCTCAGATTAAAGTAACAGGTAAGATCAAAGAAGTACCCGGTTAAAAAGAGGGGAGATGATAAATATATTGTCCCCCAGGTTTGAAAGGAGAAATTTAATATGCATGTTCTAGCTCACGAGACATTGATATTGTGGGAATAGAATAAACTTGAATTTAGTAGGAATTTAGTATGCAGTAAGCGATAAATGTTACAAATGTGACTCACCAGCAAAGGGAATGTCCATGGCATTCAAGTGGCTCCGAATGGAATATGCACTACAGTCATGATAAAACCATATGTATTAATTACTGAAGGTAAGATTTTATTCGTTGCTTGGTGCTCTGATCTGTCTAACTCAGTAAATCCAGGCTCTGGCCAGACCGTACATTGCGACCCCCTAACTATTACATAAAAGCTCATAAATCAGGCACCTGAAGTGCATAAAATTGATTAGTTAAGACACAGTAAGATAAAATAGTATAATGAATGCATATAGTGAGAACACATGTATAATGTATGTACAGCAGAAAATGGTATGATATACCGTTATAACAGTACAATTCATATTATCTAATAATTTACATCAATTACATGTTGAAATCATAGCATGGTAATAGCAAACAGAACTATTGTGTCCTTGGGTACAGAAGGCTGGTGAAGGTTGGGCCGGCCGAAGTCAAGTAGGCCAAACATGGCAGTATCACCTGCTAAACCAGAGCAGCAAATTTATCAGATGCACCTCCAATTATATAGGACCATGTAGTCACACAAGTGACCTAAAACACAATACAATAAAGCAGTTTCCAGGCTCTACAAATGCAATGGTTGGCTTTTGTAATAAACAAAAGAGGGGGTTAACATTCTAATCAGGGTAGGGTGTTTTTAATGTAACCCCACTGCCAGATGATTTTTGAATGACACAGGGAAGGAAACCTCCAATACAGAGAGGTGTAATCGGTAAACCAGAAGTGTGTGTCAAGTGGAGAATGATAGAATTAGTTCAGGGTTCTCAGTAATGAACTTGTCCACACTTAAATGTGGACCCGCAACTGTACTGAAGTATTCAGTTGTCCTTCTGGCTCCACACCTGTGTCCAGTGAACCCTGCGTTTGATGTATATCACTGGCTGGTTTAAGGAAGTGTACGTAACTGAGTGGTTCTTTTGAAAACATGTTTAAAGGCCATTTGACACAAAGTTTTCTATATGGACACAAAGTTTTCTAGATGGAGTGTACATATATGAAATCTTTGTTCAGTTGCTATGATTTTACATAAAATGCTGTTAAAACAGTCCTCAGTTTCTACATGGCCTTTGTTATGGTTTTGATATTACAATGATCCCTTACGGCACACATCTGCAAATCCTAAAAGACATTCAAGAACATTTACATTACTTTTACAATGATGATGTTGAACATTAACCCGGCCATCCTCATCATCATCAGAGACAGCCAGATCAAAAGAAATAGATTAAGACCTCTGCAAGCCTGAGGTTTCTGCCCGTTGACCATCATCCACCAGTAGCACAGGAGCACTCTCTGGATGTTTCAAGACTGGGGTTGATAGGCTTCATGTATGACATTATATGTCTTTTTGCATTTGTTGGTGCAGGAGAGAAGTTGTGCGAGATAGTGACCGAGGGGTGCTGCTGCTGCCTTGTTTAACTAGTCTGGCCTCAAAGAATTTCTAAATATCAAAACCACAACACATAGTGTTAGCCTGTCAAACTGCCTGTTTTCAATATTTATACGCGGTATGCAACTCATAATTATAATGACACAGTAACATGATTCAGTAATGTTAAGTACTTACAAGTAAAAGACTGAAACTAAATATCAATTCCTAGGAAGGTATCAAGAGTTCTTATGCAGTGGTTACAGTAGCTAAATTTGCAAAATTTGGAAGTCAGGGACCAAAATCTAGAAATAAAACGCTTGAAAATGCTGGGCCAGTTTCATCTCCCCGACAGGACATAGTACATGCCAGCTTGTCTGGATCTACCTCTCCACCTGACTTGAGGTTGGGATGATTTTCTCCACTACAAGACGGGAAACTACCAGGGCTAGCTGTAAACCTCTGAAAGACAAGCCATATCAAGGCCCCGACAAGCCATACTGACATACAGACAGAACTGGAGTATTTCCCAACTCACCCCTTATTGGACTGATTAATTTCTGGAGTTGGGATTGAGAGTCGGGATGAAACCAAAACTATATAAACCCCCTCTGGCTGTCAAAAAACATCATTTGTCACTGCAAAGATGCAAGCTCTACATCAGAGATACTTTCTATAGAAGCTTGGGTAATTTTATGTTTTTTAATATTAACCCAGGACCAGCACCTGACACCTGCCCTACAGCCAGGACCACAGCCCTAGCCAGCCCTCAGGAGAAGAAGAAAGCCATCAAACCCCTGGGTCATGTCCTGGATCCTTCAAAGAAAATAAATAGGATGCTACAAAACCCTCCTGGTTGACTTAGTACAGACCAATATCACTGGCTATCAGAATTTTGTCAGGATGCCAACGGCCTTTTTTGACCTCAGCATACATTAAAAGTATGAACGCATAGCCATTAAAGGTTTGATTGAAACTGGCAATAACGCTGAGACACTTGGCAACAACCTCCTTGCAGTATCACTGGCTGGTTAGCCAAACCATCATCTGTAAATTCGTTCCTCAGGTCTGCTGTGCCATCCGCAATGAATTCAAGGAGAAATATTTTTGCTGCCCAACTGACCTTAAAGACTGGAAAAGGGTGGAGGAGAAGTTTAAAACCAGAAGGAATGTCTCTCACGCTGGGGTGTTAGACATGAAGCATATTGCCATGAACAAGCCAAAGAAATCTGGCAGTGGCTAAAACAAATACAAGGGCTTCTTTTTCCTGGTGCTGCTTGCCCTGGTCAACACAGAGTACCGAATCCTCTGGGTCAATGTGGAGTCAAGTTGAGCTTCATCAGATACACAGATTTTAACCAGAAGCGATTAAAGGAAGAAGATTGAGGATGGAGCCTTGGGGCCTCCACCGTCTGAACCACTGGGGGAGTGAGGGCCAAATTTGCACTCTTTTTTCCTGGGTGATAACGCCTTCGCCCTGATGACATGGATGATGAAATCCTACAGTAGAAGACAAATCACAAGGGAAGGAAAAATGGCCAACTACAGGATCTCCAGAGGCAGGAGGGTGGTGGAGAATATGTTTGGAATATTAGTGAGCAGACTCAGGATACTACTGGGCACATGGAGCGAAGGCCAAAGGATGTCAGAGATATTGTTTTAGTATGTGTGTTGTTGCACAACATGCTGAGGACCCACCAGACAGGGCATCAACCCCAGCAAGTGATGCAGCAGCCCTACGAAATGAACAGGTAGTGTATGTGCCAGATGACAGCTAAAAGAATCCTTTGAGGGAGGGCAGCGAGACCAACTGAAAGACTACTTCAATCAGATGGGGCTGGGCAGCAGAACAGGATCTGAGATTTGTCATCCAAATACCCTGGGGGCAGAAGAAGCTGGCATCCATCAGTCCTTTTCAGGACTACCCAATTATTCCAAGAACTTTTATTTAAGCTGGTGTTGCTCAAATTTCCAAAGAAAATCCAATCCATTTCCTTAAAGTCTCAAAACTATTTCAAACCAAATCACAATTCCCCTAAGACTGTTGAAAAAAAACTTTTTTCTGTCAAATTTGCAAGTTCCAAATTATCAAACACTTTGGAGAACCTTGGTCAAAAGTCAAAAGGTCAGATCCAAAGATCAAAATACTTTCCCCAAATGTCAAGAAATAGTGCTCCATCCTGCATAACAAAATTGCATGTATAGCCTTTGTGGAAAACAATGACACTTTTGGGGCGTCACTTAATAAATCTATACCATAATCCAGCATGCAATTTCAAATATCTATTTTGGATTCATCTATGATGGATCTGCAAAAACCAGCCATCCACCTAATAGGGAATAGGTGCCTACCAACACACGAATTTGTGGTACCATTTGACCCTGGCTTTAATGTACACGTCAACAGACCTCCCCTCTCTTTGGGACCTGATTTTTTTCATTACCTGGATATGAAGCCTCTGCTAGTTTATCCCAAAGAAAATTTGAAAAGTTGAAAATCTTTAAAGTTCAGCTTTGAACATTTTGAAATTTTTTTAACTTCAAATTTTTATTCACTGACACATTCATTCACTTTTGTTTTTTTGTGTTTAAGGACAAAGTGTTTTGTGTGGGGTGGTGTAATGCTTCTTGTTTTATGCTTTTTTGAACATGTAACTGATAAATTGTTTTTTTTTTTTTTTGGAAGATTCAGGTGGTCCTGAAAAAGGACTTTTAAGTGTTTGACAGCAGTAGTCCTTGTAAGCAAGTGCAGTAGTTCTACTGCTGCTGGGGGGGCCACGGTGCCAAAGTGGTAACACTCTCGCCTCCCTCCTCTGAGGCCGGGGTTCGGTTCTCGGCACAGCCTCAAGTGGGAAAGCTGGTAGTTGCTTGCCGTTAGTCGGCAGTTCACAGTACAGAACCCTGATGAACTGTATGTACTGGTTTCCTCTGCCCTTCCAACTACCCGTCATGATATGACCTGTACAGTGTTGAAAGCAACATAAAACCCCAAATAAATAAATAAATCTACTGCTGCTGCTGTTTGGTGTCAGCTGACTGCAGAAGATTCTGAGGCTGGGCTGGTTGTTGCTGGTGGTTTTGCTGTGAGGTAGTGGTTGGAGGAGAGGCAGTTTGTTGTTGCAGGTCAGGTGGTGAAAACGGCTGTGGTATGTTGATCTGTTGGTGGCTCATCACTGACTGTAGATTTCCAAAGATGCTAGAGAGTCCTGTGTGTTTTGATATGTGTCAGAGGCAACTGACGGTGGGTTGAAGTGCTTCGTCGGGGTCAGTGTGAAATTAAGTGGTCTTGAAGGTTGGCTGCTGTGGTTGTTGAAATGTCTGTGGCACAAATGTTGAACCTCTGGAGATGTTGTGTGCTGAGGCAGTGGATGCACTGAGTCCTTGCGTCTGATGTGCATTTTTAAGAAGTTAAATTTATCCTGAATCCAGTTCTGCCTTTCTGTCATTTCTTTTGGAGCCTAACTAGACTTGGATAGCATAATGAGTCCTTTGAGATTCAAATCAAATCTAGTAAACTTTGACAGACAGCTTGCGACTGTTGGCCAACCTCTCCCAAAGACATTCCTTTCTGGCCTTGTCCTTAAAATGTTCATTGATCTTGTCATACAACTCCTCATGGTCCTTCACAAAGTCCATAATAGCCTCCTCGTCTGAGTCCATAAGGTACATGTTTGTCAGTGACCAAGTCAGGTCATTATGTTTATTACAGGCCAGTTTGCTTTCAAGTATGGTCGGTTTGTGTGTACTGTCTGTCGGGAGGTTGTATTCATGTACTTAACCATGACAGGTCGGGAAGTTCTTCCAGACAAGATGGTAATAGTATAGGATAAGAATGGAAGTGTGCCTGACAAGCCGTAGAGACCCACAACAGGACAGTTTCTAGGTGGGCTGAGGCAAGGTCCAGATACAGAGTTATGGAGGGTCGGTAAAATAACCAACATGTTTGATATTTTGCCAATCCATTGCGACAAGCCAGGAAACTACAACCAATCCTAACCAACTCTGTAAACATTGTGCCGGACCCTCAAAAAATCCATAATTACCGACAAGTCAGCCGCAGTGGAATACTCCCATAAAGCTTTGAATTTATTTTATTAAACTGTAGTGGCATATTTATTTGACCCCACTTCTGATTGGCCCCCATGATGCCTCTCTTTGTTACTCTTGGACCACGCTGTCACTTTGACTTCAAATAGCAAGCATCAAATTTCCACTACACATATTTTTGAATTTTACATTGAGTTTTTAGTTTTTACTTATTTTTATACCAGTTTTCACAATGAGTGAAAGAAGATATAATTAAAGTTCTCGCTGAAGGGAATAGCACCTTCCTATATAGCTGCAGTCGGCTGGGGATGAGGACTTTTTCACAAGGATAGGATCCACTCATCTGACTGAGGAAAGTTTCTTTTACCAATCAGTCCAATACCAGCCAGTGATTGTGACATTGATGAAGTTTCGCAAAATACTGATCACAACTTTATTTTTTCCCATGGTATAGCAGTTCTAGCAAAGGTCCTAGGCCCAACAGTCGATGACAGGCACCAATGGGTTCTAGTTCTGTGGCTTGGGCATCTATTGGTCAAGATGAAAAAGTAAATCTACTTTTGCCTACGTCACAACATTAGTCGATGGACTAACACATACTAAAAATAGTAGTATGCAATAAGGAAACAAATTATGAGTCAAACATTAAATTTAGTCGGGGGGGAAAGGCTGCAACTCAGGTCGCAAGTAATTCTGTTGTCAAAGCTATTAGTCTCCCAGTTCCGCAGCATGTAATATCCCCTCCACTTATGTCACTTACGAAGGATGATAGGGTACAACATGAGATTCCAGTCTGCCTGACACAACTATCAGAGGCTTCATATCCAGGTAATGAAAAACATCAGGTCCCAAAGAGAGGGGAGGTCTGTTAACGTGTACATCAAAGCCAGGGTCAAATGGTACCACAAATTCATGTGTTGGTAGGCACCTATTCCCTGTTATGTGGATGGCTGGTTTTTGCAGATCCATCATAGATAAATCCAAAATAGATATTTGAAATTGCATGCTGGATTATGGTATAGATTTATTAAATGATGCCCCAAAAGTGTCATTGTTTTCCACAAAGGCTATACATGCAATTTTGTTATGCAGGATTGAGCACGATGAAGGTTCCGGATGGTCAGATACAGATAGGATTGCTCAGATAGATAAGGTACATGCACAAAAGCATAGTCTGGCTACCAATGGGATTGCTCAAAAATTAACTGTTTGGGCCTTGGGATTCCTCCCGACTCTAAGCTGAATATTCACAGCTGGTGATATCACTTGGCTAACTATTTTGACCAACAGCTCAAGGACATCATAGAATTTGGATTGAAACATCTTAATGCTGCTTCACAGTTTTAAGATCATGTTGACACCTATATTACAGAGGAATTGAATTTCAAATCAATATTGGGTCTTTTTAACAAAAGCTTATTCCAATGGATATATACCCGTTTATGGCTAGAGAGAAGTCAGGTTCCCATGCTAGCAGGATCATTTCGACTATGAACAATCCTGAACTACATTGATGATTTTTACTTAGAAATAATGCTAATTATTATGCTCATATTTTTATCACTCTTGGCAAAGAATAACACTGGTTCGCAGTATATATGGCATCACCCTGTGGACCTGCTCATCATTTTATGTGCTTCTCATGTCTCTATTTTCGACCATTCCAGGCACCTCTGCAGGGGTTATATTATTTTGCACAAGATCATCATCATTGTTAAATGGTTAAAAGCTCTACAGGAGAGACAGAACATCACTACTATTGCTATTCCTGTTTTAGGTCTTTCACCATTGTGCCCCGTCACTGTTTTGCGTGCATATATGGCTTCCGTACCAAAAGGACCTAAATTTCCATCTCTGTTGCAGCTACAGAAGGCTATACTTTTCATGATTTCAGTAGGACTGCACATTTGCTTTTCCATATGGTGTTCCAATACAGGATATCCAGGTACAACAGGAGAGAAGTTAGGATTTTTGATTTGGTATGCCTTGTTTTCAGGAGGATGGGGGTTATATGACATATTTGTCATGGGATGGGGTATTTGTTTATCTCATTACTGATTCTGCTAACCAAATGCTATGCCTGGGCGTACGGGCTTATAAATAAGCTATGCTCCTACATAAGGTACCTGGCCTTCGGACTGTGTGTGGAATATATATCACTTCTCCCCAATCTACCTCTTTTGCATTCTATGTCCTCTAAGCTTATCTGTCTGACTACCTTTACTACTGGATCCTTGGGTTTTCTTTGCACCTGCCCACCATACACTCAGAATCTGTATTATACACCCAGAATCTGTATTTTCTCGCATTTTGAGGATTATTTGATGCAAAGTCTAATTGATTGGTACATTATTTTACATGACCTTTTACCTGTACCTGGGTCAGCATGGATATGACCTCTGACCTGGAATGGTTCCTTAAAATAGTCAGTGCTGTGTAACTTTAATTGGCAAGTTTTACTCTGCCCCTTGGGGGTTGCATTGTATACCATGTGCTAAGCTACTTTTGTAATTATTTACGATTTTTAACCTCTGGCTGAGTCAACATATTACCATGTCCTTTGAAATTGAATGATCTTAATTATATTTTATGGTACTTTTTGGTTTACATTGTGATTTACTCAATCTTTGCACGAGGACATTATATTTGTAATATCATAGTCTTTTATTTAGCTTATACATTACTACATTGATATATTGCTTATATGTGTGCATTGTATGTTAATTTGTTGTGATATACAAACAAAAAATATGTAGAAACTTGTATAATAAAATAATAAACATTTCTTTTCTTTGGTTCTTAAGAGGAATGGGAACATCAGAATATCATTCTTTTTTATTCATACGTTAGCATTATACCTGGAAGTGACATCTAATATATATATAACAATTTAAGAACTGCAATTTTTAATTTAGGGTTACCCAAACTGCTGCAAATGAAACCCAAAAGTATAATGAAGTAGCCACCTGTGAACACAGTGACAGGTTGTGGATAATAAAGCATATCAATAGAAGCTGTTTAGGAACCAGTACTTATTTATGTACTATAGAATAATGACATTGGCCAATCAATAAGTATAGATATTTACTATCTCCTTGGCGAGACATACACAGTAATTACTGTCATTATCTTGAAGCTATTTGCATGAAGGCTTTATTTATGTATAATACTGAAATTCGATAGAATTACATGGATATTCATAATCAAACACATTTACAACAGGTATGTTTTTAAGTTATGACTTTAAATTGGGTGTAAATCACGCATTTACTTTGAGGCCACCATAACTTCAATCAAAATCATTCCAAATTCACTTGAGGTGACCTTAATTACTAACCACAATATAGGGCCACCTTAATCTTGGTTTCCTGCCATTATCTGTATATTATCCATTTAAGGTGGCCTTGGGGTTTTCCTGATATAAGTATAACTGTACAAATCACAACAGTGTCATCACCTCCCATTGGGAGGTTAGTTAACATTACTTTGAGGCCACCATAAACTTAAATCGAAATTATTCCAAACTATAAGGTGACCTTACTTGCTAACCACAGGATAGGGCCACCTTAAATTTTCTGTCTTGGCCTTAGTCACCTTGCATCACTAAGGTGGCCTCAAAGTTATCACCATACCTGTGTTACAATTGTATATACAACTAGATATGTATATGTGTGTTAGTAAATAAAATATATATATTCCCCAATTGGGGCTTTTATTACCTTTCTTTGGACCTGAGGCAATGTGTATGGGGCTAACGACATCCGACGGCCGATTTGCGACAACAATTTTCTTCCTACTCATTTATATTTGGTTGTTTACATGTATCCGACTCCAATTTAATGTCGACGGCGATTTTTTTTCGCTCTTGAGGGAAAAAAAATTGGATGACAAGTAAATTCAGATGTATGTTGAAAAAAAATTGAGAAGGTTAGAGCAAAATCATCGTTGCAAATCAGCCGTCGGGTGTTGTTGCATACATGTGTACTTACATTAAGACCTTTCGTGAATAGTGCCCCTGGATTTAAGCACTTTCTTTGTACTTAATTTTCTGAGGACCCACCAAAAGAGTAGACTTGCTCCAAGTCTTTGAATTTCTTATTCCACCAAATCTGACATACATGGAATCATTATGAATAAAAAGACTTATCAGCCCCACATTCTGGTAAAAAAGCCATTCAGTCCTCATATAATACCTAAGACAAAAGGACTTTATGAAAGTCTAAAAAAGAGTCCAGATTAATGTATGCATTTTTGTATTTATTGTTTTAGAGTGCTTAAATGTTCACGAATTTCCCAAACAGACCAACATATGGCGTCTTCACTGGTGAGGTAATTTTTTTTTTATTATTTTCCAAATATTTTGATTTTGATATAACAGTGTCTGTCATATTTTATTTTATTTATTTATTTATTCATACACACGGTATACTTCAAACATATATACAATTGGATACAACCAAAATGTTTGCTTATATACATGTAAAGAGTTAGGAAGTACAGAAAATTCCAATATATTATCATTCTCATGACAACTGAATCTTGTAGAATCTTTGTCTCTTATGTAAATAAGGTCACGATAATTACCGCATGTTGTATAGTCTTCAGTATTACAGGATGATACATACAGGTGTATAAACTTTGGAATTCATATGGAGAAATGAGGACATCATAATAATTACTATCTGAATATTGATCAAATAACAGTGTTTACTATTTAATGTTAAATGAAAGTGTTAAATGACAACTTTGTTGGACGCCCAAAGTGAAATATTTCCTTTGCTCTGAAAAATCATTCGTAATTTTTAAGGAGTGATTTTGGGTGAAGCTCCAGTTTCAAGACATTGCATAGGCCATATTAAGAGAAGAAGTTCTAGGAATGAGTGGTAATAGTGCACCCTGGGTGGTAAAGATTCCTGCTGGTCAAAATCATCAGACACTGGGTCAGGAGTGGGATTTTAATCCATTATCCCGGTGATTGAATGTGGATATGTTACATACCACTTATAAAAACAAGTATTAAAATATCCCATTTTGCCATAATCATTTGTAAGGATGTTGTCATGGTGGTCCAGGGAGCAAACTTGCCTCATCCCGAATCACCCCTTATCCCAGCCCCAACACGAAGTGGATTAGTTGATAGTTTTTGCCTTATGTTGTTCAGTGTAATGTCATGACCAACTACTATTCATAACTATATACTATTATTCTCCTCAAGCACTTATCGCATTACCCAATCCATATGTTAATAGCAAATTCATGCAAAACACCCCACCTTCACAAAACCTGCCAAAAATAATAATCCTAGTAACAATAATCACAATTCATGCCACAGGTGCATTCGTCATATGGTGAATCACTTGACTTCTTACACAATTGGATTACCACATTGTAGGGCCGACACCCACCGCTGGTGGTAGTAGCAAAGGCTGGTGACATAAACAAAGTCAGGGATTTCTTGGCACAGGGAGAAGATCCAGAACAGTTTGGATTATATGGATGCTCAACACTCAGAGTTGCCTCTGAATTTGGCCATGTAGATGTAGTCAGATTATTGCTACAACACAATGCTGAGGTGAACAGCAGGGATGTCTTTTTAAACATGCCTTTACTTAGTGCTGTATGGAATGGACATAAAGATGTGGTGGAGACCTTACTAGAGCATGGGGCTGACACAAAGACAAACAACTCTGGGTAATTAATCAGATAAAAAGTGTTTCATGCAAATGATGATCTTATATTTACCGAAGCTCTGAGGTGCTAGGTTGAATATATGACATTTATTGCATATAGGAGTTATTAACTTGTATAGTGACTTAGTAAGTTAAATATACTATATAAATATATTTTGGCTGCCCAGTGTTTCTGTCTGTGATGGTGTGAATGATCAGCTAGATAAAATTATAAAGAGGCTTTTTGGGCATGTTAGCATACACTTCCACTCGCCATCTTAATCATTTTGAGATTTTAGTATGCAATTTTTGTAATTTTACTTAGTTCTTTTTTCATTTATATTAAAATGCTACTCCAATTTTACTATTTATATAATTGTCCTTTTCTGGTCTTTAACAGTGCTTAATCGTATACTGTTAATAATTATCTATTGATGTCCATGTTTATACAATAGGTACACCATCATTAATATGGCACTCAACCATGACCACCAAGAGCTTGGTATGTTTCTGTTGCATCACAATCAAGACACTCTTGATTTTACCAGCAATGAATGTGGGAGTTATTTATTGACTGCAGTGAGACAAGGACATGCAGAAACTGCCAACTATTTGTTAGACAAAGGCGTGAACATTGACTTTTCTGACACCTATAGGTAAATCTGTACACCAATAAGATATTAAATTATTTAAAACATAACATAAAAACATTTTCCAGCTCATTGAGTATATTGTATAGCATGATAGTTTAATTAATAATTAATGTATTTACACATAAATGTTGTTATCAGCCTCAGCTGGCAGATGTAATCTAGTCTTTTGTCTACATCTATAATCTATTGTGTTACATCTGTAATATATTTTATTATCACATGTAATGTATTTATCAGCACATGTACTCTCTATCTTATTTAATGTGTCATCCCTGGTCTTGTCTAATCTTGTATTTGGCATGCACCAGTAATGTCTCTTCTCTACTTGTATGATATATTTTGTATTCACATGTGTACTGTGTGATAGCTATAGCGGCAATGTATCGTGTGTATTGTCAACATATGTAATGTATCTTGTCTATTCCTGTTACATATCTTTTCTACTTCTGTACTGTGTTTTATCAACACCTGTAATGTGTGTGTTACGTGCATGTGTAACGTGTCTTGTCTACAACTGCTCTCTGTTTTACAGCTTTAATGTATCTTGTCTACTCCTGTAATCTGTCTTATCTACACCTGAAATGTGCCTTTTTACATCTGTTTTATTATCACATGTATTTTGTGTATCCCTACACTCTATTTTATATACATTTGTAACGAGCTTTGTCTACATACAAATTGTGTCTTGCCTACACCTGCACTATATTTTGTCTATATCTGTACTGTAGTTGGTCTATGCATGTATCCACCTATACTGTAAATATCTGTTTTAGCTGGACATCCCTGATGATAGCTTCTCACTACAATCGTACTGACTTGGCAAAATGGTTATTAGAGAAAGGGGCAGATTTAAATGTGCCCAATGCAACAGGGTGAGTTTACAAACATAAAGTTCATGATATTTAGAAATTCAGTTTTTGATTTAGTATAATTTGAATTGGTTTTCATGTAGCTTTTAAAATAGTAGTTCGAAGGTGTGCATGGAATATTTCATTTTTGTGATTAAATATGTGCAAAAAATAAGAAAGACTTGTGAATATACACATAAACTATATGTGTGCACACAGTATGGCTACAAACCAATCCATGTCCCAATGGAAATTTGCAAGAGGCTTCGGCATGTGCATTCTCCTTGCTAGTGTTGGAAGTGCTCCCCATACACTTGCAGGGTTTGCACACGTGCGGTATAATACACTTAAGCCCCTCTTACATCCCGTCGTATGTGCACGTACGTCCTGGTTACAGAGAAAAATCGCCTGATTTGCAAGGGACACTTAAGCTACACTTGCAATTTTATAACAGAATTTCAAGGTCGCACAGACCCCACAATGAAAATTGACATGCACATTTTCCCTGCGTGCATGCAATATGGCCATAAATGCATCCATTTCTCAAGGGTAACTTACGAGAGACTTGCGCACGTGCATTTCTCTTGCGAGTGTTGCAAGATCTCCCCATTCATTGGCAGGGTTGCAGGGTACTTGCACATGCTGTATAATACACTCACCTGTACCTTGCATCCATATTAACGCACTGTGGGACCTGTAGCTAGTCGCAGTCTGTTCTTTGATGTTCAAGTACCGACACTCTTGTCAGAAAAATATTCCTTGTTTGTACATGCAAATCCCTGCTACCCCACTACCAGGCTACGTTCATATTTTTCAACAATATTTGCAGCACACGTACGTGTATATACACGTACAATGGGATGTAAGAGAAGCTGACAAGTTCAGTCTAAATGTGACCTCTGTCATAGCTAAAAGTGTCACTGAAGAGCTTTGAAAGTCATTTTAGTGTGTCTTTTATCAAATCTACTAAGCCTTATTAACATAGATCCACAGGAAAGTATCAGTGGAGATGTACAATTCAGTCTACTTACAAAGAATTAAGGATTAAAACCTGCAACATTGTGGTACTGTAATAATAATATTTATTATTATTATTGCTATTGGTGGTTTTCCACTGGAAAACCATGGGGCAAAGTCAATCATTACCAACCTTGAAAATAAGTAGATCAGAGCTTTCTTACAATACAAAGATAAATGTGTGATTATACATCTAAAAATGTTTGCCAAAAAAATTACATTGTCTGGCCATATCATCATTTGATATGTTTTTTCTGCGTTTGTTAAAATTCAGAAGTTAATCGAAAACGTTTACAATACATATGTGAAGGGTTCAATGTGAGTCAATTTAAATAAGTGCCAATTTTACATCATATGTACCAAGCTAATTAATGGGGGTTTTTTTCCTGGATGTAATTTACCTTGTGTCTTTTGTCTATTTTTCAGTTAAACTGCTCCAATGATAGCAAAATCCGATGAAATGAAAAAGCTCCTTGGTAATGAGAAATGCACAAATGTTACTTTAGGAATGGATTATGATCCTTTCAGGGCATTAAATCCAATGGGGACTAGGACTAGCTCACCGAAAGGGTAAAAATAAAATTTTATTGTTGAATCTTCAAATTGAAAAACATGATCTCCAATTAAAAATAGGTTGAGAATAATAGCGATAATAATATAAGTAAGTAAGTAAGAAACACTTATATAGTGCCGAATTTGGTGTAAACATCCTCTAAGGCGCTGATGTGCAAAAAGGGATAGTCCAGTTCCAGAAAGATGTCAGTTTCCATATTAGCGTCCAGTCGGGGAGATAGGCTATGGTGGAGGATAAGCCAATCTAAAAAGGTATGTTTTCAACTGTTTCCTGAAACCAGAAATGGTTTCTATGGTTCTGATGGCTTGAGAAAGCTTGTTCCACTCTGTGGGAGCCCCTGCTATGAAACTGCGTAGCCCTGAGCGTTTATTTGGTTTAGATGAGGAAATTGATAGGCGATTGCCCCGTGTGAGATCACTCCGCCTAATTAGAGCGGAGAGATATGGCGGTTGGCTCAAATGTATTGCTTTATAAATGAGGAGATTATATTTGAACAGTATACGGTAATGAATAGTTTGTGCAGGAAGGGTGTAACATGACAGTATTTATTTAAGGGAAAATAAGGGAAAAGAGGGGGCACCTGGGTAGGGGGTGCCATGAGAGGGCATAGGCTTCATACAAACATGTTGATGCCTGCTGGGTGGAGTGTGGGGAATGCCCAAATGTAATATAGTTCTTGGCTTCTGCGCCTATTTGTGGTATTTGGGTTTATTGGATCCCCCATCCAATGTAAAATACTGAACTCCATATGTTTCACAGAATGATCTTTCTGGCTGAAATGTCTAGAGACAGGAGTGGATTTATCAGTGGAGAATTTCTGGACACTAGAATGGTGTTCATACATTCTATTTCTGAATGGTCTCTTGGTTTCACCAAGGTATTGGTGGCCACATTTTTTACAATTTATGATGTAAATTAAATTAGTGAGTTCACAGGTAACTTTATGTTTGGGTGGTAAGTGTTTGCATTTAAACACTTGGTTAGTATGAAAGCTGGTGATCTGGTCAACTTTCCAGATTCTTGGGCAGTAGGTGCATTTACCTAATCTAGTGCAGATAGGAATGTGTACTGATTTGTTGGATTCAGTACTAGGTTTAGGGGGGTATGAGATAGTGCTACTGGTGAGGATATCCCTGAGATTAGGCAGGCGCCTAAAACCAATGAGTGTTTTAATATTGAAGATCTGTGTAAGTTCCTCAGTATTTTGGATTATGTTCCAATTGTTTCTAACCAGTGACCCAATTATTTAGTATTTATTTAGCTTGCACACCGTCCGACATAAGGCATTTTGAACTCTCTGTAGTCTGCTAGTATATGCCTTTTTTGTGTTGTAAAGCAGTGAGTTACAGTAATCCAGACGACTGCTTACCAAGGCATTTGCCACCTTTACAGCTGTTTCATGATTTAAGTACCTGCGGACCCTTCGTAGTTCCCGGAGACGGTAATAACTTATGCGACATAGATTAGCCACGTGTCTTTGCATTGAGTTTTCAGCATCCAGGATGACACCAAGGTTTTTTACTGATTCAGCTGGTTCCATGGTGTTGCCAAGCAAACTCACTGGGAAAGATGACTTCAGGGAACTTCTAATTTGATCATCACCAATCACTATGAATTCTGTCTTGTCAGGATTTAATTTAAGCTTATTATTTCCCATCCAAGCCTGGACCGCCTCAAGGCAATTTGTTAATTCAGTGATACTGGAATCGAAGTTCCTAGAGTCGAGTTCCAAGTAAATTTGTGTGTCATCTGCATATAAGTGGTGGGTGACATTGAATTTAGATATGACTGAACTGAGAGGGGTTGTGTATAGGGTAAAAAGGAGTGGCCCTAGAACTGAGCCCTGGGGAACCCCGTAAGGGAGTTGAAAAGCATCTGAAAGATGTCCATCTATTTTGATGCGCTGCTTGCATGACTGGAGGTATGACTGGACCCACTTAAGCACTACCCCATCAATGCCATACCAGTGCTGAAGGCAGTTGAATAGGATTGAGTGGTCTATTGTATCGAAAGCTGCAGATAAGTCCAAGAGGACTAATCCAACAGCTGCACCCTTGTCCATTGATGTGGCAATGTCATTTTGTATTTTGAGCAACGCCATTTCAGTTGAGTGAAAAGCTCTATATGCGGACTGGTTTTCGTTAGATATACCCTCGTGAGCAATATGCTCATTTATCTGCTTAGCCACAGCTTTCTCTATGAGTTTGGAGATGTAGCTGAGGTTGGACACTGGTCGATAATTCTTGAGAATATTCTTGTCAAGACCAGCTTTTTTCAACAAGGGTGTAACATGTGCAGTCTTAAAGCAGGAAGGGAAACTGCCCTCCTGTAGAGAGTAGTTCACAATATTTGTGATAGGAGTCAGGAGCACACTGATACATTCAAGGACCAATGATGTTAATACTTATCTAGCAATACATCTGTCAAAGGTTTTCAGCCTTAATGCAGTTGGCCACCTGGTATCTCTATCATTAATGACAATACTGTGTCAAATGTCTGTATCATAATGCCATAATGAATTGTATTTTATGCATAGAAGATTCTGCCTGTACACAGGTCAGATAGTAGTCTCATTGTCTGAGGTTTAAAATTTTAATTGAGTTGCAGTGACACCATTTTAAATGACAACCTGAAAAACTGAAAGGTGATTATGCAGATCACTATCTGTTTTAATCAAAATGAAGGTAACATTGATTGATTGATCTATTTAGCTTTAGTGACATATTTTTTGTATTATATCATAAGACATTATGGGGGGATTGGTGTAGTGAAAAACATTTAATAATAGCTGGACAAGATTGTTCGTTGAAAGCAATGGGGAAGCAGCAAGAATTAACTAACTTTCCTATTTCACCACTTATAAACCTAGTGTAGGAGGAGAGTGGATTTACATTTAAAAACCACCATAAAAAACACCACCATTGAAAACCCCACTGATTTTGGAAAATCCATAAAAAACCCCACCCTCAAAATTTCTGGGGCATAAAAAACCCCACTGTAACAGAATTGATCATTTTAGGAGACAATACAATACATTGATGGATTGTCTGGATTTAATGTGAGAAAGTACGTATGTTGTATATTGTTTCTTAGTATTATTTCATAGGTGATTCAATGGTGAATGTAATTAAACAGACAAACCTTATGTTGCATGTGCTGGTCATTGGGAAGCCCTTCCATGTTTAACCCTTCAATAGAATAACTGGAAATAGTGGATTACTAAGATAAACAATTGAGTCTTGGTATATGACCAATGTATGTGACTTCTTGTGAAAAACAAACATTCATAATGCTATGTTTAATCCTTCAATAGAATAACTGGAAATAAAGGATTGCAAAGACAAACAGCAGAGTCTGGGTGTAGGGACAGTGTATGTGGCTTCTCAGTAAAATCTTCCATTTAAATCTAAGTTTTAAATTGAGTTTCTTAAATTTCAATTAATGCAACAAAAATATTTACCTTTCTTAATGACATCATCCAAGCTATAATGATTTTTCAAGCCATTGTTAAATTTATAAAACTCCACAATTATTACAAAATAAATTTTCAAAAGATTATTTTTTTTATTTTATGTAAAACAATGTGAAATGAGACATAACTCCCTGTCTGGGAGACAAAATAATTCTAACGAAGCAGACATTAAATTATAAAAAGTGGGTTTTTTAAGCCCCTGTCAATTTTAAGGGTGGGATTTTTAAGTGTTATCCAAAAACAGTGGGTTTTTTATGGTGGGGTTTTTTATGATCCCCAGGAGAGTGTGTTACCATCTACACAACTGGGGATCCCAGTAATAGAGTTAAATGTATTTTAAAAGTCAACAAATTATCATATTTGAGGGTTGGTTAATTTGTTCTTTCTCTGAGGATATGGTATTGATTACAAAATATAAAATTGTTTCTGATTTAATTGAGTATTTTTGTGTTTTTATGGTTTGCAAGATAATAAAATGTGTTCTAAGATTGCCCACACATGACATATACTCTCAACTTCCTGTGTTTTAGTTGAAATGACTGAATAATTATTACTAATAATGCTTTAAAAACTGCCACAATTTTTCAGACAAAACAGGGTGAACATTTTACCAAAGAGACCAGACAGTGCTCAACAACACAAACAAAAAGGTACTTCAAAGACTCAGGCTGTCAGAAAAATTAAACAAAGGTCTACACAATCTTTGGCAACTAGAACAAGTAAACAAAAGCCTAAGAAGTCTTCAACCACAAAGAGAATTATACTAATTCCAACACAGTCTTCAGAATCTAAAAAAAGTAAACAAAATTTGATGTCGTCAGCCATGAAAATAGGCCAACAAAGTCCAAAAATGGCGACCAAGAGAAGTAAAGAAAATCCAACAAAGTCTTACCCCACCAAGAAAAGTAAACAAAATCCAATAAAGTATTCAACCACTAAGAAATATAAACAAAATCAAACACAGTCTTCTGAGCATAAGATAAGTAAATCAGGTCTTTTTATGTCTTCAAGCAACAAGAGAAGTAAACAAAATCCAACACAGTCCTCAGAGGCTAAAAGAAGAGAGACAAATCTGACATCTTCCGCCAATAAGATAAGTAAACAAAATCATAGAAAATCTTCAGCCACTGCGAGAAGAAAACCAAATACTATGAAGTATTCTATCACTAGAATATGTAAACAGAATCCAGTACAGTCCTTAGACGTTAAGAAAAACAGGCAAAATGTAAGGACATCTTCAGCAAATAAGATAAGTGAAGAAAATCTTACAAAATCTTCAGCCATTGAGACAGGAAAACAAAATCCTACCAAGTCTTCAGCAACCCAGAAAAATAAACAATACTTAGAGGCTAAGAGAAGCAAACAAAATCTGGGGATATCTTCAACTAATAAGTTAAGTGAACGAAATCCTACAAAGTCTTCATCTACCAAGAGAACTAAACAAATTCCATCTTCAGTCATCAGGAGAAGTAAACAGAATTCTGTACAGTCCTTAGAGGTTAAGAAAAACAGACAAAATGAGAGGACATCTTTAGCAAATAAGACAAGTGAAGAAAGTCTTACAAAGTCTTCAGTGATTGAGAGAAGGAAACAAAATCCTACAAAGTTTTCAGCCACCCAAAAAAGTAAACAATACTCAGAGGCAAAGAGAAGCAAACAAAATCTGATGACATCTTCAGCCACTGAGACAAGTAAACAAAATCCTATAAAGCCTTCCGCTAGTAAGAGAAGGAAACAAACTTCTACAAAGTCTTTAGCCACCGTGAGAAATAAACAAACTCCTACAAAGCCGGCAACCACAAGGAAAACTAAACAAATTACTAAACAATCTTCAGAGGCTGAGAGAAATCATATGAAGAGTTTAACTACAAGGAAAAGTAAACGAATTCAGACAAAGTATTTGGAGGCTAAGAAAGAAAAACAGAACAGTTTAAAATCAGGCAGGATAAATTAACAAAATCAAATGCAGTCTTCAGAGGCCTGTGAAATTAACTAAAGCAGCAGTTAACAACTGACAACACATTTAAAATAGAGCGGGTGACCTCATATCAATGTGAAAAGTTGTCTGTATTTTCCTCAATCATAACTGAAAAGGTCCAGTGTTGTGTTAATTCCTCCTGAAAATGAAAGAAAAATAATAAAGAGGTTCCATGATATCTGTGGATTAAGACACAGATCTTGATAAAAATCAAATTTTTAGTTAAAATAAAACACTAAGGTTGACAGAAGTATACTACACAGCAATTGTAGCTAAATTTATTAATTCCAGGAATAACATCCACAGCCCTATTCAGATAATTTACTACAGTTTTCAGTTAAAGTATACACATATATGCATGTACATAAATATATATTTCTAATATAAAACACTAAATACACAGACAACTCTTAACCACTAAAATATTAGTTACTGTAACATATTGTAAGTTCTGTAGTTAAACTTATCAATACTGTGATCCAGCACACAATGTAACAACGTCAATAAACAACTGATGAATCGCATGATCACAGATCATGTGTTCTGTAGCCACGTGATCTTTGACACAGCCAATACAAAGAATAAAATGAACTTTTTACAGTTATGAGTAAAACTGACGAATTGAAGAAATACTCTATCTGGCTATTAGTGAAGAACTTTACAAATTACTTGTACATAGGTCTGAATAGGATTTTGTAATACTGTAAATATATGATAAATAAAAAAAATGCAAAATATATATTTTTAGTACTGGGATAAGAAAAGGATCTTTAATCACTGCAATTTATAATGGTAAAGGTTGGTGACAAAGAATGATATTATTGACTAAAACAAGCCAGCAGGCAGACAATGCCTGTGGAAAGTAAGAAAACACAAAAGAACCAAAGTTACTTGCATATAATATAGATAAGTATACATCAAACTTTGTTTATGCAGTGAAAGAAAGTTGTTTTTCTCTGAAACCTATTCATCATCTATCATAACTTTTACATTCATTCATAACAGTTACTTACATATATGGCATGTTACTAATTTCCGATTTGTGTCACTTAATACAGCTGTTGAAATTCATTTGGGCGAATAACAGTAAAATGTCAGCACTTCTTTGCAAAAACCCAACAAAATATTGGCATTTTCCAGGCACCAATAATAACCATGGTCCCTTGAAATATATAGCAGCTCATATAAGAATTGAAGGTATTGTTTTATTAACATATGATAAATTTTTGCCAATTTTTTTTGTTTTAGTTTTTTTTGTTTCAGGTATTCTGTCACCATACTACTTTACATGTGATAGACAGATAGTGTAAATAATATCAATCAAAATACGTATGTTCCAGTGAATTTTACATCAAAGGGATAAAGTTAAATTGGCCACAGCTCCAGATAGCGAACACTTCTGCAGACTCAACATATTCAGTCATATATAGCAAACATTGTCAAGATACTCAAAAAAGTATCCACATGGTTGGCGTTACAGCTTACAGCATTCCTAACTAGAACCTCACAACAGAAACCATTTGTTAAAGATAATGTATTAAGTATGTTATAAACATTACATCAAATATTATATATAAAAAAGACCTGCAGGAACCATCAGATTGTAAATATACATACACATCCTTACAGTACAGTAGTATTATATGACACAGCTATACAAATATACATCACTGCAGAAGATTCATCAGAGACTAAGATCCAATTCCTAAATATGTCAATGGCCACATCAGCTGAGCTAAACAAAAGCTTTAACAAACGTGTATTTGTGGATCATGCATTTTGTGTTGTACACTAATCACTTATAAATGATCACTGCATTATAAGATTTATTTTTTGATTAAGATACATATGTTGAAATAATGTACTCATTTTCTAATTTTTGCTGAAGAATGCTATCATGTTTTAACAGAAAATAGCTTCCTCAGGTCCCACTGGCTGAAGCATGTTTGTCCCTTCCTGGCAATTATGGTCATGGAAAAAGTTATGGAAATCCTCATTTCTCCATCATCATTGGTTTTATTATAAAATGACTAATAGGGTTTGATCAAGTAAATCAGTTAACACAACTACTGAAATAATATGTCACTTAAGTATTAAAAGCTTTACAGTTAAAACTCATCACTTGAAATTTGCATAAGCATAATTGGCAGGCTGTCCATAATTGCTGGGCATGCAGTCGACAATTTTAAACCTAATAACTATTAATATAAGTTGTAACACCCATCGTATTGTAAAAGTTGCTATCTGTATTTAAATGAACAGTTAGAATGATGTGCAACTATTAGTATTTCTCACAAGTGGCCCAGAGCTGGTTTTGAATCCAGGAGCACAGACTTGACAACCCAGGGATTATTTGCCAGGCTTAATAACAACTAGCACATTGAGACACCCCCACAGCCAAAAACCCTGCAGTTCACCAATTGTAGCCATGTAAATATTGAGTAACAAAGATATTTTAATTTTTTGTGATTTCCTTGATAGAACGGCCAAGATGGCATTGACCATCATGCAAAGTTTATATCCAAAATGCTAAAAACCAATATCAAATCAGTCTTTGTAATAGCAGGGCTATGGCTAGGTTGATGGCATGTGTTGGTGTAAAATTGTAGAAAAAAAATGAGGATCAGATTCATTTTTGACGTCAACCAGTTTTTAGATAGTACTAATTATTATTTACAATATTATGGCATTTATTCCTCCGCCACTGTCCATTAAAACTGAATTTTACACTTAACAGACTCCCCAAAATTTTTAAATACACCCTACCAGTGTGTTTTACAATAATGTCCCTTATGTAGAATTATTGCATAATGACAGTTTTTGTGTTAATGACCGTAGACATTTTTAAGTTAAATGTTACAGAATACTGAAAAGACATGATCCCACCAATAATGTTATAATACAGGCAATACAATGGAATAATTATAGTTCAACCTGGGATAATATACCTTGTCCAAACACTCCAAAAATGATTTTTTTTTTCTGAAAATTTCGCAACCTTTCTCTGATCGGCTGGTGTCATCATCAAATGGCACAGACATCCAGTTGAAATTAGCAGAACTTTCATGTTTCTAATTTTGAAAAATTTACCATAACTTTTTCAATCTGGACTGGACTTATATTTGATCCTATTGTATTAGACCGTACCAGAATGCAAGCCTTTTAACATAACGTTTTCCACTGTTTATTGCAATATATTGGACAGTTGAAAGAGACATTGTGATTTCTAGTTTAATAGCTAGACCTTATTTGCGAAAGGGTTATTTGTGATAGTCAATTTGCATTCTTTCTAATGTAGTCAGCAAAAACAAAATAGAAAACAAATACACATACCAACCAGGGAACACTACCCGAGCATCACAAACACTAAGAGCTGTATAATTTATATATATATATACATGTGTTTATACAAATCTCTAATACATAGATATACATAGTTTAGAAACATTACTGGCAATTTTTAAAATGTACACCTCCATATATACACAAAGTGAAGTGTTTAACATAATTTAACAATCAATCAATAAATACATAGCTTTGAAGTTTTGCAATATTCCTGAACACGACGTATATACTTGTACAATTGTGGTTACAACAGTTTCAAAACCATACATGAGTACATATTGAAACTACAAGTATATACACACAGAGCCTTATAAGTGAACATTCTGACTACAATGACACTTTATTGGCCGACGTCTAGATTATAATTCTTTATTCTACAAAAATAAAAGTGCTATAAACCACACAAATATCAACAACATGATTACTTGCATCAGATTTACTGTGATATAGTTAGCACAACCACATGAAAGAAACAAAAGAAAAAAGAAGAGAAGCAGGTCTGTTCCATTTTTGCGATCATCTCCCCGATGGGACTATGATCCCTCATTTTTGCCATTGAGAGGTAATGTTTTTCAATCAGAACAATCTTAAAGCCATCACGAATTAGGTTTGGAACGATCATCTAGGGGGATTCTGGTACTTCATGGATGCTTCCTGATATCTTAAACAGATTTTCAAAGTAGACCCATGGATCATGAATGTTTTGTTTTTTTTCCAATCAGGAGGTAGGTTTATGAACAGATGCCAGTAATGGATCGGCCCTTTATATAAGGAATATAAATTTTTCACCACACATATATTCGCCTGTGAAGAAGCCCCCTTCTAATTCCTTGACTTGTAGGACACTTCGCACACATTTATGATGTTTGTAACTATTTTGGCCACCTAATCCTGTTGAAGCAACACTGGCACAAATTTGGTTGTTGTCTTACTTTCAAAGGGGGTGCTCCCAGTAGGGTATTTCCCAAATTGTGTTGAATTACATCTGTCTCTATACACTTAATCTTTGTCAAAAAGAGTACCCTGAATTATGTACAAAGATCTTATGAAATGCAACTGGGATTGAAGGAAGTAGGTAAACTGACCACAAGGTACAGCCATTATAGTTTTAGCAATGTGGAAATGTTTTATATTTTTCCCCATAGTGCACAAACCTCTACTTTAAATAAGCATTTGTTTTGAAGAAATGATTTTCTAGTTTGGGGGTTTAATTTGAGCCTATTGTTCAAAATCTTTAACCGAAAAAGAATTGTCAAATGGCTCAAATACAAATGGTTACATTTTAAAATCTAAGACATTCTTGTTGAAGGTGTGTCTGCAGTTTTGATAAGTTGAAATAAAACTTCATAAATTTACAAGTGAAATAGTAATGTTTTCCTGATTATTCACAATTCATATAAACACCAATTGCATGAAATAATGTTACCAAGAAAAGTTAAAAGTTTTTACGTGGGTTGATTAGGTTCTTAGTGTATGAGTTAAATTGTCTTTGATGTCACATAATAGTACAGAAAGTAATAATATGAGGACAAAATGTACAGAAAAGAAAATATATAACTCATAATAAAACATAAATATATAACAAAAATAACTTACTAATAGTTATCAGGAAACATATGTTCATAGCCAATTACCACCATTCTAGTGTCATACTAACAATGCGTTGCGCTACACTTGAGCTACCTTACATGGTTTGAGCTTATGCAATATAAACATATCTACACATTTGCAAACAAGGAATTTGAGACTGACAATCTGTAATCAGTGAAATACTATTTTTTGTGTCCCTTAAAACTCCTAACAAGTGTTTGTATGTATCTAGGTGGCATGCTTGCCTTTTAGCAGCCTGATTGCAGTTTCTACGACTATTTCAACTTTTGCCTAATTTCACCTAGTTTGTATCAAGATAAATCTGCTTGGTGAATGTGAGTGATATTGCCAATATGACCATAGTGTCTTACTATGTGGATTATTTTTCTGGGTGAGTTGAGAGTGGGGCTGGGTGAGGGGGGCTGCACAGTGTTGTGGTGGATCATACATTTGCCTCCTGTCTATCAGATCCTGGGTTAGACTGATGTCCCCCAACCTAAACTGAGAAAGTTAGCAGTTGCCTGCTGGTGACCAATTATTTACAGTTCAGAATTTTGACATCAACTTTAATGCACCGTTTTCCTCCATGATATGACCTATATAATGTGCTTAAAGTAATGTTTAACCAAAATTAATCAATCCATCTATTGGAATGCAATTTCTTGATTCATGACACCCAATTAGCAATAGCCATTATTTCACTTCTGAAAAATGACACAATAACTGCTTATTTTCTTTATATATTTTTCAATATTTCTTGAATATTTTTTTCCAAAATTGGAGGAAAGTTGTGGTTGAAATGTTGCCACCAATTTCCTTGCATGGAGACTGACATATCATGAAACAAATTTAACTATCATATTATCGACTTAGCATCAGGAGTTCCATAGAAGGTTAGATGAACTGACAAGGTCAAAGTCTAGATTAAATGAAACATGGTGACAGTTATTGAACTTTACAATTCTTTTGTCTTTTTTCAAAGCAGATAATAATACAAGTTATAACTTCATAGCAGTCTTTCTTCTAGACATCACTATTTATTGGACCAAAACCTCAATCATCGAAATCAATATTGCATCAGCCCAATTAAAACAATGCCTCATAAACTGAATTGCAATAGAACATTTTCACTGTTACACACTTTCACCAAAAACAGTTTTGCATATCTAACACATCTACATATATGTATATATAAATTCCCCACAGACTATCACGTATAAACTATTTTCATCATTACATAACAAGATTTATACATCTCAATAATGTACACAAGTAACCATACCACAAACACACACATACAGAAGAGTACACAGTAACTGATGACATCATCAACTCTTGAGCTTCAGTTTATGTCTCTGGTCCCCCAGTATATCCTGATAGACTGTGGATTGCAGGAATCGCGGATAGCTGTCCTTCTCCATCAGTGCCTGTATCCGCTTTTGAGCAGCCTCGAATGTGGATCTGTCTGGACTGTTCAGGTTTTCTGCTGTTGTTAGCCTGGTTTTGGAATCAAGATTAACCTACAAAAGAAAGTTTCTCTTTGTAACTTTTCTTATATAAACACAGACTTTACCAACTACTGCTTGGGGAATTGTATGCCAATGCATGTTTTGAGTTACCTGATTGGATGTAGAGTTTTGAGTATTGTGGGTTTATGTCTTGAGTGATCTGATTGGATGTAGAATTTTGAATATACTTTGTGTTTTGAGTGACCTGATTGAATGTAGTATTTTGAGTTTCTCAAAATATAAATGGAGTAAATTTCAAAAAGTACAAATGGTGGGAGCTAGTTAATAGCACTGGACTAAAGATGACCAGGCTGATTCAGTCACATTGTAAGTAAGCATGAAAATTTCAACGTCTAGGATGAGTGTTAGTGTGACCACAAATTAAATTAAAGCTTTGATTACTGTGATTTCAAATGAGGAATAAAATGTATTCAATATTTAAAATTTAAATGATAATGTGATTGACTTCTCTTGTTGCATGTTACAGACTGAAGCTACACGGGAACTTAAATGAACTGTTAATAGCTTATACCAACTCTCCATTAAATATTGGGCAGAGCTAAGGCCAGATATAACTCAAAGATGATTTTTATTTTCCTAATGCAGGACAGGTTTACCTTGCCTAATCATTATTATTTATTTTATTTTCAGGCAAATGATTGATATCAATACAGGCAATAATTTGGAAAAATCACCCAAATAACCATCCATATTTCAAAATAAAAATATAAATGACTGAATATAGTTGACCTCCTACCTCTCTTGGAGCTTGAATTGCTACATAATCACTGTAGATTCGTTGAGCTATTGGTGAGTAATTGGTTTTTAACTGTTTATACTCTTCACAAGCTACCCAGAATTCCACATTTTCATCGCTGAACTCAGTCCGCAGGAAATCACGGAACAGTTCTAGGCCATCTGAAAAATATGAAAGAATGTGAGCAATAGACCAAATCAACATCCCCTCCACGTCACATTACTGGGTAAACAAATACAACACTCACTCCACTGATCTAAGAAAGTCCTGTGTATTGTATACAGTGCGCTGTGTGTTTTTCACAGTGGCTTTAGTATCAGCTTCATTAAATTGTGGTAAAAATTTTAATTAATACCTTTAACATGCAAAAACATAATAGATTATCAGAAGAAATATACAAAAAAAAAGAATCCAATAGCTAAAGACTACAAATTTGTTGCAGAAAAATACATTCATAATTTTTTAACTGCAGTAAGGAATGACCACAAGCTCCATATCAGGGCTCAATGTTACACCTCTCAGAGAAAGGATGAAAGGAGTGTCTTACATAAATATCTTTAGGTCTCTAATGAACTATCCTATTTATTGTAGTGGCTCTCAAATGTTTGTGGGAAAACTGAACTATAACCTTAAAGAAATGGTGAGATTAAATTGTGCTAATTTTATATGTAGAATTGTGCAAAAAAAGTAGTAATAAATTCATCAACAATTATTACTTCAGTCATACTACTAAATATTCTAAAATAATCACAAACTGGAATAATATGTTATTTGTAACATAGGTTTAGATTTATGTAAAGCAAGGTGAATGATGTAGAGTGTACTTTTTTTATAAAGAACTAATTTCTCTTGTATTCTTGTATTATTCTTGTATTCTTGTACTCACTACTTTTTGACCTCTTCATTTTATATGGACCATACCTTACTTATGTGTCTAAAATAGAGTTCTTCTGTTCTATTTCTATTCTAATTCTACTCTATTCTAGTGCTTTGCTTTTCAGATTTTCATTGAAATATAGTTGGGACAGCATCTGATTTAACGTGTCTCTTATCTGTATCTGGTAGGAAATCATCTGCCTTAAAATGTGCTGCGCAAACTTTCTTTTTGCCTAGATTAAAAGCATCCCTTCTTATTTTAGCCAGCCAAGTCAGTAAAATGTTAACTTTATTGTTTTACAGCAGACAGTGCTATGTAGTATTCATATATCTACCTATATTTAAACATTCAGTTTCATATGAAACCATGGATAAAATTAGCTTTAACTAAATATTGTTAATACATGTATAAAGATGTGTTTATCAGTATCAGGTATGAAAATAAATTCATCAGTCTTGAACTTTTATTCTTTTGAAAGGATCTCTTTATAGAGTAACAAGCAAATCACACAAGCACAGAATTCTCCAGTACTATAAGTTGTTTGGTAAGAGATCATTAAACCAAAATAAAATGTGTAAAAATGTTTTTAGCCTTTATTTTATATAAAATGCTTTACTTTCTTAATATTGTCATCTTTGGGAAAATCATCCATTGCTATACTTGATGTATATCTAGAATTGTTACACTGTGGAATACAACAAAAGCACACCACAGTTGAAAGTAAATGTAAACTACTGATAACAGAGCTGGCTGGAGTGTAGCATGTTTACCAACTGATGTCACTCACTGTTTTTGTGGGGATGTTGATTTGGTCTATATCATCAGATTGACACAGACAATGAAAAAATACTATTTCTTAAGGAAGGTGGACAAATTGGCTCTTTGCACAATAGGCATTCAGCATATTGGCCCCCTAAAAACTCCCCTCAAACTCAGCTCCCAGTTGAAAAATACATGTGTAAGGTGTCTGTATATAGATACACTAATAATAATTATGGTAATAATTAACTTAACAGAATATGTAATGAAATGAGTACTTTTATAGTGTTTAATCTCCATCATATGACAGACTCAAGGCACTAAAGCCGTAAACGGACAGGAAATATCAGAATCCGAATACATAGCAGACCGACACCATAGATGCCAGGGATACATTCGGCATAGAACATAAGCAAAATTAACAATACCAAGCTGAAGGGGATATATCTGAAACTGAAAGTATATAATATGTGTATATGTGTGAGGATGAGGTGATCTTATTAGTAACCTTTAAGTATTGTGGCTACTTTCAGTTTTCCCAGGGGCTCAGTAGCTGAGTGATTAACATTTACATTTGATAATGTGACCCTCAGTTTGCTGGCCGTGGTTTCGAGTCCAGTCCATGACAATCAGTTAGAACAGGCTCTTAATGCATCCACCTTTTGTCATGAGATTGAATGAAATTAGGGATAACAGGGGTGACATGTAATTACATGCCAAATATGTAAAACACTAGGCCACTGGGGGCTACAATATTACTACATTCACTGTAATGATTTATGACTCAAACCAATCATCCAAAAGGATTCTAATAAGACTCCATAACCCTCATTAAAGCATCACAAAACAAATTACTCCCTTGTAACTTTTGCGTAGATCCAGACAAGTTATTATAAATAACACATTCCTCACTTGCAATTATTGCGTACACCCAGCTAAGTTATTATTAATAAGAATGCTCTCTAGCCACTATTCCATGTATCTAATTAAGTCAAAATTAAATCGTCTAATGACTGACGTCTGCATTCAGTAGGCTCTGACAAAGTCTTGCTCCACTACAGTACTTTTTTCTTTAAATCATCTAAGTCATTACTTGTGAAAAATATAGCATTTGATAAATTTTGAAAAAAGTCACTATACATAATAACAATATGATGCCATGTGACTTACATCTATCATTGAGCAGGTTTTCAAAAGCCTTGCTCCACTCCAGAGCTACTTCTGGCGATGTTTTGGCCATGTCCTTACTAGGAAGTGAGGAATCTGTGTGACGTCTACGTAAGAAAGCCAGTTTGTCTTTCATTTCTTGAGCTCTGAAAAATAAAATATAAATTTTCTTTGATCAGTTACTTGATGACTTCTGTAGAACCTCTTATATCAGCCATGAACATACTTAAGGAATGGGATTCTACAGAATTGCCAAGCCTAATTTTAATGTATTAACAATATATTTTCTCATTTCAAATGAACACCAAAAACACATCACCAACACAGGGTGGAGATAAAATTAGCAGGAATTAAAGCTCTACTTTATAAGGTACCATGGGGCCACTGTGGCAGAGTGGTAACACTCTCGCCTCCCACCTCTGAGATCGGAGTTCGGTTCCCGGCACGACCTCAAGTGGGAAAGCTGGTAGTTACTTGCTGTTGGTCGGCAGTTTACAGTACAGAACCTTGACCAACTGTATGTGCTGGTTTCCTCTGCCCATAAAACTACCCGCCGTGATATAACCTATACAATGTGTTGAAAGCGACATTAAAACCCAAATAAATATAAGGTACCACCATCTTACAGAAGAATTGCCTTTGATTGAAAACATTTGTGCTGGTCAACAAATAAAGCACCAATACTGCCCGGTATTTTTTGACACAGCTCTTGAATTCTATTTCTCACCATTGGCTTTAGAATTCTAAATATTCTCTAAAACTGAGAAATTCTTATGAAAGGAGAAAATTCTTAGAGTAAGAGTAACTCTAATATTTATGCCCATATCAATACATCATGGATGTTGCTGGTGTTTAGTTAATTTTAATCTATTCCCAAATGTTATCCAATGTCGAATAAACCTTCTAAATTCGGATGATTACTAACCATCACCAAAATAACGAGCAGAAATGTGATCATAATATGATTAAATAATATGATTAACTAATTTATTCATAATTTATGCCACGTTACTTCGACTGGAGAGTGGGGGGTAGGATCACAAGACTACTGTATTCACCAAAACACATATATGTAATGAAGTTCTCACAAGTCAAAGAAATAGGATATCATTGACTCACTCTCGAATTTTACATGCTGTGGGGAAACTTTAATTTCTTACTCTATATAAATTTACCTGTAATCCAACAGATGAGTGTGATATACCTGCTTTAAGCTAGATTTTATTTTGATTTGAATAATTTATATTGCACAAAATTGTGAATGTGGATATCATTAACATCACTGATTAATCACGAAATGAGAGTTCAACAGCAAGTAGAGAGGTCAGTACAGGAAACCAGCATCCACCAAGGGACAGACAGTTAACATGGTGGCAAGTAAGGTCTGAACAGATGAGTCTTTGTTGTGTTACTGAAAAAAGCTGACACTGAATGATCGTTAAGGTACAAATATTCTAGCTTGTCTTCTCGTGAAGGAAAAACGGTCTCATATCCTGAGGCTGTAACCTAATTCGTGACTTAGCCAATGATAAGCTTATCTGACACTCTTTAATTAACTGACCAACAATTAAGAAACTGTCCTCTGCTCAAACACACACAAGTAGAAATTCGTGAGAGATAGAGTGCTATATGTCTCAGACAAGGAAGTAGAGTTGATTTTATAAAGTTAATCTATTTTAAGCAACAATTCATTGTTTGACATTAACAGCAGTTGTATTCACAATGTGCTGATGCGGGGCTATGTTGGTGCATTTTGTATATATAAAATTGTATGCAAGATAAACTTGTATTGGTAAAAGACTCCTCTTCATAAGACCACAGAGTTTTAATCCCATTCTCACAACACGTGGTACGTCCCACAGATAGAGGTTTGTACTCAGCAGTGGGACTGCCCCCAAGGATGCCTCATACCTTCCGAGGTTTATGTGGGTGTTCCACCACACGACTAAGGCTCCCGATTAAGGGTTTTTGAGGGTCGGTTTGAAATATTTGCTTAGTCCCAGACCTTCTGTAAGGGTCGGTTGTGGTCGGTTGGGGCCGTGTGAGAAATCAAACATGTTTGATATTTCACACGACCCCAACCGATTATTTTTTCCCGCCATAAACAAAATGTCCAGTCCCAGGCGTCCTCAGGCCTCCTCAGATCAAATTTACACAGTCCTATGTGGTCCCAGGCCGCCTGCGACCCTTAGTCGCCGACCCTTAGTCCCAGACCCTCTATTCTTAGTCCCAGGCCTCCTGCGACCCTTAGTCCCATTGCAAAACAAAAATCGGCTATCTCGGTCTGGGGACGCCTGGGGACGCCTCAGGACACCTTGTGGGGTCGGGACTTAATCCTGGGTTAGTCGGCTCTTAGTCCCAGGAGGCCTGAGGCGTCCTGGGACCCAGTCGGTTTGTCTACGACAGGATCGTGGTTCAAACCGACCACAAAAATGGCTTAGTCGGTTCTTAGTCCCAGACCAGTTAGGGACTGTCTGGGGCCTCCTGGGGCGTCCTGAGGCCGATCTGTAGTTAATCCCAGACCTTCATACCGATTCTGTCTTCCACCCCATTGGTCAATTTTTTTTCCATTTTTTCCAAGACTACCCACGATTAAGGGTCGCCGACAGGATCGGGGCTTAATCCTTTGGTGGAACAAGGGCATTAGTATATCCATCACACTACAGCTGGTATAACCGGTGATTTTTGACACTGGGTGAAATGCTCCTTCCCTTCAACTACCATATAAGGTTTGTATGCGCAGTTGTGACATAGTGGTGAGAAACCTCCATTTACCTTCACTCACCTCATGTAGGCGTATTACACCCAAAAGACGACTGAGTCACAGCCTTGTATATACACTGTGGGTTACACCTTCAGTTGCAAGGTATTGGATGTTTTGTCACAAGTTCACATCCAAACCTCAGACTGTAGTTGAATGACGGCAGCATTTTGCTCAACACCTATAACCATGGGTTATACTGCCTGTAGTGTGACTGTGGTATAACATTTTAATTTCCCCCCAAACAAACGGTGCACATAAGTAGATCTAGTGTTTGTGTAAGCAAGATACACCAATGCATTGTGTTATCACTCTTGAGAAGCTGACAGTTTTTATTAAATTCTTTTTTTTTTGTAAGTCAAAGTCAGATTTTGGAGTCTCTTTTCAGACTCTAACAGCCACTTAGTGAATCTCACTTGATGTGATGCTCTGGTTTCCAGCCTATGATCAAAAAGTTCAAAGTGATTATATGTCAAACTTATTAATGAGCCAATCTCACTATAGGCTGTATTTCTGTGCCTCCAGACAGTAGGGAAAGGATAGGGAAAACCTATACACCACTGTGATGCCACAAAACACACGTTTAGCTGATCAGAATTGCGGGAAATTGTATTGTTCATATAATTCAGTTCACCCTTCTCGACATTGTCTCTTGTTTCAATATAAACTCTTTTAACGCACCTGCTTTTGCAAAATCTTGTTCACTTAAAACCTTTGAATAGGTCTGCTCATTGTAGTAATGCAGATTATATTTAATGCTTCAGTATGTAAAGTTTACAGATAGTCTGGCAGAAAAAGTATGGATGCAGACTTGCTCCAAGTCTTTGTATTTCTTATTCCACAAAATCTGACATACATGGAATCATTATGAACCCATCATGATGGGTAGGGAAATTACTGAGGGATGAAATACAAGTCAGCCCCACATTCTGGCCAGAAAGTCATTCAGTCCTCATATAATACCTAAGACAAAAGGACTTGAATAAAGTCTAGTATGGATGAGAATGTACTCTGGTTCCCGGACTACTTTACTCAGCAAGAAAGTGTCTGGTATCAGCCACCATTTCGGATGAGCATTCCTAGTTACGTTTAGCAATACTAAAAAGAAAATATTTAAATATTATTTGTCTTTGGCCAACAAGTACGGCACACACTTTGATAGTACTCGCCCTTTTACTATATAATGTTGTCACAAAATAACTGAATAAAATTTAAAAAAACATGCATCAGTTTAAGTGCTGTTTATCTCTTATTATCACATGAAAATATTTTTTTGCTTTCCAATAAACTTTGAAAGCAAAAAAAGTTTTTATTTAATAAATAATAAATATTTCATTTCATGAGTAGTATTATACATTGTAAAATCATTTGAACACATGCCAAGTTGATATAAATAATTTATTTATTTATGTAGTCAAGTGGTAACTAGTAAAACAAGGCCGAAAGAGGTTTTAGTCTACTAGCGCGGGCGCAAAGCCATCAGAAACACGAGTAGTGCACTGAAGAGATCCCAGTACTAGCGTAGCCAATCGCCGCTTAACTTCTGTAAAAGACAAACAGTCAGTGTGGCCATGCCACAACTTCTGTAACAGACACACAGTTATTGTGGCAATGCCACAATTCATGAAAGTCCGGAGACAAAAAAAAAATGAAAAAAGTGACCTCTAGAAGCACCGGCCTCCCTAGAGCTCGCGCTTAAAAAGCTGTTTGACAACCAGACTAAGTGAAGGTGACTGTAGCCGATACCAGTCTTTTTTTTCTAAAAGGCCACTGGTGTATTGTCTAGTATTTTACATGACCATAGACAATATGAGCTGTAGTGTGATCGGGGTATAAACACTCAAATATTGACGCCTCTTGGTTTTTTTTAAATGTGTCCTATTAACACACTCTATAAGAAATGACATGATAGAGTGTTTTATGGCGGAGAAAAGAAGTAAATAGTTTGAACAACAGGAAATCCTGAATTTTTTGTTTATGCTTTAAAAAGGTATATTAAAGTTTTCTTAAGTCATGCTTTTCTTCTTGAAATTGTTAAGGCTGTGAATTTATTTCATTTATTCAAGTAATATCAAACATATGATGAATTTCTGGGCCGAGTCAAAGAACTGAAATTAGGACAAATAATTGTTTTGAAACATAGATTCTACTGTTTTCATCATCCTTTATATGCTTAAAACAGCCACTGATAAAATAATTGGCTTTGAAATATCGCAAATTTGAATTGTTGAAACAGCATTTTAAATGGACAGATGAACACTCTAATAAATATACAATTTAGAAATATTTATAATTTGACTTTGAATGCAAAACTCATGTGTAGTTAGAACAATGCTCTTATGTAACTTTTAGAGATACTATTTAGATGTAAACTTTCGAAATAAATTATTCAGAGCAATATTTTATATTGAGAAGTATTAAGAACAGTGTGTAAAATTCATAAATATCAAAAACATTCAGAGGTATTTGGGATAGTACTTTAATTATTAATAATTAAGACTACCATATAAGAGGATTTGAGCGGCATACACTTACAAGCTCTTCTTCTTGGGTTTGACACTCGAGGGTTTTTCAGGAGTATTGTCGTATTCTGAATCAGATCCGGAGCCAGATCTGTCCATAGACCCACGACCTGTGTCCACTGACTGCCTCTCTCCTCTCTGGATAAAAAGACAGAGTAACAATACATTAAGCGTGGAGCAAGAACATGATGCATTTAAACATGAGCTCCTCAGTACAGCCATTCCAATGCTTCACTACCCTCCCCCCCAGCTTCTGCACATGAAAGGTCATGGTAGGTTTTTCAACCATTCAACACCCTAACATGCAGTCTGTATTGTGCTGAATGGTCCTACCCAAAATATGACTCCTGATTTATTAAACATAATTGATACTACAATGATCCTATCCAAAATATGACTCCTGATTTATTAAACCTAATTGATACTACAATGGTCCTACCCAAAATATGACTCCTGATTTATTAAACCTAATTGATATAAAATTTTGCGATTGTATGTAGACTTATACAATCCAAAATGTAACAATTATTTTAAAATACTACTTGACAAAACATCACTGCCCAGATCCTAAGATGTGTGAAATAGGATTTTTTTACAATTTTGATGCTTTTAAATAATGCTTGAAAGTAGTGGTTAAGGTTGTCTCCTTCTATCAAAGTGTAAGGTTATATGGAGGAGAGTAGTTCATTGGTAAATAGAATAAGGCAAAACAAAAATCCATACAATGATATCAATAAGCAAAACTTTAAACTTTCTCGCATGTAAATAATCAAGTTCATAAGACAGAGCTCAAAATGTTTTATATTTAAAAAAAAGATAATTATAAAACGAGACATTCAAAATGTGTAACATTAAATCCATGATGGTCACAAGGACAACCCCAAGAGGGTCTTACATTGGAATGATGACAGGCATAAAGATGAAAAATCTTCCACATTCAAATAATGGCGATCAAAATATATACCGTGCGACATTACAATAAGAATAGTGATAGCTACAATGGCCCATTGACTCCGTTCTGTGTGGTCATATCAACACACATTTGACTTGTGCTTCACAGCCATGTCCTTTTTATTCCATATATGTACCCTATGTGTAGGTAAGTACATGAGCCACCCTATGCTCCTATCTATCAGCACGTGAGAGCTCATCAGAGTGTTTTTCAAACATTTTGAAAAAAAAGTTTTTGTGTGCCTAAAAGGTTTCTGTTTTGGGTTGTGTGCATCCCACCCATATACAAGTCCCAAGTTATTAAACCTTACGGATACTACTGAGATACGAAATGGGTCCAACCACAAACTAACTCCAACAAGCTCAATAATTTTCCACTCGTATGTCGCTCATAAGCAAGGAACAGTGTAACCGAGGTTTAAGCACAGGTTATATCATGCAGAACTAAAATTCAATGAGAAAATTTTACTAAACTCGTTATCTTGCCATCCTTGTTTCACCTATTCGCCCCTAATTGGTGACATGCAGGTGTTATGTTGCAGTGCATTATTTTAAACAAACTGGTGTTATTTTATGTTGACTATGAATTGTATCTGGATTTTATTCTTGGTCTGTGGAGCCAGTTGTAGTCCTATTTTTACTCACCATAGTTTTCAGTAGTTTTGTCAGAGAACAATAATTCCAGCAACAGAATAGAGTTTCCATCAGATTTATAACTGTAGAACCCTCAGTTTATTGTCTAAGTATATATATGATCCTCCTTTTAGCTTTAGACGAGAAAAATATTTAATATCCTTGCTTTGCACCTGACAGAATCTATCAAACATGCAATATCTCCATTCACAAACAACAGTCTTTATACAACTCCATGAAAGGCTATTCTATCCTTCAAGCTTATTTTGCTGGTGTCTAATATCCATGAAATTTCAAAGAGAGTACTAATCACTTCATTGTATGTTAGGCTAATGTTTCCCAATTCTTTTGAAGCCGTGCCCCACACTTTCATGTGTTCATACAATGAGTGAGTGGACCCACAAACATGTGTATGTTGTGTGTGTGTTTTTGTACATGTGGTGCAAATGACGCGGGAACCGGATAATGCTTCACGCAGAATCCATGAATCTAAAACTGTAGACGGTCCAACTGTTTTTATGGCATTAATATATGCACATGCTGTTAAATTGCGTACATGAGGAACTGCATTTCCTGAATAGCATATGCATCATGAATAATTATATGGTAGATGGTGCACTAAGCCAATAATAAACATTCACGCATGATGTATATACCAAATATTGTATTAAAGAAAACCTCTTACTAATCATCAAAAGGATGTATATAATATTTTACTTGGAACATCATCAACAAAATATCGTACCTGCCACATTTAATTCGATAACAGACAGTAAAACCGGATTACGTTTGGCTATATAAAGCTAGTTAACATACTTAAGGCATTGTTTTGGTTTATATAGGAAGGCTTTAATAATTTTTTTGTCTGAAGAGGATGTCTAATTTGTACGTCTGCATTGTTGATGACTACCGTATAAGGATCTCTTTGATTTTCAGATATTTGTACATAACAAAACACTGATCACGCATGTTGCAAGGGAACTGCAAATGTTTGTAATTTCCATAAGTCACGCATTACACAGTTTACATGGATCAACAGTGGGATGTCAGATCATAGTTAGCATAATTTTCTGAACAGATAATCAACCAAATTATTTGTCAGTTTAGTTCTTCTTTTAAAGAATATAAATATAAAATGGTCGAGAAACATTTCAGTCAGGTTATCTAGAAGGTAAACCACCATAAATGCTGTAGCACACCAAACATATTGAACTACACAAATGTATTCTTTACTAGTAAATTAAAGATAGCGTGTTGAAAAGATAAACTTACAAATAGAGGGGGGGGTATGTTTAAACACACTTAACAGTATCATAAAAAATGCCTTATTTCCACATCTCCTTTAAATTTGAAATAATTTCCTAAACATTCATAACTGGTTTAAACTCTGTGTCTAATAAAAACTAGTCTACAATATTGCCATGCCAGCAGAAGGTGTGGCAGTACTTGAACAGCATGCAAACAAGACATTCTCAAATTGTAGAGATATTAATTATATTATTCAAGGTAACAGTATCAATTTATTAACAATTATTCACAATAATTTTCTCATGTTAACAGCGTATTACATCATGAAAATTGTCTCGATTTTTTGAACCAGTGAGTCAATAATGAGGATTTTTTTAAAAATCAAACCGTCGAGTTGACTCGATAAATCAAGATATTTATCTTCATTTATATAGATAATTGGTCAACTAGAAAATACACTCTCCTCCACTACTTCTCATATGTATGATATTATTACTTCTGCTAAGGAGTTGATAAATTCATAACCGTTTATTTGTCTGTCTGTTTATCTGTTTGCTTGTTTGTTTGTTTGTTAATTATTTGTTTTTTTTGTCAGCAGGATTAGGCTAATATACTAGTTGGATCTTCATGAAAAAATAGAGAAGATAGGTCTTGGTCCAACTTAGATCCAATTAACTTCTGAGAATGATCCGGATCACCAACTGGATGCAAAAAAATCAAAGATCTGGATTTTCCTTTTTATGGACTGCGGTTTTTAAAAGCTGTAGATACCATACCGGAGATCTGCGCTCTTTGAGTGCTCTTGTTGAGGATTAATTTTCACCCTCCAGGTTGTTAGTAAACTACCTCAGTTCAATGTGTTGTCAAAGTTTCCCTTATAGAATATTTCCCACTTGAACAACAATATGAAGTTGTAAATTTATTTTCTGGACTTTAAGACAAATATATAAACACAAATAAAAGACAACATACCTCAAAATTCAGTCCTAAAATATACATAGTTCTGTTGAGTATAAATCCTCTATTATCACCACTCATTTATTTTCTGGATTTGTAAACAAAGTTAGGCATATATATATTGAAGGATGCCCTCTCTGACGTCATAATGACAGTTTTTAAAGAAATCATTAAGTACATCTGTGTCATAAATGCAAAAAGGTAAAGGACTGGGTGATTTTTTCAGTTCCCAGGTATCTACAATGTGATACTTTCACGCACAAGTATTTCATCATAGCTTTTCTGGGAACTATTTAGCATCTCAATGAATTGCCTTGTGTGAGTGCCTTAATCTAGTAATAATCATTACATCCGCCTGATATTGCATGCTGCAAATAAGAAAAGAGCAGTTCTAACAATCACGGACTTTGCTTTACTGGCAGGAAAAATACTTAAAAAAAATACTGTCATAAAACGGTGATGTTATGAGATTATCAAAGTACTGCACATGGTAAAATTCTCCTGGAGATTTTATATGGGATAATCCATACTGGAATGCTTTTGAAGTCTTGGGACACACCCAGTGAATTATTTGGGTAAAATATCACTTTCTACACTCAGTCTTATCTGTCAAGAAAGGCCAAGCATACTGCTAATGGAAAGCAGTATGGTTGACCTTTGGTACGAAAAAGTGTAAATTTATTTCTTTAAAAAATTTATTTCAATGAACAGGTTCTGAATTTTGTGACAACTTGAGGTGCTGATTTTAAGAAAAAAACTATTAATAACAGTTACTTTCTATAAGCTGGTCCATGGGCAAATTTCCTTTAGACCAAAACACAAATCTGGTGTAAGACATCTGTTTTCTCTGGAAAATCAACTGGAACAAATGACAGAAGTCAATGACATCGAGTAGAAATTTGGTTGTTTTTTATTTTGTGTTCAAGCCAGTTATTGGCTGATTCTACCCAAAATCTAGATTACACCAAAAATCAAGAATACGTGGATGTGTTATTATTCATTAAATTTGGGTCCAGAAACACTTATGCTTGAGACCTGTTCACACACATCTGTAAAATGCATGGGTTGTATCTAGGAAGTGACCCACCAGCTTAAGGAGAGATTTCAATACGTTCTGATTGAATCCTTGTTGAACTGTATCCCATTATCCTTATGTATATAATCTCAGTCTTGCAACACCACTCTCCGAAAGAAGGAAAAGCAACTGTGCTGTCCAGATGCTTCATTGGGGGAAATCATAGTTGTACATTAACTCAGGCTTTTCAATATAGCTCCTTGAAGGTACGAATAATTTTTTCATTGGTAGTAGAGGATCAAGAAAACCCATTTATCCTAGACCAGACAACATAGACCCCTCCCCAGTTTGAATTTTACTTAATTTCAGGATTGAACACACCCATATCCATATCGGAATTCAAACTTGATTATTTTTGTAGTGTGCAAGGTACATAAGCTGTGTCTGTAGTTTACAAATTTCTTCATAAAATCCTGCTAGTTTGTAGTTTATTTATCTCATCATAAAACAGGAATCCCTGTTGCCCATCAATCATGCACTAACATTCCTATGAAGATTCTTACGCCATTTTTACACAGTGAATGAGAGGACTGCATTCTTAATACTTAATTCACATACTTCTTTGCTAGAGTGGCAAGCTACAACCTACAGGTTTGTCTGCTTTTGTTGGTGGTTTGATCTGCTTCATATGTTTAAAGGACATCTTGATTGGGATTCACACTTTGATTGGTAGTCTGTGTTGGCATTCGACACAACACAGGAAAACATTATCCACAAAATAACTTGTTTAATTGATTGAGATACCCCCAATGAGCTTTACGATGTGAAGATGTAGTAACGCACGAACTCATATGATGCTCCAAAAATTATTTTCCACTAGAAATTAGAACTGCTCTTTCTCTTTTATGTCTCAAAAGGCAAATGAAAAACCTATCTATTTCAGAAGTCTTTCCATCCGTACCACCAAACACCAAATATCTCCCTGGTTACGACCCTTATCATGTTTCACGACTTATGATTTGTGCATTACGACTTGGATGATGTGCCTTAGAATCCGCCAGTTTGGAGATTAAGCACGTGGATACCTGATACCTAGTTTTGGCAGAAATATGTGCATTGGTCAAGGTGAAGAGGTGGCGGGATGGATATTGGGGGAGGCTGGTTCTTCATGCCCCTTTCACACTACAGGTGGTACGTCCGGAGTGTACAAGTGATTCTTGGCAGTGGAACCACCTCCCAGGTCACCCTATTTTGTCCGAGTTGTTCAGACTACAGGCGGTCTATTTCGCAGTTATACGCATTTGGTGAAATGCCTCTGTCCTTCAACTACCATTCAAGATCCATATGCGACCTTGTGTCACAGTGGCGTGTACCCATGTACCTCCACTAGCTTTATGTAGCCATATTACACCAAAAGATGACCAAAACACAACCTTATGTACACCGTGGACCACACCTTTAGTTACTCTAGCCAGAAATTGATGCGCAAAATTATCTGCACATGCTCACGGTACCAAAATCAGAGGCAGAAATCTTAAACAGTTTAAAACATCCACAGGACTCGCAAGGTAATGGACAGTTCACCACTGACTAGCAAGGTCTCAAACAGACATCAGACAGGGATGCTTCACCAAACGCAGGCTACCACGGGGGATACCACTTGTAGTGTGAAAGGGGAATCAGCATTTACTACCTAGATACAAGGGTCTCCCTTTGGAGGCATAATGACAAGGTTGCCAAGAGGAAAGGAAATTTGAACGGGTAAGACAGTCAGGAAAGGTGTGAACTGGCCATTAGCAATTATTTTCAAAATGTACCTGTGCCTGTATTACTGTTCATGGCAACAAACGTGACGTCATTGTGGACTCACTTGATGGTGTATTATTCTAAGTTTTCCTCTGTATGAGTAGTCTTTCATGAGGCTCTAACATATTTACGTGTGTCTTTGACATTTTCAGTATGTATTGAGGGCTACACTAAATTTCAAAATATAACAGGAGTTTAGATCTATTCAAGTTAGATTCGGACTGTTGAACACCATTTTGCAAACAATATTCTAATCACATTGATAGGAGCTTAACCTGTGTACAAGGGGACTCCACGATAAATAAATCAACCTCAGCTAATAATAATAATAGAGATTTGGTGATCAAGATCCCCACTGCTTGGCGTCTTAATTTGACACACTCATTCACTTGGCACATAACAGAATATAACATATCTATTGACTCTTGGCTGTCATTATCATCCCTCGTACAATTCTGGGAATGTTATATTATATAAGATGAGGAAGATAGTAGTCACAGTGATGACAGATAAAAAATATATGTTTTGTGCCAAGTTGCAGTGCTGATTTGAAGTAGAATTATATTATCACTCAATAAAGAGCACTCGACAAGGTTAATTCATTTGACTTTTTAAGATATATAGTTGTTGATAGGTGGTGTTCCTGTCAATGCACATAATTGTTAATTATTAGTTAATTTATTAATTAATGATTGTTACTACACATAAAGCTCTGCCAAGTTATGGTGGGGAACAGTACACTATTAAGGTAGTGAGATTACAAAAAGTTCACAGCATATGTATACAGGATTTAACTCCCTGAACCACCAAAATCCCTCACAATCATACAATTGGTTCCTTTTTCTATTCAGTATCCACTTCAGGCGGTATCTGGCAAATATTCCACATAATAATGACCGGGTAGTGCATTTGTTATTTCCTGGGGCCCCTTACTATAGATAAGGAATTAGATACGGTAGACTGATTGCTATGTAAGCTTTGTGCTATCACATATGTCGTGTAGATATCATTAGAACGATATTTTACAAAGCTTCGGCTGGTTTTGTGTGGCATTAAAATCCATGCAGAAATGGCAGATAAATCACAACAACTAAAGTCTATATATGGGTGCCCATTACTGATAATATGTTTCAGGACTAATCTTTCTTGTAAATTTTAGGTAAATATGGACCAATTTACTTATTATTCAAGCAAAGTGGTGGATAATTAGTGTAAAATATTGTTTGTAAAGATATCTTCTTAAATTTTATCATGAGTATGAACACCAAATAACATCCCATTGGATGGTATACGTCAATTATTCAATTTTCTTATCATAAATACATTTACTCGTTATTTTTAATTCACTGCCTTCTATCTTAGGTCGCCACATAACTGTTTTTCATTCCATAATATGTAAGCATCTATTTATTTGTTTTATTATAAACAGAAAAATGTAGTTTTCAATAAAAAATATAACTCCACTTCTGGTCTACTTGGTCTTCTGTCCCTGGGGGAAATGATCAGAGATTGTGATTACCTTACATGAGCGGTGATGTCAGTGCACACAATAAACAATGAATCATCCTCACTTTGAATAAATATTCAACTTATACTGAAAAAAGACACAATCTGTCCAATTCACGTCTCTGTGACCAAGTGCTTAGTCAGTTTGGTATCTACTGGCAGGTTCTCACCTGTTCGTGGGTTCATCTCTCACGTTATATTGTGGGCCTGTCAAAATATGATTCTGGCTTTTGACCTTTGACCTTATAAGGACAAATTGCTTAAAACTACTTTCTTCATTATTTCAGATGGTGATGAAATCTCTTGTTCGCATACTTTCTATCTTGGACTGTGTACAGGAGTTCTGTTTTGGTGTTTACACATGAGTTGCTTTAACCCCAAATCTTAACTTGGAATCATATTTTAAATCCTATACAATTTACAAGTACAATTTACCCAGACATAAACGTTTTTAAAATCAGATTCCTTCACACTTACAACTCAATGTTCATTTTTATTTATAAATAAGGGCCTAATACTAGGCTATGGCTTAAATTATGGTTTGTTTACAATCCTTTCGATCACATTCGTAGAGTGGTTACAATAACCAAACAAACAGGATGAACAACCTCACTTCCAAGCGTCATGTATAAAAGAAATATATATGTAAATATGTGTGATAAACAGCATGTACCAATTACATATACGTTTATGCATGATATGGTACAAAACCACATTGATAATAAATGCTTTCAGTTGTGTTAACAATGTCAATGATGTGAGATAAAAAAATCACATTAAAGCACATAAAACAGTGCTCATAGGATTTATATTTTTTGTTTCTAACCAGACCAATGTTCAGCAAAGTAAGGTTGAACATTTCCTCTGAGCTCAGAATCACACAAGAATAACCTTTTTGAAAATACTGATCTCAGAGGGGAATGGTTATAGTCCAGGAGCTGAGTAAGATTTATTTTTGTTGTAGGTGCCAAAACATCTGAGGGTTGTTTGTTGTGTGAAAATTTGTCAGAAATCTGAAAATCTATTTCTTATGATCATACAGGTGGACCCAAGACATGCAATTTTACTTCAAAGTCAGGTACCCCATAGCAAAAAGGGTCACTTCCTGGGACCGAAAGTGTGTGTTATCTGCTCCTGTACCAATCTTAAATATAGAACACACACATATTATACATAGACCCAGAAAGTGTAGGCATTAAACATTACTACCATGTGAAACAGCACCGTATGTGTATAGCATATAAGGTGAATAAACTATAATTCTATACCATTTTTGATACTTAAATCATTGATATTTCAGATACAAATTTTGATTTCTCCTTCAAAACTTTATCTGAAGGAGTTACATTTTCATAAATGTTGGTATAAAATTTGTCTTTGTGCTTTACTTTCATACGTTTGTTGTGTAAGTACCTCAAAAAGAAAATAGTTTAAATGTTTCTTTTCACAACTACACCCACGTCAGTTTGACTCTATGAGGCCATCATTTTGCACATTGCAAAAATATGTTCAACATAATACTCTTACATAGCCTTACAACTAGAGATTGACAATTTACTGGAAAATTTATAGGTAAATTAGATTTAATTTGGTAATATATTTCCAGACAGACTACTGCCATTGGTCTGGCATGAGGCAGTCCCACCAAACATCAGAAAAAGATGTTGTGAGTCTCCTCAAGCAGGACTGGCAATCCGCTCGTCACTCGCTAGTGGGCTAATGCTTCCTGTACTCACCAGTTGGCTATGTCATCACATTCTTTTACAGTTATAAAACCCTACCTTAAGGTGGTGGGGGAGCTTGTCAGCTATCAAGTTAAGATGGTCTGGTATGTTTCAATCCTTTAGGCAAATCTGACTGAAGTTGCCCCAGGACAGTAGTCTCCAAAGGGGGGCACAGAGACACCCTGATCTCATTCCCCTTTTTTGCTTATGTAAACCACCACTGTCGTGTTGTCAGTGGCCATAAGGACAACTTGACCTTTGCACAAAGGTTTGAATTCCTTTAGGGCCAAAAGTACCACTTTTAGTACCAGGGAGTTTATGTGCTTTCTGTAATAAAGATCATTCAAGATAGAAACGACCCTTGAACTTGAACCTTTTGCTGCCAAGACCTGCCAAAATATTTGCAGTTGGTCCTCTACAGGAAGACCTTCTACAACACTGAGTATATTTGTCACATGATGGGCAGAATGAGACAGAACTACAAAGAAGCACTTTTCACATTCTTAATTTCTTTTTGTCTGTAACGGGACTTATGCCTTTCTTTTATGGTGGTCCTGTTAAACAACACAAATGGTGCGGGAGTCACACCAAGAATGAAATTTGCTTCCCTCAGAATATGAAGACATAAGGCAACAGCCACATATAGAGTCCTGAGAACAAAAGGAACACTCTCTCTTACCACTGTCCATCTTTCAAACAATTACTGGCATTGATCAGGTGTAACAAGCAGACATACAGGGTAGTCTTCTATTCCCAACATGCAGGGGTCATTTTCGGATCCCTTTTCACAGCAAAGAGCACAATTTATACGTGTGTCAAAACTCGCCATTATGTACTCACACCTCCTTCCGTCTGTCCAGATGAGATTATGATATCAGCACAATGTAATTGGACATAAATCCATACAACCAAGCACTTAAAATATAAAAATTTATTTATTTATTTTGCATTTTACGTCACATACGGTTATATTGTGACTGGTAGTTGGAAGAGCAGAGGAAATCAGTACATGCAGTTCATCAAGGCTTGTTTAGCTTGAACTTCAAATTCTTTTCATGCAAAAAAGAAAAAATAGGACGTGATGTCATAGCCATGAAGCAAATACTGGAAGCATTGGCTCTCCAGCCAACGATGAGGGTATTGCTGATCTAGCCAGAGAAGATTCAGGACTTCTTTTTGGATGTTTTGCATGACCAGCTCATGCTGGACTAATGGAAGAAGTCTGTTAGGTTAGATATTAATTTATAAAAAATTAATTTACCTGTTAAATTTCTGGGTTATTTGTAAATTTCTAATTATTAGGCTATGAAGGGTATTATGTTTAATATATTCTTGTAGTATGAAAAATGTTGGCCTCGTAGAATCAAACTAATGTTGGTGTATTTATAAAAAGACACATTTAAACTATTTTCTGTTTGAGGTACTTACACAAGAAACCTCAAATTAAAGCACACAGCTCCCTCATTTTAAAGACAAGTTTTATATCTAGCATTCATGAAAATGTAATCCCTTCAGATAAAGTTTTGAATGAGAAATCAAAATTTCTATCTGAAATATCAGTGAGTTTGGTATCAAAACTGGTATATTTATTTATTTATTTATTTGATGTTTTATGTCGCTTTCAACACTGTACAGGTCATATCACGACGGGTAGTTGGAAGGGCAGAGGAAACTAGTACATACAATTTTTTTCAGGGTTCTGTACTGTAAACTGCTGACCAACAGCAAGCAACTACCAGCTTTCCTACTTGAGGCCGCACCGGGAACCGAATCTCGGCCTCAGAGGTGGGAGGTGAGAGTATTACCACTCTGCCACTGTGGCCCCTCAAAACTAGAATAGAATTATAGTTAATTCATCGTATATGCTACATAGACACTGATGTTTCATATGGAAGTAGAGCTTAATGCCTGCACTTTCTGTTGGTATGTATGGTATGTCTGTGTTTTATATTTAACATTGGTACAGAAGCAGATGACACTTGTTACACATGCACACTCTCAGTCCCAGAGATTGACCATTTTTGCTATGGGGGTACCTGACTTTGAAGTAAAATTTCATGTGTTGGGTCTACCTGTATGATCATAAGAAATGGATTTTCAGATAATCTTGAGAAACTTTCACATAAGAAACAACCATCAGATGTTTTGGCACTTCCGAAATAAATCTAGCTCCTGGATTATTACATGATACTAATAATAGTATTTAAACAAAATTTGTCAAGGTTCATGGTTTTGTATTATCTGAAATGTTTATTACACCAATTTGAGTTTAATGCAAGTCAATCACCAAAAGAGGTTACACTTTCAAATTGGATATTTAAAAAAAAATGCAGTGAAACTTAATTTTTTCATCACAACATGTCTATAGCATGGTCTAAACCCAAACATACTAGGAACACTTTTCAATACAGTGTCTTTATATTGTGAGCTTGCCTCTTCGTATAACTCGCAAATAATAAGATTCAACAGTACTGAATGATGGCATAGCACGGAATTGAGCAAGTGTCATCTTTAATGCACATGTTCTCTATTTATGTTTAGTAAAATTCAGTTATGATTCCCTCTGGAGAGGTAAAGTTTCGTAGTTGGACATATCAGAAATAAGTAACAAGAGCAATGTACTTGAACCAACATTGTTAACACAACATTTATTCCCCAACATGGTATTTCTAAACTTTCTGTTAACATGTAAAAAATCATTTCACATATAATGTGAATTTTGTTTTTGTTACACCTACAACAGAATAGAATAGAATGAAATTAATTGGATTGAGTACCATTTGAAATGCACATGAATTGAATCCAGTTTAACAGACTTTGGTCACCTTCACTTCTCTGTGAAGGCGTTTTGCTGTTTGACATTTTAGAGATAAATGATAATATCTGCAATGCACTTAAAACCAACCTTTTAAACTCAGTGGCAACATGGTAGGAATCCATTGCCAAACAATACCAGACCTTGGTATATTTATGATGACGACACTGTTAAGCAATGGGAAAGTAGTCACTGAGGATTTTAAATGTAATCTATCTAATCTAATATGGACTTTTATAGTGCTTAATATCCATCATTGACAGACTCCAGGGCACAAATATACACAAATGTATTGAATAGTCGTAGGTCCATTGAACAATGCCAGGACATACCCGGCTAAACAACCAACTTACTTCAAGTTGCTTGTGTATTTAACCACATTTGACAATCAACAATATAGTTTCCTACCAAAGTGTACTAAAGTTTAACACAGAAACTTTCTGATTAACTGATTGTCAGAAACACGCAATTGCTTCTTTAAAAAGGTTAGGATTTTATGTTACATTAACCCACACAAATGTGACAGTTTTTGATCAGAATCAAAACTTACTAACCACTAGGCCACTCTGGCTCTCAAAACAGTTAATAAGAAAATGTGATAATGTGAAATGAAAAATTCAGCTTTATATTGTTACTACCCCATTATCTCTTTCTGGAGTAAAGTGAAATAACGTATCTGCAAACATTTTCTAATATTCATGGAACAACGTGCATATTCAGATATTACTCCTACACGGTTAGCTTGTAAAATTCCCTGCATCATCTTCACCCTTAATAGAATCTACATGTCTAAAATACAAAACAGCCCATAAAACACAACAATGCAGACATACAAATTACTGCCTTTTTGCTGAAATTATTCCAGTATTTACTTAGAACTCCTGATACTTCACTTAAAGTGTGTATCTAATGTTGATTTAGTAATCCACTCTTCTCTGGGATTTATGTCATGTTTAAACTATCCCTTTCTGTCATATTTTATCCCCAAACTCAACACATCAGTCATTTTATCATTTGCTACTGAACGCTTTGTCCCCTCTTTATATAATCCTGTCCACTTGAGAAGGACCTAGATGATGAATAACAACAATTAGATCAAATGGGTTGCAAAAACAATGCAGGAACCCAAATTGTTATTAATCATAATACAACATGTACATGACAAATCCTTTTTGTAGAGGGATTATATAAATGATATCCATCAGATAAAATAGATTTTTATCCAAAATGTTGGAGCAGCAGCCCTGCTTGTATGCCTGTAGAATATGGCACACTACAACAGGACACAGGATAGTACATATACATTATAAAAGTCTAAACTGTTTATCCTTGTTTTTCTTTCCTTACAATAGCCGCCATCTTGGAAAGATACTGACCACTCAGTATTGAGGCTAGAGAAAGAGAGAGAGAAGTTGACCCCAAATGGGCTAAAGGAATAGCAAAGAGGGGCAAGCAACTGGTATTGATTATTGCCTTCCTACTGTATGTATTGCCTCTGTAGTAGTAACTTCATTTTCCACACTGGGTTTTTGGCTCAAGCTAATTTGAGGTCACTCCTCAAACTTTAGTACAGAACCGTCCAAGGCGGTAATAATGGTTACATATTTATTGATCTTAGGCTCCTGAGAATATAACTTAAGGGATGGAAAAACGTGACTGACAAATTTTGACCTGAATTAATTATTGATTATGAAAATAGGATCTGTGCTTGATATAGCATCCCCACACCAGTTTAAGGTGGGCAGGATTTTAGCTGGATTAGTAGATGAGATTTTTTCACTGGATACAAGACACAAGCTTCCTACTACATGCAAAAGAAGGGTGGGGTTTTGACGAGGGGAGCTCTAATATAAACCCTGACATATTGAAGGAGTGGGAAGGTTGTTGTATTATTCCATTGCCGTTTATTCACCCCACTATAAGACTGTTAGCAACACCGTTATTTACATAAATAAACCAAAAGAAAAAAAAACACTTGTGTTTCACCAGATGAGATTATTACACAGAAAGATGCGTCTTCTTTCCTAAAGGAGTGCTCATCACATTCTTTAGTAGCATTCTTACAGAGAAAATTGAGTTTCAAGCTAGCCGTTGAATTATTGATCAATATCTGGTGACGCCCACACTTTGTCTATTTTTGGCATATTCAGTCCTTGGCAGATTATGCTCATCTCCTTGTCACATCTGATAGTTCAATAAAATGAGAACTAAAACATTCCCAGCAACTGTGGACATGATTTATAATAAGATATTCTGTGACACACTTTTTCTTTCTCCAAAAACAGTGTTTGTCAAAGTTTTGCAAAAAGTAGGTTATTGGGAGATTAATATCAGTTCAACATCTACCTAATGATTGTTGTTTTTGTTTTTTGGGTTTTTTTTTGTGTATGTGTGTTTTTTTGTGTTTTTTTTTTTGTTTGTTTGTTTTTTACTTTCATGTTGCTTTCATTACATTTATTAAGTGATAACATGAAACACATTTTAGAGGATGGAGAAAACCAGTACATACTGTGACTGCTACAACCCATCTCATTTACTCTTCTGATTCACCATGTGGTCAAAATATAATACTGAAAACCAGCAAGCAATCACAAGTACCTACACACTTTCCAACACAGCAAATGATGGGGAAGAGCCATATTACATGTCAAGGCACATGAATTGTAAAAACCAGAAAGCACTCATACAGTGCAGACCCCCCCCCCCCCCCCCCCCCCATGAGTGGGGCGGGAGAAGTCCCTGAAATTCAAGATTTTTTTTGCATCCAGCATATGATCTGGATCTTTCCAACAATGAAATCCTGTCTGCCTTTGGCCGGGCCCTGGCAAAGTAAAAGGTTTCATGAAGATCCACTCCAATATAAACCAGAAAGCCGAAGTCATTGAAAATACATTGAAAATTTGAGGGGCCACGGTGACCGAGTGGTAACACTCTCGCCTCCCACCTCTGTGGCCAGGGTTCGGTTCCCGGCACGGCCTCATGTGGGAAAGCTGGTAGTTGCTTGCCGTTGGTCGGCAGTTTGCAGTACAAAACCTTAACGAACTGTATGTACTGGTTTCCTCTGCCCTTCCAACTACCCATCGTGATATGACCTATGCAGTGTTGAAAGCGACGTAAAACCCCAAATAAATAAATAAACATTGAAAATTTGTTATCTTTGTATCCCAATTATGATGCAGATTTTGCCCAAAGTATAATCATTTCTTCCTTTGGTCTAAATAAATACATTTTGGAAAGATCTGTTCATTAATTCTGTAGTTATCGCAAACACAGAGTAACAAACAAACACACAATTGAATGCACCCAAAAACATAACTTCCTAGTAGAGTTAACAATCCATATTCTTGATCGCATTTATTTAAGAGACTTAAATAATAGTAGTCTGTTTAAATAAACTATTAGAAACTATATGTGTAGAAGTTAAGAATTAATTAGTTTTATATTACCTGTAGAGGCATAAGTAGCCAGTGTTTAACAAGTTTTGTAATTTAATCATTTTGCCTCTCACATCTGTAGTTTGGTCCAAACCCAGCTCACAAGAACATGCGAGATGCATTGAGGGAGTCTGTCCAGATGTGCCTACAGATGAGACTCAATTAATTAAATCCCAAAATGGTTTTCCCACTATGTGACTGAGACCTTATAAAATGGTTTTGACTCTGAAATACTAAATATCAAAGATATTGTAATATGTGTTTGTGTAATAACCTTATCAGGATCATACACCTTTTCCACTGTCATGAGTTTACCTCCCACCTAGTGGAACCATTGTTTATCGATACCATTGCTATTGTTTTGGGAGAGGATTTCCAATATCGATGTGCAAGGATATGTGTCAATATTGGCACTTTATGTATAATCTTAAACTTATGCTGCAAATAGTTGAAATAAATCCCAAATCTGAAAACATTATAAACTTTTATCTCATATTGTTGTAGATTTTAATGTGTTCTTGATCATAACTGCCATGTTTTGTTTTGATAAACTTCACTTCCTGTTAGCCAATTAAGTTGTCTATATGCTAAAACAAAATTTTTTCATTATCCTGGACTATTTAGCTGACAATATTATCAAATGTCCGCCCCCCCCCCCCCCCCCCCCCCCACCCGCTATTGGCCAATATTTAAATAATTTTATATTCAATACCAATATCTGCGCAGCCAAAAATGTACCTACTACTCACCACCGCCCTATAATGTTATCCTGAGCATTACCTTTCGGTCACATGACATATGTTGGAACTTTTCATATTGCTACAAGCCATCTTGCATTTGGGAAAATGTAGCCAAGTAAGAATTTTCCAAAATAATATTTTTTGGAATAACTTTTTTCAGTTTTTTTTTTTTTTTTTTTTTTTTTTGTCTGGCGCTTCTAAGAAACCCTTTTTAATTTTTTTTTAATTTTTATAATTTTAGTTTATTTTTTTGTTGTTTTTTTTTGTTTTGTTTTTTGTCTCCAGACCTTCATAAATTGTGACGTAGTGTGATGAGTATCTGAAGTTAAGCGGCAATGGGCTACATTAGTACTCTGATGGGTGACCGCTTTGGTGCACTACTGCAGTCTCCGATGGCTTTGCAGCTCGCACTAGTAGACCAAAACCCCTCTCAACCTTGTTTCTATTCCCAGGGCCTCTTAATTAGAATATATGTGCCGATTTTGTGTAAACATGTGTCATACCCATAATTATGTCAGAGATATAAAGGGGGAAAACTTCAAGTTTAAAATTGAAGCCTTATATTCATTGGTACTACCAACTATGGATATGTTTCGTGGCTGAATTGCTTTACATTTATTAAGTACTTTGGGACTCATTTTGTGTATAATTCAAACAAGATTGTGGATGATAAATGTAAAACACCCCTTGATGTATATTTTCATTTTCCCCCAAAAGGACAAAATTCTGAAATAAACGTCTTATGGGTAATTTTCATATGGAGTTAGCTTAATGATATTCAGCTATTTCATTGTCATAGCACTGGCCTTATATTGTATGTATTATAACTCCAATACCCACTCCGTGATAGTGATAAGCATTTAAGAAATACAGGATGGTTTAAATATTTTTTCTCATCCATGATATTTGTAAATATTGTATTCCTTACACATTCTTACAGTTTATATACTTGTTATCCTTGTTTATTGCTTATAACATTTCTTTTCAAAGATATCTTTCCACATTGTTTGGATAACACAATGTGAAGCTACTTAGATGTGACACAGTTATTAAAATTATAATAAGTTACTCACAACAAACAATATTGTCTTTTCAAACCAGAAGCAATGCATTTGTTGTTGAATTTTCATCACCTGTCTTATTACTTAGTAGTTAATCACTTATTTCTGCATACTAACTTATATCTACTATATTTGTAGCTACTCAACTGGTCTTAAGTGAAGAAAAGCTAAGTGCAAATGGTAATAAATAGTCAAATAATGTACAGTTGGAACTTACCGTTAAAATGATACACTCGAATTTCCCTAGGCTTTTCTTGTCCTAGTTTACTTGATAAACCCTGTATGTGACACAGTATTACTCCTCTCACTGACAGCTGATCAGTGACAACACTCTAAGGATGCTACAACTTCATTAAATAACCGCAGATGTCTGTGACGTCACTGACAACTAGCCCTTTTTAAATATCATGTCCACCCGAGCTATATATAGTTGGCCAGTTGTAGGCTGACCAATCATCTTTCTGATGTGAGTTTATCGTAATGGTGTTGTGTAGAGTTTCAACCCAGGCGTTTTGTTCTTGTGGCTGAAGACTGGCTACCCCCTCATGCAAGTTTCCGCCTGCAGCATTTCCTGTTGAAGTTACCCAAATGGTCTCGTTTGCCGGCAGAGGATTCTGTCAGTGTAGTTTGGCCAGAAGTCTCATCAGTGTATGGTTGGTTAAACTAAATATAGTAACTGAAGGTAGGTAGTAGCTTATTTTTAGACACTGGACTGGGTAGAAATAAAATTACAGTTTCAAAACATAGATTGCCATTTTATTGTTCCATTGGCGTTTTTCATTTCAATCAACCCACATCAAAAATAATAGATAATACTAATAAAGATTAAGTACATTTTTCATATTATGACGTTATGTGGGCGATAAATGCAGCAGTAAGAAACTAATCTTCCACAAACTTTGAACATTCAATTTTTATTCTAAGCCAACGAAATATGCCAGATGTGGTTTGTAATTTAATTATTATATCACAAACACTTCAAAACTACCCATTGCTTTCAAAGTGGCATGAAAAGTGGGTGAACACCTGCATATTTCGAGTGTAAAATCGCAATTGACTTTTTTGCATCTAAAGTGACCGTGTTTCTTATTATGGCTTGGACAGCAAACATCATGGTTGATCTACAAAATTTGTGTCAAATAAACGAGACATACGGACAGAAGTACCCTATTTTTAAAATTAACTAGAAAATCATTTCTAGAGCACCTTTCCTGGGGTGCTTTCGAAAATTAATGGCTTTTTAATCTTGAACATTATCCACATCTTTCCAATTAAAAATTTTACGAAGATTCATTCATAATTTTCAGAGTAATATCAACCACAACACTGAATAATTGGAAATATATTGAAAATGGGGACGTTGATTTTTTTTATCGAAAATATGATCCATATCTTTTAAAAAAAAAATCTGTTCTTTACTTTTGGAGTTATCATAAACACAGACAAACTGACAAATGAACAAACCAAAAAACATAACTTCCTGGTGTAGGTAATATGCAAGGTGTGCTGATTATTACCGGATATCTATGCCAAAATTCCCATTACTTTTATAGTGCTAAATCTCTCTCTAAAAGACGTCACGACATTCAATAAAGCATAGATGCATAATCATTTTTTCAGAGACAAAGTGGCGGTCAGCACCATAGCACCAGGTGAAACAAAAACAAAACTAGGCTGGATCAAAGAGATCAGTTCTCAACTTGTTTCTGAATAAGGAGTGAAAAGTGACTGAATGTACATCATCAGGCAGATCATTCCAAATCACTGGAGCATCACATGCAAAACTGAAACCAAAATGTTTTGTATATTTATATACTGCTGATGCAAAGTGTATGAAAACTCCTACCACTCTAATGTAAGTATGAGAATTCTTCAATATTTATAACATTTTTTTTTTTACTTCCACATCAACTGTCTTTTCAGGAGTTTAGAAACAAGGGATATTATACCAGGTCCAAGTTTACTATAAGAATATTTTGTGTTTTAGCATGCCATTCATGGTGTGTGCTGGCTTTAAAGGCCTAGTAGTGTCAAATCTAACATACTAATATTTTAGGCTTAAAACATTGCACTGATGATCCTGTTTACATAAATACAACTCTTTTGAAAAATAATCCAATATTCATGATTCTGCAGCTGATTTATTTACTCTCAATTAGCCATTTTTCCTGCCAAAACCTACCAGTGAGAAACTGTGTGTACTAGGTCTAATGTGTACACAATAAATATGCTTGTACTATGAATGCTGTGTGTGTATACAGAAACACACAGTTTCAGTGTGGTGTGGCTTTTTTTCTTCTCATTTGCATTTGATTTGTGTATGTACATAATCAAACTAACTGACATCATTTATCATATGTATGTCTGATAAAAATAATTTTCAAAACAAATGATGGAGAAAACACAGACCTTACCAGATAAGATTGATAGGAATGTACAAGAATAAAGCCTTATAACTTTGAGGCCCTGTATATCTGATTATGAAAGTAGTAATAAGAAGGATAATTTGGACCATAATTATTTATCTAAACTTCATTGGTGAGACAGTATTGACAACATGTGAATGTTTAACGGTGAGATATATACTGCATTATCATATTGGACAATAATAAAACATTTTATATCTGGAACCAGAATCTTAAAAATGTGCAATATCTCACATCTGGTTTTATAGGTTCTGGGTGATTGTAAGGATATGGGACATCTGGGTTTGGAAATTGAAAATCAAGGGTTAGATTTAACCTTCAACTTTTAAAAAGGAAAACATTATCATAGATTTGTCTAAATTTTCTCATGTCTATCAAACAGTACAATTCCACTTTTTAGAACGATATAAATAAATCTTTAAAATATTAATCTTTTTCTTAATTGTCTCAGTATTCTTCAAAACAGCAAAGAATATTATAATGTTAATGAGGGGCCATAGTGGCACAGTGGTAACACCCTCGCCTTCCACCTCTGAGGTCGGTGGTTCAAACCCTGGACCTTAAATGGGAAGTTGGTAGTTGCTTACCGATGGTAGGCAGTTTACACGAACTGTATGTGCTGGTTTCCTCTGCCACAGAACTACCCGTCATCATATCACCTGTACAGTGTTCAAAGTGACGTAAAACCCCAAATAAACAAATAAATATAATGTATATGAATATAGCAGTAGATTTAAACGCATTCAATGCTTCCACAGGATCTGGACATCAAATATATGTCACATATTGCTTGAAAGTAACAAATTAATAAAGGAGGGAAAATTATCCAAAATATATTAACAAGTTAATTTGCTTTCCAAATAATTTTTTTTATTTTACTTTTGGAATACATTGAAATCCCCACATCAAAAATCACTCAATATTTGCACAGAAATCCCAAGATGTAGAATTGAAAATACCCAAGATAAAGTATCCATAAAATAAGAGAATAAAATAATAATAATATACAATACACTTTATTTGAGGGGTGTTTGAGTTGGTTTCAGAGCATACATTAACTAAAATGGTGAGTATTTATTAAAGAAACAAATCATTATAGGCTGGGCCTAATAGCAGTAATAGTCTGTATACCTTTCATTATACATTTTGTTAAACTTCTACATAGACAAAAAGACAAATGAAAACTTCATTTTTGTTTAGAAGAACAGGAAATGGAAGTCACATTAAAGGTCTACATGTGTATACAGAAATGAATAAATAACCAGACAAAATAATAATGCATTAGTAAATACTATAGTATTAGGAGTTTTTATATTTGTGATTTTTAATGCCATATCTTGATTTTCTATGGGTTTGAAACCATTCAGGGATTTTTAATCTGGGGATTTTCAATATATAGATTTTCATATGCAATCCTTACTTATAGTCAAGTCATTTTAAATTTATCAATTGTTCAATGTAAGACAGTTTTTTATCAAGTTCATCAACAAACAGCAAATCACATGACCAGCAGCATAAAAAGTGAAATGTTTATCTAAGTACACAACTCTCAGCTGTGTCCTTATAATTACTGGGGTGTGTGCATGTTAGTTGAATATATGAGACTAAGTTGTATGTTAGGTGCTACTAGGCCTTTAAGAACCAATGGACAGATCATTTTGATTTTTATGTGGTTGGGCCTAGCACAAAAGAATAAGTTTAAAACATTTCAAAAAGTTCTGGATTGTGTTCTGGATACAAAACAAGATCCTGAATTGCTGACTGATGGAGGCCTGCGCTCTACAAGCCGCTTTGTAGTTTATTGGTACTGAGTATAAAAGTAGAGAAGCGGGTAACAGAAAATTTCAAAATGTAGCTTAAATCAATAAACTACTATGGTAAACCTATGGTCATACCTCTCTACACGGTATTAGCTTTTCATGTAATTTTCTTTATTTTGTACAGGTAATTAACAGTTTATTTGTGTAATGTTTGTTTACATCATCTGTCATGTGGTGATTCACTAGTACTTCTGGTTGGTTACAACTGAAATGGAGTTTCCCGAATTTGGATCAGAGCTTTCACAAAGGATGCCCGGTGTCATTTTTTGTTTCTCCTGAAATCAAAGTATTACTGTTTACAGGTCTTCACTTTCCCAGCATAGTCAGATAATGAGAGATTTACTGTACTGTTAAGTCGTAATGTCTGGGATATATCTTTGATGTTTGGTCCTGAGTTACAATCAAATGGGTAGGTAGCATTCGGTGTGCTATTCAGCACATATCATAAAGCAATTTGAAGTCAGAACTTTTTTTAAATAATTGAAGTAGCTGTTACATCCTCTTTTTAGCTGCATTAAAATGTACACACGGGGAGGGGGGGGGGGGGGGCTAAGGGAGGCTGGGTGAGATGGATACACAGAAAGGCTCATTTTTCAACTTGTACTAGCCACAGACATAAGGTCCCTTTTCAGTGGCCAAATGGTGAGATCATCTACCAGAAAGCAAATATGTATAGATACAACCACAAGTGTAAGTCCTGGTCAGACTAAAGGCAGTATTGCCTACGAGTTTTTTTGTGTCTCATTCCACCATGTACAACCATACTTTATCTCACTTAGCTGTTCATACCTGTGCCATTACCTGCTTTCTGTGGCAAACCCCCATGAGGAAAGTTACGAAATGTCCAATATTTACAGTATGAAGTTTTGCATCCAAAACCACTTGTAGCCACCTGCAAATTTACGTCTTCCTATTGTGCTGCCTTTCCTCCCAGTTCTGTATTATTTTGTCTCTTTCAGTGACACCAGTATTTTTGTGGTATCTCTTATCCTTTCTGTGTCAAACCATGACCATAGTTCCAATGTTTTCTTCTGCAGAATCACTGTAGCTAGATGTGCGTAGCTGGGATTCACAGCAAGAACATCTTTCTGACTCGGATTTTCCTACCATCTATAACTGATGGAATATGTTGCCTAATTGTGAATAAAATATGTTTAAATCTACCTGATGGACATACTGCCTGTAATGTTATCAGGGTATTACTCACTTTTACTCACAAATTACCAAGTACCTTGATACTTTCTCTGACAGTTAATGGAATGAAAACATGCACTCATGTCCAGGAACTCAATAGCCACTATGAATAGCAACCTTGGTAAAATAGTCCTCAAACGTCAACCTTCTCAGACAGTGTTTGATATTCAGTGACTCCTATGGCTCCTAAAACTTTCACATGGGCCCCTGTGCCATATTACGTCAGCAAAAATAAGTCCATGCACAAGATATTTCAAGAAATATTATTCATTTGGCATGAGATAAATATCTTTCTGCAGTCCATCCTCCTATTTATCTGATAACATGCTTACAAGTGAAATAACATAACTTGCCTATTTGCACCAGAAATGGCAGAATCCTAAGATCAGTAAGTATCATCAATATATACCATGGAATTCTTCCAAATAATGGTTTGACATCCGTATTTATGGTCCCACTTTTAGCTGTTTTACCCCACTGAATTTTTAGGCTGTCAAAGGTATTGTTATTACCCTCTGTGTTGGTTTGGGACAAATTCTTTCAATATCTAACAGATTTCAGAATAAAATAGTTTATGTTACAAGTTTTTTCTTTCAATGTGGTGATGTTGACTGATATGTAAGTCACTAGATTTGAAAAAGGCTGAAGAGAGGTAGCACTGTTTGGTACAGGAAGTGAAATAATACCAATGGATAGAAAATTGCCACTTGCTACAAAGAACAAAGTTGGGTTTTGTGTCCTTTTCAATAGCTGAGGTCATATGAGGTGTTTGCTTTTACTGAATCGTACATGTCTCTTGATTTGAACATATGACCAGAGAGCTAAGAGGTCGCTGGTGAAATACCAAAGTAGTGAACCAGTCAGCCACTACAACCTCCTGCTCCATATTTCAGTTATATAGCACAACACAGAGCTCATATGTGGGACACAGATGGTCAATGATGTTTTGAAGGTTGGAATATGAAAATGAAAAAACTTTCATGTCACTATAAATACTTGCCTTAAGCAATGATCAGACATACAACCCTTAGAAGGATATGTACTTTTTTATAAAAGCTTAAGCAGGGCTCAAACAGTTTTAAAACAAAAGGCTTAAATGTTATGAACCACCATGAGCCGTTTGACCTAAATAAAAGCGGTACATATAGACTGTGGCATAATTTTTCATACTGCCCAGTGTCAGTTACAATTATCTTTACAACAACATTTGTCGACAAATATTGATCCTCAATATTTCATTAATTGCGTAAGCTACAAATAGGTAGTATACATTGTTGGAAAAGAATTTTACAGTGTATTTTTTCATCTTTGTTGGCGGAGATATCTTAAGTTAAAATTGAAGCTTTTTTCTGCCCACTGTTGCACCTATATATGACAGCCTATTTCTGTATTATTTCTTTAAATATGGGCTCGTGTTGCTCATTATTTATACAATATGGTGGAAAATAAGTATAACCTATAAGTAAAACCTTCCTCATGAGATATACACAGAAACATATCTATCATGAATGAAGACAACAATACCGTAAGGATGCTTAGCACAAGCATAATATTATTCATGTTAATGCATAAATTGTTATGTGTAATTTTTATTGAAATGTACATTCTTGAAAGAAAAGCTTCTGAGATACAGCCTGGACAACATACTTCCCGTTGTCCACCCACCCAACCACCTGCCCTATTGTTATACCTACTATTGGGTAGTAGTTCGATATAGCAGTTCAGTGTTAGGGGCCACAATGTCATAGTGGTGACACACTCCAACATCTGATGTCTACGCTTCAGACCCCAGACCCTATGTTAGAAAGTTGATAGGTGCTTACCGATGGCCCAGCAGTTTATAGTACAGAACCTTGACCAACTGTATGTACTGGTTTCATCTGCCCATATAATTACCCATCATGATACGATGTATATTGTGTTGAAAGCAACGTTAAAACCCAAATAAATAAACATTCAGTGTTGACCTTTTTTCAAAATAGCCCCATAAACTGATTCCAGGGTTTTAAACAGTTAGAGACAGAAAAGCTAATATTTTTAATATTTGCATAAATACTTGGGGAATAATATTTGGAACAGTGATAAAGGGATAACACACCTATTAATTCAGATACTAACATTAAAAATATGTAAAATACTGTTTATGATATTGAGATTCAGTGTCAAAAAGTCACTAAAATAAGACCCAAGACCCATAAACTGATCCATCACTTCTTTTGGAGTGAAATGTGTAAACTTGTTGTCGCTTGTTTCTGACTTGATGAGTTTTGTATTTTAGTGGTATCCATTCAGTTCTATAAGTGTAAGAAAGTCAGAATTTGTATTTTATAGGATGCATTCGACACAGAATGAAACTTTTCTGCCAAGGTAAAAACTTTATCAAAGTGTTTGAAAAACCTCTCACCAGTTCTCACTTGCTAATCTAAAAGATACAAACCGGGGATGGAAGGGGTGGGGGGATTTGGATAACTTTACAGTGTGGCTTGTTTTACATGTGCCCTACCATCAACTAAGGTCCATTTATAAAATAATAAGGACAAAGTCATGAAGCAATATTCAAATCTATGTTGGCAAGTTCACTCTGAACAGTACAAATGTGCTATATTTTATTCTAATTTCATAATTCCCTTCTGGGACCAGTAAAATGAGGGTAGTGTGTATACTGTGTAATTTGGGCTTGGTAAGGATATACTGGCATTTCAGGACTTCTCTGGAAGTATTAAATATTTCTGGAAAAATGAAATAACAAAGAATAACTGTGTTTTTTTTATTTTCATTTACAGCTAGACTATTGGTTGACTTGTGGTATATTAATAAACGACTACAAAATGTACAGAATTAACAAATTTGTCCAAAATCAAAGTTGGAGTTTCGCGTTCAACCGTCAGACTTGTGTTGGGATAGGCCCTCAGCTTTGTCACATGTAGGGGTCAAACCACACGTAGGTGACAGCCTGTGATTAGATACCAAACTGTCTAACCGCTAGGCCATCAAGGACCCTAACAAATTAGTCCGATACACATAAATCGGTTTGGTTTCCAGTAGTCGTCAGGAGACACATTTATTACATCACACAATCACTAGTTTGTCAGAGGAACCTCAGCTTTTAAAATACTCACAGAATTTCATATAATTTACTAATAACATTGAAAATACCTCATAATCATGAATGCCATCAGCTTTTATTTTGGAGCATACAATAGCTTTTGGGCTTTTTTGCCATACAGTTTGTAATAAATTCTGTAATTTTCCAATGTCAAAAGTTCAAGTTTTATGAATATGGCAAGCTATTTTATAACAGCAAAGGAAGTGTATGGGCAACTAACAATCAGTTATTGTAAAAACCATTAACTGCCAACCAAGTTCAAAATTCTAGAAATCTATATGGAATTCTAAATATATAAGCTTGAAAGAAAGTCAAACTAAAACACAAACAGTGAGCCATCTATCCATATAAATCTGTCATCTAAGCAAGGTGCAACTTTCATAAATGAAGAAAACGCATATTAAAGAAAATATTTTACTGTAACACAGACTTGATATAGACATGACAGAAACTGAAATTTTTTGTCTATTTCAAGAATTTTACAATCACCATCAAATTCCAGCACCACTTTTTCAAGGGAAGAACAATTTTAGCCAATTAAATTTTGACAGCAGTCACTTTCTACATGGCATTTAGTTGACCTATTAAGACCTATGTTTCTGTAGCAGCGTCACAACTGCCCAGTTGTTGGTCTCAGCATGTAAAGCTTGCAGTACTGCCTCCTCATCCAGATTTTGAGCAGTTGGACTGTCTACCAAGTTTTTTAGATTTCCGACCCCAGGTCAACACCAAAATCTCCTTGATTGGACTTTCTACCAATAGAATTTGAAATTCCACCCGACTGGACTTTCTACCATGACATATATATTTGGAATTGTTCCGCATATTTTGAATGTTAACTTTTTGAATTTCAGTTGCTAGAAGTTTGAAATTTTTGAACACGATTTTTACAATAAAAAATAATAGCATATAGGAAAAACAACGCAAACTAACTTACCCGACCAAATTATCAGGAAAGAAGAGCCGAATATATCCTGACAGAATATAATCCTTATAAATATATATTTAGCTTCCTATTGAATACACTAACTCCACTGCAGCATCGGGATTTCAGAAATAAATGGAATTAAATCAAAAAGCTAAAGCAATTGAATTACCTGCGCAAATAGATCAAGATGCTTGCTGACAGTCTACAATCTTTACAATTGCATCCTAATGACCATTTTCAATTCCGCCAGAAATGAACTGTATCATCAACATATAAATAAAAACGTACGTGTTTTTGTATACGATTCTCTCTGGTTTTTGGGTTTGCAAGTGTATTTACAGTCCTCAGTGACACACACCTGTGTACAGTGAGCTATGCATTCTAATGGCTGAGGGTAAATGGCTGTCACAGCAAAGATGAAAAGGTACAATGGGAATTGCTGATTGGGGATGGTTAAACAGGAGGGGGCCCTTGGTAATCTTTACACGTGGCTGACGTGAAGTAATCAATTCAATATAACACAGCATATAAGGTAATATGCGATGTATGTTATTTGGTACTATGTTAAATTGCTGATACCTTTATGCACAGTGGCCAGGTGTATGGCTTAATTTTTATTTGAATATCATCATTAATAAATGAAGAGTAGAGGAATATTTAAAAACTTTCATTAATTCTAATGTGTTATTTCTCTCGTCAAATAAATATAAGTTCTGTGGCTGCTACAAAATGAGTATGAAATGCAGTGGACATGATCATTTCATTATTTGATGAATGATTAATAGGGAAGCCAGATATTTATTTATTTGGGGTTTTACGTCGCTTTCAACACTGTACAGGTCATATCACGACGGGTAGTTGGAAGGGCAGAGGAAACCAGTACATAGAGTTCGCTAGGGTTGTGTACTGTAAACTGCCGACCAACGGGAAGCAACTACCAGCTTTCCCACATAAGGCCTTGATGGGGATCGAACCCCGGCCTCAGAGGTGGGAGGCGAGAGTGTTAGCACTCTGCCACCGTGGCCCCGAAAAGCCAGATAATCCAGCTTTATAATTCAGTTTGATGTTGAACATTATCTTATCAATTCTGACTGAATCTAACAGTAAACCAACATGGCTGCTGTAGATGAAATATCTTGAGAAGAACAATCTTTGTGAGAATTTAAAATACATAGATGTGTGTGTTGTATAAGTAAGAAGACAAAAAAATGCTAATGCCACCTTTCCTACGATAGCACTATGTCAATGCAGTAGCTAAAATTCTGATACAACAGTACGCTGGCAATAAGATTAAGTATTTTAATATCACAACATTACATTAGTCATAAAATCATTTGTCAGATGTACTATGACAATATTAAACATGAACATGTACTGCAGTAATTAGAATGGAACTACATGTAATGGTACTGTCTATGCTGAAGAATACGCTGAGTTGAATGTTATATATGTTGAAAAATATGATGATAGGGCATAAGCACAAAATAGCCTGAAATGAATTTAACCGATTTTTAAGTTGAGTCAATTTGGACAACATAGTATATATTCCTTTAACAGTGCAGTGTTGATGGTCTGATACAATTTCTTCTATAAAACATAGTAGGGACAAAACTTGTCAAAAAGTTAGAGATTAGTAAGTACAACACAGCACATTATGATGATGGTAGGAATTCCAGATATTGTATAACTGAAGTAATAATCTTTACATCTTAGGCTCTTGCCAAGAAGAGGGGAGTGATTTATGGCTTAAACACAAGTAGTGAAGAAGTTTTGTGAATGTGTTACCTGTTATGCAAAAGTTACTTCAATGAGATAACTAGCTATGGACTAACATCCTGTCTGTGTGAGGTCATTTACCACAGACAAAAATCCTTTCTTCATGGCTGTAAGTAATTAAAACCTATTAATCACAGGAATCCATGAACTCATATGTATAACAGGTACATAACCAGAATGGTGCATATTTTTAAGCTTTATCACATGAGACGACATATACATGCAGTCTGAGTCTGAAGGAGGGTTATTATTTTAATTTTATTATCCACCACTTATCTCTAATGATCAGTAAAATGAATGCAACAAAAATAGCTGTAAAACAGATTTATAGTGAACATAAAACTAAAACTTCACCATTTTACGTTGGTTTTCTTAACCATTTCTGCAAAGATTTTCATGCAATAGAACATAGCATGCATTCTGTAAAATAACTTTCTATCCATGTGTAAAACATACTTGTATCTTACATATGTTATGAAATATTAAGAAAAAACTGCACTTGTTTACATATTTATAATGCTAATTATCCATGGTAAGGGGCACAAAAATACATTTACCGGTTTGTATGTTCCTATATTTTGATCAAATATATTGTGTAGTAGATGATAAAATATGTACATAGTGGCCATATTGATCTGAGTATTGTAGGGAGCAAACCTACATTCATATAGAATGGTCACATAGATAAATTACTGAGTACAAGAAAGACTAGAAGAGTGTGTGAAATAGGAAAGAGCACCTTTAGTTATTGATCTCTTTTCTACTTGGATTGCATCTATTCCCAATACTCACCTTTAAGTTCACTGGTTACATGACTTTAAATGGGATAAGTCAAGGAAAAAAGTCTTAAGTGATCTCACGGTGATTAGTGACTTAATGTTTGGATGCAACTGCAACCATATAACTGGTGAGGTTGAGAAATTCCATGAGACAGACTGACACTTGGAAGTATCTCAAACATATTAATATTCTCGTAGGTTTCAAGTATAAACCAGAAAAGCATGATAACATTATTATGCCATAATGGCATTAAGATACATTACTACAGTTAAATTATTATGTATGGCAAATGTGTAATCCATAATGCCACTCTTCAATGTCTGCTTGTTTGTTGTCACACTCTGGGATGGCGGAGGACAACAAGAATACACTTCTTATGACATTTGTTATAGCAATGAGGAAATAGAAAAGGGTGTGAAATATCAACATGGAGAAACCAGATATATAATCACCAACTGCTTCCTGAAATATATTTTTCAGAACTCTACTTCAGCCAATAGAATCTATGAAGCTGTGTCACTACATGCCATACAAACAAAAGCTGTAACATCTTGAAACTTACCTCTTCGCTTGCTTGCTGACTAAGGAACAATGCATGAGCTGGAACATCTTTTGCACACCCTGCACTGTGACTACGTCTGATTGGTCGTAAGATCTTCTTAAATCGTGACTTATTTCTGTCCCGCTTCCTCTCTCTATTGCTAGAAGAGGTGCTGGTGGATTCAGTTGGTATGCTGGAGGTGGTCGTAGCAGTTGTGGATGAATGCGGTTGAGATGGTTGGCTAGCCACGTTAGCGGCACATGAACTATAGCTGAGATATCCACCAGAAGAACTGTCTTCAGTCTCAGAATCAGATCCAAATGAAAAGGTTGCATAAGCAGTGGAATCACTTTTGCTTTCTGGGGTGATGGGAGGTGATAGCCCCATACCAACTCTTCCCCTCCCTTTGCTTCCTTTATGCATTTTCCTGTGCGGTACAGGTAGCTTCTTCAGTTTGCTTACCACAGATTTTGAAGTACTTTCATACTCCTTGCTACTGGATTTAGGGTGGATAGTCTGCTCGGGTATATGCTCTTTTCTGTGCTGGTGGATGATCGGCTGGCTAGTAGAACTGGACACACTGATCTTGGGGTTCGGAGAGGATGATGATGAAAACTGAGGTTTCTGTTTCTCTGAGGTACATCGGCTCACCAGTAAGGACTCCTTTGTCTGAACAACCATGCTTGCAGCAGGTGACGGAGATGAAGCAGAAGTCTCTGAGGATGGTTTATGTGAGTGCTGCTGTTTCTTACTTGGGGCAGAGGTTTTACATTGAGATTGTAGCTCTGTTGCCAGGTGACCAATATCCCTCCGACCTGATTGACTCATGGAGTTTGATGATGGGATTGAAAGGCAAGCAGGAATTACAAAGTTTGCGAAGTGGCCATGGCGACTACCACCTTTAATACCCCATGATGTACTGTATTCAGGAGCCAATGGGTCCTCTAGATGCACTCCCTGAAAGTATAATTGAGTAGGGTATGAATATATAAATGATAATTTAACCACAGTTAGAAGACTCTTCTCCTGGAAATGCATTTTTTCTCAAAATAAAAAATGTTATTCTAGGTGCAAAACTTCGTTAAAATTGTCCTAAAATTACATTCTAACCATATATAGCCTTCTAAAAATTCTAATAGAATAATGATGTGATCTTCCATGAAGTTTTGTACGGGCCCATTGTGAGTGAATCCATACGCACATACACGAGTGCATAAGAAGGATTTTGATTTTTGTCAAAATAGAAACACATGAAGAACTTTGTAATTAGTGACCAAACACAATCTATGCTGAAGGTACTTTTCAAAATGTAACTTCACTTATTATCCTTCTATGACATAAAGTACATCAGTATTTTCTTCACTGCTTTAAAAACAATGAACAACTGAACTTAACAATGTGGTATTTTATCTCCATTAAAAAGTGGTTCAAGTGTTTCTTTACAACATGCATTGGTCAGTTATTAATGTATTTCAAACTCTCACATTAAGGATGCCGTATAGGGTCGAAGTTTTTAGCATGTTTTGGCTATGCATATAATCTAACTGTACCTTGTCTATCAGTGATCCCTTTAAAGCATATCTTAAACACTCTTAACGACTATGGGTTAGAATATAAAGTTTAATTTTACAGAGGTTAAATAGAAGTTAATTTAATAAATATAACAACCCAGTTTGGGGGTATTCTGTTCAAATGACTTGAAAATATACCTTATATGTTTTGTAATACATCTTGATAATGTTATTGGTAATCTCATAAACAATTTGAACATTCAAGTGGAAATAAACAAAATTTGTGAAGATTGTGAATGGAGTTATTATGACCTGTCCCAATATGACCCTGGCTGTTGCACTGGATGCAGAACACCAACTTTGGCTATGACTTTTATGTTAAGTTTATACGGCAAATTCAAATGTACAGGACAGACAACAGAGTTTTATAATTTCAATGAAGATCATGTTTGTGACCAGTGTCTGGGTTTTGCTTTCTAATTCATGACTTGCAACCCACTGCAGTGACTGGATGCATGTGGAGGAAGGATAGACGGAATAAAAACAACATTCTATACCAGTCATAAGACAGTCTGCATAGGACTGGACAGACAACTGTACTTTTACTCTTCGCTTCTAGTAACCTTAAAAGACAATATTTTGCTGACTTGTGAACAAGATTGCCACTTAAAGAAATCTGAAAAAGCTACATTATTTTATTTCAGTCTGGCCTTTCTGATTGTTCCGAGTCATAATGATAAGATTGTAATGCTCTAACTTACTTTCTAACTTTTTAGGCCAAACTGAATATTATTCGCAACAGAAGTATTATAAAAAATAAAGGTGATCCAATGAGTTAATGACCAAGTCACAGAATTAGTAAAGATGTTTGATATTTTTATGATTCTGTAACCGATTTTGGTGGCCATCCCTTTATTCTCTCAGCCCCGTCAAAATCCTCAGTTAGTGGCCACTGAAGTCTGTCATTGGAACATCCATGGGTTACACTGGGAGACTTTTCACTGAGCCAGATGAATTACTTTTTCACCTCAGTGGATTCGTTTATTTATTTATTTGGGGTTTTACGTCACTTTAAACACTGTACAGGTCATATCACGATGGGTAGTTGGAAGGGCAGAGGAAACCAGTGCATACAGTTCGTCAGGGCTCTGTACTGTAAACTGCTGACCAACGGCAAGCAACTACCAGCTTTCCCACTTGAGGCCGTGCCGGGAACCGAACCCTGGCCTCAGAGGTGGGAGGTGAGAGTGTTACCACTCTAGCACCGTGGCCCCTCTTCAACTCAGTGGAGGAAATGTGTCAAATATTTTGACACTGTCACATCGAACACACTTTGATGTGTAATAATAATGCCAGTCCAGCTAATCAGAAGATTTAAATTTCATAAAGTTAAATATGGAATGTAAAAACGAATGGGTAAAGTCACTCATGAATGTCTGTCACTTGCTTCAAATGGCAGGAGTTGAACCCATGTATAATTCAACTGCCTATACTTTAAATATAACATTAGTTACAATGATAACTTTTATGCACAAACTAGCTGGTTGCTAAATAAAACAAGTGACTGTGTTGAGAGTAAACCTAAGCCGATAGTTACATGTTTTGCAACGGTTCATGCATCTTGAAAGACTCAGAACATTTCTTCTCTGTATAGATATGATTCATTTCACATGTATGACATTCTCTCTTTTTTCCTGTGAGTGCTAAAGGTATTTATTTATGTCTGTTACATTGTTATTATATATACGATGAAATAAATAAATTTATTAGTAGTAGCAGTAGTAGTAACAAATTGAGTTCATTTATGTTGCATAATCATTGTTACTTTTACAATGCAAGAAGATATTTTGGTCAAATGTTAAATTACATCCCTCTCTCTCTCGCTTTCTCTCTATATGATTCTTGGTGCCAGTTCTTTAAATTATTGATCTAACAGCTTGCATTCACATCAACACAATGTGGCTTCTTCACCATTCTACTTTAGCAGCTAAAAATAACCACTGAAATACAGAAAGAGAGTAGTTCACTGCCTTGCTAGGCAGTGTCCTATAGGTAGAAGAATGTCTTGGACAGGTGCTCAAAATGCAGCTTTATGAAAACATGAATAATAAATGTCAATTATTGGTTTTACAATACAATTTGAACAATACAATTTGAACAATTATTCAGTAAATTAGATCCAATATCAGTTTTTACTGTTCTGTGATCTGTGTTTTTTCTTTACTATTTTGTATGTAATTAAGAACAATATCAAATAATTTGTTGTCAGGATTAAATAACCCAGCGCCCTGGATGGACAATTCTAACAACTTATTAGGCCTATGATTCAACATTGCTTTAGGGGAAGGTCCTCAGTGGCCTAGTGGTTAGCAAGTTTGGCATCTAATCATAGGCTGTCACCTCTGTGGGTTCGAGTCCCACAAGTGGCAATTCTGAGGACCTGTCCCAATATGACCCTGGCTGTTGAACGGGACGTAAAACCCCCACTTTGACCTTTGCTTTAGGGAAAACAAGTTCAGGCAAAGGTCTAATTCTAATCTAATCTAATTGTAATAGTATTTTCATAGTGCTTAATCTCCATATAAAGACAGACTCTACTCTAGGTGCACCTACAAAAAAGTAGAAATATATAATCACTAACCCGAGACATAGCAGGGGTCAACGTCATGGAAAGAGACCGGGAAAAGGAGAAATTAGTGTGGATATGCTTTTTCAAAGAAATAGGTTTTGAGCTTTGTTCTGATTGCGTGGAGAGCAGTTGTGAGACCAGGCAAAGGCTGTGACCCTGAAGACTGCTCTGGTAGGCAGTCGACCCTGATGTGAGAGAAAGGTCAGACCAAAGGTCAAACTGAATGGCCATATGAGTCAAGTATAAGTAGCATGATAAAATGTACAAGCTCTCAATCTACCAGCTCTAATTGCCAAAAACCCATATGAACTTTCATAGTTCAAAAGGTTACAGCAGGTCAAAAGGTCAAAGGAGTGGCATCTTAACCCACTCGAGAAACATTGTAATAAGAGTGGCATCTTAACCCACTCACAAATATTTGTTTTTCTAATCACCAACACATCAGTAAAACACTATTTGGGAAATTTTATTATACATGTTAGTTATATACATGTTGTTAGGTAAAACAGGATAAAATTTTTAAAAGAATTTAAGAATTTTAGCTGGCCCAAACCCAAATCACAAGGAAGAGGGGAAGATGGAAGAAAAAGTGGAAGGGATAATGGATGCAGCTGTGGATGCATTTTGAAGATAAGTCCAAATAGAAGGACTCCTCCATAGCCCATGAGCCATAATGTTCTGAAGGGGGATGTGTGAATCAAAGGCCAAAGTGGCCCCAGATCTGCGAAATGCATGGAACCCATAGGCTGCAGGGTCAAGATGGAGTGAGATGACAATGGATCTAAGGGCATCCCTGATATTAGTATCAATCACTGGGCGAAAGGGGGGGGGGACTTGGAAGCAAACAAAGGGCAAGAAGGTGACAAAGGACGTGAGTCCAGTAATCTCTTAAGGGCCAACACTGGGCACAAGAGGGGATGATCTAATTGAGGAATTTGCACTACATGATGGCCAACTCTGTCCTGTAAGGTCTTTATCCATTTTAACAGGACATGGGCCCCTGGGGGAGCAAAAATGACATCTTGACGGTTGAGATGCCTGAAATAGTCATACTGCCTAGTGGAATGTGGAGCAATATTTGACATGCGCAAAAATCCAAAGAATGCCAACAAAAAGGCGGCCCTAAACAGAGGGGGATCAGATAATAATTCACATGCTTCAGAAATTTTACAAAGAGTTGGGATGTCGAAAATGCCTCTGGGAATAGGTTTGAACTTAGAATTAATGGTGAGACTTCGTAGGTACAAAGTGACAGTATGATTATACAGGTCCTCAGCAGGTAACTTGTAAAATTTTGCCATTGATCTAAGGGAGGACAGATAATTTTTGATCACTTTGGGCGAAAGATCATTGACATGAAGAAATTCAAGAAAACACAATATATTATGCAGAGTAAATTTTGGATGTAAGTCCATAAACACCACAAATGCCAGGAAGGTCCTGAAATGGGTACTGTGAGAACTCCTGGTGGAGGGTCTGTATGCTGAGCCAATTCTTGCAGTAGCCAAGGAAATAAGCTCCAAAGAGGCAGGTGTAGCACCTGAAATTAGATACCAATATCCAAATTAAAATAATCAGGAGGTACTGTGTGAAATTGATATCTAGTGTCAAGATCATGTTTAATATCATCTGGGATAGCCTTATCAGAGTAAAGCCTAGACAGAGCGTCAGCCACCCTGTTGGTCTTGCCACTAATGTGCAGTATGTGTAATTCAATATCATATACTGACACAATAAGCCAAATATTCCTAAGACAGCAAGCCAAAAATTGGTCCCTAGTTCTACTAGTCTGGATCACCTGAACAACTGCCAGATTGTCACACCTGAACAAAACTTTTTTATGGGCCCATTGTTCAGCCCACACCCTAAGAGCTACAAGAATATTTATCATTTCCAAGTTAGTTATATTCCTAAACCGCTCAGGTATTCCAAAAATGGGAGTGGAATAAACGTTCTCATTCCACACCCCTCCCATACCAGTGAGGCAAGCGTCAATGTGGAGGGTTTCATTGCCTTGTAGGGGTTGCTTTCTGAAAATTGTAATGCCATTATAGGCTGGGAGGAACTTAATAAACCAAAACAGGTCTTTTTTAAATTCCTCATTGAGACATATACGTCGTTTAGCTGAGTTCTTCCTAAATAACCACAACATTCTATTGACAAACATGCGAGCTGGACGAACGCACCTATGCACATATAACAGTTTACCAAGAAGAGATTGGAAAGCATGTTTACTAATGCAAGTTCTGCCATATATGGAAGTACATTCTTCAAGAATACTATCAATCTTGGACGTTGGAATACTAATGGAATTTGCATCAATATTAACCTCAATTCCAAGACATATAAGGACTTTTGAGGGGGGGTCACATTTAGCAGGATTAATAGGCAGGCCTAGTTCTGACAAGAGGTCATATAGAGCATGGAAGGCCAAGTGAGCCTTATGTTTAGGTGACACTATCATAAAATCGTCAATATAGGCAAACACGTCAAAACCCTTTTTCTTCATAATAAATCTGACGGCGTCGGAAGCTAACTGAAACGACGCACTCCCGTGCACCCAGCCGAACGCTATAGCCTCGTCAATAAAGTAGCTATCACCCCATTTAAGACCAAACTTTAAACCATCCCTAGGGTCAACCCTAAGGTTCCTAAAAGCACGTGACACATCAATTTTGATGAGGTGGGGGTCATCGTTACAGTTTATGATCTCCTGAACAATATTATCTACTGTTGGGAACTTAAGGGTGAAATGGGAAACGTCAAATAAGGTTTTATCAACAAAATGATTAACTGAGGCACCAGCAGGATATGAGAGATCAAGGATAACTCTACGTTTGTTAAGGTCCTTAGGACGAGTAAGAAGGGGAGAACAGTGATAATTATCATGAGGGACTTTATCAACAGGACCTAGGATGGCACCTAAAGCCATTTCTTTCTCTAAATACTCAGTAACAGCTTCAGGATACTGCACAGCAGAAGCATGATTGGATACATCAGTATTGTGTAAATTATGGCCCTCTATTAAAGAAAGGGGGAATCCGAACTTTAAATACTGAATCACTCGTTTATCTGGATAATCAGACAAGTACCTTTCCCAAGCTGGAATATTCAAAGAAGATGACACCGGAATTCTGGCCATTTTATAATTCGGAAGATTAGTGCTTTGAATAATTTCAGCAACTGCCACAAAATGCTCAACTGTATCAATGCTTTGTGGAAGTCTATCAGGACCCACAAAGCAGAAGGTGGTTTCATCCTGTGCTAAATACCCCGTAGTCTTATGCGGATCGTTTATGTCTCTGAGGAGGGTGAGCTGCTCACCCGAAATACAAGAATTGCAAGGCAAAGTGGCGTTACTCTGCTGTGGGGCTAACGACACTGGATCTGAAATTGTGTTAGTCGTGTTAGGATCACCCTCGTCAAGCAGAGTGTGACTACCATCTTCATCAATGCCATCATTATGACACGAAGTTGCAGTCTTATACGAAGCAAACTGCTCCACACACTCATGAGGACTGACGCCCTCCAAGACTATTTCTCTTGGTAGACCATCATCCTGCATATGACACAGTTGATCAATTACATGCTGCATATACTCAGTGTAACTATAACCAAACTTTTGTCTACATTGCAAGTCCCTCAAGTAATCAGAATATATATCTATCTCATAAGGGGCAGCATCTAAACTCACACAGTCATCTCTGACATAGACAAACTCCAGCACCTGAAGAGTACCCTCAGGAACTGAAGAACAATGACTGAGGTGCCAGATACTCGGATTTACATGACCTGTAGCCCAGTAAAAGCCCCTCGACACACAGTAACTTCCCTCATGGATATAAACCAACCTGTATTCTAAACAATCATCAAATTTTTCCCAATTCATCACTGACATACCACAGATGCTACCTGAACAATGAGTATCTGGCACCTCAGCTCCAAGCAAAGCGACATCTTCAACTGCAGCACTCTCTTTTACTTGATGGTCACACTGTGACAATGGATTAACTGTATTAATATCAAGGTTATCAACACTGATTACAGCATCAGGAGTCATGGTTTTATCTACACGATGCCCTGCAAATGAAGAGATACACATTTCATTAACAAACCCAACAGGAACACCTGATTGGCCTGGGGGTTTACATTGCAAATAATGATATACACTAGATTTATTATCATAACTCATCAACTTGCAAGGCTTAAGAACCAAGGCATAATCCTCATATCCATGAGGACAAACTTTACCAATTCCGGCACTAATATTGCGCCTAGCAACAATATTACTTACTTCAACATTTACCTTCGACTCATTTTGTATAAAATTATCATTTACAATGTCACTTTGAGAAGAAGCTTCAAAAGAAAAATTTGAATAACAATAACTGGAAGCTTCAGGTGATCCAGCGTTCTCCTATTTACTAGCTTGCTTGTCCTGCTGCTTGATGCTACCCTTTAAATGACACTTTGTCTCTGGGTGTGTGTTACTCCTACCCTGCTTCCAACAGTATGCACAGTTATGTTTGTAAATACCATGGTGACCTTCATGAGTACAAGAATTTTCATTATAATATCTACATGTCCTTCCTTTCTGTTGCTGAGATAAAGTTCGACCATTCACCAAAGCCACCTGTGACGCACTAAGCCTGTTCAATGCCCACTGAGTTGAATCACTCCAGGCCAGTCGACCTTCTTCCACCTCATGCATTGAACAGGCATAAGCCTTTCTGACTGCAGGCCAAGGGATGGATGACGCGTCTCGCATAGTAAAAACCATTTGAGTAAGTACTGACCTTAGGACATCATTGTCCTGTATCTGGATAGCATTAGTGAGCTGCCCTGCCACCCACTGGGGAACCGAAAGGTCATCATAACCAATCCTCTTCTTGGTGGCCCCACCAGTATAGCCCTCGTTGGGCCACCTAAACTGTGGATACAAAGCACTCATGTCTGTATTGTTATATCTACCAGATCGCTTAGACACTGGCTTACCTTGGATTAGTTCCTGCCCAGTTCCTTGCTCATAATGTGACAGCAGTTGAGTGACGGCGTCGTTCACAGTCGGCATCCTCCTTAACGCGTCAACAGTGGGCACAGTGGGCTGCCTAACAGCTGAATCATCAGTAGATCTAAAAATATGATTGTTCAGATGACCATTAGATGGAGCAAATAACTCTGAATTCGCTGAACGAACGAGACTGGGTTTAGCTGAGATACGTCTATCCTCAGCACTGGCGGAAGTACGACGGTTACCCCTCACTTGCCCAGGCAATTCAGGAACAGTGGGTGGTGGATGAGCTGCAAATAATTCCCTAGGGTTCAACGCCTCCGAGGGCCCAGCTGTGCACTGAGATCTATGATTTTGAACTGTGGGCCTCTCATCTATGGTGACCAGTCGAGCACCAGTGGAGGGTGAACCTACAGGCGTCGAGTTGATTGTGTTCCGCCTCTCCAGATCATCCATACGACGCATGATCTGTCGGTTAGAGTCGTCTAACTTCTGGAGGAAAGCCATGAGAACAGTGTTATTGGTTTCACCAGGGGCAGAGTTGGAAGTTAATTGCATGGCAGGGACTTCAGAGGAAGCGTTAGCGTCAGAAACCAGATACGAACCGTCGTTTGACTGTGAATTCCTGACGCCCTCCCTGGCAGCCTTCCTACGCGATCTAGATGACGCTGCAGGTAGTGACTTCTTCTTGTTAGTCGATGCCGGAGTTTTCTTATTCTTCATATTGGACTTCATTATGATATCACAGAATATATGTATAATATGTGCAATAGAACTAAAATACTAAAATACTAAAAGCAAAGTACAACCCGGCATAATATCACACATAGCCACCAAATTATTTTCAAGGTGTGCTTTCAATGATAACTCAAGTTCAAATGATCATGCATTCAGGGATAAAATCAATCAAGCAGCACAGACCCCTAATTGATTGGTTGACCCAGATGTCATAGGTTAGTATTCTATAGTTCATGGCATACAATCAACCGAATACTAATTAAGGTAACATGATACTAAATGGTGACAACTGCCGAGGCAGGCCCCTATCAGGCCTTGCCCACATAAGTTGCCGATCATACATCATCAGGCTAATCATTCCAAATCTTTGGAGCATCATAAGCAAAGTTTGGCTTGGCTTTTTGGCGTGTTATAGACACTATGTCTACGTTTAAGAAAGGTACAAAATATTTTGGATAACCACTATGTTGGAACTTGTACACCAGTAAGGCAGTCTTGAATATATAACAGTGTTCAATGGGCAACCAATGGAGAGTCTTTCCAATGGGAGTGATGTGTGAGTCACTTCTGTGACAATGCTGATAGCCTATCCCAATATGACCCTGGCTCTTGAATAGAACATTAAACCCTAACTTTGACTTTTCACTGGAATAATAGTCAAATAAAATAAAGTGTAATGGTTTGTGTGCTTTAGTTAAGTTGGAGATTTTACCAAATTCAAATTATGTGGAGGAATAATTTTTTTTCATTTTTGTCTAATTTAATATTGTTAAACTACTAATACTTTAACAACTGCCATTTACAGTTTAAAGACTAAAGGATTAAATAATTGATTCTGGGTTGGCAGACTTCATACAGGTGTATATAGGGGGCAGATATATGGGGTAAATGTCAAGCAATTGACACTGCCAGTAAAACATTTATCACAGCATTTAGACTGGGGATAATTGTGACATTTGTTGAGTTAGAATCTCTGATCAATTTGGTCAAATCAATATACTGAATGACATAAAGATATAACGTGACATATGAGATATACTTGAAAAAAGAACTTTGAAAGTTGCCATTAGCAGACATTATCCTGTCATGTTTACTTAGTTTGCTTATTCTATTGTTCTGACAAAGTATTAAATGTGGGTAAAAACTGGTGGGAAATATAGAAATCTGGTATTTGAAACACAACTAATTTAATCCCAAAAGTTTACAATTTTAAATAGCTAGCTATTATAGTTTATGAAGTTTTTAACATATTTTTTAACATAAACTATAAATATTGTGTAATTTGTGGTAATTTTCGCAGATTTTGAAGCTGAAAGATTGTTGAAATACACATACTTTCATTGGAATTACAAGTTTTAGTACCTATGGTAGCCATCGTGAATTTTGATCAATTCAGGCATGTTCCACCAACTGAAATGTTGCAAACTTTTTATACATTACACTGGAGTGGTCTCTGATACTTATTAGAGTAGTTTCATTTCTGTAGAAATTTTTTTGAGGTTAGACCATGTTTTGGCCTAATTTGACTTGACTATATGTGGACATAACAGTTAACTTCTCTGCTCCTGCACATCAGATGCAGTATTTTGATTTTCTTGCAGCAAATAGAGTCAAGAAACTGATCAATGTAATCATTACAATGATTTATATGAGATTTTTCATAAGTAATATATATATTAAATCTAATAAAGTTGGTATTACTGGCAGACGATGACAGTTCAAAACTGAAATCTTCAGTCTATTAAAATAATTTTACAAGCAACATCAATACCACCATTTTTAAGGGAAATCTGTAACATGGACATTACTAACTGATGTAAGAGTTAAATGTCCTATAACAATTGTTACACAAAATACAGTTTTAGCCAATTAAATTTTGACAGCAGTCACTTCCTACATGACATTTAGTTGAGCACTTAACACCTATGCTTCTACAGCAGCATTTGTTTGTCACAACCACCCAGTTGGTCTCATTATATAAAGCTTGTAGTACTGTCCCCTCATCCAGAGTTTCAACATGTATGGTGAAACAGTTAGGAAAATGCACATTTCTTTTTTCAGCCAAGTCTTCACGACTATAAAGAATGTTTATTATTCCTGCTGTGATGACCAATCTGTATATGGTTTTATTGTTCTTTTCAATCTTCTACCAGTTGTACCAAGTTTATCAGATTTCAGACCCAGAGCAGTAGCTAAATCTCCTTAATTGGAGTTTCTACCAGTAGAAAGTCCAATTGGAGTTTCTACCAAGTTCTACCGGTAGAAACTCCGATTGGACTTTCTACCATGACACATATATATGTTTAGACCTGGGCACATACAAATAAAATGTATTTTATCTTTCATAGCTTCTTTACATATTTTACAGATTCTCTCTTCAATGAATCTAACAATAATCTGAGCTGACGTTGAACTTGAGATGGGATCCTAAGTTTGTGAATTTTGTAGTCATTCTACTGGATGTAAATAGAAGTACTGGCACTGTGTACATAAAGTGTCTAACAAGTAAATTACTTCTAGCAGATCTCACAAAGAGATAAACTTCTCACAAACTGAGCAAGCTTCACAGCCAAACCTCCCAGATGTCAGATGTATAGCCTTTCTAGTGATGGATAGAAATTATTTACATACAGACCTTTCCATGTGGCATACTCTACGAAAAAATATTCTGAGCTATATTAAATGTAAAATATGATTATATTTTGTTCAGCAAATCTAACATCACTGAATGTATAAGGAAAATTCTTCAGAAGGCTGTTTATTTGCAAACTAAAATTGATTTGGGAAGAGTTTGCCCTGGCAAGAAAGGATCATTTTCTATTCATTTTAAATTTTAATGATATTCCAACCCCCAAAAGAAAGCTAAAGGCTAATGTGTTACCAATTTGTAACCATAACCATATGAAGGTGTTATGGTTTTGTATGCAGTTATAGTAAATCTATGTGAAGCTACTTAAACATATAAATATATACACAATAAAAGTTTATATGTACTCTTCATTTACAGTCAAAGCAACCGCTTATATTTATGTGTTTCACTTTCATTACTACTGATACACTGCAAAAGCCTGGAACTGCCATTCAAATTTACATTTCAAACACAATACGAATATGTATTCTTGTTAAATTCAAAACAGTATATTTCAAATTTTGAATTTGAATAGCAGTTCTAGGCATTCGTAAATACATAATTTGTCAAGATTATTTATCTGTTCTGAAATGTACTAAATACTTCATTCTCATCAGTTTCTCTGCGTTATATATCATTATTTGCAAACAGACCAATTTCAATGTCAATATAATAGCAACACATATAGAGAATGGGGGCTTTAGCCAAGCCCCTCTCTCTAATATTAAAATCATGGTTTATACGGTTTTATTGTAGTTTATTGTTTCAGTTATTAGATATTGAATTCCCATCTCATCCATTGACCTGTAATAGCAGTTAACAAAACAAGTTTCGACAGTGTAACTGTTTACAGTCATTAAGTAAATCCAATATCAAAGCCAATGGTTTGATGAAAATAATGTCATTATAAGGAATATTATGTTAGGTACTGGCCATGAAATAACATGGTACATTGTTTTAATTCTGCCAATCTAGACCTGATAATCATAACACTACCTTACTTGGTGATAAATGCACCCTGAACAGCTTTTCTGATGTATTTGTAACTGCTCCATACAAATTGCCTTGCAGTGGCATCAAGATCACATTTCCACATGTGTTTTGTCTGTAAAATACTGAAACCTTCAAAAACATTTTCTGACGTCATGCCGGCATGACAATTACATGAAAAGTATTATTTAAGAGGAAATGATGTCAGGTGAGACCACATAACCACTACTCATGAGGTTGTTTTTTTTTTCTCTAGAAATCAACAGAGATTTTCGTTTCCAGAAAAGGGTATTGACCCTTCAAAGACCAAAGGTATGTGTAGCCTGACGTCAATAATGTTAACTTAAACACACTTAAACATGGTTTATTTTTTCATGGTTTATTCCATTTCTATCAGACACTGTTGTGATTATACATGCAGTAGGTTTGTTGTTTTTTCATGACTTACGTTTCACTTTACATCAAATGAAACATGATTTCTCTGATGGGATCTTGATTACATTGTGTTTTACAAATAGACACAACTGTGAGAGGTTCAAGGGACACTGACCGGCTCTTGTTAGCTTGTAGTTAGGTATGGTTCTATTGATTTATAAGGATTAGGCAAAACAGTGATAAAGCTGAAAAAATAGGAATATCGGAAGCTCTTGTAAGCATGTAGACAGGTATGGTTCTATTGATTTATAAAGGTTGGACAAAATATTGATCAATCTGAAAAAATAGGAATATAGGTATACACTCATTGTTTAAAACTGAAGTAAGAAACACTCAATCATTGGTAAGCTTTAGGTTATACATATATAGCTATTGGTATATTAGTTTTAATTTTAGCGATGGGTCGGTACCAAAATGTGTATATTGGGAGGTCCCATGTCTAAAACCGTACCAATTCTTGGGCTCCATGTTTTAGTACACACCCCAAACAACATGGATGTTTCCTCTTCATGACATCACAATCAAATTTGTCAAAAGTACAAAATATGAGATAAAAGCTTATAATTACTTCAGATTTCTTGTTTGTGTACAATGTTTTAAGTTTTCCTTCAATTATATGAGCGGAAAAGCAAGATTGAGGTAATAAATTGTTGTAAGCAAAACATGGCAGTTCTGCGGAACGCAATCGCTAGTACTGTATAAAGCCTGCAAATGCTGGAAAATTTGGGATAAAAACTTATAATTTATCTGTTTCTAATATTTTAACTCTTCCTTCCATTATATGTGTTCACAAACAAAGTGGCGGTTGTAAAATCTCATCACCGTATTTCAGTAAAATGGTCTTGACACTGAGGTACTGGAGCTACCGACCCATCCTTAGTTTTAAATGCAGAAAATCTAAATGGATACAATAAATATTCCAACAAGAATTTTGCTCTTGTTGACTTGTTGGTTCTACCTTAGAACAATATTTTTAAATTCATATCATTGCCATACATATTTTGTCATTGCAGTGGTCATGCATCATGGTTTCGCAAATTTGACACCATTCGAATGGTAAGACACCATAGTATTGAAAGCTTACAACCATTTTCATATCAATTCAAGGTAGTTTTACTGTCTCAGTTGTAACGGAGCATGGCTTTATTGCTATTTTAATGTTAATGCAGTAAGGTCTTTTAAAAGTATTACCATTTCAATGGCTACACAGTATATGGTTATGCAAGAATACTACAATTTTATGAGTTATACAGAATTGTTTTGCAAGACTCTCACCATATCAGTGGTAATACAGAATAGTTTTGCAAGAATATTTCTGTTTCAAGGGTAGTACATCCTGGTTTACCAGAATTTGACCATTTCAGTGTTAATAAAGGATGGTTCTGCAAAAGCATTACAAATTTAATGGTACTAGAGTATGGTTTTGTGACAATATTACCGATTCAAGGTATTGTTGTGTGGTTTTGCAAGGTTATTGCCATTTCAGCGGTAATACAACATGTTTTTACTTCATGGTGAGTCGGTATCAAAAATCTGTAGTTCGGTAGGCCGCCAATGCAAACTATTCCTGTTTCGGGATTCCAAAAAATGTTGTGATTCAGTACCCCCTCCCCAAAACAAATAGGCCAGTAGCAGGAAGTTTTCAGTATTTTAGCTTATTCTAGAGCTTGGTTACAACATTAGCCTTATCACCTGGAACAATTTTCTTTAGTCATGATTTATAGGCTAAAATCAACTAAGGCCCAAGAAAGACTAAGCTGAGAATCAGTGAACTATTTATGAGAAATATGGAGGCTTTAAATAGTAAGAATAGCCTGAGATACAGTATCTTGAACAAACAGAAGGAAACTCCTTATGTCTAAACCTGACTTCCCATTATATGTTATTTTACTGTCAGAAAATCTGGGAGGAGCAAGAATCTATAGGGGTAAGTTTTGAAGGTTAATACAACAGCGAAAGAAGATAACAAGAAAGTCTTTTTGCCACTATCAGATAGGGATTATCATAGGCCATATTAGAAAACTAGGTATAGGGATCCCCCCTTTTCACTGAAGGAGAAATTCTCTATGACGTAAACTTGCATGGACATTACCTTTAAAATTGTTTTCAGATGTTCTACTGAACAATGAATTATATTTTATATATCAAATATATTTTAGTAGAATACTTATTACTGTTTTTGTATTTGTCATTGAATTTTCATTTCGTTTGAAAACTAATAGATTCTTATCTCGGCAGCTCACAAATCCAAGCAAAAAATGATAAATACAGAATTCATGGGCCCTCATTTCTTTACAACCACCTATTTAGCTGTTCTACACACTGTTATGCAATGCTATCTGGTTTTGCATCCCAATGCCATCCCTTTGAAATTTGTCTTTTGCAAACTGACCATAAAATGTAAAGTTGTTTGAATCACATATTAATAAATAATAAAATTAAAAAATTTTAATTACTTAAATGTAGCCTTTATAAGCTACAAGCTTACCATGTGGGACTGAATGCTGTTCTCGGATGGCTGCCAGGCCCGGCCAACGTCTAAGAAAAACAGACATTTATAGTTAGTCATAGCCTCAGGTTGTCGTCACATGACCTACCCCATTTGTCTTCTCCTTTCTCGTTGAAATTTTAACCCATACCCCCTCAGCTGTAATACAGCAGGGAGGTCGGGTGGGACTCTTCTCAGTCCCACATGGTAAGCTTGTAGCTTATAAAAGCTACATTTAAGTAATTAAAATTTTCAATTTTACTGTGCTACAATAGCTTACCATGTGGGACTGAATGCTGAATCCAGCCGCCCGGTGGTGGGATTACAGCTGAGACTGGAAGATATGTTTGTTTTTCTTAGATTTTAGATAGAATAAGTAGAATGAAGGTTAGAAAATACCAGTCTGAGTCCCATTTACAGTGCCCCAAACCCGAGGGCTGGGCCTGTAAGAAGCCAAAAAACCTAAAAATGATTGACAGTGCTAATAAACTGACTGGGTGTTTGACAGGAGAAAGAGGTGTAGCCGAAGTACACTTAGATGGGGTAAAGCCCCAAGGGCTATCACAGAAGGAGTCTGAGCCCAAGGCTCAGAGATACCAAACTTATTGCCACCTTAAAAGAGATTAATGACAACCTTAAGGTCCTTAATACATTATACAATTAATACTAAAGCTAAAAGAATATAAAGACCTTACCCAAAACACCCTGATGAGGTAAACCTATACCTAGACCCTGGGATTAGACTCCTGAAGACTTGGTTGTAGCGGATGTGCCCCCCCTTCTTTTCTTTCCGAGGATGACTGTTTTGAGGAGAAGGGTCTAGGACCTGTTGTGCCGCTACTACTGGCCCCAGATACATATTGTTGTCTGACCAAGTAAGGTCTTTTAGATAGAAATTTGTAAATGCGTTGTGAGCTTTCCAGTGACAAGCTTGCATGATCTGGTCCACCGATACCCCACCGTAAAAAGCCTTAGAGGCTGCGAAGGCCCTAATGTCATGCGCTTTAACTTGGACCAAGTCCAAGGCTTGTTGGCCTGCTTGTTTATAAGAAAGTAGAATGGTTTGTTTCAACCATGAAGAGAGAGTAGCGGGTCTGATGTCTGAAGTATGTCCTTTCTTGAAGGAGATGAAAAGGAGGGACCGAGACCCTCTCAGGTCTTGGGTCCGATCCAAGTAGTACCTCAGGGCCCGTACCGGACACAGGGTCCTGTCTTCTTTGAATTGTCTATCTACAATGGTAGTCAAAGCAGGAATAGTCACCGGAGACACACTTTGAGAACCTTCTCTTGCTAGTTGGTTTTTGGCTATGAAGTCAGAAGAAGGGAACAAGGCAACCTTTTCCCATTGGCCTAGATTAGATACTTTGTTTGCAACCCAGGCATGGATTTCGCTGTGGCGCTTGCCGGAGGCCAAAGCTAGCAAGAAAGCAGTTTTGAGGGTAACATGTTTGAGGTCTGTGTCTTTCATAGGCTGAAAGGGTGCTTTTGTGAGCTCATTGAGAACAACAGAAGATTTCTGGAACTTTTCTGGAACGATCCCTGTGGAAACTGGGAGTAACCTATGAAGGTCTGCATTATGTGCAATATGGTGGGCCGTTGGGCCCAAAGTGTCAACAATGGCAGTCCTGTAACCATCAATGGTCGAGGGGCGCCTGTTTAGGTCTTGGTACAGGTACATGAAAAAATCTGAGATTTGTTTCACAGATGGAGTGGAGAAATCCACCGAATTTTCTCTGCACCATTTTTCAAATAGGGCCCACTTTGACTTGTAGATGGTCCTTGTTGATGATCGCTGAGGGGCAGCAATTCTCTCTGCCACCTCCACAGAGAAGCCTTGTTCTTGGAGTTGTCCGCTCCTAGACACCAGGCGTGGAGGTTGAGATGTTGCGGATTGTTGTGGAACACATACTTGTGGGACTGTTTGAGTAGAGTCGTTGACACTGGGAGTTGTAGTGGGATCTCTGTTGAGAGCTGCACTAGGTCCCAAAACCAGGGCATCCCTGGCCAGCCTGGGGCTATTACTATGATTAGGCAGTGGCATTGCCTGATTTTTTGGATCACCCTGTGAAGGACAGCCGTCGGAGGGTAAGCATAAGCAGTGAGACCTGTCCAGTTTATGTTCAGAGCATCTACGTCCCAGGCCTTTGGGTCTGGAATTGGAGACACATAGAGAGGGAGTTTGTGGTTCAGATGAGTGGCAAACAGGTCTACATGAGGAGTGAACCACTTCTGGCAGATCTGTTTGAACACCTGTGGATGCAGTGACCACTCTGTTGACTGCACTTGGTTGGACCTCGACAGAAGGTCGGCCATCACATTCAGACACCCTGGAATGCGTCTGGCTTTTAATGTTATGTGATAGTGGTAACACCATGTCATGATCTTCCACAGGAGAGCGCACATCTCTACTGAGTGAATTCCTCCTTGTTTGTTTATGTAGGCTACCACTGTAGAGTTGTCCGTTGCAACTAGAACTGTTTGGCTCTGGCACTGGTCCTTGAAATTTCGAAGGGCCAGTGAGACCGCCTTCAACTCTAGGACGTTTATGTGTAGCCTTTTTTCCTGGTCTGACCACAGACCCTTGGTAGATCTTTGATCTAAGTGAGCACCCCAACCTTCGTTTGAGGCGTCTGTAAAGAGTTGGATACTGTGGTCTTTGGGATGAAGGTCTGAGCTTTTCATCACGTTTGCAGGATTCTGCCACCAGTCTAGGTGTGCAGAAATGGTATCTGTCCAAGGAAGGAGGTTGTCCAGCGACTGAGGATATCTCCAATGCTCCTTGACATGAAACTGAAAGGGCCTCATGTGAAGGCGTCCCTCCGGGACCATCTTCTCCGTTGAGGCCAGCAATCCAATTAGCGACATCAAACATCTTGCAGTCAAAACATGTTTTGACTTGAGCCATAGGATCAACTCCTAAAGCTTGAGCCATCTCTCTTGAGTGGGTCTTACAAGGGCTGAATCTAGATGGTATTCATAGCCCACAAACGAAAACACCTGAGTAGGTTTCAGTTCTGATTTTTCCTGGTTTATTATCCACCCCAAGGACTGGGTTAGGTCCACTGCCTGAGTGTTCACTTGGGCTTCTTCCTGAGACTGGGACCTGATCAGCCAGTCGTCCAGGTATTGGTGAAGTCTGAGTCCTCTTGAGAGGGTCATGAGCTTCACTTCCTTTACAATCATTGTAAAGACCTGGGGGGCTGTGGCTAGTCCGAAAGGAAGGGAGGTGAACTGGAACACCTGTGACCTGTGGCAAAACCGTAGGTATTTCCTTGAGTTTGGTGGATGGGGATGTGAAGGTAAGCGTCCGATAGGTCTATCGACGATACCCATTCCCCCAGAACCAGGGAGGTCCTGATGGACTGGAGATTCCATTTTGAACTTTTCTACATGTAGAAAAGTGTTGAGCCTGCTTAAGTCTATTACTGGCCTCCACCTTTGGTGAGGCTTGGGGACTAGAAACAGGCGACTGTAAAACCCGAGGGATTCTACATTTTCCACCCTTTCGATAGCGTTCTTTGACAGAAGAGACTGGATACAATCTGCTAGAGCTTGGTCTTTTTGAAGGCTCTTGTGTTCTGACAGAATCAGAGGAAATCTGACCAAGTTTGGCTTTGAGAGGAATGGCAGTACATAGCCATTGGTGATAATGTTTAACATGTTTGATGAACATTTGTTTGTTTGCGAGTCTCTGCTGAAAGAACGGAGGCGACCTCCTACTGGTGGACTGAGGGAGGCTTTGGAGGAGTCATTGGGGAGAGGGGTTTCCACGCCCTCTTCCCCTATTGTGGGGTCAAAAATGACCCCTGGAGCCTCTGAAGTTTGGTTTTCCCCTGCTGGAGGAAAACGATTGGTTACTGTTTTGAGAGGAGCTGCCCCCATAGGGACATTTCCTGTAGGAGCCTCTTTTCTTGTGGGGACCATGAAAGGGCGTGTTCTGGTAGGGTCCAAAACCCTGAGAGTCTTTTGAAGTGCCTTTTTTAAGAAGGAAGTCTTCACCTTCCTTGACTAATTGAGACTTGAACAAGGAAGACGGCCAAAAGGACGCATTCCTGAGTTCCTGAAGTCTCGTCTCCCCTAATTGTGGTTGTAACAGGGTCATTTTGGCTTCGTGCCTAAGCAAGCCAGCATTGCCCATGGAATATAACTCCCTCTGGATTATATGAGCAAGGGATTTGCTGAGACAAGTAAAGGCCCTGTGCTGGATAAGAAGTGTCTTGTTCCAAAGATCCAGGTATTCACAGGCTTCCTCGTATCCACGCTTTGCTGCCTTTTCAGTATCTGCACCTTTTCTAATTTTAGATTTGACCTTCTTGAAGGTCAACTTCAAACTATGCTGGCACTTTTCCAGAGTGGAATTGCAGGAAGAAGAAGTCTTGGCAAAGGTGGTAGTAAAGTTAAGTGTGGAGATATTTTGTCTCGCCTGGTGTTCCAATTCTTTGTGAATTGGTAGGGGAACATTGCCCATAGGGGCCCCAGAGGGCTTAGGAGAAATACAGATCTTGGCAAAGTCTGTATTTAGTTCTTGTATCTTGTCTTCGTAACAAGGCTGTCCCACCTTGTACCACTTGGCAGTGGAAGGAGGAGCTTTAATGTATTTACCCTCAGGTAAATTTGCTGCTTGAAAATCTTGGTCAAATTTATCAAAAGCGTCTTTGATAATAGAGTTCAGAGGCAGCATAGAGGAAGGGCCTCTTGGCCTGAGCTCCTGCCTGCCTTTCTCATCGTCAAGGCCCATGACCGCAGTAGAAGACCTGGGTAAAGAGTCCCTAGGGTCTGGAAGTTTGAGGATACGCCTGAAGGTATCCACCTCCTCTACATACTGAGAGGGGGTGTCAGACAGAGCTACTTTCCTGTAGTAAGGAGGATCTGGGTCATGTTGAGGATGGTCTTGATCAGTGTAGGTCTTCCTAGAAGGTTTAGGAGACCTATGTCTGAGCTCAGAGGACTGATCCTCCTCTGAGGAAGAAGGTAAATATCTGGACCTAGATTTGTGTTTTGATTTATCAGTATGTTTCTTGGCTCTGCTAGGGACAGGCCGAGGATCATCAGATTGATTTAAAAATTCTGGAGTCCCAATGTGAATTCAGATCATCTTTGTGGAGGACCAAGCTAGAGGGAAACCCACTTTGTAAGAAAATAAGACTCTAATGCGATAAATAGTTTGCAAAGTTTATGGTTCTACGTCCCGTTCAACAGCCAGGGTCATATTGGGACAGGTCCTCAGTATTGCCAATTGTGGGATTAGTACCCAGAGGTGCGAGCGTAGGATTAGATGCCAAACTTGCTAATCCACTAGGCCACCGACAACCTTGATTAATAGTTTGAGTTATGAAGTAGATAATGTCGAAAATCAGACATAAAATCAGGAGTTTCTTTTCGGATCATCTACGAAGTGGGCAGAGCCATGGGTAGACTCCACCTTGTGTGAAAATATGACCTTAAACCGATATAAGGTATAAAAGCAGAATTATGCAAGTAAACAGACAGATAAATACACAAGAAAATAGATTTGATTGCAATAGCCTGGCCACTCCCCTTGGGGGGGGGGCGAAGGTAACCAAACTAAACACAATCTGTTTCAAAGCTTATATGTCTTCAACTTTAAACAGTGGGGGAAAATGACAAACTGTATTTAATAAGGTCATGACCTAATGTAATGTTATGCAACATTTATGTTAACATTAAATAAGGCAGTGGATAAATCAAAGTTTCTCCCTTAGTTATATTTTAACTTATGATTTGTTGCAAAATTACATTCAATGCTCTGTTTATGTAAACATACAAACATGCTAAACAAATTGAAAAAAATATATATATTAAACACATTTCTAACACCTCTGATAAAGCTCCTATTTTAACTTTGAAGATAAAGAGCTCCACAACCAGAGAACTAGTAATTATTATGAAAGAATCCAGGTTTCTGATTATGGATTTGACATCCAGGGTTAGCTACAACAGTAGTAGTTTTAAAGGAACCTTGAACCAAAACAGGAAAATGTTCTTCTACTCTATGCAGTCTACTGAATGTTTTAGGAATATATTGAGTCATCGAACTGATCGAATAATTTTTGTTAAAAATAGTATATATTGCTTGGAAATTTCAGATATTGTTGCTAGATGGTCAAGAGTATTTACGTTTGACCATAATGTTAGCTTTTAAAAGAGACAATAAGTTAATGAGCAAGAGTCTTTAGGGCCACAAAAAGACATTAGTAGCCTGCAATCATAGTTAAACTTGGTTACTGCGATGTCATGGCCATTGTGTGAATTGTACCATTAGCATTTACTGGTAAAAGTTTAAATCTACATTAATCCCTATGATAGCAAATGGCCATTTACGAAAATTAATATCTCAGCAAATAATTTCATTGATGTAGGTCAGATGGTATCTTTAGAGTGCAAATTTTCTATGTTTAGATATTTAATGTTCTTAAAGCTTACATACACTATTATTTACTTTATCTAATATAAAACAGTCTACAACACATAACATAGCAGTAATATTTTTCAAGCTGTAACTAGATCTCAATGCAACATGAGCCATCTTTGCAGCAGTCCAAATGGCCAAAGTCTAGTACATCCCTGGATGGTGATTATGTTGTGACGTCAGCCAGACATAAAAAATGATCAATCCCAGATAGCTGAACTCCTGTTTGATTTGCAATACTTAAATGCCACAGCATTAAATTAGTTTATATGCAGGGTGTATTAATTAAGTATTTTGTTATGTTTTAATATAGCTTTTAACTAGCTAGGAAAAACAGTGATGAAACAGTGTTAATAAGGATACTTGACTTTATATTGGTCATCATATTGTCACATCACCATACACCACAGTTTCAAGTACTGGCTAGGAATTGTGATTGTAGAACAGTTAGTGTTTGGCTGTTTAAATGCATTTGTAGAGCTTCTTAATGTTTATATGTATCACTTTTAAAACTAAGCAATCAACTTCACTCAGACTCATTATAATTGTAAAAGATGTCAATACTTTATTGCAAAATGTACACTTTGTGTATGCAGTAGCAGGGGTGGAAACAGAAGTAAATATTTAGAATTGATTTACAACTTACACAGCAGTTAGCTTTAAGACAACTTTAGTTTGCCAACAAACTAGTACTCACCTTAATTGTTTATGTTTTACACTGCAACATAAACCCAAATACTATCCTGTAAATTTAGCACTGCACAGCTAAATTTAAACATGTTTCTCGTTTAAAAACACATGTATTTGATATATTTATATCCCATCACATGCAATTTTGTTTGAATATCCAAAGATAGCCGAGATTCATTTTAAAATGGTTTTTCCCAAGAAAATTAGAAATACTTCTGTATTCAGCTACATAATTATTTTACCTAAAATATTGTCCTTGTTTCCACTGAAGACAGACTGAAAAATATTCCACCATTGTCTGCACAAACTTATCCTTTTAAAACGTTTAATTGTAGATAACATTGGTGTTTAATACTTTCTCTAGCCAAACAGAAAGAAGAAGAAGAAATACACAACTGAGCAGTTCCTACATGCCCTTTTGCACACACAAAGATTGAGAAAAAAAAGACTGTTATAGTCTATTATATTGCCAGCAAAACTAATAATCAAGATCTAGGACTCTCTGCACACCATATATTCCATCAGGTAGGTATCTCTAGACCTCTCTGTATTCCATACCACGCTGCCTCCGACAACTAATTACTTGTGTATAATAAACAATACAGCCATATTACAGAAAAGAAGACGTTGTGTCCCTAGCTATCGACCGATCGATATTTTGCCCCCATTTTCAGGGCTTCCACAACATTTGGGCCTTTTTCTCTGAAAGCAAGGTTTTAATGGCGGCTGCAGAAACACTGCACATTTTTTCATAATGAGACTTCTGGAGTTGTATCTGTTTATTTCTCAGGAGAGTTTTTGCTTCTTCTGTGGTTATTTTTCTCACTTTTTGGATTAAGTTTCCTATAGATTAGATGACATTTTATATTCATGAAGAGACAAGCTCTTAATGTATATTTGAATATTTTTGGGAGGTGTATGATTAATAATAACTCTATGGGAGGCAAATGTTAATATATGGTGCAAAGGAAACATGTGATGGTACTCCCAAGATTAGTAGCTGTCACATAATTGTATTGCGGGCCCAGAAATAACATATTTATACACATACATAATTGTAAAATAACAATAGACTTATCAAATATCTTTAATTAAACTTGAGACTTTGCAGCTTCCATGTTCTTTAGGATCAATTGCTAATGATACAGAGCACACAATTTCAACAAATGATTAATTTATTGATTGGAAATCAGTATTTTATAAAAGTGGCTGAAAATTGAACAGATTATAATTTTTACAAACTGGACTGCTTGCTTTTTTCAGAAGCCGTTTGTGAACCTTAGTTTAGGGTTAATTATTTTCATATAATTCCCCCCTGATTGTTGCTTAAAGTTTAATAACAAGGACAATATTGCATTCATTAAGACTTCCTAACTTTGAATTAACAGAACAAATATCATTCCACATATATCCAGAATATTTATATCTTTGCATATAGTAGGTAAAATAATTATGTGGCTAAATACAGTACTAACATTTATACACTGAATTTAAACCGAAAACCAATTACTGTTAAATAGGGTCTGACAAAAAGTATGAAGACGTGGGTAATCTTTCACTAGATATTATCTTATTACGTGCTACTTTTCTGTGTGTGTGTACTTTAGCAGTTAAGCACACCTATTGAATCTCTGAGGCGCTATTAGCTGCCACTATTTAAGCTATTCCGCCAAAATATTATCTAGGGGTAAAAATCAAGGGTATCATATCATTAATACTGCCAAATGGACCATTAATATGAAGAAAGCATTCAACTGCCAATGATCTCTGGTGTAAAATATTTCTTGTACTACTTGTTCCATTAAGGCTGAAAATGGATGTTTTTGTTTTCACCAAAAACACAGCTAGTAAGCCAGAGGCCATGTTTGCGTACACTCTGACCTCAATCTGCACTGAGAAGATACTCCAGTAAAGTGGTGATGAGAAAGCACAGAGATATACTACTTGAAGCAGAGTAACATGCAGATAATCCAGGAGTGGACCAGGAGGAATTTAACTGATGTCCATTTGGGACTGCTTCCTGGAATGTTTGGAATTTATTTATTTGGGGTTTTACATCGCTTTTAACACTGTACAGGTCATATCACGACGGGTAGTTGGAAGGGCAGAGGAAACCAGTACATAGAGTTCGCTAGGGTTGTGTACTGTAAACTGCTGACCAACGGCAAGCAACTACCAGCTTTCCCACTTGAGGCCGTGACGGGGATCGAACCCCGGCCTCAGAGGTGGGAGGCGAGAGTGTTACCACTCTGCCACCGTGGCCCCTTGGAATGTTTGGAAAACCATGGATGACCTCTTATAAGTTATATTACACTCTACATATTGGAGAGAGAAAGAGGACAGGATGGATATATGAGGATGGTTCATGCTTCAGTATGTACTAGACAGATATGGCTCAGTCTGACATAGGTCAGAAGCATAACTATATTGTGAAGCAAAAGTCGAATACATGCATAAATGAAAAGTGTGGCCTTAGCGTTAGAGATTGGTTACTGTTGCTAATCTTCATACCATGAGCAATTTATAATTGTTCATAATTTTGAGATATTAGTTAGCATACCGAACTAAGTTATTGCTAGAGTTTTAACTGAACTCACTTAAACTATGAAAATAGCCTGACTGAATAACCTCATTTTTAATAAATTTTGACTTTGGGTAGAATTGTTGCATCACCTTGTAATCACATAGGTGACTACATTATAATGTTAGTGAATGCAGCAATTAATGCTGCAATACCCACTTTCTTTTTGTTACAATTAGTACAAAATGAATTCACAGATGTGTTCACATGTGGACGTACAATTATTTTTAAGTAGATCATATGTGAAATATGCATTTATATAGTAACACAAGGATAAATAAACCACTCTTTCAGACAGGGTACTGTATATCTTAATAATAGAGATGCTGCAAATTTAGCATTTGTACTTTGCCCAAAAAGTGCTATTGAATAGATAGTAATTGTATTGTGAAAAGCTAAATAACAAGGTTTTGAGGGTTTTCAAAAGGTTACAGATACAAAAAACTATATCTGTATATCCGTATAAGAATAAAATAGGCAAAATAAAAAAGATCAAATAATGTAAAACATATTAAGACGAAAATCCTATATATGCATCTCACAATCCACCCAGAGCCCATTCCACAGAGAAAGAGAAACTCGTCTAACAATATGACTGATTAATATGCATCATGTACTGACGTCACTGGGCTACTCACAGCACCAGTAACTACTGTTAACAGACTGCATATATACACACACACTCACTCATAACACACACAGACACATCTGGAGAACATAGCACACTTGTGCTACAAGCCACACAAGGTTGAAAACTCCCCCTATGTGCGCACAGCAAATCACTGCCCCGCATCAGACTACCTTGGGTTTGGCGTCACTGTGACGTCATCCAAATGAGTAACATGTTATAGGGGCAGGAGCAATTGATGGGGAGGAGGCACTCAGAGGAGAGGGTGGAAAATATGAGGAGGGAAAGACTAGCTGCTGTGGGATGAAAACAGAGAGATAGAGAGAGCTACACAGTGAATAATAAGCAGCTGTGTGTATGTTTATGTGGGTTAAAAAATCTCGTCTGCCCACCAGAGAAATTACAGTGGCCTTGTAACGGAGGAATTATGAAAAAAGGCGGGAACTCCCATCAAATCCAAAATAGTTCTTGACCCCAGAAGTGAACTGATCGAGCTGGCAACTCTATCAGTCTGTATCCTTTGATTTTGGCGGGTTTTTTTCGGGGGATATGGCGTGTGTGATGACGTCATTTGACATGGACTCAAGGTTGGTAGGTTTATTGGAGCGGTGAATATTGTTGGGGTGTGTATGTGTGTGTGTACTTTTGGAAGGATAATCACCCTGTAGTTTTATGGTTCTGATGACGTATTTTGAACAAGGAAACAATTCCAGATGACTAGATTTTTAATTATTTTTTTTCCAATGGATTACAAGAAACGAACCCACGGACTGTGATTGATTGAAGATTAGTCTTACATAACAATATCTTTTTTAACCTTATTTCTCTCAGTAGAATGGAGTGAGAAAGTAATCAACAAGTTCAGCTATTTTACAACAATTTACAATTATTTGGGAAAGTGTGTGTTTGTTATTGTTCACATCTAAAACCGTTAACATATGAGAATCATTCGTGCAGTGATTTAACTAATACAGCAGACTATGATATTCGATTATGGGTTTAAATACAGCTCATTACACCAGAGTGAATGCCCCAAGGTCTGTCCTGGTATATCCTTAGCCGTCTGTTAAAAGGTTTCTAAAACCCCAAAAGGTGACTCTAGAGAATGCTTTGCTTCTGGTATGGAGGTAGTTAGTACAGAGGCCAAGAGTTCAAATATGATAATTTAAGAAATGTGCCAAGATATGTTTTATTTAATATTCACAGAAGCAAGTTAATTTCCTTTTAGCTAGAAGTCAATATTTCCAACAGTCGATCAATAACTATGTACTGCTCACACTTAGTGTTGGAAAGGATAACATTTATATAATCTGAAATGTTTACACAAGAAGCTTCCTGAAGAATGGCATCCGCAAACCCTTGTGCTATTCATTTAGGTCCCATTACACTCAGCTACAAAGGTCCAGCAGTTGGTATATATAGAAATATTTTTTGGCATTTAATTACTTGAATATGAAGTCTTCTATGAAAAGGAAATCCTTGTACTTCAGCTTTTAGCTCCGATATGCATGGTGAGGGTTCTGTGAGCTAATGTTTTTTATGCAGCAATGGAATGTTCTAGATTGTTGTCTGTGTGTTTATCCATATGCATAGTTTAAAAACTGTACATCAGATTGGGGGTAATATTTTCACACAAGGTTGGGTCTTCCAATGGATTGGTCCTTCTCAAAGTTTATCTGGACCTTTTATCTTCTTCCGGATCTGGAATTAAACTCTACATGCGTTTTTTTTCCCTTTTTCAGCACAAGGGTTTGGGGTTTGAGTGGTCTCAACCTCAGGATTGCGTTTCTAAACATCACCTTTTTTCGATTTGTTTTTATTTTTTTTTTTTTTTTTTTGTCAACAGACTTTCATGAGAACTGAGTACCTGTCTCTTCACTGAAGTTAACCAGCAATGGATTACATTAGTACTTGGATGAGTGACCATCTGAGTGCAGTACTCGTATTTATGATGGCTTTGCAGCTATCCCAGTAAACATTAGAAACATTTTTAAATGATTTAAAGGTTTACAAAATGTTTTTAAAAACTAATCAAACCCTATCTTGTGGTTTTATAAACGTTTCCAAGTAGACTGTAATGTTTTAAAAAGGTTTTATAAACATTCTTGTTACAAACGTTTTTACTAGAAACATTTATTAAACATTTATAAAATAACTCAAGAAACTTGGTTTGACTGCAAAGGTTTCTTAAACATTTGTAAAATAGCTGAAGAAATAAAGGTTATGCTAGAAATGTTTTTCAAACATTCATTATAAAATGTTTGATAACAGAAAAACAAACAGTCATGAATTCAATACCTCCTTGGCAAAGGTAGTAAGCAGAAAGCTAATTAAATTCTGCAAGGCAGTGCACTCTGTTACCTTTAAAAATACATCTTTACCTCTAAATGTCTTTTTGAATTGCTGCAGTAAAAATTTGATGCATGACAGACGAAAGGGGACCAGATGACAACAGGATACAGAGATACTTGGAACTCACTTCTACAGTTCGTGTCAACTGGGTACATGTGATAATCTTGGTGTATTGTCAAAACAATGCTGAAAATTAGTCATTGCTGGAAGAACTCGTGGTAATTATGGGACAATATTAACTCGAAGTTATATATAGCTACTTCACATTCAATTAAGTCTGCTATGCAAATTATTACTCAAATTTTGGTACAACTAGTGTAAAAGTCATGACTGATATACCATGTGGATCTCTATAGTATTAATGAGAATTGTAAGCTCGCCTCAGTGCAATTGATAGCTTATTCCTTGGTTTAGTTATGAGGGTGTTCCACTGGAGCCGACCCTATAACCAACTGTACAACTCTAGGCTTGGTTACAGAAGTCAGCAATCGGGAACCAAAATCCAGAAAAGAACCTGTGAAAATTTTGAGTTGGTTTCATCTCCCCGACAGAACGTGGTACATCCCGGCTTGTGTGGATCAAGATCCTGACCTGACTTGGGATCTGGATGCTTTTCTCCATGACTAAACGGAAAACTACCAGGACAAGCTCTAAACTCCTAACAGACAAGCCGTATCAAACCCTGACAAACCATACCAGCACCTGCCCTACAGCCAGCACCAAAGCCACAGCAACAACCACCCAGGAGAAGACAAAAGCCACCAAACCCCTAATGGAGAGAGGACCAGATTTACACTATTTCTTGCTGGGTGACGACGCCTTTGCCTTAATACCACAAGGGAAGAGAAAATAGCAAACTACAGGATCTCCAGAGGCAAAATGGTTGGTGGAGAATGCGTTTGGAACATGGGTGAGCAGAGTCAGGGTACTACTGTGCACCATGGAGCAAAGGCTGAAGGTTGTAAGACACATTGTTTTAACATGTATGGTGTTGCAAAACATGCTGAGGACACACCAGGGTGGAGCAGACAGGGCACCACCCCAGCAAATGATGTAGCTGCCTAGAAAATGAACAGGTGGTGTATGTGTCATATGACAACTACAGGAATCCTTTAAAGGAGGCCAAACAACAGCGAGAGCTACTGAAAGACAACTTCAATCATCTTGGTGCATTGGCTGGGCAGGAGGACAGGATCTGAGATGGGAGCTAACCTGGGGAAAGAAGACGCTGGCATCTATCAGTCCTTTTCAGGACTATCCAATTACTCCCAAGACTTTTATGTAAGCTGTTGTGGTTTCCAACATATTTACAACCAAAAATTCAATACTATTCCAACAAGTTTAAAAACTATTTCTAACCAAATCACAAGCTCCTCAACAGAAGTTCTGTAGAAATCTCCCACATTGAAATTTCAAATTTGTCAACCTTAAAAGCTAAATTTTTTAAATATCTTTTTCTTGCAAATTTGCAAGATATTACTAAGTTGAAAACCTTCTAAACTATAAAAATCTTTTAATACCTTCCAAACTTTCTCAAAGCTCAAAACTGAAAAGGTCAAATCCAAAGTTCAAAATCATTCACAAAAATATAGAAAGATTCTTATAACGCAAAGTGTTTCCAACTTTTTGAGGTCCATTTCATTTTTTTTTTATCTGGACAAAGTTTCTTATTTTGGTCTTTGGCCAAAGTTCTTTTTTGGCCAATTTTTTTAAAGTTATTACTCCAAAATTTGGTTGTTGTTTTTTTTTCAAAGTTCAGAATCTTTTTTTTTAACTTCAAATTTTCAATCGCTCATTCACTCATTTTGTTTTTGTGTGTGTTTGGGGTTATGTGTTTGGTGTTGGGCAGTGTAATGCTTCTTGTTTTGAGATTTTTTTAGAAACATGCAGCTGAATAACTGTTTTTGGAACATTCGGGTGGTCCTGAAAAGGACCTATAAATTTTACAGTAGTGGTCCAGAAAGGATCGATTGTAGGCAAGTGCAGTGGTTCTGCAGCTGTTGCTTGGGGTCGGCAGACTGCTTGATAAGCTAAGGCTGGGCTGGTTGCTGCTGATGTTCTTGCTGTGCACTGGTGGTTGGAGAAGAGGCGGCTTGTGAATGAATGTCACTTAGTGAAAATGGATGTAGTGTGTCAATCTTCTGATAGCTCATCACTGACTGTAGATTCCCAGAGAAGCTAGAGAGTCCTGATATGTTGTGTTGACTTTCTTCGCCTGTGGCAGACTCAATTGACAGTGGGTTGAAGTGCTTTGTCGGAGTCAGTATGAAAGTAAACAGTCTTGAAGGCCTGGGTTGTTGGTCATTAACAGCTACAAAGGAAGTCTGCTGCCCTCTGGTTTGCTGTTGTCTTTTGAGTTCCCACTTGGCTCTGCTGAGCTGGTTGGATGATCTGGCTTGCTGGCATCTGAGTCTCTGGGATGGTTAAGATGTATTCCTTGGCAGCTGATGCTGGTTGCTGTGGCAGTTGAAATGACTGTGGCACAAATGAGGAAGTAGTACTGGAGCTCCTAGATAGTGTTGGTTGCTGTGCTTGCTGGGGGTGACTGTTCCTTCCTTGGCCCTGCTCTGGATGCCGCTTAAAAGTTTCACAGCCTCATTTCTGAATGTTTAAAAGTCAATCTTCTAAGGCCTCCACCTCAGATGCCAGGTAGTTGCAGAATCTGTTCTCGTGGTCTCCTGCCTTGTCCCAAGAAATTATGACAGTATGGTTTTCATCTGTGCAAACTGGTCCATGACCTGCTGTTTGACCGAAGAATGCTTGTAACTGTAACTGAAGGCTGAAGATTTGCTGAGTCCCTTGCATCTGTTACAAGTTAAATTTATCCTGAATCCAGTTCTGCCTCTGTGTCATTTTATTTGGAGCCTGGCCAGACTTGGACTGTGGAGTTTACCGTAGCGAGTTCCTTGGGATTTGAACCAAGTCTTGCACACTGTGTTTCTGGGCCTCTTTCTCCATCTCACTCGCTTCCCTCTCCTCCCTCCTTCTCTGTATATCAGCAGCTGTACCCCCAACCTAAACTCTGTAGGTGTATATGTGGGGATTTCTATCTTCCTCACTCTTCTGCCTTTTTAGGGCCCATTTTTGTTTGTAAAAGCAGTGTTTGTAAAAAAACAAAAGCCTAGTCACAAGACAGCCTAACTTGTATCACAACACCAAGTCCTAGTTAATTTGTAAAAAAACAAAAGCCTTATCTTTAACGCTGCCAGATGTAATCTGTCAGGTGCCAGATTCCAAATGATGCAATGTGCAACCCGACTCACCTTATATAGTTATACATTTTATAGCTGACAAGCCATGGGTCTGTAAAATGAAGGCGGCTTTTCCTTCACACATCCCAGCTTGTCTGTTGCTGTAACTGCCTTGTTGGTTTCTGTTTACGGCTTGTCATAATGTGTTCCTGACTTGTACTCTTGAGATGTTACCAACTCTATGGTTAAAGACTTCCTGTCTTAACGGGAAGTGACCATGTCAGTTCGGTAATGTTTACGACAGGTCGGTTGGTGTGTACAGCCTCTCAGGAGGTAGTGTTCAGGTACTTAACCACAGCATGCCGGGAAGTGCTTCCAGACAAGAAGGTTACAGTATTGGACAAGGCGGGAAGTTTGCCCGACAAGCTGTAGAGACTCATGACAGGACAGTTTGAGTGGAGTTAGGGAGGGTCGGTGAAATATTCAAACTTGTTTGATATTTTCCGATCCACCGCGACAGCCTGTGAAACTACAAAAGATCCTAACCGGCAAAATTGCTCCTGACCCTCGAAAATTCCATAGTTACCTACAAGACGGCCCCAGTGGAACACCCCCATTACAAGCATACCGGCAAACAACTATTAACATTGTGTGTGACAGGAGAGTACAATAAAACAAAATCTGTTTACGGGAATCAATCCATCTGTTGTTATTCACAGACATATCATAAAAGAACTGGACCAATGTTTATGCACACAAAAGGATTGAGTCCTATCTTTCTTATGGCGAGAAACTGCAAACCCGGATATACTGCATCTGAGAGTGAGAGAGAAAGTGATTGTGGTACCGTACAGTCAACGATTCTTTCAACACTTCAACCAGGATGTTTTGTCTCTAGATAAAGTGATAAGCTACCCTGGATGTGGTAAGTACGAGGGCGCAATATATAGTACAAGGATATCAGTGATGCAGAGGACACATTGCTTTGCTGTTCCCATTTACAATCTGATCAGCAATAGAAAAGTTTGGTATGATTTTGACTTTAAACCTGTGAATAATAATTATTTCCATATATACAATGTTATCAATTAAACATTCAGACATGATGGGTTTTATTGGTTTACAATTTGTTTATATAAAGAAGTTGTGTGGTCACAATCATTTTTTAAATTTTTATATATCACCAGAAATAAATGTTATATAACTGATTTTGAAAAAGATAACATATGCACTTTGAGAGAGGTATGTCTAACTATCATTATAGTAATATTAAGACAAAAATATATATCCATAACAAATTTTTCTTTAAAGCTGTATGACCATATTTATACTAACCTTTACCAAGTTTTTGTCTGAATCTTAAACTGTTAATGTGTACAGCTACTGCTAACAATAATGTCCATTTCTTAAGAAAAAAACAGTTTATACAATTTGGTTACTGGTCACAGATATACACAAGGTCAAGCTTTAGACCTTGGGTTGTATTCAAAAACACTACAATATTGGACCATTCCTCACATAGATTTAAGTATTACTTCCACTTTAAGTCACAAATTGTGAAACTGTATTCACGAACATTCGTAACTCTCTTTTGGAGAACATCCTTTGTAAGAAAAACTCAGGTGAAAAACCTTCCCGTACTCAGATCAAAGGTTACCTTATCCAAGTATTGTTCACGAATACAGTCCCTGTTATATCTTCTTGTAAATGGTGATAGAGTATAAAGCACTAATTGTCCTAACCATAATGCATTTCTCAGCTGCCAACTCTCAAATCCTGAAAATGTTGCAGTCATATATTATGTCAGTAATTTACTGACCCGTGAGTGGAAAACTAGGTTAATGTACAGCAGAAGTATGGAACACTGCTATCAGATAAAATGTGTTTCTGATTTGAGGCAAGGTCGAAACTTGTGCTTCAAATTAGATAAAGATTTTGAGAAAGAATTTTTATTGTATTGGATATTTGTACCCAGTACAATATCTTCTTTAATACCTGAATCAAAACACTATTTGATCCTGGCTGCATTTGTACAGTCAAAGATCACCGGTGACTAAAACTTCCTTGACTGAAAGACAGATTCAGGGACCTCCATTTTAACTGGTAATTTGAGCCACCATGGATCTGCCTGTGTCGAAATCAAACCAAGGTTCTCTGTTTTCCTGGGCAAGTGTTTTCCTCACTAAATCATAGCTAGGACAATTGTTTTGCCACCTGAGACAGCTTGCCAGAAATTGATTTATGAGAAAGTATGTGTGTATGTGGACAAATCATTAGAACTTGGGACTCATTTGCAAGACCTCAGGTCCATGGTGGCCTAGTGATTTGGCACGTTTGCCATCAAATCACAGACTGTGACATCTGTGTGTGGGTTCGACTCCGGCAAGTAACAAAAGCTGAGGACATGTACCAATATGATAATGGTTGGTGAAAGGACGCAAAACTCTTATTTTGAACTTTTGCAATGCCTCAGTGGCCCAGTGGTTGTCAAGTTTAGTAAAGAGTGATTTGACTCTTACTTCTGTGGATTCCAGCTCATAGTAACACCACCTTTTACATTTGACCTGCACTGACATGAATTATTGTACACTATGAGCTTATGGATAGATCTTGTTCTTTTAAGCAATATAGCTTGAATGTCACACTTTACTCAGTATTTTATTAATTTTGTTTATCTGTGCCAATGATTTGAGTCCTTGACTGACATATTATGCAGCAAATATGATTATGTCCATCATAATTAGTTAATTCCATGCATATTTTACCAATAAATGAGGACATTTTAGGCGCATTTGGAGCATTACATGTCTGAGCAGAAATTATTTGTGTCCAATATTGCTGTTAAATTGGTAAAAAATACATGTAAAGCACCCCTAACCTGTACCAGATATTGCTCTGTAATCATGCAATTTGGCCAGAAAATCACCAGGCCTGATTGCACAGGTTTTAGGATTACATCAGGTATACCAGTGGTGTCATTTGTGTGATATGGGCTCCAGGAAGCCGTGAATATAGCCTCTGGGGGCTGCATCAGGATATGCTGGTATTTTCTCAATTAAGGTCAATTTAAGTCTGGAAACCACATTTTCTGCCACAGGAGTCGCCACTTAAGTGAATTTGGGTAGTGTATTTTCTCAGAAATACATATCCAGCCCAAAGTGCACATTCAGGGAGAGCAGGTAGCGAGGGTGTCATAGAATGCCAGGTCAGTGCAAACCACCTCTTAAAGTTGGTCAATCTGGCTGAAATTTTCAAAGGAAACTCAGTTTATATCCTGGAATGTATTTCTGTAGGTCTCTCCTACTCACAGGAGATTAGGAGATTAGAAATTTTAGTTCGGGGGGGGGGGGGGGGGGGGGCTGGTCTGGCTCCCCCTCATGGGGGGAAATGTCAGATATATCATGATGTTTGATAATTTGAAGCCCTTATTTAATTTCATGCATATTTTACCAATAAACGAGGACATTTTAGGCGCATTTGGAGCATTACATGTCTGAACAGAAATTATTTGTGCCCAATATTGCTGTTAAATTGGTCAAAAATACATGTAAATCACCCCTAACCAGTACCAGATATTGCACTGTAACCATGAAATTTGGCCAATACAAATCAATACAAATAATTAAATAGTGAAATGTTACATCAGCTATTGTACAATATTTATTTATTTAGAACGCTACTCTAACTATATTTTAAAATCTAAAATTTTTGTGATAATGTTGTGTTACACTACTTTAGCAAAATCACTATCCCCAGTTACCATACAACATAATGTGTTATCTATTGTCCTGCTTAAACCATGGCCTAAATGCTTAACATCAAATGGGAAGCAACCTATTTCACTGTAGATGTCCTGAAGTAGGCGTACTTTCAGTGCATGTTAAGGGTGAGCTATATTAAGAATCCAACAACAGGTTAACTGTAACGTGTGAGTAAACACTGACTCTACAAGCCACCTGATGTAAACAGGTCAGACATTGCTTTGTATCAATATTGATAAAATCTTGTATTATCACTCACTGAGTCTTCTTTGTCTTTCTTCTTCTCTCTTTCACGTCGCATTATTTGGAGCCTAGAAATTATCTTGAGTCGCCGTTGAATTGTTTGCACATAATAGATTCGTTATATCATCACACACAAATATTTATATGTCGGTCCCGCAAAATGAAATTTTGCAGCTACAATTATTGAGCTGCATTATCGTATATCCAAAACAGCAGCATCTGGGATCTATATCCATAATGTGTTTACATTTGTTACTGGAACAAATTACACAGAAGTATCCAAACTGTTTTTTACAGAAATTTGTCTGTATATTAAATCCGTATGAAGGTATATTTTCAAACACAATATGTCTAACTACCATCCAAAGAGTTCAGACACACCTCTAGCATGAGGAGAGGAAGAGCTGAGAATGATAACAATGCTCTGTGCATTATGTCTATATGTTTTGCTGTGTGTTATTAAGAGTTTCTCGTCTCTGCCAAGTACCTCACAGGAAGAAATGCCAAGGGCTAGAAGCTATGGCAGTGATGTACAGCCAAGATTTGTCTTCACTGAAATGTTCCTGCTACAAGTCTTAAACACGTCTAAGTCATCTGTACAAACTTAAATCTTAAGTGGTGGGAATGAACACTGTATGTGTTTAGGATCAATTTAAAAAGCGGTGAAATGCTTATTCAAAAGCAAGAAAAAATAAACATGGCAAAAATGTTTTGGTAGTCATAAGGCTGACTGCTAGAATACAAGATTTTAAGTGAAGTTTGTACTGACAGTAGAAGTTACTTTGAAACTTCAAAGACATCAGGTTCCCTATTGTCTGCGCATAATAGAGATAACAGTAAAGATAGCATAATAAAGGAAGGTACCAGCAGAGAATAAAACAGATGCATTTAAATTTTAGGAATTAATAAACTCTGAATACAACATGCATTATCCTGGTAATTCACTTTTAAAAATTTTTATTTTATTATGTGATGCAAGTGGTATTATTCTATCACCTGTAATAAATTTCCCTCTGTGTACAAATACTAATGATGCATCCAGTCTTTTAAGTGGGCTCTCTGGCTGATAAAGATGTATATTATCCACATAATGTATACCATTGGCAAATTTAATGACATGTATTGATATCTTAAATAATTAAAGTTACATCACCTGGCAAGAGGGTGAATTTATCATTTATGAATAGCAATTGTATTAATAAGAAAATAAATATATTTCGCCAGATGCAACGGCGCTGTATTTTGTGTATTCAAAACACAATACATACATCAATTGTACACATCACTTGGCATACATTGGGATTATGGATCTATGATATCCTCACATAAATGAACATGAGCAAAAGAATGGTTAATGAATTGGTTCAAAGCATTTAATTCTCTTTTTATGGTGCTGAATGTAATAAAAGTGTATGTTTAGTTATTCCGGTTTATGATAAACAATCATGTGTTCCTCAAGTACAATATCAAGCCTGGATCGATGAAAATTAACCCTTCAGTAGAAAATAATCTATAGCCATTGCTTCTAACAAGGCTAGCACAGAAACAAGTTATAGTACATGTGAACTTAATAAGAACTGGATGGATTTACTGCCATTGATGTTAATGCTTCAGCAAGGAGATTTATTAACGATGTGTTTGTATGGTTGTTTGATCTAATACATAGTTGTACATATGATTATGTATACATGCAGCTATTTATTCACTTATTATTATTATTATAAGCTTATTGTGTATCAACAATAAACTGATTTTTTTCAACCTTTCCCACTCCTACAAACACTAGAATACTCAAAACACTTTATCTTATTTTAATACATTATAAGGCAGCCCATATTGACGAGAAGTAAGGAAGGACAACATCTCTGTATATGTATATATGTTGCATAAAACAAGTTGAGATTTTGCACAAATTGCAACTTCTACAAAAAAATCTGTACAAGTTGCAACTTATACAAGCTGTTTGTACAAGTTGCAACTTGTACAAGCTCCATATTTATCGATTGAACAATGTATTTTGATGAATTAATACTTTAAAATTCACAACATCAACATATCTTATCTTTATGAATGACAAATTTACTGTAAATTATACTTCTTAAATAAGTAAGCAAACTGTTAACCTGTAAATAATACTTCTTAGATGAGTAATCAAACTCTTGGCCTGTATATTTCATAATTCTGTTGACAATTATTACACCTTTGAAGTTTCAGTCACACTAGCCCAACTGAAGCATCCCACATCTTTCTGGTTTGTTGGTAACCTTATAATTTGTAATCGTGTTTTCTTTTAACAATTATCATAAATAAAATTATTATTTTATGACTAAAAATACACATCTGAATTTTATGTCTATGTAAGGATTTTTTAGTGAAAACCCACTTGTGATCCTAGTTTATTGCCTGGAAATAAATCACAAAAAAATCCCTGATGCTACAAGAAGCCACACCCAAGACAGTTTATTGCATTTAGAAGACTTTTATGTCTTACTTATTACTTTTTAACCTTCATCTTTAAAGTCTGATTGTTATTATTAAAGCTTTTATGACCAAGTATTTTTCAAAAGAAAATAGACCCCAATCCACAGTTCTACAACTCTGATGAGAACAAAGCTGGAGTCTTACAGTCATCAATAAATAACAGCTCACCTTCATGCTGAACTAAATATTTAACACAAAAGCTTATTTTTTTCTGCATGATAAATAATGTAAATAATAACATCAGTTGTAATAACCAATTTGGCTTTAAAAAGAATCAATTTACAGATATGTGTATATTCTCCTTTAAACAAATTGTACATTACTATGTCAGTAAATTAAGTCCAGTATATGTATGTTTCATAGATACATCTAAACCATTTGACAGGGTGAATCATTACAAATTGTTTGGGAAAATGTTAAAATGTGGTGTTCCTATTTTTGTTGTCAAATTAATTATGTACTTGAATTCCCAACAAACTTTTCAAGTTAAATGGGATTACGTTTTGTCGGCTAGCTTTCATGTGAGCAATGGTGTAAGACAAGCTGGAATTCTGTCACCCCATCTTTTTAATCTATACATAAATGAACTATGTTATAAACTCAGCAGTTTCAATGCTGACTGTAATTTCAATGGTAAAATGATTAATAATATTGCATATGTTGATGACATGTCTCTGTTGTCCCCGTCTCCCAAAGGCTAACAAAAGCTTATTGACATATGTGAAGACTATGGAAAGAAGTAAGACATCATATTTAATCCTTAAAGGAGATAGGCAAAGAAATTAACTTGAATATATTTGAAAATATACAGGGAGTTGTGATGAATGCACATAAAAACACCCCCAGCAGGGTGTGTTATGTGCAATACACAGCTTTTTATCTCCACTCTGATAAACAATTCCTCTCTCCACACACAACTGGCAAGAAGGGGGAAATGACGTCACTTTTGACAGCCTCTCACACACTAGCTGTGAAAAGATACACTGTTACTTACATTTTAAGGCAATAGTTACATAGTTTTATCTCTGTCACATTAATAGGTTACATATCCCATTTGAAAATATGTAATGTCTTAATCAGATGTTAAACTTTTCTACATTCTGTTTAAAAATTAGTTTATAAAGCTGTGTTGAAAATAATTTAAACTTCATCAAGAAAGATGTACTGTTTTTGAAAAGTAAATTGAAAAAAAGTTGTAATATAATAGAAAAAGGACACTGAAAATATACCTATTTAAGGCTTTACTATGACTATTTTAGTCCTGATGCTCTAAATAAAATTCCAGAACTAGTAAGTTCTAGGTCTCATAAAAGGCTGTATCCATTAATAAGCAACTAATTATTTATGAAAGATGTGAGCAAATTATCATATTAAGGTCAGACATCTTCAGTTTAGACTTGTGATAGTATTGTATGTTATTTGGACTAAGTTTATTAATTTTATTCAAGCACTAAAAAAGTATATTTATTTGAATATCTAAGTTATAATTATTTAGGAAGTGGCTGGGCTACCATCAATGATAGATTTACAACTACATGTATATATTCTGGTTCGTGGTAGCAATAAACAGTTTTTTTTTTGTTAAACAGTCAATTGAAATATAAATGTTCCAAATATTGTTATGATATTTAAATTGTATGTTGGTGTAATGCTATCACATCAATAATGTCACATTTGGTAGTATCATTAGATGAAAATTCTGCCACTTTAATATCGATACATTTACACAGGTAAGAGTTTGTTTTTGAGTAACAGTTCATTTCTGTGTTGAAAGATCATGAAAGAACCATATTATGATTGAGTTCAACTAATTAAACTGAACACAGTGGTGAACAGATTATAAAAAATTGGACCAGAAATAAGAAGTTATAGCCATTTAAAGTGAGGTTAAACAGGAAAAAAAACAAATTACCATGATTACTTAGATTCTCAATTATCATCCATTTAAACCCTATTTATCTACCTCTGCTGCCTTCAGATATAAACTACATGGGAACTAGTGACTTCATGTGCAGCCATCCCAATTATTTTTACGTATTGGAACTATTATTGAACAAGAAGTAAGAATTTTACTTTAGATAAACTTTACTTCCTTCTCTTTTTACCATAAATAAATTAGCTGGGGATTCTTATCTTGACTACTTTTCAAACACGTTTCATCAAATGTATTAGAAGATTTCTGTGGTTCAAAATAACAGAGTTTTAAACCTCCATAAAATTAAGTTCTTTTGACTTTATACCTTATCAGAAATTATATTTGTAGTCATAGATCATTAGACTAAATTTTAATTCCAAAGGACTCAAAAGTTATATTGGCCCAAAAAGTTTTTCAATTTTAAACATAAAACTTGTATATTAGCTTTATGTTAAAGCACAAGAAGGGGGACTTGCATAAGTGTAGAGCTCTGTACTGTGATAAACAGGATCACTGCAGTATATCTACAGTGACCTAGTTCAACTGAGGAGGGATTTCACACAGAAGTGTACACACATTCTCTGCAGTGGAGATAAAAACCTAATTATCTGCTGCATTGTGTACTCTCTTCCAGAAAGAACTTAATAAATGTGTTTCAGTGCACCAAACAAGTTGTTGGGGTATATTACTTTGGTTTCATAAATTTTCTTTTCCTATCTCCTTTAAAAGAGTATGGGTATGTGTTTTACAGGAAAAAACTCTGAAAATTGATGACACACCAACTCTTACAATAAATGAGAATATCTTACAGTTTGTCCATAAAGCTAAATACCTTGGTGTTATTGTAACTATTGATTATTCTGATAATTCTGACATAGCACGACAGCTGCCAGGAATGTACTGTAGGAGTAATATGCTTATCTGAAATTTCATGGCCTGTTCAACAGATATCAAAATCAAACTTTTCCAGTCATTTTGCTGTAACTTATACTGAGCACAGTTATTGTGCAATTCAAACAAGGAAGCAGTTGCCAAAATGGATACTGTTTATAATAAAGGCCTTTGCAGACTTATATTGTATTAGTTTAGATAGTTTTCAGTATAGTGCTAGTGAAATGTTTGTAGCAAACAATGTGGATTCCTTTGATGTCCTAATCAGGAAATCAATTCATGGATTTTACACATGCCTTTTAACATGCATAACTGTATAACTAAATGTCTATCAGATTGCTTGTTTTCTATGCAAGTCCTTATATGAAAAGATACATAGACACTGCATATAACTTTTCATAAATCAAATACCTCATAAAAACATTTACCAATATTTCAGTTTTTACATAGCAGTATTACTACATATTACTGCAAGCATTATTGCAGTTCGGGTTCAGTTAAGTGCTTTCTACAATTTGGTATGTTTAATTGAAACTGATTTTTATGCATGTTTATGTGTGCTTATTTGTTTTTCTCTGAAATAATTATTCTTGTTATTTATTATTACAAACTAAAAATTGATGTAACATATATGGACTTCAAGTCTGCAATAAAATTTATCTATCTAAAGTACCAACTTAATTTAATAATATAAATATATTAACAACTTCTTTGTATTTTAACTGTTATTGCTAATTTTGTTCATGTTTTTCTGTAAATTCAGTGTTAAATTTATATATATGACACTCTCACATTAATTTGGATATTATTTATATACATAAAATGAGAAAGATTTTCAACAATTGTTACTGTACAAATATTTATTCAAATCCAAATTATAGAACAGTATTGTACAAGCTGAGTTTATTTGATGATGAAATTCTGTTCAAATTGCAACTTGTACAGCCGATCTTGTACGAGTTGCAAATTGCACAAACTGCTTGTACAAGCTGCAACTTGCACAAAATCCCCACTTGTACATAACACACATATATATACATATATACCAAAGTGATACCAGTGTCATATATATTCATTTGTAACAACTGTTTTAATTATTAATTTTGTGATTTGGGATTTCCACAATATTGTTCATTTTTATCCAAGCCTCCCCTCTGATCAAATACAATAATGTCCACTTCAGTTACATTAGGGAACTATATGAATGACACAATGAGCCCTTGTAGGGGAGCATTTCACTGTTGATTGATTAATTTTGGTTTAGTGTTGCTTTGAATGTGTAAGTCATGTTATGATGGTCAGATGACGGGATGGATGAAATCAATGCATACTAACTGGTTAGTATCTTACAATAAAAACAAACATCTGACACAGGCATTTAATAACTTTCCCACTTTGGGTCATACCTTAAGTAGAACTCAGAACCTGAAAGGTGGAAAGTGAGTAGGGGTGGGTGGGCGGTAGTGTTTGTGTGGGTGATGCATTTGTGTTTGTGTATATTTATTGGCTCTTTACCAATTTACGATCCCAATTTCATGTAGAAATTGCATTTATTACCTGCTTAAAACCGCCTTTTTACATGCACCATGTGGGACGATGGGGGTATGGATATTTCATACTTGGACACTTTGTAGCAGGACATATCATGTGGTGCACAGACAAAATGTCAGTGGACAAAATAATGTTGGACAAAACACCAGTCAAAAATGATGCAAGGAAGGATATAATGTAGGCCATTTTAAGGGACAGGGAGGGCCAAATGCCGATCTTATCAAAATACTTTATATATCATACTGATGGTTAAGTAAACTGAAAAAGGCCTCTAGAAGAATAAAGCCTCTGTAAAACCCTATAGTAAAAATACCTCAGTATAAAAGCCCTCTAACTACATGGTACATAACACATTTACACAAGCACTGCCAAGTAGTGTACACCATGTAACAAAGGTTTGGGTATTTTCTACTAGAATTATTTGTTGATGCACTAGTTTTCTACTGTGACTTTTTCTGCAGTTTTTTTTCTACTTGGGCTTTTTCAAAACTCAGTTGTCAGACACATATAGCAGTTTACTGTCATGAATACAATAACATGAAACCTAAAATAAACTTTAAATGGGCTTCCCATAATAAACAATTGGATAACTGTAAAAATTGGGAAAGAAACATACTTAATCTAAATTTATATGCCACCATGTATCTTCAACTTTTTCATTTTCAAATAACTGATTCATTCACTGTTTTTCTTTAAAATCACAGAAGTCAATTGATTAAATTTGATGAAACATTTTTAGAATTTAAAACTTCTTTGCAATTTAATCTTATCATACTGTAGCAAATTTTAACTGAATCATAGAAGTGTGGTAATAAATTATTAATTGGGGTGAGTAATTCCAGTTAAACATATACTGGTAAATAAAAAAGGTTTATATACAGTTATACACAAAATATGTAATCCTCAGTTTGTTTGAGGATGAGACCTAACTTAGCACACACACAAAAGAGCCTAATCCCTTTTGATATTGGACAGTGACACATGTATAATAACTGTCACTTTAAACAAGTATAGTACCCTAGTAGAGACAGATCTAGAGGTGGGGAACTCGAACTAGGGCGTGGACAGGAATAAAAAAACCATAATAAAGGTTTCAAACTCCAAAGGGGGGGGGGGGCGGTGTGCGCCCTCCACGCCCCCCCCCCCCCCCCCCCCCCCCTACATCTGCCTCTGGGTATGCAGCTGTTTTTGTATGTTTCGGTGTGGAGGTGGGGTGTGTCAAAACATTTCCATGGATGATATTATTTTATGAAACATATTTAATGATTTTCTCTGTGAATATATTATTGCAAAGTGATTAATACAGTAACTGACTTTCGTGATCATAGCATTTCTTGATGCACCAGTGTGTTCAATCATTTCTGGAAATGTAATTGCATAAGTGAAAAAAGATCAGCATTCAGTATTTACTGGACTGTTTGTCGCAAATCTGGCTGTGTAAACAAGGATTATATCCTTCTAGACTGCATCCCTGCACTGGCAGTGTCTATGGGAAACCTTATTTCACAAAACAACCTAGAAGCCAGACTGTCAAGCAGCTTAACGCAGCAAAAAAATTGAATGGATAAGGTTTAATTCACTGTTAAAAATATATTAACAAGGTTTATTAACTATATATCTTGGATAAACATGCATTGCTAAAAACCTACAAGCTCATAATGAGAGAATCACAGCCTTGGTATGATAAACAATTTTTATCACAAAGTTGAATTTGAAGAAGTATGACTTTTTAACACCTTATCTGATGAAACTGCACTGGCTACCCATAAGAAAATGCATTTTTTATTTCATAAAAATGTAAATATACTCTACCATATGAAAACACTTGGGTAGGCGTGGCTTGGCGTGGCTTGGCTTCAACAGACATACACAAAAAATATATATCACTCAAGAAGATAAACAATATAATAGTCATTCAGGAAGTTTTCCTATTGGGGTAATAGCCACTTTTCACATAGATATTGTGACACACATCAAAAACATTTTCCTTGGGTTTGACGACATATTAAATAAAAATCCGAAAAATTTCAAAGAAAGATGTATGTATGGACAAAAAAGGTACTTTTCACCAATTACGTCAATTTTTACTTAAAAAAGTCAAACCACCAAAACTCTCCTTTATCATTAAGGTAGTCACACATGTACCTTGAAAATTAAGGGAAAAAACCAAGGATTCCTCAGTAAAGGAAGGTTAGTGAATATCAAAATTCAAGATTTCCTTGAAAGTTAAGGATTTCCTAGATTTTTAAGGTTTCCTTGAAATTCAAGGAAAGAAAGTTAGGCTCCTTTGTTTGAGGGAGGTTTAATGAATACAAAAACAAGGGAAGGGGCAAGAAATAAAGGAAATCCTTAATTTTTAAGGGTTCCTTGGGATAAAGGAGGTTTAGTGAATACGGGCCCTGGTGAATTTATTGTGTACTTTGGGCATATATTTTACGTGTTTCTCCAAAACTCGTATTATCGCTCATCTGGTCACGTGGTGTTAGAATGTTGGATTTCCTTTGGATATATTCAGTTCCTCAGTAAATTATTTCGTTTTATTCACTTCTGCAGGCATTACAATTTTAATTTACGGTTTTCCTTCATTCCTTCAACGAAATTCTTCGTTTTTCCCACGTATTTTGACCGTATTGTCACCTTGACTGTGCATTGTTTGTCACGTAGTTACTGATTTGGTATTATCACTCATCGGGTCACGTGGTGTCAAAATGTTGGATTTCCTTTGGAAATATTTATTTCCGTGGTGAATTAACTCATTTATGCACTTGTACAGGCATTATAATTCCCCTTTTACGGTTTCCTTCATTCTTTTTACAAAATTCTTCGTTTCACCGCGTATTTTGACCTTATTTTTTGAGCTTTTTACGAATCATTCACCAGGTCACGTGACGATGACGTCATATCCAAAATGGAGGTCAACCGATCGGTTGTCAGAAAATATTCATTTTCATGGTGTTTACAGCATTTCCAGGTTTGTTTATGCATTCCTTCTACATAATTCTTTTATTATTATTATGTCAGAGCATAATGTGTAATATATTTCCTTTGTTAACGCATTTTTTATAGCGTAACATTGCAGTATTTACTACCTACCATTCTCGGTTCTTCACTTGTACAGGCCCTTTCATTTGACATTTCTGGAATTCGGATCCTGGTTTCAGTGTTTTGGGGTTCAATTCTGAGCCTAGGGTCTTCATTTTAGCCTTCTCCACCTTCAATTCTAGTGGTTGGGGGTTTACGGCTTCTGGGGAGGACTTTGTCTTCCACCTTTTGGAGATCCATTTCACTGTTACTGGTTTCCTGCATTCCAATTTTATGTCAATTGGTCATTTGGTTTCTCAGTCTATTTTTAGTCCTTTGGCCTCTTTTGTGCCTAGGCTTCAGTCTAATCAGACTGCTTTTTGGTACTGGGATTACCTTCTCAAGACCATTCATGTTCAGGGTCCCTTTAGAAGAGTTTATCAGTTGAATCCAACTGATTTTGCTACTTCCTTAACACTACTCCATTCATTTTCTAAATCTAGAAAAATTTTGTTTCGGGTTTGGTGGAAATCTTCTGTTACTCAACAGCTTTCTATTGCATTTTCACCATTTTTTAGATCTGACGATCAATGGGCACATCTCCCTTTTGGCTATGTTGGGGGTTCCTCTGTCTACAGTTAACCTTTAGGCAGACTTCAGGAACCCTATTCCAACTTTTTGGTGCCAGTCTGTTGGACTATATGGGTGCTTAGGACTTCATCCTTTAATCTTCTCCACAGAAGCTTCCTGTCCAACAGAATTAGGGAATAAATTTGACTGCTCTTTCCTTTTGATCAGTCTTATTTTTCTCTAAGTCAACCACTTTTCCCAGGCTTAGAAGTTCCTTCATGAGGCCAGATTCTTAATTTCTGTCACTCACTCTTTTTGGGATCTTCTCATTCTAAGTTTTATAGGTTGGGTAATTACCCAAATTTACCTTCTAAAACTTAATTTGGCCAGGTACAAATCCTCTTCACAGGTTTTTTGGGTTGACTTGCTCAGGTTTCCGGACCTGGGATCTAGTCTGGTGGGGTTCTTAAGACCTTCTCTTCCCTGGGTAAAGTTCCTCTGCTATTAGGGGAGATCTGAAATGGACCTTAGGGACCTTATTTCCCCGGGGAGTTTTTTCCTTCAGTCCTGTTTTGTTGATCACTTATTCAAGTTGATTGACAAGGCAATACTTTCTCAGTGGTCTTTTTCATCCACCATGCTTTGGACATCTCTTCAATGGTTCTTCTAGCTCCATTTTAGCTGGTTGATCTATGGCCCTTTTTCAGCCATCTTTGCACTTTGTTTTGAGAGATTTCTTTATCTATTTCCTTCGCTTGTGCTTAGTCACTTGGTAGGGTAAATTGGTCCTATTTTGATCTTATGCTGTTTTTTGTGGTGTCTCTCTTGGGAGACCATTTCTTCTCACATATAACAGTATAAGCAGAAGCTTTTCATGTGGCCCTTACTCAATGTGCCTCTTTTAAGCTATCTGCATTAGCCTCTTGAGGCACACCAATTAAGACCCTTTTCCTCCCATCCAGGGAGTTTTCTCTCTAACTTAGTGCTTTAAGGATGTGGTTCCTTTCCAGGTTCCAACATTCTGATGGTGGAATACCTTCCAGAGGTAGAGGTTCAGCCTCAACCTCTATTATGGTGTCCTTCAGGAGTTAAGAGTGTTGTGTTTTACTCAAATTTTCACTCTTACTTCCAGATCCCTCCACTTGCCAGTGGGAGGTCAACTGTTGAGCTCCTGGTTTCCTGATTTTTTCAGGGCATTATCCTTGACAAAGATATACTGGAAACCACCATTAGATTTATATCTTTTCCTGGTTTTCCAGACTATCAGGATGCAACTTATCAGTTGATCATTTTCTCAATTGGCCAGTGGACCACTTCTCTTCCTCAATTTGCCTCATTTCTCTCCTTTGGCTCCTTTGGTTCACTCTTGCTCATAATTTTGCTTTTGGGCAAGGTGTACCACTTTGTGGCAATGCCTTATGGTCTAGCCACTAGCCTTTCAGGATTTACTTCAGTTGGCTTTGAGGTTGGACATCTCAGTGCACATGTGACTACAAATTGGCTCATTAGAGCCAATAGTTGTCAGAGGCTCATTTACCAACTCTATTAGAGTTGACTTTCAACTTGGAGTGGTTCTTAGCAGGAAGTATTTAGATCTGTTTCTTTAACAGGTCTCCTTCCTGGGTCAGGTTCTTAACCTGTTTCTTAATTACCTCTCCAACTGGGCTCCTTTATTTCTCTTGGCTTCCACTTGGAAGCCGCTTCTTCAAGGTCCCTGCACATGACACTTCTTCTGTGTCATCTCAGGACACTTGATTTTCCTTCTCAAAGGTGCTCTGGATTTTCCATTCCTTGATCCTTCTATGAAGGTTCATTCAAGATGGTACTATCCTGGGAACTATGTCTTTGCATATCTCCCTTTAATTCCCTAGTTTTTACATCTACTTTCATGGATGTTTCACTTCAGGGTTTGGGAGTTCTTTGTGCTCTATGGACCACCTAAGGTCATCTTTGATGTAGCAGTCCAATCTGTTCATCAGTTCTAGAGCTCATAGCTGTCCTTTTTGCTCAGACATTTGTTCCTGTTATTATCCTTTCATCAAAGGATCATCCTTTCAGCCTCAGACAACACAGATGTCTTGTTCTCAAGACATTTGTTCTTTTCCTGTCCTTTCTTCAAAGGACACTTCAGATTGCTCAGGTAGCACTGTTGTCTGTGCTTTCTTTTATTTCAAGAAAGCTTAAGAACAAATCTGTTCTTCCACCTACTCATTTTCCATGGGCATGAATCCTTGGCAGACCATCTCTGGAGGTCTTATCCCACCTTTCATATAAGGTGGTCTCTCAATTCTTGTATCTTCAGATGATAGTCTCAGACTTCTCATCTTATTTAGATCTATTTTGCCATGTGATTCAATCACAAGCTGCTCTTACATGTGCCTCCTGTGCTAGATCCTTAGGCTCTGGCAACAGATGCCCTGGAGTGTTTTGGTCCAGAGTACTTCTTTTACTCCTTCCTCCTTCAGCTCCTTGTCCTCTATAGCCAGGAAGTTAATCAACTTTCAGAGCTGTCTCATGCTTCTTGTAGCCTTCCTTGGTAATTGCCAGGTTTTGGCCTCAAGTTCTCCTTTTAGAAAGCCATTGGCTCTTCCTCTTCTTCTTCTATAACAATCTCATCTTGAGTTTCGTTATTAATTTTTATGGAGTTCCTTTCTTCTAGCTTTCTAGCTGAAGTCTCCATTAAGAATAATTTTCTCAGGAGGGGTCCATAACTGTCTATGAAGCAATGTGGAACTGCTTCAAAAACTTGTGAGAAACATGCTTCAACTGTCCCATTTATTGCTGTTTGTTCCTATTTAGGAATTATTTTCAGACAATAGGGCTACAGGTTAGCTCTCTCCATGTACTACTTGGAATTGGGTTCTTATAAGGAGCTAGGAAGTCTCATTCAGAGCTTCCTTAAGTCCAGAATTAGGGTAGTCATCACCTACCTGTTTGGTACTTAATCCTTGGTTCTGCAGGCTCTTACCAAGGCTCCTCTTGAACCCTTTTCATTTGCTGAGCCAAGTTTTTCACATTTTAGACAGTCTTTCTTACTCTCTTTGGGAAGGAGAAGGAGTGATTTTCATTCCTCTATTTAGAGGTTTTCTCTCACTCTCTAGGGATGGCCTAAGTCATCCTCAAGTCAGATCTTACTTTCCTGGCTTAAGCCAGTTATCTTCAGAAGGCTCTTCCTGCTTTGACTTTTTGTCTTTGGTCTGGATGACTTAGAGGACCTCTCCTTTTCTACAGTCAGATTCCTAAGATATTATCTATCTAGCTATTCTGACTTTCTTAGGAGGAATTCTTCTTGGTCTTTCTTCTGAAGTCCAAGAGGGTGATATTGCTGCTCAGACAATATCTTTTTGGATAACATTTTATCCTCTTTCCCTCAATCTCTGTTCCACAGAGAATGCATCTCTTCTTGGTGTCAGGCCTCATGATGTCAGGGCACAGGCTCCTTCCTGGTCCTTTAGGGGTGGAATCCCACTCCTAGACATCAAGAGATCCTGCACGTGGAAGAGCCCACTTTTTCACATCATGGGGGATTCCTCTTGGAATTCTTGCACTTCTCTTATTTTCCTTCAGAGATGTTGTTCTTAAGAATCTCTATGATTTCTTAAGTGGAGTGGACATCCTTTTCCACTCAGCCATTTCTCTCTCTCTACTTAAATTCCTCAATTTAAGTCCATCTGAAACTTTTAGTTTCAGAAAAAGGGGGGTGGCATTTCCCTTTTAGGGAATCTTTTCTTCATCTCTATTTTCAGAACCGTGCTTCTTAGTGCCTCTGGGCATGTTCCCATTCTGAGCACAGGGCATACTTATGCCTTCTCCTTTGAGCTGACCTAATAGGGTGTAGACAGCAGTGTTGAAGTTAGTGCAGTGGTTAATGCTACTCACTTAACTCAGTGGAGTTATTGCTTCAGCACAGAGGTTTTGGGTTCAATTGCATTGCACGAGGAAGTATCCTTTTGTAGCAATCTAACCTTAGGGTGGTTTTCCTCAGTCTGTCTTTTTCCCACCATCCTTCCATGTGGGCATTCAACCCAAGTGTTTTCATATGGTAGAGTATATTTACATTTTTATGAAATAAAATTTCATATTTTTAAATGTAAAATGCATTTTTATGAATAAAAATGTATATACTTACCATATGAAAACAGCAAATCACCCTCCCGCCTGCCCCGCTTTTAAAGACCTTTTTCTAGCATTTATGTTTATTCACAAAAAGAATGAACTATTTCTGTATTACTGCACATGGCAGAGTGAATTAGGTCACCAGGGGTCAAAGGTAGCAAGTATATAGGTTTAAAGAGGGTCTCCCCTCATATATTTAAATTCTATGTACGGTGTATGTGGCGGTCACCGAACGCCAAGCCACGCTTACCCAAGTGTTTTCATATGGTAAGTATATACATTTTTATTCATAAAAATGCATTTTACATTTAAAAATATGAAAATCTACAAACTGAACCTCAGTGTGTTCAAGGTTTTAAAGGGTAATGCCGGTGACTACATTCAGTCTTTGCTTTCTATAAACCAACTAACAACACAGTGTTCTGGTGACAAAATGTATAAACTGATAGAATATTGATGGAAACTGAAAAGCAAGAGATACCGATCTTTCCACATTGCAGCACCTCACTATTGGAATAGCCTACCTGATGATATCTGCAACATCAAACTAGATTTTATTGACTACTAGAAAAGACTTAAAACCTTTCTAAATGCTTTAAGAGTGTTTTTATTGGAGTAACACAGTGATTAGCCAATCAGTGAGTAGAATTGTGCCATATACAAACTAACTTTTATTTTTGTTGAAACAACTCCACATGCTATGAGTGAGCAATTCCCCCCTTCAGTTCATGAAAAGCGCACAGCCCAAGTTCCAGTTTTGATTAAAGAGCGAAGAGCAGCCTGAGAAAGTAAAAAAGGTCAACATAGACACTTTTGAAAAACGCCCCTTGGATTACACTAGATTTACAGCTGACCCTGTATGCTTTGACCATATGCTCCACTTGGAATTACATGAAGCAAAGGGAAGCGTTTTTTAAGGACATTTAAACCCGATCCACACAGAACATGAAGCTATCCAATCATTGAGGGCATTTTTTCAAACTAGCCTTGGATCAAAAAGTGATCATATTTTGTATGCCTACAATTTTACTGATGCTGAAGGTCTCTGAGTCAACGCATACTATGACAATGGTGAATGGACAGGTAGTAAAATACTAAATGAGCTATTGATTGAACATTAAATCAAAGATGCAATCTTGATAGTGACATGCCTACATGGGTTCGCGGACAATTGGCCAGTGGACAATTGGCCGATGGACAACTGGCCGGTGACTTTTTGCGGGGTAGGACAATTGGCCGGTGACTTTTTAAAAGTTGTTTTAGAATTTTTTTTTTTCAATTTTATTGACACAAAACATACAGGATTGAACTCATCAAAGTGTTTCACAAGCACTGTTATTGGTATACAGGGTAAAACAAGGTTATAACAATTCATCAAAACATATTAAGCACTATCATTGGTATAAATAAATGAAACATAAAATAGCAATACATCAAAACACTACATACTCATTAGCACTGTTATTGGTATAAACACTAAAACTGACAAAAAACATAATACATGTACATAGATACAATGGGCCTTAGGTGTAACAATCCTGAGTAGTTATCAAAGAGCCTTCACTTCTTTGTTGTAGCAATCCTGAGTAGTTATCAAAGAGCCTTCACTTCTTTATTGTAGCAATCCTGAGTAGTCATCAAAGAGCCTTCACTTCTTTGTTGTAGCAATCCTGAGTAGTTATCAAAGAGCCTTTACTTCTTTATTGTAGCAATCCTGAGTAGTTATCAAAGAGCCTTCACTTCTTTATTGTAGCTATCCTGAGTAGTTATCAAAGAGCCTTCACTTCTTTCTTGTAGCAATCACAAGTAATTATCAAAGACAAACTCTTGCAGCAATCCTAATTACAAATTCTGATTAGGAAAAAAAGGCCTTTGGTTCTTTCATGATCTTTACAATAAATGATAGCACGTAATGAAAAATTAATTTGTAAGCATATCATTATTATAAGATTTCCTAATTATGAGCAGCTAAACAAAAGAAAGTTTTAAGGCAATCTGAGTAGGAATCAAGGGACCTTTAGTGTGTGCAACCTAGCAAAAACACATACTATGACTCTATTTCCAATATGAAGGCAACTTGTAAAATTTAAAACAATATTAAAACAACTTTTAAAAAGTCACCGGCCAATTGTCCTACCCCCCCAAAAAGTCACTGGCCAATTGTCCCACCGGCCAGTTGTCCACCGGCCAATTGTCCCGGATTCACCTACATGGTGGCATTAATCTTGGAAAAACACGTTTTGAGTACATCAAGATGGCTAGAGTGGAGGCACTGAAAAACTGTAATATGATCCATATTGGTAACATCACTTAAAATGCGTTCCTCTATTAAACAAGACTAATTAACTGTATGTATAAAGTTTTTTTTTGCATATGTTTATTTTTTCTCTCTGGAAAGACTTTTACATTTAACCAGAATAAATAGCTTTAAAAAATTAACTATTACATGATATGATTCTTCTGACCACAACAAGTATTCAGTATTATTTTTGTAAATTAAGTTTTTGGGTTTCAACCATTTTGTAAAACTTAATTCTTATGGTTGAACTATTAAAATAAAATGTTACGACAAAAATTGTGTAAAATCTGTTGAATTATGTATACCTTTGTTTTTTCTATTATGTACAATGGTATCTTTATTTTTCCTGAAATATGAAAAACTAAACTCTGATCAAAGTTTTCATCTGTACAAGTAAAGACATTATATGTTTCAATATTCAGCCAAGGAATCTTGTGTTACATTTATAATGTACACGTAATGTTGACAGTGGATATGTACACTGGGTAAAACTTTTCTCTGTTGATGTAAAGACATTTTTGTTTCTGCTGAAATATTAGAATTACCAAAACATATGGTCAAAAATGAATCTTTTCTTAAATGTTTTGGAAATTCACAATCATGTTTTCAGCAATACTGTATTTGGTACATGCCTTTCCATCAAAGATATGTATCCAAACTGAACTTTTTTAGCTTATGTTTTGTAAATATATACATATGTAAGCACTTAGTTGTGTTTTATGCACAAATTTCGTTCTGTACAGTAACAAATTCCATTTTGAATAGAGATGTAGAAAAATGGTGCCACAATATAGTAGTTAAAATTTTTGATATTGTTTGTAGCTCTCTTCATTCTAGATATAAATGTAAATGTTTCCTTGTTCAGTATATTTATACATTGACAGGTAAAAGTGCAGAGTCACTTTTTGATAAATGAGTCATCTAAGAAATAACATTAAGGTATTATCTGCAAACTGTCAAGGCCTACAGAATGTTCAAAAGTGATGAGATGTTCCCACACACTTTAAAGAAAGTAAAGCAAAAATTGTTTGTCTACAAGATGTTCACTGGACAACAAAAGATTTGTTAAAAGTGAAGGAAATTTGGAGAAACAACTGTTTTATAAATGGCTCAAGAACCAACTCAAGGGGGGTAGCAATTTTAATTTGTGATGATTTTAGATTCGAAGTTCTCAATTTATTAGGTGATCAAGATGGAAATTTTATTTTCCTGAATGTCAAAACAACTTTTAGAACTTGATATCTTTATATGCATCAAATACTGATACTCCAGCTTTTTTCAATGAATTAAGAGTACTGCTTCAGAATTACAAAGCAGACTATGAAATTATTTGTGGTGACTTTAACCTTGTACTTAACCCTTTGGTAGATACATTTAATTATAAGCACATAAATAACCCAAAGTCTAGACAAGCTGTCCTTAAAATTTGTGAGGATCTTGATCTGTTAGATATTTATAGATATTTTTATCCAACTATACATAGATATACTTGGAGAAAGAAAAATCACAGTCTCACGTACAATGACAGATTTGGGCTATAATTGTGACAGGCTATAGATCTGACCATTTAATTTTATGTTTAGATATTACAGTAAATAATTTTTCAATGGATAAAGGCATTTGAAAGCTGAATAATAATCTTCTTAAAAACAAAAGTTATGTTGACCTCATAAATAAGGTCAAGGACACAGTGGTTGATAGAAGGTGAAAAAACCGACAAGGTTCTTTTGTAATTTGGAAAAAAGGCAATTTGTGGAAAAAACAATATAAAACTGGAAACATGTGGTGGTCAAATTTTGCAAGATCAGAAGGAAATTTTGAAAGAAATTACCGATTATTATACTAATCTTTTTAAAAATAAGGATAATGAACTTGAAAATGTCAATCTTACAGTGCTTTTAAAGGATGCAATGATGTCAAAGATTAATGAAACAGATCTAGGAAAGCCCTTGATGACTAAAGAACTAAACAATGTTTTAAAAAACATGAAAAATAATAAAACTCCAGGTAATGATGGCATCAGCTGTGAGTTTTTGAAAGGTTTTGATCCAAACTCAAAACTTTCGTAACTAGGCCTTTAATCGTTGTTTAAAAAATTCATGTTATCTGCAACATTATGTAAATGTGTTATAACCTATATTCCAAAAAGAAATAAAAGTAGAACACAACTGAAAAATTAGTGTCCGATATCTTTACTGTGTGTAACATATAAACTTGCCCCTGGAGCTATAGCTAATCGACTTAAACAAACACTAGGACATGTAATATCTTAAACTAGATTTATAGAAGTAAGGCAAATAAGTGACAGCACTCGACTAATCTATAATGTAATGTATTTTGCAGAAGTTAAAAATAAACCAGGCTTACAAATGATGATAGAATTTAAGAACGCATTCGACTCAATATCATGGAATTTTCTCTACAAAGCTCTTTCTTACTTTGGTTATTGTGAGAACTTTATCAAATGAGTCAAAGTTCTTAATACAAATGTAAATGCTCATGTTATTCAATGTGGTCACATATCAAATGAAATACCCATTGAAAGGGGCTTCCACCAAGGTGGCCCACCATCACCCTTTTTGTTGTTGATGTGAGTACAAATATTATCAATACTTATTAAAATTAATCCATATGTAGTTGGTTTTCATTTTTATACAGAACAGATTAAGTTAACATAGTTTGCAGATGACACCACACTTATTTTTGATGGAAGTGATCACTCTGCAATCAGCCCTAAATGTTCTGGAAATTTTCGGTAATTTTCAGGTTTAAAGATGAATATGGAAAAAACTAAAGTCATATGGATAGGGAGGAGATGCTATTCAAAAGACAAGCTGAATGTTACTGCACAGCTTGATTGGGGAAATGTTGAATTTAATCTATTAGGAATAACTTTTTCTGTAAACTTAGATACAATGGTAGAACTTAACTACACAAGGCAATAGATAAAGTTACTAAGGATGTATTAAAATGGCAAAATCGAAATCTAACCCCAATTGGTAGGGTGACGGTAATAAAGTCATTACTTTTACCAAAATTTATCCACCTATTTACATCTTTACCAACTCCAAAATCTAAAATAAAGGAAATAAATAATACTTTTGTTAATTTTTTATGGAATAAAAGACCTGACAAAGTCAGCAGAATAACTGTTTCTATGGATTGTCATGAAGGAGGTTTCAATTTGATCAATCTTTTTTCTTTTGTATATGCCCTGAAGTTTTCATGGATCAAAAGAATAATGTATAAAGATGATTTACAATGACTTACTCTATTAAAGCACACCTATGGTGAACTTAATTCCTTGTGTTGCAAGGGTGGCGAATGGTGTAAGAAAAACAATTTTAAGGGCCGCTTCTGGAAAGAAATATTTGATTACTGGTAAGTTTTTTGTAGCAACCTCAAGATGAAAAATAATTATGACATTATACAGTCGTGTCTCTGGTACAACACTAAATTATCCTCCATGACATTATACTTTCCAGACTGGTACAAACATAATATATATCTTATAGGTGATGTAATAGATCATGAAGGAAACATACTAAGTTTTGAGGGTATCACAGAGAAATATAATTTTAAACCAAATATCTTGGATTATTTTAGATTAAGAAAATTAGTAGACATTTTTGTCAATAAGTATAAAGATAGGGACATTTTTCTATACACAATGCCTTCATATCCATTGCACATGAAAAGTCTTTGAAATTTAAACAAAGGGTGTAAATCACTCTGTAAAATGCCGCAAGAAAAAGCTAAACCTTTGTGTAAAACAAAATGGTCTCAATTAATTAAAGTAAATATTAATGTAAAATATAAAACTGATTTTTTTATGGAAATAAATTTTTACAGTATGTTTTAAACGTGTCACGGATCATTCATTAATATGGTTTCAGTATAAAATTCTTTACAATATTTTAGATACCAGGGAATACCTATCTAAATTGAAAATAACTGACTCCAATATCTGCTCATTTTGTCAAAGCAACCCCAAAAGTATCAGCCACCTTTTTCTTCAATGTTCGTAGGTTAAAGAACTCTGAAAAATGTCAATATTTGCATAGAAAAAAATCAAAAGTTGACATAACATTAAACAATACTGTTAAAAATACATGGTTATCATGTACATGACGAGCATGTCTAGCCTGTGAACTTTGTCCTGATGATATCTAGATATTACATTTATATCAGTTCAAACAAGTGATTTAACTTAAATATTTTTCATCTGCAAGAACTGGTCAAAAGGAAATGTGAGGAAGAAATATATGTGTGGGAAACAAAATCTTTAACTGATTTCTTTACAAATCGTTGCCTTATTTGGGAACAACTTTTCATCAATTAAAAAGTTCACTTTTTACATGATTATATCTTTAAACCTGATAATGACTAAATGTTATACTATTGAAATTCTCAAAGTCTTCTATATGTGGCATCTTTTAATTTCAAACATCTGGATGAGTTGATCTGATTGAGTAATAAAGCTTTTTATATAGTAAATTGTCACTAAAATGTTGTTTAAATACCACCATTGTATACTGTACTTTTATACATGAACATGTTTACATCAAAAAGAAAGAAAAATTTAAAAAACTTTTATTCTTATTATTTTAATATGTAAAAGTCCTTTCCATAATTTCAGAATAACATATAAGCAAGCATTTTTAAAACGCAAGAAGGGAGAAGGGGAGAATGCTGAGTGCATTGCAGTCCAAATAATAGCCATAAATTATCACACAAATTGGTTGATGCCAATTGGGGCCAGAGATTGTAATTTGAATATCCAACATAACTCAAGACGCCTTATTTTGGAAGTGTTGTCTATTGTAACTCTCTGTTCAGAGGTTTGTCCGATTTCAATCAGCACAAATTGCAAAGTATTCAGAACACCCTTGCTCGTATTGTTACAAATCATAGAAAGTATGCTCATGTTACACCCATTCTACAGAAACTCCACTGGTTGCCTTATTTCGAACCGTTCTTGTCTTTTAGTAGTTGTCCCTACAGTACTAGGCATAGTCACCCAGATCGTCAATACCTTACAGTTCCTCCTTTCTATTCATCAGTCTTTAAGTCAGCCAAACATTTTGGCCATAGTTTTGCCTTTGATGCTCCTAAGATCTGGAATGACCTCCCTCAAGATGTTTGCAGTGCAACATCAGTTGCCTCCTTCAGAAAGAAGCTTAAAACATACCTGTTTGCAAAAGCCTACCCACCATAGCCTCCACATCTGTGTCTCCTTGGTACGACCTGGCTATGTCCCTTGATTGACGCTAACTGCCTTGCTTTATGTTTAGATGTGCCTTAGAGTCCATCAGTGATGGAGATTAAGCGCTATAAAAGTCCACATTAGATTAGATTAGATTAGATTCAAAATTTGGTGTACACCACTCTAGCACACTGAACTGTATGTGTTTGTGACTGTGTCCATCATTCTTGAAATGACGTGGGACAGGTGTGATTGGTCCATCCTTCAGGACTGATGCTTTATGCTCATACATTCTTTTTCTAAGTGCCCTGCAGGTTTCTCCTACATAGTGCATGTGACACTTAGTGACACTCAGGTATATGACATTGAACATCTGACATGTTTTGGTAAGTCTTTCAGTTTGTATGACTTGTCTGTAAAGTTACATTTTATATTGTCCAGTTTTTAAGTAGAGGACAATATGTGCATCTCCCAAGGCATGTGCAGATGGGTGTGTGGGGTATGGCTTTATCCTCAACTACAGGTGGGTAGTGGGTGATTGCATTGGTCAGCTATTCTCGTAAATTTGAGAGTTTCCTGAATCCAATGATAGGTTTCTCTGTAAAAATTGGGTCACAGTCTGGATTATTTGAGATGATATTCAAGTTTCTCTGGATAATTCCTTTGATATTAGGATTCATGGCATTATAATTTGTCACCATGACTGGGGTCTTGAAAGGGGTTTTCTCTATTACCTCTAATAAATCATCCTGGTTGTATCTTTTTCCTCTTTTGTAGTGTTTTCTAAGGGATTTTTCTGGGTAACCTCTTTTAAGATAATACTGGATTAATTTTTAAAGATTTCCACAAAGTCTATGTCACAGGTACAAATCCTTCTTAGTCTTAGGAATTGTCCATATCGTCCCTTTGTTTTGCTGGGATTGTGGTGAGATGAGGTGTAGTGTATGTTCAGGTATGTGTCAGTTGGTTTTTCATACAAAGTTATGTATAATTCCCTATTGTTATTAACCTTTACAGTGGTGTCCAGAAAATCAATTTGTGTTGGGCTAAATTCATGGGTTAACTTAATGGTAGGGTAAATTCCATTAGGATAGGTGATAAATTCATTGCGATTTTCCTCCCCATGTGTCCTGATCATGAATATATCATCTATGAAAAGCAACCAGATAAGGGGCTTGAGGGCCAATTTGCCAGTGGTTTAGTCTCAAATCTATCCATAAATAGGTTTGCGTAATTTGGGGCTGCTGCTGTGCCCATAGCTGTGCCCCCTTTTGTAGGTAATGGTCTCCATTGAAGCAAAAGTTCATGGAGTGTAAGACTAGTTTTAGTACTTTCAAAAGGTGTGCCTTTTTTCTGTTTATCAGGGTCACTTCTTAGGTGGTCTGCTACAGCCAATAAGCCTTCATGGTTAGGGATATTGGTGTATAGCAAACTCACATCTAATGTGACTAAGAGGGCATTAGCTATAGGTGGGATTTGTCTTAATTGCTTTAACCTCTTTATGAAGTGTTAGCTGTCCTTAACATATGATTTTGTTGTTGGCACATATTTTTATATGTTCATCGACAAATTTACTTATATTTGAAGTTGGATGATTAATGGAACTGCATATGGGGTCTGCCTGGTACATTCTTTTTATGTATTTTTGGTAACAGGTAGAACATTTGTTTAGTTGGGTTCTGAAGCTTTAAGTAATCAAAGTTCTTTTCAGTGATTAAGTTTAAGGACTTCATTGTAATTAATTGTTCAGTGATCTTATTAGATATCTGATCTGTGATATCACTAGGGATTTTCTGATAAAACTTTTCATCCTGTGGATTTTTCCTTAGGGATTTAAGGTTTTTTTCTCTCTTCTTTAGTGAGGTTGTCATGCTTTTTATGTAAAGATTTACATTTCAGGATTTCCTGTTTTATTTATCTCTGAAATATTTCTAAAGTTCTATTGGGGGTTGGTCTCCAATTAGATACTGGTTTAAATTTCATTTGTATTTTGGAGTTTAAATCCTCCTTACTGGTTTTGTCTTAGGTATCACTGGCATTTCTATTCATGAAGTCAATGATACTTTGACTGAAGGTAGTTTCACTTTGGTCATTATTTTCTCTACTAAAGAATTCCATTAGCTCTAATCTCCTGTGGAATTCCTTAAAGTCTAACCAGATTTGGGACTTGCAGGAGGTCCAGGTGTTGGACAAAATGTGAGCCCTTTTTCTAGTGCTTTAATTTGATTTTCTTCAAGTACAGTTTTAGTGAGATTAATGACAGTTTGTCCAATGTAACTTTCAAACTTGGTGTTCTTTGGTAAGATACCAGGTTGTGAGTTTTTGGCCTCATTTCTGAGGGTGTCAAGGAATTTGGGTGCCTCAATGCTAGACATTGTTTCAGAGCCCTGGGATTGGTAGTTTGTCCAGTTCTGTGACCCTGAAGTAGGTTTTGGTTATTATGGTTGAACTTGTAATGATACCTGTATTTTGGAGGTGCTAGTACCCCTGGTTTCTTGAGGGGGTACTGGGTGTTGATTTTGGTCAGAAATACAACATCATAATAGGGATGATTTTTATTAAGCAAATATGGTGCATTGGTTGAGTTGATAAAACATTCTCTATTTGAGTAAGGCTTTGAGAGTGTTTTATAGTGTCCATTTTGGGGTCAGTTTTTGGTTTCCCAAACTGCCTCTGTCTTTTTTTGGTTTGGACTTGTCTTCTTTGTCCTGGACACTAGGTCCTTTGAATTGATTCTGCTTCTTTTCCATCAGAACTGGCGCCATTTGCTTAAACATAGTGCTGAGAGAGTCTTTAATATCTTGAAATTGGTTAAGACTCAGTAATCTCTCAAGTTCACACACATCATTGGCTATAGCAGCTTTAGTTCTATTATATGTGTTTTGGAGGTCACCCATTAATGTTAGGGTAAGCATTAATGATTTATAAATATATTCAAACAACTAGGGGGTGCAGTATCCCAACTTCAGGGAGCCACACAGGCCTCTGATACCTTATAGCCTCTGATGAGACTGAGATAAAATTTACCAGTCGAAATACAATTGACCCAGAGTTAATTATATCAGGCAGATACTACTTTATTATTGCCTAGTTTGACAATTAGCAGGAAGCAGTTTTTTAGTTTCATTTTTAAAATGTGTTCTTGCTTTGTGAATGTATAATCTATACAAGTTTTGACCTAGATTTTCACCAAACCCTGATTTTTCAGAAAATATCCCCTAACCCCACAATGTGACTGTTTCGACCATAGTTTTCAGCCAATGTAATTCAGACATAGTTGTTTATTGATTTTATTTATGGAGTGTTCCACAGGAGCTGACTTGTCAGCAAGTAGGTATTTTCTGAGGGTTGGAAGCAATGTTGATCCAGTCAGTTAGGATCAGTTGAAGTTACCTGGCTTGTCACAGTTGATTAGCAAAATATCAAACATGTTTGATATTTCACTGACCCTTCATGACTCTGTTTCCGGACCTTGGCGCTGCCCATCTGGAAACCATCCTGCCATGGATCTCTACAGCTTGTCAGTCATACTTCCTATCTTGTGTTGGAATGTTACTGTCTTGTCTGCAAGAATTTCCCAGCCTGATGTCATTAAGTACCTGAATAACACCTCCCAACATGCCGTACACATCAACCAACCGTACTTGAAAGGAAACCGGCCCATTGTAAACATAACCAACCTGACTTGGTCACTTTGTGTCAAGACGGGAAATCTCCAAGTCTTCAACCATAGAGGCAGTAACATCTCAGCAGAACAAGCAGGGAACACATCACGACAATCCGTAAACAGAAACTGACAAGGCCGTTACAGCAATATACAAGCCGGGAGCTGTATACAACAAGCCAGCCTCATTTTACTGACCCACAGCATGTCAACTATGAAATCTCTGTCTATTTAAGGTGAATCAATTTGCGCAATGCATCATTTGGAATCTGGCATCTGATGGATTACAACTGACCCCTTTAAGATAAGATTTTGTTTTTCACAAATTAACTAGAATTTAGTGTTGAAATACAAGTTGAGCTGACTTGTGATTAGGATTTTGGTTTTTTTACAAAACGCTGCTTTTACAAAGACCTTTTATGGGTCCTAAGAATGGCAGAAGAGTGAGGAAGATAGAAATCCAAACAGACAGCCCCCCAGAATTTGAGCTGGGGGACACGGCGGCAGATATACAGCGGAGGAGGGAGGAGAGGGAGACAAGAGAAAGGTAGGAAGAGGCACAGAAACAGAGGGATGAAGATGGAATGGAGGAAACTACACACTTGACAGAGGAAGGCAGAGCTTCAGCTAACACAGATAGTATGGAGATCAGCAGGCGATCAGACACCACAAAACAGGCTTCAGTTACAAGCCCCAGTGCAGTTTCCACACATTCTTCAATTCACCAACATGTCATGGACCAGTTTACACAGATGGGAACTATGCTGTCATCATTCCTCGGGCCAAAGCAGGAGACAAGAGCAGCCTTCTGCAGTTACCTGGCTCCAGAGGTGGAGGCCTTAGAAGAAAAAGACTGTTAAATATTCAGAAACGAGACTGTGAAACTTCTAAGCAGCATCCAAAGCAGGACAGAGGAAAGGAGCCATAAGCTCCAGCCACCACAGCAACAGATACTTTCTAGAAGCTCAAAAACAACTTCAACATTTGTATCACAGACATTTCAACAGCCACAGCAACCAGCACTAGCTGCAACGGAATGCATCTTAACCATTCCAGAGACTCAGATGCCACATAGCCAGGCCATCCAAACCGCTCAGCAGAACCAAGTGTCAACCTAAGGACAGCAGCAACCCAGAGGGCAGCCGACGTTTTCCCTAGTAGTTGATGACCAACTGGCTGGATCTTCAAGACCACTTACCTTCACTCTGACCCCGAGAAAGCAGTTCAACTGACCATCAGTTGCCTCTGCCACAGGCAATGAAAGTCAACACAAGATATCAGGATAGGCTTCTTTGGGAATCTGCCGTCAGTGAAACTTTGGCCGCCCCAAAATTAAAAATAGGCAAAAAATGAAAATACTTTGGGGGAAATATTTTGTCCTTTTGGCCTGACCTTTTGACTTTTGAACCCTGGAAACGTTTGAGGTTCCCCACAGATTTTGCTAAAATGGAAATTTTGAAATATCTTAAAATTTTGCAAGAAAAAAGTTTAGATCATTTTTTTTTACTTTAAAGGTTTATAACTTTCGACTATTAATGGGGGACATTTTTACATAAATTGGGTTGAGGTTTTTCAACAGGGGACTTGTGATTTGGTTTGAAATAGTTTTGAAATAGAGTGAATTTTGTTTGGAAATTTGTTAGAAATTTGAGCAATACCAGCTTAAATAAAAGTTCTTGGAATAATTGGGTAGTCCTGAAAAGAGATGATAGATGCCAGCTTCATCTGCCCCAGGGGTGTTGGTTGACACATCTCAGATCCTGTCCTTCTGCCCAGCCAATGCCCCCACATGACTGAAGTAGTTTTCAGTAGGTCTCGCTGATGTTTGGCCTCCCTTGAAGGATTGCTGTAGTTGTCATCTGGTACATACACCACCTGTTTGTTTCGCAGGGCCACCACATCGTTTTCTGGGGTGGATATCCTGTCTGCTCCACCCTGGCATGTTGTGCAACACCACACATGTAAAAACAATGTCTCTGCCAACCTTTAGCCTTAGCTCCAGGTGCCCAGTAGTACCCTGAATCTGCTCAGAAATATCCCAAACACATTTTCCACCACCCCCAAGCCTCTAGAGATCCTGTAGTTTGCTATTCTTTCTTCCCTTATGAGTTGTCTTCTGCTGTAGGGTTTCACCAACCAAGGCATCAAGGCAAAAGTGTAGTCACTCAGGAAAAAATAGTGCAAATCTGGCCCTCCCTCCCTCAGTGGTTTAGGAGGCAGAATCACCAAGATGCCATCCTTGATCTCCCTAAAATCGCCTCCGTTGAAAATCTGTGCATCTGATGATCCACTCGACCCACAATCTATCTACAGAAATCTGCATTAATCAGGGCTAGCAGCACTAGGAAAAAGAGACTCCTGTAATTGCAATAGTCAAAGCCTGATTTCTTTGCTTCTTCTTGATAATATACTTCCCCGTCTAGTGCCCCAAGAGCATGGGGGACATCTGGTTCTGAACTTCTCCTCCACCTTTTCCAGTCTTCAGGGTCAGTAGGGCAGGTCAAAATTCTTCCTGGAATTCATCGAGGATGGCTCGGCAGACCTGGGAGATGAATTTACAGATCCTGGTTTGGCCAACCAGCCAGTGATATTTTAAGGAGGTGTAGGTTTCTCCTGTTGCCAGGTATCTCAGCATTATTGCCGGTTTCAATCCAACTTCTAAGGACTTTCTGAAATTGGTGACCGACTTCTTGATCCAGTGGTGTATGGGTTCTTCCATAGGGTCAAGAAAGGCAGGTGGCAACCCGACGGAATTATGGTATCCTGGGATATCAGTGTGCATTAAGTCGGCCAGGAGGTTGTTGTAGCATCCTTTGTATTGTCCTTGACGAATCCAGAGATTGACCCAGGGGTTTGGTGGTTTTCTTCTCCTGGGGGCTGGCTGGGCTGTGCTGCTGGTTGTAGGGCTAGTCCTGGGTTTGGATGTGTCCTTTTCGGTCTGCAAGTCATAATGAAAAACAAAATATTAAACTCAACCACAACAAAAGTACCCTGAGCTTCTGTAGAAAGTCTCTCTGATGTGTAGCTAGCATCTTGCAGTGACAAATGATGATTTATGACAGTCAGAGGGGGTTTACATAGTTTTGGTTTGATCCTGACTCTCAATCCAAACTCCAGGAATTAATCAGTCCAGTCGGGGTGAGTTGGTTAAATGCTCCAGTCCTGTATGTTTGTCACTACGTCTTCTACGGGCTTGCTATGGCTTGTCTATTAGGGGTTTATGGCTTGTCCTGGTAGAGTCCCATCTAGTTGGGGAGAAAATTATCCCAATCCCAAGTCAGGTTGGGATCTTGATCCAGACAAGCCAGGATGTAATATGTCCTGTTGGGGAGATGAAAATGAGCCAACATTTTTGCATGCTTTTTTCTGGATTTACATCCCTGTATCCCTACCCTAGACTCATAGAGTCGGTTATAGGGTTTATTTTATTTGGGTTTAAAATCGCTTTCAACACATTGTATAGGTTATATTGCCATGCGTAGTTTTTAGGGCAGCAGAAACTAGTTGGTCAAGATTATGCACTGTAAACTGTTGGGCATCAGTAAGTAACTACCAACTTTCTCCCCCTACCTCCCCCTCTCCACAGTGGTGTGTAAGATCTTACTGATTACTTTAGATGTAACTGTAACTCCTACTGAATAATATATATAAATATAGTACCATTAGAATTTATGAGGTCACAAGATAAAGTCAGGCGAGAAGGCAGTTTGCTTGCGGTAATGTCGACTCCTGTTTTTGGATATGGGGTCATCTCTACAGTTAAAACAATCAAACCCTACAAAAATATCGCATTTTTCAGAAAACATAATTTAAGGCCACCTTAATATCATCTCAAAGTAATCCTAAAGTTGTTATCTAACTTTCATGTAAAACTTTTACAGTACCCTAAACTTGTCTTGTGTAAACATTCTTGCAAAGATTTTTTTAAATTCTCATGTTAGGAGTAATCTTAGGTAGCTTTGTAGTTTTGTTAATGTCATCTTACATGTGCACATAATAAGTAGATAAAAATGTTTTAGCCCAAGTGTGTCTTTCTTTGTGTAATGACCTTTGACCTTGTGTATGACCTTGGGGGAGAGACAATGACTCTAAAATCATAGACTTTAAGTAGGTCTATACTTTTTTCTTTAGCATTTTTCACTTCGTCGAATTAATTAATAAATAAAAAGATAAATATGTAACTCTAAGTTGTATGAGTATATCTGAAACAACAACAAAACAGTAACACAGAGAAAATAGTTTACCAAGGTACAAAAACCACAATGATGGAATTATTATTGTAAACAATTGATATTTAAAATATACACTGACAAAGAATAAGCTAATACCAAATTATACAAAATTATATGAACAACAACCCACAAATTGAAAGGGAAATTTACAAGTTAAATTGCTCATCTATCTACCAATTGTGATAATGAAATATACAAGGTAAAAGACAAATACCTCTGGGTTAGTATACGTATGAAACAAGCAATACAGCTTGAATATTTTAATTTATGCAAGACTTCATAGCAAAATATTAATACATAATTAAAATGATTACCCCCTCTTAATAAGCAAACATAAATATGTGAGAGTTTCTGTAAAAGCATATTTTGGTTTTAAGCAATATCCGGTGAATCACAAACTGAATTTAGCACCTGATAAGCTCTTGCAATTTAACAGCAATTATGCACCATACGATTATAAAAGACAAGACTGCAGGGAAACATTTGAAATTCCATTTGGTTTTCTCTTCTAGGCCTGCACTAAAGGCGCAGGTGCAATATTTTACCCACAAGGGGAACTCAGTGTGCTAGTTAACAAAAATCATTATCGTAAGGAGAGTCTAGGGGCAGTCAAGGTCAGTGATCCAGAGTTATGGGTGTGACCAAAAGGGAAGGAGAAAAAGGTGGGAAACTGGAGTTGAAAAGGTAGGTTTTGAGGTATTTCTGCATGATGCGATAGAGGGGCTATTTCTTATTTGGAAGGGGAAAGAGTTCCAAAGAACTGGGGCATAGAATTAGAAAAGAATTTGATTGATTTATGCACTCTACCATCAAAAGTGGGGGTCTGAAGGAACTTAAGTTTGGTTGTGCTTCACCTTATATTTATGGAAGAGGTGTAGGGATGAATTATTTCTCTTAGGTGAACTGGTTGACCTTGGTTAATAATTTTGTATGTAATAAGGCCTATTTTAAATTGTACCCTGTACCTGACTGGGAGACGATGGAGTTTTTTTAGTTGAGGGGTAATGTGTGAGAATTTACAGGAAGGGGTGACCACCCTGCAGTGTAAGTTTTGGGCCCACTGCAATCTCCTTAACTCAAAATCAGTGAGTGATGCGAACAGAGAATTGCAATAGTCCAATCTGCTGCTCACCAAAGCATTTGCTGAAGGAACTGATGTTTTAAGGTCTACAAGTTGTGTTGTTCTCAACCAGAGTTGTGTAATCTCAATCAAAGGTATAAATATACGGTAGATTTGATTTTATTTATTGTATTTATGCCGATAAATTTTAGTTTTTTTTACATTTATGTAATAATAATGTACCCTCACTGGATTGTTCTAATTGACTTGAATCTTGTTCATTTTCACTCGAGGGGTATATTTCTAGTCAAATTCTGACTAAAAATGACATTTTGTGATACAAGTGTTTATGTACTGAAAGGATACTTTTCTTAGCATAATAGCATCTATGCACATTTAAGAACAGGAAGTAACACATGTATACATTCGTACAAGTTACACACCATGTGATTGACAACTAATAACATATAACTAGCTATCACTTTTTCAGGTTAGGCTTAACTGTTTATAGTAACACATTGTTAAGTACATAAAACTCGTACAGAGATATTTATCACAATGTCTTTATCACAAAACTCATCTGACCTTTTACAATTTGGTTAAATATAAAAATCAATTTTAAAAAACCCTCTTCGAAACATACCACAGACAAATCAATAACTTTATTTGCTACACAAACTTCAATGACATATAAGGATTATACTCAAAATCTTCTTCAAGCACCTGGCCATTTCTGGCTTTGTTAGAATAACTTTCATTGGCTCTTATCATATCAGCTACGCCATCTTGACCAACAACTTCAGCGTGTTTTCTACCTATAGTACCATTCTGTAGAGGTGGTAGTTTCCGCTTTGGGGTTCTCTTTGGCATCATTTTCAGGCAGCCTAGGACACTCAGGTCTATGATGAATTCAATAAACTCAAACACAGTCATGATTGACCAGCCTAGCCACAGACCCAATACACCACCAATATCAGAGGCAAACTGCCCCGCCTGTAACAAAAATGTAAAGACAAAGATCATATTGAGTGTTTTATACTCTTAAAATCTGATTAAGACCTTGTTTATGTGAAGATCTATTGTACTTTTTGTTGTTGTTGTTTTGTTGTTGTTTATACTCTTAAAATCTGATTAAGACCTTGTTTATGTGAAGATTTATTGTACTTTTTGTTGTTGTTGTTTTGTTGTTTTTGTTTTTGTTTTTTTTGGGGGGGGGTTGTTTGTTTGTTTTTTTGTTGTTGTTGTTGTTGTTGTGGGTTTTTTTTTTTTGGGGGGGGGGCTGGGGTCATAACACTTAATATCGTTACTGGTAATTAATTATTATAGAGCTTGGTTATATCCAAAGATGTGACCAAGGTGAGGAAAGTGTAAGTTCAAGCAATGATAATATTACACCAATAAACCACGACCGATTCCTATCACAGTTTATAAAGCTGGGCCTTGTGTACACAAAACAGGTTTCATCAATTTAATAGCCTAACAGGGTCTCTGTTGAAAAAATGTGAATCACCAATGCTAAAAAACAAATAAAAAATTAAACAAATAGTGAACAGGAGTTTCTAACAGGAAGCAAAGCTGGTCTTTGATCAATTATGCTGATTGGAAAAAGCTAAATGTGGCCTAGTGGGTAACACATTAGCCTAGGAAAACAGAGAACCTAGGTTTGATCCAAGGTACTGGCAGATACTCAGTGGCTTGGATAGCTACTTAAAAAGGACTTCTGTCACTAGATCCAAGCCCCAGTGTAGGCAAAAAAAAATAAAAATAGATGTAAAGTGTTTCTGTTACGTATATACATCTTCTATTCCATTATCAGGGGCCCAAAGAGTACACAAATAAATAGTGCATCTGATAAACCAAACTGTTTGTTAATCAACATTCAACACTATTTAGCTGAACCATTTAAATGGTGGCAGGGTGGCATGTATGTATGCATTTAATCAGTTGATATCTACCTTTCTGGTCTTTGGTTCAAATCCTCTGTGTGGACCCTCTGAAAGATTATCATAGCTGTCACAAGGGACGTAAAACCAAAACTGTGACTTTGATATTAAACAGGCATATTTCTAATTTATGCTACATGACCCACACAGGGGTTGATATAGCACAAATATGACCACCTAAATGTCCCTTGGCAATTTTTAATTAAAACTGGCAATAACTTTGTTTAATGAAAGATTTTTAGGCTTTCATGTCGGATAGTTCAAACTGATTTTATGACAGTAAATGGGAAATATTGACGATCTGTCCCAATGTAACCTTAGCTACTAAAAAGGGCCTTAAAGTAAGATTTAACCTTTGTTTAGCATAATTATGCTACTCACTGTGTAAGAGGGCCTCTCATCTATATTCTCATAGTTGAATTCTTCATAATATATCTCCACCATCATCAAGTTCCTCCTGTATTTACTTTCTATGGACTCATCGGTAGTGGAAATGACTTTTTCTCCAAATTCATCTAAAACTTTGGGCTGTAAAAGTAATAACAAGAGCATTCTGAGAGCACATACCATCACGGCCCAACACATTCTATATGGCTGATGCATACTATGATAAAAAATACTTTTTTAAAAGTTCCTGTATTCGCACTGTGATCAGGATCTCCAGAAAAATCTAATCGTCTGTTCTTTGTGCCATTGTTAACATTTCCTGAAAATTTCATCAAAGTCCACCTCAACTTTGGGAATTATTTTACAAACACACAGAAAGAGAAACACAAAAAAAAATAAAGAGAAATGGAAGCCCGTCAATAATACAGCCTCCTGGGACGGGGTAATTCTAATTCGACTTTTATAGTGCTTAATCTTCACCAAGTAGTGGACTCTAAGGCGCAACATGACAATAGCAATATGCAAATTCAAAGTCCAGGGACAGAAATAGATCAGCACCACAGAGAAGCCATAAGAGAAATGAGCTAAGGAGGATATGCCTTTGCATAGAGATAGGTTTTGAGCTTCTTTCTAAAAGAGGAAATAGTGGGTGATGCACGAATGTCTTCAGGAAGTGAATTCCAAACAGTGGGAGCATCAAAGGCAAAACTGAAGCCAAACTGCTTAATGGACTTGTGAATTGTAGGTTCAAATTTTGGTACATTGAGGAAATTGGCAACACTCTGACTATGTCTAGTATTGTAAGTAGTGCGGTATGTAGATAGATATGGAACAAAATATTAGGGAAACCAATATGAATAAATTTGTACACCAGGATAGCCAGTTTGAACTCTGAGCAAAACAGAATAGGGAGCCAATTTAGTTTCCTGAGTAATCCAGAGTAATCCAAGTGTATTTACTCGAATTTGTAGCAATTCTAGCTGCACTATTTTGGATAGACTGTAATCTATGAAGCATGAACTTGGAGAGACTCCTGAAAAGTGAGTTACAGTAGTCCAACTGACTACTAACAAAAGCATTGGCAATCGAAACAGCTGCATCCTGAGTCAAGTACTGCCTAATTTTTCTAAAATGCCTCAGTTGAATAAAGAGCCTTTACAAACATTCTGGATGTCGGTGGGATGAAGGGGTTGCCCAAGATGTTGATTGGGAAACACGCATTTAACCTTTGTCTCTGTTTCTTGGAGCCAAAAAGCATGAACTCAGTGAAGACATCTTGAAGGCATCTGTTCAACTTATCAAAAGCAGCTGAGACATTCATGTGTGACAGATGGACATAAAGTTGTGTATCGTCAGCATAGAAATGGAAGTTTACACCTTTGTGTTTACCAATCAGTGTACTAAGGGGAGATGTGTACAGAGTGAATAGCAGAGGACCCAAAACAGAACACTGAGGCATGCCGATCAACAGTTTTTGCAAATCTGACAAAGTAGAACCAGTTTTAACAGACTGAAAGCATTCTGTCAAATAAGAAGAGAACCATTTGAGAGTGGAGCCACCAACACCGAACCAATCCAGAAGACAGCTGAGGAGAGTGAAGTGATCAATAGTATCAAAGGCAGCCGAGAGATCCAGAAGTACCAAGGCAGTAGCTTCACCCAGAGATAGTGACAAATTAATATCATTTTTGATGGAAAGCAGAGCCGTCTCCGTTGAGTGACATGACTTTTATGCTGACTGATATGGGTTATCCAAGCCATGTCGATGAATATGATCAACCAGCTGTTTAGCAACCACATGTTCCACCAATTTAGAAATGAAGCCAAGTCCAGATAATGGGCATAGTTTTTCAAATCCTCAACAGGAAGAGAGGCCTTCTTAATAAGTGGAGTGACAACAGCCTTTTTGAAACCATCTGGAACTAGTCCCTCACGGAGTGAACAATTTACCAATTTGGTTATAGATGGTAGAAGGATGTCAATGCATTCCTTAATAAGGATTGTGGCCAATGGGTACAATAGACATGATTTGGTGGGTGATTTGCTGATTATTTTACTGATTTCATCTTGAGTGACTTGAGTAAAGACTGTTAATTTAGGAGGGTCAAAGGGGAATGTACCGTGTTACTGGACTCAGATGAGAAGAAACTCTCACGAATTTTTATGATTTTATTTGAGAAGAATGTAGCAAAACGATCAGCCAATGACTTTGAGGATTCATAAGTGGGCAGAGTAGTGCCATGGGATCTATGTAGGACTTTGTGTAACTCTCGCCATAGTTTCTTAGAATCATGGCTGTTGTCGGAGATACGTTTCCTGTAATAGACAGTCTTGTCCCTGTTCACGAGACGATTACACCAGACGATTTGACCTCGAAGATGACTCTTGTTGTATTGACTTTTATCTTTACGCCAAGCACATTCAAATTGATGTCTGAGTGACTTGGCAAGGTGATAGGTGTCTGACAACCAGTCAGTATCCTGTTTCGTCTTCAAACTGGACACAAGAGGAGCATGCCTGTCAAGGATGCAACTCAAGTCGTGTACGTACTGATCATAGAGCTGTGAGACAGAATTTGCTGGACATTTCACAAAAGGCATTTCTTTAAGGTCAGACCAAACACCGGACATATTGATACGATGGTACCTCCTATAGGAAATTCTTGTTTGACAGTTAGCAAGAGAAGAAGGAAAGTCAATAGCACATTTAATGACTGCATGATCTGATATGAATTCACAGATGTCAACATGTACACACACATCTTGATCACTGGGGGAAAGAATGAGATCAAGGATATGACCAGTGAAGTGAGTGGTATTGTTAACTGACTGTCTTAGATTACATGATTCTAAAAGGGCTTCCAATTTGTAACTATCAGTACAAGGTACATCAACGTGTATATTGAAATCACCGTAGATTAACTAATTGCAATCAACAGAAGACAGAAAACAAAGGACATAAATTCATCTAAAAAAATGGAAGAACATGGCCCAGGAGGGCAATAGATAGATGCTAGGAGCAAAGTTCAGCACGAAACTGAGACTGATATGACAATATTTTCAAAGGAACTATAATTTGGGGTATCCACCTTGCAATATTTGTATGAATCACTAATGAAGAAACCAACACCACCACCAATACCTGATGAACGTGGCCTATGTATCAATGAGAACCCATCCAGGGTCAGGGAACGAAAGAAACTATCAGAATCAGTAGTAGGAATATGTGTCTCTGGAAACAGAGAAAATCAAAGGCATCTGATGCTATTATGTCAGTGAGGAGAGGGCCATTATTCCAGATTGACCTTGTATTTACTGAACCAAGCATAACCGGTCCAGGATTCATGGCAACATCACCACACCTAAGAACTAATAGCATAAGTCCACTCTGTTTTATGGTAGGGGGAAAACATGGCAGGAGGATCTGTAAGAGTGATTTTTAGCAATCCTCAACATGAAAGGAATGAGGAATCCACTTCCAGTAAAATTTTGTGAGACACTCCTGAGATGAGTGGCAGCCATCAATATGGTGCAGAAGAGTAAAATGCACATGGCAAACATCTTGGTTGGGTCGGTTAAATGAAAATGTCCTAGGATCAAAATCACTTGTGAGTGGCCTAACCTTTATGGCCTTAAGGACTAACCCTTGAAACTTCATCCCGTGGGTGACTCACGGGCTCCCTAACAACCCACACTAACTCCAACCTTTTGAAACTCAAAACCAACCACAAACCAAAAGAGGATTTTAATACTGAACACAAGAGAAACTGACAAAAGAAGCACCAAGGCAATAAAAAAACATCTGTGAGAGTGATGAACCAAATTAAAATTACACACAATTAGCAAGAATAGACAATGGGCATGACCAGATTGAAAACAGTTACTGGTAATTCCCGGCTAGGTGGGCGATAATACCCAAAGTATTGTAAAGTCACAATAAGAGTTATAAGAGAACAGAATCAAATTAACATCAAGTAAATAATAAAATAAAACTAAAATACTGCAGCAAAAAACCAAAAAATGTACTGTATATTCGCCGTGAGATGTTATTTTTACAACAGTTTTTGAAAGGTGACACGTTCTCCGTGGTACATACTAAATAAAGGTAATAATCATTAGATGTTATTGTACCCCAAGTATGTATGACAGTAAAGCAATATATTGATAATATGCACTTGAATAACTGTTATAACTCAGCATGGATAGCAAGAATCCTTAGTTTAAAATATTTACTACAATTATTGATTGGACTGTATTCTGTGTAGACCGTAAGTTGGTCGATTAACTAAGACAAAAAAAGTATCAATAAAATGAATACAAATTTAGTTAAAAGATTTGTTTTGTAGTAGTATATCCTGTTCCTCTCGACTTTAGGCGGATAAGCAATTCATTGATTTTGAGTAATGTGTCAAATATTGCACTGAAAGAAAAAGTATATTTGGATGTGTCTCATACATAGAGTATTCTGCTGTCCATATAGTGCAATCAAATAGAAATATAAGATGGTTTTAAAGTAAAAAAAATCATTGAGATCATTCCACTCTCAGTGGCAGTCATAACTCTAGTGGTGGTTAAAGTTTAAAGTAATAACACATGTGGTATGTTAACAATATAATTATATTACTTGATGATTTACCATGAGATCAGGGCATAGATTTATTACTTTACTAAGTCAGACAACTTCCATAATTACCTCATGTATGTCCGATGGCCATAGCACAGAGGAAATCTCTGGTTGGAAAGTCACTTCTCTGAAAGTAAATGATAGGTTTACTGCTAATTATTATATAATAAAACTTACAGGCTTTTGGTATAACTGTAGATTTGTACAGGTATAAGTAGAATTGAAAATTAACAATCACGTATTTTGGCAATCAGTGTCAATAAAAATATAATGTGAAATAAAATCATTTAACTGACAATACCCTGTTTGTTAGTAGTCCCTGTATTAAACAGCCCATGTGTAAATGTTTCTGTAAACTGTAATAATATCTTATCTGTGGTTTAGTATATTGGTGGAAATCATTTTCACACAGAACAAATTTCATGCCACGTATCAATTTCTTAACATTGTTTAAAATATTGACATCACACCGGTAGTCATTGTTTTCTTTTAGCATCATGTAGACACAGAGTCGTCCCATATTACCTATTCAAATTCTTCACAGATGAAGACCAAAGTAATAATACTTTGTACAGTAAAACCAATCAACTAATGCATCATTGATAACCTACAAGGCCATCATTGTAAATCTAATGTATATTTATACTGACTGCAATATTTTATTTGCCACAAGAAGCAGGGTACTATTTGACATATTCTAGTTGTTTAAGTACAGTCCAAACTCCCCAGTGACTAACATTCCCCTGACTCAGAAAGACCCAGAGATGACTATTTATCGGAGGCACTTGGGTCTCCCAAATTTGGGTTAGTACCCAATGGCAGAGGATCACAAAATTAAGTGTCTTTTCTTCCAAGTCACTCTGTATCTGCCTATATCTGGCATCAAACCCGGGTTCTCAGTGTAGCTAGGTGAATATCTTATTCACATCTGCATACCTTTAATCATTACCTCCGTTGGGGACATAAGTTATACCATCACCAAAAGAGCATGTGTATTTTGATTAAGATTCACACTTTATTTGATAAGCATATGCCAAATCTCAGCCTTAGCATGTCATACATATGTCATGGTAGAAACTCTAATCTGGTAGAATTTGAAATTCTACTGGTACATAGACCAACAGGAGTTTTACCCGTAGAAACTTAGCTTAGTATAACGTCCATTTGGCGTCTCTACTGATAGAATTTCAAATTGAAGCTAATCTTGGGTCAAAGCCCAATTGAATTTTCTGCCAAGTAAAACTCGATAGAAACTTTGATCTGAATTTTGCTATGCTCTTGTTATACAACCTGGGCCTTTTTCAATTCCAGTTGCAGCAGATAGAAATAACATAGACAAGACTTAAAAATCAAGTGGTGAATAACAATTTTATTAGGAAGAATTCGTGACACAGGATGATTATCAGAATAACTCAGATCTCTGACCCTCATTTTATAGGCGGCAAACCATGCAGTTCCCTTCATCACACTTATTGCTATTGCTATATTGGGTTTATTCTGGCTGATTAAATAGAACCTATGATCTAGAGTTGTGTCCCATTTGTCTTTTCAAACACACTTTTTCAAATTCCAACTATCTAGTTCACCTAACCACTAAATTTGAGTACTTAATCTCTTGACAGAAGCAAAGGTCAAGTTCTTGACAGTTTACCATTGAAACAGTTGTGTGTGCCTTTTGATGTGAAGCTCTTTGGAAACATCTGTGGAACGTTGTCTATTTTTCACTAGCCGTTTGAAACCTACTCCAGACAAATTTACAAATATCTGGACACATATATTTTTTCCATAATGATAAATAATTGAAAATAGAGTCACATGCTATTTACTAAATTAATATTTACACTTTAAATACTAATACAATATATTTCAACACTCAATATCACTTTGACTATTCAATATTACTAAAATTTTGAATTAAAAATTAATAATATTTTTTATCAGACTGGCACAGAATTTCTAGTTCAACTAAATTTGAATTTCTACGAGGATTGTGAAAAGTTAAATCTGCTAGAATTTCAAATTCTACTGGTACAAAGTCCAGTTGGGGTTTCTACCACGCTAAATTTGGTAGAAAGACTTTCTCCTGATAGAATTTCCAATTCTAGCAGATTGGAGATTCTATCATGACATATATATATGTGTGTATGCCCCACTTACTTGCAAAGTAAGACACATTCAGTACACTTCAAGTCTCCACTATTAAAGTAGGTAGTGGTGTTGTACTTGCAGTCATCTGCATAAAATACAGAAATTCATTAAATACGCTGATAAAGAACCAATTACCGTGAAAAATGCAAATGTACTTAATTTTATATTTTGTTTATTAAAACACACTTTAAAACTGTTTTGTAAATGTACCATCTGACAATTTCAATTATATTGAAGTCTAGGTTTAAAGGTGCTTCAACCAATCAGCTATGCAGTCAACCAAGTGCTTTATTATCATGTTTTAGTATACTTTAAGCAACTCCATTAACATCAGTGGAAACCATCCTGATGGTGAACACTCTCCAAACCAATGTGTTCAGCTTTAAATAGCATATACCAAGTACAAACATTAATACCCTTGTTCCACTGTCATGGGTCTGCCTACAAACAATCCCTATAATATAGTTTCAAGTATAATCTTAAGGGAATCTTTTATCCTGTTGCATCAGTCATATGGGGAGGAATGTAATGATAGCTTTTGCATATACTTTTGTGTTACACTTTCGAGAGTGAACATACTTATTCCTGAGGACACAGGACTCATCATTTCAGTGATTTATCTTTATGCTACTATGCCTTATCTTTATATGATTTTCAGACTAATTCTTTACTCTCTTCTGCAAGTGATCTTGTCTCAACAGAAAATTAGTCATATAAGTCACCTGCTTACGGCACAAGAGTTAACAGGGCTTAATTGATACGAGTTGTCTTGATAAGTTATAGCAGCCAGGAGGTTTGGAACAGATCACATTATTTATCAGCTGTCCTGCCTTTTTGCCACGGGAACTGTCATAGCATCATCACTTCCAACGTTTTGATCAGTTTGTCATTATGTTTAATCTTGAAAGTGGACAGCAGAAAAGAGACTGTTGTTTTTTTTTAAGTTAACAAACATTACAGATAACTAAGGAGCAAAACACTTTCATATTAAAGTAGAGATGTGTATTAGAATTATTAATATAACCACCTGTTTGTGCAGTTTCTCAGCTGGTAATTTATACTTTAAAATGTCCAGATCTACCCTATGGATATAGAGCCTATTTTTATTATTTTCTGAACTTACTTCATACATTTTTTTATCATATTTAATCAAGTCCCTATTATTTCCTCGTGTGCAAGTTTTTAATATAAATAAACAGCATTGCCCAGCACTGAAGGGCTTCTAAGTCACTGTTAAATAAGATAATAATTAACATGGTTATAGCGTGATTGTACTTTTTAATTATAGATGTTTTACATTTTATCTTTTGATGTTACCAGCATTTGGCATAATATGTCATTGAATAGAAAACTTAAACAAATCATAACAGCTACACTAATGACAAATTTATCTACTACACAAAATGATACGCACACCAACAGAGAAAGAATAAATATGTTCTATTTATTAAGCAAAGTTTGTACAGACAGAAATTTTTTCAAAACTTTCTAAAGGAAATAAAATAGTACCAAGGTACACTATGCTAAGGCAAACTGAGTGCATTGTCAGCTCGAAAAAACACACCTTCAGTGACATTAGTAGAGCTGCAGCTGTGGTAGGCGGCATCTCCACCAAATGCTGTGCCTTTCAGTGGATACTGGGCATCCCCACAGCCACAACGCTCAATCAGGTACCTCTGGTAACAGGTCTTGTAACAAGCCTTTAATATCACAGCATGATAAATCATAAATATGTGCCTATAATTAGAGTGGGGTCAGTCGCATTTTCAACTCTAAAGATGCAAGACCAAATATTAGTACTGACCCATAACTTGGTCAAATTTGCACTTGTTTGCCAGTGTAATTTCGATTTATCAGTATGCACTATGTTCAGTCAAATGTAGAGACAATTTAACCAACCTGGTCGCAGGGGGTTAATTTGAATTTTAACCATAGATGTATAACTTTGCATTGAAGTAACTGAAGTGTTACATATAACATGTAGTACTGAGTTAGTACATATTTTTATCAAATGGAAGTTATATGAAAAAAGATGTTGACAAGGGTATGTTACCCATATCATTCATTTAACTTATGTCCCACTAGTCTGCCTGTTTAGCATTTCTTGTTACTATTTTGAATTGGCAAATAGCAGAAGCCACCAGTGGCCAGATCAAATTTGGCAAGTGTCTCGCACTTCTATGGACATCTGTGGACTTGGCTTATAATCCAGTTAAAGATAATTTGTGTCTGTTGGTACATGAATAGGGTCCTAGCTGTTAATATAGAGGATTGATTGCTTTGGGTTTCACTTTCATCATATTCTATAGGTCATATTCCAAGAGGTAGTTGAGAGAATAGTGGAAAGGAGTGCATACTGTTAAACAAGGTACTTAAACTGAAAAACCATAGGGCATCAGCAAGCACCTACCAATTTGCTCACTTCAGGTCAGAGCTAGTATAGGAACCCACCATCTAAGTGGTGAGAGTCTAGTCTGTGACCCACTATGCCATTATCCATCATTAAATAGACTATGCATCAGCACTTAAACTTACACATTAGACAAATAAGTGATTTTGAGAAAATTTAACATAGCACATTAACATGATTAGATATATCTTTCCATTCCATAGAAACTCAAATTACATCGATGATATAAAGAAAATGATGTTATTTCTGTACATTTAAATCAAAATGAGAAATATTGTTTGTCTCTCCCAAAAGAAGACCCTAGGTATTCTAATGTGTGCAAAATCCCAATATTACATTGGCAGATAACTTACATTAGACGAATATCTGACTGCATAAAACTCCTCAAACACATTTCTTGTGATGTTTTTCTCATATGTGTCTGTGTCTGTTGTGGTACAATTGCCATACTGGTTGCCCTGTCTCTGGATTGATAACTAGTCAAAACAAGATCAAATGTAAGTAAATTCCACAATTCCTTATACAGGTTAGCTATATTAGATCTAGAAATATTTTATATTTAGAAAGCCAACTGCTGTTGATGATTGGATGTAAATTTTTTGATAACCACAGAAATAGTATTTTATGTTAATATTTGGAATATGGTTTTTATAATAAGAAGTAAGAATAATATATATGATGTAAAATGGTGTAAGAGGTCATTGCATACTATATGTATCCATCACCAAAATTTGAACATTGGCCTCTAATAGAGAAGCCAATTGCACTGCGAAGCTGCCCCAAAGCTAATTAGCTTATTTATTTATCTATTTTATAGCTGTTTAATGAGCTAAAGTCTTTGTGCTATAGTTTCTAATAGAAAACAAAAACTATCACAACTAACTCATGGCCAAAGAATGTGATGAAATGCAGAAATATACATTCACTTCTACTTGACGCACTGTGTATTTATAAACTCTACATTAAGATTGAAATATATTTGTATATCAGAAAGTGGTTTAATCTTACACCCTTCCTCTACAAATTCAGCCTTCTTTTCAGTTAAAAAATTAACAACAATTTAGATTAAAACAATTTGATACACCTTTACATTCCCTAGAAACAACAATTACTAGGCATGTTAATCAGAGAAAAATGTTCCCTCTACATTAAAATACTCATGTGTATAACATAGATGGTTCTGGAGTCAGGGCCCTGAAAAAGAAATATTGCATGATGTTTCAGGAAAAGTGAAAAACTTTCAGCCATCACCTATCAAGCTTTACCTGTCTTAGTCCGATAGATGTGAGGACACCTGGAAGTACCACTATGCCCTCATCTTGAGGGAAAGGCATGTGTGACTGTGGGTGAACCACGACCCGGATTCCTGCTGAGTCTGTGTAGTCTGGTAGGTAGAGATCCTGATTGATGTTCAGGATCATCTTAAGACCTAGAACAGTTTAATGTCTCAGGTGACAAAGTTAAAATATTGGGTACTTTGTTGTATAAGCATATTTGCAATATTCTTCAGACATACAGATATTTGCAGATGCTTCTAGTTTCTTATTTGAATGATAAAATAACATATATGTATTTACAAATAATCTTTGTAATATATAGGAATTTAAGGATCACCTTCAGATGTTGAAATATATACTTTGTGTCTGTGTGATGCTAAATTTGATTCTTGGTATTTATGATATTTTTTGCTGTCTATGTGATTACATACCAAGACAACATGGTCATTAAAATCAGATTTGAAGCTTATCTTTTCTATTTAATAATATTTGAACCGTTGTTGTTTTAATATTCACTTCAATTTAGTCAATATCTTGCTAATATCATATGTTTGAGTGGGTTTCTTCATAGGGATATTATACTGATGGGGAAACTAGTGCAATGTAACTAAACACAAAGTACTGGACATCAGTAAGGGACAATCTTTATTCTCAAAAAAGCCCCTGAAACACCAATGACATGTGGCTTCTGTTTGTTTTATCCACCCATACCTGACAGATAGCTGCAATGAAGCTACCCGTCTAGGTACTCATCATTTCTTAGCAAATATGTAAAGTTTAATTTATCTTTAGCTTTTCTTTCTGAAGTATGAAAAAACAATTTCTGATCATTTGGTTTAAAGGTATTAAAGTATTTGTCTACAAATGTTAAATGCTGCTCATAGTATTAAAGATTGTATTAAATGTTGTTGCAAAGTGGCTCTGTGTCACTGCCATTTCGCCTCTATCTGTTAAGATTGAAAGGTACACTTACATGTCCTCATATCAAAAAATAAGTGGAGCCAAAATGAAGGTATAATTTGCTTATAAAACCAACACATTTTCGATTTGCCTTCATTCTGTGTGCAAGTTATAGTAAGGGTTTTACATCCCACTCACCAGTCAGGTCATTTTGTTTCAAGTATTTGCTGAATTTAATTTTGCATTACAAGCTTCACCAGATGTTCATGTTACGTTTAGCTACTTTCGTGACTTTTGAATCCAAATTAACCAATGTAGGCATCCTCAGATGAAACTAATGAAGATGCCTTGCACAGTCTGGTATCCATCTTTTGACAGGTTAACCAAATTTTTAGAACATTTTGCACACTTTTTCAAATATTATTTTTCTAAAATTAGATATGTCAGGCCACTACGACAGGCGCCTAAGTTCAGAACAGAGATTTGAACTCAGACCTTGTTAACATAGAGTGTCACCACTTCACCATCTCCCACACTATTCTTAAACAATTGGAGTTGGGATACTGCAGATAAAAATCTGTTTCTTTGAGTTTCATGTTACTGACATCATACCTATAATTCATGCGATATAGCTGTGATATCAAATCTTACCATATCTCCTGCCTGTTTTCAACGACACCCTGACTTCATATTCATCCCAGCCAGAATTGAACACAAAGCAATTCCCCAGAATCGGGTTGTAATATGGATGAAAATGTCTGAAATAAAAGAAAAATACTTATGATCATACACAATGTACAAATACTTACAACCATATAAACTGGACATACACTGCAACATCTTAGGTAACTACACATATTCAGTAACTACAAAGGCCCTTGGAGAGAACAGGCCACTGCCAAACAACTCATTTGAAATCCTATTTTTCTGTTCAGAATCGCAGCGTCTGAAAGTTTGCTAGGATCTGAATTATATATATATTATAGACACCGCTCTTGACATGCCCTGTATTTTTGCCAAATAATATCATGATATATTATGTATGTATATATAACAGATAATAGATAAAAATATCCTAAAAAATTTCCTAGATCCAGGCAGTGATTTGAATCACAATTAATACTGAAAAATCTGTTCTTTCGCCATTGCCAAATTTTGCTGAAAGTTTCATCAACATCCGTCAAATAGACATCAAAAACATATGCTCCTTGTGTGAGGTAATAATTACACTTGAATGGTTCAACATACATTATGTAACATACATAAACCATTATGTATGCAGTTTCATAGCCATAATACAGTTTTCAGTATAATTACTGTTCACAAAATATCTTCACTACATTCACCCTACGTCTACCTCAGTATTATTGTTGAAAGCACAAATAAATTTTCCTCTTTATACTCCCCTTTTGATATTATTACTTAATAATTAAACATCTAAACTGCCCATTTTATCCATTGATCCCCTTTTATCGCTCACATTCCCTGCTATCAGGGACCATCACTTTTACAATATATACTCACTAACCACATAATTCCCCAAATTTTATGTCTAGTTTCTAACTTTTAACCCCTTCCCCAAGCTTTCAAAAGTGATTTTCCTGCATATCTTACTGGCAAATCCAACCAGTCATTGGTGCATACCAGCACCACAGTAACTCAAGCATTCAGTGCCTTAATGCTGTTAGTTTCTGCCCCTTCAGACCCCCCCCCCCCCCCCCACCACCACCACCTTTTGTCCACATTTCATTATCAAATCATCAATATCAATTCCACCAGCTCTACCACCTTTTCGCCTTTTCATCATACTCCTGCTTGCTGGTAACATCAACCGAAACCAAGGGCCATCCAAGTGTCCAAAGGTCACCTATGCCAATATTAGATCAATACACAACAAATATCCTGCCATTGCAAAATTCATTTCAGACAATGACACTGATCTCTTCGGAGACTTAGATTAGACCTGATACCAGGAGAGCCAATTTGTCCGAAATCACCCCAACAGGTTACACTCTTTATCAACAGCCATGAGAGGTCTGCCATGGTGGAGGACTGGGGGGTTTTGTTAAAGATGGACTGGATCCTTTCATTGTTCCTACAAAGACCTGCACCATCTTCAAAACTTTCCCCATCAAGATATCCCTAAACAAAGAATCTTTTTATTTTCTGAACATATACAGATCACCTTCCTCCAGTGCTCCAACTTTTTTTGAACAGTTTCAGTCAATTTTGGAGGATATTGATCACACCACTGAAAATCTGGTTATTATCAGCGACTTCAATTTTCACCTGGAAACAACATATTCAAATTCAAAAACATTTCACTCACTGATCGATTCATTTGATTTAATTCAGAAAGCTACCTTCCCGACCCATATTCATGGACATACTCTCGATCTGGTCTAACCAAATCCAACAATGACAATATTTCCAATGTCCATACCACTAATGCTTTTTCCGACCATTTTTCGCTTAGTTTTACCCGAAATTTCTTAACCCCTAGACCCCAGACTAATGCTGCTGTTACCTTCCGTAAATACCATAAAATTGATAAAGAGAAAATGAAAACAGATCTCCTTGCTTCTAAACTGATTAATAATCCGTCCAATGAACCTGATACTCTCTACAAACAATCTCATACTGTATTGTGCAGTACATCCCAGGATGGGTTAACAAAACCGAAATTGCAGCAAAAGAGACCACGCCTTTGTTTGAACCCATTTGGCGAAGAAATAAATCCACCTTCAATAGATCCCAGTACTTGTAGAAAGTCCACCAGTAACATAGAATCTGCAGGCAGGCCAAATCTCAATTCCTTAAAGCAAAAATTCAAGACAAACACCACAACCCTCAAAAATAATGGCATGTCCTGGGTGACTTGTTACACAGACTACCAGCCAAGATGCTCCCATTGATAAAGCCCCCTCAGCTTTTGGCTGACAGATTTGTGGAGTTCTTCACAGAAAAAAAAATTGAAAAAAATGCTCAACATTCAATGATCAAGTTACCAAAATCATTATCAACTCTTCACGTAAATCATATTCCCTCGACCCTTGGCCCACTTTTCTTGTTCTTGATTATCTGGATATTCTCATCACCCCCATCACTTCAATAATCAATGCCTCTCTTGAACAAGGTAAGTGGCCGAATTTTTTCAAGCAGACCCATGTTACTTCAATCCTCAGAAAATCATCCTTAGACAAAGAAGTTTTCAAAAACTATAGGCCTGTCTCTAATCTAAACTTTATTACAAAGATACTTGAAAGGGTAGTAACCATCCAGCTACAAACTCACCTTGATGAAGCCAGCCTTATGACTGCCTTCCAATCGGCTTATAGGAAATACCATTCTACTCCTGTCTCCCACTCCTCTATATTCTCTCACATTACCCCTCAACTAAAAAAGACTCCATTTCCTCACAGTCAGGTACAGGGTACAATTTAACATAGGTCTCATTACATACAAAATTCTCAACCAAGGTCAACCAGTTTTCTAAGAGAATTAATTTACCCCTACACCTCTTCCAGAAATACAAGGCGAAGCACCCCCAAACTCATGTTCTTTCATACCCCCACTTTTGACCGTAGAGTTCATAAATCAATCAAACACTTCTCTAATTCTTTCTGTCACTGTGCACCATTTCTTCAAATCTCTTTCCCCTTCCAAATAAAAAACAGCCCCTCTGTCACTTTTTTAAGAAACACCTCAAAACCTACTTCTTCAACTCTAGTGTCCCAACTTAGTCTTCTTCCCTCCTGGTCACACCCACAATTCTGGATTACTGACCCTGAACGCCCCTCTACTCTCACTATGATAATGATTTTTGTTTAACTAGCGCACTGCAGTAGATTAGATTAGATAATTGTCAAAAGTTTTAAATGACACATGTCTGACTTATAATATATCATCTTATTTTTAAACAATAAATGAAAATTTTGGCAACAATTGCTGTACCAGTATCACTGTGTTCACATTTATCTACATTTTTGTAATATAATTATTACCAGTATAATAACCATTTTAACTAAAAAATACAGGTGAAAAATATGACCTCATTTAGAATTATAATTTGGAAAGATCAAGGTTTAAAAACTCGTGTTGAACATAGCCATGACATGCAGCTGTGAGAAAAAATTTCATTGTAGTAAGAATGTTAAGGAACATTAGAAGTAGTGATACAGTAAAAGTCCCAGGTGGGACAAATTATTTATTTTAATTTAATCTTCCCATCTTGCTTGTACGTATGATGCATATTATCATATTTAAGCATTTAACTATAGAATATTGTCTGAGCATATGGTATATATTCTCTTATAAACATATATAATGTGTTATTATTTATCAGCAAAATTTATTAAAACAACCCTCTAAGATATACATTATCGCTCAGGACAAAAGAAAGACATTGGCATGTGATCCTCACAAAATAACTTAAGTTGAAAGACACCATAATCTAGAAATTTTGTATTCAGCTCCTATCAACAAGGATTCAAACCCAAATCCTATAACTGGAATTGAGTAAGACAATAAAAAACTGCACCATTTCCATTCAATGAAAGGTCAACTGGAAGCTAACCTCAAAATGTCATTCGGCTATAGCATGTAAAGGCCTGATATGTCTGCTCACATGAGTTTCCCAGATATACAATGTGCCCATGTGTCCATATACTTATGCAGTATGCTCTCATATACATACAAACTCCAACAATATTAACATGTCAAAGTCAACGTTAGGGCTTTAGGTCCCGTTCAACAGCAAGGGTCATATTGGGACAGGTGATGACTTCAGGATTTTTTAATATCAAGAATATGAGCCAGCTTAGAAAGCCAAAGTCATTAAAAATAGGTTGAAAATGGGAACGTTAAAAATTCCAAGATTTTTTTATCCGAGATATTTCTCAAAATTTAATCGCTTCTTTCTCTCCCACGTAAAAAAAAATCAGAAAGATCTGTTTATTGATTTTGGATTTATCATGAACCAAGACAAATACAGATAGATACATATAGACAGAAAAACAAACACACCCAAAAACATAACTACTGTATTGTGTCCATAAATACAGGCCAAGTATGCCATTACAATATAAACAGTCCCACTTACTGGTGGTAACAGTGGTAGCCTGAGTACTGACACTCAAGGATGGTGTCATTAGGCTGGTGACCCACTTGGAACTGGGTAAGGTTGTCTAGCTGTGATAATATTTCAGCCATCTTCTCTTCCTTCATAAAAGAGGCTCTGGAGTAGTTTCTGTCAAATTTACTGCCGGGAATGGGTTGGCCCTCTAAACTGGTGTTCACTGTGTGAGTACATCAGTAACAGACATGTTAAAAAGTATCTAAATGCCAATATTCTTATCATGTCTGATAACATTACACTTGCTCACACTTCTTTAATTTGTGTTATTTGGAGACAATAAAGGAGTGCATTTTATAACAGTCTGGATTTTACACTCTCATTAGAAGTAAACTTTCTAGAGGGAAATGCTCTCAGAGAATAATAGTGCACTTAAGAAGGACCTTGCACAATGTCTAGATAAGTATCCTTTTTTCTTCAAAATTTATAGATTTGCTAAACCAGTGGTTACTTTTAAACTAAATATGTTAATAACATACTTGAATCTGTGAGGTCATAGTTTTTTTTAATTATAATTATAACCCCGATCTTAAATGGGAACATGTTGAGGTGCTTGCTGATACCAAGTGGTTTGTTGTGTAAAAAATTTTTCGGAATGCACTGTTTTCCTCCATCTTGTCAACTACCCGTCATCATATGATCTATACAATGTGTTGAAAATGATGAACCCAAATCTATTAAAACAGCTGTTGTGATTGGTCCTGTATTATGTAATTAGGTGGTGTACAGTCCAAATGGATCAAGAAACCAGTATTTAACTTAAGTGCCCAGTATATATAACCTAAACAGTGGTGTTTAATATTTTAAAATCAAATACTGCATACACTATTTAAGCAGAGATGTTTATATTTGAAACTCTGCAGTGAATAAGGGCCATGCTCAGCAATACCCAATCTGATGTTCTATCCCTGAGTCGTTGGTTCAAGTTCAGCTCATGACAACATGTGAAAATTATTCACGGTCTGTTTCAAAAGGTCAAAGTCAGGGTTTTATAGCCAGGGTCATATTGGGACAGGTTCTCAACATTGTCACTTGTTGTAGTCGAACCCACACAGAGGTGACAGCCTTAATTAGATGCCAAACCTGCTAACCCGCTAGGCCACTGAGGAACTCTAATGGTCTGTTTTAATATGATCTACTTGTTCCATGTTAGGCTCAATTAGGCTGTTAAATTTGTCTCTAATGCAGTTTATCCAAAGTATAGAGCAACCATTTGCACTAAGTAAGTTATTTACACCTAATAGTACCTACAAGTTAATCATACTTAAACCATTATTGAATTGTGACATACATTGTAACATTTTGGGTAGTTTTTTTATTCATCTTTCTTTTGCATCTCAAGGCCCTGTAAATGATCAAACAATAAAAGAACAAAGCCACAATTTCCTGTCAAACCCAGACACTCATTTGAGTAACAATAGTCAACATGAAACAATGATCAATCAGGCATGAAAACCGAATGGCGGTGTATAAAAAATACAGAAATAAAAATAAAATAGACACTCCATGAAGGAAAAGAATACTTTGTAACAAGAATTATGGCAATATAGCAACATAAAGTATATCAGGCCATAATAAAATGTATATTAAATTTATTCCTGATTAATACTACTGATATATATGGCACTTTATGTCTGTACAATGTGATTGTGAGATGACCAAAATTATCAAATAATTGTTTGGTGTGAATAAGAGTGCCTAATCTCTTGAAAGAATGAAATTGCATTGATTGTGAAAATCTATTTCAGCTTACCACTTGTGAGTATACCACTAAACTTAATGTATACTATAGCAGTAGTAGCAGCAACAGCCTTAAAATCATAGGGATTAATGTTAAAAGGCTCCGATGTGCTGATAGTTATTTGTGGACTAGATATCACTTACCGAGCTCGCCCTTTATGAGTTTCTCGACTTCAGGCACCAGACCGAGCATTCGAACGTCAACTGGGTTTATATTGCAGATACTGACTGCTGGAAAAGTCAGCTCTCTCTGGTGTTGCATCTGAATGATTATATCCACCTGAAATGATGTGATTTCAATTTCAATCTTGTGTATTTATGTAGTTTTCTTTACTCACCCTGCAATATGTGTACATTGCAATTACCAGGTAGACTTTAAATTATGTGTATATTATGTAACAATAACGTTACAAGCAATAGTTTTTTTCTGGAGTATATAGAGACATTGAGCTATTTACACGTATAAAGTTGATTTAGCTTATTTATACACATATATTGGTAAATCCATCCACCTATAAATAAACAAAATCAATTGTATAGTATTTGTTTAACAGTGAATCATCCACAAACCCCTATTATTCATAGAAGTTATATTGATTATATGCAAATTAAATAGACAAAACTTACCAGGGGCGGATCCAGCCTTTATGTAAGGTGGGGGTTCACAGCAAGTAAGGTGGGGGTTCACATTGAGTAAGGTGGGGGTTCACATCAGACATATTATAACTAAGGGGGTCGGGGGTGGCATGCCCCCCGGGAAAAAAATAAATATTTGGTAAAAATATAGTGCATTTCCTGTAAATTTAACACCACTCTCAAGAAATAATTTTGTACTTTGGTTTGAACCCCTTTACATTATTTTAAGGGGGGTTCGAACCCCCTTACCCCCCCCCCCCCCCCCCCCCCCCCCCCCCCCCCCGCACACTGGATCCGCTAGTGCTTACCATGAAACAGTACATTTTACATTGAGAAATAAGGGGCTCTAAGTGTTCTTGGGTTCCCTAACTTTGGTTATTAAATGTGAGAAAAGACAGGCTTATTTGAAGAATAAACTGTGGGTCGAATCTATATTGCAACGTGGACTATGCAGTAAAAATATGTTGCATAACTTAATAGATCTTTAGTTCATTAGGCTGGTAAGTTTAATGCCCTTAACTTCTTATATGCCAATGCATAGGCTTCATCCTTTACTATAATATAGTTACATCTAATAAGTTTACAACAATAATATGTATCTCTTACTACGAAAACACATGATCATATTTTGTTTTCATCTGTGGAGCTGTAAAAGTTATTAACAAATTGCTTTGCCTGACAATCACAAAATTTTACCATACCTTGAACTTGAGAAAGGTGCTGATGATAAGATACAAGTTCCCCACCAGAGCACCGACCATGAGTAGAGAGATACAGGTCCACACCACCTTCTTCACTACTCCTGAAATTGGATCATTAAACTCTGGAAGTGTATTAAGTACTGCTTAAGGGTAAAGCTAAATTATGGCACTTCTTAAGTACATAAATAAAAAAGCCAATAGGTTGACTATAAGTTGGAAGGAAAAGAATGAAACACTTTTTGAACACTCCGAAAATGAAAAAAAATAACAGTTCATATTTTTCAACAATATTTGCAGCACACTTGCGTGTACAAACACGTACAATGGGATTTAAGAGAGGCTTTAGGTTTTATAAGTGTAGCTAAGTCAGGATATCTACTTAGACAGGACGTGTTCACCGCAACACAGGCTACATTTCCAGCACATGCTGGATTTTTAAGTGTTTGAAGAACCTGGCACAAGTTATCATATGCTGAACTAAACTGCACACAAGGGAGGGGTGAGGCGATCAGAATGGCTATTCAGAGCCGCCCATTTTAAACGTGCAAGATACGGGTCTCTCTTCATAGTCATAAAGACATGGTCATAAAGCAAAATTAAAATTCCAGTTTGTATGACCGTATGTCCTGGTGTGTGAACAGTCCTTACAGGGACAAAGTGAAAGGCAAAATACTTATTGATAATAGACAGAGTAAAGCTGAGTGGTATAACACTTTAGTACTCACAGAGGAAAGCTCAAGTTTTTATAACTTTTCCTCCTGTAAAATTTTTGTATAACAAGAACATTTTTTTTCAACTAATAGAATTCTTTATCTGCCATTTTCCCGTGTTACAAGACATCTTCAATCCTTACATTCTGGAATGGAACCTTAACAAAAAATGTGACCTTATAATGGATTGAAGGACACGAGAAATTAATGTAAATACTCAAAGCCAATGCAACGTATTTTATATACCAAAGACACCATTGATACAACCTTTAATTCCATCTAGGATAAAGGTCGAAATATAGTTATAGGAGTCCTTAGTTTAGGAATGTTATTTTTGTCCAGTTTTGTATGCAACCAGTCATTCAAATCAAACATGGCCATTTTAACAGGTTCTAATAAATAAGGAAAATCTTTGAAAGACACAAATTACTCTAACTATTGCAAAACATTTTCTTATTAATAAATATGTTTTTCATGATGATGATATTTCTGAGAAAAAGTCATGTAATAAAGTTACTAAAATATGAACGTTTTGAAAGCATAGAACAAATGGTCTATTAACATTACAGCAAGTAAAGCTTACCCCTGGCCACATTGATGTGAGGTATTCCATGTGAGGTGGTATGGGCTACCAGTCCTCCTAGCAGTGAGGAGGGTCCAATCTGACTGAGAGGAGTATTGGGATCAGGATCTGCTGTATGGAACTCGTAGTTGCAGCAACATCTCTTCTCTTCTGGCTCTACCAGTGCAGTTGAAAGAGCCCTCTCTCTGTGACAGAAATATGAGGTCACATACAAAAAGGATTCTAGGGATATACTGTGCTATAAGCTGTCATGCTTTAGGATTGCTAACACATTCTTACGTTACTGTGGGATAACATAAACTATCTGAAAAAAATAACGTTAACAGGAATACACTCCAAAACAAAATTTTAGATTGGAGCAATTCTCGAAAATGTATTAATAGATCCAAAATTAATTTTTAAAATGCAGATTAATATCACTCACTGTCACTGAGGCACTTAGTGCCAAATGGTATCATGTTGGATTCTTACTCGTTTACACACTTCGAATATAACCTAGAGACAAATTAAAATCGACAATAAAGGCTGTGAAAAACTCTAAAACGGTGGACCATATATTCAAAATGGGATAATAAAACTGAGTAGCCAAAGTATAACCAAACATTTAACCAGTTAAAAACATTACCTAATATTGTTTATATTTACATACTTCCTTTATATTTATAGGAGATCAAAATTGTCAGTTAATAAGTCTCGTATTAACTATTGATCATAATTTTGATGAAATTCACATTGTCATGATTTCATAAAAACTTACTATGTTTACCAGTCATGTACAACAGCCATACTGTTGTTTGGCAATTGAACTTTTATGAAACATTTCCACACCAAAAATGCTATTCTATGACAACGGGGGGGGTGTATTTACCAGAGTAAAATGGTTGTCAGGGATAGTTTAAGAATGACAGAAAATAACATGAAAACATAACAAAACAAATACTTTGTGGTTGTCATGTTGATGACAAGGAAACAAAGCTATTCATAAGATGTCAACACATCGGTGACATGTCCATAGCAATATCATTTTGGCAATTAAAACATTTTATGTTGTTTATTTCTTTGATTGTTCAAGGTATAAAATGTATTCGATGCAAAATGCATTTCCTGTAAATAATAAATGAACAGAACCCAGTCAGAGCAGCAAAATTGACCCGATTTCCTCCTTAATATGTAGGCACACCAGGTACATCTACATATCAACAATATATGACTGGGTTAATAGACATCATCATTAGCATATAGACATGCAATGTTCATGTACATCTCAACAACTATTGCTATTTGCATACAACCAGACATAAAACAGCTCACAAAGAGCAAATCACATCAGGCACAACATGTTTTCCAATTAGCATATGACTGAGGAGATATGGTGCATTTTGTGGGCTATAGGTGAAAGTAAATAGACTATAGCATGTTTTTAAATTGAAATACTAGTTAATTACCTTAACCAGAATTATATATATGAGATAAGATATCACATCTTCAAATATTAAACCTCGGATCGGAAAAAATATAAAACTTTAGAGCAAAACATAAGCCCATCACTCTCTCACAAAACAGAGATTCTTTAGATTTTGTTTGTTGAAAATATTTAATCAATCACATTAATAGTAATAATAGTCATATAATACTAAATAACCTCCATGGTTTACTTCAAGCCCAAGATTGGGGGATTAGAATTGGGCCATTGAGAACTATTTATTCCTTTGTTGAATGTGATGCCAAAGAAAACATCCTCAGATTGCTTATATCAAGTACCACAAAATAACTATCACATTAAAGTAATATTACTTTTGTACAGATAACACCCATGTTCGATGACAGATTTTAATGGTGCCTGTCATATGGTCATACATTTTGAAGGTGCAAGGAGGTAACACGGCAGTTGGCTTACTGGGTCACCTTTAGATTACCTTCAGAATTACCAACTACAAAAGTTTAGTCTCCCTCCCAGTGTGTTAAGTCTTTAACCCATTTGTAGCTAAACTTTGTCTAATTATGAAGACCATTTGCCTTCTTCTTCAGGTGACCAGAGTTTTAGGGTTGGCAATGGGCAAATTGCCTTAGGCAGCTGAATTTTAGCAGTAAGCATCTGGACGCCATCTGAGGGTTCATCTTTTGGTTTTGTTGGCAATTGAACAAACAACAGGCCTTCTGCCACCTAAAATGATTTAGTGGCCTCACATAAAAAACAAGCTACATGCTACAAAAATATATGAATTGCTTTTTGGTAACTGCACTTTGGTGGTGCAGCAGGGTGACCAGCAATTTCAAAAATATATGATTGTATTTGTAGCGATTTCTCAACATTTATCTCTGACGTTTTGTTATGTCTGATCCTTATTCCTTTTTTCTCATTGCAATGTCATAAATTTCATTTTAAATGGCCCCTAAGAATGAGAAAGGCCAGGAAAAAGAATAATTATGGATGTCCTTTTGTTGATGTTTTTTCTAGGTAGTAACCGTACCCGCAACTCATTAAAATATTTAATTTATAATGTGACCAGAAAATGGGTGAAGCAGTCGTATTGCATGTCCTGTGTGGACTGTTGCATGAGTCATTGTTGGCTGATATTCCCATGAAAAGTGTAATTGCCCTCGGCATACGTCTCATTACCTTTGTGAGTCGTCAGCTCATCAGTTAAAAACGCATGACCCTAATACTGGTCACAAGTCAACCCTCAACTTAACATCACACTTCAAGGTCAGTCATGAAAATTTGATTTTTCCAGCCACAAATAAACCTGGAATGAAAACTTTTCCCTTTAAATAGCTGAAAATTGACATCACGTTCACTGCAGCATTTCACTACGAGCCTGATACAGCAAGCAGCTTTTATGTTCAGACATATCATGTGACATGAAGCATGACCGTGTAAAAACTTGAGTCACCGGTCCAGATATCAAAGAACAGCACTTAGGCACCAAGCAAGTACACCCCTTAAATGTCTTCATTTAATGTCACGGTTTTCAACTTAAATATTGGGCCGTGTATGTGTGGTATTTTAAGAGATATGTAGTTTATATGTAAAAACTCCTGCTGCCAAAACTGTTCAAATAGACATGGGACCATTGACTATTGGGGAATTGAACTGGATAGGAATATACGCAGGAATATACAGGGATTGTTAATATCGTGTAGAGACTGAGAATAAGCATAAGATGAAAGAGAAACTGTGATTGATAGCAAATGTGATCAATCAGAGAAACAAAAAAGAACCAGCTCCAGTGAAAGGGAAAAGGGTGCGGTTTTTCAGTGATGTAAAGGAATGATTGGCTTGTTTAACCAGTGAACCATTACAAACGTGACTTATCAGCTGTAAGGTCACGCCAGCCAGTTAGTTATAATGATAAAATTTGGGGTAGAAATATTCCCATAGGCCCCGTAATATGTATGAGACAAGCATGAAGCATCGTTCAAACTTACTTTAATAATGTTTAGAAATTGATTAAACATTAATGACACCAGCCCATATATGATACCTTAAAGTTTTCAAATATTTAATGTCATTGCAAAGGGAAATATCTATAGTGTATCTTATTTACTTAGATTACTTATTAATATTATTGTATTACTCTTGTTTATGCTTAATTCCGTTTTATATTTTTTTATATTTTAAATATGACATTCAACATATGGCAAAGGTTACATCCCAGTTGTCCAGGAGCTAGGTAAGATTCATTTTTTGTTGGAAATACAAAAAACATTGAGGGTTGTTCCTTATGTAAAATTTACTCAGGAATCTGAAAGTCTATTTTAATGATCATACAGGTAGACCCAAGACTTGAAATTCTACTTCAAAGTCAGGTATCCCCATAGTAAAAAGGGTCAATTTCTGGGACCAAAAGTGTGCCAGGGTACCAAGTGTTATCTGCTCTTGTACCAAGCTTAAAGATAAAACACATACTATACATACAACCAGCAAGTGCAGGCATTAAGCATTATTTCCATATAAAACATCACTGTCTGCATGGTATATAAGGCGAATAAAGTATAATTCTGTACCAGTTTTGATACCAAAATCATTGATATTTCAGATAGAAATTTTGATATCTCATTCAAAACTTTGTCGGAATGAGTTAAATTTTGATGAATCCTGGATATAAAATTTGTCTTTGATATGTTTGTTGTGCAAGTACTTCAAACAGAAAATAGTTTAAACATTACTACACCCACAGAAAATAGTTTAAATGTTACTACACCCACATCAGTTTGACTCTGTGAGACCACCATTTTGCACACTGCAAGAATATGTTAAACATAATACACTTAGATAGCCTAACAACCAGAGATATAAAAATAACTTTAAAATTAATAGGGGAATTAAATTTTAATAGTTACTATCTTGCCTAACAGACTACTCCTATTAGTCTGGCACGAGCCACTCCAACCAAATATCAGAAAAAGATGTTGTGAGTCTGCTCCAGCAAGGCCCTCATCACTCACTAGAGGGCTAATGCTTCCAGTACTCACTAGGTGGCTATGCCATCACATCCTCTTTTTCAGTTTTAAAAACCCTACCCTTAAGTCCCAGTAAGGTAATAAAGCAGAGATGGTAGGGTAGGGTTTCCCCGTTTGTTTGGTTCTTTTTGAACTAATAAAAATTTAATTTACCTCTTAAATTTTCTATTTTATTACGTTAATATATGTTACATAACAGACTACGGCCAGAATAACTACCCAGTAGAAGGAGGGTAGCTGACTGGGGTATTGAAAAGAATTCTATGAAGAAATCAAACCCCATTATCGCTTCCCGATTATACTAGTTACCAGACCAGGTACCCCACCCCTTCTTTTGTACCCTGATATGGGAGAGGGGGGACACAGAGTTCCATCCCTGAGAATTGGGAGAGGGGGGACACAGAGTTCCATCCCTGAGAATTCCAAGAGGAAAGAGTCAGGAAGGCTAAATAGCCGTCATCTGTAATCCATTAATCCTGGATAAGGGATTCTATCAACCTTAAGCCCCTCCTTAGAAGGGGCCATCAGCTTATATCCAAGTTTAAAGGAGGTTGGAAACAATGAAGACAACCAACTAGTCAAAACTTATGTACATTATGTACAGAAAAATACCCAGATTACAGGTAAATGGAACTTAGTGCCAAATCTGCTGAGCCACTACTATTGGTCCAAGATGACAGAGCTCAGAATCAGCCCAAGCCACATCTTTCAAATAAAGTGAGTGAACTGTTTCAGTGACAGGCTGAAAGAACCTGATCCATGGAAAAAGCATTTGAAGTGGCAAAGGCTCTAACATCATGGGCTTTGACCACTGTTTTTGCCAGACAGTTGGCAACATAGAATCACTTTTTGTTTGATCCAGGAAGAAATATTGGCAGAAGAGAAATCCCTGTTGAAATTCTTCTTGAAAGAAATGAAATATCAGCTACATATTTGCCCTGAGATCCTGAGTTGTCCAGGTAATAGCATAAAGCCTGAGCTGGACAAAGTGACTTATCCCGGTGAGAGATCTGTAAAGACTGGGGGCTAAGGCTGGGATCACCACCAGGGCTGCACTTTCCGAGCCTTCTTTCACCAGCTGGTTCTTAGAAAGCTTGTGGATGGATACATTGAGGCCTCTGACCAGTCTGATCATTATTGGAAGCTCCTGTTCAGCCAGGTGTGTATTTTACCCCTGCATTTGCCCAAACCCAGGGCCAACAGGAAAACAGTTTTGATGGTAACATGCTTCAAGCAAGCCTTCCTGAGAGGTTCAATGAGAGGCTTAATCTGTTGATGAAGCACTAAGGACAGGTCTCAGGAGGAAATGCCTCGGTACCCTTTGGGTCTGTCCCTCTGCCAGGTGAGATTCTCATATTTGCTGATATTAAGGGAAGGATTTCCTACCTTATCAGCAATAGCACTCTTACAGCTATCTATGGTGCTGGGCTGCAACTTCTTCTCCTGAAAAAGATACATGAAAAAGTATGCTACCTGTTCTATAGATGGTGAATTGAAGTCCACATTACTTGATTGGCACCTTTAAAAAAACGGTCCACTTCACTTTATAGACAGTCTGTTTTGAGCATCTCTGTGAAGCTTCAACTCTTGCTGCTTAGTGGTCGGAGAAGTCCTGCCCCCTGATAGCCAAGGCTCTAGGAGCCAGGCATGGAGATTCAAGTTCAGCAAGTCCCTGTGAAGATCGCTCCTTAAGGGCTGGGACAACAGGTTGGGAAGGTTGGGTAAGCACGATGGTATATAAGATGACAAGTCTACCAGGTCCCAGAACCAGTGCATGTTGGGCCACTCCAGGGCTATGATGTTCACTTTCTGACAATGGTGACTGAAAATAGTGTTTATCACAATGGTCAGTAGAGGAATAGGAGGCAAGGATTAGAGATGCAGACCTTCCCAGGACAGACTTAGAGTATTCACTGCAGTGGACTGTGACTAGGGCATACAGAGGTAACTTGTTGTTGCATCTGGTAGCAAATAGGTCTATCCGGAGATGGGGCCACCGAAGGCAAATTCTCTCAAAGTCTCCAAAAGCAGACTATTCCATTTGAATGACCTGCTGGTGATGAAGGAGCTTGTCAGTTATCAGGTTTAGATAGCCTGATATGTGGCAAGACTTCAGGCAAATCTGCCTGAGGGTGCACCAGGCCAGGAGTCTCCAAAGGAGGGCACAGAGACAATCTGACCTCATACCTTCTTTGTTCATGGAAGCCAACACTGTAGTGTTGTTGGTGGCCACAAGGACATCACTAAAGTCTAATAAAGTGACTCACTATCCTGTTTGAAGAAACAGCCTGATTGATTATGGGGTTTCAATTTTGAAAGTTTTGAGCTTTAAGAACCGATTTAAGGTACTGAGGTCCAAGATGGGTCACCACAACCCGCCGGTTGTAGAAGGTCCTTCAAGATTAAAACTATCCTTGCACTCAAACCCTTTACTGCCAAGACCTGCCAAAACTTTACAGTCGGACCCCTACAGGAAGACCTTCTACAACACTGAGGATATTTGTCACATGAGAGTCAGAAGGAGACAGATCTACAAAGAAGCATCTTTCAGAGGCTCTATTTGGTTTTTGTCTCTATTGGCTCTATTTGGTTTATGGCTCTATTCTCTATTTTATGGCTGCCCTGTTAAAAACAAAAAAGGTGTAGGAGTCACACCAAACATGAATTTTCTGTCCCTCAGAACATGAAGACTAAAAGCAAGAAGCATATATAGAGTCCTGAGAACAAACGGAATGCGCTTACCACTGTCCACCTTTCAAACAATTACCGGCATTTGGTCAGATGTAAGAAGCAGATATGCAGGGCAATCTTCTCTTCCCAACATGCAAGGGTTGTTTTTGGACCCCATTTCAAAGTAAAGAGCACAATTTATATGAGTGTCAAAACTTGCCATTACAATATCTGTACAACATAATGGCACATAAATCCATACCACCAAGCGCTTAAAATATAAAATTTGTTTATTTTTTTAGGATTTTACATTACACCTGGTACCTTACTAGTTATATTGTGATTGGTAGTTTGAAGGGCAGAGGAAATCAGTACATACATTTGGTCAAGGTTTGTTAAGCTTGAAAAGAAGTTCCTATCCTTTTCATCGCAAATGAAAAAGAGGATGTGATGTCATAATCCCAAAGCGGGTACTGGAAGCATTAGCCCTCCAGCGAGTGATGAGGGCATTGTCGATCTGGTCAGAGGAGATTTAGGACATCTTTTCTGATGTTTTGCAGGCCCAGCTCGTACCAGAACAATGGCAAAAGTATGTTAGGTTATATATTAACTAATAAAAATTTAATTTACCTTTTAATTTTTTTAGTTAAATTTCTAATTGTTAGGCTATCTAAGAGTATTGTGTTTAATATATTCTTGAAGTGTGCAAAATGTTAGTCTCGTAGAGTCAAACTGATGTCAGAGTATTTATAAAAAGAAACATTTAAACTATTTTCTCTTTGAGGTACAAACACAACAAACATCAAATTGAAGCACACAGCTGCCTCACTTTAAAGACAAGTTTTATATCCAGTATTCATGAAGCTGTTACTCCTTCAAATAAACTTTTGAATGAGAAATCAAAATTTCTATCTAAAATATTAATGTTTTAGTACTGGTTAAACCCAGTATAGAATTATAGTTTATTCACCTTACATGCTATGCAGACAGTGATGTTTCATATTGATGTAAAGCTTAATGCCTGCACTTTCTGTTGGTATGTATGGTATGTCTGTACTTTATATTTAAGCTTGGCACAGGAGAACATGACACCTTGGTACTCTTGCCCAGTTTCGGTCCCAGAAATTGACCCTTTTCACTATGAAGTATCTGACTTTAAAGTGAAATTTCATGTCTTGGGTCTACCTGTATAAGAAAACAAAAATAAATCTTACCTAGCTCCTGGACAACAGTGTTGAAAACATTTCCAGACATACACCATACTACATTACAAGTGGTATTACCTACATTTATAGACGTTTTGTTTGACGTCTCATTTTTTTATGTATTTTCATACTTCTTTGGTAAACTTTGCATACTATGTCAATCAATATTTTTCATAACCAAGCACACAGAAGTTTTTAATTCTTAAAACCAACAAAGGCGATATCAAGGTCGCCTAAAATATATGGCCACTTCTTCAGTTTCTCCCAGTCATATGTTGTTTTCTGTGTCTGGTTAAGTTAAATATTTGCCGCAATATTACTGCATCTCTACAGTATCTTTACTGTATCTTTTCTGTATTTGAGGCCATTGTAACTGCTCTATTTTCATTTTTCAGGCTATTACCTAAGTATGTTATTAGAGGCAACACAAAGACTAGATGCCAGGTCAACTACTGTTTTATTAAACACTATTCCTCTGAGCAAAGTTATTGAAAAATATTTTTATGCCGATGACACCCAGGTATGTCTACACCTGTTTCAAAAACATCTAATTTCAATGTTGGATAAAATGCGTTCTTGTCTTTATGGTGTTCAAGAGTCGATATCTTCCAGCAAATTAAAATTAATACTTAAAAATGGATTCTTTTTTCCCCTATTACATAAAGCTGAAAAAGTGAGGAATTTGGGATTCTTCATGATGTGCAATTCTCTTTTACTGATCTCATGTCTATGATATCAGGCATATACGACGATGTATGAAGGTTGATAGTGCTGTCGTTGCGGCTAAAACTTTCTGAAGTTGAAATGTTGAACCTGTTGTTAGAAAGACATATCTGCACTGAGTGATATAAATCCTACTTTTTATCTCTATAAATTTAGTAGCACTAATTAACATCCTGTATTGACAACCCTATTGAAAAGCCATCAAATAAATTTCACTCACTGTATTCCCAGTTCCATGATTATTTCCCATTCTATAGAAATCTGCCTGTGACAAATAGTAATAAAATAATGTAGTTTATATCTGATTGTAATTTTTTTCTCACTTTTCTGACAGCTATCAGATAGATGGTACATTACACTGTTTCTCTTACGCATTTATCACATTCACACCTTTTGTTGGTGATGCTGTCTTTATCAGTTGTTTCATGCTATTGTCTTGATGGTTTGGTAGGTGACCTTCAAAGAATCACAGAATTAGCAAAGCCTTAAGAATCACAATTTCTCCAGACATCTGAATGATAAATGAAAAAAAATACTTTTGCAAAATAAAGGAAACGACCAATTTTGATTTTTTTTTTCAGGACACAAAATACGTTCATGCTGTTAAACCCTCAAACTTGAATCTCTCCTTCGTAAAACCCAAATCCTCTGCCAGAATAAACAAATATACCTCTCAAAAATGCACCAAACATCTTTGGGAGTATACACCGTAGCACTTTAAAGGTAGACAAAGATATCAGTTAGAAAAGAGAGCTGGCTTTAAGATTAGAGTTTTCGATTTCTGATCATAAATTTGTACTGTTGACGTCACCTCCGGTATCCACAATACAGCGTGAAAAGTAAACCGGAAGTGAGTAGTGTTGATCCAAGGAAAGGGAGGCATAAACAAAGCAATTTAGACGGCCATAAATTCTTTTTGGAAATCTACCCTGATGCATGCAGACCTCTCATATTTCACAGCCCCTTGCCACGGCTTTTAACTTGTCACTGAATTGCTTTATTGATCTGATTACAAGGAAATTTCTTTCATTAGATTTGCCTGTGAACAACCATCAGATAGGGATGCTTGACTGAGTCTCTCCCCCCCACCCCCCTATCTCATGTCCCTGTTTTATGGCTATGCTCCTCTTGAGAGTGTTTGATGTTGTGACAACATTCTGGTCAAGTAAATAGCTGTACTTTTTGCGGAAAGACACATCTATATATTGATAGGCTTTCAGTCTCAGGTCAACAGTGTTTGGTTGTAATTGTGCATAAACACTCAAATTTAGTGATTTTTTTATTACAAATGTGTAAAAACAGGTACCCAGTGCTTTCACATTTTGTTTAAATGGTGTTAACACACTTGTCTCCGAACTCTGAGATCAGAGTTTGAATCTGCCCCAATCTCAAGTGGGAAAGCCTGTAGTTATTTACAAGACAGAACCTTAACCAACTGTCTGTACCAGTTTTTCTGCCCTTCTAACTACCCATTATAATGTTGCTGATACAAATTTAATATGTAAAACGCAAAATTTAAGTTTTTTATTTCCCTGTCATTTTTATCTTTTTTTCTATGATCAAACAATTCGCATTAATAAAGACACATTATTTACAAAAGCTAAGCATCACTTTGATGCATGTTGTTATAATCAGAAAACAAGTGAAACAGTTTTGATTGGTGAAACTCGTTCACTTTTGATTAGGCTAGCTGGATAGTACCTAAAATGGAGTGTTTGAATATGAAAGAAGATCCAACCTTTGAACAAAGGTATGCCCTTTGTGGGTGTATTCCAATGAGAAAAACACCTATATGGAATATCATGAACTTAATTTCAAGGGTGTATACATGCAATGTAATTAAAATAAATATAAGTTATGCTCATTCAGGTCATTATATTCAGGAAATGATATATAACATGAATGGTCATGCACATGTAGTGTATAACATAGACACACACACATTTAAAATTTGATATTTCGCCTGTTCCAACAGGTTTTAACAATTTATAATGCAATTTAAAAGTTGTTGACAATGCAATGTATCTGTTAAGAAATTAAACGCATACAGGTATAAAATTTTGACATATATTTGATCATGTCTTACCAATAAAATCCAATGAAACTTTAATTTAACGATTTGCTATTTGTTCTCACAATATTACAACCCTATCCCCCATGCATGTAATACGAGTTACTAGTTCTGTAATTGCCATTATGAAACATTACATGCATTTGCAGACAACAATCAAGGTTTGTTCAACAAACACGGTAATATTTGGACAGGTCTTCAGCACTGTCACTTGTGGGAGTCGAACCCTGACATAGGTTACTGCCTGTCATTAGATGCCAAACATGCTAACCACTAAACCACCAAGGATCACATACATTTGCAGAAAAATAATAAGATAAATACCTTATATTCGGAGCAGTCCATGTACAGATAGACTTCCGATTTCTTCTTAATCCTCTCATGTTACTTTGGCTTTGTCATCAATATTCAGAAGATACAGTTATCCATACATGTATAATTAAAACAATACTATATTGTTTCACTAACTCCAGTCACCAATTATTGAAACATTGCTTTGAGTTATATTACAGTTTTTCACTGCAATTGTAAATTGCAAACTTTGATTGTAGACAATGGACCAACAGGTATAATATTTTTGCTATTTAAATCATTTCAAGCCCAACTCACAACAAATGGCATTAAGATGATGGAGTCTTATATAAGTCTCTTCAATGCATAACCCATAAGCTGCATTATTCTATAACATCTTCCAAAAAAAACTACCATACACTTTTTTCACACCTTTCCCTGTAGTGGTTAAAACTGACACTATAAAACATCTCTTGAAAAACTTCCAATAAGGTCTACCAAACAGCGGAGATTCTCATTAAATAGCACTGAGCTCACGCCTAGAACTCATTTCTACATGACACCAAGGAAATCAATGCCCACTGGACCACTTGCGTGTCTTATACTGTATGAAGAAAGTGTTCCTTGCCAGAATCTGTACTTGGATGGCTGGCTTTAATCTTGTGTGTCTTCAGTTTCATGGACGGTTAAACTAGGACTGTATTAAAACTGAATTCACCAGGCCATATCTTAAATTTAAAACTATTCTTCAAATCTAAGAATGCAAATTGTGTCTTTAATTTAGCTTTTTAACTTGATAACTTTTTTGCTTTATCTTTGCGTTTATTTAGTGCTACTTTATGACCAAACTTTTTAATGTCTTTGGATTTTATATTGGAGATTTCTATATTTCCTTCTCAAAACTTGGCTGATCACAACGTACAGTTTCATTGACAGTTGTAATTTTTCATGTAAACTTAAAATATCACATTCACATAAAAATCAAGAAACTGGTTTGAGCAAGCTCAAGTATTAACAGTTTTGTGAAAAGTATAATATTCATGTGAAATCTGGGGAAAATAAAGAAGTGTATGGCTAAAAGCTATAGTGTATGAAATGGTGAATGTTTTACTTTTGTTTTATTGTACTTTGACATTCTAATTACAAGATAAAAGTCAAAAGAATTTGAAAAGCTTTCTAGTATTTTCTAAATTGACAATGTTCTAATCTCATGCTAGCTGTTGAAATGATTCTATGTCTCTAGCTATACGAGTATGGATTTCTGCTTTCCTGTATTATGCGCCTAGAGTCTGTCTTTCAGATAGAGATTAAGCGCCATAAAAATACTGTAAGAATTCAACACCAAATTTGACAAGGTATGCATATTGGCAATATACAGTGTCGGGATTACGATAAAGAGATCCAGCTAGTTGGTCAGACACTCTATTAGCCATTTCTGTTATTGTAGTCGAAACTTTAGACATCAGACAATATACCAGTAAAACTGGCAGAATAGATGAAATAGAATAATACCTACAACATAAAAATGAAATGTGACTTTATGATGCACATAAAATGGGTGTAGCATTGGGCTGAAAAATGCTGCACTATTTTGAAATTTGGTTTGTATGTACAGATATAGGATAATAAGTTTATGGGTAATATTAATAAGTTTATGAATAATACTAAGAAGTTATTAATGTAATATTGCAATTATCATACAATCATTTTGGAGAACTGTGATTGCACACCAAATGCCATGATACAAATCTTGATGGTTTAATCAATAAAAACTAGTCTTATACCCCTGTTCCACTTTTGTAAACTCTTGGGGATATTTTGACTGATCCTGTGAAAATGGGGGACACATTTGTACCCAGTGATAAGATTAGTTGAATGACAAAAAGGATTGTCCGAACGATCTGTACCCATCTGCTATGGCTCATAGATCTCACACAAATAACCCTCAACCACTCTGTGAACTCATACAACAAATCCTCTCTTTGGAAAAGATCAATTGGCCCTATTTTATAGAAGAGTGAATATGATTAGTTGTAACACAATAAAGATAGGTTGTATTACCATTAAGATGAGTCATATAACAAAAACATTTGGATAGTGCAAAACTGATGAGGATTCTCTAATGCCTGGAATCCACAAATAAGTTGTCCAAAAAACCAAGAAAAAATCATAATCTAGTAAGCACTACAACGGGGTAGGATGACCAAGCTAGTGGGTATGCCAGTCTAAACAGGTAAATATTGAGTTGGTTCCTAAAACTCAAAGTAGTCTGTTGGGGTCTGGCATTAAGTGGGAGTCTGTTCCATTCTGCTGCTGCATCTGTGTCAAAACCTCTCCTGCCTATGGCCTTTGTGAGATCACCTGAAGAAACTGATAGTCTGTTTCCACGAGTCTGGTAGATTTGATCGAAAATGACAAATAGGGAGGTTGGGGAAAATTTGAAAAGGATACGATATGAAATGGGAAGCCTGTGGAGTTTTTCTAGATAAGCTGTGACATGAGTAGATTGATCATTGACTACTCGGGAAGGAAATGCTCACTCTAAAAGGCTTTTAATCATTTTGAAATATGGGCAAGCACAACAAATAAGGTACAGACCTTTACAACTGAAAAGATATATGATTATGCTCAGAACTCTGTTATCAGGGCCATCGGGAGGCAAACTCGCAAGACTGGAACGGGGGTATTACGTTTTTCACACAATATATTTTACAACTCACTTCCAGGCAGTCTGCTTCATCCTTGTGTTTGGTCTGACTTTGCCAATGCTTTTGGTTTCACCTTCTTTAGTGAGTCTAAAATATAGAAATTTGTGAGTCATGTAAAAGTGTGACAATGTAATTTGAAAGAGCAGCTGACAGTTAACTGGTTAACCAGAGGAACTGGTTAATTGAATAAGGATAAATAATATAAAGTAAAAAGTTATTACTCAGATAAATATAACTGAGAAGAAAGTGACTGGTAAATATTTACACATTACAGTTGCTTATTGTGGACAGAACATTATTAAAGTCAAAGTTGGGCTTTTACGTCCTGTTAAACAGCCAAGGTCTTATTGGAGCAGGTCCTCAGCATTGCCATTTTTAAGACTCGTACCCACAGAGGTGACAGCCTATGATTAGATGCCAAACTGGCAACAACTAGACCACCGAGGACCTCAGAACAATATTACAGAACAACATGTAAGATACTCAATGAGAATGGGAAAGGAAAACTTTTATATTTTAAAGAGTCAGCGTCAGCAAATTGCAGTTTGTGTAATTAAAAATACAAAATATTGAATATATGTTTTGGAGTTGTTTTATTTAAAATTTGGTTCAAACTTATTGATTGTTACAGTAATGCAAATTAATTGATTGTGGTTTCTATTGATAACCAGAAGACTCAGAGAGCGCAGACGTTCGCAAAGGCACATAATAATAAGTAAATTGGAATTCCGGATTGTTTTTTGTATCCAAGCAGTGATACAGATCACTTTCAAAATTTAATGGAATTTAAGTTGGACCAAGACCCATCTTCTGATTTTTTTTCATCAAGTTCCAACCAGTAATATTTGTATAATCCTGCTCTCAAACAAACGGACAAGCAGACAAACAAACAATCAATCAGTTGTCCAAGTGCTTAATCTCCGTATTTACGGATTCTAAGGCACACCATCCAGTTCGTAAGGCATAAATCATCAAGACATTAGACATGTTCCAAGTCGTATCCAGGGAGGCGACCCAGTGTTCAGTAGTTAGCAGCTAAGGTGGAAATGATTTCTGAAATAGGTAGGTTTTCAGTCGACTTTTGAAACACGAGAGATTTGGAGCACTGCGGATATCATGTGGAAGATCATTCCATAACTTATAACATAAACAATCATGAACATAATACCTTCTTGTTGGAGACAATGACATAATTCTTGGCCATGGGCATAAAAGTCAAAATTTCATTGGCTAGGAAAACATTTGAATTGTCTGATTTGGTATACATATATATATGCTATAGAACCAATATGAGGACATTGCATAATTCATATTATTTGCTAAGTCGCATGTTTGAGATCTTATGCTCAAGAGTTAATTAAGTTGTGCATACAAGCTAATAAGTTAATTATCTTACAATCATGAGATAATTTGGTGATGTGTCGTAGATTATCTCATGATCACAAGATGATCTTGTGCTCGCAAGATCACCCCATGCGCACAATTCATGCCCACATGTGGGCGTGGGCTAGGTCAGTTCTGGGGAAGTTGGTGCTACCTTAAAAAATTTTGTTACTGATCATTTCTTCCTCTGTCTCTGCTACCAACCCTGTGTCGCTTGCCTTTCAACGTGAACTACTTCCCTAGTACTACTGGGGCTTGGGTGCTTCTTTATTGCCAGATCTTGTATACACATTGAATTAAAGATCAGTCATACAAATATTAATACCAAATTTTAAAGATCTTATACATTATATCAATGTGTCAACAGTTTATTGGAATACACTATTTGCTGGTCATTCTACCTCCCTTACTTCGTGGTCGTTGGAATTGGTTTTTGACCTTACTTTGACCTTGCCGGTCGTCCACCTATGACCTTTCGGTTTAATTTTATTTCTGGCTTGGAAGGGCTTATTCTTGGTTTGGCAGGTGGATTGGACAGAGTTAATTTATCACAAGCAATGAACTCTAAAATTAGTTATATATTGCTGCCCGAGCTGTCTGTATTTCCTTTGCATTGTCTTGCTTGGCTTGACCTTGCTTTGACCTGTAGGTCACCTGTGTGACTTGGATTGACCTTATATTCTGGCTACTAGTTAGCTCAGTTTGGCAGGTTGCTTGGCCAGCTTAGGTTACACACAAATAATAACATAAACTATAACAAAGATTTTATTATGTGCTTATTTGAAAAATCAAGTGGTTTTATGAAGTTAAATAATAAATTTTATATCCCATGTTCCTCTTTCTTTCATGTTGCTGGGAACTGGATCATATTGTTATCATAAACTTGGTATTGTTATCATAAACTTTGTGCACAATATTATTATATTGTGACAACGAAATCTTCTTGTGTTGTCAACTTAGACCATAATATATAATCTGAAATTTCCTAATACAGCCTCCATAATATGTATATATATGATTATAAATTTAAAATCAAGAGTCATGTTGGATGGATATTAAAATACATTTGAAGTGTAGCGATTGTCATAGATCAAAGGTATAAAAATAATTTCTTATTGCAAAAAAAATTTCTTATGTCCATATTTAAAAATGATACTTTTCAAGTAGATATGTCTTGTGCTGTATGTATATATTTTAATCTCTTTACAATTAATAAATGGAAAGAAAATCTCTCTGAATTTGCTGGACGAAATTCAATTGATACCATAAAACTGTGACATCAATCGGAAACTGAAAACCACCCGTCCAATCCTTGCCAGTACATACAAAGGAGAAATTTAAAACAGCTATTGTTGCTATTTTTATGAAAGGTGAACATTGCAGCAACTACAAATTAAAAAAATGCATATTGAAAAGTGACAAGTGAGCAATAAAACCAGCTAACTTGCATTGTTATTTTAGCACAGTACCCGACCACGACCTACCTGCTATTAAGGCAACACTTTCTGCTGTTTCTCAGTCTCAGGTTTGTACCAGGTGATCCACACAGATTCAGTCCCCCCATTAGCAGGGAGATCCAAAAGTCTGTTAGAAATTCTGAAAAAGGTGTTAAATCAACAAAATAAATCTGCACTGAGTTTGAAGTGGGTATTTTGGTCATTTCCGCTTAGGTTATGCCAGGATCATCCCACATGTTCCTATCATTTGGGTATGCAAACCTAAGACCAGAAGATTTATTTATCTAGTGTTTTAAGTCATGACCACTAGATTTGGTTGTACTGTGTTACTTAGTTCAAAGGGTGGAGAAAACCAGTACATACAGTTGATCGAGGTTCTGTTCGGTAAACCACAGACCAACAGCAAGCATTTTACCAGCTTTTCCACTTGAGGTCAGACCTGGATTTAATCCCCAAACTCAAGAGGTGGGAAGTGAATGTTTTATCACTTCGCTAGCATGGCCCCAAAAATATGTGAGAGCAATGATTCAATAACCAACATAATGTTTGAGTGGACTTTTTAATACTATGTTTGAATGAAATATTCTGAACCATATGACCAGATATCTGTGCTGGTTACTTTACTGGGATTTTGTACATCATCTTTAACAGCTATGGCCATCAGTATTTCCTATATGTTGACCCAAAGACCACAAAGGTGATAAGAGACCTTTCAAAAAATTCAATGTCGACTGGTAATCTGACATGGACTGGTATTAAAAGACTGTCAATACAAAGTGCAAATTAAGAAGAACATGTACTGCATCCTCTTTTACGGAAGCTCTGGATTGAATATACAAATTAGCTAATTTAAATATACGAGTTAGCTACCTGGAATATATGAGTTAGCTAACTAAAATATACAAGTTAGCTAACTGGAATATACGAGTTAATAACTGGAATATAAGATTTAGTAACTGGAATATACCAGTTAGCTAACTTGAATATACCAGTTAGCTAACTTCAATATACAAGTTAGTAAATGGAATATATGAGTTAGTAACAGGAATATACGAGTTATCTAACTGGAATGTACAAGTTACTAACTTGAATATACGAGCTGTCTAACTGGAATATACTCATTAGTAACTGAAATATACAAGTTAGTAACTGGAATATATGAGTTAGCTAACTTAAATATATGAGTTATTAACTTGAACGTGTTAGTAACTAGAATATTTAAGTTAATAACTGGAATATTCAAGTTAATAACTTGAATAGACCAGTTACTGTACCTCGAATATGCAAGTTAGCTAACTGGAAGATACCAGTTAGCAAATTTGAATACTGAATTTAGCTAACTCATATTTTCAAATTAGTAACACGTATATTCAAGTTAGCTAATTTGTATATTCAAGCTAGTTAACTGGTATATTCAAGTTAGTTAACTGGCCTATTCAAGTTAGTTAACTGGTAAACTCAAATTAGTAACTTGTATTATTCCAGTTCCTTGACTATTCCAGTTACTAAGTAATAAATTACAGTTAGTAACTCACATATTCCAGTAAGCTAACTCGTATTTTCAAGTTACTAACTCATTTATTGCAGTTAGTAACTCGTATATTCAAGTTAGCTTACTCATATATTCAAGTTCGCTAATTGGTATATTCAAGTTAGTTAACTAGTATATTCAGGTTAGTAACTGATATATTCCAGTTACTGACTTGAATATTCCAGTTAGCAACTCATATATCCCAGTTGGTAACTCGTATATTCCAGGTAGCTAACTCGTTTATTCAAGTTAGCTAATTCATGTATTCAAGCTAGTTAAATGGTTTATTCAAGCTAGTAACATGAGCATTCAAGTTACTAACTCGAATATTCCAGTTATTAACTCGAATATTCAAGTTAACTAACTGGTATATTCAAGTTAGTAAAATAAAAAAACCTTGGCAATTTATTTATTTGGGTTTTAACGTCGATTCATAAGTCATATCACAAGATTTGATAAGTCATATCACAAGGGGGGATTTTTAGGAGCAGACGAAACCAGTACATACAGTTGGTCAAGGTTTTGTACTGTAAACTGCCGAACATCAGAAATCACCTACCACCTTTATCACAAAGGGTCTGGGGTTTGAACCGCAGACCTCAGAGGTAGGAGGTGAGTGTGTTACTGCCTCCCACCTCTGAGCCACAGGGGCCCCCGCTTACGTGTTTAGGAATGCAACTGAATACTTATGTGGAACTTATTTATACAATAGTGTCTATATTCTTTGGATTTAGTGCTTATTAAGTAAATGCGAAAAATGCTTGAATCTTGTAACTTTCAAAGGAAACATACGTGGTGAATAGTAAATTCATTTTTATTCGTGTTCATTTCATGTGCTGCAACCTTTTCACCACCAGCTTTTTGGGGCATACTTTATGTTTGTATGATTATATTTAGAAGATATAAACTGGTACAGAATACAAGCATAAAGTTACCCCAAAATAGATTCATTGGCAAGTACAAATCCTGTCAAAGAAGTAACACAGCCAGCAGAGGCTGTCAGTTGGCTTACATAAAAACTGACACAAGGGGGAAGTCTATAAATGGGTCTTGTGACAGCTTCTGCATCTATGAATACACAATTGAGGGAATGCTCTTTACATTGACGGCTGAAGAGAAAATTTATGTATAAGATGACTCAGAACCAAAATTGAGTTGGTAATGAAGACTTGGAAAATATCAATACGAGGAAGTAGTGACCAGTCGGATTAACTTTAAAATACTTACTTAGGTGGTTAAGCTAAGACAGCCATGCTATACTAGCAAAGATTGACCAATGAAAAAAATTACTTTACATTGTCGATAATGTGGTAAGAATATCACCACAAGCATCTTTGTTATGTACTCTAAGTCTGCCCAGCTCCTGCTATTGTGTCAATTTATCATATTTATCTCCACTAGTGAGGTTATGTCATTTATCATATTTATCCCCACTAGGGAGGTTATGTAATTGCCTTCATGCGTTTATCTGTTTGTTTCCACTAACTGGAAAAAAGTTATGAATGTATTTTTATTGATTTTTTTTTTTTTTTTTTGGGGGGGGGGGGCAAGTTAACAATGGTACAAGGAACAAATGATTAGAATTTAGTGATGGTACGGACCACTGTCAGGATGTAGGTATTTTGAAAGGATCTTTTTATTCATTGTACTCATAAGCAATAATGGAGGAGTTGGGGCCTTCATATAGGCATACACTCTCTCAATGCCCTTGTTAAGTATTGTTAAATACCAACTTTCCAACATGAAGAGCCCGGGCCAAGATTTGAACAGATGGCCTCATAGGTTAAAGGCGAGCATTCTAACTGCTACACCACCAAACCCCCTGACTTTGTCGTCAAAACTCTGATATGAATGAAAAATGTTTTTTTAACTTGTGCAAGTGACACACTTACAACTAACACAGCTGTGTATTGGTAATGCTCTAATACCCCTGTTCCACTGTCATAGGTGTATCTCCTGACTGCGATCATCCCCATTATGCAGTCACAAGAGTTATTTATCGGTCATATGCCTTATTTTTAAAAAGACAAGAGCATAATTTGCCTTGACTGTAGAATCTCATCAAAAATTATTTAACTTGTTTAAAAACCTTTGCAAGTGTGTATTTCTGTTCTATATACTTAGGTCCAAGTTTGTGGTATTAATTCGAATCATTAATTCAAATCACTTGCAATTTTAAACTTACGATATCTTCCTTATTTCTGCATGGATTCTGATCAAACAAAAATATGCGGTGTAAAAATATCTTTCTATTAATATGAAGAGTGTCTTGGAATGTTAAATAATTTGGAAAATATAAACGAAAAACTCGAAATTATCTAAGGAAAATGAACAGACGCATACGACCATTTGTATCATTAATATGGCACGATAGCATCCACAAGACCTGATTGCCCTTTGTCCATGTGATAATAAAATATTTATACATTTTGACTGAGTTAGCTTATGAATAAAAACATATTTCAATGAAAGGTTCTTTAGTTTTTGTAGAAAAGTAAAAAAAAAACACTTGACAGTTTACTCACAAATGTAGAGTCAGGTCTGAATCTTGCAAATTTGAGTATTGTCTTTTCTCTTAGATATGATTAAGTGCATCTACTTTTACTTTTAAAAATAAAATGATGCTTTTTTGTAAACAATTTTAATATGCTGGAAAAAATAACTATAAGTGAAATTGGCCTATGAGCAAAAAGCTGAAAATTTCAAGGCTTTTATAATATAATGACAGAAATCTTATAACAATGGTAATAACATGATTTTGCTGTGGCATTATAGGTATTTAGCAGTTCTTTATTAATCCTAAACAACCCTCAGGCCTAACAGCCCTTGGGCTGTTAAGGATTAATATTATGCTGCTAAAAACCTATAATGCCCTGCAAAATCATGTCAATGTACTATTACTATTTTCTCAAATCACAACATAACAAGTAGTGCTGGACAACGCACAAACCCTGACCTGTGGGTGAATCAGCCAAAAAAAGTTTATAGTTTTGCCCTTACTGACCACTTTACTAATCTTTCTGTCTTTTGTATGTTGGTTTCTGTGCTGTTTCCCTTGTTACATGCACCAAAGCTTTGAGAAAATAAGGAAAATATTCTGGAGACTCACTCTGTATTTGGATTTGAATCATTTATTTTCCTAAAATATTGGTTCACTGCAACTTTGAGTACATATTGAGACTAACATCGAATCTGGGCAATATGTTTGTACACTGTACTTGCCATGACAATAGTTCAAAGTTTTTGAGGGAACCTCCTAACAATAAACAAATACCATATAGAATACAGTTCCACTGGCTGTTGAAGGTAAGATTTGCAGAACAAAAGAAAATGACAACTAATAAATTGTCAACACTTATATATAATTAGAAACACTTACCTTTGAGTCTAGTGTATCCTAACAAATGGATGAAAATCCCGGTATCAGCTTTTAGATAACCAACAGATTCAGTCAACGATTACTTTTTGGCGGTAAAGTCAGCTATTCATAACCCTCATGTTGTCAAGGAACTTACATGATGAGGTTGACTGGTGTATCCATTTATTTCATTTCTTAAGGCCCTGTGCTTCTCTGCTAGTAGATGTTACTGCTTAATATTTGTCTCTGAGAAAATCTCACCTTAATGATCAACCTTAATGTTAATTTCTTGAAATAATGTCCATTTTCAGAAAGATCAACCCATGCAACAAAAATAACAAATGTATTCATAACTAATTTGCAGCTATTGATTCAAGACAGACTTTAATTTATTGAAAAACCTAATTTTATATTTACTTTGATGCCTTTAAGTTTTGTAAAGCAACTCCAGTGACCTACTAAACTATTATGTCTCATTGATAAGTGCCTAACCCCCTTGGCGTGCCTTGTTGACAAGCTGGCTTTTCATTTTGCACAGGTTGACCCGGAATTGAATAGACTTTCAACGTGTTTACATGTGTACATATTGACTTATTGGCTTTGGCTCATGGATACTTCAGTGAAAACGGGCCAAACTCTGTATCATAGCACAATCTAATTTAATCCTCTTTTGCATTGCTTAATTTTTGTCCCGGCGATATCAAAGGCATACGAATATTTTACAGGTACATGAAATTTTGAATTGCCCGTACCGTATCAAGGAAACAAAGAGGTAAAGAAAGGTGTCTCAAAGGTCAGGTTACTTCTCACTTCTGGGTCTACAGTATAAGAGCAAAATTTCCCGAATGGTTCACATTTTTAAATTTTATCATGAGAGTGGGCACATCAACACAGTCTCAGTGCAAACAATGATTTTTGCTTTGATTGTCCACAACTTTGTTTCAGTAATATCTAAACTAAGTCCATATTTACCAAACGAATGCACAACTTTAACTCTAAAATGGATCCATATTTACAGCCAGCTGTGAATAAAAAATCATCAATTTTAAACATGACATTTCCCTGCCATTTCTGCATAGATTTAAATGCAACAAAAAGGACCAAAAACCCTGTCATATACTAATCATGTAAAATATATTTGTACCTTACATAATTTATGAAATATTTACAAAAATCAGTACTTGTTTAGGCATTTGCAAATATCCATGGTAAGGGGCATCAAAATATACCAAAAATATATATATATTCCCTTTTTTGTCCCGGTATTTCGGTCATATATGAGGTGTGGTGAATGATAAAGATAACAAAACAAATTTTGATATGAAGTTAATAAGTGTTAGTATGTTTCCAATTATATTGTCGTATGTGCGAGAAACCCCAAATAGATCTGTTGTTAAAGAACCAAAAGTCATGTTTTGTAACAGTGTAGAATATATAATTTACAAAAGTATTATATTGGTTTTACCATTTTAATTAATAGTAAAAGAGTATAAATTCATGTGGTACATTTTGAAGCATGCATTATTTTCCAACAGTAATTCATATTCTGGTACAGTTTTACATAGCTATGCATTGTCATTGATGCGTCATGATAAACAATTTTTTTTTCACAAGGATTCATTTTATTGTCACTTATCTTAACTCACCATGTTTGTATTCAATCAAACAGGGAAATCAGAAGTGTCTTCAGCATATATTAAATCCTCTGTTATGAGTGAAAGATTGATAGCAAGATTATTTCAAACATTTCAAAACAATCATAAGGGGTGACAAAATGAGTTTTGGAAAGTTTCAGTTCAGTTTCGGAAACGTTCATGATCTTCACTTACACCTTCACTTATGCCCAGGTCACACTGTGGTGAGGCCACTACGAATTAACTGGCGAATAGGAAGATTTCCTGCGAATTAGAAATTGTGGTAGTTCGTCACAGAAAGAGCGGGAAAGTGTGGTCACGTGGTTAAAATTGGAAAAATCCACGAATTACTTCGATCCGGCTACCATGGGTAGAGGGAGATGAGGGAGCTGGAGGCTGAGGATGTGGTGTCTTTCAGAAATTTTGTCCAGTTGGACCCGGCCATGTTCAGAGAGGTCTTGCAGAGGGTGGGGCCCAGAATTCAGAAATATGACACATGGTTCAGGAAGTCTATCATCCCTGGATGCAGACTTGCAATCACACTTCATTTCTTGGCCACTGGAGAGAAGTACAGGAGTCTGATGTTTGGCTTCAGGGTAGCACACAACACCATCTCAGTCATAGTAAGACAGACTTGTGAGGCCATCGTGGCAGAATATGGTGAGGGAGTCATGCAGTGTCCCCGTACCAGTGATGCATGGAAGCAGGTTGCTGCAGAATTTTCTTCCAGATGGAATTTCCATCACACCCTGGGGGCTATAGATGGCAAGCATGTGGCAATCAGGTGTCCTAAGAATGGTGGCTCACTCTATTTCAACTACAAGGGCTTCTATTCCATAATACTTCTGGCTCTGGTGGATGCCAAGTACAAGTTCCTTTGGGTGGATGTTGGCACCAATGGATCCAGTTCTGATGCACAGATCTTCAATGACTGCGATTGGCGCTCAGGCATTATTGATGGCACCTTGGATGTACCTGATGCAGAGCCATTGCCTGGTGATGACCGTGATATGCCCTATTTTCTCATTGGGGATGATGCCTTCTCTCTGAGGACCTGGTTGATGAAGCCGTTTAGTGCCAGAGGACTTCCTGATGAGGAGAGGATCTATAACTACAGACTGTCTCGTGCCAGAAGGGTGGTGGAAAATGCGTTTGGCATCATGGCCAACAGATTTGGTTGTCTCCTCACCACCATGAGTCAGAATCCAGAGACTGTTACCTCTATTGTATTGGCCTGTTGCACATTGCACAACATCATGAGACTGAGGTATCCACCAGGGACTGGGTGATGAGGAGGATGACAACCACAGAGTTATCCCAGGACAGTGGAGGCAAGGTGCTTGTTTGCAGGACATTGAGGATGTGGCTGGTGGCAACAGGGACACACAGGTTGCCAAGAGACAGAGACTGTATTTGAAGCATTATTATAATGCTCCAGTAGGGGCCACGGCGTGGCAAAGAGACATGATTTGAGATTTTCACATATGCCAAGGACATTTCTCAATAGTGACTGTATTGTGTTAATTATTTTTATGATTCAGTGCTGCATCATTATCTGTGTTATATTTTGTATTGGGCGTTATATACTTGTTGAAATAAAGTTGCAATGTTATTGTATTGCAATAAAGTTGTTGTCATATTGCACTTCATATATGTATTATCTTGATACTAGGGTCAAAGAGGTCAAGCCTGAAACAAAATCTGGTCAAACATGTAACAGGTCACACAAACCAGTTCACAACTTAGCCACCACAGGGGCAAGAAGGTCACAAAGGTCAAAAATCAATCGAGGCCATAACTCAAGGAAAGTTAAGAAATCTAACCAGCTCCAAGGTGGAAACTCTGCAACCAAACGCCGACTGCTTTGGAATCAGAGCATAATGAAATCCAGAAATGGAAGATAAACCAATTTTAACATTGGCCACCTGTTAAAATTTGTTTATATTACATTTCTGCATTTCATTTGAAACTGTGAAACTTCCATAGTGAACCACTCACATTGGGTCATAACAGGTCTTGGTAACCACTAGGCCACTTTTTTTGGATCCTTCATGTTAAGATGTGACACTTACCAAGTATTATGCCAATGTTTTTGAAACATGAGAAAAACAAGCAAAATAAACAATTTATTATTCCAACAAGGTCAAAAAGGACAAATCACAATAACATAGTAAGTGTACTTTTGAATAAAGAAATGCAGACACATTAGCTCACAGCTAAGGTGACAAGACAACTGACAAGAACAGCTGCCAAAGTGAAACTTGTTACGTATACCATTAATAACAGCTAAGGTTAACATACTACCCACAAGAACAGCTGTCAAAGTGAAACTTGTTACATATACCATTAATAACAGCTAAGGTTAACATACTACCCACAAGAACAGCTGTCAAAGTGAAACCTGGAAGTGCTAGATGATGAACCCACTGACTGTCCAGAGGTACTGGCCCCCGATGGTGTCTGGAAAATAACAGTGGTCTGGCTCTGGGTGTCTGACCCTTGAGGCAAAGGGGTAGAGGAGGCTAGAGCTGCGGGCCCAGGTGTGGGTGGCGGAGGCATTTGTGTGATGGTGTACTGTTGCTGCTGCTGTGGCTGCTGGAACATAAGTTGCTGCTGCAGCTGCTGTTGCTGAACCTTTATCTGCTGCTGCATACTGTCCAGCTGCTTCTGCCTGTCGTCCAGCTGCTTCTGCCTATCATCCAGCTGCCTCTGCCTATCAAGCTCCTGCCTCTGGATGTCCCTCTCTGAAAGTAGCTTGGACTCCTTGATGGTCTGGTTGAGGAGGTCCATACTGCGCATCTGGTATGTGGGCCAGAGATCCTCGTGGATCTTCAACATGGCACTTGACATCCAGCCAGCCCAAGCAGTCCTGTCATTGGTCTGTGCCTCCATGGATGTCAAGAGTCTGTCCAGCCTGTCAGAGATCTGGGCACTGTTGTCGCTCTGCTCGCACATCTTGTCCAGGAGCTCTGATTCAGTGCTGGCACTTCTCCTTGTGGTTCTCCTGCCACTAGTCCCAGAGAGGCTGATACCTGGAGGAGGAGTGCTGCACACTCTGGGTTCACCCAGTGATCCTGACTCCACAGGCTCATCTGCAGGATCCAAGTCAGTGGATAGGTGTGAAGGCATGGTGGCAGTTGCAGAAGTAGCAGAGGCCGATGAGGTGATGACAGAGGCAGTGGTGGTAGCAGATGCACAGGTAGCAGAGGCTGAGGTGGCTGCGGCAGAGGCAGAGGCAGTTGTGGTGGAAGCTGGTTTCAACTGAAAGTACAGTAAAACAAAGACACATGGTAAGCATATAGTATATATGTTCAAGAAACAGTTCAGGTACGTACTGTGAAGTAAGAAGTATGAACTTCTATGTCACCGCAGAAAACTTTACAGATTTTTGCAAAAAATTAGTGTCACAGGTAGTCACTGTTTACAAGTCAAGAATACACAACGCAGCAAAAACATCAGGATATCCAGGTGAGTCAGACTGTGAGAATGTACTTACATTGCAGGACTGCCTGGAGGGGACTCTGGAGATGTGGTCATCCAGGAAGCTGAAGGACCTCAGGATCCAGGTGTCCCTGTCTGCGTGTTCCTTTGCCCCGTCACCAGACTTCTTTGAGGTAAGCTTGCCATACCTGGTCCTCATCCCTTTAAACCAGATCTTCAGGTCAATAGCTGAAAAAGGAAGAGGAGACACGGACACATTAGGTAGGTTGTCACCATAACAATGGGTTACATTAAGTTTTAAACTGCTTTACATCTGTGGTGTCATCTGCAAATGGGTGAAACCTAATACATCACATGATAACAGAGTACAATTCAAAATAACATAAATTAACAGAATAAGTAAACATTCACCATAAGGCCATTTACACATTACTGTACACGTAGTACCTCTATCACAATTTAAATTATTACCTGAAACTATGAAAAGGTTAAATCATAATGGTTAGTCTAACTCACCTTCCAGGCCCATGGCCCTGGTCTGGGTGGCCCAAGCAGCCTCCTTCCTGTCTGTGTCCCTGTACTCCTTCTTGGCCTTGTTATACATTTCTGGATGGTTCTTGAGCCACTCAGCCATCTCATCCTCTTGGCCATCTGTCATCCTCACCAGCCTCTTCTTCTTGAACCTCCCCTGGGACTGGCTGTCTTGGGTGGCCTCTTCCAAGTCATCTGTGTCGTCCGGCTGGGTGGCCTGAGTGGCTATATCCCCTGGGTCTGATGCTGAAGCTTGAGTGGCAGGCAGTTCATCTGGCTGTTCTGGTTGTTCAGGCTGTTCAGGCTCTTCCGATGCTTCAATAAGAGGCAGAGTGACCCTCTTCCTCTTTCCAAGTCCAGGTCTCTTCACCATATTTCTTGTATGAAATATATCCAAAAATTTATCCAAAGTTCGTCGATGTGTACGCATTGAAGAAAAATTTGCAAGTGATGACAATTGTTCGCGGGGCCCTGCTTTTATAGTTTCCAGCCAGTTCGCCGCGACCTACGAAGGTCATAGCTGATTGGTAGCCAGTTCTTCGCATGCCCAGCCAGTTCGCCAATCACCGACGAACTACTGCGACATTCGCTTCTCATTGGCTGAGAGGAGCAACGAATATCTCCAGGGCCTCGTAGTATATTCTTCATGGGCGACGATGCATGGCTTCCCTGCTGCAAATATCGTTGTTTGTTCTTCGTCTTTCAGCCGACAATCTTCAAAGGAAAGTTGCCGAACAATGAAGAACAATGAAGAAGCCTGCTATGAAGTGGCGAATTGGGGTACGAGGGTGGTACGAAGTCGACGAACCCACCACCATCTGTGAAGAATTGCAAAGAAATGGACGAAGCGTGGCGATAGTTTTGAACAGTTTGAAACTGTCGTAGCCAGATGACGATCCATGGAGAATGTTGGAGAACAGTGAAGATGGACCAAGAATATGCTACCAACAAGGACGAATTGCAGGATCGCACATATTCGCCACTAAACATCGCCACAGTGTGACCTGGGCATTACACACAGATACTTTTGGCGACATCTTAATTTGTGGGGGATTCATACTAATAAAATGGAGAGTTGTGATGTAGGCATTTGCAGGGGACCATCATCATTCAATCAAGCTACTAAGATGCACTATTGGTATAGAAACTAGAAAGCAGAGATGTTGGCACAGGATTCAGAAACAGATGGGCAGATGACTTCTCCATTGAGAGTCCCGTTTCATTGAACAAACTAGTTTAAGCACTCCACCTCCAGCTGAATTCCAAACATAATGCAGATGCTGCAACAGCTGATCACAAACAGACATATGCACAAGGTGTGGTGAGTGCAGTGACAATAAAATTGTGTTCCGATTGTGGTAAACAAGGACATACTACAGTACTGTGTAATGTAAAGTCAAAATGTGAGTCTCCAAGAAGACAAGATCAATCAAAACAGACTATAGGTCAATCAATCTAAAGAAAGGTGTCTTTATTGTGGTAATTATGGGCATTATGCATCAAAGTGTCAAAAAAAGGTCAAAGATTTTTTACAACTTTATTAGTCACAAGCAAGATGGACATTTTAGACAATATATTCGGAGATACAGCAATAAAATTTCAGTTATGGGCAATGGAATGGCCCCGGAAAACATATGACATTGGTCCCTTCGATATTACAAAAGCAAATGTCTGCTGAGGTGACCAGAAAATCATATATTTGCTAAAAATTATTTTATATGATATCACATGATGAAACCATAAAAATAACTCAAACAATTACAGAAAGACGAGTGCCAACACAAAAACATGTACACTAGCACTGACTATAAAATTATATCAATATGTCAATTAGTGCAAGTATATTTAAACAATCCTGTCCTCACAAACTAGTGTATAGACATCAATACAAAAATGATTCACAACAGCAATAATACATTTTTCAGGTAGAACAAAGTATGAACCTATGAAACTCACGTTCACAAATTGTGTTTGGGATGGTACATATAAGCAAAAGTTTAAGAGCTTTGTCAAGACAATATGACGTATTTTACCACGAAGGGGGACCATGGTCAGCATGCACACAGTATCAACGTCACATGATAATGCTCTCTATCCAAAACCTTGGAAACCCATAGAGTTCAATTGATTTACCCAGTCTAACCACAAAAATAAAAGAGAAAATACAAGAAAATTCAAAGGGCTGATATAATAAAGATCAGTACTTCAGAGAATTTAAGCCCTATAATTTTAGTGCAAAGACAACAATCTCAGTCGCCCAGATTTGTGAAACAGTAACAAAAATGTTGCTTAAGATCACGTAACACCAATATTATTTCATGAGATAATCAACATACTTCCCAAAGCACTAAAATGTATCCAGCTTAGATATCGAAGATTTATTTGATATAAAACCCAGACGAGTGACCCTTTTATTGTGCCAACTATCCATTATTTTTGAACAATGGAGAGTTAACACTACATTATTTTCTAACAGTGGAATGTGGTTTAGTTCAGTGGATAGTCTGCCAAGAACAAATGGTGTTTTTCCAGTCATCCTCAGCACAATGCGTTCAATATTGAATTGTTTCACAACTTTTTCATATTAATTAGTTAAATGGCTACATTTGCAAAGTCTTTTAAAATCAGTATGACATTCAGAGCACATGGAAAAATACCTCATGGAAATTAACTACCTGGAAAAAATACCTTTTGACAAAGTAAAACAAGCAATTTAATTTATAAAGCTTGACGTTTTTAATTCTATGAATCCTCCACGTACTTAATCACAAGAGCAGCTACCGTTTTGAGCATATTCATTATTAAAATCTAACCGAGCATCATAAATTAAAATGAGTGTTTTAGTAGCTTAGAATGTACACTGTTGTTGATGTACCAGTTGCCTTTCTCGCGCAAACGAGACCAATTTCAATATGACCTAAACACAGTATACACATGACCTTAGCCTTGTAAAATGAATTCTCACAAGATTTGGACACTACCATTTATTAATCCCTATCACGTTACTTGTTATACAATATATTAGATCTCACAACCTGAGATCTTAGGTTAACGCATAAAACTATGCCCCACACAAATTCCCACGTGATTATACAATCACATTAAATTAAGGGTCTGACTAAAAGGATGGGATTTAAAAAAACATGTTCACTCTCTGACTTTCAGATCACAAGTGAGTCTACATATATGACACACAATACCTTGCACAAACACTAAAACAGATTGGTCAAGAGCATCAAAGGCTGTGATTGGTCAGATGGAAGAAAATAGAAGAGTTCATTGTGTGGTCAAGTCCAAGTCAACTGAAACGCAACCCTTCAGGGGTGATGCTTCTTTAGTTGCCTTTCTCACACAAATGAGACTAATCCCAATATGACCTAAACACAGTATACACATGACCTTAGTCTTGTAAAATGAATTCTCACAAGATTTGGACACTACCATTTATTAATCTCTATCACGTTACTTGTTATACAATATATGAGATCTCACAACCCGAGATCTTAGGTTAACACATAAAACTATGCCCAAACCCCAACCTGTATTTATAGTAGGTGATTGGCTAGCCGTTGAAAAGTAAGAGGTACCTGAAGGGCTTGTGAGGTGTTTCCTGATATGTATGGCGTCACTATTCCATAAGCCATGCTTCTTTTTGGCTGTGAGAGAAGCATTTGCATCGTAAGCTATTGTAGCTGCGGACTGTCTAAATGTGTGGAAACCATGCCCTAAAAATGGCCCCCCATAGTTCTCAAAAAGGTAGCTAACCGTGTTCTTAAATGCATTTGTATAAGCAAATGATAATCATCTAAGATAAAAAGTGATTCATGTGACTTTAGACGAAATGTTTGAAGGAGAGCTTCCAAAGCTTTGACAGGACACATGAATGAGTCGTCTATTCTTGGTACCCTAACCACATGAACTTTTTCAGGAGCTCATATATTCTTGGCCCAATTTTCCTTAACATGTGCTCCTGGGTACAAGAAGGCTACATCAGCACGCCGTAAATGGTGTGAAGGGTCAAACATAGAAGAGGATTTGGGAGTGAGATTTGAAATCTGAAACAGCCCACAGAAAGCAAGAAGGTAAGCACAACGATATATCAATGTACTCTGAAATGAATTGCACAACTGTGAAATCTAGCAAAATTGGTGTAACGAGAACAAGCCCTTTGGAGTGGGTGTAACAACACAAGAATACTGAATGACTCGCAACGTTCTTTTCACTAAAGGCGCTTTAAAAATCCCCCCATCCCATTGATACCTTGCAAAATAAAAATTGAGTGCTGACATATAGTTGTTAATCACTATAAAAGAGATTGAGTTAACAGCTAAAAAGTGACTGAAACACATCAAAGTTGCACTGAAATCATAAATCTCGAAGGCCTGTGTCATTACAAATGCCAGAAATAACTTAAACTGTCTAATGTACTGACTTATCGTATGAGGACGTAAGCCCTTCTGCACTTACATCATGGCCTGTGCTAACATAGGTCCCGCACTGCGGGGAACACCTACAATAAAGAAAATAATGTATGCGGGAATCACATCACATGCTAACCCAGTTCAAAGCATCTACCAAACTATTGCCCTTACCCCTAATATTGTTTGACCCTCAAATCAATGTTAAATGTGGCACACATCAACCGACCTTGAATAAGGGGAACAAGGTCAAATCATTTGACCACATGGGAAGACTCTCAGCCTATGATATCCTGTAGGTCAGTTTCACATTCCAGAAACTTTAGGACCAATCATAAGCAAGTTATAAGTACTTTTTTTAAGTTTGGCAACCCTGGTCTTGAAGGCGGGGGCTGAAGGTCAAATCTGACCACATCAGAAGATTATCAGCCCATGATTACCTACAGGTTGGCTTGACATTGCAAACCTGTATACTTATAATAAGCGAGTTATAAGCACTTTTCAGTTTGGCTATCCTCATCTGACCTTGAAGGAGGGGCCAAAGGTCAAATATGAGAACATCAGAAGATTCCCATCCCATAATTTCCTATAGGTTGGCTTCACATATCATACCTCTATGACCAATAATAAGGGAGATATAAGCACTTTTAAAGCACGCATTGGTAACAGTAGCATCAACAATACATGTAGATAACTGGAATAACCAACTTGATAGAAACCATAAGATATAAATTTCACTCTCTTGACAGTTGTAAAACATATAAAACAGTGGGGGTAGTGCTGTGAGAGGGTGGGTGGGGAAACCAGTTGCAGATTTTCCTAGACTGTACTAGTTATTACAATTGTGACTGCACTCTCATTATCACATACTGATCTATCACACAGTTCAGTGTGTAACCGTAAAGTTACCAAAATATTGTACATCTCGTATTGAGTTATATAAGTTTGACCTATAATTCCAAACAGGATTGGAACAGAATACATACGACAGCCCCATACCCCGCCTAAACATTTGAGAGTCGCATCTACATAAATGCTTTGTGATGTACTCCCATATTCTTAAACATTACCGCAGCATTAAAAGTCAGGAACCAGTATAAACTATGATATACATCGTCATTCAACTGAATTCTCTCAATGGTGGGGTGTGTTCTCAAAATTGTTAATAGTCTGCTGAGAAATATTTTAGAAGATCTGACGCAACGTGAGATGTACAGTAGTTTGCCAAGCAAAGATTGAAACTCTCGTTTGGACATAAAATCTCGCAAGAAACTTCTTTGGTTCAATACTAAAAGTATCTTGTTCAATGTCAATTACAATACCAATCACTGAAAGTATACTGAGAGGTGGAAATATCTTTTCTGGGTTAATGAGAAGGCCAATATTTAAAATGACCTCTTTCAGTCTTTGAAAAGCAAAGTGAGCGTGATCTGTATGACAACAAGCGTAAATGTCATCAATGTAATTGTACACACTGATTCCCTCTTGTGCCAAGATGAACCTGACAAAATTTGTAATCCTTTGAAAGATTCTCATTCCATGGACTGCTCCAAAAGCTAGAAATTTGTCAATGTAATACTTGTCTTTCCATTTCATACTTAAGTGAATTGAGTCTCGGGGATCTACAGGTAAATTCCTAAAAGCACGTGAGGTATCTCTTTTTGCGGGATGACATTTAGGTGTCATCTAGCTCATTTCTGGACTACCTTTATTTTGTATTAGTGGTACACCTTATTTGCATATTAAAGTGGTCAGCTGGTCAAGCGTGGGACCCCTTTGATTTTAACCCTACATTCTGCCATTTACATGTTGGAAACACGAGGAGAAACATCTTTTCTTTATATGGTGTGAAACACAGGACTGGCTGATACTGTATGGTTTTCTTTTTATGTTGATTTATATGTGATTTTATGTATTGTTTTAGTATTGCAACTTAACTTTTATGTGTTTTATATATGTTCCGTGTTTTGACATGTAAACTTACAATATTATCCTAGTCATGGTGCAGTAAAATATGTACAATTTGCGTTCAAACAAACAACAGACAGTTCAATTACCTGTTGAAATACAATTGTCGGATGATAACCAGTTTTTACAAAAAATTTTATCTCACAATTGTGCTAGTTTTGAAGAAAAATTAAACATGTAGGACTCAGATTCTGAAGGATCTGGTAGTGATCTCAACTGCAGTGATATAGTGCGGGATTCGGATAATGAAGAACATTCAAATATTTCAAATTCACAGGAAGGTGCTGGTCCTTCCCAACAAAAACAGTTACATGAAACCCTCCACAAGTCGGATCCGGATGTGCAAGCCGTTATAAATGCTCAAATCTTGGAACAGTTAGACAAGATAGGCAAGCGCTTAGATAGAATTGAAAACAAAGACAGTAAAAAGACTACGGATAAATCTAAAGTCAAAAGCTCAAAATCTAAAGATACCAAATCAAAGAAATACAGTGAAGCTACACAACCAACCAGCAAACCTAGTGAACACATGGGTTCAAATCTTGGTGTGTTGAATGATGAAGCATTGTTGCAACTGAAAGTCGAACAAAGACTTCAGGAGTTGTCGGATCTGGCTAAAACAGGTACAAATTCAAAATTAAAATCTCAGCGAGGTGGAAGTGTATATAGGTGTTGGTCAAAAATAGAGTCAAATGGCCACATGAGTACGTTTTATCCAGTTTAAATAAGGAAAGGGTCACATACGACCAGTTGAATGTTACTCAATGGGTGGCTGGGTTTGGCAGAACCATGAGAGATGAGTCGGATCCGGCTTTGCAAAAACACATGTTAGAGTATCTTATATCCATTATGGATGATGCCAACGATTTCTCATGGACCTCTGCCAAAGCCAGCCACGCAGTTTTACTGTGTCGTATGGAGCAAGGTGAAGTGAAGGATTATTCGGATACTTTGGCTATTGATCGGATCCGGGTGCAAATGCACAAAAACATGTGCCCAATACCCAAACTGTTGCTTCGGCATACCCTGGTACTAGCAAAAAGTACTCAAAAATTACAAAATCCATGCCTTGCACTTATTATAACCAAGGCTCTTGTATACAGACAAAATCTCATGAGACAAGGGGGGTACTGTACAAGCACATTTGTGCTTCAGGTTTTGCAACCACTGGCCGTACATTTTCGCATACGGAAACTGATTGCAAAAGTAAGAATAAACAACTGCCAAAAAACGATTAGCAATGGATGGGCACAAACTGAGGTCCATCCATGGCTCTAGATGTTTCTTCACAAAAGATAATACCATAGATAAGATAACAGGTCAGCTGCAGGCTACTCGTCCCATCTGGAAAGCCTGGTTAGCTAGAGCCAATGCTTTCAAGAATGTTGATCCCTGTCGCTCGTATGCTTCTGTGCTACAACAGAGTACTTCTTCTACTGTCGACAAGTATCTTGAAAATGTAGATAATGGTCCTGCTACTGAAACCCTTCAAAACGTCACAAAAAATTCCTTGCAAAGTGAACCCATTATTACCAAGAATAGTAGTAACCTACCTACGTCTACAAAACACAGGGTTACAGTCCCATATGGCCCCTCACATAAAAAACAGGGCCAATGCTTGACACTTGCTAATCGATTTCAGGTACTTGCACAGTTACAAGATGAGAACTCTAATGTACAACCGACTTGTGAGTCCACCAATGCTGCTTTCAATTTCAGGGGCAATAAAAACAGAAAAGGGCAAATATTGGGTTCAGCACTTACTCATGGTGGGCAGGACACTACTGGCATGGAAATTTCTAATTATTTCAAGGGCAATAAAAACAAAACAGGGCAAATATCGGGTACTTCCATGCAGTCATCGTATCACAAAGGTGTTCAGTGTCACACTGTAAACAATGTATCAGACAAACAACATGCTTCTTTTACATTCAAGGGCAACAAAAACGGAAAAGGGCAAACATTGGGTAGCATGTCTGATAACAGTACAAATAACTGTGATGCAAAAGAAAAAATAAACATCAAAGCCATCCCCCAAGACGAACCCCCTTCACTTTGTCCTCAAAGCAAATCTTTGCTATCTCAAAACGTCCCACAGAGTAGGTTATACGGTACGGATAACACTGATACTTCCTACCATAATCAAACTCAAAGTCACCTACCTGGGGCTCCAGTCTGGGATATGGCTTATGTAAACCACAAACGTAACAAATCTATACCAGACACGGTTGTATATAACAAATACCAATCTGTGGATTTTAAAAATTGTCTTAATCAGAATAGCAAAGCCTTTGGCTTTATTCCCTATAATGATTTGATGATATACACAGGGCAGGAAGTTGTATGGGGGAATGTCCCTGATATTATTCAGGCTCATACATTGGTCAGACGTTCAGCCATGCCCAATTTTATGCAGGTTCGAATCCCGGTTAAGTCACAACTTAATGTTGCAGCATGGAAAAAATACTTGCATTCATATTGGGATAAGCAGTTAATAGATCTTATACAATATGGATTTCCGCTGGATTTTAACAGGGAGGTCAATTTAGAATCTACTTATGTTAATCATGCTTCAGCAATTCAACATTCTCATCATGTGTCTGCATATATTCAAACTGAAATGCAATATGGCGCTATTTATGGCCCTTTTGCCCGACCCCCTTTCCCATGTCACGTATCACCATTTCTCACCAGAGATAAGCCAGATTCGGATACGAGAAGAGTTATTTTAGACTTAAGCTTTCCCTCTGGTCAATCAGTGAATGATGGGGTACCTAAACACAAGTACTTGGGGTCTTATTTTGATTTAAAATATACCTCTGTAGATCACATTGTTGATAGTCTTAAGGACCTCGGTACTGGTGCTCTTTTATACAAAATAGACATCAAGAGGGCATTCAGACATCTTAGAATAGATCCTGGGGATCTAGATCTATTAGACCTAAAGCATGACCAGTATTATATTGACGGAAATTTGCCGTTCGGGTTCCGTATTCTTCCAGCGTTGTTCAGATGCCATAAGGTTTATGGCGGATACATTCGGTTATCCAAACATGTACAACTATATTGACGATCTAGTATATACTGGCTTGCCAGATGTAATTCACCAGTCGTACAATACCTTACTAGCATTGCTGCAGGATTTAGGGTTGGAAATAAGTACTTCCAAACTGATAGAACCCACTCACATTGCTGTATGTCTTGGCATAGAAATTAATTCGGTTAATAGGACTCTACAGATACCAAAACAAAAGTTGACCCAAGTTCAGCAAATATGTCAACAATATGTTTCCAAAAAAAAAGTCACTAAGAACCAATTTCAATCCTTATTGGGTTCGCTTCTTTATATAACAAAGTGTGTTAAACCAGCTAGATTTTTCTTAAATAGAATGCTTCAATTGCTGAGGGACAGTACTGATAAGACTCGTATATATCTAAATACAGATTTCTTTCGAGATCTTAATTGGTTTAACACTTTTCTGGCCCAGTACAATGGTATCACCTTCTATGACAACCAAATTATACATGCAACAGTTTTCTTGGATGCCTGCCTTCAAGGTTTGGGGGACACCTTTGATAACATGGTATATGCCCTACCCCTGCCTTTGGGTTTCAAAAGTTACACTATTGTACATTTGGAAATACTAAATTTAGTTGTGGCTCTTAAACTGTGGGGCCCCTACTGGAAAGACAAAACTGTTGAAATAAAATGCGATAATATGGCTGTTGTCGAAGTCCTGAAGTCAGGACGTGCTCGGGATAGCATACTGGCTATGTGTGCACGGAATATCTGGTTGTTATCTGCAATGTTTAATGTTGAACTAGTAGTTAACCATATTCCTGGTTGTCATAATGTCGTAGCTGACCTGTTATCTAGATGGCAAGGTACAATGGCAGATAACAATACTCTGAATAATTTGATTCCAGATCATATCTGGATTCCAACACATATTGACTTGACAATGTTAAATGAACACATATAAACAATGTTACTCTATTTCCAGAAATACGGGGCGACACAGCAGAGCTTGCCTCTGCTGCAATTCAAAGACTTAGATCTGGGTTTCGACCAGCAACAATGAATCAATATACCAGAATGTTCAGAGATTTCTTGTATTTCCTTGAGAAAGCACAGATCTCCCCTTTTCAGGTAACTACAGTTATTATATTGGCATTTATGGAACACTTGCATCAAAAAAGGGCTATCACAGGCAAATATCTCCAATCACATGGCAGCAATTAGAGCCATGTTCATAGTATATGGCTTGAATACTGCCCCTTTTAAAGATGAAAGGCTTCCTTTATTTATTAAATCCCTTAAGATCAATGCACCTTTATCTTTGAGAGGTCAAAAGATTATTACAACACAGATGCTTCAACAGATTGTGGCTATCTCACAAACAATGGACAACCCTTTGCTCTTCAGAACTCTTTACTTATTTACATTCTTCTCTTTTCTTCGGCTCTCAAATATCCTTCCACATTCTGTACAGAAATTCGACCTCACTAGACATTTAACAAGAGGTGATATTATTTTCTCAGAAAAATTCTGCACAGTGATCGTTAAATGGACTAAAACTTTGCAAAATGGCAATTAAATGGCAACAATAACCATTCCATCTTTAGGGGATTCACCATTATGTCCTGTGAAAGCTTTGAGCAACATGTTCCAGGAATTGCAAGCTGACAAAAATTCACCTTTGTTTTGCATTATCAAGAAATCTGCCCTTGTCCCACTAACAGACTCCATAGCTAGAAAGCATTTGAAGCAGGTTTCTTCCATTTTATCTATCTCCCCCACCTTGACTTTTCACATGTTTCGGAAATCTGCAACTACCTGGGCTTTTGACAAGGGAGTTCCTCTGCAAGATATAATGCAGCATGGTACTTGGTCGTCCTCTGCTGTATGGCGGTATATACACTCAGTCCCTTCTGTGTCTTCCCAGGTCTCTCGCACCTTTCAGCAACATCTTTTTCTGTAGCTTGGTGTTTGGCGGATATCTATGCTCTATTTTATCATCATACAGCATATTTACATATTCATTTCATTAAAGCTATGCAACTCTTGTATTATATCTTATACTACTACATTATGAATTCTGTAACTCTTGGTTGCAAATGGCTTTGCTGTCACCCTTCATTATTTCTGGGGTTTCTTTATGAAAATCTCTAAATTTTATAATTATTGCATGCTTGGGCCAGTAAATTGTTTACTGCCCTGGTTTTGCGTGGGATAATAAGGTAGGGCCCTCTCAGGTCAGTAAGTTGATTACTGCCCCGAGTTTGGCTTATAAGGGGTGGGGAGGGGGGCTTATTTCATGTTTGGAAACTAAGTATGGGTATGCAATGTTACTGGTTTGGGTGACAGGTTTATTACCTTTTCCGCCATATATATATATATATTATACTGTGACAATGTTAACAATATATTTGAACATAAATTATAATAAAAGATTTTAAACCCAACATGCATCTTTCTTGTGTTGGGGGGTAGTTGGGAAATGATATAGTCTTGCGTCTGAACACAATTCTTGCAATGCTGGTAACAAATTTGAAATTGTCTCCATTAAAATGGTCTCAATCTGTTGCGTTATTTACTGAACACTCCCCAAAAGAGAGGTCCAAAATGACACGTCTTCCATCTGGAACAGCAGTATTATTTATACCCCTGAGGTTGTAGGTTTCACAAGCTCTAGCTCTGTGCTTTTATTTAGAAAGGTTGTTGTCACTTAGCCCTGCCTGGTTGTTTCTATTGCCAAACATCACATTCTACCCTTTACGTTGTTCATAGTGATTTTTTGTAATACTTGACATAAAAGAAAACTGTAAGATCATTTTATGTGCTATTTTATCTGATAAATTCTGACAGTGTGAATTCATTCTGAGTTACAATTCCCAGATTGCGGTATGTTTCTATTACTTTCTATTGCATTTCAGTGCAGCGCCATCATTTCACTGTCTCAACCAGTCATCCATACTCTGGTACAGATTTATGCAGACATGTCTTTTCATTTTGTCATAATGAAAATAATTTTGTCACATTTCTACAAGGATTCCATCTAGGATGAATTACGATGAACCAACAGGAAAGTTATGGTCCTTAACATACTCCGCCCAAGTTGTTTTATTGAACAGAGCTTATTACCTCCCCCAATGATGTTACATTATTGTTGGCATCTGTTTGTTTGTCAAAAAGTTATGTGCAGATTTTGATGAAATTTTCAGGAAATGTTAATAATGGCAAAGGGAACAAATGACTTGATTCCGGTGGTGATCTAGATCACCAGCTGGATAAGGAATTTTTTTAAAGAATTTATCATTACACTCACAAGTAATATTGATGGTGTTAGGCCTTTGTGGAGGTATGCCCTCTCCGAGTGCTCTTGCTAGAACTAATTTCAGAAAATAAATGCATTACTGACATGTAATATTAGTAGAAAAGACCTTGGGTGCAAGGTGTTTTATAATTTGCCTCGTTTAGTTCAGTTTTGTCGAAACTTTATGTACAATCTTCCAATAATTTAACTATGCCATATTCTGAGGGGAAAATTGAAGGATTAACAAAAATACTGGAAATTAGTAATATGGCATCTTGCAACCCTCAACTCTATTGAATTTTGGGGCTTATGTCCAGGAACCTCAGGAGTCGATGTCAACCCACAGAAGATTGTGCTCAGCATCTACCAGTGCCAGCATGACCAGACAGTGGAAGCCCTTGTAGTTGAAGAATTCACTTCCTTCAGTGTTATGGTAAAGTGATTTCTATATATAGATCCAGTATGTAGGACACCCCAACTGTTCTTAAATACAGCTTTTCTGGATATCCAGTGCTTTGGGGTTCTGGTGTTCCTTTCTGATGGCCTGGGAGACTTTTTGGATGAGCTTAGCTATTTATGACATGCTCAGTCTGGAACTATACAGACATTTAAAAGTATATACGCCTTTTATTATATGTCATATAGTCATACACAACAACGCCTCTCAGGAATATGACCTTATTATTTCTGGTTTATATTTTGTCGATGTTCTACTGGACTTTTCACCATTAATAGGTCATATTTCTTACCTGACTTTACTAAAGGTACAGCTGATTTCCTATAAGTGGTTTTCACATTTGGAAGCCTTAGAACCAAGAATAAGGGAAATATAAGACTCTTTTGTATGATGACCCAAAATGACCTTAAAGCAGAGGTCAAAGGCCAAATTCAAAACTTGATAAAATTTTGCTGGCCATGGCATTCTATAGATTAGTTTTACATTTAAAGCCATATGAGCAATAATAAGGATGATATAAGGCCTTTTCTGTATGATGACCCCATGGAACCTTTAAGCAGGGGTCAAAGGTCCAACTAAATAATAAAAGTAAATATACTTGAGCTTGTACTTAGCTGGTTGATTAAAAAGAGTCATACAACATGATCCACCCCCTGGAATCGCATCACAGATGGAACAATGCATTGCAATTTATAAAGTTTAAAATTGAGTACAATACAGGTAAACATAGCAGCTAATTTTGCCTTTTTACAGTAAAAATGATAGTTTCCTGGATATTAAACTTTCAGGGATATCAGGCCAACACTGATAACCCAGTCAAGTGATATCATTGGTGGACTACATGTCTAACATGTTAAACACTAGGCCACTGAAGTCTTTAAAAACTAACAGCAGTGGTGATACTAAGAACATGTCTTCTGGTAGGTATACAGATGACCTCTGAAACCTGGTACTGTAACATGTTAACAAACTACCTGAGGAATTTTAATCTATTTAATAAATGTTGCAACTGCAAAACCATGTCTGAGAATTTTGACCTAGTCCATGTATTAACTATCATGTCACTGCCATGGGTCATTTCATGTTAAAGGTCAGCTTTGACACTTTGTTTCATATTTTAGTCTTGATTTTATTGTTAAAATTATAAAACTTGATGATTAAGTGAAACAAGTGAACATGAAGGAAGCATTATACAAAAGTGAAAATAGATCGAGAATACATTTCGGCATACATACTATACTGCAATTCCTGAATAAAATACTAATATTAAAATAATAATAATAACAATACCCAAAAATAACCTTCATATATAAAAAAACAATACAAAATGGATTTATAATTCCCTCCATATCATTTGATATTGAAGTATTTAAGTAACAAAAGTAAAATATGTAATAAATCATATATGTATATATGATTTACTGTTTCCAATATATTTGAAATAATAACAGGAAATTAACAATGAACACAATAAGTTCTATGCCATGGTAGTACCAACTCTGTTCTGTTCGTACATTATTTAGTTCCTCTGGATTAAGGCACTTCACCATAGATACTTGACACATTCAGACACAAAATGAAGTTTATTGCAGCATGCACACAAACCAATTTATGAGCAAGAATTAAGCAATGGATCATCTTATAAACTTTGTGAGGGTAGCAGATTATCTGAAGTATAACTGGTCAAATAGCAATTATTATTCCATGATGATTGTTTCAAATTATTTTCTGACCATTTATATATTGCAGTAGTTCATTTTAATTCCATCACGCTGAGGTGTATCATTTTTCCAATGTGATGTTGTTCTATATTCATATAAACTTTTTGCTGCTCTAATCAGTTGAATAAGTTGGAGTAAGTTACGACATGAGACATAGACACAGACAACTGTCTACATTGCATTTCACATTGAACAAATCACCACCATCATCATTAGAATCAGCACCATACTCACTTGCACTATTTACATCCTCAGAATTCCATTTGTTGGCTGAATTATACAAACTCAAGAATTTAAATTTTGGAGAACTACACACATGTAATCAATCAGAAAAGCAAATATACAACTGACTACATATTTATATACACAAGAAAAGCAGGACACTTTTCCCAGGAATCAAGAGTTGTTCTTATCTACCAAAGGTGGTGGTTTAAAGTTACAGCCTAGCTTAGTATATATGTATAAAGATTATTTACTACTTATTACAAGAATCATCTTCAAAACCATTACCATGAATTGTACCACAATTTCATTATGGGTTGTGGATTTTCATGGATCATATTAGCAACTATGTAGACACAGAATTAATAGATAAGGGGCTGGTTAGGTTGGTCAAATCCTTCCATATGATTATGGGAATAGTACTTTCATCTCCTTGCAGATCCCACTCTAGAGAATTTATCAAACATTTTTCATATGTTTTACATTTTCATTTTTTTTTTTTTTGTATTTCTTTTGCTTCCAGTCATCTTTATTTAAGACTTTTATTTCATGAAGAGATACATTTACATCATGCGAAGCATTGAAATCAGCCCTTTCAGCCCACAGGGTGGAAAAAGTTTAATAAATTTTTCTCAGTTAATTTTCCTTTGGTTAAAGAGACTTGTATTTTGTCTTTCAGCAGCTTATCAACAAGCCAAAGTTGCATCAAAAGCATACATATAAACATGTTTGTGTAAAACTCTGTTAACGTTTTAGAGTTGAGTCTATATGAAATTCTCAGTTGATATTTTACAGAAATTTTACAAAAATTGTTATAAAAATTTCATTGCAAAAGTTTAGTGACAACCAAATTTTATGTACAGCGTTACTTCACTTCAGCACAAGTAGGTGTAATTATGTCAAATGATACATTTTACATCACAAGACACCAGCTTTTCAAATTTAAGATTTTCAACATGTACTCATACAACCAATAAGACCTTTGTTCTGCATCTCCAGATTTTGCCTGAAATTCCCGTGCTTTCTCAAACAATTTATTATCATACCTCCTCCCCATTTTTTGTCTTATTCCTCCAACTTGTTCAGCCAGATTGATGATCATTTTCCTCTTTTCCAATGGATCTTTTTCAAAATTGCTGAACAACACAGCTCTTCCACTGACTTTTTTTAGCAAAGTGCCCATGGAATCTTCACCACCGGCATGCCAATCCTGTTGGATATATTCTTCAAATGTCATCGGAGTTTTACTATTTTCCTGTTTCAGTTTAAAACAGTCTCCATGGGTAAATACGATCAAACTATAATCATACATTTCTTTACCAAAGAGTTTTTCTAATTGCTTAATGGCATCTCTTTCTTCAGCAGTCAATCGCACAGGATATCTGTAGAATACAATTAAAGTACAGCTATTTCAGTTCATACATTTGTCTGCTTCAGTCTGCAAATGTAGTGCAATAGAGCTTTTAATAACAGAAAAGTAAATTGTCATGTAACAGACCATATTTAGAAAATGCATAATGGAATAAGTAAATGCAGATCTTTTAAAATGAAAATCAAAGGAAAATTGTTGGCATCATAGTCTTCATTGTGTTGGCATCATAGTCTTCATTTGTGTTCCTGCAGAGAAAATATAACGCTAAGTGGCTGTTATCATAGGGTAGTGATATAAAAGTTTATATCATCATGACTAGCTTTAATTAATTTTAGCAAAAAAATGTACCATACATCAAACAGCTGCTTTCAAGTATAATTGAGATACTAATGGATTTAATCTGTCGCACATAGTTAAGATATAAAGATATTAAGCTAGCTCCAATGTCTTTTCCCACAGGTTACATTTCATATCAATCCAGTACCTACTTGACAACAATAAGAAAGGCATCATATCCATCTGGAGCAGTCGTTATAGCATCAGCAATGTCCTTTATCACAGCATTCCCTTTCTTTGTGTCCATACACCCTGGCGTATCCACAATCTTCAATGCTCTCCCTCCTATTTTTACTTTGATGGATTTATTTTTAACAGTAACTGATGATGCAGAATCACTTGCGTCAAAGAACTGCTTGCCACACAGGGTGTTTGCTGTTTCACTTTTGCCCTGGCCTGTCTTGCCAATAAGTACCAAAGACATCTCCTCTCCAGCTGGCAATGAAGGAAGTCCATCATTGTTCTCTTCACCAGGTTCTGGTGTTTCTTGCTTCTCTTGTTTGTGCTCTTTGTTGATCTGTTTGTTCTTGAATGTAAATAATATGAAAGGTAACTGTAAGGTTCTTTCATGAATATATTGTTGATGCAAATTATAGGTGTAACATATCATACACATATGTATTGTAGGTATCATGGCTTAAACCTTATCTCAGGTAAGATACCCTGAGGTTCAACGACCTTTCACAAACTTCAGTGAAAATATACATTCTCCATATATCTTTTTTCTCTTCTTTCTGTTGTGATTTTGCCGCCAGTCTACCCAGATTATGATCAAAGTTAAGTCAAAGTTTTTTGTCCCATTAAACAGCAAGGTCATATTGGGACAGGACCTCAGTATTGTCACTTGTGGAAGTCAAACCCACACAAAAAAATGAAAGCCTGTCATTAGTTTACAATTGTTAACCACCAGGCCAATGTACACCTCCTACAAGTATGAGACAGGGAACAAAATGTTCCATACAATCAGTCTTAACACTCGTAAAGGTCAGGAGCCAACTATCATCATAGACACCTGGTCAAAACATTTTTACATGGTTAAAAACAATAGCAAGGAAGTATTTATATCTTGAGTACAGACCAATGGTTTTAGCCATAATTGCCATATAACCTATCTTATAGATCCTCAGACCTAGCAATCTTAAGGCGTATCTCTACTCTTCTCATTATATGACTAATCATACTGTGAAACTGGAGATGAGTGATCTTTTTCAAGGGAATACTAGTATTGAGAGTCTGCCAATCACTCCCTGTGTTTCATCATGACATGGCATTACAAGTGACATTTGTGAAAAGGGGCGGTCGGGAACAGGATGGAAGGCCTATTAAATTCATTATACAGGTTATCTTTTCACTCAGGAAAAGTCACGTTTTGTCAGTTTTCGTGCCTTTTCAAAAAGGATTGACAGCTCTCTAGTTTAAGATCAGCTACTGAAAAGGTCATAAGATTGATGGTTTAAAAGTGGAACATTGTATAAACTATTAGTCCATGGGCCAGAGAGGTCAACCATGCACCCCGCATAACAGTATGGGACCAATTTTTTTAGTCACTGGGACCTTATGAAACAAAAATATATGATGCCCAAGGGTATATTTTGGGATCAACTACCCACTGGAGGCCATTTTCAAAATGGCCGCCAGTGGAACTTGAAAAATCAGGTTTTTGCTTATAACTTTCCTTCTATGACAGATAGAGACATGGTTTTGGTGTCTTTACCTACGTTTTTGAGTATCAGCAATCCAATAATCTATCATAGAACACTTTATCATGTTTCCTTTATCATCAAATTTGAAAAATTTAGAATTTAATCCTTGTGAATCCTGTTAATACTTTGATAAAAAAATTTATTTCAGTGATCCTGAAGTACAATACACAGTACAGGAGATTTTTGCTCATCAACATTACTGTATATAATACAATATTTACCTTCTTATTGTTTTACAGTAAAGTGTCCTGATTGACAATGGCATCCAAGAAATGCAAGAGGGATGAGAGTGTGGCAGACTCTTCTTCCAAAACCGACCAATGCATCATTCATTGCAGAGACACTTTGTTGGGACCTTTGACAGCACTCACAGAAGAGAGACTATCAAAGCTGAAAGAAATACAAAAACTGAGACTTTCTGAGCCAATTGATTCTCTACATCGGATGTTGTATGTCTCTTCTCAAAACCCAGATACAGTTGAGCCAAACCATAGATATCACAGACAATGTTACAAATGCTTCACATCAAATCTAGAAAGACTTTTATCCTCTTGAACAACAGAAACTGATGCTTGTCATCCCTCAAGATGCCCTTTTAATGAATGTGAAATATTTATTTTCAACCCATACTGCATTTTCTGCCACAAGGCATGCAAAAAAAGTTAAACGAGCAGGCTGCTGGACAACAGAACCAATATCCAGATTTGAATAGGATGGAGTGCTACATTTCTCCAAGTTGCAGAGGAACAAAAAGATTTTGAAATGCTGCGAAGGATCAAGGGTTATGTGCTATATGCCTTCTAGGCTCAATACCACAGAAGCCGCAGAGCTTTGTACATAAGAGACCCATCGTCGTGTCACAGCAGTGACCCTGAAGCTCTGTCTCAGCAGGCCTTGATGGAGGAAGCATATAAACAGCCATTTGAGGCCACTTGTGCCTTTGTTGAAGGAAACATTAAGAACACTGTTGTCAAGCTTGATTTCTTGAACATTTTTGTGCATCAGTTAGTAAAAACTCAGTTTGCAAATATTCTATACAGATCTGAGAAACTGAAAGCAAAACTGATGGAAGAACAGGGTTTTTGATGATGTGAAGAGGGAGGATCTTTCAAGATTCCTGTAGAACCTTTGCCAATGCACTTTCAAGCTCCAGAGAGAAGCTGTAATTCTTTGAAAGCCCAAACTTGTTAATGAGGTTGGTAAGTTCTGCACTTCTGAACAAATGTTGCAGGGTCATACACAGAAGTATGTGTTTTGGCTTTTCTCCAATGGCCATTGGTGACAGCACGGCAAAGGTCCTGTCCAGTCGATTGTGTCAATTGATCCACCTTGGTGATTACTTCCTGCTTCTGTTTGCCAGCTATGAGAAAGTACAGGTTCTTCATTAATTCATCAGGGATGCTAGGATTTACTCCCTCAAGATAATGAGCTGTTGGTGGCCATTTTAGCGGTTCGGCACATTGGAAACTCTTTTTGAACATCATGTCTCAAATTTAGAGCCACATCTTTTGTTTTGTCGGATGTACCAAGGATAAAGGCCTGTTTCACGGCCTCTCCAACTTTGATGTCAGTGTTGAAGACAAGTTCCAAACCTCCAGATTGAGATTGAATTGGCTGAAAGGATAGTTTGTCTTCATAATACACAACAATTTTTTCCTTTAAGTTTCTCGGATCTGTATTGAGTATTTGCAAACTGGGTTTTTGTTAATTGCTGCACATAAATGTTCTTAAAGAAATCAAGCTTGACGACAGTGTCTTTATGGAGAATGTTTCCTTCATCAAAGGCACAAGTGGCCTCAAATGGCTGTCTATGTGCTTCCTCCATCAAGGCCTGCTGAGACAGAGTTTCAGGGTCACTTCTGCACCACGACGATGGGTCTCTTATGTACAAACTCTGCAGCTTCTGTGGTATTGAGCCTCACAGGCATATAGGACATAACCCATGATCCTTCGCAGCATTTCAAATTTTTTCGTTCCTCTGCAACTTGGGGAACTGTAGCACCCCCATCATATTCAAATCTGGATATTGGTTCTGTCGTCCAGCAGCCTGCTCGTTTAACTTTTTTTGCAGGCCTTGTGGCAGAAAATGCAGTCTGGGTTGAAAATAAACCTCTCACTTTCATCAAAAGAGCATCTTGAGGGATGACAAGCATCATTTTCTGTTGTTGAAAAGGTTGATGAGGATAAAAGTCTTTCTAGATTTGATGTGAAGCATTTGTAACATTGTCTGTGATATGCATGGTTTGGCTTAACTGTATCTGGGTTTTGAGAAGAGACATACGACATCTGATGTGGAGAATCGACTGGCTCAGAAAGTCTCAGTTTTTGTATTTATTTCAGCTTTGATAGTCTCCTGTGAGTGCTGTCAAAGGTCCCGACAGAGTGTCTCTGCAATGAATGATGCATTGGTCGGTTTTGGAAGAAGAGTCTGCCACACTCTCATCCCTCTTGCATTTCTTGGATGCCATTTTCATGGCACTTTACACTTTTCTGTAAAACAATAAGAAGGTAAATATTGTATTATATATAGTAATGTTGATGAGCAAAAATCTCCTGTACTGTGTATTGTACTTCAGGATCACTGAAATAAAATTTTTTATTAAAGTATTAACAGGATTCACAAGGATTAAATTCTGAATTTTTCAATTTTGATGATAAAGGAAACATGATAAAGTGTTCTATGATAGATTACTGGATTGCTGATACTCAAAACTATAGGCAAAGACACCAAAACCATGTCTCTATCTGTCATAGAAGGAAAGTTATAAGCAAAAACCTGATTTTTCAAGTTACGCTGGCGGCCATTTTGAAAATGGCCTCCAATGGGTAGTTGATCCCAAAATATACCCTTGGGCATGATATATTACTGTTTCATAAGGTCCCAGTGACTACAAAAAATTGGTCCCATACTGTTATGAGGGGGGGGGAGGGGGGGCGGGGGGGGGGGGGGGGGGCGGTGCACGGTGGACCTCTCTGGCCATGGACTATATTGTTTTTCTTTACGTACATATAAGTTTTAATGGTGACAGTTTGGTCCCAAATGTTTTGGTCATTTGTAAGAGCATAATTTGCATTCATATACAAAAGTAGGAATTTTTTATGCCACGCACACAATGGTTGATTCATATTTCCCGGAATCCAAATATGTGAATTCATTTGTTGGTAGAAATGTACAGAGATATTCACGTTGCACCAAATCAGGCTATTGACGGTATATTTGGCCAGAGTCTTGACTTATGTCAATACGGAGCCGTACCTCTAATATACATGTCAACACAGGATACATTTTATATTTACAATGTACATTATTATATATATGTGTGTCTGTTGATGTTAACATATTCTGCTGAGAGTACTCAAAAGTTAACCATAATTTTAAGAGGCCTCACTAACCGGGTGTTTAACAAAGGAAAACACATTTAATAACAGGGCTGTTATATCTTTGTACATATGGGTTTGAGGACAGCTCATGTGGTGATGCAGGCTTTATTCAGGCTTCTGTCCTGATTTCACAACACCTTGTGAAATTGACGTCAAGCCCCGACTTTGACCATTATATATTATAAGATTTTCTATATAAACTACAAAATGGAAGTAAAATGCTTACCTGTCCAATGAAGGTAGTCATTTTGTGAACTGGTTAGCTTGAATAGAGTAATACTTCAAACAGAAAGAAACATATTAATATCCTATATGAAAACTGGTTTCATCTCGATATGTCACCTACAAGAGCACAAGCCTAAATGAAGATATTCGCATCAATAGGAACACTCATTCAATATACCTGCTAAAACGAAAGTGAAACCAATGTTATTTGATTTTATGATAAGATATATATATTTGTCAGAGTACTGTACCAGCATATGCGTCTTAATATACACATCAGTGCTTTGGATATAGTATTTGTTCCTTCGCAATTTGCCTTTTATGAACACCATCAAAGTGCAAAGTGAAAGATTTCTACTATGGGTGAGTTTACAAATTTACTTTCAAGGTAGAAAGGCTTTTTCGTTCAAATTATTGCTAATGTTGTAACAATGTATCATACTAAACTAAATTTTGGTCAAATAAGTATACGTGCACGTAATATTATGTGTCGTTGGGGGTTTTGAAACAAGACAAGGGGGATATTTTGTGCGAATAAAGAAAATTTCGAAAACAGGTGACCCCATATCATGGATGTTAAAATATGTTGTATTTTATATTTAACTGAAATATACATAATCTAACATTAAATCAGAATATATATATGTCTAATAAATTTAGAATATTATAATAAACTTAAACAAATAGGGTACACCAAACTGAATAACTGAACTTTGAGTATTATAAATACGTCACCAGATGTACTTGCAGTTTGTTTTATTTTTTCAGATAATGAATGAGTGCATTTTATAGCAATCTCGAATAAAAAAAAACATTACTGAATCATAATGCACTATGGAAGAACCTTGTACTGTTTTTTTCACTAATCACCCGTGTAACGCCATATTTTACACCCTTCCCATATTTTACACCCTTTCTTTGATCTTTTAGGGGGTGTATTATATGTTAATCATATTTTACACCCCTAACAATCGGGGATTAAGGGGGTGTAAAATATGGCTTATATTTAACAATTTTTAAGCTAAGGAATTATTGTCTTTGAGTTTTAATGCTTAATTTGTGGGTGTATATAGCTGTTGAAGTTCACTTATTATATAACTAGAGCAACTGTAAAAAATTGGATTCACAAAAAGGTCTTTGTCAAAACTCAGACTCAAATCACAGATTTTTCCTTTCACATTCACTTCACCATGTCTTGAGGATCTTTTGGTTCAGTTATTATTCACTGAGGTTCTGACATTTTGTCTTAAATATAAGACTGTTGGGATTTCGAATTCACTTTTTTCTCCCATTTCAAAACACTAGGTCCTAGGTATATGAAAATTTCATGTGATTTTGCTTGCCAGGTACAATCTCAGTTTGTCCCTTTTTCTTACATATACATATCATTTAGAAATAATACAGCATTAAAAACTGTTAATCATTTATGGAACAGTGGCTACATAAAATGCATATTCTGTCAACTGTGTCTCACTGGCAAGACATTTCTAAATACAGCTTTAACCATTTCCAACAAATAATTATAAGAACTCTTTTTCATTCTTTTCTTGCTTTCCGATATGCCCTTCACTTGTTGCTTTAACAAATAGTATTTTGTTGTCAATGGTGATATGGTCATCATATAGGTTTAAATCAAGACAGATACATTCTTGACACACAAAATTGCCAGTGAAGAAATGTATGGAAACCCTCTTCAGTTTCCTTGAATCATAGGAAAATCTTTTTTTTTTCTATTTCTGACTGCAATAGGCCACTCAAGGGAACCATCCAATGTCAAATTTCACAAATTTTGGTGAATTTAGCATTCCTTTCCCTATTAATATTTTGGCTCTATTTGTGCATATTTGTATACCCAATTTGCAACTCTTGCTTCAGCTTTTATTTCAGTTTTGTGACTCCACATTGGAGCAGTAAAACAAAATATCAAAATGAGACACAATCTCAGGTGGGACCTTTTGTTAACTCACTCACTCATTCTGAATTGTATACCATTTCTGCACTGTTAACGTGTTGTAATATGTCCTACTCTATTTTCACAGAAACAATGAATAATGAACTGCGCCTTGTTTTGATTGGAGTCACAAGCTATGACATCCAAGGAACAGCAAATGAAATCATGGGGAAGACAGTATTTCCTGACATCCGTTCAACCACCGAGTTTCACCACAGTGACTTAATCGAAGGGTATACTGGGAAAAGGGTCCATCTGACTGTTGCACCAGGATTCATGGACAACCGTGCCAGTAAGTCACCATGGCAAATGAAAAGGGACATCCAGTATGAGCTTCAGAAGATAGACTATGAGAAGGGATTCCATGGTGCCATTATGGTGATGTGGTAAGGATGCTTGTTAAAGTTGGCCTGATATATTTGTTAATACAGCAATGGCAAAGATCATTGAAATACTCTTAAATAAAAGTCTCTCCATGCCAGAGTAACAAGCTACAATGCAAGAGGCTCGTCTACTGTCGGCTTTGTTTGGTTGTAGTCATAAATCGGAAGCAAATACAGACAGAAAAATTGTAAGGAAAGGTGATAATGCACCATTTGTGATTTGTAACATGATAGTTTTTTCATGAAAAAACAGTCTTAACAGCACAGGGAAACATCTTGGAATCCCCCATATTTACAAATTTGATGCTATATTGAGTAATGGATTCATATGTTTATGCTATATATGCAAACATGGTTAGCTATTTTAATTCTGACATGGAAAGGGTAGATGTAGGTTTTAAGAGATGGCCAAATAATGTATTAAAATGCATGTGTGTATCTACCTTTTTAAACTGTATGAAAAGTTGAATAAAATTAACATGCTTAAATCAGCTTAATATACGAGTCTGCAAGCTTTGATCAACCATTACCTCTGGCATGATGTGTGCAATGCTGTCGATTTGGTGGCATTCTTCCATCAGAAATTGTAAACTGCCACTTAATACTTTAAACAGCATTGCTATTCATATCATTCATCAGAGTGTTGCACTGAATGCAGGGATGCAACAGATTATATCCATAGCCTAAACATATAGTGCTACAGTGTGCAGTTATGATCCAGGGAAATTTTTTCTTTGTATATTTCCCTATTCCCTCGAGTTTAAGCATCAGTGTTAACTCTGAAAAGGCCTAACCAGTTGTCATGAAAAGCATCTACAAAGCATTTTTGAATCTGCACTTAAATGTACAAATTTAAAGGAACATTCAGTTCACCATGAAATAGAATTTTGAAAAGCTGTGTCTACTCTTTGTCTTGTGTATTTCATGAAATTGTATTTTTTGTCATCTTTTGTTAAAGAAAATGTAGAGACACTTGGGTATTTTGGGCCAGTACCACCCTGTCTATAACAAAGATGCTATTTTAATTCTAAAATTCTTAGATGACTTGACACTATATAAGTTAGCACATATTATTTTCAGCTATCCATTTCGATGGACTGATGAAGAAAGAGACACGGTCAACTATGCAGTTGATGTAATGAAGATGTCAAACCTGAAACACCATGGTTTTTTGATCCTGACAAATGGCAATAATTTCAAGAGAAAATATCCCAGAGAAACAGAAAGGTGCTTCAGAGAATACCTACATGCTCAAGGAGAAAGTGAGCCTGAGCTAAAGAAATTCCTACAGATGTTCAATGGGAGAATCTTTATCTTGGATACAGAATTAGATGATACTGAATGGAATAGTGTTCAAGTAAAACGTCTCTTCAATGGATTACAGCAGGTACCAGGCACCTTTAGTCTCTACGCTTCTACCCTGGCTGTCATTTACAACCACACCTATTACCTGATGTCTCTCATTGGCTATTGTTTGAAAACTGTCTATGATTATTCACCCGTACCATGGCTCTTGTCCAAATTAGGATATGGTTCAGAATCTGATCACACACGTAAGAGGAAGGGAAGAGATGAATCCTTTGATACCCTATCTGATGTAGAAGAGAGCAAGATTGTGAACCAACCCAAATTTGAGTCCAGGTGTAATGTCCCAGAATTTGTAACAGATGCTATGAATGAGTAATATTGTAAGGTACCACAGCTAATGTTTGACTGGTGACACATTTGGTGATGTATACATGGTGTTGAGGCAAATGACTTCACAAAATAGTGCATACAGGCTGTTGTGCTGACTGGCTTTTCTAAAGTGATCTTGACAAATGTAAATTTATATATTTGTGTTGAATAGTTCTAAATAGACAGGAAATACGTTGTCAAAATATGAGGGATTAATGCCCCCAAGAAGACATAATGTAATTTTATTTTACGCTTGTTGCCTTATTGCTAATAATATATGTTTAAATTAAAAATATTACAAAACAAGCTGGTGAATACACCATTCAGTGTGTTTTTGCTGGTCCGTGTATAACTTAAATTAAATATTTTAATTATCAACTGTGCATTCATTTTTTAGTATTTGTGGTAGGTAAAATATACCCTAGGATTTTTCAGATCTGTACCAAAATTGAATTGAATTTATGGTGGGTTAGATATTTAATATAACATTCAGTCGTTTTCCTGTTGTCTTTACTATAATCTACTGTTGGAGTGGTTCTATGTACAGAAATATATATTTTACCTTTGTTTTACCGTTGTTTATTTATTTGGTATCTGGATTTTATATGTTCTTTGGAGAAATCTCAAAGATTGTCCTTAATTGTTTTCAATATCTGAAAAAAAGGCTTTTATTTTAACTGATTACAAACTTGATTAAAACTATCTCCTATAGAAAAACAGGTGCAGAATATACAGCTCCAAAGATCAAGAGAAGATGATTTAGCTCAAGAAGTTTCATTTACTGTGAAGATTATTTTATATACAAAGTCATTGTTTGTGTTTGTGGATCAGTGCTTTTGAACAAACTGTCACAGAAAAGTAAGAGTGAGAATGTTTCTTCAAAAGTTGATATAAACCCATCTGTCTATGAAAGCATACAGTACTTAAAATTATGCTGACTGTTCTATGGCTAAACCGATGTTTATGGATTTTCACTAACTGGTAGTTATTGCAAAGAACTTGCAATATGTCTGCTTGTTAGATTTGTGGTGTATATATGTATAATTCCAATAATTGGTTTGTGCATATCAATCGTAAACATGTAAAATAATTGTTGTTTTCATAGAGATAATTCTGTTTCAGATGTCTATCTTTGTAGATTCATAAATCAAGTGCATATGAGTAATATACAGTGTATGCATAGTCAATTCTATGAACAGATTGTTAAAATCCAGTGTCATACAGTGGTTTCTATTTTCACATTGACACAACATGGTTAAAATTATCATAAATGGTTAGCTTTCCCTTTTGTATCAGCAAGAGTGCATTATGTTATATTATGATGCTCTTATTCAAATACACATATTCATTGCAACATAGCAAGTGTCATGCTAACATTAAACAGCTTTTGCTTCACCCAAAATTGCCGGACCTGTTATACTTATAAATGATAAACACACTGTACTGAGAGTAGCATTTCCAGTTAATTGAGTAGATAGTACTTTTTTATTTGATTACATAAACACATGACTCAGTAAATTCTTCATGCAAGTTTGAAAAGCATTTCCTTATTGGTCTTCAAGTTTTATCCTCTACCTGCAGGTTATGTTTTGGGTGCATTCTTTTGTCTACTTGTTTGTCTCTGTTAATGATTAATCCAACAGTAATGGACAGATACTTACGCATTTTTATTAGCTTACTGGCCAACGGCCGTAAGCTAATGGCATGGCCTGGCGTCGTCTTCGTTGTTGTTGTTGTCGTCAACAATTTTTTCCAGCCTCTTCTCCTCAGAAACTACTGCACCGATTTCTTTGAAATTTGGTATGGAGCTTCCTTGGGTAGAGGACTATCATTTTTCCTCATTGCATGTTTTTCAACCAATCAGAGAAGGTCACATGACCAAAAACATGTTTTTCAAAAGGGTGTGCTTGTCTGGATGATAACTTAAAAAGCGCTTCACCTATTCACATGAAATTTTGCAAGTAGGTTCGTTAATACAAATACAATACAAATACAATACAAAATTTCCCCTCCCCAAAAATGGCGGCCATTTTGAATTTTCGATTTTTTGCCAAAAATGGAAAAACACAAAATTGCTTGTATCTCCTTAACCGTGCGAGATAGAGCGATTTCATCGAAATTTTCGACCCACAGGGTATCACAAGAATGTACTCTTGGTAATTTTCAAAAAATTTTCCCCTCCCCAAAAATGGCGATCATTTTGAATTTTCGAATTTTTGCCAAAAATGGAAAATCGCAAAATTGCTTCTATCTCCTTAACCGTGCGAGATAGAGCGATTTCGTCAAAATTTTCGACCCACAGGGTATCTAAGGACTGTACTCTTGGCAATTTTCAAAAAAAATTTTCCCCTCTCCAAAAATGGCGGCCATTTTGAATTTTCGATTTTTTGCCAAAAATGGAAAAACACAAAATTGCTTGTATCTCCTTAACCGTGCGAGATAGAGCGATTTCGTCGAAATTTTCGACCCACAGGGTATCCTAGGAATGTATTCTTGCCAATTTTCAAAAAATTTCCCCTCCCCAAAAGTGGCGGCCATTTTGAATTTTTGCCAAAAATGGCAAAACACAAAATTGCTTCTATCTCCTTAACCGTGCGAGATAGAGTGATTTTGTCGAAATTTTTTACCCACACGGTATCTAAGAAATGTACTTTTGGCAATTTTCAAAAAATTTTCCCCTCTCCAAAAATGGCGGCCATTTTGAATTTTCGAATTTTTGCCAAAAACGGCAAAACACAAAATTCCTTCTATCTCCTTAACCGTGCAAGATAGAGCGATTTCGTCGAAATTTCGACCCATAGGGTATCTAAGAAATGTACTCTTGCCAATTTTCAAGAAAATTTCCCCTTTCCAAAAATGGAATCCATTTTGAATTTTCGAATTTTTGCCAAAAATGGAAAAACACAAAATTCCTTCTATCTCCTTAACCATGCGAGATAGAGCGATTTCGTTGAAATTTTCGACCCAGAAGGTATATAAGGAATGTACTCTTGGCAATTTTCAAAAAATTTTCCCCTCCCCAAAAATGGTGGCCATTTTGAATTTTTGCCAAAAATGGCAAAACACAAAATTGCTTCTATCTCCTTAACCATGCGAGATAGAGCGATTTCGTCAAAATTTTCGACCCACAGGGTATCTAAGGAATGTAGTCTTGCCAATTTTCAAACAAATTTCCCCTTCCCAAAAATGGCGGCCATTTTGAATTTTCGAATTTTTGCCAAAAATGGAAAAACACAAAATTGCTTCTATCTCCTTAACCGTGCGAGATAGAGCGATTTCATCGAAATTTTCAACACACAGGGTATCTAAGGAATGTACTCTTGGCAATTTTCAAAAAATTTTCCCCTCCCCAAAAATGGTGGCCTTTTTGAATTTTCGAATTTTTGCTAATGTGTTCTTTTTTATTATACATTTATTGTTGTATAAAACATATATTAATTGCTGCACATTTATAGCATGAAAAAAGTATTTGGCTGGCACAACCACAACATGCGGGTCGCCAGTAAGCAGCAGGCCTTGGCCTATTTTTTATGTGGGTAGCGCCGAACAGGAAGGAAGAAGTGACTAAACTCTGAGAAAGTTCCTGACTGTATTATGTGCATCAAAAAATTCTGAATTTTCAAATATCCTGTTTTCATTGTATTTTTAATGGCTTTGGCTTTCTGACTGACATTACTCCAATAATGACTTCATGAATTTTTCCATATGTGTAGGGCCCAGTCACAGGAAGTAGTGTTTTTATTTTGGGAAAGATCGGGATCATATTCTTGATATAAATAATTCTCAAGCATTTTAAAATGTCCACTTGGTGGAGGTCTGCACACTATGAGTGCTTTCTAGTTTATATTTTGTTTTCATTAAACTTTGTAATTATTATTTTGTTTGTCAATAGTCCTTTGCCTAATGGTGAAATACTTGTATTAATGATTACAATAAAGTACATACATGTTACCACTTTAGCTTGGAATGTTGCTCCATTTGTATCATGGTTTGCAGTCATGTTCAGGACATAGTTCTAGTAATTAACCATCCCTTACGGGGGTTTGTATTTAGGGGAGAGGGGAGAGAGAATGGGTCTGCCAGCGGAGCCGGCTACCGCATTTTCTATTGCTTACAGCTTGGCAACCACTGGACGGATTCTCTTCAAATTTAGCACATGTATGCAGTAGCCCTGGGAAAAAAATTCTGAATATGGTGTCAAGACATTTCAACGAATCAGAGAAGTCACATGACCAAGAACATGTTTTTCAAAAGGGTGTGCTTGTCCGGATGATAACTTAAAAAGCGCTTCACCTATTCAAATGAAATTTGGCAAGTTGTTTCGTTATATAGATGTCTGAAAATCGTTAACTTTTGTAAGTGGTCCAATACAAAATGGCCGACTTATTAACGATTAACTAAACGGCACGATTTTTCTTAACGCTGAAAACACAAAAATGTGTTTATCTCAGAAATGGTGCGAGCTAGAGTGATTTTGACAAAATTTTTGACCCACAGGGTATATGCAGAGTCTACTGGCAAGTTTTAGCAAGAATCATTTTCCCGCCACTTTTGGTTGCCATATTGAATTTCTGCGTAAAACTCAAAAACACGTTTATCTTGGAAACAGAGTGAGCTAGAGCAATTTCGACAAAATTTTTGACCCACAGGGTATCTACTGGCAAGTTTTCACAAAAATCGTTTTCATGCCACTTTTGGGCGGACATTTTGAATTTCTGCATAAAATGCAAAAATGCGTTTATCTCAGAAACGGAGAGAGCTAGAGAAATTTCGATGAAATTTTAGAGCTGCAGGGTATCTGGAGAGTCTACTGGCAGGTTTTCGAAAAATCATTTTCCCACCACTTATGGCGGCCATCTTGAATGTCTGCGTAAAACGCAAAAATGTGTATATCTCGGAAACTGAGCAAGCTAGAGCGATTTCGACGAAATTTTTGACCCGCAGGGTATCTGCAGCATCTTCTGGCGACTATTCCCAAAAATCATTTTCCCGTCATTTTTGGCCGCCATATTGAATTTCTGCGTAAAATGCAAAAACGTGTTTATCTCGCAAACGGTGGGATATAGAGCAATTTCAATGAAATTTTTGATCCGCAGGGTACCAGAAAAGTTTACTGGCAACTTATCCCAAAAATCATTTTCATGACATTTTTGGTGGCCATCTTGAATTTCTGCGTAAAATGCAAAAACCCATTTATCTCAATAATATGGCTAGATAGACCAATTTCAACGAAATTTTTGACCTGCAGGATATCTACAGAGTGTACTGGCGACTTTTCCCCAAGATTGTTTTCCCACCATTTTTGGAGACCATTTTGAATTTCTGCATAAAATGCAAAAACGTATTTATCTCAGAAACGGTGCGAGATAGACTGACTTTGATGAAATGTTTGACCCACAGGGTATCTACAGGGTCTACTGCTAAAACTCGTTTTCACGCCATTTTGGGGGTCATTTTAAATTTCTGCATAAAGTACAAAAATGCCTTTATCTCATAAACGGTGTGAGCTAGAGCGATTTCGACAAAATTTTCGACTCGTAGGGTATCAGGAGAGTCTACTGGCGACATTCCTCAAAAATCATTTTCCCACCATTTTTGGTGGCCATCTTGAATTTCTGTGTAAAACGCAAAAATACATCTTGAAAATGGTGTGACATAGATCAATTTTGACAAAATTTTTGACCGGCAGGGTATCAGCAGAGTCTAATGGCCACTTTTCCCAAAAATTGTTTTCCCGCCATTATTGATGCCCATCTTGAATTTTTGTGTAAAACACAAAAACAAAAAAAACACACATTCATCTACGAAACCTTGAATTTTGGATAAAAAACATATTAAACACAGGAAGATGGTCATTTCTACAAAATTATTAATAAAATCATTGGGATGCTTTGTTTTTGCTATGAAAAACAATTTCTTTTTCTCTTGCAAAGCAATTCTCTAGTTATTTTTTGCAAAGGGTATGTAACTGTGACACAGTATTCCGTTTAAAATGTAGAAGATACCTAGTTCATTCTTATATTTACTCAAAGAAATCCTTATTATGTCATATTGTCAGTAGCAGATAAACCAACTAACATGCCATGAAATGACACTAATGAATGTGACGGCTGTATTTTAGATTGGTCTTAGTATCTCCCCATGGTCTAGAATTATTATAAAAGTGGTTTTTTTAATTCACGAAAGTATGTAAAAAAACAAATCCAGGACAAGTGGTGGTGGACAAAATTCCTGTCTTGTCATATCATTAAAAATTCTTTCCAATGTATTCAAAGGTCTGTCAATGTTAAGGATATCCCGTAGATTGGTTTACAGAAGATACCAACTCAGTACCCTTTAGAAGTGTGAAATGTTAACAAGATAACACCTGATGGGCCGACCACATGAACAATTATTGTAAGGGCTGGAGTAACTTATTTCATCAAACACTGGGCTGTGACCACCCTACAATCTGGAGGCTAATTGATCATTCAATGGATAACATAGCTCTGTTTATTAATTTATTTCCTTCTAACAACACTTAGACAACCTCAACACAACAGGCAATGAAAATGTTTTAAGAATACACAAAAACCAATTTTTCTTTGGATGCTAGTATTTTTCCTCAAAAATTCAAAAAGATGGTTGTAATCCCCTCGTAAAGAAAGCATCACTTCCAAGCAAAGAATTAAAAAACTATGGTCCCGTATCAGGATTATGTTTCATGTCTAAACTGGTGGAGCAGGTAGTTCTCAAACAGCTTATGCAACACATCAACAGTAACAATCTTGATAATCCTTATCAATCTGGTCATCCAACTAAAACTGCCTTACTGCATATAAAAAATTGAGATCCACCTCACTCTTACATGGTAAGTCTACTACACTTGTCTTACTTGATCTGTTGGCAGCCTTCGATATAGTTGATCTTGATCCTCTTCTAAATTGGTTAAGTCATGGTTTGGTGTGTGTAACTCAGTCTTCAAGTGGTTCACCTCTTATCTTAGCCAACGGTTGTAAGCAATTAAAATTGGATCATACCTCCCAGAATTTTGCGAGCTGCTCTTCTGTGTACACAAGGCTCTGTTCTTGACCCTCTGCTCTTCTCTTTACATACCACTCCTTTTGAGTAAGGTTATTGGAAGGCATTCTAACATCAAATTCTAATTTTATGTTGATGACACCCAGTTGTTTGTTTATATGTCTTACAAAAATGAAGCTTTGACCTTTGATAAATTGAATTCATGTTTTCAGGCTGTTCAAGAATGGATGTCGTGAAAGATGCTAAAATTAAACCCTGATGACACATTTCATCTTGTCCTATACTGTAACTGTCTTGTCAGGAAGCACTTTCTGGCCTGTCATGGTTAAGTACCAGAGCACCACCTCCCAACAGACTGTACACACCAACCGGCTGTACATGAAAGGAAACCGGCCTATCATAGTCTTCAAAGTCTTCGATCATAGAGTCAATAACATCTCAGCAGAACAAGCCGGAAACACATCATGATAAGCCGTAACAGAATCCATCAAGGCAGTCACAGCAACAGACAAAACCGGGAAGTGTGTAGCCGGTCTCATTTTACCTATGCATGGCTTGTTGGCAATGAAATCTATGATTATATTAGGCGAGTTGGTTTGCCCTATGCATCATTTGGAATCTGGCATCTGAGGGATTACAAGCCCCAAAACAGTTTCCCAGCATTCTTCAGTCGACCAGCAGGTCATGGACCAGTTTACAGAGATGGTAACCCTGCTGTCATTATTTCTCGGGCCAAGGCAGGAGACCACCAGAGCAGCCTTCTGCAACTACCTGGCATCTCAGGTGGAGGCCTTAGAAGACAGGGACTTTCAAACATTCAGAAACGAGGCTGTGAAATGTCAGCTGTCACTGCCACAGGTGAAGAAAATTAACACAACATATGAGGACTCTCTAACTTCTGTGATATTCTAAAGTCAGTGATGAGCTACCAGCAGATCTACACACTGCCACCATTTTCACCAAGTGACACGCATCCACAAGTCGCCTCTCCTCCAACCACCACTGTGCAGAAGAACATCAGCAGCAACCAGTCCAGCCTCAGCACTCGACCCAGCAGTCAGCCAACCCCAAGCAGCAGCAGCAGTAGAACCACTGCACTTACCCACAATCGGTCCTTTTCAGGACCACTGTGGTAAAATTTATAGGTCCTTCGTAGGACCACCTAAGTCTTTCAAAAACAATTATTCAACTGAAGGTTTAAATAAATCCGAAAACAAGAAGCATTGCACTGCCCTAAACCATGGCATCAAGGCATAGGCGTCATCACCCAGCAAGAAATAGTGCAAATTTGATCCTCCCTCCCCCAGTGGTTCAGGTGGTAGAACCCTCCAGGTCCTCAAATCGCTTTGTTAAAAATCTGTGCATCTGATGAAGATCCACTTGACCCAATATTGGCCGAGAGATATTCACCTCCCCGACAGGATGTAGTGCATCCTGGCTTATCTGGATCAAGATCCCGACCTGGGACTGGGATGTTTTTTCTCCATGACTAGACGGGAAACTACCAGGACAAACCCCTAAAAGACCAGCCGTATCAAACCATGATAAGCCATACCGACAAACCGACAGGACTGGAGCATTTTCCTGAGTCACGCCAACTGGACTGAATAATTTTTGGAGTTGGGATTGAGAGTGGGGATCAAACCAACACTATATAAACCCCTTCTGGCTGCTGCTTTTTACTAACATCACATGTGTGTTTTATATTCTAGCCTTCCCAACACAAATGTTTGGAAGTAAACAAAACGTGATAAATAGTGTTCTCTTATTGCACTCTTGATGCCTGTGGTGCCCTTGCTTTTCCCATGTTTTGTCTGTACACACCAAAAACAATACAACAAAGCGGAGATGAATCAACTTTTTCTTTGAAGATTTTTTCGACTTTTGTCTGCATCAGAAGGTTTCTGATGTCACCTTCTCAGACAGGGCATCATTTAAAATTAACGTAAATTCTTTACTTTTGGACTAATTTTGAAAATGTCGCAATATTTGAGTCCAGAATCTCAAGCCTTGTACAGGTATTTAGATCAATAAAAGTATATCCAATAATATTTTTGTAATTTTAAGTTGCAATACTGTTTGATTGTTCACACATGACAATTCTGAAGACAGACTTAAATTCCTTATGCAAACACTGTCCCATTCAGCTTGTTTGTAATAAAACCAAATGAAATAATTTTTGCCTAATATCATTTTGTTTTGGGGGTTTTTTCTTTGTTGCAAGAAAAATATGAAATTAATGGAATCATTTTGAGACAGTAACTCAATCTGAGACAGGGATAAGCCTGTGACTTTTTGTGAAATAGGCCCAGTATTTCCATAAAGGTTATCGTCACGAAAGAATTAATATTTAAGTGATCCTCAATCCTCGTGAAGGCTAATCTGAATGAACATGGTGATGTGCATGATTCAACTGTCAAACTAATTTTTCATTGACAAAGAAAACCTACAATAATGGGATTTAAACTTTGAGTGACATGCAACATATTGATACTGAATATTTGCTTGTTATTTAAAAATATTCTTGATATTCTTTCATTCATGGGTGCATGAAAAGTGTCCGTTTTATTTTAATTGCATGTTTTATGTCTTGTTGTTAAAGTAATCACTTGTAGCTTACATAAGTCCATGGGCATGTAACATTTAAAACATAACATCACACTTGAGATCATGTGCCAGCATTGTCAACAGTCAGGCTCAAAGTGTAGCCTTTATCAGTTTTATATATTATAGACTAGAGCCTTATTAAGGCCGTAAATTTTACTACTAAAGAATCTTGCAATTTGAAAATATGTTTAATTACTGTATTAATTTACTTTACATCACCCTGGAAGCCAGGGAAACCAGCAAGTTGGGTTTAATATTTTTTACTAGAATCAGATTTTATCAATAACATCTATATAAATCTATACCTAAAATTTTATGGACAAGATCTGTATAAAATAGTTTGTTCATTAATTCACTATGTTCGCTCTTACTGCAAACTTCAGGTATTTTCGCCAGAAATATCTCCGACATATGTCCCTCCATGTGCAAGAATATAGATAGCATTTTTTGACAATTCAGGTGAATTTTCAAACAACTACATAACCCCAGTTATAAAATGGTTAACCCCAAATGTGCCAAATAATGAAATCCGCAACCATGGCAGAGGCAGAGGCAATATACCGAAGCAAAATCCCTAAAACTAGAATTAGGGTTTTATACAAATACTAGAAGGTCATAAGACCTGACAAAACCATGATGACACCTGCCAGATACACTTTTGAAATTTCATTCCCCTAATGTCTGTAAAATCCCAATCAATGCCAAATAAACAAATATACTCAAGCAGGGGTATGGTAACTGGCAGGCAAGGGTCGATTTTTTTTAATTTGACCAATAAAGGGAAAGGTCATATCTGAAGGTCAAATCAAGATCCTCAATGCATGTGCACAATCTCAGGATGATATATTTTAATGTAGATAGCAAATAACAGTAGGAGGGTTAAAATGTGCACCTCTTAAGCAAAAAGGTCAGAGATAAAATAGAATCAATATGCACAATAGCATGATGTCACATTAGGAGCATAAGATTTGTTGCATTATAGTGTGCATAAAAAGATAGCAATGATAAAATAACTTGGTGAGGTTAAGTTCTATAAAAAGTTACATCAAGTCTGATACACCAAAGATGTGAGTGGTCTGCTGTGTTGCCAAATAGCTGCTTTATATTTCAAGGCAACAGGCCAGACACCGAACAACTAAAATTTGAAGTTTTGCAATAATTGTCTGGCTCAACAGAGCCACATAATGTATATCTTTATTGTAACGTGATATGTAAATATGAATATATTCAATATCTATTTACACATATAACAGTCCATATCAACAGTTCATGACAAATGACAGTCCATATTAACAGTTCATGACATAAAACAGTCCATAAACAGCACATAGTATAACAAGTAAGTGAAAATAAACCAGCAACTACAGAGGCTGACAACATCCTCAGTAAACTGATCTTGCCCGGGGGCAGGAACCACAGACGTTTAACAACTTGACAAAGCAGCAGTCCCGCCAGCACCCAGTCGCTGGAAGCACCTGACACCCAGGGATGATATACAACAAATCAGCCTGCAGTCCAAATCCAGAGACAATGGTTGAATCCATAACAAATCATACCATTCTGAAAGTACAAACAGGCACAAAGTATCTCTCCTGTACATATATTACATGGGATGAATAAGTTACTTTTTTGGGGGGGGATAGTTAAAATAGATGTTACCCCTTTGCTGTCTGCATTTGAAATGGAAAAATGACTGTGATATTTTATAGTACAGCATGCCTCGACCAATGAAATCATGCCACATGAAAGCACATGGCTTGTGATACTAAACCTCGAATGAAATTAAGGTATGGCATCCCAGTGATGAGCCCAGTGGCACCCAAATGCCACCAAGCATATAACCCTGGAAGCCAAGGAAACCAGCAAGTTGTGTTTAATATTTATTTACTAGAATCAGATTTTATCAATAATTTCTCAACAATATGGGAAGTCCAATCAAATCATTATTTAAAGAGTAATTGACAAATCTACATCAAAGGATATACATGTAGTTGAGGAAACGCTGGGTAAGGGGCAACCTATTTCTTTTGTTTGTTGTTTTTGCTCAAAAAGACAATTTATTAGACTTTTATAACTGCAACAGAAGTGATATTTTATGACACTGGATGTTATTTGTACAAAAAGCTTTTTCATCAGTTTTGAGTCATAAAGTAAATTGTCGGTAAAATAATAACACAGAACATTGTATAGAAAACTTGTGGTATCACAAATGTATCTTATATTTTCCAGAGTGAACCACAAAGTCTATTGGTTGCAAATAAAGTTACCCCAACTTAAACTTGTTATACTCTCCCTCTGTCTCCTTTGACATTTTTTTGTGCATTTACACTTGCAATATATAGCATATGAATGCACAGAAGAGCAAGGTTATGGATTTCTCATGAACTCAGTTAAATAAATTTTGTCATGAAAAGCCTTGGAGAGGTTAGTTTAATCATCTCAAAACTGTAGAAATTTGTGTTCATTGTGTGAAATAGAAAATGACACGAAACATGAAGTAACCTGAGTAAACCTCTCATGGCAAGCTTAACATACAATCCAAATTAATTGAATTAATTAAACATGCATGTTATACATACAGTATGACGAGTTATATAACGTATGTTATGCGATATCAGAGATACTTTAAAATGGAGCCTGGGAATAATAGAATACGAATGAAAAATTGCATTAAAATGTCAACAGTTTATTTATTCTGTATTTTGATTTTATTGCCATCTCTGTCCTTATGATTTTAACACAAACCCTTGTCTCTCTGTTCTATTCATTTGTCCCAATACAACTGGTTGAAAAATACATGCGGTCTTTGTCCAGGGAAGTGTGAAAATGGCAGTAATCATTGTCCTCTCACCATTTAATTACCACTGTTATATTTTACTTTTCGTGTCACTCTGAGCATGTTATAGTATATAAGTCACTCACACCAACAGGCATCTAAGGTGATGAGGAAAATAAGTCCATGCGAGCTGGTGGAAATGCTATAGAGTGCAATCTTCATCAGAAATATTAGTATTCAAGTCATGATCATCGGATTTGGTAATTGAGACGTATTTTAATAGGTATATGGCAGACATTTGAACAGAAATGCAAAAAGATACAAGACACAACACTCAGATTTATTAAAGACTTGAAATTTGTTGTCCTATTTGTGTAAAATGCATTATTGTTAAAAACCCCATACCGTTAATTCAAAAAGGTATCTGGTAAAAACATCTGCACAAAGACAGCGTGTGTCAGTAATGTTTTGGTACTAAATTGTTCTTTGTAGAATTAAAATACAACATTTTATTATAATGCCTTACATAACAAAAAGTCAAAGAAATGAAGAAAACATTAAAAAATGAACGGGGGAGTGATGTAGTGGGCAATACACTCTCATTAATTTCTAATGTGATGGGTTTTAAACCTTGTCTTGACGTTAAATGAGTACACTGGCGTCTGTGTCTAGGTACTTATGGTTTAAAATGTAAATTCAGGACCAACTAGTGTACATTGCTTTCCATCATTTCCTCAACTATTCATGTTTGTATGATCGGTGCAAGTTATTAAAGACAATGTTAAACCAAAATTAATTAGTCAATCTATTTGATAAAACGTACATAATTTCAGTACTAAATATAATTAATATCCTTATTCCATTCCCAAAACTAGTATTGTAAGACTTTCACGGTTCAGAGTTAGTTTGGCTGCTGTTGAAAAGTGGCTGGATAAAAGTGTGCAAATACATGATTTTTCCCAAGTGAAAAGATAACTTTTAAAAGTGGAAAAGATTTCCCCCATGACATGCTTCCGATACTCACAATTCATGAAGATAAGCTGCAATAACGCCAGTCCCTGATAACTCTTGAGCAGTAAGCAACTGAATTATAGGACTAATCTTCTGGAAAAAAAGATTACTCGGCTCCATTTTCACAGCAGAGTGTACAAGATTGGTCCTAGTTAACAAATATAAAGAAGTGGCAACCTTAAATTACTGATGAAAAGATTGACTGTAGCTATTTGGAAATTCTTACTCTAATGTTTTAAACATGTTTATAGGGGGGGCAATGTGTCTACGATAACTACACCTATGCGCCTGACCTCTTACCATCTAAGTACTAATGAAATTAGGCTCGGGGTGGTTAGAAGGACAACATTTGTCAGTGGAACAGGGGTATAAAGCAATACCAACTGAACATGAGATCCCATGTGCACAATTAATGTTGACAATCACAGTCCTGTTAATAAAGTGGGTTCCCATGTTCCCGACAGAAACATGGGAAGGTTGGCATTCACCTGTCAGTGATCAGAGGTTTACAGAACGGATCTCTTATTTGGGATACAGATCCTCAATTTGTACGGCAGTTGAAACTGACTCTTTGTAATAAGGTTCTTGATAGAGCCGGTGTGAATGAGTAAGTAGCCAAAACTGGCCAAAATTTCCAGTTAAGTTTTCATGCAAGTTGAAACTTGAAAAAGATATCTTTACTGAAAAAAGAAAATCAGATTTGTTTTTACCTAGGATGAAATCTTTGTTCAGAAATGACCCATATGTATTCTGTTACAAGATAGACTAAACCTATATTTTTCAAGAGACTTACAAAGAATCTATAGGATGGTGGGTTGGTTGGTTGGAACGCCCTGCCTAGTATCTTACATTATGTGGATCCATATTAGTGAAAGACTACAAGTAGTATATATGTTTTGCCCAATCCACAATTGGGACTTGCCCATTCCATGAAATGGGCAATTTGTAAACTCGGGCTTACCCATTTCATTACATTGGCAATCCTGTGTATGACAATATATTCAAGTTTAAAAAAAATTCAATGTTTTATCAATGTAAACAAAACAAATATTGTAGTGAGCCTCACAAGTTGGATTTATAATCAATAATCAGTATAGACATATATTGGTAAGTGATACAATAGAAATTTTATTAATTTTGAGTTTAGATATGCACAATTTGCTGCATAAAATTGGGAAACAATGTGTTCCAATGCTTTAATATATTTCAGCACTGTAATTTTGTTTTCTACTTGAGTGCACAAAAGGAAAAGAAAAGACATTTAAGGATAAAGTTTAATATTTAGAAATTATATACACTTTGTTGTAGTGTTACCTGAGAAACATATTTCAGACAACTTAAAATGTGCCAGGTATGTTTTGAAACTGTTATAGTTTACTTTGAAACCACTTGTAACATACGTATTATGCCTGATTCGCTTATTTCCTTTTTCTAACAACAACATATTGTTCAGTACATCTTTTATGTGTACAAATAACGTCACATGGCAATCAAAAACCACTGTGGTTATATAACAGTTAAGACTAAGCCCTAGGCTTAAGTCTAAGACAAAAATTTCAACTTAGTCACCCTTTTTGAATATGGTTTTAAGACAAAACTTAGCTGAGACAAAAGTCTTAACTTTAAGCGTAAGACCTGGCTAAGTCTAAGACCTTTCATGAATAAGGGGCCCTGGTGACTTTGTCATAGTCCTCGAAACTTTCTATTTTCCATGAAAAACTGGTTAATACAAGCCATGGAAACAGTTCATTGGGGACATTATTAATAAACCGATGGATACTGGTACTTTCCTGAAAAGGCCCTGATAAGAATCTCCATTTTAATATACAGTAAATTTTTTTATTAGTACTCTATGAAATAATCTGTCATCTTGAAATTTAAATAAAGAGCTTAATATTAGATTTTATAATTTCAACAAAACACGGTTGGGTACTTGATCCATCAGAACACATAAAACACTCACGTTTGTTGTTGGGTTTTTTATTCATCTAATTACCTTCGCCAAGAAGGATGCGTTTTTGTATCCACAAACCAATATAAATTTTGGTTCGAAAGTTAGTTACGGTAACTTTATTGGGGGGAGTGAAGTGTATTTTTATTGATCTAAAATATGTCAATTTATACAATACACTATAAATTTGGCAAAGAGTAATGTCATATGTAGAGACAGACATAACGTTGTCACAATGTATTAAGAGTTTTACAAAAAGGTAGATACACATATGAGCATACATACATTTGGCACAGCTTCAACAGTCAAAGATTCATAGCAAAGGATAAAAAGAAAAATATAAATTCATGAATACTTTGTTACCATTTATCAAGTGTTTAAATTACTATCAGCAGGATATTTGTGCTCATTATAAAAGGGTTTGAAGAAGTACTGAAATTCCAAGACGTTTGGTTTTTTTTTTACCTTTCCTTGATAATATGAAATGTATCTTTTGTAAAGAAGTATAATTAAATTTTTAGCAAAATCACATGGTGAGGTACTTAACACCCCTAACAGGATTGTTTCAGCTGTTAGCACTAGAGTTAGGCCACTGATATGACAGAACCATGTTTTCACATCAAAAAAATTTTAACATTACAACACAGACAAAAATAAATGTAATGTTTTCTTCATATTGCTTACAAAAGCCACACTTTGAAGTATGAATAATATTAGTTTTTTGAAGAATTGCCTTGTGCCTAATATTCCATGGATAAGCTTATACTGAAACCATTAATAGTATTATCCTGTATTGTCCTAAACCAAATCTGGTTGGAAATACACTAATTGTTGTCTGTTACTGTCAAATTCAGTTTTGGTGCCAATTTTAGTCATTTTGTAGGAAAACTATTGTCATTATTCAGATGTTGATAAAATGTTTTACATCCATTTTGAGCATTTAAAATTTTAAATAATGATGGGTATATTGGTTTAACACATTTAAGAAAATTGATTTTCAGATTAAAAACTGCTTCAATCTCTTTTGTTCAGTTTATTGTGGAAGTTAATAGTTTTATCCATGGGGTATCATTACAATTAAAAGACGTCTGACCTATGTGAGCTTTAAAGATCTGATGTAGTCTGTCACATTAGTCATTTTTAGTCCATCATTCTTGAAGTCATTACAAATTTGATGACAGTTGAGCATATCTGGTTTCACATCCAAAAAATTAAAAAAATTAACTGATTTATTTGTTTCAGTGTATTTTGACCTGGTGTAGGAAATGAAGTAAACAAATGATTCAAATTACAAAGAATAAAAGATTTAAGCACAGTAATTTTACCAAGGGGTGTCAAATATCACTTCTTCCAACAGTTTATCAACTTAGTTATTTCTTCAATTAGGGGTTGAAACTTCAATTCAGAAATTTTGGCAACTTAAATTCAGTTACATTCCACTTAAGATCAATATTAATATTACACATATCATGTGCCTATTTGTGTTTCCCAAGCCAAACAATTCGGGCTTTACACTTATTGACTATAAGTCCTGGCATATTTCCAAAAATTTCCAGAGTAACAAGATGGTCTTACTACCATTAAGGATCAATGTGGTGTCATCAGCAAACTGTGGAATATGATGAACATAATTATTAATTTTAAATCCTTTGATTTTAGAATTAGAATACAAAAAAATCCAGGATACCAAATCAAATGCCTCTTTAAAATGTACAGGAACAAGTTGAGCAGATTTCCTTTCAGTTTCAATAAGGTGCATCAAGTCATAAAAAAGTCTTGTTGACTCGACTTATACTCTTCGCTCCTAGTGGGGCATAAGGCGAAAAAAAAGTCTTGTAGTAATACCGATAAACTTTCCGGAATAAAAGTGTTTTAAAAATTAAAAATCTAGAACTGACTTTAACCTGTTAAAGCCAATGCAAGTGAAACTCTGCTATATGGAACAGATAAAAGAGTAGCCTTGCTTAAGGCTCAAATTTGCATGATATCTTTTCAAACATGCACACGGATATTTGGCATTCATCAAGCACTCATACATGTTAAGAGATAGAACCTCCCAGTAAACATTAGAAACGTTTTTAAATGGTTCAACGTTTACAAAACCTTCTTTAAAACATAGTTAAACCCTATCTTTGATTTTCTAAACGTTTCTAAGTAAACATTTATGCTGTAATGTTTAAGAAACGTTTTATAAAGATTCTCTATACAAACGTTTTTACTGAAAAAGTTTATTAAATATCTATGAAATAATTCAAGAAGCTAGGTTTGAGTGGAAACGTTTTTAAAACATTTATAAAATAGCTGAAGAAGTTAAGGTTTTGTTGGAAACATTTTTCAAACATTCATCATGAAATGTTTAATAAGCAGTAGACATAAAATGTTTAAACAACATAGCTTATCAAATGTTTTAAAAGCATTCTATCAAAAACGTTTTTTAAACCTATAATTTTAAACCTTCACCTTCAAACATGTCCAAACAAAGATGGCGGTGAGCAATAATATGGGATTTTAGAGGACTTTGTCAAAAATTGCCTCACATGCAATCCCTAAAAGTAAGAATTGAAGGGGGGCACAGTTTCTAAGCCACTATCTTACAATTTTAGACATAAAAATAATATTTTCAATAGTGAGCAACCATACAAAGATATTGCATTTGACCTCTGATCACATTATTATTCAGACATTATTACGTTCATTTATATTGTTTTTCTAACATTTATCGTTAAACTTTTAATAAACGGTTTTCATAACACGTTTTAAAAACATTCTATTACAAATGGTTTTCGTACCCATCATTTTTTAACCATTGCCAAACGTTTCCTTTCAAACGTTTGCAAAACCCAAAAATGTTTACTGGGCTAATCAGACTTAGCTGTATGTTGCTATAAAAGTCAGTACTTGTATGAGTACATTATAGAAACTGAAATTCCATTATCTGAACTGGAAACTTTCCCTAACTGTAAAGAAACTTGAGCCTTCAGCAAGGCTAACAAAAGAGATACTGGTCTCAATTCTTTAAGTATTCTATTGGTTTATTACCTTTTTGAATACAATTTACAATACATGGATACAGGGATATTGGGTTTTCACCTTTTCTGTATCCAAAGTTCAAAGTTCTTAAGTAAAAAAATAGCCCTTTTTCTTTTAATTTTTGTTAACCTTTTAAACTATTGGGCTCTTCATCAGTTTATTTTCTCACATTTTCAAATTGAAGCTAGACCAAGGACGCATCTGTGGCCAGATGCAAGATGTATCCACCGGAAAAGGACAACTAACACAGTTTCGAAAATAAACAGCATTTTTCAATAATAAGCAAGTTGTAAGCACTTTTAAGTTTGGCTACCCTCATTTGACCCATAGGTTGGTTTCACATTGCAAACCTCTAGGACCAATAATTAGAGAGTCACAAGCGCTTTAAAATTTACCTTTCCTTGTTTGACCTTGAAGGAGGGGCCCAAAGCCAAATCTGACCACATTAGAAGATTTCTAGCCCATGATTTCCTATATGTGTCACATTGCAATCTCTAGGACCAATAATAAGCAAGTTATAAGCGTGTTTAAGTTCGCCTATCCTCGTTTGCCCTTGGAGCAGGAGCCCAAGGTCAAATCTGGTTACATCAGAAGATTCGTAGCCCATGATTTTCTATTGGCTGGTTTCACATTACAAACCTATAGGACCAATAACAAGCGAGTTATAAGCACTTTAAGTTTGACTATCCTCGTTTGACCTTGAAGGAGGGGCCCAAGGTCAAATTTGACCGCATCAAAAGTTTCCTAGCACATGATTTCCTATAGGTTGGTGATGTTGGAGTGAAGTGTGTCACCCACCTAGCCTGGCCTTCCAGGCTGTCTCAACCATAATGCAAACGTGAAATATTTTTTGCCATAATGCACACTGTATCAGAGGCCTTTCTAGTCTGGGAGACAGTTCTCCTCAGCAAGGTAGGCTAAGTATATGTATGAGAGCATTATGAAAAATACTTATAATGCAATCAAACAGTTGTGTCTATATTATACATAATAAACGCCTGTGGCAAGGCTATCACCCACCATACCAGCAACACCCCTCTCTCTACACACACACACACACACACACCAGTCCCTTTCCCCCAATGAGTCAATGTGTTAAAGTTTTATGCTAAAAATATCAAACCTAGTAAACATAAAGCTTGACAAGTTAGCAAATTATAATCTGCAACATCTTCAGTTGTTTTACTGTAATATTTCAGAAGACAATCACTGTTTTATTCTTATCTGTTGGTGATCTATTGGTCTTCTATCTAAAATTGCTTCTTTGTTTGACTCACGCCTTGGTCTACTTTTACGCATTAGTTTCTACTTGAATGTCACAGTTTTTGGCTCTGCTTGGAAAGTCTTTTGTTGTCACCAGTGAGAATTCATAGAATGAAAATAAGAGATTATATAAAGAACATATTATAGAATTACAGTATTAATATTTGATATTGGACTTATACCCTAGACCTATATTCATTCACATTTCGTATTCTTAGAATAAGAATGATCTGACTTCAAAGAAAATTCTGAAAGACATATTTTTTTCTGAGTTATATCATTATAATGAGTTTTCAATACAGTTTTATTGCACAAATAAAACCTTCAAGCTAGTCAACAACAAAAATCACAAATGCCTTGGAATGCTTCCTGTTGTCTCCACAGCTATTGTGTCAAATTTATTGAGAACTCTACACATCCATTTTCTGGACGAATAAGAATAATTCTAAGAAGTGTAGCTTGGTCACTATGAATGTTTTGAACTGTTTAATAATCACATAATGCATAAAATCCATAGCCTTCATGTAGTTTTGTATAATATTGTGACAACCAAATTAATACTAATATTTTATCATCAAAATAGTGGTATATGTGCCCACACAAGCATTCAACAGAATAACACAATTTGAAGTATGGGTAAGATAAACCTCATAAATGAAAGGTGGGTCTCACTAGTAAAGTACCACACCAGATAGCTTTTATAATTTGCGCCACCATGCAACCAACCTTTCCTCAAAAAGTGAGGAAAACCCCTTAAATGGCTGCATAATATGGTCCTCGCCCATACAATAATAGGCCAGGTTACACGGTAGGTGTAATATTGTTGTGAATTTTTATTTTAGAATAATGTAATTATAGACTATGACAGGCTATTTCACTGAAGATAAACTATTGAACCAAAGTTGCACTCTGAAAATGCATATGGTCTAAATATAGCATAACTGTAACTGTAATGGGTAGAGAGGCCGTAGTAACAAAATAGATTGGCCGCAACCGTAGAGTGGCCGCAACCGTAGAGTGGCAGCAACCATAGATTGACCGTAACCGTAGATTGGCCGTAACCGTATATTGGCCGTAACTGTAGATTGGCCGCAACCGTAGAGTGGCCGCAACCGTAGATTGACCATAACCGTAGACTGGCCGTAACCGTAGATCAGCCGTAGCCGCAGTGTATGGTGTGTGTGATGCAACAGGGTTGTAAAGCTTGGTTGGTATTGTTGTGTCCGTAAGTTGCGGCCAGGCCGTAAATACCAAATGCGGTCTGGCCGTCAAATTTGCCTATATAAGGCAGAGTATTCCAATGGGGAGTGTACATTATGTTTCTGACTTGAGAAGTTAGAACAATGAAGTGTACAATAGTGTACAATGGGTTTCTTACTTGAGAAGTGAGAACATAGAGAGTGTACATTGAGTGTAGAATGGGTATCTGACTAGAAGAGTGTGAGCAGAGAATAGGTCTCTGAGTTGAAATGTGAAACATATAGTGTTGTAAGAACATCTTGTAAAAATTTGTACATAAACACGTGTAAAAAAAGTATAATTAAAAGATAGTTAGAAACGTTTAGTCTTTCTTTTGAAACTGTGTTGTCATGTCCTAAGGCGCAAAACAAGAGACTTTTCACTCAAAGAAAAGAAAAAAAAATCCCCAACAATATTATAAAATGTAAATCATTAAGCCACAGAATGTGATATACATAGAGAAAGTGTCTTCTTTTGTCATACACCAACATCAGAGGCGTATGCTGATGACATAGTCGTCCTGACAGGAAAGTTCTCACTGTATCAAGTTATCAAAGATCTTGAGCTGTGTCCCCATGTGCTGCTGGCAATGAAGCCGATGAAGCATATGGTCAATTATCCAGTATGGTCTGCCACTGTACACTCACAAATCAGCATTTTTGATCACTACTAAAATGGCTCCCCGACCAATAGTTGATCCCAATTGGGAATGACCTGCCGTACCAAACTTAAGTAGAAAACAACAATTTTAAAAATGTTTAATACCCATGTTCCATCTTTATGTGTGATTGGCTGCATAGTCCACTTTATTGCACTCCTGCATTTTTAACTGTCCTCAGCAAAGACACACTGGAAATAATAATCTGTCACGATAAACAGCCAGAGGTGAAAAGATGAGAAGATCTGTTCAAAATACCAGCGACCTGCAGCACGAACAAAAATTCAGTCACCTATAAGAAAGTCTTACCTTTTATGGCATGCGGGCTATCTTTCATGCGAGACAGATAATATGTGACAGCTAAAGTCCTGTTGACTGTTTCACAAGTTGAATCAAAACCAGCAGATAGGCCTTCACCTGCTGGCCTCTAGACGAGTTACAAAAAAAGTTCAGTCAATCAAAGCAGACAGCCCGTCACTGACCCTAAAAGTTCAGTCAACTGAATACGAAGGTGACTTGTTCTCAAAATTACATGAAGATTGGCTGCAATGGGTGTACAACAGCCTCCATTTGGAGGCGACAGGACTTGCTATGGTTATTAGCTGAACTTTTGTGAAGTTTTTTTTAATTTTTACAATGACCCAGTATCGCAAAGGGCTGAGTAAAATAGTGCTGAGTGAAACATGTTTAATGGTTCTGTGGTCGTATACAACAGCCTCCATTGATAGGTGACAGGAATTGCCATGTTATTAGCTGAATTTTTGAAGTTTTTTGGATTTTTACAATGATCCAGTAAGGTCAAGGGCTGAGTCAGAGGAATATTAAACATACTTAACATTTCTGTGATTCGGTGATCGAGGATGGTGAAGATCGGCCATAACCCTCTCCCCACCCCTCAAAATATATGCTGTCTGGGGGCTTAGTGAAGATTTTGTGGCCAGTCTGACTTAAAAATCACCAGTGGAACATGGGTATAACATTATCTATGAGCATCTACAGTAGCCGTGATTATGGTTCCGACCTTCACGACTGACAAAAATAAGTTGATCGACCAACAGGACTACACTCGGGGCATAATTACCATTGAAAAGTTTAAGAATCTTTTATATTACAATCAAGACATTAAAGGGGTAAATTATATCAGGTGTGGATATATACACACTTATGTGAGATCTTTATTTATTGATTGATTTGATTTATTTGCTTTTAACGTCGCTTTCATTATATACTATAGGTCACATATAAAATTAAATTTGTCAAGATACTGCATTATGCTCCAGGCGTTGGTAACATAAGCTAACTAAGATAACTGCACAACTTTCCAACATAAGTTTCGGTCCAGGGTTTGAACTATTTATCTCAGGGGTGGGAGTCGATCGAGTGTGTAACCCTTGTGAACCACCAAGTCCCCTATTTGACGTCTGATACTTGGTATTGCTTTTAACACCCATACTACAGGAAGTGTTGTAGAAAATCATAGAAAAAAAAACACGCCAAACATTGCCCTCCTCCCATCAATCACAGATCAATGAAATGGGGAAACCTTGTATTTTTCATTGATTTTCATCGATATTCTCAAGTTTCTGTTTATCAGTATAGACTCACCTTGGACTGGAGTGGATTTTGGTTTGTTATCTCATAAGTTGGGTGATATGATAACAGTCAGACAGTATTGTGCTAATGTAAGGCATAGTTCAGAGATTGTGTGAGATATAAAGATGTAATACTGATTCTCTAGAAAAAGGTAAATATATATCAGTACCTACAAATTTGGGACACATCACCAGGATTATAATTATACCTATGCAGAAATAATGAGATATTAGGAGATTTTTCAAAGCAGTATGCAAATTTTCCAGACTGATGTCTAAATTAAATTGGTCTATGATCGAGGTTTTGTTTGGCAGTATTATAGAGACAATAACTTACAGATATACCGTATGTGGATGTTTAAATTCAAGTTTTCAAGTTAACTGTGCCTCTTAGAATACTACGTGTGCACTTAATACACCTCGTCAAACATCAAAAGAATCAACAATTTTAAGGTAAGATCTCATAATACTTTGTTTATTTAAATAAATATCCAACAAATTCTGTTTATTAAAGAAATTTAGCTATAGATTCCCAAAGTAGTAATCCTAAATCAGCTAACTGTCTGAAAACAAAAATTGTTAAACTGATTAACCAACCAATTAAATTCAGACAATACAGGTATGCTGGAAACAAAGTTAAAACGTCTTTGTTCACAATTCCCTACTTGTAGCCTTTATTTTATTAATTACCTCTACCATCTTCATAAAAAGATGGGTTTTGGTCCAATGTAGATCCAATTTAATTTCAAGAGTGATCCAGATCACCTCCTGGAAACAAAAAAAAATCAAAGATTTTGATTTTTCCATTTACTTGTGTACTAACCTGTTTTTAAAAATTCATACAGGTCTTAATTAGGTATACTCTCCCCGAGTGCTATTGTCTTGTTTTTTGTCATTTTGTTTTTCAGTGATTGATATCCACCGGATACTTTGGTTTAGCGTTCGCTACGCCGCCGCGCTTAGAGAGATTTTCGGCGTTAATGCTCTAAGAGGAAAACTACATCAGCTAGGTTCACCAAATTTGCAGGATTTCTTCATTGGGGGTAAGCTTCTCTGGGAAGGAAATTAGCCTCATTCTGAAAAACAAGATGGCTACCGTGGGCATTTCTTTGAAAATTATCTACATTTTTCTACTGGCTGTTTCTCATAGGTAGAAGGTTGAATGTCTTCATAGGTGATATGTATAACAGATATATATCATCCACTGAGTGTCAGTAAAGTGCTCATAACTCCAAAATGACTGCATTTAGAGCATTTCTGTAAAATATGTTGTTCAGCTACTTTCTCCATGCCTACAAGATGGTGCCATTTTTAGGGGTCTATCTTGATAGCTAAGTGAGTAATAGCTATTTTCTGTTTTTAACAATGACCAAAATGAGTAAGTTGCTGTTATCTTTGTAACTGTTACTTACAATATTGGTCTCAAATATGTTGTTGAACAACTCCTTCATGTACTATGTCATGGTGAGGTTTCCAAGGTGTAGTACCATAGTTAGCTGAGTAATAGCTACACTAAGTTTAACATTTGACCATTCAGCAAGTCACTTATAACTCAAAAACTATTGAATATAGAGGATTTTTGTCAAATATGTTGTTTATCTACTTTTTGATGTACTGTGTCGTGATGAATTTTCAGAGCTGTAAGTCCATAGCTAACTGAGTAATAGCTACTTTTAAATTTCTTAATTTCAACATTGAATAAATCACTTATACCTCCAAAACTATTAAATTTAGAGAATTATTGTCAAATATGTTGTTCACTTACTATTTGATGTACTGTGTCATGGGAAATATTCACAGCTGTATCTCCATAGCTACCTGAGTAATAGCTACTTTGAGGGTTTCCATTGAGTAAATCACCTTTAACAGCAAAACTGTTGAATTTAGATGATTTTTTTTTCAAATATGTTCTTCACCTACTTTTTGATGTACTGTGAAATGGCAAATTTTGAGAGCTGTAGGTCCATAGCTAACCGAGTAATAGCTACTTTAATGGTTCGCCATTGAGTAAATCGCACATCACAGCAAAACTGTTGAATTTAAAGGATTTTTGTCAAATATGTTGTTCTCCTACTTTTTGATGTATTGTGTAATGGCAAATTTTGAGACCTGTAGGTCCATAGCTAACTGAGTAATAGCTACTTTGATTTTTGCAGAAAATGAAAAAGTCTTAATATCTCGAAAACTGTAAGAGATAGAGCGATTTTGAGTGAATTTTTGACCCGCAGGGTAGTACATATGTATACTATGCAAAAGGGAAAAAATTCAATTTTCGCCACTTTTGGCGGCTATCTTGGATTTTTAGCAGAAAATAAACATTGAAAATATCTTCAAAATGGTAACAGACAGAGCGATTTCGAGCGAACTTTTGACCCACAGGGTAGTACAACAGTATTCTGTGCCTAGGGGAAAAATGTCATCTTGGATTTTAGCGGAAAATGAAAAATTGTGAATATCTCCAAAAAGGTATTTCCTCCCCTTTAATGCTCGGCGGGAGATACACACCGCGGCAGTGGTCTTGTTATTATGTCCACCCCACTGGGGGGTGGACATATTATTTTTGCTTTTTCCGCCGTCCGCCGGCGTCCGGCGTCCCACTTGGTTTCCAGACATTTTAGGCAACAGTTCTTATCCTATCTTTACCAAATTTGGCATGCAGGTTTATTGGGTTAATAGCTTGTATGGGATTGCTTTTGGTGATGATAGCTCTATAACTAACTGAGTAATAGCTACTTTGCTACTTTTGAGTAGCTCTTTGGTTTCCAGACATTTTAAGGAATGCTATTAAGCCTAGCTTTCTGAAATTTGGTATGGAGGTTCATTGGGTTAATAGCTTGTATGGGATTGCTTTTGGGGGAATTGCTTCATAGATGAGTGAGTAATTAATTAAATAAATGAGTAATTAGCTATTTTGAATACTGAAAAAGGCAAATGTGCTCATATCTCCTAAACCGTGCGAGATAGAGCGATTTCGTCGAAATTTTCGACCCACAGGGTATCTAAGGAATGTAATCTTTGCAATTTTCAAAAAAATTTCCCCTCCCCAAAAATGGTGGCCATTTTGAATTTTCGAATTTTTGCCAAAAATGGCAAAACACAAATTTGCTTCTATCTCCTTAACCGTGCGAGATAGAGCGATTTCGTCGAAATTTTCTACCCACAGGGTATCTAAGGAATGTACTCTTTGCAATTTTCAAAAAATTTTCCCCTCCCCAAAAATGGCAGCCATTTTGAATTTTCGAATTTTTGCCAAAAATGGCAAAACACAAATTTGCTTCTATCTCCTAAACCGTGCGAGATAGAGCGATTTCGTCAAAATTTTCGACCCACAGGGTATCTGAGCATTGTATTCTTGGCAATTTTCAAAAAATTTTCCCCTCCCCAAAAATGGCGGCCATTGTGAATTTTCGAATTTTTGCCAAAAATGGCAAAACACAAATTTGCTTCTATCTCCTTAACCGTGCGAGATAGAGCGATTTCGTCGAAATTTTCGACCCACAGGGTATCAAAGGAATGTACTCTTTGCAATTTTCAAAAAATTTTCCCCTCCCCAAAAATGGTGGCCATTTTGAATTTTCGAATTTTTGCCAAAAATGGCAAAACACAAATTTGCTTCTATCTCCTTAACCGTGCGAGATAGAGCGATTTCGTCGAAATTTTCGACCCACAGGGTATCTAAGGAATGTACTCTTTGCAATTTTCAAAAAATTTTCCCCTCCCCAAAAATGGCGGCCATTTTGAATTTTCAAATTTTGGCCAAAAATAGAAAAACAGGAATTTGCTTCTATCTTCTTAACCGTGCGAGATAGAGTGATTTCGTCGAAATTTTCGACCCAACCAATGCAAAAAGGCATGAAGCTGAAATAATTTACATCTACACTAATAAATATTTAAGCATCATTGATATATTTTACAAATGAAACAGGGTCTTGTAAGACTACTGTACAATTTTGGCAAAAGGTTCATGGGGTGGACATTACACATGATAATGTGTGTTCTTCTATGCTATCCTGTTTCTATTCGCATCTACTATCAACAAGGCGTCCTATTGAACAGGTTATCCAATTAACAGGTAATAGCATTACCATGTGAGGTCAGCATGAAATAGCAGTGGTCACATTAATGTTATACAGGAACATAATAATTTATTACATGATCATGCTTAAAAGGAAGCTCTGTGCTTGAAAGGGATGTAAAAATCTATTCTACCATCTGTTATGATTTGCCTGTTAAAAGTATTTACATTTGTCTTTTTAATACAATTTAATGAAGCTGGTAGTAATGCCATTGTAAAAAACAAATAAGAGAGGTTTTCTTGATAAAAGGTGTAACTATGGCATTTTTGAAAGGTTTTGGAAACACACCTTGTTGAAGAGATAAATTAACCAGTTTAGTTAATGATGGAAGGAGAGTATCAACACAGCTTTAACCAAGAATGTGGGCCAAGAGTCTAAAGAGCATGTTTTTGTTGGGGATTCTTAAGGACTTCACTTTCAGAGACCAACTGGAATGAACTGAAAGAGGGTGGTTTCTTTTCTAATGGGACACACTTTTATGTGCAATTTCTGAAAGTGTTTCTAATTGTGTTAATTTTGTCTATGAAAAATGTACCAAAATGATTAGCCAGTGATTTCTCACCAGTACAGGATGGCAGGGTAGAGACCTGAGACCTGCCCAACACCTTGCTCAATACTCGCCACAACTTCTTGCCATCCCCACTATTCTCTTTGACTAAGTCCTGATAGTATTGTCCCTTATTCTTGTTCAGTAGATGGTTACATCTATTTATTTGCCATCTAAGCCTGGTGCGGTTTCCTGGGGATTTGTCCCTCCTCCAAGTTCATTCATATTGCCTTCGCTAATACTTTGCGGTTCTGAACTCATTTATTATCCAGCTGGGTGCAGGTTTGGTGAGATCATCTGCCTAGTTTTCAAGGGAGCATGAATATCTAGGAGATTTGACAGACTAGATACATATTATTCATAGAGTGTGTCAAGGTCATCTGATGGATAGGCAACAAATGCAGCAGCCACTCAATCTTCCTTAAGTCTTTCAACATTAATTTTGTGATATTGACGGAAGGTTTTATCCTGATGGTTTGCCACAGACCAAAAATCAACTAAGCAAGAAACCATTTTATGATACGCTGATGAAGCATAAACCGTGTACCTCTGATATAGATGAAAATTCCATAGAAGCAAGAAGCAAGTCCAAAGTATGACCATGAAGATGGGTAGGAAAGTCTACATATTGGGTCAAACTGCAGGCATCGACCACAGATTTGAATTCAGAAACCAAGGGAGATACAGAATCCACATGAATATGGAAATCACCACAAACAACAAAAGATGAGGATAAGGACGACAGAAAACCTATATAAGAAATGAAATCTTCTAAAAACATTTGAACTGAAGAAGCTAGAGGTCTGTACAATGCGCCGACAATCAAGCTGCGTCCATGGAATGATAGAGATATGGTATGATGTTTAAAAGATAAGAAGTTTGGAACACGATCAATGTTTTTGGATTCAAATGCTTTTTTAATGAAGAAAGCGACACCACCACCACATTTATTTACTCTTGGAGTGTGAACTAATGTGAAATCCTCAGGGGTCAGCTCTTGCAGGAAAAATTGAGTGTCATGCGCTTTGATATGGGTCTCAGTCAGACCAAATACATCGTAACCACCACTTTTGAATTCCTCTGCTAATAATGGCCCCTTGTTTCTCATGAAACAGCAATTGGCAAAACCAAGTCTTAGTGGCCCTGGGTTAATGGTCACATCGCCAGACAACAAAATCAAACTCAGTTGGCTAAGGGAAACCATCTTACAGTACGAAACCCTATGGTTGTACATGAAAACATGCATGGGGAACCTAGGATAGATGTAGGGGCATGAATGGCGCACCACACATGTCTGTGCACATCATAATGGACAAGTGCAAGATTTGGTGTTCTGTTATTATACACTATCAGCCCAACCAGGGCAATCAAGAACCTTGGGGACCACATTATGCAAGAAACAATTTCATGATAAGAGACATACCAACAAGCAGTGAGGACAAGTAACTCCCACAAATTTGCGAGTAACTCCCATGAGATGGGCAATAATACCCGATTTTAGGTAATTAACTAAAGGACAGCTATAAAATGGTGAAGATCATGAATAAAACCAACAATTGTTGTATACTTATCGATTGGAAACTAACATTGCATAGAAATATTTGAAAATAGACTTTAAAACATTGAAATTTACACATCTGTTAGGGACTACCGAACATCAAATACTCTAAGTCTAAGTCAGTAGTGTGGTGTGTGTGTGTGTGTGTGGAGGGGGGGGGGGGGGTGTTGACTTGGCCTCTACAGTTTAAGCTGAAGTGGAGAGGTCAAAGAGTCATTAAGAGTCTGCCCAATTCTCCGGTATTCAATGTGGTGTACAGAAAAGTTTTCACCTGGAAAAGTTCCCACCCAGAAAACTTCCCACCTCCAAAGTTGCAGGGGTGAAAAGTTCCCACATTTTAAAAAAAATACTTTTTTTTTACTATTTTTGTGTAAAATCATGTAGATTAAAGAAAGGGGAGTAACAAAGGCATTTGAGTATACAATTACCATTTGCCCCTCAATCTAATATGAGAACAAAATTGCAGTTAAAGTCATGCAAATTAAAGAAAGGGAAGTAGCAAGGGCATTAGAAGATGCAATAACTCTTAAACCCACTTTTTACATAGAACTTCTATGAATTGCAGTTTAAGTCATATAAAGGATTTCTCAGGACTGAACAAAGTTTAGTGTTATTATTTAGTCAATACCTGAACTAACCAGAGGATTGCTGTTTGATCTTCCTCAAGGGTTTCTATGATTGACTTCAAAGGAAATTTTGCAGAAATATATCACAGGCAAATATAGTTATTTATATAAAAATTAATGAGAATAATTTTTTATCTTAAAATTTGGGAACTTTTCCACCCCTTCAACTTTGGGGTGGGAACCTTTCCGGGTGGGAACTTTTCCGGGTGGGAACTTATCAGGGATTCATCCAATGTGATGCCAAAGTAAATATCCTTTTTAATACATGACCAATGCCACATAATTAATACACACATCATACATGTGACACTGCTGTGGATATAAGGGTTTATAGAGGATTCCATTGTAAAATGGGTGATGTATATATAGATATATTTTATTGATTATAGTCACATGCAAATACAAATTTACAATAACAGTAATTAAAAATATCAATGTTTGCCCAGCCCCATAGGGCTTATAAGTGATTTTTAGCTTACAAGTACTAGGTACAAATGTATGTGTTTTTCACTCAGATATCTATGCACAAAGAGAAACATAAAAATAACAACAATTAAAGCACAAGCTGATCTTGTTGCAATAAAATAATTATGTTAAACAGATTGATAAATATCTAAATTTACTGCAAGATAATACTATTTGCTGATTACATTCAGTCTTATGTTCCAGCTGTTATGCAGATTACGTATCAGTGATTTTTCAAAACATAACACAATGACTGCAAATTTTTCTACATCAGGGAGATTGTCAAAATTTTGTATTTCCGATTTAACATTGTTGTACAACACCTCTCTTGGCTCACCTATAAGCAGTGCAGTTACATAAAAAGTGAACCTCATCTTCAATAGCATTACTATTACAAATAAGACATGTTCGTTCTTCTATATTTAGTTTTCTATACAATTTTGGATCTTTTGTCAAATGAAATCTGCCAGTTTCTATTCGCAGTGGCAGAACGCCGGTTCTAAACTGGGCCAAAAGTGACCTTTTGTATCGCGGAATATTATTTTGAAAATAGCTTTCAGGCTTAAATTTACATTTAAATGTCATGTACAAACACAAGTATCTTCTGTATTTACAAGGTAGCCACCCCATATCCCCACTTATAGCAGCAACAGGTGTGAAACCATGTACACCAATAAAATACCGAATAGCTTTATTTTGTACAACATCACATTCATTTGCCTTTTTATGAGCCCAGACTGATGAACAATAATTTAAAATTGGCAATATTTGTGTATTATAAAGGGTTGAATGGGTTTTATATCTCACATCTTTTAGACTCTTTATTTTTGATATCACTGACCCCAATGCCCTGGATCCTGAGTCTGCTAAAATTCTTACACAATCATTGAAACTCAAATGTTGATCCAGTAATAGTCCTAAATATTTACATGTATTAGTATACTGTAAAGTTAAGTTACCAGAGCTAAATTTAAATTCTGATTGTTGTTTCCTTGCATTTCTAAAATGCACTATTTTTTTATTTTTCCATATTTATATTTAACTTCCATTTAAGACACCATTGTTGTGTAATGTCTATATAAGAGGATTTGTAGATCCTTCACATTTTCTGCCAATAAAACCAAATCATGTGCATAAAGTAATTAGCATATATGTATAATACATGTACGTATATACATATATGTATAATACATCAGGAGCCAGCTTGGTTTTTTATTCCAACATGTAGCATCAAAACGTGTGCCAAAAAGGAGATTTAATATGATTTTTGTTCTGGAAGTAATATTAAAATTCCCTTAAAAGGGCCACAGAAAGGTTAACATTAGGGAAGTGTGAATGCATTTTATAGCACAGTGGTTAAATATGTTGATACACCTGGCGGAATAAGAAAAAAAATCTATGTATTCAAAAGGCAGAACAAAGAAACACAAAAAATATTCATACCTGAGAAGTTTACACTCTTGTGTAATAGTAAGAAGCTGGCCTGGTTATAAGGCTCAGGTTTTGAACTGGTTATCTACTCATTTATTGAAAATTGATACATGAGGTCTTGCAAGACTTTCTATAAACTGTATACAATCAATAAAGTAGAAATATTTCCTTGTCCCTTGAACTTCAAGGTTAACGTTTTTGTAAGTGAATTAATACATAGTTTATACAATGACTAGTAGGATATGATTAATCAAGATTTTAAGAGATGAAGGCTAGGTATATGAGTGTTGTGAGAAAGAACTTTTTTCCTGTAAAACAAAGAAGTCCCATTTGAGTATGTCATGTCTATTAGAGAAAGTATATTTGTCTGAGATTACCCTAATAACATAAAGATCTCAGTTAATAATAGAATACAGATAACTGGTTGATGGGAAATCTGTAAGCCTTTTAGAGGTTGGGACCAATGGCCTGTGATTTGATACCTGATACTTGTTAAAAGTAGGTTGTGTTATAAGTTTATTTATTTAGCTTCAAGAATTCATCTGCATTTTGTGTATCCTTTTACATAAAAGTAATGATTCTTACTAAATAAAGCAATGCATTATTCTCTTTCTTGGTTCAACACTTTCAGTTTTAGCTTTTAGGAGTACGTTGGACATTTTTGAATGTACAAATGTGACTTATAATACACATATTTATAATTTTATAATAAATACAATCAACGTATTAGGAGTACATTGGACATTTTTGAATGTATAAATGTGACTTAAGTTACAATAGATATATTTATAATTTTATAATAAATATAATCAACGTTGTGGACCTATTTATTCTTTTATGGCTTATTGCTCTAAAGCCTCTGCAAGCCTAGTATTAGGTTCTTGCGTTTCTTTTTTGGGCCATGAGATTGAAGTCAATGTTGGTTTCACCCACTCAGAGAAAAGTCTGATGTAACTCCCGAAAGTTACATTCTGGCTTTTTATGCATGTGGAACTGGGAGACCTTTAAGTAAAAGGATTATCTGTGAAAAAAATCAAGGGGTAATGGAATCATACCAGTGTCCATCAGATGCTAGGCACTCTTTCCTGACTGAATTCATCTTTCCAAAAATCTAACACCAAATATTGATCACAGGAAATACCATGAAAACGTGGGGAGTTTTTATCCTTCAAAATGCTTTATCACATTCCAGGTACTTAAATCCTAACGTTGAGAGGTCAAAAAGCTTGAAATAATTATCCCATTTATCTCTCAAATTTGATTCTAAAGTCAACATCCTGATGCAGGTCATACTTTTCTTTATGAACATTTCTGTATATATCTGCTTCTCAGTTGACAATCTTAGTGTCCTTTTATAGCTTAAAAGTTTAGTTAATATTGAAACATTAAAGTTTCATTCAAAACAAACTTTAACAAAGAAATGATGGGTAGAATTCCAACACTAAGAAATTATTGTGGACAAAATCCTTGATGTAGAGTTCCTTATGGGCACAGTTCTAATGGGCATTTTTCCTGATTAGTCTAATGTAAATGTTCCAAAGTCTATATGTGGCTGCTTATGATGTACCATTTTCAGGATCTGTGAGCTAAATTGTTCTCCTTGGTATGTGTGAAAGCCTTATTATATATGTCCCTTCCAATAAGTTGTTCATACACACCCATCTCAAAAAAAATACCTCTTCAAGGTCTGATAAAATGAATAGACCTCTCGACTTTGGGCTTTAATGATGTTCACAATGGATAACTTACAACAAATTAAAATCAATTCATGACTGAACTGGGTTCATTCTTTTGGGCTCTCCAGATCAGCAGAAAAAGTTGGACTCTTGTCCCTACTTGGTATCCTTTTATGTCTGGGTGAGATAGTAAAAAATCTGGGTGTCTCGTTTGGTGCAGACTTCTCTTTTGCAGATCACATGTAGAACATTTGCAATAATTATTTTGTTCAGTTTTGTGATCTAAGGCATATTAGATAATATCTGACAGTTGAGAGAGCTGTCCTTGCTGCAAATGCTATTGTTAGCAGTCGGTTGGAATACTGCAATGATTATTCCTTTTCAAAATTATGTCTAATTTCAATTAACACAAATTACAATATATCCAGAATACTCGAGCTCAGATTGTCACCAACCATAGTAAGTAAACAAGGGCTACCCCAAATGTAAATAGTGTATACTGACTGCCTGTTAGATACTACTGTTTGTTTATGATGGCTTCACTTGACTAAAAGTTTTTCAATAATAATCATCTGGCCTACTTCAGTCTTTTCCTGGTCCCCAGTAGCCGTAAATACAATATAAGGTGAAGAAGACCAAAGAGAAGGTTCCTCCAGGTTCCTTAGTTCCTGTTAGGGTAGTCCATCATTGCACAAATTTAATTAGCAATCTGGTCATGTTTTTTGCTTTGATGCTTCTGCAATCTAAAATGAACTGCCTGAAAATGTTGATTCTGCTTTTTCTGTCACCTCGTTCAGGGAATATCTCAAATCATATTTGTTTTCCCAGGCCTTCTGACCATAGGTTTGTATTCACCTGGTGTCTCTATGGTAACGACTATTAGTATGCCAATAGACTGATGAGTTTTGGAATAATCTAATCTACTGCTTTGCAGGCGCAATATCTTCCCCACTAAGGGGAACTCAGTGCGCTAGTTAACAAAAAAACATTTCTAATAAGGAGAGTCGAGGGGCGTTCAAGGTCAGTGTTCCAGAGTTGTGGGTGAGACCAAGAGGGAAGGAGACTAAGTTGGGAAACTTGGGAAACTTTTGGAATACTGCTTATGGTTGGTGCACCTTACAGTCTGCTTAAATGCAGAGATTAAGCACTACAGAAATCCAGTGTAAGAATAGAATAAAATAGGAAAAGATTCAAGCCATTTATGTCATTTAAGACACTTGATATTCAATACATTTTCCCAACATTACGGTCAGTGGTTCCAAATTCCCTTCCAGTTTATACTTTGACAACTGTTTATACTTATGAAGAAAGTGATTCTTTACTTAGATTATTTACTGACACATGTGATTCAGATGAATCCTGAGACATATTTAAATCTCAATGGACCCCAATAAAATAGTTTTCCTACACCAGGAATTTCACATAACAGGATAAATTTCCCCTCGGAGGAGACCAATGAGGACCAGGTTTTTACGGTATTTCTACTCTAAAGGGATGTTATTTTCCAGAGTTTAACTATATATTACTGAAAAGGAAAGGATAGGTTAAAGGAAAGGTCCTGAAGGACAAATATCCATAAAGTTAAAGGACCTATTGGGCAATTGTCCCAGCACAAGACATCACATCTATCAAGAAAGAAAAAGTTGCTTTATTTAAAGAATAGCCACATATTTGTACAAATTGTCCCCTGCACTAACTCCTAAATGAGACCAGTCTTTGGTTACAATCTTCCCAGTGTCTACTTGTGTTGACACATTGTATATTAAAAGGTGCATATCTTTTACAAAAGCCCCCAAAGGCAATGTTAATGGGAGAAATCTGTATACATACAAGAAGAGATTGAGTGAACCTTTCAACGCCTTCTGTATGAAGTTATCTGTATCAATTTTACAGTAACATATGAAATTTGCTGCAGTATATTCCCCTTTCAGAAATCTCAATTGTAAATTCAATTAAATTGTAGGTGCTTATTAGAGGGCTGTTCCATTATTGCGGTTCGATCATAAACCTACCTTCTGATTGGGAAAAATGAAAACTTTCACGATCAATGGGTGTAGTTAAAGATAGGTTTAAGATAGGTTCCCAACTTTTCCCGATTTTATGGGATAGTTTTCCAATCCATCCGACTGGTTTAAGATCAACTTAAATTAAGATGATAAAGATGAAAGATAAAAAATCACTTTACAAATGGTAAGACATGTATAAGATGGGTTTAAGAGAAAAGGATTGGCTAAACTTGGGGTGCAGTTTGGGGTGCAGTAAATTCAAACAGTAAAATATTATTTTTTGTCACAACCTGATCCAGATGGATAAATTCGGGAAGCACTAGGGAAATACCAGTACCTCCACAAACGATTGTTGCAAATGTAGTTTGGAATGGCTTTAAGATGGTGTCGACTGAAAAGATCGACCTCCCGAATAGTAGAAGTGAGGGATCATATTCCAAGCAGTGACACGATTGCCATAGTTGAACAGCCCTACAACTGTGAAAAGAACTTCAGCATCATTCAAACGATATAACATGTTGGCAAAATATTACAGCTTTACTGTATTTGAGTAGGACCTCCAGAATGTTGTGCCAGACAAATAGTGAAGAATGAAAAAGTGGACAAAAATAAGTCAGTTTTTCTATGAGAAAAGATCTTTTGAAACACTTTAAAAGCACCTCAGATTTCCATTTTGTCCCCAATACTCAAGTGTGAATGGTCCACTTATTTACTAAATTAAAGCCTTTCAAAGGAATAACTCTTTAAGACTTTAGCCTGGTGAAGGCCTTGGGGTTAGGTTTCAAGATACAATTTCCACTCATTTTGGGGTTATATATCCTTCAAGAAAGACATTCACTCATAAAGGTGTGTGCGTTTATATGTCTCTATACTTAGATATGAAAGTGATAGCATTATTAGTATTTGGGAAATTAGGAGCCATCTTTGCCATATTATGGTAAACATTTCTTCTTTCCTATCTGTAAACTTTTTATAGGATACATTTATTACAATGTTTCAATAAAGCTTATGTTTCAAAGGTATAAATACCTCTGCTAAGGAGGCTATGTTTTTGGATTCCCTGTGTTTATGATTACTCCAATGTAATTAGTGGATCTTTATGAAATTTATGTGGGTAGGGTCTGGCCAAAGGTAGAAGTGATTAATTTTTTAAAAGATCTGGACCATATTTTAAACAATTTGGATACAAATACCTCCATCATCCACTAAAAATTATGGTTTGCAACAGAGAACAACCAAGACGGTGGACATTCTTTAATGTCAAAGAAGTTGTTGACATTGAAATTAAAGAATATCTAGACGTGATGAGGTCCATTCTGCTCCAACTTCTGTCCTGTTTCAGTAAAAGGTTAAAAGTGTATCTCTTCAAAAAGGCTTTCCCAACTTAGCATACACTCTCTCTGGTGTCTCCGTGGTATTGGACTTAGCAACGGCCATGTAATGATGAATTTTTAATGTGATTCTTGTATTACGCCTTATAGTCTGCCTGGCAGAGATCAAGAGCTATAAAAGTACAGACTAGAATAGAATAAAATATCTAACTTTAGAGTGCATTCATTCAAATACACAAAATCTAAATTGAAGTTTCTTTTGGTACTTTCAAAATCTTATTCATTTTGATTTTTCCTGTATACATCTATTATAAATCAAATTGCAAAACTACTATCAGTTTAACTTTAATTGCTTTGATTTGATTTTCTTTTGGTGTGTCCCTGTAACGCAAGCTTCATTTATTTTATGAAATTCTTGAGAAAATATTAAACCTTAGCTATCTTGGCACACTGTTAAGTAAATGCATAGTTACTGGAACAGAGTACTATATCCACAAAACTAAGTTGTTTTAGGATAATGTACACTTTAAATAACATTGATGTAACATCACAAGAACATTTTAAGACTAATAAATTATGCTTAAAGCAACACCAAACCCAAAGAAATGAAACCCTTTATCCAATGGTCGCCTGAGAAAGTCTGTTTCTATAAAGCATGGTGCACAGACAGCCATCCTTTATCTTTAAGAGCACTTTCGGAAGAGAAAGTTTCTTTTACAAGCATGTGATTCTCAGATCAAGTTCTTACAAGTATATAACTCATATGTTTGAAATCGTGCCTATTTCTTTTGATAAAAGACACTTTTAACAGAATCGAAATTTCCTCAAATTAAATGGGTAATGCCTTCTGTATACTGTAATAGCATAAAATTTTGAATGATATTTCATTTTTTATTAAATTAGCTATAACTATACACTTAAAGACTCATATAGCATCCAAAGCTATTGCTTTAGGTGTATGTTAATATTCAAGAATTATGAACACTTTAACATAATGCAACCTAAATGCATTTTAGCTTCTACATTTCACAACACCCACTTTCTAAACCAGTTCATTTAAACCATGGCAAAATTCCATTGGTTTTACAGTATTTCAAAATTAAGCTGGTACCCTGCTAGGAGAGAATACAAGCCTAGCTTTCAGACATTGATCAGCCAATGTCATTAATCTCCACCAGACCAGACATTTCAGTACACACAGAGTACATGTAAACAGAGAGTGTGGAATATGCTTAGAGGTGTGTGTAGTCTTCCAGTCTTTGTCCCACAGCTGAATATATACTGACATCACTCCATGGTTATATAGCACATAGTAGTGTTGATACCTAGATGTTACATGGAGTTATAACACACCCATGTGCTCTGGATATTTAAAAAAAATGGAGTTATATAGCCTCACAGCATCTGGATAGAATGTGTGAATGTTGATGTACTTGAGCTTATATCACATCAAGATCTGTGGACCAGTTTTTGTTTTGGCGCCAGCCAGGAAATTACATATAGAGTATATTAAAAAGTAAATTTTTTTCACAGGAGGTGACTGATTTTTTTTCCAGTGAGTACTATATGATTATTCTGACTGCTTTAGACTAATTATATTATCTAATGTATAGTAGAATTTTTGCTCTAACTTTAAATTATTTTCTCTTAATTAGTAGGCTGATGTCATCCCAGGAGCAATTGTGACGTACTGTGGTGAATTCCACAAGTTTTCTCCATAATATCACCACAATTAAGTGTGGCCTGTATACTCACCACACTGTATTTGTGTGAAGTGAGTACATTTGACATAGGAATAAAAAGCAAAGAGTTGTACTTATGTAATTTAATTGTTTTGGGCACATTTATGTCTGGATACATGTGTATGTCACAGTTAAGTGCATCTGGAAGGGATTATATCTAAATAAAAGAGAATTTTAAATAGAGAACTTACTATGTGAACTACTATATGTGATATTTGACGTGACCGAAAAGATCTGAAGAACATAACTAACGGTATGTTTAATTTTCATTTGATTAACATTATTGATTATAATATATGGATTTAGACATACAGAATTAATAGGTCTATCATAGCAACTTGGGATGGGATTGATTCACAATGCTCTGAAGTCTCAAATCTGAGTGGGTTTTTTATAAAAAAACTTAATTGGTCTAATACTTGCGATTTTATCTCCGCATTCACAAAGCAAATTACGAAGAAAAATTATGGGGGATGATGAAAGTTCATTTGATAATTATAATAATTCTATGGAAATCCTACAGGATTTTGATTGACAGTTCGGCAAAATCTTAGCCTTGCATAAGGCTCATATTTGTCCCATATCTTTTTTCAAACAGGTACACTGATATTTGGTATTCATAAAGCACTCAATCATGTTATGAGATGTAAGCTTATCAAACATAACATATGCTCAAATAAAAGACAGCATATGTATAAGTACATTTTATAAACTAAAACTTTATTGTCTAAACTGAAAGTTTTTCCTAATTATAAAGAAACTTTAGGCATTAGCAAGGTGGATGAAATCTAAGGGGAGTATGGTTTCAGATGAGATTTTGTTTTGTGAATTTCATTGCAACTTGAGCAAAATTAAACTGAGAAAAAAAATCAAACATAAGACAAAAGTCAGTTATTAATTAAGTCTTCAGAATTTTTGTAAATCTGGTCCCAGTACATTTAACTGCCAAGAAAATTTTTATTTATCACTTACTTACAAAGTTAGTGACCAGCCCAGATGGGATTCTATGGTAATCTGTCTCTCAAATATAAAGAAATATGTTCTGTAAAGATATTGAAGCACAGAAATATACACAATGTATATGGATAACATAGGACCACATTTTAACTTCAAAATACTTTAAAGTCAGAAACTGAAATGCCACAGTATATAATTTTTTTCACTTGTGGAAAATGCTAAAAATTACAACCAATATTGATATTTGAGGCAAACAAAATATTTATTTTATTGTGCATAGAAGGTAGATAGAAGATTGGTTATTTATAATATTCAGGTCCAATTAAATTATTTACAGTAATAGTTCTAGATGAGATATGTTTAAGGAATAAACAATTTAACCTCTTTATTGAATAATGTAACCGGTGCATAGAATGTTTAAATAAAAGAGTTTTGGCTGTGGATTAATCTTAAACATATTATCGTGATCCATTTCTTGTGCAAACACACCTAAAATAATTTAAATCTTAATCCACTCTGATGCATTTCGAGATTTTGATCGGATATTTGATTTGTAAATGACTAACTGGAGAGCACTTTGTTTGAAGAGTTAGATCTCTTTGAATTTGTGTGTCTTTCTACTTTGTCACAACAACCATATAAAAATACCATGCTGTTGAGTAATTATTCATGTATCATATACTGCACCTGATATGAACTGTTAAATCTTTATACATAACTAATACATTGATAAAAAAATTGGAGGTGGCCAAAGAAAATTTGGCACAGTGCTAGTAGTATTAAGCAGCGAAAACGGATTTAGAGTAAGAAATCTAAAATTCGCCACATATCTGAAATTCGCCACATGTGAAAATACTAATAAAATAAATGAATTGTGGCGAGATTTGTTGACTGTATAGTAAATTAAGGCTTTTTGAACTGAAAAATACCAATTTTTAGACAAAAACATCATTTTCTTCATAAAATTAACTAAGGTTTTAGAGGTGGCGAATTTTAGATTCCTGGCGAATTTTAGATTTCTTACTCTACCAGTTGTATGAAATTGGTGTTTGTTTTATATTCTGAAAATTCTCAAGCTATATAGGTGTAGAATATACATAAAAATACTTGTGTCCTGTATGTATGTATTTTCCAGTTGTTTTATGTTGCTTAATCTGGGTCTAGGAGACACAATTCAGTTTACTCCTATGAGTACAGTTAAGTATTTTAATTTTTTGAATCAAATACTTTGCAAGTATATAACTCAAATAATTTGAATAAAAACATTTTTTTTTCTTATGAGTAAAGGTTTTAAATGATGTAGAAAAAGTCTTGGCTTATCTTTGTTTTTCTATCGCTTTACAAACCAGTGTTTAAGTGAGTATTTACCAACCAGAGTTGCCAAATTATTGTAAACTTTTTGTAAACATGGATTATCTTTTATTCTAGTGTATTTGCAATTTACTCCTTGTGTTAGTGAAGTGTGTGGAGTAGCTTTTACTACCTGGATATGTTTATCTGATAGCAGACACATTTGTAGCCTTCCAAAGTCTACACATACAAAATAGACCTAACACTGAAATTTTTGGTAATACAATAGAACCCTGTTTTGAAAAGAAGTGTATAAGTATCTCTTTGTGCCTATATATAGGTTAAGTTCTATAAAGGCTGTAGATTAAGATTTATTTTTAAAAGCCGTAATGATAGCTTAGACTTAAAACTACCTTGATGCAACATGAACTGGGTCACCTTTCGGAATGGTGAAGGTGACATTTTATTGCTTAACTGTGATTTGGGCAAAGTCACAGTGACATAAATGATATTATGTTTAACTGAACACTTTATAACCTCACAGACAAGTGACACTGGGACTGTTCAAAGGTATCTAATCTGCATTAATTAGGTTTCAAATTGTAGTTTTACTGCAGTGCCAGAACAGAGAGATATGAATCAGGTTTAACATTTTTGATACATACTGATTTGCCATTCTTTAGTTCCTTTACTGTGTCCATGCCATAAAAACACAATGATTTGATTCCAGATAGACAGGTATATACACCAATGTATTTTTATATGATATTTGTCTTTTATTTACTAGCAGACTGCCAACGTATTGCAATTCTTTCACACCATGGAGGGGAAAACTAGCATCAGTGCTGCCGTTAAGGAAACATTTCTGATAAAACCAGTGAAAGTGATAAACTTGATGAATCCACAAGAAAAACCCTCAATAAAAAGCCCTCAGGCGAAAAGCCCTGAGGAGAAAAGCCCTCAAATTTCTCCTGTGGAGAGAACCTCTCACCCAGTTTTGAAGCCTGTAGAGAAAAGACAACAGTTCCCTAAAAAGCCTTCAAATTTTCCCTGGAATAAGTACAGTCTAAATTTCAGTTTAAGTGATTTCTATTATTATTATACCTCAGTTTTATTTTGTTAATTTTAGCATCAGCATCAGAGGTCATTGGTTTGAATCTCAGTTCTGACCTTAAGTGGTAGAGTTAGTAGTTACTAATTGCCTGAGTAGCTGCTTGTGGTTTACAATGTTACACAATGAGTATGACATACATTGAATTGCTCTCCTCTTTTAATAAAGGTTTGGATTTGTTTTCCTAAATATGCTGGCTCATAATGGCTAAGCACTCGTCTTTCAGAAAAATATACTTTTCTATGCACAGAAAAATATATGTTAAGATGTGTTCGTCTATTTTTCACAGGAATTAAAGGTGTAAGATGTAGCACTACCATCAGTACCTAAGTAAACTACAACCAAAACCAGAATGGCTGCCACACAGAAGTCATTATACCTAGTCTACATAGGGATAGTGCTCTGTATGCAAGTCTTGATCTCATTAGGTAAGTCAATGTAAATCTTTATTTCTTGAGGTTCTGGGTTCAAACTCTATTTTCTTTTAAAAAAAGAAATTTATATAAAAAGCATGAATCTGTCTGAAACATCCACCCTTGAAAAAAAGGCCCGTCCAAGACATCCTATGCTGGAACATCCTAGGCCCAAATGTCCTACTCTGAAATGTTTGTGTCCAAAAAGGCCTACGTTCAGTTGGAAGTCACTCATACATAGCACCAAATCTGTGGAAACTGGAGGTGTTAAGTATTCTTTATTTAAGTCTACTGTAGTTAATTCCATGATAAATAATAATGTAACCTACTTACCTATTACAATATGTAAAGTATGAAATGTTTTAAAATCTTCTTTCATCCTTAATTAAATGTACAAGGGGCTCCAATGGTCTTACGATTGTAGCTGGTGATCATACATGGCTTTTTCCTTTGTGGTTGTGGGGTCAAATCCAGATTATCACACAGTATGGAAAGACAGATGACCTGACCCAATACGACCTGGGTTGTTTTAAAAGGGACATTAAAACCCAACTTGACTTTAACTTGGTTGTTTGTACTCGATGTAATCAACCTTCATATTTGCATATTTGTCTTCTTCTGTGACCCAGATAACTGAGAATATTTAGAATATTTAAAATTTATTTCACACCTGTGAAACATCTCTAAGTTCATATTATATGACCTGTACGTCATCACTTCATAAACCCTTTCTTAAATAACTGCAAAAAAATTTAAAAGCCAGAAGTGTCTTTGAAGCAACACTGAAGTACCAATAGCATATAAGTTTGCGTGAAATTGGCTTTAGAAAATTCTTAACCTTTAACATCTACCAGGGGTGCACAAGATCAAAGTACTTTTCGGCTGGTTTGAACAGCCGTTCTTTTGTCTGTTGAACTATGTTATGATTTAAATCATATCCATGACAAATTAAACACTTAACAGTTGTGCATTTTGCTTGAAGGGTGATTTCAATGCATATCCCAGTGGGAGGCATTTTTTGATGAATGTTTGAAGGAATTTGTTATTAAAGTCTCCATGACAGAATTAAACAAAAACAAAGTTATCTGTAAGGATGGGGCCAATAAAAATAGTTTGTCACTGGAAACTGTCAAAACCAAAAGTTGTAAATACCTGTTGTTGCATCTGCACAAATTTATTCCTTTGAAAGGCCATGGTCAAATAATTTTTATGGTCCATCTTCAGACCACAGTTACACATGGCCGGATGTACCGCTGGATCTCTGCAGGTTACCTAATTTGGAAAATGTTTAAAAATGTTGAGTGATTTACGGATCATTTATTCCGTCTATAAGGGCATCCGTAATGTCCTTGTGAGACCCGTAATGGTATGCTGTGATCCGTAGTGGCATGCTTAAAATCAGATAAGATCCCTAGACCATTACGGAAAAATCAAACGTGCTTGATTTATCTAGGAAGTTCGTATGGACATGGTATCCATAGTTCTTCCGTATCTCACCCGTAGCTCATCCGTGAGTGTCCTTATTGTCCGTATACCCATCCTGGATGTCCTTGTCGCATCCCTTTCATCCGTGACGCTTCTGTGCCAACAAATATTGCCCAAAACATAGCCGTATCTGCTACGGATTGACATGGAAAGGGTTTGCAGATTAAAAAAAACAGTCAAAAGGACATCCGCAAACCTGTCCTTGGGTCATAGTAGCGCTCCGTAGTGGATCCATGGCAGAGCCGTAAATCTTTTACATGATCCACCCTCATCCGTGTCAGTTTCCATATATGGAACCATGGCCTATATCCGTGGGGGATCCGTGAAAGTGTAACTGGCCAATAAGAAAGATAAATGTTACCATTGGAGCAATACATTGTATCCTTTGTAAGACTCTGAATTGTGATTTTTGTCATATATCTTCATTTGTTGGTGGACCTAAAGTTTGAAGGGTGTTCCAGTAATTTAAAAATATATATATTTCACTTTTTTGGGACAGCCAATAAGGCTGACACTAGGTTCCATAATTCCTGATTTTCATTAATTTTGTAGATTTATAAACATTTCAAAAGATTTTTTTTAACGTTTTTCTTTCTTTCAGTGTATTTTTTTCTCTTTCAGTTTTAACTCTATTGTGGATCCTTCAAAATGCTATAAATAATTCACTTGCTGTATTGGTATTTTTGCACAGAAATGTGTTCCAATGTTTTTCACATTGCTTTTGAGACTTTGTCATATGTACCTACAGGAAGTGTAGAAGTATGTACCCAGTATGTAAGTCAGTGAAACCCAGATATAATACAAGGGAAATAGAATTCTGTAAGGAGGCCATAATCAAGACTACAAACAGACTTCTACATCTGGTGCACATGGTAAAAGGTTTTGGAACAGATTCCATATTCTCCTAATTGTTTTTGGGTAATTATATATTGAACAAAAGCTACACTTTGAACTCATGTGGGCTATTTGATGTGTAGCCCTCATAGTAACAACTCAAGTAGAAAATTGTCATTCAACCAATTGTAAGTGTCAGGTGGGGATTTATCATTTCAAACCTTGTTGACACTGTTGTCTGCCCAGTGAAAAAAATGTGCATGTAGTAAAATAAATTGATCTAATTATTTAGGAAATTGTTAAAATTGTGGGCTTTTTCCTGGGTACTTGAATGTTTCAGAGATATTATTTTATATTATAAATTACCTTTTTACAAGTTTGTCCTGGACATAATAGGTTTCAATAGATGAGTCACTGTTAGGTATGTTGCTTTGTCATGAAATGTTCAGGAACCTTTAAGAATGGTCAAAATATTATTTTCTTGGACATTCTGAAGTGACATAAGGGGATTTTTATACACCTTCAAACCATATTACTCTCTCTCTGTGACCTACTCCCAAAACATTTTCATCCATTCTCAGTGATACAGAATACATTAAAATTTACAAAGTTAGGAACCTGTCCCTGATCAATCTGTGATGGTAGCTTTTTGATTGTCGTTTCATCTCACTGGACTCTATAGTTTTTACAGTTTATTATATACCCAGACCAAATTCCGGGATAATTTACTGGCTACACATCCATTGCGCCGCTGCAGTTTTTATTTACTTTTGTGTGAGATTAAACTCAAAAATGCTTTTACAGATTTCATTCAAATTTGGCACACACATGTATTTGGGTCAGGAGAGGAATCCTATTTTAAGGTGGCCTTAAACTCTTAATAATAAAGAAATTTGTCAGAAATTTGACTTCAAGCCACGTAATGCCATCTTGGTCAAAAACTTTGTGGCTCATCGGTAAACAGACAAAACCCCACTGGAGATAACCCCACTCAGACCAAACCCCATCAGGCAAAACTCCACTTGACATAACCCCACTCAGATAAATGAGAATTAGGACAAAAACCCCACTCTTCATTTTAAAAACAAAATATTTTCTTTTATCTTTTATTTTATAAACTACAAATATCCATGAAGAACACATTACAGAAAAAAACACATAATATTTACACACTGCAGTTAACAAATCACCTAACATTAATGTTCATTTCCATCTAGCATACAGTCCAACACCTCGCAGTGTCCCTTGGACTAGCTAGTATTAATATAAAGCACACTTCGGACACTAGTATATTTCCCAGCTCCTTTAATCACTAAAGCCTGGGCAGCTTATAGAGTTAATTTTAAGCACACGTCAAACTAACTCCTTTAATCATTAAAGCCTGAGCAAAAAAAATAAATTAAAGCCTGAGCAGCTAGTAGAATTAAGAATTAATGTAGACCAGTTACATTGAAGAATTGCACCTTTGATCATGAAAGTATGAAAGTCTAAGTAACTAGTACAACTAAACATCATAGTGTTTGATATGTTTAAGTTACATAATTGTACTATTTTAAAAATCTACATGTTAAAAAAATATTTAGTATGTTCAAACTTTGTAGGAAGATGTTTTTAAAAGTGGGGTTTCATCCATAGATCAAATTAATGAGTGGGGTTGTATTTCAGTGGGGTTTGGTCTGATGGTGTTATGCCTGATGGTGTTTTGACAGTGTGGGCTTTTGCCCTGGATTCATAAACTCATCAGGCTCAAATTTTACCTGGGAACACATTTATATATTCTTCTTACATATGCCAAAATCAAGACTTTATGTTAAGGTTAAAATTGTGTTTGAGGTCCATAAATTCCCTACTTAGACATTATGTTCGATATTTTTCACATGTCTTGCCCTTTGACTTAAAATGGTAATTCTGACAAGTCCCAAACTGTAGTTCATATAACTTTAATATGTAATCTTTATCTGTGCAAAATTTAAAGTCTTTAGCCACAATTTTAAGGTCACCTTAGGATCTCTAAAACGCCCACAAATGTCCCAATATATGGACTTTTTTGCCACTTTTACAGATATTCTTTTTACATGTGTGAAAAATCAAGGCTGTAAATAGACCTTTAACTTGTGTATGCGGTAGAAAAGGCTAGTGGGTCACAGGCACAGAGTAATAATAACAGACCAATGTGAAAATCCTGTGTTAAGGCTGCAATAATAATAATCATAATAACTTAAATATAAGATAATGTTAACTGTAACCATATCAACTAAAAACTGTTATAGAGCACAAACCTGCATGAGAGCATGTTTCCAAAAATTTTCGATTTTTTTATATCCAGAATATCATCCAGATCTTTCCCAAAATGTAGTCACTTCATCATTTGGCCAGGCCCTACCCATATGAAAATTTTTATGAAAGATTCACTTTTGAAGTAATGTGAACAAGAAAACCAAAGTCATTGAAAAAAACATTTAAAATACATTGAAAATAGGACCTTTGAAAATTCGGAATTTTGTTTGTACCCTGAATATGACCTGGATCTATAACAAAATTTAGTCACTTCTTACTTTGGTCAAGTCATACCCATATAAAACATTTCAGAAAGATCTGTTCACTGCATTTGGAGTTATCACAAACACAGACATACAAAGAGACAAATGGACAACCACGCCCAAAAACATAACCTCCTGGTGGAGATAATGATATAGTTTTCATTATTCTGTTCCAATTTAGGTGCCATGAAAACATTCCGTGACCACTACATACGCCATCGATCTACCAGGCTGTCATCAATTCCTACCAAACGTATGATGAACTCGTCAGTAGAGCAGTGTGCTGAGCACTGTATTAAAGAAACTGTGTTTTACTGCAAGTCTTTCGATGTGGACAATGCCAGACGCCACTGTCTGCTCTTTATGGTAGATGACCAGGACCGTGATGTATCTGTGATAGAAGATCCGAATGTGGACCACTATGAAGGTAAGGGTTGTTGGCTTGAGTGTGTCCATCATTCTGGACAGCTTTGTAGTCTATATGCTGAATACCCACAGCCCAGATGTATGTGTCCATGTGTGTGGGTGATGCGACTTGTGTGTGAACTAGCAGAGCTTTCGAGGTAAATAAATTAACATAGATAATAAGGTATTCTTTAAAGAACTGTAACTTCCTTATTTGTTGTTTGATTTTAAAAATTCTTTCACCATTGTGTTCAGTTTAATGAGAAGCAAATTTATTTTGATGCCAAATAACCTTAAATATTAACAGGATATAAATGTTCCATGTAACTGTACATGGAAACACTCCCACTATAACTATACCAAATGATTTTTTTCAACAAGCCACATCTGCAAGCCGCATCCCACACCTGCATACATAGATGCCTACACTAACATAGATGAACATCAGATCAGGATAAGATCACATTTACGGTCCATCTCATCAAGAAATACCCACTACCTCTACAGTGACTAATTGAAATATTCATTTTCTTCCTTCCGACCAACTTTTTGGTGAATTCCAACCTGTCAGTTGATCTGATAGAAAGTTTTTTTTTTATTTCAAACATGCATGAGTTAAAGTCAGATCCAGTTTGAACAATATAAAACAAAAACAAACAATATGTTATATTATGAAGATTGTGTCACCTTTTCAGCAACGGACCAATGAGCAGGATGTCAATTTCTCAATCAATATGAAAACTGGATCTTTTAAACTGGAGACTTAATTTAACATAGTAGCCCACAGGTCCAAAATCTTGATGGATGTTTTTTTTTCATTTTCACTTTCTTTAATTGATGTCAGTGAGACCTGATTACATGTAAAGTTCTTTTGTTTTGTTTTTTCACTCTTTTTACATCATTTTTGCTGGTTGAGCTGCCTGTTTTAAACTTGATATTTAGAGTAACATGAAATGCTTTTCAATTTTGTAACTGAGATGTAACTGTAATCCTGTGTAAATTGGTTCATAATGCATAGCAAAACCTATTTAAAGGTGAACGAATTTAGCATTTGTTGACAAGTTTAAATATTTTACATTTACATTGTTACTGCTCATCATTTGAACCGATTTTTGGCTGTGCATGAATTAAAATTTAAATAATGTGGTTTGACAAAAAAATCTTACAGGCAGAACAGCCCAGACAGTCAAATTAACATTTTATTCGTGTAAAGAAATTCTGAGGCAATTATTGCCAGAAGTACTTATCAGTAAGGGCCTGTTCTAATGTCACCTTAGCTGATAAAAGAGACATAAAACCCAAACTTTGACCTTTGACATTGCAGAAAGGGTTTTTATTTTATGTAACATCAGTACATAGAGAGGTTTCAACTTTTAAAGCACAGCCACATTCTTGTCAGTGTGTTGATCGAGAGAGACTCTCTCATTATTTTGTGAAAAATTTAAACCAATTCTAGCCTGGAACAGGTGATTAGTTTTGTTTTCATAATAATTCACATTCCAAGGTGTATCTTGCTACCTATGACTCATTTGCTCTGTAATTACTGTCTTTGTCTCAATACTTATAATTCTAGTCAGACAGATATCTCATCATAAAAGTGCATTTGCTTTTGCAAGTGGAAAGTTTTTTGGTCTGAGAAAATATTTTAAACATTATATTTGGTCTTATGTAGATGAAAACCCAAAGACTGGACAAAATATTGCATCTCATGTCTGTGATAGACTGACAGTTAAATTCCCTATAAACAGTTATGTAACATGTGAGTTGGTTGACAATTGTTGAAATTGATTTAAAAGCCAAGTAAATAAATCATTAAGACAGCCTAAACAAGGCCAATCCAGGATGAATTTATTGGTTTCTGCAGAAACTGCATGTGGCCTAAAACCCTTGTTTCAAGCCATTTTTCCCATGACATCATCTGTAAAAACTGTGACACTCGGAAATGTCAAACAAAATATCTATAAAAGTGTAGTTTGTTTTTCTTGCAGATTTAAATTGATTGAAACTGTAGATTGGTTCAGATATGCAGATGTTTGAGCATGTGAGAGGTTATCAGACCTAACCTTGCTGAAGGTTTAAGTTTCTTTGCAGTTAGGGAAAATTTTCAGTTCAGATAATAGAGATTCAGTTTATATCATGTACTCATACATGTACTGACTTTTACAGCAGTATACAGCTTGTCTGATAAGTTTGTATCTCATAACATGCACTAGTGCTTTATGAATGTTGGATGTGTGTGTGCATGTTTGAAAAAGATATCATGCGAATTTGGGCCTTAAGCAAGGCTATACAGACCTAAAAATAATTGTGGGATGATCATGGTAACAAACATACAGGTAGTCTTCTGTATTTGTCTCGTTAAGAAATAAGATTTTTATTTAGGTTAGGTTTTACAAAGAATAAAATATTCTTGTGATAAAAAGATCCAGCTCTCATTACTTGTAATTGGACCTATTAAGTAAAAATGTATTCATATGTTTTGAACAGGTTCAATGAGCTTTATTCAAGAGGTATAATACAAGTATTATATTGTTAAATTGTAGCAAATTCTGTAAATAAGTAAAAAGTTTTTCAAAATCTACTGAATTTCCAATCTTTTGTTATTCTATTACGTAGACAATGAGTTCAAAGTAGGGCATCATAAATTGTATTCTTAATTTAATTGTTCAAATAATATTTGATTCATTCACATGCTACAGTGTTGTCATACTATTGGAAACCATGTATTTTTCCTTTAATTTCATCAACATTTAAGATAAAATTAATGAGCAAGGATGTTAATTTTATTTTTTAAGGTTATTAGATTTAAAAATATTCTTCAAGCCAGTTCAAGGATTATTATGTCCACCCCCCTGGGGGGTGGATATATTATTTTTGCTTTTTTCGCCGTCCGTTGTCCGATGTCCGGCGTCCGGCGTCCGATGTCCGGCGTCACGCATGGTTTCCGCTCATTTAAAGGAAAAGTATTAGAGCTATTGTCACCAAATTTGGTATGCAGGCTTATTGGGTCAGTAGCTTGCTTGGGATTGCTTTTGGCTGTTGTACCTCTTTTGCTTACTGAGTAATACTTAAGTACAGCTATTTTCAGTACCCATTGGTTTCCGTGCATTTAAGCCAAAATAATTAAAGATATTTTACTACAATTTTGAATACAAGATTGTTATGTCCATAGCTCGCTTGGTATTGCATTTGGGACTGATAGCTTTGTCAGTACATGAGTAATAGCCATTTAGGTACTTCATTGTGTATTTTCGGTACTACTTTTGAGTAATTTGCTTCTATCTTCTTAACCGTGCGAGATAGAGCGATTTCGGCAAAATTTTGCTTCTATCTCCTTAACCGTGCGAGATAGAGCGATTTCGGCAAAATTTTCGACCCACAGGGTATCTGAGGAGTGTACTCTTTGCAATTTTCAAACAATTTTCCCCTCCCCAAAAATGGCGGCCATTTTGAATTTTCGAATTTTTGCCCAAAATGGCAAAACACAAATTTGCTTCTATCTCCTTAACCGTGCGAGATAGAGCGATTTCGTCGAAATTTTCGACCCACAGGGTATCTAAATGTAATATTTGCAATTTTCAAAAAATTTTCCCCTCCCCAAAAATGGCGGCCATTTTAAATTTTCGAATTTTTGCCAAAAATGGCAAAACACAAATTTGCTTCTATCTCCTTAACTGTGCGAGATAGAGCGATTTCGTCGAAATTTTCGACCCACAGGGTATCTGAGAAGTGTACTCTTTGCAATTTTCAAAAAATTTTCCCCTCCCCAAAAATGGCGGCCATTTTGAATTTTCGAATTTTTGCCAAAAATGGCAAAACACTAATTTCCTTCTATCTCCTTAACCGTGTGAGATAGAGCGATTTCGTCGAAATTTTCGACCCACAGGGTATCTAAAGAGTGTACTCTTTGCAATTTTCAAAAAATTTTCCCCTCTCCAAAAATGGCGGCCATTTTGAATTTTCGAATTTTTGCCAAAAATGGCAAACCACAAATTTGCTTCTATCTCCTTAACCGTGCGAGATAGAGCGATTTCGTCGAAATTTTCGACCCACAGGGTATCTAAGGAATGTAATATTTTCAATTTTCAAAAAATTTTCCCCTCCCCAAAAATGGCGGCCATTTTAAATTTTCGAATTTTTGCCAAAAATGGCAAAACACAAATTTGCTTCTATCACCTTAACCGTGCGAGATAGAGTGATTTCGTGGAAATTTTCGATCCACAGGGTATCTAAGGAATGTAATATTTGCAATTTTCAAAAAATTTTCCCCTCCCCAAAAATGGCGGCCATTTTGAATTTTCGAATTTTTGCCCAAAATGGCAAAACACAAATTTCCTTCTATCTCCTTAACCGTGTGAGATAGAGCGATTTCGTCGAAATTTTCAACCCACAGGGTATCTAAGGAGTGTACTCTTTGCAATTTTCAAAAAATTTTCCCCTCCCCAAAAATGGCGGCCATTTTGAATTTTAGAATTTTTGCCAAAAATGGCAAAACACAAATTTGCTTCTATCTCCTTAACCGTGCGAGATAGAGCGATTTCGTCGAAATTTTCGACCCACAGGGTATCTAAGGAATGTAATATTTGCAATTTTCAAAAAATTTTCCCCTCCCCAAAAATGGCGGCCATTTTAAATTTTCGAATTTTTGCCAAAAATGGCAAAACACAAATTTGCTTCTATCTCCTTAACCGTGCGAGATAGAGCAATTTCGTCAAAATTTTCGACCCACAGGGTATCTGAGAAGTGTACTCTTTGCAATTTTCAAAAAATTTTCCCCTCCCCAAAAATGGCGGCCATTTTGAATTTTCGAATTTTTGCCAAAAATGGCAAAACACTAATTTGCTTGTATCTCCTTAACCGTGCGAGATAGAGCGATTTCGTGGAAATTTTCGACCCACAGGGTATCTAAGGAATGTAATATTTGCAATTTTCAAAAAATTTTCCCCTCCCCAAAAATGGCGGCCATTTTGAATTTTCGAATTTTTGCCAAAAATGGCAAAACACTAATTTGCTTCTATCTCCTTAACCGTGCGAGATAGAGTGATTTCGTCGAAATTTTCGACCCACAGGGTATCTAAGGAATGCAATCTTTGCAATTTTCAAAAAATTTTCCCCTCCCCAAAATTGGCGGCCATTTTGAATTTTCGAATTTTTGCCAAAAATGGCAAAACACAAATTTGCTTCTATCTCCTTAACCGTGCCAGATAGAGCGATTTCGTCAAAATTTTCGACCCACAGGGTATCTGAGCATTGTACTCTTGGTAATTTTAAAAAAATTTTCCCCTCCCCAAAAATGGCGGCCATTTTGAATTTTCGAATTTTTGCCAAAAATGGCAAAACACAAATTTCCTTCTATCTCCTTAACCGTGCGAGATAGAGCGATTTCGTCGAAATTTTCGACCCACAGGGTATCTAAGGAATGTAATATTTGCAATTTTCAAAAAATTTTCCCCTCCCCAAAAATGGTGGCCATTTTGAATTTTCGAATTTTTGCCAAAAATGGCAAAACACAAATTTGCTTCTATCTCCTTAACCGTGCGAGATAGAGCGATTTCGTCGAAATTTTCGACCCACAGGGTATCTAAGGAATGCAATCTTTGCAATTTTCCCAAAATTTTCCCCTCCCCCAAAAATGGCGGCCATTTTGAATTTTCGAATTTTTGCCAAAAATGGCAAAACACAAATTTGCTTCTATCTCCTTAACTGTGCGAGATAGAGCGATTTCGTGGAAATTTTCGACCCACAGGGTATCTGAGCATTGTACTCTTGGTAATTTAAAAAAAATTTTCCCCTCCCCAAAAATGGCGGCCATTTTGAATTTTCGAATTTTTGCCAAAAATGGCAAAACACTAATTTGCTTCTATCTCCTTAACCGTGCGAGATAGAGCGATTTCGGCAAAATTTTCGACGCACAGGGTATCTAAGCAATGCAATCTTTGCAATTTTCAAAAAATTTTCCCCTCCCCAAAAATGGCGGCCATTTTGAATTTTCGAATTTTTGCCAAAAATGGCAAAACACTAATTTGCTTCTATCTCCTTAACCGTGCGAGATAGAGCGATTTCGTCAAAATTTTCGACGCACAGGGTATCTAAGCAATGCAATCTTTGCAATTTTCAAAAAATTTTCCCCTCCCCAAAAATGGCGGCCATTTTGAATTTTCGAATTTTTGCCCAAAATGGAAAAACACAAACTGGCCTTAACCGTGCAAAATAGAGTTATTTTGTTGAAATTTTCGACCCATAGGGTATCTAAGAAATGTACTCTTGGCAATTTTCAAAAAAATTTCCTTTTCCCAAAAATGGCGGCCATTTTGAATTTTCAAATTTTTGCCAAAAATAGAAAAACAGGAATTTGCTTCTATCTTCTTAACCATGCAAGATAGAGTGATTTCGTCAAAATTTTCAACCCAACCAATGCAAAAAGGCATGAAGCTGAAATAATTTACATCTACACTAACAAATATTTAAGCATCATTGATATATTTTACAAATGAAACAGGGTCTTGTAAGACTACTGTACAATTTGGGCAAAAGGTTCATGGGTGGACATTACACATGATAATGTGTGTTCTTCTATGCTATCCTGTTTCTATTCACATCTACTATCAACAGGGCGGCCTATTTCTAGTTTTACATTTATTATCAACCATTTTGTTTGAATAATAATAAAACCACAATGAAACATACTAGTGAATATAAAAACTTGTAACAGTCTGCACCATTTCTGCATGGATTTCACTGTATCAAACTAAGCAGAAACTCTTATCATGCATCTATGGCTTACATATTTTTAGAAATATTTCCGAAAAATCCTCTCTTGTTTATTTGCAAAAATCAGCAAAAAAATGTCGTAATCATGGGGTACCAGGGATTACAAAAAACGCCCATTCTCTATTCCCAGAATATTGGGTCAATGTTGTACATGATTGACAATAAATTTATCAAGAATTTTAGCCTGACTTCAGATGTATGTTTACTGTCATCGATAAATGATGGGCATGCGACAGAAAGTCATCAATGTACTCACAACAATAAACCTTATCAGTACTGTATTCTTTTTCACAGTTTGGAAAGGTTTTGAATATTTGTATTACTAATTGCGTCCTTAATTGTAAATAAAAATGCTTATACCAAGTGAACTCCATGAAAAAAGAGCTTAACTGCGTACCATTATACTTCTTTTAACATTTTTACCCTCCAACTGATGAAAATTTCTCACAATGAAGCACGGATAATCTCATTTTAGAGAGCATTAACTTATCTGCATTTTTCACAGCTCTTTACCTTATCTAAAAAACCTTAAAGGCTAATATTGTGCAATTAAAGAAAAAATAAAGATCATGGAGTTGAAAGTGTATCAAACTGCAGAACAAGCTTATATAATCTTGATAGATAGACTTTATATTTTTGCTTAGGATTATGGTCTCCCTTGAATAACTTCTTGGGCTTTAAAATTTTTCTTTCCTTCTTATCTTTCTTTAAAACTATAGGGGCGGGAAAAATTTTTGGGATACTTTGCGGAGACCTTAAGTTCTACTTAAGGTAACCTGAAGCATTTTTCAAAAACACCCTGTCATCTCATTTCGGGAAAAACCACACACATCTGTGCTATAAAATTTATCAGGTACATTCTAGACCTAAATCCGCAGATGGAAAGGATTTTCTGATCAATCAGACCATAGATGCCTAGATGGGAGGCATTTCATTTTCGTAAATTTTTTTAAATGGATACTTTGTATCTCAAAAACGGTCAGGATTTCGGTGTTTTGTCGGAATAACTTGTTAAGCTACTTTTTGATAATCTTTCACATGCTTATTTGTTTTCACGTAAGCTCGACTGATCACCGCCACCGCTGCAGGATTATGGTCTCCCTTGAATAACTTCTTGGGCTTTAAAATTTTTCTTTCCTTCTTATCTTTCTTTAAAACTATAGGGGCGGGAAAAATTTTTGGGATACTTTACAGAGACCTTAAGGTAACCTTAAGCATTTTTCAAAAACACCCTGTCATCTCATTTCGGGAAAAACCACACACACCTGTGCTATAAAATTTATCAGGTACATTCTAGACCTAAATCCGCAGGTTGGAAAGGATTTTCTGATCAATCAGACCATAGATGCCTAGATGGGAGGCATTTCACTTTCGTAAATTTTTTTAAATGGATACTTTGTATCTCAAAAACGGTCAGGATCTCGGTGATTTGTTGGAATAACTTGTTCAGCTACTTTTTGATAATCTTTCACATGCTGAAGTTTTCAGCCCTATATCTGCCATCTTAAGGTCACCTTAATGTCAAAAAGGGGATTTTAACCCTCCAGTTCACTTAGTTTTTCACTTTTTTTCAACCAAACTTGGCATATATATTAAGATTTACCAAAGGATTATCCTGACTTTATGATGACCTTAAACTGTTAATATAATTGGAGCTATGGTCCCCCTAAAGTCATAAATTTGGAATAAAACCGTCTGGCCCCTTTATTTTTTCTATTTTCAAAGAATCTATCTTATATTGATATTGAGGTTGATCAAAAGAAGACTGTAACTACCTTATGATTTAAATATTAATAATGTTATGGCCATCTTAAACTTAAAATGTAGGGTTTTTCAGCCCTAAGTTCGGTTAATGTTTAAATTTTTAGAATAACAATTGGCACATTTATAAAGGTTGCCAGAAGGGATATTCTGATTTTATGGTCACCTTAAAGTCCCAATATCAATGAAGTTATGGTCACCTTACAGTGAAAAAAGGAAGTTTTCAGCCTTCAGCTATCTTATTGTTCAACTGACCTCAGCCAAACTTTGTCCACTTATAAAGGATGATAAAAGGGACATTCTTCTTTTATGGTCACCTTAAAGTCCCAATATGAATGAAGTTATGGCCACCTTGCAGTGAAATTATGGAGTTTTTATCCTCCAGCTATCGTATTGTTCGGCTGACCTCAGTTACATTTTGCACACTTATTAAAGATGACAATAGGGACATTCTAATTTTCTTTCCACCTTGGAGTTCCAATACAAGTACAGCCATGGCCATCTTGTCATAAAAATGAGTGTTTTCAGCCGCCAACTGACTTACGGTTCAAAAGCATCAGTTTATCTTGACACATTGATTAAGCTTAAGGAAGATTTTTATGTTCTTTTTACTTAAAATTCTTGTATTTCAGAGACTTTGGCCATCTTAACATAGTAAATATATAGTTCTTGTTCCCACCTCATTTTTCTGTCGGCTGACATTATGGCATCACTCTGCGAACAACTTCTCCTCCAAAACCACAAGACCCAGAGACATACTGTTACTTTTAAAAGACACCTTATCTATCGAGGATGATAGGTCATAAAATTCATGCAGATCCGTCTGTTCGTCTGTTTACTAGAGCCCTTAGAAGAGAGGTACCGCCACTCAAAGTATGAAAACTTCAACACTTTTTCACAATTTTCTCATTGACTATTGCAGGGATGTCTCTCTTATCTTGCATATATGTACTAGGCCATAAGTAAATTCCCTTGTGGGAGTATCAGGCCTGGATCTTTCCTAATTTCTTTTCATAACTTTTTTAAAATAATTTTTTCAGGCATTAAAACTCATGAGTTCATGCAGTAAATTACTTATAACTTAAAAAGTATTACATTTAGAACATTTTGTTCAATATGTTTTTCGCTTATTTTTCTTTCAGCTATAACATAGTAAAATTTCAGACTTGTAGCTGATTGCAAAATTACGTAATAGCTGCATATAAAACTATACATTTGCCACATTTTCTGATCTGTGCAAAAATCTGCATCAGAGAAAAGAATTGCCTCTGTGTGTGTTACAGAAAAAAAGAATTGCCTCTGTGTGTGTGTTATATATGTCTGTGTTTGTCTCTCTTCAGTGTTTCAATTGAAGTGGAGAGGGTTGGGGGAGGGGTGGGGAAGATTTACAATGGACCTTTTCAACATCTCATCAGGTGACTGAACTTAGGTAAACACTCACTCCCGCATATACAGATTTACTGCAGTGCACACACAAACATTCTTTGTTTTTCTCTTAGTGTGCATTATTGAGGCACAAATAGCACTTAAATTCTATGATTTTTAATCACTTGCAAATGTTGTTAACTTGTTTCCAGTGTATCCAATTAAACAAGAATACACTATTCTTTATTTTTAAAAATATTTCGCTATATAAATACACAACACTTTAGTGAAGAAAGTAGGGTTGGTTATGTTAAATTTTCAAGTTTTTGAACAGCGCTTTACTGTAAAACTAAACAATTCTGCCTAAAATTATTCATCACAATAAAGAAACAATTTTCAAAATGAAGAATAATTCTTGAAATAAAGCTAAATACTGGAAAAGAATCTTTGCTTCTAAGTTTAGGGTTTATACTATTGTACATTGTTTTAACTGGCCAGCCATATTGTTTCCCTAAAGGTATTTTTTAACCCATGGCATTTGGATGGGAGGGCGGGTAAGTGGGTGGCAGGAAAAAGCTTGTCCAGGCTGTATCTCAGAAACTGTGAGGTGGCAGGGACATTGTTTGGGGGGGGGGGGGGGTTGAGGTGTGCAATGTCATGGTGTCCTTGATTTGGCCTTTGATCTTGCCGCAGTAACCTTGAGTTAAAAAATCCTGTCCAGGCTACATCTCAGAAACTGTTATGTGTAGGAATTTTGATACTTAACAAGGACATTGGTTAGGGGGTGTAGGTGTAACATTAGGGTGTGACCTTTATTTGACCTTTGACCTTGCTGTAGTAACCTTGACCTTAAAAATCATGCCCAGACTAAGTCTCAGATACCGTAAGGTGTAGGAAGTTGATACTTGGTAGGGACATTGGTTGGGGAGTGTAGGTATGCTAATTCATGGTGTGACCTTAATTAACCTTGGCTCTGCTCTGTTCACCTGCCATATTTGAAACAAATTTTTCTTGTCACAAATATATATGGATTGGTGACACTTATTGTTGTATGTACTTTTACTTAATTATATCCATGACAGCTATACTTCAATTAATAAATTTAACAGATTTGTAATTTTGAGTTTTCTGCTGTCATCTTGCTGTTGAATTGTCTTGTTTTAATACTTTATCTTTACATAAATTTCGCTAATGTTATTTTTCTCTAATTAAGCATTATTTAGACCTTTACGTAACTGACACTGTTTGCTTTGAAAGCCTCGTAATCTTTATACTGTTTCACTTCTTGTATCTCATGGTGTTAAAAATATTTTGCTGAGCTGTTGGGGTACGGTAATCTCCGATGCTATTTTTGTCTAGTGCTTCTGTCTTGTTTAGTGTGTCTGTAATTTGATTGACTAGGCACTAATTTGTTGTAGCTTTGTTTCTTAAATTATGTGTATAGATTATGAAATGAAACTAACTAAACACAGAGGAAAAAATTAAGGAACATCAGAAATCAGAAAAAGAAAACCAGAAGTACACAGAAATCATAAATTGGAGAAAGGAAAGTAAAATCAGAAATTTAATGAGAAGTTACAACAGAAGTTATCAAGTGAAAGAAAAGTAAATGAGAAATGATTGATGTTTATACATGTATTTATCTTCTTGTTAAAGCTACAAAAACGGAAAATAATATTATATGTAGAAATTTTAGTTTTAATTAAAATCATATAAAGAACCATAGTGTGGCAGTAACAAATATCTTGAAATTCTTAGTGTATAGATATACAGGATAGACAATATGACACTGTATACTTGCAGCCTGTTTGTAATTATTAGAATGTCAAACATTTAAAAGAAAATATTCTCGTAAGATATGACATGTTTACACATTTTATCCATCCTGTAGAAACAAGTTATAACACAATCCATATCGATTTGTACAATATTACAGAATATAATTATATATTTGACACATTGTTCTTATGTTTTACTATATGCAGATTGAACAGATTGTGTAGTTTTGTACAAAATAAACTGATTATATAATAATACCAACAGTAGTAGAAATGAATCAGTTAATTAAACAATAACATTTTTGGTGAAAACAGCCAAACAGACTCAAAATGGGTTAGTATTTGGTTTAAACATATTTTATTAACAATTGGGCAACAATCGTAAATTACAATTATATAAAGCCCTCTTGCGGGATGAAGTATTTACAGATGAGATAGAAATGAGGCTGCACAGATAGATTACTGCTGGTAAGTGAATCGATTAGAATCATCTATGAATTTTTGGACTGCTTGAAAATATTTAAAGTTTTCATCGTAGCTTTGATTCAAGTTTCCATAAAGCATAATGTTGAGTAATGTCTTATTATCAGAAGGGGGAAAGGCACTTAAGAGAACACCTCTGATGCCAGCATACAATGGGCAAGATGAGAAATAGTGTGATGTGTCTTCTATCGGATAGTTGCAGGCACAAGATGAGTAGTCAATAACATGCAAATTCTCTTTTAGATGATAATTCAGCCTGCTACAACCTAGCCTCAAACAGGTGTGGTGGATATTAGCAAAACGGGTGCCAGAACTGAAGAGTCTTTTTGTTTCTTTTTGAGCAAATTGTTTGAGTACACTTTTTGCAAAGCTCGTGAAAAAGAGCCCAAAGATTGTTTCAATTTTAACTCGCTGGGAAGAGATTTCCAGAGTTTGGAACCAACCACAGAAAAAGAATGTTCCCTCAGTTTTGTCCTTACAGTTGGAATTGGATAGTCCCCAACTGAGAGTCTCGAATTTATACCTGGTCTTAGTCTTTCTAGGTTAGGTGGGATCTGTGTAATTTTGGTTGCCAGAATATCCGCCAAATAGCTTGGAGCAAGGCCCATTGAAATTTTGTACATCACCCTCAATATGTGAATTTAGCGCCTTGTTGACAATAGCTGCCAGCCCATTTCCCTATAAAGACTAGCTATATTGGATCAATGCTGGAGCTCCTGTAATGAGTCTCATTGCCTCAACAACTAAATGATCAAGTTTAGCAAGTATGCTGGTTGGTGCTCCAGACCAAACTATGGGTTAGTATTTGAATAAGTAAGGGTCATGTTTCATTCTTGTCTGGCAGGCGACAGGAAAAATCTTATCTGGGTTGTATCTTAGAAAATGTAATATGCCGGGTGTTGATTCTTGGTAGGGATATTGGTTGGCAAAAGTAGGTATGCAATGTCATAGCATGACCTTTATTTGACCTTTGACCTTGCTGTATTAACATTGGCCTATAAACCTTGTCTGGGCTATATTGTGGAAACCATAAGGTATAAGATGTTTATACTTGGTAGGGACATTGGTTGGGGGTCCTGAGGTTTGCATCATTGTGGTGTGACAGGATAACTGAATAAGAAGAAATGTTTGAAATGATTACATTTTTTATAGCGAAATACCCTTACCATTTCCTAACAGTAGCTATTTGTTGGAGCCATCCAACCCAATGGCCAACGCAGAGATGCGATTTTTAAGGTTATATAACAACCTTAACCAAGCCATTGGGTTACAGTAGTCCGTCCTCCCGCCAATTAGGTCACATGACCACATTGTTTACCTCATTATTTTTGTTGGCCATCATCAGTATGGACGTCTTTGGGAATTAGTAGAGTTTTTGTCAAGGTTTTATTTATTTTTTGAGATTTTACTGTTAATCTCACTTCATATTTTATATGTATATGATACAGTACTTATACATTTATTGAATCTTCGAAGGTATGCATTATATTATGCAATAAAGGACTTTTTGGATGGCGACATCGAAAGTTCGATCGTCTTCAACCTCGAGGAAATAAGTTTCATAATAAGTTCCTAATGCAACAATAATATTATTATACAGCTTGCCAGTCATTTGGTTCAGTTTGCTGGACGATGGAAGCTATAATTTTGCAGCATACATATATACAAAGAATGTACTCTTCAATAACAGAAGCGATCTGGACGACGCCATCTTGGATGAGAATGACAATTCGAGTGGCTGTTATTGCTGTTCACGTCGGGTTCTAACAGCCAGGCGTTGAAAGCAATTCTTTTATGACAATATACATCCCAGTCGAATAGATTGTCGACGATTCAGTAGAGGGAATCTCCCTTGGGGGCAGCCATTTACGTTGCCGTTGGACACTGCATCGTGGAGAAGTTTTGAATGCAGGAAAGACTACCTCTTCGGAAAACTCTTCCGTCGAGGTCCAGTCAAAACAGTTCGTGGAGGAAAATACCTGCATGACGTCATCCAGGCACAATCGAGTATTCTATACCTCCCAGAAGGTTTAGATTCGGGTTGTCAGATGACAGGGAGTGTCATTCATATCTACAAGTAAAGGTTTTTAATTCAATGTTTTTTTGACAAGACATTAGAGTACACTCGGGTTTCTACCTCTCAAAAGGTTTACAATCGGGTTATCAGGTGATGGGGATTGGTGATTCATCCCAAGAATACAAAGAACCTAGTCCTTACTTTCAGAGTTTTTGCTGACTACTATTAAGTGGCTAGTTATTGATATAACAGTCACAGGCAGTGTGAATGCTCCCTCGTTTTGTCACATTTACCTACATCTTGGAATTCCCACATTCCTTGGGTGAATAGCCAGCATTGAATGTGGTTTTTATTTGGGTTTGAAGGAGTTTGAAGCCTCTGGTGTTTTTAGAGCAGTTATGCAGGAAGAAGTTCTTGCTTGGACTGCCTTACATATTGCTTTCCTGTACAGCTCCTTACTTGCAGGAGGTCTGCAGGAAGATCACTTTCAGACACTTTAGGAACAAGTTCCCTTGCAGAAGACCGTTAGCAGAGACCAAGTGTGTATGGTCTCACTTTTTTAGTTCAGGTCTATTAAGGGATCTAAGGGATCAGCATGTTATGTTAGACTTTTAATGCCTTGTACAGTGTGCAATGTGTTTGCATTTCCAGTCCACAGTCGATTAGTTGTGTTCTAATCTTCTTGTTGGAGTTTTTACCATGTCTCAGAACATGTGATTCAACAGGAGGGTTGTAGCTTAGAATGCTTTTAGCAAATCTACAATGCATTTTTCACTCCTGATGAGGTTCTCTTGCTGGACATATTTTCAGATGTTCAGAGGATTTTCATCAAGTGATTTCATGGAAATAGGGATGATTATTAAGTCAAGAAGTGAGCATGCTCCTAGGCTGGACTAAGAAAGGGACACCAGGCCTCAGAGTAGATCTTTTTGTCCCTATCATGACAGTTACTCCTGAAATAGAGTTACAACTGCCTCCTACTCCTCAGTTAAAGGGGAGAGGATCTTACTTATACATGCCCAGGGAGCCTTGGTCCAGTTTTTTGGTAGTATACAAGTCTTGGTAACAGGATGATATTCAGCCAGACCTTTCAGAAGTGAGGTTGGCAGAAGTAAAAAAAAAACGAAAAAAAAACGAGAGAAACAGCAGTTTTGATAGAAGCTGTTTATGGAATGATCGACAAAAGGGCGATAACACCAGTCACCAGTGTCACACCGCTTGAGTTTTACAGTTTATTTCTTGTGACAAGCAAGAAAGAAATGGCAGCCAGTAGTTGTTAAGGTCAGGTAAATGAGCTTGCATGTACCTTACGTAATATAGAATGTTTAATATTTGGAATTCGTCTATAGAAGGCGAGTGGATGACATCACTCGACCTTATGGGTACACACTCGTCACCGGTAGACTCAGCTAACAAAGTATCTTCGCTTCATTGGAGGCTACAGATTCTACCAGTTCACTGCCTTACCCTTCAGTATTGCTACAGTTTTCTCTCGAGTCCACCAAGGTAGCAAAAGAGTTGAAGCTGATGGCTCTCGTAGAAGGCATCAGTATTCGCCAGTATATAGACAATTGGCTAATGACAACAAATTCAAAACAGCAATACCAGGGATACACCCACTGGGGATGCATCTTGTCGAGAGCCTAGGTTGGATCACAAATTTCTAAAAATCAGATTTATTTCCAACTCCATTAATCGAAGTTATGGTTACAATTTGACCTCAGTGTTGGTCTAGTCTTCCCAACTCAAAGGAATCTATTGTCTTCTTGGAAAGACAGTTACCATGTTGGAAGTTTCTCACTTATCTCCAGGGAAGCTCATGTCACTTTGAAAGCATGGCTTCAATGGAGAAGGCTACACCATTGGGATGTCTGCACATGAAGTCACTCCAATGGTATCTGGAAACACTGCGTATATCCTTAGCTTCTGGATATCCCACTTTTTTGTTTCTCAGGTTAACAGGGATCATCTTCAGTGGTCGATCGATCATTCAATTTTGAAGGAGGACTTACCACTCCTTCGGTAAGGAGCTCAGTCTCTCTTTTCACAGAAGCTTCCCTAAAGTGTTGGGGTGCTCTCTTGAAGTATCCACAGCCATTGGTCTGTGGAATCAGGAAGAATCAAGGCTCCACATAACATAACATTCTACAGCTGGAAGCAATGTTGGCAGCTTAAAATGATTCAGAAATCAGGTTCTGTATTGAAATCAGTCGATTTTTCACAAGACAATTTATTCGTGGTTGCCCATATGAATAGCCCAGGGAGGCATCCACTCTCAGGTAATATGTACCTTAATCGGTAGAATCATGATTTGGGCGAATGCCAGGATGATTCAGATTCAGGAAGTACATCCCACGGAATCAAAATGTTCTGGCACATTCCTTGTGTAGAGAGATAAGTTTTTCAAACCAAGGGTTCCCGTCAGGTTTTCAATCAGATTAGACTTTGCTGCCATCAATCAGTGGTTGATGTGTTTGCAACAAGATGACTCACAAGTTTCCTAGGTAGGTCTGCTGTCAGGCTCGGGAAACAGGTGCTTGACCACCTCTTGTGAAGGTCTGCACAGACATGTGTTTTGCCCAGGGTCTTGATCCTGCAGGTAATGTAAAATGTGTGTCTCTCATGTCCCAGACAGTCGGGCTTGGGGAACAGATGTATTGAATGTCATGGGGGAGGGTCTGGTCAGTTATGTCCAGTGGCCCTCATCCCTCAGGTGATTCAACAAATGACCACCTACAGGTGTAGAATCATCATGATTGGGTGGCCAGGGATATCTTGGTTTTGCGTCTGGTGAATCTGTTCCACAAAACTCCTAAATGGGTGAATCTGTTAGTTCAATTTTTCAGCAACAGACTTCACAACATTCTAGCTTACTTGAATCTTCATGATTGGCATCTGGAGTCAGGCATGAATATTATGGAAGATTCCCAGAGGGAGTGGTGAAACAATGAAGCAGCACTCCTCAAGGAGAATCTGAGAAGCAATTGTTCTATTTGGAAAGTGGTGTGAAGAGAGCCACGTATTTATCTCAGACCCCACTATTCCACATTGAAAAAATTTCCTGAAATACTAGTTTTAAGGAAACATCCTAATACCATCCACTATTGTGGGCTATAGATCAGCAATTGTGGATGGTTTGGGGCTTAAAGGGTCAAGAAGTGTCTAAAAGTTGAGATGAATAAGAAATTAGCAACTTTTAGTAAGAGACAAACGAATAGTTTTGGTTTTTGTGATTGGTCCTACATACTCTTATCAAACAACCTTTGAGCTTGTGAGGAAGGTTTTCTTGAAGTTATTACCTTTCAAGATGTTCTTTGGGTTTGGCTTCAGGTAAAGTAGTGACTCTTCCCGTAGTTATAGGGAGAATTGGTCACAAGTAACTTTGGCCCATTGACTGCCTTTTTGGCCATGAACCAGTTGATTTAAGATGGGCCTACTGCAATTGAACCAGTGGTCTTTGTCTCTGTGGATTACAGATTCATGGTAAAGGGGTGGCAATAATGCTTGGACATATTCTTCCTTTAGTTATAAGGAGAATGGGTCACAAGTAACTCTGACCCCTTCAATTGCCAGAACCAGTTGGCTTTGGATGGGCCTACTGCAATTAAGCATGTGGTCATGCCAGCGCTTAGCCTCTTTGGACAGCAGTTTGACTCAATATGGGTCTGTCCATGTTAGGGGCTTGGTGATCAAAAGGTTTGGGATAGAACTAAATCTTTTGTTTTACTGCCATTAAGAAAGTTTCTTACAAAAGACTTATCTTTTGGCACTTATTTCATCTTGATTGAGTCAAGATTGAGTCACGGAATCTATTGATGTATGTTTTGTTTTCTTTAGTTTTATAGGTGATTTTCTTACATGAGTTTTGATGCATGTTATTGGAAATTCCATTGTATGTATACCAATTTCTGTCTTAAAAACCTCTGTTGTCATGGGGTCAGATTTGAAATTGGGTCCTACAGTTTATGCTCAGCATGTTGTTACTTTATAAGTATGTGTTTGATACTTATATTGGTACATTTGCAGGTTGTGGCTGGTATGTCTGCAATGCTGGATGTATTGGTAGTAGGCATCAATGTTGCCTAATCTGACTTGGAAAGGATTGGGCATTATGCTGATGACACTTTCAGGTTGGTTTGACCTTGTCTTGGGGTCGGATGTTGCAATGTAGATGGGTTATCTATTTATGACATACAATTGCAGCTCCAGCAGTGTCAGCAGTTGTGAGAACTACAGCTACATACTGCCATTTTTTGGGAGTTGTATGTTGTGATTGTTGGAAGTTTATATGTTTATTAATGCATGTAAATTCCATTGACAAGTTCTCATGATGTTTAGTTGTAGGTTAGGTAGGGGTTTGCTTAAAAGAATTCCCTCCATCCTACAAGGCTGAATTCAGCTACTGTTAGGAAATGGTAAGGGTATTTCGCTATAAAATTAAAAAATTTAATAGTAATTTAAATTTTTATTAGAAATACTTACCATTTCCTAACACTCAAATTTCCCTCCTGCCTGCCCGCAAGTCATTCTTTTACTTGCAACAAAAATAATGAGGTAACAATGTGGTCATGTGACCTAATTGGCGAGAGGACGGACTACTGTAACCCAATGACTTGGTTAAGGTTGTTATATAACTTTAAAAATCGCATCTCTGCACTGGCCATTGGGTTGGATGGCTCCAACAAATAGCTACTGTTAGGAAATGGTAAGTATTTCTAATAAAAATTTAAATTACTATTAAATTTTTCAAGTTTATTTGTTGCTTATAAGGAGGTGATATCATTTGAATAATAAAGTGTTTGTAATTGATTTATTGTGACAACTCATAAATAATATATAAAGCATTTTTCACAAATTTTGTCAATATTAGAAAATTAATTATCATGCATATAAGTGTTACATACATTAATAAGTTAATTTTACATGCGCTACTGTTCTCAGGTTTTGACACATTTCAATCTAGATTATACTCTGTAGTGTGGACACTGAATCCAGATCGAGATGAATCTGTTCAATATGCTTCAAACCTCAGTCCTTGTCAACAAGATTGTAGTGTCAATAGGGTATCAGTCAAATTCTGTACTGCCCCATTTGGCATGCCCAGTTTAACTCTAAACAAATCTAATTTACTGCCTGCTAAGCAGGGGGTGTGGGAACTCATTGCACTAAATTAACAAATAAAATGATACTTGAGGAATATTCAAGGTCAGTAATTTAGAGTTATAGGTGTTAACAATGGGAAGATGCTATGTGGGAAGCTTCAGTTGAAGAGGTGGGTCTAAAGATGTGTGTGTGTTTAGATATTTTGGATGAAGTAACTCAAGAACACCAGGATAATTTTATTCATCTGACGTTAGGTGAAAGCCCCTTAAAAATGGAGTCAAGCCAAAAGTAAGTCTAACAATTTCCTAGGTTACTGTCTCACTAAAGCATCTTCTATTTGCTATAAGTAATCGGCCTTACAAAGACTGAGAATTTGATTTAGTCACCACATAGTTTGTAAATGTCAGGATAGTTTTTGACAAGATTAAAAACCAAACTGCTGACATTTTCCCTAGTGTAATATGAATGTAGTGTGTTGTAGGCTTGTAGCATTGATGAAGGCTCAAAATTTGTTCAAAAAGACATCTTCAAACATGTACACAAAGGCTTGCTATTATTCATACAAAATTTACACAAAAAGACTTCTCAAATATGAACACAAAGCCTTGCTATTCATAAAGTACTGGTATATGTGGGGTTGCGGGAATATTAGCTAGACAGATAGATATTTCCGCCTTAGCAGTATATCTTGATGTAAAAACCAGTATATGTAAGAGTACATTACACTAACTGATCAAATTTGTTCCCAATTACAAAGAAACTCAAGCCTGAAGGCGAGGCTAGTATTATGGCTGATGTAATGCTGCAGATTGGACTTGACATTCTGATTGACTGATCATAAGAAAGTACCAGACAGCCTACCTGTGAATGTTTTTACCCCCAACAAACCAGCCCTTAAAGGGCTTTCTTACTTCTCCAGATGAATGGTACCAATTCTATAATGTCTCCAGTTGACCAGGCCATCCGAAGCAGGACCCGAATATTGACAGGCTTGGTTGAAAAGGTCCATCTTTTTCCTTATTCTGAATTTTGATGTTGCGATGGCAACAGAACTCGATTTGATGGTGTAATACAACATATGAACTAGTACTTTAGGGGTTCATACACCATGAGCTTCCAACATTCCAAAACCATTGTACCTGGCATTCAGACTAGGGAAACTTACTTGGGTTGACTTACCTGGCAACCAGACTAGTGATTCAACACAGATTGGCAAAGACTGAAGTAGATAGGAGATAATGCATGAATGCCCTCAATCCGAGTTGACGCTAGTAAATCTTAACTCTGCTCACAGAGTGGATTGAAGCAGATTGAAGCAGATTGGTTCACCCCCCTTTGTGTTCTGAACCCTCTCAATCTGGGTTGACAAGGGCAAAAGTGGCTGTGAAACACATCCGAATCTATCATACTGACACATACATGGTGTGGCTAAAAAAGTTACTTCATAGCTTTCATTGTATAAACGGTGCAATAATAATTTTGCGATTGGTGTCAAATAAGGTGTGGAGTAATATATGTTTACATGAAAAGGGAATATTTAATTGATTACTCTTGTAACAATAATTAACCAGTTTCAAAATATAATAATTACACAAAAAATAGCCACATTGAACTATTTATAAAAGGCAGATTCTAAAATTAACACCTACCCTTCTGTCCAACACTGGTACCTCATCTCGAGGACCTGTATATCTTTCTTGGTTTACAGGTCTGGATGTCCTGTAACTAAAGAAAGCTGTTTTTAGATATATTTTTAGTCACTGGAATTGATTTTACTTCCACCATCTTCGCTCTTTTGCACCTGCCACATGTCAGTTTTAAAACTCTATATTGGTTTACCTACATTGAATTACTTTATTTATTTTTATTTATTTGGGGTTTTACGTCACTTTCAACACTGTACAGATCATATGACGGGTAGTTGGAAGGGCAGAGGAAACCAGTACATACAGTTCGTCAGGGTTCTGTACTGTAAACTGCCGACCAACGGCAATCAACTACCAGCTTTCCCACTTGAGGCCATGCTGGGAACTGAGCCCCGGCCTCAGAGGTGGGTGGCGAGAGTGTTACCACTCTGCCACCATGGCCCCTTACATTGAATTACAGACTGGCACTTATGCTACGGACCTGTAATATTTTTGAGTTACAGGTTGGGTGAACCTGAAAAGTTTTCTTGTAAACTTCCTACAGTGCTTAAATGTGAAACTTAAAGAAAGGCCACCAGCTTAGTATGTATTAAAATCTGCAACACAACACACAACTGTACATACAAGGTCACTTAATTAAGGCTATGTTAAGATACTGAGTCCCATGATTATCATAATCTGTTGTTATCTTATGCAGGTTAATATATAAGAACTGGAACAGAGGAATGTACTACAGTTAGCTACAGTTTTGCATGGCCTTGTTAAAGGCTTAAGCATCTTTGAAATTTATGGAAACTTTTGGTTTACATAAAAAAAATCATTTTGTATAATGCAGTCTTGCATATACTGGCTTTTAGGTCACCATACTGCTAAAACTGATGAATGTATATATTTTCACATATATGAGTGTTTTATGAATATCAAATACTTGTGTACATTTTGGAAAAAGATATGGTACAACTTTGAGCCTTAAGCAAGGCTATAGCATCATTTGTATTCCCAGATTTTTGTTGAATTGAGTTTTGTAACTACTGTAATTTTGGTAAATGCCACATACTTTTTCAATAGGAAACCTAGAAATGTTTACATTCTACTTAAACTAAAAAAACTAAAAGCTAAATCATGATAAAGGTAATGCAATTACAAATGTAAAAAAACTTAAACAGAATGAACACAAACATAGGAATTTTTAATGTTTAAAAACCAACCTTTGCGTGTTTCAAATAAATGTTTGTGAATTTGTATAAAAAGGTAGTCTGTGTTGTATATGCAGACAAATGAGTCATCACAGACACACTAGCCTGTCAAGATGCATGTTTTATTTGAAACAATTAAAGATTTTATTCTAATCTATTAATGTTCTATTCTATACTTTTATGGCGCTTAATCTCTGCCAACATGCTTTTAATCAACATAAATTACAATTTATTCAAAACCTTTTTGGTTTAATAGATATGACAATGATTTTAAAAACCTTTGCATGTGCAGTGATGGTATTGAATTCAAATTTCATTATCAACATTAACCTTCAATTTAATGGCTCTCTCAAGGTTAAGTGGTCAAAACATAACTTTAAAAACATGTATTTATTTTTTACACTGATTAATCATTTATGATTAATCATTGAATATGATAAAATCCTAAAGGAAACAGTGATTTCAATAATTACCTCCCCTAATGCCTGGGTTTGTGGGTTTGTGAGTTTGTTTGTGTGTTTGTTTGTGAACAAGATAACTCAAAAAATATTGACGGATTTTGATGAAATTTTCAGGATATGTCTGAAAAGGTAAAAGGAAGAAGTTATTCAATTTGGGGAGTGGTCCGGATCACTACCTGGATCTTCTGGATCCATGAAATGTATTTTTTAAAGACAGGTAACTCAAAAAGTTATGGACGGATTTTGATGAAAGTTTCGGTAAATGTCCTAAATGGGGCAAGGAAGAAGTGGTTACATTTTGGGAGTGATCTGGATCACTGTCTGGATCCATGAAAAATATATTGGAAGTGATCCGGATTGAGCTCCTTTGGTGGAGGTCTGTGATTTCAGAGTGCTCTTGTTAAATATACAATATACTTTAAACATCCACTTTCCACTAAGTTTGGTTTAAGTTATATCTAACTTCCACCTAAGCCTGACAAAATTTTTAATGCATTTTCTTATTTTAGGATCTCAAAACTGGTTCCACTTGTTGTTTTTATTCAGAGTATGCTGTATAGTTATATTACATGTACAGTTTAATAAATATCTGAGCTGTATAAAGACTACTTGTGATTTTTTTACCATCAGACAGACAATTATGATATATGGAGATCAGTCTGTTTTTGATTTGTGCCATCACTAATTGATTCTAGTCTTTATCTGAACTCTTGTTAATGCACTCTCAAAATAAATTAAATTGTGTTTTTAATATTTTTGGAGTCATCCTTTGTTGTTCTTTCTTACTACAGATACAACAACTCTAGAATTACCTGAGATTCAGGATTTCTTATCTGTCACAATTCTATAATAAACCTATTGACAAAAATAACACCTTTGGGAAACAACTTCTGGAAAACATATATCATAATTGATGCTTGCAGTGAAAAACCTCCATTGCTGTGTTATCACACTCTGCCTTTTCTTCACAGCAGAAACACACTATATACTTTGTTATTCACATAGGCCATAGGTGACTTCCATAAGTAAAGACTTTCTCATCTATACTGAGATGGGTGACCACTTCAGTGCACTACTCATGTCTCTGATGGCTTTGCAGCTCTCACTAGTAGACTGAAACCCTTTCCAGCCTTGTTTTTTTTTTATTTTGGTCACCTTTTACCTATGTTGCTAAATATCATATCATGGTCCTGTATGCAGGTGCATTTGTCTGATTATTTGGCAAGACATTTGATCACCAGTTGTATATATAATGGAAATGTAAGAAAACAAGACCTATGTTCTGATTTGTTTTCATGAAGTTCATATCACTAGTGTAATCCAGTATACGGGGAAAATCTGGATTTTTTTGTATCCAGATGGTGATCAATTTTAATGGGATCTAAGTTGGACCAAGACCCATCTTATGATTTTCTTTCATGAAGTTCCAACCAGTAGTATTTGCATAGTCCTGCTGACAAACAAACAGACAGAAAAACAAACGGTTATGAAAATAATACTTCCTTGGCAGAGGTAATAACAAAAAATTCGTTTAATATCTTTTTCTGACATTCATCCTTTTATTTGCAGGTGCATTTATTCGTATGTTTGACCAGACATCAAATCACCAGCTGTACACATGGATGGAAGCCGCACACATGCATGTCACAGTAGAACAGTGTGCTCGTATCTGTATACTGGAAACACAGTAAGTTTGTAGCAGTGTGAGGAATTAAGCGTCCCACAAGGGATGCTTGTTTGTATTTAGGGGAGAGAGTGGGTTCGCCAGCTCCCACATTTTCTGTTTATAGCTCGGCAACCACTGGGCGGATTCTCTTCAAATTTAGCACATGTATGCAGTAGGCCTGGGAAAAATTTCTGAATATGGTGTCATGACATTTCAACCAATCAGAGAAGTCACATGACCAAAAACATGTTTTTGAAAGGGGTGTCCTTGTCCGGGTGATAACTTCAAAAGCACTTCACCTATTTACATGAAGTTTTGCGAGGGGTGTTCTATATGGAGATCTGAAAATCATTAACTTTTGGAAATGATCCAATACAATATGGCCAACTTATAAATGATTAACTAAACAGCACAATTTTTTTTAATGCTGAAAATTAAAAATCTTTAATATCTCGGAAACGGTGCAAGATAGAGCAATTTCGACAAAATTTTTTACCCACACAGTATCTGAATAGTGTACTGGTGACTTTTCACAAAAATCACTTTCCCGCCATTTTGGCAGCCATCTTGAATTTCTGCATAAAAAGCAAAAATGCATTTATCTCAGAAACGGTGTGAGATAGAGCAATTTCGACAAAATTTTTGACCTGCAGGGTACATGTAGAGTCTAATGGCGAGTTTTTGCAAAAATCGCTTTCCCGCCCTTTTTGGCGGCTATCTTAAATCCTGGTCGAAAACTCAGGTGGTCGCCCATCCACCCAGATAGCACTCTGACATTGGCCCAACATCAGCAAACCATTTGTCCGATGTTGGCAGCCACCGTTGGCCGAAAGGCTTTTTTTCTGGTAGAAGCGACGTTTGTCCAATGCTGGCAAGCCTCTGGTAAAAATTGTGCTCCCAATATAGCATCAGCCTATCAGATTGCAGCATGGATTTATGTAACCATTGTACAAACAAAAAGCAAATGATTTACAGATTATGGGTTGATCTTAGTTAAGGGAATCCCTGCGAAGTCACGTGATCAAACATTAACATATGTAGAACAGTGATAGTCCACAATCCAGTGATAAAAATATAATGTTCAGAAACAACTTTTTTATTGTGATTTTATAATGAGAATATTATTTTTATGTCTAAATTTGTTAAATAGCTGGTTACAAATTGTAGTCTCACTGAAATAAGATTTTTAGATATACCATGCTAAATAATATTTTACTAAGTTTCTCAAAATCCCTTATTATTCCTCACAGCCATCTTGAAAAAAACCACCATTGCAAGTAATAACAAAGCCTAACTTCAATAAACAGACGGGAAATGGTCAAGCTAGTAACATCACATAGTCAGACTCTAAATTTGCATACTAGCTAAGGCCCTATATGACAAATATTTGTAACAAAAAATACTTAAATAGTGGTTTCTTCCACTGAAACTGACACGTTTACAGAGCATAAATGTTACCCAAATAAAGTTTGGTTAAAGTTTTATCTGTCTAAATGTCAAAGCTATGTTTTAGTTCATTTTTTGTAAAACATTAAAAATATATTGTACCCCTTTTACCCCTTTCCAAAAATAATGTGTCCCTTTTTCCTAACCATTTTATCTTGTGGCCCTTTTTCTTTGTCCAATTTATCTGGATTCCTATATTATATGGTTGTCAGCAAAATACCCACATAGATAGCTGCCCACCAAACAAAATCAGCCCAAAGTAAACTGCCAAATGCAAGAAAAACTGTTTATCAACACAAATGTGCCCACTGGTATAAAAACTGATTTACAAGGGCAAAAACTGTATAAATATATTAAGGTATTGATGCTTGAAAATTATTATATCCCCAGATGAAAGTCGGGGATATATTGGTTTCAGGTCCGTCGCGCCGCCGCCGTATGTTTTGACTTGTGTGCGCGATAACTTTATGACTTATGACTCAAGACTTTATGTTAAGGTTAACATTGTTTTGAGGCCCCTAAAAACCATACTTAGACATTTTTTTCGACATTTTTCCTATATTTTCCCCTATAACTTAAAAGTGATAAGTCTGACAAGTCCATGAATGTAGTACATATAACTGCTACATGTACTCTAAGTCTGTGAAAAATTTAGTCACTGTAACTTTAATTTTAAGGTCATCTTAAAGTCTCTAAAATGCCGAAGAGAGACTGAATTTATAGACTTTTTGCCACTTTGAAGCCCTATAGCAGTCAAACTATGGAACGTACACAGCTGAAATCTCATCTAGGAATACATGATTATGTTCTGTTTACATGTGAGAAAAATCAAGGCTTTAAATAGACGTTTAACCTGTGGATAAGGACCATAAACACCCACCCGAGTGACCTGTTTAAGACATTTTCAACATATTTCGTAATGTAACCTGGAAATGGTAAGTCTGACAAGTCTGTAACTCTGGTAGATATAACTTCTACATGTAATGTTTTTCTGTCAAAAATTTTAAGTCTGTAACTTTAATTTAAGGTCACCTTAAGGTCTCTAAAATGCCCACAGACACCCAATTTATTGACTTTTTACCACTTTTAAGCCCTATAACTGTCATAATATGCGTCTGATACAGCTGAAATCTCATCTGGGAATATAATATGTTCATTTTTTGCATGTGCCAAAAACCAAGGCTTATAAGTAGACATTTAACATGTATGTGAGGCCCATGAATAATCCACTCGGAGCGCTTTTCTTTTTAAGTTGACCCCAAAAATGAAAAAAATGGTTTGACCGAAGAAAAAAAATTGAAAATAGTTTATAATACATATACTTGCGAATCACACAAAATAGGTTCTACAAAAAGTACCCAGTGAATGCTAGTGGTGTGAGAGATGGCCTGTCTGGGGATATGTTGGCGTCGAGTCGGCGCAATCTAGTCTGTATTGTAGTATGTTTGCAAATTTAATGTTGGCAGCGAATTTTCATCCCAAGTAAATTTAAGTGGTTTTCTGTTAACCAGTAGCAGTTTTTAACTGGTGCGTAGCTTTAAGGAATCCATATATCCATCCCCCTTGTAACTGTAAACTTGTCTCCTTAGATTCCTAGGTCTTATGTTGCTAACTTATTAAATCTAAACTGACCTAGCTTTTGTAATAGGAAGATCTTGAAGCTCTAATATTACCATATGAAGTTGGAAAGAGATGATGTTAATTGAATTGTCTTATTATTTACCAGGTTTAAGTGTATGACATTCAACTATAATGAGCAGGAGAGCTCATGTCGACTGACATCACATACAGAAGAGGACAGTCATGGAATCATCTCTGACCCAGATCAGCACTTTTACAGAAGAAGGACAGGTAGATTTTGATAATTTACATTTTAGTAACTCTATTATGCATATTCATAACTTTATTTAAAGTTTAGAATTGGAGGATTGGATGTCAGTGTTACAGAAGTGCACATTTGACATGTACAGAAATGGGTCATTTACATATTCATAACTCTATTTAAAATCAACTGTGGAAAGGACTGATTAATTTCCATATTCATGTAGCACAAGAAGGAAAAGTAGTATTCAGTGATTTACATATTCATTATATTAGCTACAGACTACAGGGACAGGGTCATTTGCATTATATTTGGACAGTCTACTTCATTTTTTTTTCAGAGGGAGCTTTGTCTCAATTTATCAACTATGGTCATCGATCTCTGACTCCCCTGAAACACACAGAGATCTACCAGAAGTCCATTGTGGGGGTTTTACTGGAAGACTGCGCAGACCTTTGTTTACAGGAGAGTACCTTCAACTGTGTCAGCTTTAACTTCTTACATGAGGTACAATTAACTGATTAGTTTATTAGAAATTTAAGTATCTGTGTCAAATAAAATTTGTTATCTGTATCAGGGTTATCCATTAAAAAACATGTTTCTGTGGTATCAACCTAGCAAAGTCTATAGAGTAATGGCTAATGAAATAGTCTGCCGTGGCAAAGAATAAGCACTATAAAAGTCTAGAATACAGTAGGTCAAACTTGGAAGATGTCTTTGTGTAATATAGCAAGCAACAGGAGATGATTTGTAGTTATGAAATGATTCTCATTAGTCATAGTGGTCCGAAAGTATTTAACAGTGTGACTTAGGTATGAAGAGTTACCAAGGAGATTTATCATCCTAAGAGCTGTATTTGAGGTAGTTTTACAAACAAACAAGGTATTTGGGAAGAGACTTTTATTTTACACTGGCAATGAATTGTAAGTAGTTAGTAAGATCAAATGGGTGTATAAGGTCCACACAGAATATAGGGTTATGATAATATTCCCTGCCATCTGGTATCCCAAACTTTGTTGAGGCTCAAATTTGTATCAAAATCCTTTTCAAAGTTCACAATTTAAAGCTAGGTCAAAGTTGGGGTTTTACGTGCCATTCAGCAGTCAAGGCCATATTTGGAAAGACCCTCAGTATTGACCCTTGCCTTGAACCACAAGATTCAAAACTTGCTAACCAAGAAGGACCTTTGTTTAAAGTTAGACCTTTATGGCCTGTTCAACAGCCGGGTTTGCATTGGGACAGACCCTCAACATTGCCACTTTTGAGGAGTCAAACCCTACAAAAGATTAAAGTCTGTGATTAAATCCCAAATGTGCTAACCACTAGGCCAGAGGACCTCCTTTTCAAACATGAACACAAAAGTTTGGTATTCACAAAACACTCATACATGTTAGGAGACATTAGCTTACTAGACAGGGTCTTAGCAGTATGCTGATGTTAATCTGAGTGCACCTGTCTGATGCGAAATAAAACTTTATTATGCAAACTCAAATTCCTTCCTAATTACAAAGAATTTGAGCATTACGCAAGGCTATGGTTTAACCATGTTTTATTTTAAAAAAGGGTATCACTGAACATTTCTTTCATATTATAAATGTTAAACTTAAATTTATTTTCCGAAAGTGACAACACATGCACCCTATAACAGAAACAAAACTGAATACCTTAATAGATCTGCAGTAAGGTTTGTGAAATCTACAAAATAAAAGCAAAGAAATGCTTTACAGGATAGGTCCAGTTTTTGTCTTTGAAAGCTTTTCTCTGCTTAACATTAACATTATCTGAAAATCTGACTGATATGAATATAGTCTTCCTGTCCCAGAACTGAGACTCAAAGAAGTTTGTTACATAATCTATGCTAATCATAATTTTTGTAGGCTGTCTTTCTATATCTAAATTTATTAGTCTCTATAAGTATGAGCGACCCACCTGTTGTGATGATAAATTAATCGTTTCATAAATTATTAATGAAAACCTGTACAGTATAAAGATAGCATAAATTTGATGCTGGATTATATTGTACACACAGTAATATCTGTTTAATCAGAACACTTATAAGTAGAATTTCCCATTAAGTAGAAGTCAGTCATTATATAGTGTGCAATTTCTGATAAAATTTGCCCTGTTATCTAGAAATCCTATGTAAAAAAGTACAAATATTTAACCCTTAGCTGTCGACTTGACAGCATGCAACTGTATGTATTTATAATGTCAATACAAACCACCCACCTGTTTAATGAGAAATATAATTGTATTATTATCTGTTTATCATGAATTCAAACACTTCTCTTTGGATGTATTGATTAGGATAACATTTTTTAACCTCATATTTGACAGAGGAAACAAGGATTGATTCTGACTGCTCTTTTAATGTTTTAATGCTGAATGTTGGGCATGTAAAATGTATCAAATAGACTTGTAATATAACATGTTTTGTGTGTTTCAGGCAGATCAAAGCACTTGTCATCTGAGTAAATACATTGCTGCAAACACCTATGGTCTGGCTACTGTATCTGTTGATGTGAGAATTAACCACTATGAAAGAATAGGTAGTTTTATTGGGTGTTTCCATATCACCAATCACTGACACCCAATCACTGCCAGTTGGTACCAATTTTGACCTCATTTGCAGATTTTATGGGAAGTGTTTCCTTACACCTGGCCATGGCTTAAGGTCAATCCAAGTTTTCCTTCTATGCAGCAAAAAAATTGGCCAACATCTATAGTTGAGCAGTAAACAATGGCAATACTTAACACATTTACCTGTGTATACTGGTATTTCAGTATATAAAATTGCAATTTTTATCCAAATTTCTATCTTGGCATACTGAGGACAACAAAGAAAAAATTCCCAAAATCTATTGGGAAATTAGGAAGTTGTAACGTAGTATCAATTTAAAAAGTCAGGAAAAGCGAGGCTTCTGTTTAAACACAGGTATCACATCTCATGTCTATAGAAAATCCAGGGTGGGTCATATTGGTAATCGGGTCTCGGTGATCAGCATTGTGGAAACATAGCCTTACTGTCTTGCTTTTGTTATACTATCCTCTCCTTTTATCCAAACAGTAGAAAGCTATTAATTAAAATTTGCAGAGCTTAAACATGATAATTTTGTAAACAATAGGGTGATTTTAATACTTCCTATATATCAAAAAGTAAAAAAACAACCTGTAAGTTGTACAAATAAATTTATAACATGTTTGGATTACTGTCATTTCTGCATTTTTGTTACAGTAGTGTGTTATTCTATTGTTGTGAAAAAAAAATTTAAAAAAATAATGTGAAAAAAATTGCAGTGGTCCAGAAAAATACATCCACTTGATGATGACTAAGAGATAACAAGGTAAATTGCAATCAAAAAAGTGTCAAAAGGATAGAGATTTAAACTTACTTGAAAGGAGATTCTATTACCCGTAAACAGAGTTCTATTTCCTTCTGGTTTAAACATGATCCCTTCTTGTATAATCCAAACCATACCTGACACCCCTAGCATGTTTAAATAGTAGAGTTTCTGATGTACTGTATTAGTTGAGATTTCCACTGGGCAATTAATTTTAGCTCTTTGATTTAATGAGCTTGGATAGTAAGAATTAATTCCTAGTAAAATTTAAAATCTTTATTAATTCTATGGAATTTCTTTAAAATGAAGAATTGGTGAAGTATTATTCTAGGTAAAATATCAACATATACAGTACTTATAACTAGCTTAACTTTTGTATATTTCTGTCTCTAAGTCTCCCGTTGTAACAACAGCATTGTTATATTCTAATTATCACAATGTGTTTCTCAAAAGAATATGCAAATTTTAAACTCTGATCTCAGTTTTTACCCCACAGCCCCCTAAGGGCTATTGTACTATATCTCAGAAACTGTAAGGTCCAGAAAGTTGATACTTGACAGTGACTTTGGTGGGAGATTGTAGGTGTGCCTTGTCATGGTGTTACCTTGATTTAACCTTTGACCTTGCCGTAGTGACCTTGACCTTTAAAATCTTGTCCAGGCTATATCTTGGAAGCGGTAAGGTGTAGCAAGTTGATACATGGTAGGGACATTGGTTAGGAGGTGTAGGTGTGCATCGTCATGTTGTGACCTTGATTTGACCTTTGACCTTGCTGTAGTGACCTTGACCTATAAAATGTTGTCTGGGCTATTTTTTGGATTCCATAAGGTGTAGAAGGTTGACACTTGGTAGGGACATTGGTTAGGGGGTGTATGTAAATGTATGTGTGCATCATGGTGTGACCTTTTTGCTCTGCCAAAGTGTGTTCAGCTGCCATATTTGAGACATCTTTCTCTTATGACAAGGATATATGGATTGCTGCAACTGATTAACGCTCGACGATAGGAGAGGGTTATTGTAATCAGTTTGTTTCTGTCTGTCTGTCTGTCTCTCAGTCTGTCTGTGCACCGTTTCGCCCTTATAACTAAAAAACTATAACACCAATCGAGCATCTCTGATGGTATTTTACTGTATATTGTAGAAAAGACTGATTCCTGAAATATTTCATCCAGATATTGAAGACAACAATGCATTACTATTGATAAAATATGCATTTTCTTTTTAATTTATAGCTTTATGGAGTCCGTTAGTTTATCCTGACATTCATATATTTTTACTGACATGTAACATTTTATATCTAGCCAAAGGATAATACTTTCAAATCTAGCAACCAAATATTAACAAAGTTTCCAATTACCCATTGCAGCTGATATGAGCCTTAAAATGAGATGCCATTTAATATACATATATTAAGTCGGAAAATTTCACGTTCTAGAAGTTTGAAAACATTAGAAATAAACCTTAAAAATATGCAGGGGTAACCATAATTTTCACAGATAGACTACAGTTCTAGGCAAATATTAGATGTCAGAATTTCTTTTATTTATACTTGACAGAGGAATACCTGGCTTACTTCTATCCCACCCCATATAGTGTGTTGCTGGGCAACAACTTAAAGACGTATAAATTTGTCACGCCAAACAGATGTGCACTCATGTGTATGCAGGAGGAGTCCTTTGTTTGCAGATCTTTTGATTACGAGGTTTGTGAAATATTTTTTTATCCATCACATTCTTTTAACTGCAGCTTTTGTCAATCATTTTAACCAAAGCAGACAGGGATATTTATTTAGATTTGTGAATATCTGAAATGCCCCCATGATTGTTGTATCATTGGAAGCAAGGCAGTTATTGTCCATAGTAAATATCTAATAATGCCAACAAATTCCTGTATTTGAAAGTAACACTGGTGGAATAAAAAATAAAACCCATACAACCAGAGAAAGTGACTCTTAAATTCTCAATGTTTTGTATTCAAAGCAAGACTTATAAAATAATAATTAAAACCCAGGCAACCAGGACTAGTTATTTAGGATTGTATGTGTTTATTTGGTGTTTTGCATAACACTGTTGACTGAAATGCAACAGGTAGTTAGAAGGGCAACTGAAACCACTAAATACAGTTGGTCAGGGTTCTACACTGTAACTGTTAGCTAGTGGCAAACCGTACTCAGCTTTCCCACTCACGAGTGAGCTGGGATACAAACTCTGATCTCATGTAGGATTGAGACAAGTGTGTCACCACTACAGCACTACAGCCCCTGTATTTAGGCTGTGTTTTTGTCATTGGAACCAAAACTAATGAATTAACTAAGGCAACCAGAGATAAGGTTTTATCTTGTAAGTGTTTTAAGTGTTTCATGTTTTTGCATTTGGAAGCACTTAAGGCAGGAATGTTTCAAATACTTAAAAGGCATTTAATGAAAGTGTGTTTTATTTACAGAATATTTAATGTCTGGGAGGGTCATTGTCATGATTTATAGCCCTAGGGCAGATCCACATCTGGCTTGATAATTGTTCGGTATGTCCAAATAATATTTTAATGATACCCAGTGACTACGGTAATAACCCTTGATTGCAATAAATTTTTTTTCTGTACCAGAGTCATGAAGCATATTTTGCTTATTAAGATACAGCTCCTTAAGACCATTAAATTTATATCCATGTTTTATACACCATACATATATGTAAAGGCTTATGCCATTCTTAATGTTTGAAGTGGGACCACTGGTCACAGACCAGTAATGACTTGATTAGAGTGGAAGGCAATAAGAAGTCATGTGGCCTGCAGACCTGTTATTTTTCAGCTATATCTGTATTCATTGAGGGTTGTGTGACCACATTTTAGCTAAATTGACAGAACTAGTTTAAGTATGTCACACTAACGAGATAGGTCTGTAGTGGCTTAGTGGCTACTATGTTTGGCATTTAATCTCAGGCTTTCACTTCTGTGTGGGTTCCATTCTGACAATCTACATTGCTGTAGGCCTGTCCTAATATGACCCTGGCTGTTTAACAGGATGTAAAACTGGCACTGAACTTTCAGTTTCACAGTGATGGGTTTTCTCGAGACTCCTTACACGGGGACGGACCACCAACACTGGACAATATTTGAATAGAAGAAAATTTCAATAATTCTTCATTAAAATTCACTAGAATTATGTCCACCCCACTGGGGGGTTGACATATTATTTTTGCTTTTTCCGCCATCCGTCGTCTGCTGTCCGGATGCTTGGTTTCTGCTTATTTGAAGGAAAAGTATTTATCCTATCTTTACCAAATTTGGTATGGGTGTTTATTGGGTTAATAGCTTGCATGGGATTGCTTTTCGTGAAGACAGCTCTATAGCTAACTGAGTAATAGCTACTTAGCTACTTTTGTGTACTTCTTTTGTTTTTCAGGCATTTTAAGGAAAAATATTTGACATATCTTTACTAAATTTGGTATGAGCAATAGTTAGGACGATAGTTTGCTTGGGATTTCTTTTAGTGAAAATAGCTATATAACTGACTGTGTAACCTTAACCGTGCGAGATAGAGCGATTTCGTCAAAATTTTCGACCCACAGGGTATCTGAGGAATGTACTCTTGGCAATTTTCAAAAAATTTTCATCTTCCCACATATGGCAGCCATTTTGGATTTTCGAATTTTTGCCAAAAATGGAAAAACACAAATTTGCTTCTATCGCCTTAACCGTACGAGATAGAGTGATTTCGTCGAACTTTTCGACCCACAGGGTATCTGAGAAATGTACTATTGGCAATTTTCGAAAAATTTTACTCTCCCCAAAAATGACGGCCATTTTGAATTTTCGAATTTTTGCCAAAAATGGAAAAACACAAATTTGCTTATTTCCTTAACCGTGCGAGATAGAGCGATTTCGTCGAAATTTTCGACCCACAGGGTATCTAAGCAATGTACTCTTGGCAATTTTCAAAAAAAATTTCCCTCTTCCCAAAAATGGCGGCCATTTTGAATTTTCAAATTTTTGCCAAAAATTGAAAAACAGAAATTTGCTTCTATCTCCTTAACCGTGCAAGATAGAGCGATTTCATCGAAATTTTCGACCCAACCAATGGAAAACGGCATGAAGCTGAAATAATTTACATGTATACTAATAAGTATTTAAGCATCATTGATATATTTTGCAAATGAAACAGGGTCTTGTAAGACCACTATACAATTTTTGCAAAAGGATCATGGGGTGGACATTACACATAATAATGTGTGTTCTTCTATGCTATCCTGTTTCTATTCATATGTCGCAGCTACTATCAACAGGGCGTCCTATTTCTAGTTTAGTTCTATTAATGATTATACCCCAGTCACAATACAGGTGGTATAACCCCTGGTCATAGGCATTAGACAAAATGTCCCTGTCCTTCAACTACCATCCAAGGTTTGTATGTGAACTTCTGACATAGTGGCAAAATTTCCACCTCTGACCTCCTCACCGTGAACATGCACTGATGAACGTGAGCATGCACAGGTAAATACTTTGCCAGTAACTGAAAGTGTAGTCTAATGTGGATCCTATCCCCAGTGGCAGGCTAAAGAACCTCAAGGACGTTGATAAATGGTCATCCTTGAGTCTCTGTCTTCAGTTAGGGGAATGTGAGTTACTTGTGAGTTGGGACTGTACCTGTGCAGTCTGATGGGTTAAATAGTGCTCTGAGTCTTGTAGTATATGGAGATATTGCGCTGAGTATAAAAATAAATACACAAATTTTAAGTTATGACTCGGTCGTCTTTAGCTATAATGCGGCAACATAAGATGAGTGGAGGTAAATGGACATTTTGTCACTGTGTCACAAATTCCCATAGGAACCTCAGGCTGTAGTTTGAAGGACTGGGGTGTTTTGACCAACATCTAAAACTGCGGATTATAGTGCCTTTAGTATGATGGATACACCAAATCTAGGAAGGTATGTAGGCATCCCTGGAGGCGGATCCGCCGCTGAGTAAAAAATCTTAACCATGGGACCTACCGCCTGTAGTGTGACGGGGCATTAGTTTCTGCTTAAGATACTAATGCAGAGTTTAAAAAAATTGTGTAGGAATTAATTTTTACTATCCAAGCTCATTGGGTAAAATAGCTACAATTAATGCCCAGTGAAAAGTTATAATTTATACGGTAACAGTGTGTTTACAGATACAAGAGGGCAGCTGTCAACTGAGTGACAAGACTGGCAGTGATGTGGGAGGACTGTACTATGAGGAGACTGAGGAAGTGCATCATTTTGAAATGAAACCATTACTGGGTAATAGATGTATTTTGTCTTCATAAAAAATCAGCAAATCTTCTGTTTCATTTGAGTATGACTATTATAGCTGATTAAGTCTTTTATTGCGTAAAATAGCCTTACCTTATCCTCACAAGTGCTTGTTTGGTTTTGTGGAGCAAAACACATCGACCGACAAGAATTTTTTAAAAGGAATATTCTTGTCACGAGAGGTGACCCCTTGTCTGCGCATGTCCGCGCTTGCGCAGTAGTCGTTGTCGACAGACGAATGTCGAGAGTTCTTCATCATATTTTTGGTCGATGTGGGAGCAACACGTACTTTTTCTTATTATCGCCCATATACAGATGAAAATCTATGAAGTTTTGAAGCGTGGACCTACCTGTATTTATCCATTATTCGTCTGGTACTACCACTATTCTGCCTCCCTTGTCCTGAAAAGGGTCAGAATAAGATGTTGCTGTAAAGTCTTCAGTGGAAGACGGTGTATATCTTCGGCTGTACTCGTCCATTATTCGACTGGAACTACCTCCTTGTCGATGAAAGGGATGCAGAGAAGATGTTGCTGTAAAGTTTTCAGTGGAAAACTGTTTCTATTGTCCCTTTTTTGATGGCACAGCATGAGTATTAGCTTGTGCTCGAAAACAAAGAAGAAAGAATGCAGTTGTCGTAGGTCGGAGGTCGTAGATTCTTTACTGGGGGTGGAGCGCCACTCTGGTACAGTAACAGGTCTCCCTCCAAAAGAACGGCTGAAAAAACGTATCCACTGATCCTTGCAGTTATTATTTCGCTTCCCAGCAGGTACAGTGAACTTCCTGCTTCTCAAGACATGAAAATATGGACAGTTTACCTTCCTTTGCTGTAAATGTGAATGAAGATCCAACATACATCTTTGGGCAGTATGTGCACTGCTTGTCTTTTTAGCCCTGTTGAAGAATTGCAATAACTATCTACTAGATAATAAAACCTTCCTATGACCATGTCTCCAAGGGAAGGAATACTGTGACTTTTGAGTTAATTCTTCTGCAAACTCAACGAAGATCAAACTGGCTAGATGAGATATGGTGTTGAAGTCCTTCTAACTACAAAATATCATCGTACCACTCTTCCTTGTTTACCAGGACAGAGGGATACAGAAGAACGTGGCTACACTATAATGCAAGTCACCATGGAGGCTCTTCTTGCAGTGTTACTGACAGTGATGGAATATTTTCATTGCCATCCCAGAGTTGTGCGAATCTTGAGACAGAGTTGTCGAATTACTCCCAATCGAATTCACCAATCCCTTTACTACCCACAATGCAACGAGATGACGTCAGACAGGAAAACATGGCTACAATATAAATACCGCTAAAATTCTTCTGGCTAGCGCTTCAAAGAGCGATTCATCCACTCAAGAATTGCAGAACTCCAGGTTTCTATGCTAGTTTATTTCTTGTAAAGAAACCCGGCTAATGACGACCTGTGATAGATCTCAGTGTCCTGAATTGACTTCTAACTACGACAACGGTCGCTGCCCACGAGTGAAGTTCGTTTACTATGTCAATAAATACCTGCTTGTCGCCTCATTTAAACTGGAGGCAGCAGAAATTATTAGAAATTCGGTTACAAAAGATACGTTCTTCTATGTACCGACTCCCAAGATTTTCAACATCTACTTCAGTTTAATGTACACGGTTAAACCAATCAGTTCAAAGCAATATGAAATTCGGGTTAGCGACCCCTCTACAGTATCATGCGAGTAGTAAAGAAGCAAAACTCTTTCTTCAGTCTCACGGAATAGGAGTTCACCATATACCTAGACCACTGGTTGTTTAGTGTACGTAAAAGACACCAGTATTGGGTTCAAACCAAAGAACTCATCCAATTATGCATCAACTGGGCTTCGTGATATTGATTTCCTAGGTTACCACTGCAGTTTGGTACCAGGAAATTTCTTTCACCATATACCTAGACTACTGGTTGTTTAGTGTACGTAAAAGACACCAGTATTGGGTTCAAACCAAAGAACTCATCCAATTATTCATCAACTGGGCTTCGTGATATCGATTTCCTAGGTTACCACTGCATTTTGGTACCAGGAAATTTCTTTCTACCTCGAATAAATTAAATACCTGAGAATCTATTCAAGACATGGCGATCTCATCACAGTTAACCCCAAGTTTGCTTATATCCCAGGTAGGGATACTAGCATCTTTGGAAAAGACTATACCAATGGGTCAGTTATGTATGTGTGCCTTTCAGTGGTATCTAGAAAAAACTGGCAATATCTCCAGTCACTAGTGAGAATTCCTGTTTCAAATCCTTCTGAAAAAGCATATTCAGTGGGGGAAAATGCCAAAAAAATGGGAAATAGGATGCCTTTTCCATACACAGGTGCACAATTCCCTTATTTTCGTAGATGCATTAAACCAGGGTTGATGATCCCATCTTAAAGCATCACAGTCAGTGGCTTTGGACAGTTAAAATGTATATATTACATTTCAATGTCATACAACTAAAGGCAGTGTGTTCAGCCCTTAAAAGCCTTCAAGACAAATTCTACACAAAAGAATTCCGATAGCATCAGACAACACCACTGTGTTCGGTTATCTGAACTAACAGGGGGGGGGGAGCGTATACCTCCTAGTTTGGCGCAGCTTGGCCTACTGCAATCCTTGAAATATACTCATAACAGACCTATTCTTGGTTGCTTAAAGGTCATACCCAACATCATCTCCAGAAGGGATAAAGGTTTGGTGTATCCTGGCCTACTGCAATCCTTGAAATATACTCACAAGAGACAGAAATATTCTGGGGTTGCTTAAATGTCATACTCAATGATCTCTACAGAAGGGACAAAAGTAATCTGTATAGAATGGTTCTTACTCCCTTTATGGTTCAAGTTTGGCACAAATCAACAATAGGTGTTTCATGCAGTATGCTGCATCTTGGCCTACTGCAATCCTTGAAATATTCTCATATGAGCCAGATATATTCAGGGTTGCCTAGATGTCATGACAGCCTCTCCACAAAGAATGAAATAATACAGACAGGATAGTCTCTTCATCTTTAAATATTCTATTTGATTTACATAGTTTGTCAAATACCAATGGTAGAGATGTTTGCCACCAATATGAGTCACAAACTTCCATTCTATGTTGCCAGTCCCGGATGCAAATGCTCTGAAGATAGATGCATTAAACATCTTGTTGGAGGTACTGGACTGCTAGGCCTTTTGTCCTATACCACTTATTCCAAAAAGTCATTGAACAAGTGAACACTAGGTGCAAAATGATTGTAGTGGCCCCTTGGTGGCCCATGATGCATTGGCTTTGGGGTCTGGTGAGTCATTCAACCAAACCTCCTTTACAGCTACTTCACTGGTCTCAGAAACAGCCATTCAGTCAGAAATACCATCTGAATCTGTTGCATTGGCACCTTCATGTTTGGCACCTTAACACCACTCAGAATCTCTTATATCATTCTCTGATCAAAGGGTAGAGAGATTTAGGGCATCTCAAGGACCCTCATCTTGGAATGTAGGAGTCATGAGGGGTCTTTTTGAGCTCTGGTACCCACAGAATAGGGTGGCCATCTCTGAGCCTACTGTCTCAAATATACCAGATTTTTTTTATCTATTTACTTGCAAAAATCTGAAACCTGTCACTATTGTTGGCTTTGCAGCAGCCATAGCTGATCATTTACATTTTTTGTGCAGGAGTTGAGCAAAAGCCTGGATCTTTATAGGCCTATTGCAAGTGTTTATAGAGAGAAGCCCACTGCTGACAGAGGTGTAGCATCAAGGGATTTGCCTTTGCTTCTGTTGGTTTTCACAAAAGGCTCCTTATTAACCTTTAAAGGAGGTCAGTCAGTTTGACTTGCAAGACTGTTGCAATGGCATTGGAAGTGTATTCTGGGACTTTGGCTCCTTCAGACACAAGCCTCATAGGAAGGAGGTTACAGTTTCTCCCTCCTACCCACCTTTTCAGCAAGGACCTATTAGCCTCAATTGGTCTAGATTGGCTCCAGTGGTCACTTCAGCTCTAGATCATTCCTGAACTCAAATTGCCTGGACACATGTTTCGTTGTCCTCCTACAGCACTTACATCCTTCATGGACAGGACTACTGCTTGGAGAAAAGGGAAAGTCTCCTTCTCCTGCCTTTTAGCAAGAATCAGTTGGCTTCTGATGCTCCAGATGGCTCAAACCAGTGGTCATTCCAGCTCACAAACCTTTCTTGAGCTGACGTTGGACTGATGTTGTGACACTCTGCCCTCTTACAGTACTTAGTTACTATCTAGACAGTACAAGTACTTCAAGGAGGTGAAGCATCTCTTGCTCATATCTTTTAAGGAAGGCTTGATGGAGATATCTTGAGTTCTGCTATCTCTTCCTGGATCAATCTGGATGCATGATTAGATTGCCAGTCCTTTAATTCTGATTCTCAGAATCTATACATTGAGGCACATATTACATACATGGCTGCCTCTTTAGTTTTCAAGAGTGGGGTCTTACCTGAGCAGATATGGAACTCTTGTTATTGGAAGACCCACAATTCTTTACTACATTCTACTTGAAGAAGTAGCTTGGCAATCCCATGACCAGTCCATGAACAAATTGGGCCTTGTGGATTCACCTCGGCATGTAGTCAATTTTTGTGTATTTTTACATGTTATTGATATGACTCACATATTTATGTTCTCTCCAGTTATACAAGTGTTGTGTCACTGACATATGTCTTTCTTGACTTACATATGGCCCCATATCTGCAGTTCATGCAGTTCAGTTTGCCTGCTTGGAGATATTCTCATTGTCAGATGATGACATCTTGTTTCGGGAGTCATGCAGATATCTCCGGCCAATACCGGGTGATGGTTAATACTGCTATATGATTTGTTGTAAAATTGTCTGCAACAGCAGCAACAATGACGACCACATCATGGATCTCTTGTTGAGGTTAGCAAATTACTTATCTGTGATGAAGAAGTAATATATATAACCTAAGATGTGGCGAATGGAAGCCTATCTTATCCTCTTATCAAGTGCTTTATTTGGTGACCCCTTGTCTGACAATCATCTAACAGTGTGGCCAAAACAAATACCCTCCACCTGTTATGGTTGTATTCAAGCACTTGTGAGGATAAGGTAAGGCTATTTTACGCAATAAAATGTAACAAATTTTATTGTAATTTAACTTTTTACAAGTTAAATACTTACCTTATCCTCACAAGGATAAACCCACCCTACCTCCCCGCATAATTTGTTTTCTGGGGACCAAAAATACAATGAAGAACTCTCGACATTCGTCTGTCGACAACGACTACTGCGCAAGCGCGGACATGCGCAGACAAGGGGTCACCTCTCGTGACAAGAATATTCCTTTTAAAAAATTCTTGTCGGTCGATGTGTTTTGCTCCACAAAACCAAACAAGCACTTGTGAGGATAAGGTAAGTATTTAACTTGTAAAAAGTTAAATTGCAATAAAATTTGTTACAATTTACAAAAATTCTGATTTTTAGGATTACACTTATTCTTACATTTTGATTAAAATAACGAAAATGTCTCAAAGTAAGAAATTTAGAAATCTTTAGAAAGTTGAGAATTGGAAAGTAGATAATAACAATTTTGATGCAATAGCTGTGTAGAAAGTAAGTAACATTAGTATTTTAGTGATTAATAAACTTGAAGGTATATGTCAAGGGAAAAACTGTAAATTTCAATTATACATTTTCTTTGAAGTTTTTCTTATCCTTAGAATAAATGTATTCTACAAATAATACAATTTTAGATGCAATAACTCTGTAGAAAGCAAGTAGCATTATTATTGTAGCTGTTGACAAACATGAAAGTATTAGTTGTGGGAAAAATGTATTGAAAATAAATTTTAAATTTTCAATAATACTTTTTGTTAGAAGTCTTTCATACCCTTAAATGTGAGTCATTATGTACCTGTATCTTAAACTAACGCAGTATTATATAAGCTATAAACTTGTGTTTCCTCATTCATCGTCCAAGAGAGTTTCATTGTCATAAGGGGTCATACAATACTTGACAACAGGTCTTTTGTGAGATGAAGTATTTAATATTTGTATGTAAACCACTGCCAATAGTACTTTAGGCTTCTACAAATATCTATTAATCACAGTTGATATAGATGTCAGACTCGAGTTATTCTGTACAAATCACAAGATAGCATTTTGCAGCAGTTATGTTTCTTAGTACATTCTAGTAAATTAGGATACCATTCCTGCATATTATGAATTAGCTTAATATTTTGATATTTATATGCCAAAATCTCTTTCGACAGATGTTAATGAATGAAAAATAAGATATTGTAACATTTTTTGGTAATGAGCAGATTTCAGGCTAAGTATTCATTATTTAGGGTTTGGCTGTGACTTCTCAAATGGAGATCGTCTGAAAAATCAAGACTTTTAACATCTATAATTTGCTTTTCAGCACTTGTATATTCATATTGCATCCATATCTTTTCTTGATTTCTTCTTACCAATTTGTTTTTATTAATTATTTTTGTTTTTGTCTCAAAGGTTGTGGTGGAAATCTTACAAGTTTAACAGGTAACTTTGCTTCTCCTGAATGGCCCAGGAATTATGCTCACCATGAACGATGTGAATGGAATATCAGAGTACCAGTCAACAAGGTAAGAATGTGTTGAATTTGTCTATTTTCAGTAGTACTCCATTAAGTAGGAGTATAGTAGAGGGCCATTTTACATCAACATTAACTTTATTATCTAGAAGTTTGGGTTAAATTAAGAAAAAATGTTGCTACAAAGGGAAAAATAACACACATTGTATCACTTTTTGTGAACTAAGACTAAAGGTATTGAAGTTTTGATAACTGCGTATGGTAAATAAACCACATTACAGCCACTTAGAGTTGCAGTAAACTTATTTAATTGAAGGAACTTAATACGCTGGATGTCTACCACCAAAACAATATTTGCAAAATCTTTGACCAAAAAGCCTTCACTGAAGATGTAACTGGGTGATTTTGCTTGATGTTACTTTTGAGGCATCTTATAGGTCATATCACAATTACTAGTTGAGAGGATTATTATTATTATTCAATAGAGAATGGAATAAGCAATGCATAATAGTTGGTCAAGATTCTTCACTTAAAACCATTGGGCACCAACAATGTAGTCAGTTATTCCACTTAAACTAATGTTGGGTCAATGGGCAGTCAGCAATAAAAACTGTTAATAATGAAAAACTGTCATATATTCATGTGTACATTTTAACGTGCAACCCTCATTACACTTATTACATTTGTACTTTAATCCTTTTAGTCTTTTGTCAGTCACAAGCAGTTTAAGATATCTCCAATCAAAAGAAGAATTAAATGAAGACTCTATTCCATTTTTATTATTGATCTATCTTTACAAGTGATCTAGTTTATGTTGATGCATTTGGACTTCAACCTGCAGTCACTGGTCAACTCTAGATGACATTTGTTCAGTTTACTTTACCTTCCTGATTATATTAATGCATTTGGACTTCTGTCTCCAAAACCACCGAGCAACTAGATTATAAGCAGAAAAGAATATTGATGCAATTTATTTGTTTTAACAGGTCTTATATTCATATACATGGTCTTCAACCTTGGATTATTGCTCAAGGCTTAAAAGTATGCTTCTTTAAATTTATTGCATTTCAGTAATTAGTCTCTTCTTACAGGTGATCCAGTTCACATTGACACACTTGGATTTCAACCTTGAGTCAATGGACCACTGTAGTGAAGATGAAGACCGCTTAGAAGTGTTGGAACCTGGAGTGACACCATATTGTGTGGTACCATTCACACGTACCATTACCACACAGGGAAATGTTGTCACACTGGTGTTCCACAGTAATGGACAAGTGGATGCACAAGGCTTTAGAGTCTTCTATAAGTCTGGTGTGTGGTTTTATTCCCACTAGTTAAAGGTTGGCTGTAAAATATATACATTGTATTTCAGCTGTGTACATCAGGATCTTGTTTACATAGAAACGTTTATCTGGATTCTTGTTTTAGAGTCTTCACAAAATCAGGTAACAACCTCTCTTAAATGACCTTGTATCTGCCTGGTTATATGGATTTTATGAATTAGGTTCCTCTCTCCTTAATTTGCATTTTGCTGCTGTTTTTATAGTTAATACCTCTTCTATTTCATGAACTTTCTTTAATCTAACCAAGATTGTACTCTCCCAGCATAGCACTAAAATAAAGCTTCCACTACAATTGCGAAGTTGAAGTTTTGTAAAGTTCTAAATTGATGGTAGAATTCCCTGCAGCCCTTAAATCTACACCTGGCATCAGTTACTTGAAAAGTTCATGATATTTAGGACTCGTATATGCAATGGCAAAAGTCTTGGCCAAGAAATATTTTGCAAATATCTATTTAAGATAACTCTTAGTCAGAATAAAGTCATAAAGCTAATACTGGGATAAGACAAAGATAAGACTTAGATCTTTAGTGACTATAGGCCCAGGAGTCTATGGTTACCTTCAGACTTTTAGGGAGACAGATAATATGACAGTAGGAATTTTGAAATTATGTTTGGATTTTCTTTCTTTGTCACTACAGGACTTTCTGGTGGTTACAACAGTTTACTGTACAATTGTAACAATAAAAATGCAAGTGCAATATGGGTTTTGATAACAGGTTCTGAGCCAATGTTTGATACTTTAAAACACAGATTCTTGACAAAACACTGTTTTTCTACTATCCCCACAACTACCCCTGGTGATATGATCTGCATACAAAAAAGAGATAAACTGATAAATAAGTCCATTTTTGTGGTTACATTGTTTATATTTACAGAGTGGACATGTAACGCCAATCTGAAGGAGGCTCCTGGTGACTTTGCATCACCTCACTGGCCCAATGACTATGACTCTATGGACAGCTGTTCCTGGAGACTCAGTGCACCTGAGGGTTATCGTGTCAAGCTCTACTTTACCTCATTCGAACTGGAAGAGCATCCACTAGGCCACTGCAGTGAGAGCTTCGACCATGTGAAGATACTGGATGGAGGCACTGTCAGTGCACCAAAAATAGGTAATAATGGATGGTGCAGTATGGTAGTCAGTGTAAGTAAGATTCAACAGCATATCCTTCAGGGACTTGTATCTACAAAAAGATAACCAGATAAAAGTCAGGGTAGAAAATGCCAAAATTTGCCAAATTGGCAGGCAAAATTTAAATACATCCTGACCCTGGGGATCAGATTAGGAACTACCCAATTTATCTAGGAAATTATTGTAACAAATCGTGACCAAACTTAGAGTCCCCAGGACTTTTGGCCTCACCTGTGCAATTGCATTATAAAGTTTCATTGATAAAGTATGACAAGTTCAGATCTTCGAACCTCCTGATCTGTCAGCAATAAAATTGATAGTGTGGGAGATAGCCAGCTTGTAGCCAATCTATTTCATCAATAGTAGACTTGTGTGTAGTAAACTATACACCTACATATAAATGTGTAAAAATTCAATTTATACAGTGAACAAATTGATTCATCAGTGTGTATTAGTGCCTTATTAAAAGTTCAAAAAGTTTTATTTCAAATGGTTCATGTACTTATTGAAAAACATTTGTGTGTATCAATTTTCAAACAGCACGACCTTTTGGGTATTACCCTTTATGTGCAATGGTTAAAGTACAAGATTTGTATGTTCATGTAATAAAATGTTTTGGGATCACATCCCAGCCATTGCTGCTTTCTTTATGTGGGTGTTCCACCACACGACTAAGGCTCCCGATTAAGGGTTTTTGGGGGTCGGTTTGAAACATTTGCTTAGTCCCAGGCTTCCTGTAAGGGTCGGTTGTGGTCGGTTGAGGCCGTGTGAGAAATCAAACATGTTTGATATTTCACACGACTACAACCGATTCCTATTTCCCGCCGTCAACAAAATGTCCAGTCCCAGGCGTCCTCAGGCCTCCTCAGACCCAAATTTACAGAGTCGGTTGTTGTCCCAGGCCGCCTGCGACCCTTAGTCCCAGACCTCCCTAGCTTAGTCCCAGGCGGCCGGTTGTTAATCCCAGACTCAAATATGATGCGTATGAATTTCATGCGTCTGAAAGTGAGTCGGTTGCATTAGTCCCCGGAAGCCTCAGACCGTCTGCGGTGTCCTGGAACCCAAAAATCAAGGTCTGGGACTAAGAACCGACTAAGGGTAACCGACCCTAACCGATCCAAACCGGCCTCCCCAGGACGCCTGGGACCACGCATTTTCAGTCTGCGGCGGCCTGAGGACGCCTCAGGCGGCCTGGGACTAACAACCGATTAAGAACCGACTGTTTTCCGCGCGTTGGAAATTAAAACGAGGCAATGAGCAGGTCTGGGACTATATAAGCGACCGCGCACACTTTGTCATTGTTACTGACTGTTTGGCTACTGAGAGACGTGTGTCACTGATTTGTAGGGGTTTTCAGTTTTTATTTTACATTTTATATACTTGAGCTTAAGGCAAATTTCACAGTTAGGAGACACATTTTACTATTTTTTTATTATTTTGTCGACTGGATCATGAGAAAAGAGAAAGGAGGGAAGAGAGGAAGGAAAAAGATGGATGAGAGGGAGAAGGAAAGTCAAGTAGAGGAGAGGAGTGAAGTTTTTACAGAAGAAGGAAGTGAGAGGAGAGAGGAGGAGGAGATTCAGGAAGATCCAGCTATTGGGGAAGCTGTGGCAGAAGAAGAAGAGAGGTGTGAGGAAGATCCGGAGTGCCATTCTTCAGCCAAGAGAGCCAGGGTGTGTGCCACTTTTACAGACAGTGATGAAGTTTCCATTGTAGAATTCGTCAAGCTGCACCCTGAACTGTTGACAAGGAACATTCACGTTTCCACGACAGGAACAGAAGAGAGGCTCTCTGGGCAGAAATATCTGCAGAACTTAAGCTCCAGCCCTTTGATGTGAGAAGGTGGTTTGAGTCCCAGCGAACCCGTTATGGAAAGCTGTCTAAGCTCCAATCTGGCCAAGCCCCGAGGGAGATGACCAAGAGACAGTCCTGGGTCTACCAACAGATGGGTTTTCTTAAAACCCACATCAGAAGAAAGGGGGCCAATAGAAGTTCAGGTTTTGAGGCCAGTCCAAATACCAGCAAGCAGGACGAATCACGTGGGTCAACTACTGACACAGAACACCTCGAGTCAAGTGTCCTGAGGGAGAGGAGTCAGTCCATCATTACATCAACACCCGTTTCAACTACAGACTCCAAGATTCTCGAACACTTTGAGCAGATGAGGACACTTATCTCAGGTTTTATGCATCAGAAGTCAGACAGGCAGCCTTTCTTTGACTACGTGGCATCAGAGGCCGAAAAGATGACTCAAGAAGAATTTGAAGAATTAAAGGGCAAGATATTCAGAGATATCAAAAATATTAAGAGTAACCGCAGACGTCAGCCATTGCCCAGAAGATCAGCCACTGTTACCACGGAGTCCCAGAGGGTCGGCCTACTGCCAACAACCACTCCACAGGCGTCTAGTTCCACTCAAGCAGCAGCTAGCAGCAGTTTTGTGTACTATACACCAAGCCCCATTGGCTTCAGCAACCCGACATCTGTCCTAACTGTACAAGACGAAGGGAGCAGACACAATCTGAGTGGAATCTTAAGCCAGCTACCAGATCTGACATCAACACAGATCGTCGAGCAGCCTCAGCAGCAGCAGCAACAACCGCAGCAGCAGCTCTTTACTATCACCACTTCAGCACCGCCTCAACAGCAGCAGCAGCCTCCTCAGTAGCCATCCAGTCAGGGCGGGTCTTTGACCTGCCAGGCCCTTTTCAGGGCCACCAAATCATCCAAAAACAATTATTCAGCTACGTGTTCTTCCAATTCCCCTCCCAAAACAAAAAAGTTCAGTACAAATACTTATCACAAGAAAAAAAAAATTAAAGTCCAACACTTACACCACCCCAAACATGAAACAAATAACCCATGGTACTACACATAACAAAAAAGGCCACATAAAAAAAAAATTAAAAATAACTCCCAATATGGCCATTAATCAGCCCATTTTTACATTAAAATCCATGGGATAGTTTAAAATCTGTAATTGAAAAGTCCAACACTTACACCTTCCCTAGAGTTAAAAGGCATAATTACATACTTACCAACCCACAAACAGACAAACCCAATACCAAACATAACCCCCAAATAACAAACACAGTACCAAACCTAATACCCAACTACCCCAAAAAAACCCAATCCCAGTAACCACCAACCAACAAACACCCAAACCCAAAAGTAAATAGAACCCATGCGAACGAACTGACAAACTATTTAGCAAACACAATCCCCCATTATTGAAAGCAAAACTAGTTCCATGGTTCTATTTTCCAAATTTTTGTGATCAGAAATGAATATTTAAAATTTAATATTTCCATAAAAAAATTTCTGCTACAAATAAGTTTCCCAGCCATGAAAAAATAAAAATGTTTAAATTAGGATGTGGATTTGAAAATATATAAAATAATAATTCAATTTAGGATATTATGTGTGACTTTGTGTTTGGCTTTTGTTTAACAGTGGGTTTGTCTGTTTGTTGGGTGAGTAAGTTGTGTTTGTCTGTTTGTCCGTCTCAACAAGTTATGTTTGGCATGGGGTTTGTCTGTTTGTCCGTCTCAACAAGTTATGTTTGGCATGGGGTTTGTCTGTTTGTCCGTCTCAACAAGTTATGTTTGGCATGGGGTTTGTCTGTTTGTCCGTCTCAACAAGTTATGTTTGGCATGGGGTTTGTCTGTTTGTCCACATAGCTGATTAATTGTTTTTGGAATATTTGGTAGTCCTGAAAAGGACTGTTATAGTTAGTCCTGAAAAGGACTGTTTACTGCAACAGGACTTATATTCTGCCATCTTGCCAGGCCACTGCTCCCTCATTATTGAAGTAGTCCTTCAGGTAATCCCTCTGTCTTTTGGCCTCTCTAGCAGGGTTTCTGTCTTGGCCACCACCAGCAGCACCACCAATCAATCCACAATCACCAGGCACATCATCATCATCATCATCCCCTCCAGGCTGCTGACCAGCAGGTTGACCTTGATACTGGCTTCTGAGTATATTGTGCAGAACCACACAGGTCATGACCACTTCTCTAACTGTTTCTGGGGGTAGTTCAATGGTGGTCCTCATGACTCTAAATCTTGACACAAGGATGCCAAAAGCGTTCTCCAAAACTCTCCTGCCCCTTGATATTCTGTAGTTGGCAATCCTTTCCTCCCTTATTAACAGCCTTCTGCCATAGGGTTTCATGAGCCAGGTCTTCAGGGCAAAGGCATCATCTGCCAAAATGAAGTAGGGGACATCTGTACCACCCTGTGTTATAGGAGCTGGGTCAGGGAAGCCTATCCTGCCATCTTCAATCCTCCTCTTCAGCTGAGAGGCATTAAATATCTGGGCATCTGAGCAAGACCCTTCTGTACCCACATCCACCCATCTGAATTTGTACTGCCCATCTACCAGGGCCAACATGACAATGGAAAAGAACCCCTTGTAGTTGTGGTAGAGGGCTCCAGAGTTCTTGGGTTTCTTCAGGGCCACATGCTTTCCATCCAGGGCTCCCAGGGCATGTGGAACATTCCACCTGATCCTGAATTCCCTTTCCAGTTCTTTCCACTCATCTGGAGTAGTAGGACATTTGAGGTACTCTCTGGTGAACTCATCCTGGATGGCCCTGCAGACCTCTGGTAGAAACTTGGAAATGGTGGATCTTCCAACCCTGAACTGACAGGATAATGATGTGTATGACTCTCCAGTGGCCAGATATCTGATGGTGAGGGCTAACTTCTCCCCAACACTTATAGGAGCTCTGTAGTTGGTGGCCTGCCTGGCTAGACGTGGTTCCAGTCTGGTCTTCATCATTTCAAAGAATTCTGGGGTCATCCTCATGTAGTTGGTGAATCCTGGAATATCTGTGGCATAAAGATCAGCCATAATATTGTGGTAGGCCCCCCTCTCCTCTCTCTGCAGTAGCCATGGCCTGACCCACATGTTGTGCCTTCTTCTAGGTCTCTGTATGGGTGCTGGTGGTGCTGGTGGTGGTGGTTGCTGTGCTTGACGTAAAAAATGGAAATACATGATTATTTGTAAGTGAATAAAAACCAAAAAAGCCCTAAGTTGTTGTTGAATCTGTCTTCCATTAAAAGGTGGCATCCTGGTGTGTTCCTAGAAAAGCAATGATGATTAGATCGCAAATTTTATATATATATACCCAGAAAATCCAGCAACTTTGCAAAACAATAATCGGGGATCCTGGTCTGGGGAGGCCTGAGGAGGCCTGAGGACGCCTGAGGACGCCGCTAGTTAATCGTGTGTTAGTCGGCTCTTAGTCCCAGGAGGCCTGAGGCGTCCTGGGACCCAGTCGGTTTGTGTACGACAGGATCGTGGTTGAAACCGACCCGAAAACTGGCTTAGTCGGTTCTTAGTCCCAGACCAGTCGGGGACTGTCTGCGGCCGCCTGAGGCGTCCTGAGGTGTCCTGAGGCGTCCTGGGGACGATCTGTTCTTAATCCCAGACTTCAGTACCGACCCAGTATTCCCGCCCATTTTTGTCTTTTTTCCACCGACTGTGCACGATTAAGGGTCGCCGACAGGATCGGGGCTTAATCCTTTGGTGGAACAGGGGCATAACATTATGAGTTTAGTTAGCTTAGTTGTGAGGAAGAGTCTTCTGCAAGGAGAAGTGTTTTATAGAGTCCTGTGTATATCATTCTTCAATTGGTTAGACTTTAAGACTTTAAGCCATTCCTGTTTTCGTTCAACCTGTTAAAGGTGTCAGGCATACATTTTTACTTTGTTTACTAAAGGTCCTAGGATTGCTTCTGGTTTGGTCCATTTCCATTGACATTTTTGTTCTTAGAATAATTTGTTTTGCTCTAAATTTAAAATTAAAAATTTCTATGCAAAAAATAGATAATTAGATAATATATTCCTCATATTTTCTCGTCAGGCCTCTACTGTGGGAAGAAGGAGCCATTTGTCATCAAGTCTACAGGAACTGACATGCTGGTGCAGTTCCGCACAGACAAAGAGGTGGTCAGCGAAGGTTTTCATGCTACTTTTGTGTTTGAGAAAAATAACGGCAGTATTGTGGTAACCCACCCTAAAGACCCAGAAGATAAAGACCCTGTCGACCTTGACAATGGTTTGTACCTACAGACCTTTCTGAATATATCTAAAATATTTTGTTCACATTTTATATGGTATCATTCAGGCATTTTTCGAAGTTTGTAGCTGCAACACATTAAATTAAATCTGTGAAATAGAATTTCATTTTTATAGAAGTATTTTCAAGGCCCATATTAACTAACATTCCGATTTGCGGAATTATTCTTAATCTTAAAACTTTCTAAGAAAACAAACAATTTTAAGAAAACGTCTTAAGCTAAGAAAAATTTTGCAAAAACTCTTGCAATGAGGAAAATATTCTGACTTTTAAAGGTAAAATTGAAAAAGTGGATGCACTAGGTGTGAAGAAAACAGGTAACATTGGTATTTTAGTTGTTGCTCAACATAGAGGTAATATTAGTAAAAAAAAAAATAAGTACCAATACTGTTTTATGGAAATTTGCAAATTCTTATTCTTAGAAGTTTTTCTATTCTTGGAATTATTTCCAGTGAAAAGCATATATTGTAAAAACATTCTTATTCTAAGAATAACAAGTTAGTGAATATGGGCCTTGGTGTTTTAAAAATTAAATTTCATTTCAGTGCTTTACAGCTTTATTATCAGTTTTGAAGCGTATTCTCTTTGTTTTGAAAAGTGTTGAGTAATGGTATAGAGTAAGAAATGTGAACTTTGTCATGGGGCATTTTTCAAAAGTACGATGATGAAACAAGAGCATTCAGGGAGCGCATACTTCTGCCAAGGCACGTAATAATAAGTGAATGGGAAAATCGGGATTATTTTTTTAATATCCAGATCTCTCTCAAAATTTAATGAGATCAAAGTTTGACCTAGACCGAGTTTTTGTCCCATCACGCAATGCTGTCGATATTTCTGACGGTACGCAATGGCCAGGGACAGAGTTCTCATGCACTTGTTTTCTGTGTAAATCTTGAACGGCATATATCGGGTTTCATCAACGGCACATATACATAACGGAAGGAATGCAGATAACACTTTATTCTTGTGATAATATGTGTAGAAATATGCCATTGAAAATGTACGCAGATACCAGTACATGTGAACTCTGTACCTCACCATTGCATCCATCACTATATCAATAGCAATTGGCAACGGGACATAAACTTGGTCTAAGGTTGACCAAGACCCATCTTTTGATTTTTCTTCATGAAGTTCCCACCAGTAATATTTGTGTAACTTGTTTATAAACAAACAGTCGAATAAATGGTCATGAAAATAATACCTCCTTGGCAGATGTAATAATCACGTTCGAGCCAAGTTTGCATCAGAAGAGATCAGATACCAATTGTAGTCACAAAGGGAAAGTCAAGGAAATAGAAGGGCATTTCCTCACTTGTGAATTTCACATACTGTGGCAAATTGCACACATTTTGCTCTATAATATACACCAGTCCACAAAAGTAATACCTATTCTTTAAAAAAATTTTTATTTTTTTGTGCATGCCCGCTTGTTATTATTTTATCGAGTGAGTTGTCTTTTTCTATAATTTGGCTTTAGGTTTTTCCCAAGTATTATAGTGCTGAAAACAATATTGTAACATTTAATGTAGAAGATTGACCCATCATTATAGGCTAGTGATAGATTTGCAAAAGTAACAAGTCTGCTATAGCTTTTTCCATGCACTTCCCCCCCCCCTTTTGTAGATGTGTATTTGTTGTTTATTGTCCTATTTAGCACATTGCTTCAGAAATGATTTTGGGTACTATTGCTTTACAAATAGTGATTATAATATTGCTTTACGAATACCGATACAAATACATATAATAATATTCGAACTTTTTGGCCAATTTGATATTTCAACAGTTTCTACCCCACAGGCCTTAAAGGCTGTCGGGGTATTGTTTTCAACCAAGGTGTCCGGATGGGCGGGCGGCCGTTTGGTGGGAAAAAGTTTGTCCGGCCTGTATCTCAGAAACCATAAGGTGTAGGAAGTTGATACGTGGGAGGGATATTGGTTAGAGGGTGTAGGTGTGCAACATCATGGTGTGATCTTGATTTGACCTTGCCATAGTGACCTTGAGTTTGAAAATCTTGTCCGGGCCATATCTCAGAAATCGTAAGGTGTAGGAAGTTGATACTAAGTAGGGACATTAGTTAGGGGGTGTAGGTGTATAATGTCATGGTGTGACCTTGATTTGACCTTTGACCTTGCCGTAGTGATCTTGACCTATAAAGTCTTGTTTGGGCTGAATCTCAAAAACTGTAAGGTGTAGGAAGTTGATACTTGTTAGTGACATCGGTTAGGAGGTGTAGGTATGCAACGTCATGGTATGACCTTGATTTGACCTTGCCGTAGTGACCTTGACCTATAAAATCTTGTCCGGGATATCTTGGAAACCGTAAGGTGTAGGAAGTTGACACTTGGTAGGGACATTGGTTAGGCGGTGTAGGTGTCCAACGTCATGGTGTGACCTTGATTTGACCTTTGACCTTGCCGTAGTGACCTTGACCTATAATGCCTTGTCCGGGCTATGTTTCGGAAACCATAAGGTGCATGAAGTTGATATTTGGTAGGGACATTGGTCGGGGGTTGTAGGTGTGTCAACGAAAGTCATGGTGTGACCTGGATTTGACCTTTGATCTTGCATATCTGATGCTATTTTATCTCTCTACAGGGATATGTGATACTATTTTATCTCTCTTATATCTCTCATATCTTTTTACTTGAATCTTGGTTGTTGCACCTTTGGGTGTCTATTGATGTAGATTAAGCACTGTTAAAGTCATATTACAATTCATTAAGGGTTTTACTTTTGCAACTTCCCATTGTAACAGATGGTATTGCATCACGTGAGTCACAGGTTTTGCCCCAACTCCACATATAAGCATGTATTGCCACATCTGTATGTATGGGTAGTATTCAAAACATTCAAACCATAATTCGACCATACATAATTGTGATATTTTCATTGACAGCTATTCTCCTGGGGTCGATTTCACAAAAGGACCTAGCCCAGACTTAGACTTATATTGAAGACTTTTGTCTTCAATGAGGCTAAGTCTGTGATCTTAGACTTGGAGGATTTCACAAAGCTGCTAAGTCTAGGCTTTGGCTAAGTCTACCCAAGAGTGGGCTTAACTTTTGTAAACAAAGGCTTAAATATGGCCGCCATATATTTTTCTCACTTCAAAATTTGAAATGCTTGAAAATAAAGAATAAATATATAGAACACCTCCATAAATTATTCTTTGGACATGTCTGTGTGATTATAAGGTTTCCCATTTAAAAATACAGCATTTTTTCAAAGATAAAATGAGCTAAACAAGGGATATATGTTACCACTAAAATATTTTGAGTAGAAATAAAGGGTCACATGACCTAGAAAACCACCGTGGTTATATGACAAGCTAAGTCACCCTTTGTGAAATCCATTTAAGTCCAGGGGCCGATTTCACTAAAGGACTTAAACTAAGTCCCTTTTTTGGCTAAGTCTTGGACTTAAATCTAAGACTTTGGTCTTAGCTAGAAAAATGGATTTCACAAAGGTGACTTAGCTAAGTCCAGGCTTATCATATAACCACAGTGGTTTTCTGTGTCATGTGACCTTTTGTATCTATTCAAAATATAATATTGATGCCACATATTCTTCATTTAATGTATTTTATCTAAGGATAAGTGCTGTTTTGAAATTGAAAACCTTGTTAGCACATATAAACTTCCCAAACACTACTGTAGTGAGGTGTTCTGCATAATTATAATTTATTTACAGCCATTTCAAATTTTGAAGTGGAGAAAAGTTTATGGCGGCCATATTTAAGTCCTCTTTACAAAATTTAAGCCCACTACCTCCCAGACTTAAAAGTTAAGTCCACTGACTTAGCAATTTCATGGACTTAGCTGCTTTGTGAAATCCGCTAAGTCTAAGACCACAGACTTAGCAGTTTTTTGACAAAATTTAAGACCAAAGTCTTAGATTTAAGCCTAAATCTGGACTTAAGTCCCTTTGTGAAATCGGCCCCAGGACTTGGCAAAGACAAAAGACTCAGATTTAAGTCCCTGACTTAGCCTAAATCTGAGACCCTTTGTGAAACCGGGCCCAGTTAAGAAATTTTAGAGCTTCATAACTTTTAGTTTAATGAATTGTCTTGTTTTAATACTTAATCTTTACATGCAGTGCTCTGAAAGTATCCCAATCTGTGTAGTGTTTCACTACTTCTATATCTCATGGTGTTGAAAAATATTTCCCCAGGCTGTGGGGTACGGGCATCTCTGATGCTATTTTTAGAAGATGTATCAGTGTTAATTATTGTGAGAAACATATATGAATATTATTAGGCCAATTGTAAGATTTATTTATTTATTTGGGGTTTTACGTCACTTTCAACACTGTACAGGTCATATCATGATGGGTAGTTGGAAGGGCAGAGGAAACCAGTACATGAAGTTGGTCAGAGTTCTGTACTGTAAACTACCGAAAAACAGCAAGCAACTACCAGCTATCCCACTTGAGGTCAGGCCGGGAAGCGAACTCCGATCTCAGAGGTTGGAGGCAAGAGTGTTACCACTCTGCCACCATGGCCCCTGCTAATTGTAAGAATTGGCAAAATGTTGTTAACGAAAAATTCAGTTTGTGTTCATATTACTCTAATTTCTCGGTGACACACAGGATGTTTTTATGATCTTCGCTTCTCTGAATCAGAGATATGTGTGACTAATTGCCATTGGTCACTGGATGTTTGTTGTTCACTTTTTATGCATGGATCTTGTTGAAATGGTTCCCCCAAATATTTTCCCATTCACATGTCTTTCAACTGCATTTGGAAGTACTTCACACTCTTGAATGTCCTTCAGAAGATATTTTAATCCAGGAGAATCAATACATTTTTCCAATGCACTTTATTGTTTTTTTGGGGGTATGGGATATATTTACTGCTTCCTTGAGTAATTTGGCACTATTTTAACACAAACATATTCTTTGATCAGAAGATATGCTGGAACAAATGTAAATAAAACTTAAATGAAAATAATAAACTAATTAACCTTTTACAGGACTTTTTAGGAAACTGTAATCCAATTTCTACATGAAATCAGCACCCCAAACAGTTAGATAACCAATGAAAATACAGCTCACAGTTCAAAACTCTTTGGCCATTGATTCTTATTGGCTAAAGTACACTACTTTTTTTCATTTCATTTTTTTTGCCCACTGGAAGCCTATGCCAAATTACCAAGCAGTAAGATATGTGTTTTTGTTGTTGTTTCCCTGCATGTGCTTCATATATTTATACCCTCTATTAACCACTTACTACTAAGGTGATGGAGGTTTTGGAGATAGAAATGCTAAGTCCAAATCAGTTGAAGATACAGACACAAGGCAAGATGAAATTAGTTCCAGTGAAGAGACTCATAGTAGAGGTAATAAATGTCATCTATATTTATTGCTAGAAAATTAATGGAAAATGTAGAATGGAGTTGTCATGTGACTCCAGTATATAACTGGAAAGCACTCAAAGAGTGCAGACCTCAATATCAGGACACTTATCTAAAAATTCAGGATATTTTTTGGTATCCAGAATATCGGCCAAAGATGTTATCACTACTTCCTTTAGCCAGACCCTACCAACATAAGAAGAAGTTAATGATATTTTTTTCAGTTAAAGATTTAAATATTGTAAAACACAGCTGGGCAAATACTGATTGCATGGCACATATAATATGCTGTTTAATGTACCCAAAAGCTATTGTGTGATACAATAGAAATAACAATGTTAAGTATTGCTAGAATATTAGAAACAGAAATACTAACCCTGTTGCTAAGCTAAGAGCTTTTCAGTTGCTGCAGTAAAGCCAGCTTACATCATGTAATGTTTCAGTGTAAAGTTCCCCCAATGTTATACATGTTTATGCTTTAAAAAGTAGAGTCACAATTTTCTAAATCCGTATCCATGAACGTACTATTTACTTGAGAAATTCCATGAGATTTTGAAATTCATTGTACACTTGCATTTATTTTGATCTAATTAATGATGTATTTTATTTTGGTGTTGTTGGGACATTTCAGCACATTTATCTTTCACACAGTCTCTATTATTTTTGCAGTTTTTTCATGTCAAATGTGTTGGTTTGAATATTGTTTTGCATGGAACTTTCTAAAAACTGTGAAGTCTACTACTCTCTACATACTATGAAAGAGTATTGAGGCCAAGCAAAAAAAAATTTTCTTTTCAATTTGGTGAGATAGTTTCTCATTGTTTTTAGATACAAATTCATTTTTCAAGATAGTTGTCTCATTTTCTTTAGATATTATTTTTAAGATAATATCTCAGTTTCATGAGAAGTCACACAATGCATATCCCGCTGTGATAATTGATTTATATATAATTGATATTTGTCTTTTTTGTCATAAACGATTTGCTACCAACATTATTTTTTACTGTACAATAACATAAAGTTTCCAAATAATGTTACATGATATAGAAAACCATTGTGGTTATGTAAAAATAAGGCTTAAATTTAAGACTGTTGTCCTAGCTGAGAACTGCTCTGAGACAAAAATCTTTGATTAAAGACTGGGCTATGCCTAAGATTAAGACCTTAATAAGTGTGTATATAGCCATGGGCACTTTATGTTACCATAACAGTGTCACAGTTTGAACAACATGGGAACACTTTCTATCACATCAGAACTGTCTTACCACTATATCAACTATGACATCACAAGTTAGAATGCTAAAAAGAATACCATAATTTCTGTAATAAAAGCCCCCCTCTAATAATAGCCCCCACGCAAACTTTTCATATTTATTGTCAGTAAGCAAGGGTACAAAACTAAAGCATAAGTTACTCAAATTTAAAATGCCCAATAAATTTCACAGTTGTTTCAGTCTAAATTTTATGTATCATACCAATGTAGTGAAATCATAATAAATAATATTATCTCTTATGTAAAATACCTTACAGTTTTAACTTTATCAGCCATGTTTATTTACCACTATACCTACAAAGAAAAGTAAACATTTGAAAAGGCTGAAGAAACAAAATAATTTAATTACTTAAATGTGGATATTCCATTGAAAGTAAAATTTTTATACTTCTGAATGTTCTTTTTATTAAAGGCCCCTCTTTGAAAAAATGCATAGCCCCAGGGCTGTTATTACAGAAATTACGGTATGTAATTTTTATACTAAATTTGATATGTCAGAGACATTCTAGGAGTGGATCCAATTATCCAGAGAAATGTGAAAGCCCCATTAATTGTGTAAACATATTGATGCATTGTAAATAAAATTGTAACCACTATATCTTTCCTTAATGCAGAAAATGAAGTGGGTGGTGAGGGAGACAGTAAGAAGGTACGGATGTCTGGCAGCCATGACAAGGATACAGAGAAGGAGTTTCGGCAGTATAGGACTGCAATGTGGGCAGTGATCACACTGATGATTATACTATTACTCAGTGTGCTGGTTGTACTGTTCCTGGTGTGGAGGCACTACGAGTAAGTGAATTTAGGATTACATCAGAAAAAATTATCATTGTTTAATAATGGAGCAATAGAAATAGACCTCTGAAAAAGGTACCGTCTTGCAGATCTGAGAAAGTGGCGGAACAATTTGTTTTATTGAAAAGCTGTAAAATGTACTCATTTTTGATTTTTGACCAATTTACTCAAATTAATTACCAGTGCTAATACTCCATAAGACATGGACCAAGGTATACATAAACAGCACCCACCCACCCCCACCCCCACCCCCCCCCCCAAAAATAGAAACTGAGCAAACAAAAAATTAAATTAAGCAAAAGACCCTAAAGTCTCTCTTTTGAGAGATATCTGCCTGATATAAACACACAGACATTCTAATAATTTTCAACCCTAATAGTTAATTATATCCCCAGACGAAAGTCGGGGATATATTGGATTCAGGTCCGTCGCGCCGCCGCCGCCGCCGCCGCCGCCGTAGAAATTTCCTTGTGGACACGATAACTCAAAAACAAATTAATATTTTTTTTTCAAACTTGGTACACATGTTAAGGGTGCCCAAAGGAAGATCCCTATTTTAAGGTGACCTTAAACTCCCAGTAAAAAAGAACTTATGGCCACCTTAAGGTCAGAAATTGGACTTTTGGCCACTTAGAGCCCTGTAGGTCACAAACTATGATGCTCAGCTGGCTGAAATTTTACCTGACAACACATTAATATGTTCTTAGTACATGTGCCGAAAATCATGACTTTAAGTTGAGGAGAAAATTGTGTTTGAGGCCCATAAATACCCCCACTTAGGGATTTTTTGCTATACTTTACACATATTTTGCCCTATAATTTGGAAGTGATAATTCTGATGAGTCTCAAACTGCGCTAGGTATAACTTTGATATGTAATCCTTGTCTGTAGAAAATTTTAGGGCTGTAGGTTTACCCAAAGGGGTCGACTTAAGGTCTCAAAAGTGCCCACAGAGACCCAATTTATGCACTTTTTGCCACTTTCAAGCACTGTAGCTTTCAAACTATGTCTCTCATCTAAGTTAAATATCATCTGGGAATATATCTATGTGTTTTCTTATATGTGCCCCAACATTTAGGCCTTTAATAGACAGTTAACCTGTGTATCAGGACCATAAACACCCACCCGAGTGACCCTTATAAGACATTTTTCACATCTTTTTCCCTGTAACTTGGAAATGGTAAGTCTGAGAAGTTTCAAACTGTATTAGATATATATTCTGTATGTAATCTTAGTATGTAACAGATTTTAAGTCTAAAGCTTTAATTTTGAAGGTCAAATTGAGGTCTCTAAAAGGCTCCCAAAGACCCAATATTTGGACTTTTTGCTACTTTTAAGCCCTGTGACTGTCAAACTATGTGACTGATAGAGCTCAAATCCTATCTGAGAAGATATTAGTATGTTATTTTTATATGTGCCAAAAATTAAGGCTTTAAGAAGACATTTAACCTGTGTATGAGGACCATAAATCCCCACCCGAGTGACCATTTTTAGACATTTTTCACATATTTTTCCCTGTAACTTGGAAATGGTAAGTCTAAGAAGTTTCAAACTGTATTAGATGCATATTCTATGTGTAATCTTAGTATGTGACAAATTTTAAGTCTGAAGCTTTAATTTGAAGGCCACATTTAGGTCTCTAGAAGGCCCCATAAAGACCCAGTATTTGGACTTTTTGCCAATTTTAAGGCCTGTGACTGTTAAACTATGTGACTGATAGAGCTGAAATCTCATCTGGGAATACATTATTATGTTCTTTTTACATGTGCCAAAAATCAAGGCTTCAAGTAGACATTTAACCTGTGTATGAGGACCTTAAACACCCACCTGAGTGACCCTTTTAAGACATTTTTCACATATTTTGCTCTGTAACTTGGAAATGGTAAGTCTGAGAAGTTTCAAACTTTATTAGATACATATTCTATGTGTAATCTTAGTATGTAACAAATTTTAAGTCTGAAGCTTTAATTTGAAAGCCACATCGAGATCTCTAAAAGGCCCACAATGACCCAATATTTGGACTTTTTACCACCTTTAAGCCCTGTAACTGTTAAACTATGTGATTGATGGAGCTGAAATCCCATCTGGGAATGCATTATTATGTCCTTTTTACATATGCCGAAAATCAAGGTTTTTAGTAGACATTTAACCTGTGTATGAGGGCCATAGACACTCGCCCAAGTGCCTTTTTTGACATTTTTTCCGTATTTTGCCCTGTTATTTGGAAATGCTTAGTGTGACAAGTCTTAAACTGTATTATATATAATTTTTGTTTGTTATGTATGTCCCCCAAAAAGTTTCAGATCTGTAGTTTAATTGCTAAGGTCTCTTTAACAATTGTAAAATGCCCACAGAAACCCAATTTATGGATATTATGCCACTTTAAAGCCCAGTAACTGTCAAACTATGTGGGTTATAGAGCTGAAATCTTTGAATTTTTAAAAGGAAATGCCTGTCTATTTAAATTTTGAATATTAATAATGTTATGGCTATCTTAGTCTTTTAAGAACTTATTTTTGTGTGTTATACCTCTGCTTGCTGAGTTTTTCACTTTTTAAAATGAAACTGGTTAAACATATTCAAGTAGACAAAATGGACACTTTAAGTGAGCTTTAAGTCCCAATATTAATGAAATTATATCCTTATGTAGTAAAACTAGGGGATTTTTAACCCTCAACTAGCCCAGTTTTATTCAGCTTGCCTCAGTTAATTTTGGCACAGCTCCTACAGTTATGAACTCATTTCAGTTGATAATCACATACTTAAAATTCTCAATTCTTTTTGTATTTGAGTACCCCTTTTATATAGATTGTTTGTTTACCATTTATGCTCAACCCACATCCCCCACCCGGATTCCCCCCACCCACCTCTGGGACCTCCAGCTATATTGAGTGACACTAAATAAACAAAGGTATTTAATGATATCAGATGAGAAACAAAGAACTCAATGGGGTTGCAGATCTTGTGTAATAGTGAGAGAGGTGTGGAGAAGGGGAGAGGGGTGGGGGTGGGAGGTGGTGGGCTTCATTACATATAACACAAAGGGGAGTCAGAACTGAGATTGTGTCACATATTTAGGTTGCATATATATGGACCACATATATAGGTATAGAGGAAATGAATAACTGAAAACAATTTGCAAATTCTAAAAATAATATAATAAAATAATAATATAAATAATTTTTTTTTAAATAATATTTTATTTGTGAACAAATATAGAAACAGATATGCGCTTTTGGGATTATGAATTTTAGAATGGACATTGAATCATCAATCATTTAAATACTTTGAAGGAAGATTGAAAAATATGATGAGTTGAGTTAAAAATAATATTTTATTTGTCAACAAATATAGAAACAGATATGCTCTTTTGGGATTATTATTTTAGAATGGACATTCAATCATCAATCATTTAAATACTTGGAAAATAGGTTTAGAGTTATCATTGCAGGAAGATTGAAAATATAATTTGAGTTATGTATTCGGCGTCTGGGGATACACCATCTTCCTTGGGGAGATATAAACAGAGTAGATTGATGTGCTGAAGTTCATATAATAATGGGTAATTATGTTTTAAAAAATTCCCGATCAAAACCTGTGGCGTGAGTGATGACCTGTCTGGGGATATGTTGGCGCCGAGTTGGCCCAATCTAGTTTAATATGACAAACCAGGAACTGTAAAGTTCAGTACCAGGGGTATACTTTAAAAATAAGACAAAATGGTCAAAATTTCTGTCAGTGTTACATCAGGAGAGATCAGAGGTCCTAATGTATTTACAAAATTATGCAGGTATAAAAAATCTACCTGCAAGTGAAGGAAAAAGAGGGGGGGTTACCTCACTGGTAGAATTTGCATGATTGAAATAACAGTTTGTACAATGATATGCAAATGCTTCGGACTCCCAGTGCACAGGTGATAAATAAGTCAAATCTTTTTATACAACTATAGTAATAAATATGAATGTGAAGATGTGGGCATGTGAAATTTCCCACATCGGAAACCCCCCTTGTTTAAGTTGTAACTGTAGGACATTCTTATAAATGTTGTGATATTGTGTGTAAACACTTCAGGCCATTTTCCTATGCCGTTGTATAATCTACCTATGCCGGTGTATAATTAAGCGGCCCATCAGGGACGCTTATTTGTTTTCACCGAAGTTCGACTGATCACCGCCGCCGCCGCCGGATTATGGTCTCCCTTGAATAACTTCTTAGCCTTTCAAATTTTTCTTTCCTTCTTATCTTTCTTTAAAACTATAGGGGCGGGAAAAATTTTTGAGATACTTTGCGCAGACCTTAAGCTTTACTTAAGGTAACCTTAAGCATAAGTCCAAAACACCTCGTCATCGCGTTTCGGAAAAAACCACACACACCTGTGCTATAAAATTTATCAGGTACATTCTAGACCAAATTTCCAAGGTCGGAAAGGACTTTCTCATCAATCGGACCATAGATGCCTGAATGGGAGGCATTTTATTTTCGTAAATTTTTTAAAAATGGGTACTTGGTCTGTATCTCAAAAACGGTCAGGATTTCGGCGTTTTGTTGGAATAACTTATTCAGCTACTTTTTGATAATCTTTCACATGCCGAAGTTTTAGCCCTGTATCTGCAATTTTAAGGTCACCTTAATGTCAAAAAACGGGGGGTTTAGCCCTCTAGTTCACTTAGTTTTTCACTTTTTTCAACCAAACTTGGCACATATATTAAGATTTGCCAAAGGAATACCCTGACTTTATGGTGACCTTAAACTCAAAATGTTAATGGACATATGGCCTGCTTAAAGTCATCAAATTAGAATAAAATACTCTGGCTCCTTTCTTTTTCCATTTTTTTATATCGAAATTATCACTGGTATTAAACTAGATAAAAATAATACTTATGGTCACCTTAAACTCTCAGTATGAATTGATAGCCACCTTAAAGTGAAATAAGGGGGTTTTCAGCCTCCAAGTATCTTATTGTTCGACTGACCTCAGTTAAACTTTGCACACTTATAAAGGATGGCAAACCAAAGGGTTATCCTGACTTTAAGGTGACCTTAAACTGTTAATATAATTTTGTCCCCCCCTAAAGGCATAACATTTGAATAAAGCCATCTGGTTCCTTTCTTTTTCCATATCTAACATATATTGATATTGAAGGGACATTCTCATATTATGGTCACCTTAAAGTCGCCATATGAATGAAGTTATGGTCACCTTACAGTGAACAAGGAAGTTTCAGCCTCCAGCTATCTTAGTGTTCAACTGACCTGATCTAAACTTTATGCACTTATAAAGGATGAGAAAAGGGACATTCTTATTTTATGGTCACCTTAAAGTCCCCATATGAATGAAGTTATGGCCATCTTGCAGCGAAATTATGGAGTTTTTAATCTCCAGCTATTGTATTGTTCAGCTGACCTCACTTTAATTGTGCGCACTCATTAAAGATGAAAATATGGACAAGTAACAAACACAATGAAATAAAGTTCACAGTTTCTATTGCTTATGATGCATATGTTGACATCTTTTATGGGTAACTTCTTTTTTATCAGGGCCGCTTCGTTTTTGTCAGCAAAAACATTCTTCTAGTTTCAGTGTAGTTCACTTCTTTATGCTACACTTTGAGGGATGATCAATTACAGAGATGTTGTATCTCTTTAGAGAAAATCCTACGTCCACTTATGGTTCACAAGTAATTAAATTGCAGTTAACATGACTAATAATTATGAACATAGTTTCTGATTCACATTAGTGAATTAAGCGTCCCGCAAGGGACGCTTGTTTGTGTATGGGAGAGCTTCAGGCTCCGCCGGCTCCGCATTTTGTTTTCCTTATAACTCTGTAACCGTTAGGCGGATTCTTTTCAAATTTGGCCGGTTTAGGCAGTAGCCTTGGGGAATTTTTTTGAATATGCTGCAGTGACATTTCAACCAATCAGAGAGGTCACATGACTAAAAATGTCTTTTTTCGGTGGGGAAGCTTGTCCGGATGATAACTTGAAAGGAATTTTATCAATTCACCTGAAACTTGGCAAATACATTCATTCTATTAAAATCTGGAAATCATTAGATTTTGGCATTGATTGGTCAAGAAATGGCCGAGTAATTAATGATTAATTAATCATTACAAATTTTCCAAATAAGGAAAACACAAAAATGCTTATATCTCGAAAACCGTGCTAGATAGAGCGATTTCGACGAAATTTTTGACCCAAAGGGTATCTCTGCGGAGTAGTTTTCCCAATTTTCAAAAAATTTTTGTCTCGCCCAAAATGGCGGCCATTTTGAATTTTCGAAATTTTCGCAAAAATTGCAAAACACAAAAATGCTTATATCTCAAAAACCGTGCTAGATAGAGCAATTTCGACAAAATTTTTGACCCGCAGGATATCTCTATGGAGTACTTTTCCCAATTTTCAAAAAAATTTTGTCTCACCAAAAATGGCGGCCATTTTGAATTTTCGAAATTTTCACAAAAATTGCAAAACACAAAAATGCTTATATCTCGAAAACCGTGCTAGATAGAGCAATTTCGACGAAGTTTTTTATCTTCAGGGTATCTCTGCAGAGCAGCTATCCCAAAGAGCTTTCACTTGGTGAAGTTTCAGACCCATAGCTAATTGCTCACCTACTCAAAAAGAGTAAATGCGAATTACCTCTAAAAGTATTGCAGATGGCCAATTTTTCTCAAATAACTCATTCACCTACTTTTGGAAGAGCTTTCACTTGGTAAAGTTTCAGACCCATAGCTAATTACTCACCTACTCAAAATGAGTAAATGCTAATTATCTCAAAAACTATTGCGGATACCCAATTTTTATCAAATAACTCATTCATGTACTTTTGGGAGAGCTTTCACATGGTGAAGTTTCAGACCTGTAGATTATTACTCACCTACTCAAAATGAGTAAATGCGAATTATCTCTTAAAAGTATTGCAGATAGCCAATTTTTTTCAAATAACTCATTCACCTTCTTTTGGAAGAGCTTTCACATGGTGAAGTTTCAGACCCATAGCTAATTACTCACCTACTCAAAATGAGTAAATGCGAATTATCTCTAAAAGTATTGCAGATAGCCAATTTTTCTCAAATAACTCATTCACCTACTTTTGGGAGAGCTTTCACATGGTGAAGTTTCAGACCCATAGCTAATTATTTACCTACTCAAAATGAGTAAATGCTAATTATCTGTAAAAGTATTGCGGATACCCAATTTTTATCAAATAACTCATTCATCTACTTGTGGAAGAGCTTTCACATGGTGAAGTTTCAGACCCATAGCTAATTACTCACCTACTCAAAATGAGTAAATGCGAATTATCTCTAAAAGTATTGCAGATAGCCAATTTTTCTCAAATAAATCATTCACCTACTTTTGGGAGAGCTTTCACTTGGTGAAGTTTCAGACCCATAGCTAATTACTCACCTACTCAAAATGAGTAAATGCGAATTACCTCTAAAAGTATTGCAGATAGCCAATTTTTCTCAAATTAATCATTCACCTACTTTTGGGAGAGCTTTCACTTGGTGAAGTTTCAGACCCATAGCTAATTACTCACCTACTCAAAATGAGTAAATGCGAATTATCTCTAAAAGTATTGCAGATAGCCAATTTTTCTCAAATAACTCATTCACCTACTTTTGGGAGAGCTTTCACTTGGTGAAGTTTCAGACCCATAGCTAATTACTCACCTACTCAAAATGAGTAAATGCGAATTATCTCTAAAAGTATTGCAGATAGCCAATTTTTCTCAAATAACTCATTCACCTACTTTTGGCAGAGCTTTCACTTGGTGAAGTTTCAGACCCATAGCTAATTATTCACATACTCAAAATGAGTAAATGTGAATTATCTCTAAAAGTATTGCAGATAGCCAATTTTTCTCAAATAACTCATTCACCTACTTTTGGGAGAGCTTTCACTCTGTGAAGTTTCAGACCCATAGCTATTTATTCACCTACTCAAAATGAGTAAATGCTAATTATCTGTAAAAGTATTGCGGATACCGAATTTTTATCAAATACTCATTCATCTACTTGTGGGAGAGCTTTCACATGGTGAAGTTTCAGACCCATAGCTAATTACTCACCTACTCAAAATGAGTAAATGCGAATTATCTCTAAAAGTATTGCAGATAGCCAATTTTTCTCAAATAACTCATTCACCTACTTTTGGGAGAGCTTTCACTTGGTGAAGTTTCAGACCCATAGCTAATTATTCACCTACTCAAAATGAGTAAATGTGAATTATCTCTTAATAGTATTGCAGATAGCCAATTTTTCTCAAATAACTCATTCACCTACTTTTGGCAGAGCTTTCACACATGAAAATGAAAAATTGTGAATATCTCGGAAAAGCTATTTCTTTTGCTTTAATGCTCGGCGGGAGATACACACTGCGGCAGTGGTTTTGACAAAAAATTTTGTCTCCCCAAAAATGGTGGCCATTTTGAATTTTCAAAGTTTTTGCAAAACACAAAAATGCTTATATCTCGAGAACCGTGCTATATGGAGCGAACTCAACAAAATTTTGGACCTGCTGGGTATCTCTGCAGAGTAGCCATGCCAATTTTCAAAATATTTTTGTCTCGCCAAATATAGCGGACATTTTTTATTTTTTTATTTTTTGCAAAACACAAAAATGCTTATATCTTGAAAACTGTGCTAGATAGAGCAGACTGCGCTGACTTTGGTTGCCACAACAGTATAAGGCTAGAAACGAAGCATTTTCTTAATACTTTAGCACTCACCTTTATATCCTTTTCGGGACGCTTTGTTTTTGCTATGCAAAAACATTATCTTTTTTTTTTGCGAGCGATCCTCTAGTTTACTGTATATTTAGAGTAACAAGGGGAGAAGTTAAAATAAATGTATAAATTTTACTTTCTCTGTGAAAAAGTTGAACGTGTATACAGAGTACAAAATTCTAGTGCACTTGTTTAAATCCCATGTCAGGATAATTAGTCACACAATTATTGCATCTGCTGAGCCTGCCTGGCTAAATTGTGTCATTAATAAAACACTATAAATATATTGTACCTTCCAATAACTTGTGTGTCATTTTAACACTACCCAAGTCCACCCACACACTAGTGGTGACTGTCTGCCAGTGATGAAACTAAAATTCATTTGGTTTTGGGGTCATATAACCAAGGTGACAAGGATTCATGATCAACTCCAGATCATTCAAACATGGCCACGCATACCGACATGCCATGTTATTCAGAAACTCTTTGGGGTATTATAATCTTGTTTCAAAATCATAGAGTTACACACAAGTATTGTGTAACTTGAAATTTTCACTGGCTATTAAGTTTAGCTATTTTAGTGAAAATTAAGTAGAGGTGAAATTTTCAATCTGTATTAATGTCTTAAGAAGAAACTGACCCATTAGTCAAATTTAGTTCTAGTGAATCTCTTAAAGACTGAGAATTAGTCAATTTTCTCCTACCTAGATTTTCTACTTAAACAGTATGCATGGTGTCTGTAGGAGTCTATCAGCTTTGAAGCTTATTCTTTTATTTCTGCAGGAGAAAACTGAGACATTTTGGAGAAATATTCCGTGAAGAGGATAAGAGATCACCTGAAGAAATACCATTGCAGATGACAGACTTTGCTCCAGCTAAACAAAAGTATATTTCCATAAGTTTTAGTTTTAGTTCCTTCTTTGTTTTCTCAATGAAGCATTTCTTGTTACTTTGTCCCTTGATTCTCAAGAGTGTAATTTTAATTAATATATATCATATAATAACATAAAGGAATCATTTATAAAGTGCTAAATTGATGAGAAACATCCTCCAAAAGACTGATCTATAAAGGGAAGTTCATATTCCAGAAAATAGATCATAACTAAATAGTCCATTAATGAAAATGAAATCTAATTTATCTTTTAAAACTTCAAAATTAATGAAATTTTCTTCCAGCTTAAATTTCCATTGATACAGTATTTGTTACAGTTTGTCACAGTTTTAAGATAGCTTAATCACCGATTAGAATATTGGAAAAAGTCATTCATTAAAAATAATGACTACCACTATTAGTCATAGTGCAAATATGTTTTATATCATGTCAAGTTCTATTCTATTTTGAACTTTTTATAGTGCTTAATTTTTGTACAAAGGGTGATTCTAAGACATAAAACCCAAAGAAAATTACAAAGGGACATTACCACAGAGGCACAGACTGGGTAAGAAATTATGGTGGGAAGGCCCTGGCAAACAGATCTTGATTTAGCTTCTTTCGTTAGGAGGCCACAGAAGGGGCAGAATGAACACCATCAGACAGTTCCTGCCAGACTGTAACAGCATCAAAGTCAAACCTGTGACCAAAAGTTCATATTAAATAATTCCATTTCTATCACACCTAGACACTGTACATTTTTATATTTACAGCAACACGTTACTTGGTAATGAAGTGGACATCTGCAATGGCGCCGTGGGCTCTAGTCAGGGGGCATGTGGAGGAGCCAGTACGGATAGATCTTACAACAAATACACCAAAGATAATGTGAAAAATGTCAACCTGGACACAAAGTACACTGAGGACAAAGAGTGCGGTAAAAGTAACCTAAATCAGTCACCAGGGGGCAATGCACACAATGTGAATCTGTAGAAAAATAAACTGGCATTTAGTGTGCATATATAGTCTTTCTGTCACTGCTGCTCACTCTGTCAATATATAAGTTAAAAGACAGGGGATGATCATATTATTACCTTGGCTGAATGCATGCAGTTTGACTTTAGCTAAAGGAAATACATAGAGTAAATCTCTAGTATTATAAGAACTTAGAGACATGTGAATATACCAATGAAAAGAGCAAGAAGAGTAAAATCCGACTCAGTTGCTATGGAAAAATGCATTTTGAAAAATTATGTAATATCGCTCTATAGTATACTGGCAAATATATGGATAATTGTGCAAGTGAAGAGCGTGGTAACTAAAAGTGGAAGAAGCATGCATGATATGAAAATGTTGAAGAAATTGCATGAATGGAAAGTAAACCAATGGAAAAGGTTCTCCAATGTCATTTACATTTACTTAGATTACTAATCAGAGTTTCAATTTTTAAGTTAGACAGTAAGTAATAAGAAACTGCCACTGGAGTGGATGACTGCCTATTGGTTGTAATTTGGATTAAAGACAGTCTGGAATATCTGGCTTATGTTGTTATAAACTGAGCTGTAAAGCTTGTAGGACCATAGATGGGTTCCTTGGTAAATTTGCTGGAGTATCAAAACTGTCAGAAGCTTCATCATCAGTATGTAATATAGTAAGAAATGTGAAATCTGCCAAAGCTTATGAAAATCTCCACTCTGGATTCCCCTTTGATCTTTAAAAACAAGATGTAAAATCAATGCAACCAGTGCACAGAGTTTTCCAGAAAACTTTTCAGGTCCACCGGATTTGTGACTCAAAAATATATTATAGGTCCATAACCAAAGTTGCCAGTCCAAAGTTCCATATTGGGTCAATCAATATTGAGTTTTAAAATTGATCAAGTAGAGATTAAAAACGTTGAAAAGTTTTCTTAAGTTACAGAACATCTAGACTTGTAACTCTAGAAAAGTACAGATCCGTTTAAATAGTTATCAGCCTCAGACAGGCTGGGGTAGGTGTTATATTCATTCACTGAATGCAATCCTGCAATTAAAATAGATTAATATGTTTGTAGCTAACCTTTTCGCACAAATCATAAATCCAATGAAAATAGTTACAAGTAAAACAATTAAAAGTAATGTGTGTGTGTGTGTGTGTGTGGGGGGGGGGGGGGGGGGGGGGGGGGTCCTCATTGGCAAATTTCACATTTGTAGCAAGGATTGCTTGCTTTGCTCTACATTTTTTTTCAAATGGTAGTCTTTCTCTGTACATATTATGTATCATATGATTTCTCTGCTATATTTGTTTGTGGAAAAAGCATATATAAATATGTGGTATTTTGTAAAAGCTTTAAGTTTTTATTATACCTTTTTACCCCACAGCCCTTAAGGGCTGTCGGGGTATTGTTTTCACCCATGGTGTCCAGATGGGCGGGCGGGCGGGCGTCCGGGGCGGCGGGAAATAGTTTGTCCGGGCTGTATCTCAGAAACCATAAGGTGTAGGAAGTTAATACTTGGTAGGGACATTGGTTAGGGGATGTAGGTGTGCAACGTCATTGTCTGACCTTGATTTGACCTTTGACCTTGCCGTAGTGACCTTGAGTTTGAAAATCTTGTCCGGGCTATATCTCGGAAACTGTAAGGTGTAGGAAGTTGATACTTGGTAGGGACATTGGTTACGGGGTGTAGTTGTGCAACGTCATAGTCTGACCTTGATTTGACCTTTGACCTTGCCGTAGTGACCTTGACCTATAAAATCTTGTCCAGGCTATATCTCGGAAACCGTAAGGTGTAGGAAGTTGATACTTGGTGGGGATATTGGTTAAGGGATGTAGGTGTGCAACGTCATGGTGTGACCTTGATTTGACCTTTGACCTTGCCGTAGTGACCTTGACCTATAAAATCTGGTCCGGGCTATATCTCGGAAACCGTAAGGTGTAGGAAGTTGATACTTGGTAGGGATATTGGTTAGGGGGTGTAGGTGTGCAGCGTCATGGTCTGACCTTGATTGACCTTTGACCTTGCCATAGTGACCTTGACCTATAAAATCTTGTCCGGGTTATATCTCGGAAACCATAAGGTGTAGGAAGTTGATATTTGGTAGGGACATTGGTTAGGCTGTGTAGGTGTGCAATGTCATGGTCTGACCAGGATTTGACCTTTGACCTTGCCGTAGTGACCTTGACCTATAAAATCTTGTCCGGGCTATATCTCGGAAACCGTAAGGTCTAGGAAGTTGATACTTGGTAGGGACATAGGTTGGGGGGGTGTAGTTGTGCAACGTCATGATCTGACCTTGATTTGACCTTTGACCTTGCCGTAGTGACCTTGACCTATAAAATCTTGTCTGGGCTATATCTCGGAAACCGTAAGGTGTAGGAAGTTGATACTTGGTAGAGACATTGGTTAGGGGGTGTAGTTGTGCAACGTCATGATCTGACCTTGATTTGACCTTTGACCTTGCCGTAGTGACCTTGACCTATAAAATCTTGTCCGGGCTATATCTCGGAAACTGTAAGGTGTAGGAAGTTGATATTTGGTAGAGACATTGGTTAGAGGGTGTAGGTGTGCAGCATCATGGTGTGACCTTGATTTGACCTTGCCATAGTGACCTTGACCTATAAAATCTTGTCAGGGCTATATCTGAGAAACCGTAAGCTGTAGGAAGTTGATACTTGGTAGGGACATTGGTTAGGGGCTCTAGGTGTGTATTATCATGGTGTGACCTTAATTTGACCTTTTACCTTGTCGTAGTGACCTTGACCTTTAAAATCTTCATGGACCTTTGGGTTACTTAAGCAAAAGTCATATTAGAATTTATTAAGAATTTTACTTTCATAACTTCCCATTGTAAGAGATAGAATTTCATCAAGTGAGCCACAGATTTTGCTCCAACACTACAATAAGCATTCATTAAATGTATTACCACTTCTGTATGCATGGTAATATTCAAACCATCTAAACCATAATTCGGCCATGCAGATGTAGATAAAGAGTGTTGAATTTTAGTTTACTGATTAATGCTGTCATCTTGTTATTGAATTATCTTGTTTTAATACTTCATCTTTATACGCATTATCTTTCTTTTAAACATTATTTCTCCATTTAAACATTGTTTGGACCTTTATATAACTGACAGTGCTCTGAAAGTATCCTGAAGTTTGTACTGGTACCGTACTTCTATATCTCATGGTGTTGAAAATATTTCCCTAGGCTGTGGGGTACGGGCATCTCTGATGCTATTTTTAGAATAATAGTAATATATGGCACATCACAGCTTTGTGTAGAATTTATAAATACAAGCATCCTATTGTGAACTTTGTCTTTTTTTTGTCAATATTTTTATCTCACAATGCCCACCAGTTGAGAGATGATAAAATGCATCCTGTGCATGTGAAGACTCACAGAAATTCATTATAAGTTAACATGTGTATTTGTACTTTGTCAGTTACTGTTCAGAAATGTGTAAAAAATTAGTCATTTCACAAAATTCCTGGATATTTTAGATATTTCATGAGGTGCCGGTACACATAGTATGCCGATTTGAATTTCATATACAATTCTTTTTGTTGATGTAAAACTTCCAAATATAAGAAACAATGAATGTTTTAAACTATAAGCTCTGCAGTTCATGTTGTTTTATGGTTAGTGCAGATTATTACATAAGCCAATTACAGTAAGAAATATGAAATTAGCATTGGTATTTGACATTTCTGTGTGAGGAAACTCCCCTTCTATTTGACTGGTCATACAGGAAATTTTTGACATATTTGTGATTTTTGTCACTACATAGGAGACTTCTGATCTGTGTGATGCAAAATTGGCACAGCATTTTGATTATTTTTAATATGGATTAATAATACTTCTGAGTTTCTTTGTCTATATTAAATGCAATAAGTGCAAGTTTTCATTACTCACTGACAGTCTTAGATCTTTTGTGTTGAAATAGTCATGTAATAGTACAAAGTTTGGCTTAAATTGCATTAATATGACAGAATTGCCTAGAGTGGTGAAAGACCTCCCTGCCAGACCTTGTGACCCTATTTCTGGACCGAAGTTTGGTGATTTATGAAGACTTGCTCATTGTGTTAAGTCTTTGATAATAAAAGTTATAGCAAGGTCTTCAATGTAGAACCTTGGCGTTTCTAGTGATAGTATCATATATCAGTGTTTCAATAGTGATCGGTAATGGTTCGGAGGTGCAATATCGATGTGAAAAGTGATATTATAATGTCATTTACAAGTAAAATGTCTCAACAATGTTGTATAATTTACAACCTTTGTGCATTAACATGCTTATCATGTACCTTGCATTGTTTAGATATAAAATTTGATGGTTAAAGCATTACTGCAATGCTTTATGCATGTTATGATGGCTTTTAAATATATCGCACAATATGTTTTCACATATTGGTAAAGCTAAGCACAAATTTAGTTGTATTATCATTATTTTACAGCAAAAGGATATTTCAATATTATTGTTCACTGCCGTTTTGACACCCAAGCCATTTAAAATGGCAGGGTCCGCCATTTTAAATGACAGACCCTGCCATTTACATTCACTGCTTTTAAATAAGGGTTCTAAATGGCTGAGCCATTTAAAACGGCGGGCTCTAGGTGTTTAAAACAGCGGACTGCCATTTTAAATGGTGGATGGGGTCAAAATGGCATGTAACATATGTTCCTGTTATCTAGTTGGCTGAGCCATTTAAAACAACGGCCTGTCGTTTAAAACAGTGGACCGCCATTTAAAATGGCAGATGGGGTCAAAATGGCATGTAATAAAATCAATATACATGATCAAATTGACATATGATATCGAGGTTGAAATTTTAATTCAATACTAGCACCAAATGCTTCCTGACTCTCAGTAGTTAAACATCCAAGCCTTTTGAAATGATATTTAAATTTTTTTACTTTATTAAGCTGGTAGATTTATCAAAACCTTTTTGTTCTGTTTATCAATAACAAAATGCAACCCAGGGTCTCAATCAGTATTTACTTGTTGACGAGTAATTTCTTCTCTGTTCAGCTCTATTTCCAGAAATAGGTTTCATGTACTTGAATTTAGGGCCAGAAATTAACTTAAAAGAACAGTATTTACATCTGTTACAAGATATAAATGCAATTACGTGTAGTATATAGTAGTGCTGTTCATATTTTACTCTTTTTCTTACTAGCTTGTAAATAGTTGAATAATTAAGATGCTTATAGATCTCAATTTCTATCGGTGGTATCCCTTTGTTTTTTTTTGTTTTTTTTTTCCAAAATCTTTAGTTCATGCTTCAGTTTTATATTGGTTTTCCTTTGTTTGCCAGTATTATTGCAATTTAGTTGTTTACACTGAGCTACAAAAAAAAACGCAATGTAAGCATATTTGTGGTTGTAAAATAATAACATTTTGTTAAACTCTCTACAATGCAAATCAAATAGCGTGAGAAAAATGTGTCACGTAATAAATATAACAATTATATATAATAAAAATTATTTTTGTACCAATTTGAGCTCATTTATTTGTTCTATTCAGAACTTCAGTGACATTTTGTTCTGGGGGGCCATCTTTGCAAAACATCTTAAGTCAGCTTAAAATTAGCTTAACTTTTATAAACAAAACGGCTTAACTAAACTTTGGATTAAATTGGTATTCACAAAGTGAAGCTAATTTTTTGGATGAAGTCCAGCAGATTCACGTATATTTAATCCTAAGTTTAATCCATTTTCATAGGTGGGTTAAAATTAATCCAGAAGTTAATCAAAATTAGCTTAACTTCTCTGTGACTACTAATCCTAATCATAATCCAAATAAGCTAATTTTTCACTGATTTTTTTGCTTACCCCTTTTGTGAATACAGCCCCATGATGACAGTGTTGCCTTTGCACTTTGTGAATGTACACATGTACTATGTTTAAAATATATATATTGTGCTCAAATGTACTTATATGTGCAATATCTGTCAATACTATGGATAGTTCTATATTCTTATACAAGGAATAGTTTTTATTAGTTTGTATAAATACAACTGAATTTGTATTATGTTTGCTGCCAACATTGTGTAGTTTTTTTCTGTTATATCCTCGAACCACCAGTTACCATGCGCCTAACAGAAAATGTAATATTGAGCAAAGAATTGACCCAACATGCTTCAATTTGCTTAAGTATCACATAGTGTCAGTGCATCTCTTTAAAGTCCTTATGAAGTTTGTACATAAAAGAAACTATTTCAGTTGTTTTTAGCATCTTCAAAATTGGTCATATCTGTATTCACTAGAGAGGGCACTTTCTATTACCGTGCATGTGAAGATTTGTATTCTCGTATTAATTTATGGTATCCTTATGGTCCAATTTCAAAGCCAACAATAAATAAGTATAATACTTTGTGGATTAATTCAAAATATAACAAATCAGGAGTGAAAAACATTGATTTTGGGGGTTATAAGATTTACATAGCCTAACTATTACAAGATTTTGGCCAATTTTATAAAATACCTGTTTCTATCCGATTTCTCAGCCAGAAAAACATAAGATTTATGTTTGGCACATGAACCTCACGGATTGTGACAAAAATTGGTCCATTAACACATGGTAAACAAAGACTAGACTGGTGCACGATAATAAGAAGTGCACGATAATATGAGGTGTGACGATACTTACTTTCCTGTGTTGCTACATGCTGCTTAGAACCAGATGTTTCCATGGCATTCAAAGTATTTAAAAACATGTTAAAATAATACATTTGCTTCCAGGATTTCTAACTTTGATGAGGAGCTCTAGCACTCACTGTGTTAGTATGTACCATATGTATGTATGGTGGGATTGTCATTTTGAGCTATTTCAAAGGGTGACTAGAAAGGTAATGGGTGGCCTAGTGATTTAACATATTTGACATCTTATCACAGACTGTTACCTAGATTCGACTCACACAAGTAGCAATGCTGCGGTTATATCCCAATGTGACCCTGTCTGTCAAATAGAATGTAAAACCCTAAACTTTGACTTTAAAAAGGACATAAAAACTCACACCCTGACCTTTCTACAGCAGATAGTTTATACTGCTTGCAGGCTATCAGTTTGTTCGTTTGTTTTTTCTAACTTTAACTATGTAGAATAAAGGTTTCTGTCTGGTACAGAATTGTATAAAAACTGAATGTTTCATTGAAAGTTATAACTTTTGGTAAAACATCACATCACCACTCTCCTAAATGCCTCAAAATGATGAAGCAATGCATTAAGATAAAATATGTGCAACAGTTATGAATGGGTAATTATGAGAATGTAAACTGCACTAGGTATCCAATAAAAGACCCAGATTTTAGTATACTACAATTAGAGGCAAAGTACAGTTGATGTAAGCAAACCTAATGGAAATGAAATACGAATTAACTGCTAAAATAAGGAAAATGATGTTGAAACTAATATAAGATCATCATAGTTTAATACCGGTAAGTGACCTTGGCTTGACTTATGACGAATTTATGGGTTGTTGTGGGAGGAGAAAGATTATTGATTGGTTCTGCTGGGAGTCGATCCCACAGCCTTCTGATTACACACAGAAATAAACACAAGTCTAGCTCTTTAACCAGCTGAGCTAAAGGGGAATCCCCGGAGGCCAAGGTGTTAACGGAACTGATATACATGAGGATATTTAGCGTGCAAGATATTGTGGATGGCTTTATGTCCCTGTTCCACCAAAGGATTAAGCCCCGATTCTTCCTGGGACCCTTAATCCTTGAGAGTCGGTGAAAAACATGAATAATGGGTGGGGCAATGGAATCCTGACCCAGGTCTGGGATCAAACCCAGATCGTCCCCAGAAAGCCTCAGACCTCCTCAGACAACTCACGATCATTCCCCCACTAAGAGGCGATTAAACCACGATTGTGATAGGATTCAACACCGATCCTGTCTGGGACATACCCACTGAGTCTCAGACTGGTCTGAGACTTCCTGTTTTTATGTCAGCTGACTTGTCAGTCAGCTGACATTATGTCATCACTCTGCGGCGTGGGCGTACGCGTCCGCGTGAACAACTTCTTCTCCAAAACTACAAGGCCTAGAGACATGCTGTTTTTTTTAAAAGATACCTTATCTATCGAGGATGAAAAATTTTTCAAGGCATGCAAATCTGTCTGTTCGTCTGTTTGCTAGAGACGTTACAAGGGGAGGTACCCCCACCAAAAGTGTGAAAATTTCAACACTTTATCACAAGTTTGTCAGTGACTATTACAGGGATTTCTCTCATATCTTGCAAACATGTACTAGGCCAGAGGTAGATTCTCTTGTGTGAGTGTGAGACCTGGATCTGTCTTAGTTTTTTTTAAATAAATTTTTTTAATAATTTTTAATGCATTAAAATTCATGAAATCATGCACTAAATCACTTATAACTTGAAAAGTGTTACATTTAGAGCATTTTGTTAAAATATGTTATTCAGCTACTTTTTTCATAGCTACAATATGGTGAGTAACTTGGGTGTCTGTCTCTATAGCTAAGTGAGTAATAGCTACTTTTGGGCTTTTCAGTAACTACCATCTTGAGTAAAATCACTTGTAACTTGAAAAGTATTGCATTTAGAGAATTTCGTATAAATATGTTATTCAGCTACTTTTGGGTCAGCTATAACATAGTAAAATTTCAGACCTGTAGCTCATGGCATAGCTGAGTAATAGCTACTTTTAGGTTATCACTGTTGAGTAAATCACTTATAACTTGAAAACTATTGCATTTGGAGTATTTTGTTTCAATATGTTATTCACCTATTTTGGGGTGAGCTATAACATAGTAAAATTTCAGATCTGTAGCTCATGGCATAGCTGAGTAATAGCTACTTTGAGGTTATCACTGTTGAGTAAATCACTTATAACTTGAAAACTATTGCATTTACAGAAATTTGTGTAAATATGTTATTCAGCTACTTTTGGGTCAGCTATAACATAGTGAAATTACAGACCTGTAGCTCATGGCACAACTGAGCAATAGCTATTTCAGGTACTGTATGTTGAGTAAATCAGTTGTAACTTGAAAAATATTGCATTTGGAGTATTTTGTTAAAATATGTTGTTCACCTACTTTTGGGTCAGCTATAACATAGTGAAATTACAGACATATAGCTCATGGCATAGCTGAGCAATAGCTATTTTCAGGTTCTCACTAATGAGTAAATCAGTTGTAACTTGAAAACTATTGCATTTACAGTATCTTGCTTAAATATGTTGTTCACCACTTTTGGGTCAGCTATAACATAGTAGAATTTCAGACCTGTAGCTCATGGCATAGCTGAGTAATAGCTACTTTTAGGTTATCACTGTTGAGTAAATCACTTATAACTTGAAAACAATTGCATTTACAGAAATTTGTGTAAATACGTTATTCAGCTACTTTTGGGTCAGCTATAACATAGTGAAATTACAGACCTGTAGCTCATGGCACAACTGAGCAATAGCTATTTTCAGGTACTGTATGTTGAGTAAATCAGTTATAACTTGAAAAATATTGCATTTGGAGTATTTTGTTAAAATATGTTGTTCACCTACTTTTGGGTCAGCTATAACATAGTGAAATTACAGACCTATAGCTCATGGCATAGCTGAGCAATAGCTATTTTCAGGTTATCACTGTTGAGTAAATCACTTATAACTTGAAAAGTATTGTATTTAGAGTATTTTGTTTCAATATGTTATTCACCTATTTTGGGGTCAGCTATAACATAGTAAAATTTCAGACCTGTAGCTCATGGCATAGCTGAGTAATGGCTACTTTTAGGTTATCACTGTTGAGTACATCACTTATAACTTGAAAACTATTGCATTTAGAGTATTTTGTTTCAATATGTTATTCACCTATTTTGTGGTCAGCTATAACAGTAAAATTTCAGACCGGTAGCTCATGGCATATCTGAGTAATAGCTACTTTGAGGTTATCACTGTTGAGTAAATCATTTATAACTTGAAAACTATTGCATTTACAGAAATTTGTTTAAATATGTTATTCAGCTACTTTTGGGTCAGCTATAACATAGTGAAATTACAGACCTTTAGCTCATGGCACAACTGAGGAATAGCTATTTTCAGGTACTGACTGTTGAGTAAATCAATTGTAACTTGAAAAATATTGCATTTACAGTATTTTGCTTAAATATGTTGTTCACCTACTTTTGGGTCAGCTATAACATCGTAAAATTTCAGACATGTAGCTCATGGCATAGCTGAGTAATAGCTACTTTTAGGTTATCACTATTGAGTACATCACTTATAACTTGAAAACTATTGCATTTAGAGTATTTTGTTTCAATATGTTATTCACCTATTTTGGGGTCAGCTATAACATAGTAAAATTTCAGACCTGGAGCTCATGGCATAGCTGAGTAATAGCTACTTTGAGGTTATCACTGTTGAGTAAATCATTTATAACTTGAAAACTATTGCATTTACAGAAATTTGTTTAAATATGTTATTCAGCTACTTTTGGGTCAGCTATAACGTAGTGAAATTACAGACCTTTAGCTCATGGCACAACTGAGCAATAGCTATTTTCAGGTACTGACTGTTGAGTAAATCAATTGTAACTTGAAAAATATTGCATTTGGAGTATTTTGTTAAAATATGTTGTTCACCTACTTTTGGGTCAGTTATATCATAGTGAAATTGCAGACCTCTATGTCATGCTATAGCTGAGCAATAGCTACTTTCAGGTTCTCACTATTGAGTAAATCATTGTATCCACTGGATAGCCGCAGTGTGTAGAGAGATTTCACCATTACCGCTCTAATGAAAAAAATATTATAGGTAGCCTTCTCAAGTTTGCAGAATATATTAATAACCATAAAATGTTGCCTGGGAATATTTTTGAAAAACAAGATGGCCGCCAGGGATGTTTATTCGACTTTAAACAAGGATTTTTGTTGGCCCTATAGAGGAAAGGGTATTTTAGGTAGAGATCTCAAATTCGCAGGATATGTTCCTCATTATAAAATCTTGACTGGGAATATTTCTGGCCTCATTTTGAAAACCAAGATGGCCGCCACAGGTGTTTCTTTGTCAGTCATGAAAAGTGCTTATATCTCCCTTATTATTGGTCCTAGAGGTTTGGGATGGTAAAACAACCTGTAGGAAATCATGGGCTGGGAATCTTTTGGTGTGGTCAGATTTGACCTTTGACCACTCCTTCAAGGTCAAACGAGGAGAGCCAAACTTAAAAGTGCTTATAACTCATTTTATTACGCTACAATAGCTTACCATGTGGGACTTAATGCTGTTCTCGGGTTGCCACACCCGGGGCCAACGTCTTAGAAAAAAAGATCGTTCTTGTTAGCCACCGGATATACTGGTAGTTGTCGTCACGTGATATCTTCTGACCAATCGCCCTACTTTCTCGTTGGCCACGATTGACTGGTAGCAGTTTGTAAATATACAGACATTTTCATTTATTTCTCAGTCTTTACGTATTGTTGGAGGCTAATATTTGGATATTTCTTTTTATATATTTCATAGATTATCCTGTAAAATTTTTAATTTCACAACTTAAGTATTTCCCTTACAATCCGCGTGTTTTGAGTTTTCTCGGTTCAGGCAATTCCAATTGTACGTCTTTTTATTGCGTTAAAATGTCTCTCCATCAAGCAAACAAAGACAAACCGAGAGCTCAGAAATGCCGCCATTTTTGCTTCAGTTTTGATAATCACAATTACTGCCCTACCTGTAGGGAGGCTGGCAAGGGAGATGACCCCTGTGTCACTTTTGAAGCACCCTGCCATATTTGCACGTCTCTCACTGATGAACAATTGCAAAAAATTCAAAACAGGAAGCGGTATTTAAAAAAGCAAAAAGCGGAAACTAGTTCTAAAGATGAACTAGATCTCTTGGGTGAAGGCGATGGGGACTCTTTTACTGGTTCTAATGCAGACCTTGAGAGTGCTGCCGATAACCTCTTTACCTCACCCCCCCGTCCTCAACCTCTCGCCTTCAGTTCTTTATCACTGAAAACCCCAGCTAAAGCTGTCCCACCAACCCCAGGTACTGTTTTGCAAAACAAAATTCAAAGAAATTTAGAAAAATCCCTGGGTGATTCCTTAAATATACATATTCAGCAGCAAATGGGTTCCTTCCAGGCATCCATGTTAGAAGCATTTCAATCACTCCGAGAGGAGTTGGCAGTTAAAAAGCCAGCCGAGGTTGATCCCTCGCCTCATGCTTCAAAAGCTGGTCCATCCAGCAACATTGCTGCTCATCTGGACCTACCCCCTCCGAGGTCTAGTACTAATGCTCAGTCCGAGGCAATGGATGTGGACGTTGGTCCAGCACTCCCTCCTCGACTAGTACTTAACCAATCTACCTCGGAGCAGTAGGTTGCCTCCTTCTGAGGCTATACCAAAGGATTCCTCGTACTCACACAAAAAACAAAGCCACAGACAAACAGTAGCACCGAGCTCTGCCTCGGACCAACTGGATGACGATTCCGACGAACCTCGGATCCATCCTAGACCTAAGAAACACTCTGACAAGAGCAAGCATAAATCTAGGTCCAGATATGTGTCATCTTCAGAGGAAGATCACTCCCCTGTTGCCAGACACAGGTCTTCTAAGCCCTCTAGGGCTCAGCCCTCAGGCGCAGCTTCTGATCAAGACCTCCCACAACATGATCCAGACCCCCCTTATTATAGGGAAGTAGCCCTGTCTGACATTCCCTCCCAATACTCTGAAGAGGTAGACACCTTCAGGCGCATTCTTTCTCTCCCTGACCCCAGGGACTCTATGCCTAGGTCGTCAACTTCAGTGTTGGGTCTGGATGACGAAAAAGGCCGTCAAGAGCTCAGACCTAGAGGTCCTTCCTCTATCCTACCACTTAGCTCAGTTATCAAGGACGCCTTTGATAAATTTCAACATGATTTCAAAGCTGCCAATTTATCTGAGGGAAAATATGTCAAGCCTCCTCCATCCACTTCTAAGTGGTACAAGGTTGGACAGCCCACTTTTCAAGACAAAATCCAGGAGTTGAATACGGACTTTGCTAAGATCTGTATTACTCCTAGACCTCCTGGGGCACTAGTAGCCAAAGTACCTCTGCCAGTTCTTAAGGAGCTGGAACATCAGGCTAGACAAAATATTTCAACCCTCAATTTCACCGCTGCCTTTGCCAAAACCTCTTCTTCTTGCAATGCTTCCTTGGAAAAGTGCCAACATAGCATTAAGTCAACTGTCAAGAAGATAAAATCTCAGATCCAGAAAGGTGCCAATCCTGAGAAAGCAGCAAAGCGCGGATATGAGGAAGTTGCTGAGTACTTGGATTTTTGGAACAAGACGGTTCTTGTTCAACATAGAGCTCTTACCTGTCTCAGCAAATCACTAGCCCATATTCTCCAGAGGGAATTATATTCCATGGCTAATACCGGCTTGCTTAGGCGCGAAGCCGAAATGACACTATTGCATCCCCAGCTAGGGGAAACGAGATGCCAAGAACTTAGGAACTCGTCCTTCTGGGACTCCTCCTTGTTCGAGTCTCAACTTGTAAAGGAAGGTGAGGACTTCCTTCTCAAAAAAGGCACCTCAAAAGATTCTCAGGGTTTCGCACCCTACCAGAATAAGCCCTTTCGTGGCCCCCACAAGAAAAGAGGCTCCTACAGGAAACACCCCTATGGGGGCAATACCTCTCAAAGCAGTAACCAATCCTTTCCCTCGGGAAGAGGAAAATCCAACTTCAGAGGCTCCAGGGGTCGTTTTCGACCCCAAAATAGGGGAAGGGGGCGTGGAAACCCCCCTTCTCAATGACTCCTCCAAAGCCTCACTCAGTCCACCAGTAGGAAGTCGCCTCCGTTCTTTCAAGAGAGACTGGCTAATAAACAAATGTTCTCAAAACGTGTTAAACATTATCACCAATGGCTACGTTCTGCCATTCCGTTCAAAGCCAAACTTGATCAGATTTCCTCTGATTCTATCAGAGTACAAGGCCCAACAAAAAGACCAAGCCTTGGCCACTTGTATCCAGTCTCTCTTGTCAAAGAACGCCATCGAAAGGGTGGAAAATGTAAAATCTCTCGGGTTTTACAGTCGCCTGTTCCTAGTACCCAAGCCTCACCAAAGGTGGAGGCCAGTCATAGACTTAAGCAGGCTCAACACTTTTCTACATGTAGAAAAGTTTAAAATGGAAACCCCGGAGTCCATCCGGACTTCCCTGGTCCCAGGGGAGTGGGTATCGTCGATAGACCTGTCGGACGCATACCTTCACATCCCCATCCATCCAAACTCAAGGAAGTACCTAAGGTTTTGCTACAAGGCCCAGGTGTTCCAGTTCACCTCCCTACCTTTCGGACTGGCCACAGCCCCCCAGGTCTTTACGATGATCGTAAAGGAAGTGAAACTAATGGCCCTCTCAAGAGGACTCAGAATTCACCAATACCTGGACGACTGGCTGATCAGGTCCCAGTCTCAGGAGGAATCTCAAAGGGACACACAGGCAGTGGTAGACCTAACCCAATCCTTGGGTTGGATAATCAACCAAGAAAAATCAGAACTGAAACCTACTCAGGTGTTTTCGTTCGTGGGCTACGAATACCACCTAGATTCAGCCCTTGTAAGACCCACTCACAAGAGATGGCTCAAACTTCAGGATTTGATCCTACGACTCAAGTCAAAACGTGTTTTGACTGCAAGATGTTTGATGTCTCTAATTGGGTTGCTAGCCTCAACCGAGAAAATGGTCCCGGAGGGACGCCTTCACATGAGGCCTTTTCAGTTTCATCTCAAGGAGCACTGGAGATATCCTCAGTCGCTGGACAACCTCCTTCCTTGGACAGAAGCCATTGTAGCCCACCTAGATTGGTGGCAAAACCCCTCAAATGTGATGAAAGGCGCAGACCTTCATCCCAAGGACCACAGTATCCAACTCTTTACCGACGCCTCAAACGAAGGTTGGGGCGCTCACTTAGATCAAAATTCTACAAAAGGGCTGTGGTCAGAGCAGGAAAAAAGGCTACACATAAATGTCCTAGAAATGAAGGCGGTCTCCCTGGCCCTTCGAGACTTCAAGGACCAGTGCCAGAATCAAACAGTGTTAGTTACGACGGACAACTCAACAGTGGTAGCCTACATCAACAAGCAGGGGGGAACTCACTCAGCAGAAATGTGCGCTCTCCTGTGGAAAATCATGACCTGGTGCCATCACTACCATATAACATTGAAAGCCAGGCACATTCCAGGGTGTCTGAATGTGATGGCCGACCTCCTATCCAGGTCCAACCAAGTGCAGTCAACAGAATGGTCTCGGGTCTTCAAGCAAATCTGCCGGAAGTGGTTCACCCCTCATGTAGACTTATTCGCCACTCACCTGAATCACAAACTCCCTCTATATGTGTCTCCTATCCCAGACCCAAGGGCCTGGAACATAGATGCTCTGAACATAAACTGGACCAACCTCACGGCCTACGCCTACCCTCCTACGGCTCTCCTTCACAAGGTGATCCAAAAGATCAAGCAATGCCATTGCCTGATCATCGTGATAGCCCCAGGCTGGCCAGGGATGCCCTGGTTTTGGGACCTAGTGCAGCTCTCAACAGAGATCCCACTACAACTCCCGGTGTCAACGACCCTACTCAAACAGTCCCACAAGTATGTGTTCCACAACAACCCACAACAGCTGAACCTCCACGCCTGGTGTCTAGGAGCGGATAACTCCAAGAACAAGGCTTCTCTGTGGAGGTGGCAGAGAGAATTGCTGCCCCTCAGCGGTCATCAACAACACCATCTACAGGTCAAAGTGGGCCCTATTTGAAAAATGGTGCAGAGAAAATTCGGTGGATTTCTCCACTCCATCTGTGAAACAAATCTCAGATTTTTTCATGTACCTGTACCAAGACTTAAACAGGCGCCCCTCGACCATTGATGGTTACAGGACTGCAATCGTTGACACTTTGGGCCCAACGGCCCAACACATTGCACACAATGCAGACCTTCATAGGTTACTCTCCAGTTTTCACAGGGATCGTCCTAAAAGTTCCAGAAATTTACCCAAGTGGAACCCTTCTGTTGTCCTTAACGAGCTCACCAAAGCACCATTTGAGCCCATGAAAGACTCAGACCTCAAACATCTTACTCTCAAAACTGCTTTCTTGCTAGCCTTGGCCTCCGGCAAGCGCCGCAGCGAAATCCATGCCTGGGTCGCGAACAAAGTATCTAATTTAGGCCAATGGGAAAAGGTCGCCTTGTTCCCTTCTTCTGATTTCATAGCCAAAAACCAACTAGCAAGAGAAGGTTCTCAAAGTGTGTCACCAGTGACTATCCCTGCTTTGACTACCATTGTAGATAGACAGTTTAAGGAAGACAGGACCCTGTGTCCCGTGCGGGCCCTGAGGTTTTATTTGGACCGAACTAAAGACCTGAGAGGGTCTCGTTCTCTCCTTTTCATCTCCTTTAAGAAAGGACATACCTCAGACATCAGACCCGCTACACTCTCTTCATGGTTGAAACAAACCATCCTACTTTGTTACAAACAAGCAGATCAACAAGCCTTGGACTTGGTCCAAGTCAAAGCGCATGACATCCGGGCCTTCGCGGCCTCTAAGGCCTTTTACGGTGGAGTATCGGTGGACCAAATCATGCAAGCCTGTCACTGGAAAGCTCACAACACATTCACAAATTTTTACCTAAAAGACCTTACTTGGTCGGACACCGACAACAATATGTATCTGGGACCCGTAGTGGCAGTACAACAAGTCCTAGATCCTTCCCCTCAGACCAGTTGTCCTCGGAAAGAAAAAAAAGGGGGGGGGGGCACATCCGCTACAACCAAGTCTTCAGGAGTCTCTCCCAGGATCTAGGTATTCCTTTACCTTCAAGATGTTACGGGTAAGGTCATTTTATCTTTTAATTATCAGGTAATTTCTATTAAGGACTTATTCAGTTGTCGTTAATCTCATATTTCAGGTTAAAAATTTCATGAGATGCCCAACCACTGGGTTGGTCAGTCACACGTGAAGGTCTACTAGGGACCCTTACACCTCGAAGTGAGCACCGCTGCACTTCCGTCCTACTACCAAACATCTGGACAGTTTTAGCACTGTCCCTTTTTACTTAGGTTTTTTGGCTCGTTACAGGCCCGATCTTCGGGACCGGGGCTCTGTAAAAGGGACTCAGACTGGTATTTCTGGCACTATTCTGTATATATATTAATTCAAATCTTAGAAAAAAATGACATATCTTCCAGTCTCAGCTGTAATCCCGCCACCGGGCGGTTGAATTCAGCATTAAGTCCCACATGGTAAGCTATTGTAGCGTAATAAAATTGAAAATTTTAATTACTTAAATGTAGCTTTTATAAGCTACAAGCTTACCATGTGGGACTTAGGAGAGTCCCACCCTGCCTCCCCGCTGTTTACAGCTGAGGGGTAGGTTTAATAAAAAATTTCAATGAGAAAGTAGGGCGATTGGTCAGAAGATATCACGTGACGACAACTACCAGTATATCCGGTGGCTAACAAGAACGATCCTTTTTTCTAAGACGTTGGCCCCGGGTGTGGCAACCCGAGAACAGCATTAAGTCCCACATGGTAAGCTTGTAGCTTATAAAAGCTACATTTAAGTAATTAAAATTTTCAACTTATTATTGGTCCTAGAGGTTTGGGATGGTAAACAGACATATAGGAAATTATGGGCTGGGAATCTGGTGATGTGGTCCGATTTTACCTTGGACCTCTTCTTCAAGGTCAAACGAGGATAGCCAAACTTAAAAGTGCTTATAACTCGCTTATTATTGGTCTTAGAGGTTTGGGATGGTAAAACAATATATAGGAAATCATGGGCTGGGATTCTTTTGGTGTGGTCAGATTTGACCTTGGACCCCTCCTTCAAGGTCAGTTTAGGATAGCCAAACTTAAAATTGCTTATAACTCGCTTGTTATTGGTCCTACAGGTTTGGGATGGTAAACCAACCTACAGGAAATCATGGGCTGGGAATCATTTGGTGTGGTCGGATTTGACCTTGTACCCCTCCTTCAAGGTCAAACAAAGATAGCAAAACTTAAAAGTGCCTATAAATCGCTTATTATTGGTTCTAGAGGTTTGGGATGGTAAACCATCCTATAGGAAATCATGGGCTGGGAATCTTTTGGTGTGGTCAGATTTGACCTTTGGACCCCTTCTTCAAGGTCGTACGAGGATACTGCATTTGCAGTATTTCTTTAAATATGTTTTAAGCTACTCTTTACACTTAAACAGGTACCTTGTTACTTTCCTTCATAATATCATTTGCAGGGCACAACTTTTTTGTCCTTTTCTTCTGTCAGGTTCAGAATTTCTTTTGAACATGCTGTTCAATTACCATTTACTGTACTTCCGTACAGCACTTTCCCTGATACTTATGCTTTCCTCTCATTATTACCTTCACAAATCAAAAACATTCAGTCAGCTGACACAGTGCCCGTTCACGGGCACTCTCCTCTTGTTTCTTTTGCACAGGGGGTCGGGGATAGTTCTGGGATTATGTCCAGAAGTACTGGGACTAATACAAAGTTGACCTGGCATTAAGAGTCCCAGGAAGTCTCAGACAACCCAAGATTGTGTAAATTTGGGTCTGAGGAGGTCTCAGGAAGTCTGAGACTGGAATATTTGTGGGTAGTGGCAAATGAGGATCAGTTACTGTCGTGAAAAATATCAAACATGTTTGATTTTTAAACAGACCCCAACAGATCCAAACAGACTCAAGCAGATTGTCTGGGACTCCACATTTTTAGAAAACAGATTCCCAAAATACCTTAATCGGGAGCCTTAATCGTATGGTGGAACTGGGGCATTACAAAAACATTGGCTGTTCAGAGTTGAGGGATGATAATTTTAATACCCTTGATCAAATGTCCCTCATAATGGTGTTGCATACTGATAAACAGTTCAACCCCAGTGAACAAGTAAGTTAAGTTTAGTATCTAATAACTGACTGTCACCTCAGTGTGGGTTTGACACCCACATGTGGCAATGCTGAGGGCCTGTCCCAATACGACCCTAGCTGTTTAACAGGATCTAAAACACTAACTTCGACTTCAATCGAATCTAATGTGAACTTTTATAGTGCTAAATCTCCATCAATTGACAGACTCAAGGTGAATGATGAATCCAATTGCATAGCCACGTCTAACTAATGAAGATGCAGGGGTGACTGGAAGGTGATGGTGTATAGGCTTTTGCAAACGGGTAAGGTTTGAGCTTTTTCTTGAAGGAGGAAACAGATGCTGGTGCTGCAGGTGTAACTACTGAGTGGCCAGGATGGTCCAAAATGGTTCTGGGAACTGCTACGTAGAAAGATATGGACCAATGTTGTGGTTTTAAACATGCTACAGTATTCAGTAGGCAGCCAGGGGAGTCACTCGAGGATGGGTTAGATATGAGCATACTTACTGTGGTTTGTGACAATATGTGCAAGTATATTCTGAATACAAACCCCCAAAACAGAGGGTTGCAATAGTCCAGACATGTTGAAACCAAGGAATTGGCAGCAAAAACTGCTACACCATGAGTAAGATACTGAGGAGAGTTTTTGATATGTAGCCTTAGAGCCAAAAACAATACAGTTTTATCGGAGTTGAGTTTCAATTTAGTAAGAGCAGTCCATCATTTTACATCTTGAAGGCAAGCATTCAGATTAGTTTTATACCAGCAGAAGCATTCTTGTGAGATAAATGAACATATATCTGGGTATCGTCTGCACAAAAATACAATTTTATCAGGTGAACAATTTAACTTAATGGAGTTGAATAAAGTAAGAACAGCAGTGGACCCAACACACATCCCAACCCAGGGGCTATCGAATCCATTTCCCTCTGTTAAAAGTTACGTTACAGTAAATACATGTAGTTCAGTGAATTATGTACAACGTCCAAGTTGTATTATTGTATCCACTGGATGCCTCCGGTGGATACTTTGGTTTAGCATTCGCTACGCCACCACCGCCGCGCGTAGAGGTTTCCGGCGTTAACACTCTCAGAGGAAAACTACACCAGCTAGGTTCACCAAATTTGCAGGATATCTTTATTTGGGGTAAGCTTCTCTGGGACTGAAATTAGCCTCATTCTGAAAAACAAGATGGCCGCCGCGGGCATTTCTTTAAAAATTATCTACATTTTTCTACTGGCTGTTTCTCGTAGGTAGATGGTTGAATCTCTTCATAGGTGATATGTATTACCAATATATATGTTCTTTACAACCTTGCAGACATTTGACCTTGAAGCTCTTAATTCAAGGTCATCCATGGAGTGCCGAAGTAACCAACGTAGTGGACTTTAAAAGTGCTTATATCTCCCTTAATTGTATCCACCGGATAGCATCCGGTAGATACTATGGATTTGACTTCGTTACGCCCATGCCACCGCCGCCGCCGCAGTGTGTAGAGAGATTTCACCATTACCGCTCTAACGAAAAAAATATTATAGCTAGCCTTCTCAAATTTGCAGGATATATTCAAAGCCATAAAATCTTGCCTGGGAATATTTTTGGCCTCATTTTGAAAAACAAGATGGCCGCCACGGGCATTTTTTGACTTTAAACAAGGACTTTTGGTGGCCCTCTAGAGCAAAGGGTATTATAGGTGGCCCTCTAGAGCAAAGGGTATTATAGGTAGAGATCTCAAATTCGCAGGATATGTTCCTCATTATAAAATCTTGACTGGGAATATTTTTGGCCTCATTTTGAAAAACAAGATGGCCGCCACAGGCATTTCTTTGCAGTCATGAAAAGTGCTTATATCTCCCTTATTATTGGTCCTAGAGGTTTGGGATGGTAAACCAACCTATAGGAAATCATGGGCTGGGAATCTTTTGGTGTGGTCAGATTTGACCTTGGACCCCTCCTTCAAGGTCAAACGAAGATAGCCCAACTTAAAAGTGCTTATAACTCGCTTATTATTGGTCCTAGAGGTTTGGGATGGTAAACCAACCTATAGGAAATCATGGGCTGGGAATCTTTTGGTGTGGTCGGATTTGGCCTTGGACCCCTCCTTCAAGGTCAAATGAGGATAGCCAAACTTAAAAGTGCTTATAACTCGCTTATTATTGGTCGTAGAGGTTTAGGATGGTAAACCAACCTACAGGAAATCATGGGCTGGGAGTCTTTGGTGTGGTTGGATTTGGCGTTGGACTCCTCCTTCAAGGTTAAATGAGGATAGCCAAACTTAAAAGTGCTTATAACTCGCTTATTATTGGTCCTAGAGGTTTCAGATGGTAAACCAACCTATAGGAAATCATGGGCTGGGAATCTTTTGGTGTGGTCGGATTTGACCTTGGACCCCTCCTTCAAGGTCAAACGAGCACAGCCAAACTTAAATGTGCTTATAGCGTGCTTATTATTGGTCCTAGAGGTTTAGGATGGTAAACCAAACTATCGGAAATCATGGGCTGGGAATCTATTGCTGCGGTCGGATTTGACCTGGACCCCTCCTTCAAGGTCAAATGAGGATAGCCCAACTTAAAAGTGCTTATAACTCGCTTATTATTGGTCCTAGAGGTTTGGGATGGTAAACCAACATATAGGAAATCATGGGCTGGGAATCTATTGCTGTGGTCGGATTTGACCTTGGACCTCTCCTTCAAGGTCAAACGAGGATAGTAAACAAATATCATGTGCTGGGAATCTATTGCTGTGGTCGGATTTGACCTTGGAACCTCCATCAAGGTCAAACGAGGATAGCCAAACTTAAAAGTGCTTATAACTCGCTTATTATTGATCCTAGAGCTTTGGAATGGTAAACCAAAATCTAGGAAATCATGGGCTGGGAATCTTTTGGTGTGATCGGACTTGACCTTTTGGCCCCTCTTTCAAGATCAAATGAGGATTGCCAAAATTAGTGTTTATATCTTGGTTATTCGTATTCCTACAGGTTTGCAGTGTCACACCAACCTATAGGAAATCATGGGCTAAGAATCTTTTTTTTTATATGGTCAGATTTCACCTTGGGCTTGTCCTTCAAGGTTAAGCGATGTTAGAATGGCTTTGGTGAGTTTTGTTCTGGTGGATACAATTTGCATCGGTTCTCCAATGCGATAGGTCTAGTTATTATTAGTCCTAGAGGTTTGCAATGTGATACCAACCTATAGGAGAATCATGGTTTGGAATCTTTTGGTGTGATCAGATTTGACCTTGGGCCTCTCGTTCAACGTCAAACGAGGATAGCCAAACTTAAGTGCTTATAACTCGCTTATTATTGGTCCTAGAGGTTTGAGATGGTGAACCAACCTATGGGAAATCATGGGCTGGGAATCTTCTGGTGTGGTCAGATTTGACCTTGGGCTGCCTCTACTAGGTCAAACGAGGATAACCAAACTTAAAAGTGCTTATAACTGGCTTATTATTGGTCCTAGAGGTTTGGGATGGTAAACCAACCTATAGGAAGTCATGGGCTGGGAATCTTGTAGTGTGGTCGAATTTGACCTTGGGCCCCTCCTTCAAGGTCAAACGAGGATAGCCAAACTTAAAAATGCTTATAACTCGCTTATTATTGGTCCTAGAGGTTTGGGATGGTAAACCAACATATGGGAAGTCATGGGCTGGGAATCTTCTGGTGTGGTCGAATTTGACCTTGGGCCCCTCCTTCAAGGTCAAACGAGGATAACCAAAGTTAAAAGTGCTTACAACTTGCTTATTATTGGTCCTAGAGGTTTGGGATGGCAAACCAACCTACAGCAAAGCACGGACTGGGAATCTTGTGATGTGGTCAGATTTGACCCTGGGCATCTCCTTCAAGGTCAAACGATGGTTCACTGGCTTTGGTGAGTTGTCTTTTCAGTGGATACAAATTTGCATCGGTTCCCAGATGTGTAGGTGTAGTTTCAATTGGAAAATCATTTTTCCGAGTCAAAGAGACCTACCTTATAATGCCGCCTGGACATAGAGGTCACAACAAACTGTTGGGATTTGAATCTGATGTAAGCAGGTCCCTACAGCACAAGTATGCAAAAATACAGGACACTAATTATGGATTGCATAGTTTATATATGAAATACAAAACAGGAACTTTAAGAAGATCATCATGGAATGTTTTTGAAGCAACAATATTTTAAAGATTGGATTTTTAGGTAATTTTTCATGTTGTGAATGTCGTGCTTTTGGATCCGTTAGTGGGGGTACCATAACATTCTGAACTGAGCAGAACTATCACAGTGGATACAAAATCTGTCAATGCAGTGAGTGGCCAGTTTCTTCACTGGGAAGTGTTTATAAACAGGGCTACGATTAAAATATTCCCATTTTAACTTTGTGGTGATGTACTTTCTAACGCATTAGTATGACAACATTACATTGTGATATTACAACTTTAATAGTACAATTATGTAATTTTAAGACAATGCTTGTGTGGACTGTTCCCTGACCAGACATCCAAAAAACATATGAAAGTACGGTAACATAATAATTCAGAATAGTGTAGGCATTAAGGAGTAGAGTTCAGCGTCAGACCAAAGGGTTGTACTACCTCACATTTAATGGACATAGACGCCAATAGCAACACAACAGAGCACAATAGTATGACCATAAAGGAAGAGTTGAGTGGCATAAAAGGTTAAGTGTCTTCACCTATAAATCATGCATCCTCACACAGGGATGTTCTTTGAAGAACAAAACGGTCCCAGAAACCTCATGGAATTCTAGGAATAAACCTTCTTATTATAATTGTTATATTATTTATAACAGTAATGTGTATTGCATATTTATACACAGTGCAATATCTCATTGTCCTACAACACTGAATCGCTGCTGAATGCACAAGTTCTCAAATGACTGACATTAAACTAACTGAAAGATAGAGGCTCAAGGATGACCATTTATCAATGTCCCGGAGGTTCTTTTGCCTGCCTCTAAGAATAAGACTGGATGACAGAGAACCTCAATTTTAAGTCCTCCTCCAAGTCGCTTTAAACTTTACCTTGGTTACAGCCCATGATTTCTGTGTCCTTAGGGAAGTGTACTAGCCAGGTTCAAAAAGAGCTTGTGGAGTCTTAATTGCAGTTAAATATGTGGTGGCAAACAGGATTAATATAGAAGTTTTCAGTATTTGTCTCAGATAATTGAAGAAGCCCCCACACATAATCAGAGAACATACTCTTTAAAAAATATCATTTGAACATTCTGCTCTTCTTGCAACTAAATGAAAAGAACTCATAAGTGCAAAACGTATGTGATATATATCAAAATATACTTTAAGTAATAGTCATATGGTAAAAATACAATTTGAGTCGCATCTGTCAGCAAAAAATAATCACATCCTATCAAAAGAATTTGTAAAAAGATGATCACATAGACTGCTTAAAATCTCAAATCATATAGGTTTAAGTATTTGATATAACTAAAGAACCCCCCCCCCCCCCCCCCCCCACTCCCAGCCCCATGACATCACATGATATTCTCAGAAAACAATAAACTGAACAATGTAACTTTTTAGAAGTAAAAGGAAATCGAGTATGACATACATCACTATTACTGATCACATTAAAACAGCTTTTCACACATTAATGCGAAAATGGTATGAGATATATAAAAATTTTATTCATTAATTGTTATATAGTTGAAACTACATCTTAAAACTGCTCTATAACCAAGAAATAATTATATTCTATCATATAGATACTTTTAAAAATTTGACTACACAGATTCCCTGAAACCTCAAATACTTGTTTAGGCAATCTGTGTAACACTGCACCTTTAGGAATGAACTGAACTGTTTAGGCATTTTGCAAAATGACTGAAATGGTCAGTCATTATGTGTAATGCCTGGTTACAACAGATTGCCTGAAACATATACAAGTATATTTATTAAGTATATAAGTATATTTATTATGTATATGCAGTGAAAGTATTGAGTAAAATTGGATGTAGGTGCAGAATGGGCAGTAGTGGCTAAGATTCCAGAGAGCAGTCACTTTCTTGATAAAGAGCTCTGGCGCAAACAATAGAAATCATGTTGTCAACATGAATAAAATGGGGTAAGTCACACAGATTTCATAGACATCATAATATTTAGTCCTAATTAGTTTCCAATCCAGTCATGTGCATTATCCCAAAGTTATGACACAAAATCACATTCAGGACAATTCTCAACAGAAAACATGGTGACAAAATCTAAGTTCACCAACATACCCTAGAATCAGATACAGACTTCAGTTAGGCCAGTATGGTTCCAACTTTTAAAATAATATAAATGCACGCATTAAAAATGTAGTGAATTGTCACCAAAATTATAAAAAATATACAGTTCAACAGTTTGTCTTCTCATCTACAAAGTGTAATTTACAGTGAAATTGACATTCATCAAGATCAGATACTATATTTTTATGAATTTTAAAGTAAATGTAAAAAAATGTAAATATAAACTCAATAAAATATATTGTTCAACTAACGAAGTGTGGAGCTTGTACAAGTTGCAACTTGTACAGGTTCAAAATTTGTACATGTTGCAACTTGTACAAGTCAACCTTCCCAAGTTGCAACTTGTACAGATTTCTTGTACAAGTTGCAACTTGTTCAAAATCTCAACTTGTACATAACATATATATGTTACAGGCAATCTGTGTAACCAGCCATTACGCGTAATGACAACATTTCAGTCATTTCGCGAAATGCCTAAACAGTTTAGCCATTTCACGAAATGCCTAGGCATTTCATGTAATGACTGAAATATAAGGTTCAGTGTTACACAGATTGCCTAAACAAGTATTTGAGATTTCAGGCAATCTGTGTAATCATCCTTTTAAATTGTCTTTTTGATAGAAATGATTATTTCTTGCTATAAGCAATTCATGATGTAGTTTTAACTACATGAAAATTAATGAAGAATCTTCATTGAAGATATATTTTGATATATCTTATACATTTTTGCATAAATTAGTACACAGTTTTACTATAAAATCATTCATACTGATACATTTCATACTTCGTCTCATTTATTTTATAAGAAGGGTACTACATTCAAATCATTTTTTATTTCTTAGTACATCATTCAATGTTAATATGTGGCTTCTTTAAATATATCAAACACTTGGACTTTGGTTTGAGTTTTCAAGCAGTCTGTGTGACTATTTTTATGACAATTAATTAAGGTACATTTTGATATCTCTTGTACCTTTTTGTATAATTAAATAAATAAATGAGCAGTTTACAATGTGATCAATAATAGTCATATATTCAACAACTCTTAATTTAGTTGTAAGAAGGGCAGAAAGGTCCAGTTCTTTTTCTTTTTTTTTCCAAGAGAGTCTGTTTTCTGGTCTTGTTATGTGGGGGTCTTCATTAATTACATGAAACAAATGCAGAAAACTTTGATGTTAATCCTGTTTGATGAAACAAACTTAACTGCAATTAGGACTCCACGGCCTATTTTAGCATCCAATCACTCAGTCTGAATTTGTTTAACAAAAGTGAGCATTCTGCACAAATGCCCCAATGAAAGGTACCAGCAGCTTTTGATATAGGACAAAATATTTCATGTGAAAACATCGAAAGTGCAAGAAGAGCCTGAGTAAGGATTTAAAGAGATAAAACTCACTTTTGGGCAGTCTTTTAGTTTAAATAACTCATATAATGAGAACAACATTGTGGTTAACATTCTCTAGTATTTGTAATTAATATATGTATTATTATGTTTTCTGTATACATTGCATGCACAGATGAACATATCAGTAACAAAACCGTTTCAATAAAATAAGATATTTTAATCATTATACCATTTTCATTGTAGTTGGTCATGAATGGACACAAAATATACTCTTTATGTATACCAAAAACAAGTATAAATGTATATAATATCAAAATAATTTATGAATAATCATCAAATATGATAGAAAAACTATGTCCAGGCATTACGCGTAATGCCTAGAGCTCATTTTCAGTCATTACATGAAATGCCTAGGCGTTTCACGAAATGGCTAAACTGTTTAGACATTTCGCGAAATGACTGAAATGTTCAGTCATTACGTGTAATGCCTGGTTACACAGATTGCCTGTAACATATACATATATATGCATAACTTATGAAACAGTAATAGATACAACTCATAAGAGAATAAAACAGGTCTATATTTATTTCTAGAATGCCTCAGGGGTTTCTCGGACTGTTTTCATGGAAAAACATATGAGAGCAAGGGTAATCTAAATGTAACTAAAGACCACCGTTACACAAGAACAATAAAATATTACCTCCTTAAAGTGTAAAAATTCAAACTGTTAAAGACAAAATTTTCACAAATCAATAAAAGAAATTGATTTAAACATTACATCATTTCACTCAAAACTTTAAAAAGAAACTTCAGAGATAAATTGTAATATTCGGTCACACAGAATACATACCTGGGGCTACATTTTTCAACAATACTTTGCTAAGGTCACCTCAGATCCAAGTTAGGAATGGTTTTGTACTTACCAAAGTATTACTTAGATTTCGTATTCATCAACCTCTTCTTTGTTAAGCATTACTTAGATTCAAAGTAAGGAAAACCCTCTATACCTTGTACTTTAACTGTAAACTTGGAAACCAGTATATCCACGTTAGGAAGAGTCTTATTCCACAACAATTCTTACATAAGGTGTACTTTGTTGTTTTTTTCACTGACTCATCTGCTTTGTTAAATAGTGAAAAAGCTCATTTTCTTGAGGTGAAATGCTGTTTTTAATATTGTTGTCACAGTCTAATATCAATAAAACACAAGATTCTCAGCAATCCTTGAATATTTTAAAAACATTCTATCATCTAAGGTACCTCTGCAGATAACTTGAAATGTAAATAGAGGTCTAAGGTGACCTTAGAGTTAGGAATGTTGAATACAATTTTGATCTAAGTTAGTAAAAGCTTGAGAAAAACTTAGAATCCAAGTTAGGAACAGTCTAAGTATTGTTGAAGAATACGGGCCCTAGGTTTGTCTAAATACATGGAAATCATTTTTGGCTGTGAGTTTGTATTATGTAGTTGTTACATACTCTACGGAACAAAGGGAAACTATTATTGACTCATAAGAGAGAAACTGGAACAGAAAAGTAACCATTTTGAAAAAGGAATTCAGGGAAAATTTGGTTTTGTGAAAAATGAAATGCAAACATTATCAAAAATAACTTAAAGTTTCTTAACAATGATATAACAACCTACATAGTGATACAATACAAAAGCCATCATTGTGTAAAATATGCAAAAATGTACTTTTGTATTTAATATTTGCCTCTGAGGATAATTCACTTATTTTCTTGGACTTATGAAATATTCTTATTAAATTTGTGAAATGTTTTTGACTACTTTCTATAATTCATGAAATCCGTTACATTATTTTTTTTCTTCTTAATTTGAAGGGTTGGTCTTGGTGACCAATTTCGCAAACTCTGGCAAATTTCACATAATATATTATTGTAAATTTTACAGTTCTGTAACAGTTGTTCATGGCTTCAGAGAAGAGTCATATTTATGCATATGACTGCAGTGACAGTCTGCTACCCCCAGGCATCATTGTTGAAATATATCACACAGACAACATTGTATTTGTTATTGACTCTAATGTATCAGTGTAGAATCGAAAACAAAGAAACCTAGTTGTGTTAATTCCTTAGTTCCTTAAATATTCATCACAGCTGCACTGATAAACCATGCATTGGTCTTTTTTATCAATAAACAAAACTTTTTTTCATAAAATTAAGTAAACTGATATACCTGTCTTTGAAACTAGGTTTTTTTTTCACCTTCGCCTACAGTGGTCACTTCATTTTGTTGAAACTAACTTACAACTCACTTTGAAACACAAAAGTGGATAAACTTTTAAACATGAAAGTGGACAGTTGAGAGAAAAGTAGGGCCCATTGTTCTGAGTGCTTTTAACGTAATCTGCTTTAAAATGAAAGTGAATGTACAAGCAGGTTTTCTTTGTGGACTTTTGATAGTTATTGGCTTTGCCTTTTACTCCTCAAACTTACTTACAAGGAACTTGGACAAATACAGGAATAAATTAATAAAACAATGTCAAGTTACTGCGGATAAAAAACAACTCTTTGAAAATGACTATAGCCTGTTAACTAACAAAGAGTTTTTAACCTATTTAAGACAACACTGGATTATTGCTCCATCGAATAAACCAAGGTCACTGGCACAATACTTTAGAAAAGATTTCTCCCAAGTCGGACAATCTTGGAAAGTGGATCACTTGTTAAAACACAAGAAAGGGGGATTCTTTATAGAATGTGGAGCATCTAATGGAGAACAATTTTCAAATACACTCTATTTTGAAATCACCAAAAACTGGACAGGACTTCTCATAGAACCTAATCCTTATTTCTTCAACCAATTACTGGAGAAACATAGGAAGGCTTACTCACTCAATGCTTGTTTAAGTATTAGCAATACAACAGGAAAGGCAGTCTTTCAGCTGAAGGGAGTTTTTGGAAGTTTACTCAAAAGCTCACAACAGCAGGATGAAACGGTCAAAACTACTGAAGTTCAGTGCTTTCCTTTACTGTCCATTCTCTTGGCATTAGGGAATCCAGTAGTAGATTACTTCTCCTTGGATGTAGAAGGATTAGAACTGGCCATATTGCAAACAGTACCATGGGATATAGTGAATATTGACGTCATAGGAATAGAATACAGGGTGATACATCCAGTAAGCAAAACAAATCTAAAAGATGAAAGTCTCAGAAAGTTAAAACAGCTGAGGGACTTCTTCAAAAGCACTGGTTTGTATGAAGATGTTGGAATACTTCCTGTGAGTAATTATGAGGCAATCACAGAACAAAAAGGTTTAGATGTATTCTTTAAGAAAATCCAGGTTTGAGAATGTGTAGAATAACTGGGGCAGTGTTCACGAGCAATACTTACTTGCTAACTTAGATTTTAAGTGTTACTTAATTTTCAAGAAAGAAATTATGAAACCGAATTCACAAACATTCCATACTCTAAAAGGTGACCGTAGAATCATGTAAACAAGCAGACAACAACGACAATAATTATTTGTTTACAAAACAAAATGTATGTGTGTCAGGTTTTGATCCATTCAAAATCTTGTTAAAAAAACACGCCTTGTGAGTTAGGAGAGGATGTTTCCTTACTTAAAATCTAAGATGACCTTATATAAGTGTTGTTTCATGAATACTCATTCCAAGAAAAAGTTACGTGGAAAAACCTTTTCAGACTTTGGGTTAAGGTCACCTTATCTAAGTATTGTTCAGGAATACAGCCCCTGAGCATGTAAAAATCAATTAATATTGTGTATATTTCATTTTTCAACCACTGTGTTTTGTTAATTTAGATCTATTGTATGCATTATGTATCAAAAAGCTATTTATTTTAATATCACATTTTTTGGCAAATGAGTACCACCTACTGAATTTCCCAATCATGCTCAACCACTAAGATATCAACCCCTGTCAGTACTAATGGTAAAATACATAGATACTTTTAAAAATATATTAATTTGAATAATATTGTCATCCTAATTGTATCCCCGGCGCGAAGCGGGGATACTATGGATTCATCATCGTCGTCCGCGTCCGCAGAGATTTCTTGTTAGCGACCTACAGTCCACATTTCTTTCCAGATTTCTTTCATATTTGGCAGGTGGCTTGATATGGTGGAGGACTCGCCACCCTATCTTTTTGGTAGGCTTTATGTCTAAATTAGGCCTGTGGTAGACAAAAATGCCTAAAATGTGGAATATTGCTTGTTAGCGACCTACAGTCCAGATTTCTTTCCAGATTTTTTTCATATTTGGCAGGTGGCTTGGTATGCTAGAGAACTTGCCACCCTATCTTTTTGGTAGGCTTTATGTCTAAATTAGGCCTGTGGTAGATAAAAATGTCTAAAATGTGGAATATTGCTTGTTAGCGACCTACAGTCCACATTTCTTTCCAGATTTCTTTCATATTTGGCAGGTGGCTTATCGCTTAAAAGTATTGCAGATAGCCAATTTTTCTCAAATAACTCATTCATCTACTTTCGGGAGAGCTTTCACATGGTGAAGTTTCAGACCCGTAGATAATTACTCACCTACTCAAAATGAGTAAATGTGAATTATCTCTTAAAAGTACTGCAGATAGCCAATTTTTCTCAAATAACTCATTCACCTACTTTTGGGACAGCTTTCACATGGTGACGTTTCAGACCCATAGCTAATTACTCACCTACTCAAAATGAGTAAATGTGAATTATCTCTAAAAGTATTGCAGATAGCCAATTTTTCTCAAATAACTCATTCACCTACTTTTGGGAGAGCTTTTACTTGGTGAAGTTTTAGACCCCTAGCTAATTATTGACCTACTCAAAATAAGTAAATGCGAATTATCTCTAAAAGTATTGCGGATAGCCAATTTTTCTCAAATAACTCATTCATCTACTTTTGGGAGAGCTTTCACATGATGAAGTTTCAGACCCGTAGGTTATTACTCACCTACTCAAAATGAGTAAATGCGAATTATCTATAAAAGTATTGCAGATAGCCAATTTTTCTCAAATAACTCATTCATATACATTTTGGAGAGCTTTCAATTAGTGAATTTTCAGATCCGTAGCTACTTACTCACCTACTCAAAATGAGTAAATGCCTATTATCTCTAAAAGTTTTGCAGATAGCCAGTATTTCTCAAATAACTCATTCACCTACATTTTGGAGAGCTTTCACATGCTAAAGTTTTTTTATGAATTTTTTATATAATTTTTAATGCATTAAAATTAATGAAATCATGCGCTAAATCAACTAGACTAAGGACGCATCTGTGGCCAGATGCTGGATGTATCCACTGACAAATGCCAACTAACATAGTTTAGACGATAAACAGCATTTTTCGTTAATAAGCAAGCTGAAAGCACTTTTAAGTTTGGCTACCCTTATTTGACCCTGTAGCAGGGGCCCAAGGTGAAGTCTGACCACATCAAAAGATTCGCAGCCCATGATTTCCTATAAGTCGTTTTCACATTGCAAACCTCTAGGACCAATAATAAGCAGGAGGGGCCCAAGGTCAAATCTGACCACATGAAAAGATTTGCAGCCCATGACTTCCTATAAGTTGTTTTCATATTAATGAGTTATTTGAGAAATACTGGCTATCTGCAATACTTCTAGAGATAATTCGCATTTACTCATTTTGAGTAGGTGAATAATTAGCTATGGGTCTGAAACTTCACCAAGTGAAAGCTCTCTCAAAAGTAGGCGAATGAGTTATTTGAGAAAAATTGGCTATCTACAATACTTTTAGAGATAATTCGAATTTACTCATTTTTAGTAGGTGAGTAATTACCTACGGGTCTGGAACTTTACCATGTGAAAGCTCTCCCAAAAGTAGATGAATGAGTTATGTGATAAGAATTGGATATCTGCAATCCTTTTAGAGATAATTAGCATTTACTCATTTTGAGTAGGTGAATAATTAGCTACAGGTCTGAAACTTCACCAAGTGAAAGGTCTCCCAAAAGTAGGTGAAGGAGTTATTTGACAAAAATTGGCTATCGGGAATACTTTTAGAGATAATTTGCATTTACTCATTTTCAGTAGGTGAGTAATTACCTACGGGTCTGAAACTTCACCAAGTGAAAGCTCTCCCAAAAGTAGGTGAAGGAGTTATTTGACAAAAATTGGCTGTCTGCAATACTTTTAGAGATAATTTGCATTTACTCATTTTGAGTAGGTGAGTAATTACCTACGGGTCTGAAACTTCACCAAGTGAAAGCTCTCCCAAAAGTAGGTGAATGAGTTATTTGAGAAAATTGGCTATCTACAATACTTTTAGAGATAATTCGCATTTACTCATTTTGAGTAGGTGAGTAATTACCTACAGGTCTGGAACTTCAGCATGTGAAAGCTCTCCCAAAAGTAGGTGAATGAGTTATTAAAGAAAAATTTGCTATCTGCAATACTTTTAGAGAAAATTGAAAAATTTAATAGTAATTTAAATTTTTATTAGAAATACTTACCATTTCCTAACAGTAGCTATTTGTTGGAGCCATCCAACCCAATGGCCAACGCAGAGATGCGATTTTTAAGGTTATATAACAACCTTAATCAAGCCATTGGGTTACAGTAGTCCGTCCTCCCGCCAATTAGGTCACATGACCACATTGTTTACTTCATTATTTTTGTTGCAAGTAAAAGTATGACTTGCGGGGAGGCGGGAGGGAAATTTGAGTGTTAGGAAATGGTAAGTATTTCTAATAAAAATTTAAATTACTATTAAATTTTTCAATTTTATAGCGAAATACCCTTACCATTTCCTAACAGTAGCCGAATTCAGCCTTGTAGGATGGAGGGAATTCTTTTTAAGAAAACCACTACCTAACCTACAACTAAACATCATGAGAACTTCATAATGGAATTACATGCATTAATGAACATATAACTTCCAAACATTCACAACATACAACTTCCAAAAAATATCAGTATGTAGTTGTAGTTCTCACAACTGCTGACAATGTTGGTGTTGCAAAAGGATGTCATAAATAGATAGCCCATATACATTGTAACATCCGACCCCAAAACAATGTCAAACCAACCTGTAAGTGTCATCAGCATAATGCCAAATCTTTCCCAAGTTGGATTTAGGCAACATTGATATCTAACTACAAACATCCAGCATTGCAGACATACCAGCCACAAACTGCAAATGTACCAATATAAGTATGAAACACATACGTATAAAGTAACAAAACTGTAACTGCAACTGTAGGGCCCAATTTCAAATCTGACCCTATGACAACAGAGGTTTTTCAGACAGAAATTGGTATACATACAATGCAATTTCCAATAACATGTATCAAGAAACTCATGTAAGGAAATCACCTATAAAAACTAAAGATGCAATCAAAAACATACATCAATAGTTTCCGTGACTCAATCTTGACTCAATCAAGATGAAATAGGTGCCAAAAGATAAGTCTTATTAAGAAACTTTCTTAATGACAGTAAAAACAAAAGATTTTGTTCTATCCCAAACCTTTTGATTACCACCCCTAACAGGACAGACAGACCCACATTGAGTCAAACTGTTGTCCAAATGACCACAGGCTTAATTGCAGTAGGCCCATCCAAAGCAAACTGGATCTGGCAATTGATGGGGCCCGAGTTACTTGTGACCAATTCTCCTTATAACTAAAGGAAGAATATGTCCAAGCATTAATGTCACTCCTTTACCATGACTCTGTAATCCACAGAGACCAAGACCACTGAATCAGTTACAGTAATTGCAGTAGGCCCATCTGAAGCCAACTGGTTCATGGCCAAAAAGGCAGTTAATGGCCAAAGTTACTTGTGACCAATTCTCCCTACAACTAAGGGAAGCATGAATGTCACTACTTTACCTGAAGTCAAGACCAAAGACTGTCTTGAAAGGTAATAACTTCAAGAAAGCCTTCCTCACAAGATCAAAGGTTGTCTGATAAGAGCATGTAGGACCAATGACAAAATCCATCATTGGTTTGTCTCTTACTAAAAGTTGTTAATGTCTTATTTATCTCAACAAAAAGGCAGTTAATGGCCAAAGTTACTTGTGACCAATTCTCCCTACAACTAAGGGAAGCATGAATGTCACTACTTTACCTGAAGTCAAGACCAAAGACTGTCTTGAAAGGTAATAACTTCAAGAAAGCCTTCCTCACAAGATCAAAGGTTGTCTGATAAGAGCATGTAGGACCAATGACAAAATCCATCATTGGTTTGTCTCTTACTAAAAGTTGTTAATGTCTTATTTATCTCAACTTTTAGATACTTCTTGACCCTTTTGGCCCCAAACCATCCGTAATTGCTGTTCTATAGCCCACAATAATGGATGGTATTAGGATGTTCCCTTAAACTAGAATTTCAGGAAAATTGCTCCACCTGGAATGGTACCTGGCTCTCTGCACAACACTTCCCAAAAAAGAACAAATGATTCTCAGATTCTCCTTGAGGAGTGCTCCTTCAATGTTTCACCACTTCCTCTGGGAATCTTCCATAATATTCATGCCTGACTTCCAGATGCCAAACATGAAGATTCAAGTAAACTAGATTGTTGTGAAGTCTGTTGCTGAATGGTTGAGTCAACAGATTTACCCCCAAGGAAAGTCTTAGAAGAAGTTTTGTGGACAGATTCATCAGATCGCAAAACTAAAAAATCCCTGGCCACCCAATCATGATGATTCTGCACCTGTAGGTGGTCATCTGTTGAATGACCTAAGGGATGAGGGCCACTGGACATAACTGACCAGACCCCCCCCCCCCCCCCCCCCCCCCCAGAGATGTTCAATGCATCTGCTTCCCAAGACTGACTGTCTGGGACATGAGACATATACATGTTACAACACCTGCAGGACCAAGACCCTGGGCAAAAACACATGTCTGTCCAGACCTTCACAAGAGATGTTGAAGCACCTGTTTTCAGAGCCTGACAGTAGAGCTACATAGGAAGCTTGTGATTCATCTTGTTGCAAACACATCAACCACTGATTGATGGCAGCAATGTCTAATTTGATTGAAAACCTGACGATTCATAGCCCCTTTGGTCTGAAATAACTTATCTTCCTAGACAAGGAATCTGCCAGAACATGTAGATTCCCTGGGATGTACTTCCCTGAATCTGAATCATTCTGGCATTGGACTGAATCATGATTCTACAGATGAAGGTACCCTGGCTGTTCACATAGGCAACCACTAAAGAATTGTCTGTGAAAATCAACTGATTTCAACTCAGAAGCTGATTTCTGAATCATTCTAAGGTAACAACATAGCTTCCAGCTGTGTAATGTTATGTTATGAGAAGTCTTGATTCTTCCTGATTCCACAGACCAATGGCTGTGGATGACTCAAGAAGCACCCCAACTCATTAGGGAAGCTTCTGTGAATGGAGAGAAAACTGTGCTCCTGAAGGAGTGGTGATTCCTCCTTCCAAATTGAACTATTAGTCCACCAGTGAAGATGAACCCTGAACCAAAGACCCAAGAAATGGGATATCCAGAGACTGAAGATATCAGCAGTGTTTCCAGATACCATTGGAATGACTTCATGTGCAGATCACCCAATGGTATAGTCTTCTCCATTGAAACCATGCTTTCATAATGACATGAGCTTCCGTGGGGCTAAGTGAAAAGCTTCCAACATTGTAACTGTCTTTCCAAAAAGACAATAGATTCCCTTTGAGTTGGGAAGACTAGAGGTCGAATTGTAACCATAACTTCGATCAATGGAGTTGGAAATAAATCTGATTTTTAGAAATTTGTGATCCAACCCAGGCTCTCGACAAGATGCACCCTAGTGGGTGTATCCCTGGCATTGCTGTTTTGAATTTGTTGTCATTAGCCAACCGTCTATATACTGGCGAATACTGATGCCTTCTGCGAGAGCCATCAGCTTCAACTCTTTTGCTACCTTGGAGAACTCGAGACAAAACTTTAGCAATATTGAAGGGTAAGGCAGTGAACTGGTAGAATCTGTAGCCTCCAATGAGGCGAAGATACTTCTGTTAGCTGAGTCTACCAGTGACGAGTGTGTACCCATAAAGGTCGAGTAACGTCATCCAATCTCGTTATATAGACGAATTCCAAATATCAAACAATTTCATATTGAGTAAGGTACATGCAAAGCTTGATTACCTGACCTTAAGTATACTGATAGTCATTTCTTCTTTAGTAATCCCAAGAAAGAGACTGTAACTGTAAACTTCCAGCGATGTGACTGGTGATATCGCCCTTTTGTCGATCATTTCATAATAAAACAGCTTTTATCAAAACTGCTGTTTCTCCCGTTTTTTGTTGTTTTTTTTTTAACTTCTCCCAACCTCACTTCTAAAAAGTCTGGCTGAATATTCCCCTTTCCCAAGACTTGTATAGTACAAAAAACTGGGCAAAGGTTCCATGAAACCACAGGAAGCCAGATATCATCCCTGCTTCCATAGGGCCTGTAAAAGTAAGATCCTCTCCCCTTTTAACTAACTGAGGAGTAGGAGGCACTTGTAACTCTATTCCAGGGTAACTGTCATGATAGGGACCAAAAAATCTGCCCTGAGGCCTGGTGTCCCTTTATTAGTCTAGACTAGGAGCATGTTCACTTCTAGACTTACTAATCATCCTTATTTCCATGAAAACACTAGATGAAAATCCTCTGAACATCTGATATATCCAGCAAGAGAACCTCATTAGGAGTGAAAAATGCATTGTAGGTTTGCTAAAGGCATTCTAAGTTACATCCCTTCTGTTGAGTCACATGTTCTTAGACATGGCCAAACTCCAACAAGAAGATTATAAGACACACTAGTCGACTGTGGACTGGAAATGCAAACACATTGCACACTGTCCAAGGCTTATAAGTCTACAACATCACATGCTGATCCCTTAGACCACTTAAATTAGACCTGAACAGAAAAAGTGAAACCATACACTTTTGGTCTGTACTAAGGTCTTCTACAAGGGAAACTTGTTCCTAAAGTGTCTGAAAGTGAACTTCCTGCAGACCTCCTTCAGCTAAAGGAGCTGTCTAGGAAAATAATTTAAGTAAGGCAGTCCAAGCAAAAACTTCTTCCTGCATAACTGCTCTATAAAACCACCAGAGGCTTCAAACTCCTTGAAACCCAACACAAAAACCACATTCAATGCTGGCTGTTCACCCAAGGAATGTGGGAATTCCAAGAAGTAGGTAAATGTGACAAAAATGAGGAAGCATTCACACTGCCTGTGACTGTTATATATCAATAACTAGCCACTTAATAATAGTCAGCAACAAAAAATAAGGACTAGGTTCTTTGTATTCTTGGGAAGAATCACAATCCCCATCAATTGCCAAAGCGATTCCAAACCTTTTGAGAGGTACAGAAACGCGAGAGTATTCAAATTCTTGTCCAAAAAACCTTGAATCAAAAGCTTTTACTTGTAGATATGAATGACACTCCCTGTCATCTGACAACCCGAATCTAAACCTTTTGGGAGGAATAGAAAACTCGATTGTCTTTGAATGACGTCATGCAGGTATTTCCTCCACTGAATGTTTCGACGGGACCTAGACGGAAGAGTTTCCGGAAGAGGTAGTCTTTCCTGCATTCAAAACTCCCCCACGATGCAGTGTCCACGGCAACGTAAATGGCCGCCTCCAAGGGAGATTCCTTCTACTGAATCGTCGACAATCTATTCGACTGGGATGTATATTGTGATAAAAAATTGCTTTCAACGCCTGGCTGTTAGAACCCGACATGAACAGCAATAAACGCCACTCAAATTGTCATTCTCATCCAAGATGGCGTCGTCCAGATCACTTCTGTATTGAAGAGTACCTTCTTGTATATATGTATGCTGCAAAATTATAGCTTCCATCATCCAGCAAACTGAACCAAACGACTGGCAAGCTATATAAATATTATTGTTGCATTATTTCCTCGAGGTAGAAGACGATGGAACTTCCGATGTCGCCATCCAAAAGTCCTCACTTTGCATAATATAATGCAAACCTTGGAAGATTTAATAAGTTAATAAGTTCTGTATCATATACATGTGAAAAATGAAGTGAAATTCACTGTAAAATCTCAAAAAATAAATAAAACCCTGACAAACTTGTCCTAATTTCCAAAGACGTCCATACTGTTGATGGCCAACAAAAATAATGAAGTAAACAATGTGGTCATGTGACCTAATTGGCGGGAGGACGGACTACTGTAACCCAATGGCTTGATTAAGGTTGTTATATAACCTTAAAAATCGCATCTCTGCGTTGGCCATTGGGTTGGATGGCTCCAACAAATAGCTACTGTTAGGAAATGGTAAGGGTATTTCGCTATAAAATGCAGAATTACTCATTTTAGTAGGCAAGTAATTTAGCCACAGGCCTAATTTAGACATAAAGCCTACCAATAGAATACTGTGGTGCACCCTCTAATATACCTTGCAAGCTTGAAAAGGCTAGCTATAATATTTTTTTTTCGTTAGAGCGGTAATGGTGAAATCTCTCTACACACTGCGGCTATCCAGTGGATACAATGATTTACTCAACAGTGAGAACCTTAAAGTAGATATTGGTAAGCTATGCCATGACACAGAGGTCTGCAATTTCACTCTGTTATAGCTGACCAAAAATTATGTGAATAACATATTTAAACAAAATACTGTAAATGTAATAGTTTTCACGTTATAACTGATTTACTCAACAGTGATAACCTCAAAGTAGCTATTACTCAGCTATGCAATGAGCTACATGTCTGAATTTTTTCTATGTTATAGCTGACCCAAAATTAGGTGAACAACATATTTAGCAAAATACTGTAAATGCAATAGTTTTCAAGTTACAACTGATTTACTCAATAGTGAGAACCTGAAAATAGCTATTGGTCAGCTATGCCATGAGCTATAAGTCTGTAATTTCACGATGTTAAAGCTGACCCAAAAGTAGGTGAACAACATATTTTAACAAAATACTCCAAATGCAATATTTTTCAAGTTACAAGTCATTTACTCAACAGTCAGTACCTGAAAATAGCTATTGCTCAGTTGTGCCATGAGCTACAGGTCTGTAATTTCACTATGTTATAGCTGACTCAAAAGTAGCTGAATAACATATTTACACAAATTTCTGTAAACGCAATAGTTTTCCAATTACAACTGATTTACTCAACAGTGTGAACTTCAAAGTAGCTATTACTCAGCTATGCAATGAGCCACAGGTCTGGAACTTCACTATGTTATAGCTGTCTCTGAAATAGGTGAATAACATATTGAAACAAAATACTCTAAATGTAATACTTTTGAAGTTATAAGTAATTTACTCAACAGTGATAACCTAAAAGTAGCTATTACTCAGCTATGCCATGAGCTACAGGTCTGAAATTTTACTATGTTATAGCTGACCCAAAAGTAGCTGAATAACATATTTATACAAAATTGTGTAAATGCAATAGTTTTCAAGTTACAAGTGATTTTACTTATGATGGAAGTTACTGAAAAGCCCAAAAGTAGCTATTACTCACTTAGCTATTGAGACAGACACCCAAGTTACTCACCATGTTGTAGCTATGAAAAAAGTAGCTGAATAACATATTTTAACAAAATGCTCTAAATGCAAGACTTTTCAAGTTATAAGTGATTTAGTGCATGATTTCATGACTTTTAATGCATTTTAGACATTTTTGTCTACCACAGGCCTAATTTAGACATAAAGCCTACCAAAAAGATAGGGTGGCGAGTCCTCTAGCATACCAAGCCACCTGCCAAATATGAAAGAAATCTGGAAAGAAATGTGGACTGTAGGTCGCTAACAAGCAATATTCCACATTTTAGACATTTTTATCTACCACAGGCCTAATTTACACATAAAGCCTACCAAAAAGATAGGGTGGCGAGTCCTCTACCATATCAAGCCACCTGCCAAATATGAAAGAAATCCGGAAAGAAATGTGGACTGTAGGTCGCTAACAAGAAGTCTCTGCGGACGAGGGCGCGGACGAGGGCGCGGACGCGGACGACAACGATGATGAATCCATAGTATCCCCGCTTCGCGTCGGGGATACAATTATAACTTGAAAAGTATTGCATTTAGAGCACTTTGTTAAAATATGTTATTCAGCTACTTTTTCCATAGCTACAACATGGTGAGTAACTTGGTGTCTATCTCAATAGCTAAGTGAGTAATTTTCATATTTTTAAATGTAAAATGCATTTTTATGAATAAAAATGTGTATACTTACCATATGAAAACACTTGGGTAAGCTTTGCTTGGCATTCAGTGACCGCCACGTACACCATACATAGAATTTAAAGTATGAGGGGAGACCCTTTTTAAACCTATATACTTGCTACCCTTTGACCCCTGGTGACCTAGTTCACTCTGCCATGCGCATTAATACAGAAATAGTTCATTCTTTTTGTGAATAAACATAAATGCTGGAAAAAGGTCTAAAAAAGCAGGGCAGGCGGGAGGGTGATTTGCTGTTTTCATATGGTAAGTATATACATTTTTATTCATAAAAATGCATTTTACATTTAAAAATATGAAATTTTATTTCATAAAAATGTAAATATACTATACTATATGAAAACACTTGGGTTGAATGCCCACATGGAAGGATGGTGGGAAAAAAGACAGACAAAGGAGAAAACCACCCATGGTTAAAGTGCACTAAAATAGGAAAATTCCTGGTGCATAACCAAAACCCCTGTGATGAAGGTGCAACTTGAGTAAGTGTGAAGTAGAGAACTACTTATTACCTTCAGCACTGCTGTCTACACCCAAGAGGTCAGCTCTAGGAGGATAAGCACAAAAGCACGGTCCCCAAAAAAGGAAGTCCCCAAAAAGGGAATACCCCCCCCTTTTCTGAGGCTAAGAAGCCTCAGGAAGGATCAAGAAAAAGGAAAATCAAGTAGAAAGGGAGACTACACGTTGTGCAGCCATAATATCTCCCAATCTATAGGAATCCTCGAGATTCTTGAGAGCCACATTCCTAAAGTAGAAGGATGTAAAAGTGGAATGACTCTTCCACGTGAAAGATCTCATGATGTCCAGGAGTGGGATTCCACCCCTAAAGGACCAGGAAGCAGCCTGTGCCCTGACATCATGAGCCGACACCATGAAGAGATGCATTCTCTGTGGAACAGTTCTTAAGGGTGAAATGGATTAAGTCTTTAATCCAATTGGAAATCGTCTGGGCAGCGATGTCACCCTGTTTTGACTTCAAGAGTGAAACAAAGAGAAGAGATCTACCATGCCTAAGGTCAGAAGTCCTAGACAGATAATGTCTAAGGGCCCTGACAGGACATAGAGACCTGTCCTCTGTATCCTGTTGACCAAGGCACTTAGTCAAAGCAGGAATTTCAATTTCCGAAAAATTGAAGCACCCTCTGAAGCTAACTGGTTCTTAGCCAGAAAAGCAGGATCTGATTTAAGGATGACCTTTGACCATCCTTTAGAGTGAGAACAACCCTTAAAAGTAAAGGCACGAATCTCACTCCTTCTCCTTCCAGATGCAAGGGCAATAAGAAAGACCGTCTTCCAAGTGAGGAACTTTGGCTCAGCAAGAGACAAAGGTTCAAAAGGAGCCTTGGAAAGACCCTGCAAAACCAAGGTCAAGTCCCAGGAAGGAATGTGACAAGAAGTCTTAGGCCTGGACTTGTAAAAGTGAGTCTTTTGAGCTCCTTATTAGAACCCAACTCCAAATCTGCATCAAGCTTCATGGAGAGAGCTGACCTATATCCCTCTGTAGTCTGAGGAAGTAATTTCTTTTCAGAGAAAAGAAATAAGAAAAACTCAGCTATGATGGGGACAGTAGGGTGCATGGCAGAGAAGCCATGTTCCTCCCACCAAGTGCAGAAGCCGTTCCACTTTGCTTCATACACTGATTTAGAAGACTTTCTAATAGGACTCAAAATCCTATTAGTCACTTCCTGAGAAAATCCTTTTTTCTCTAAGGAGACTTCAGCCAAAAGGCATGAAGGTTTAGACTCCTTAGATTTTGATGAAACACCTCGAGATGAGGTTGCTTTAAGAGATTTTCTTTTAGAGGAAGAGCGATTGGTCTTCTTATTGACAGTGCCAATAGATCTTGAAGCCACTCTTTGGTTTCCCAGAGAGGGGCCACAAGAAGCATCCTGCAGCTGTGAGAGTTGATTAACTTCTTGACCACAAGTGGTCAAAGAGCTGTAGGAGGGAAGGAGTAGAGATGAAGTCCGGACCAATTCATCTCCAGGGCATCTACTGCCAGAGCCTTGGGATCTGGCACTGGAGAAACATACTGGGGAAGCTTGTGATTGAATCTTGTTGCAAAAAGATCTATCTGAGGTTGGAAGTCTATTTGTGACAGCCACCTGGAGATCTTGGGATTGAGAGACCACTCTGTATGAAGGGTCTGTTGAGACCTGGAGAGTTGGTCTGCCACAAGATTCATGACCCCTGGTACGTGTCTTGCTGTAAGAACAACCTTGTTCTTGCGACAGAAGGCAAACAGGTGCCAAGTCAGGGCAAACATGTCCCAGGAGCGAGTGCCCCCTAGTTTGTTTATGTAAGCACAGACAGTTGTGTTGTCTGAGGCTACCTGAATAATCCTTTGATGAAGGGATAACTGAGGGACAAAGGTCTTGAGAGCCAGGAGCACAGCTTTGAGCTCCAGAATATTGATGTGCAGTTTGGACGGCTGAGTCGACCAATGACCTTGGGCAATCATGTGAGCACAATGAGCTCCCCAATCCTGAGCTGAGGCATCCGTGTAAATGGATGTTACATATTTGGGTGGGTGCAGTGGAGCTTGCGCCATGACATTGTTCCTCAGTAACCACCACCTTAGATGAACCTTCACTGAAGGGTCTAAGGAAATTGGAGAATCCAGGGCACCTTTCAGGTGGCAATTGTAATTCCTCCTGAGATGGAATTGAAGGTGTCACATATGAAGGCGACCCTGAGGTACTAACTTCTCTGTAGAGGCTAGTAGACCCAAAAGGTGCATAACCTGGCGTGGAGTAGTAAGGGGGTTGAAAAGCAGAGGATGAATAGCCTCCTGAATGGACAGGAACCTGGCCTCTGTTGGATAACAAACCCCCTTGGACAGGTCGAAAACCTGGCCCAGGAAGGTGAAAACTTGCTTTGGAAGCAAGTCTGACTTCTCCCTGTTTACAATCCACCCCAGCTTGTGAGTCAACTCCAACAAAGTTAGAGTTGCAGAATGAGTCTCCTGACAACTGTTGGCTTTGATAAGCCAATCGTCTAGGTACATGTGAACTGAGATGCCCAACCTCAAGGCCATCCTTTTCACTTCCTTGACTAAGGTAGTTAATTCCCTGGGAGCTGTGGCTAGGCCAAAAGGCATTGCCACAAACTGGTACAACTTGCCCAAGACTTGAAACCTGAGCAGTTTGTGAACAGAAGGAGCCATGGGAATGTGGAAGTATGCATCCTTGAGGTCCAGAGAAGTTGTCCACTGGCCAACTTGAAGGGAGTTTCTGATGGACTGAGTAGTTTCCATCCTGAAAGTGGGGAAGTCCAGATAAAGATTTAAATGACTCAAATCTATTACTGGCCTCCATCCTCCAGTCTTCTTTGTCACAAGGAAAAGTCTGCTGTAGAAAGCCAAGGAAGAAGAATCCCTGACCTCCTGGATTGCTCCTTTGAGCAGCATATCCACAACAGCTAGGCAAAGAACTACATTCTTCTCTAGGGAAGAATACTGGCTGTTTATCAAAGGAACCCTGGATAAAGGAATTCGAACTGAACCTATTGGAAGTTGAAGTCCAAATTCCAGGGTCTTGATAACAGAAGGATGGGCCCCTAGAAACATCCAATTGAGATGGAAATAACCCAGTCGACCTCCCACTCGCAAAGTGGTGGGGTCTGGAGGTATGAGTGGGACCTTGGAGAGTTCCAAGGGCACTCTTACCTCCTGTAGGACATCATTGTTGAGATTGAGGTTGGGGCTTTTGCCCCTACCCCTGGAAGACTTTCCACCACGTGGTTTATTGGAACCTCGAAAGGAACCAGAACCAGAAGTAGAACCTTTCTGAACTTTCCTATCTTGAGAATCCCTATCTTGGTATTGTTGTCTTTTGAAAGACTTGCCCCTGGATGCAGAAGCAGAAAGTTGTTTGGACACTCCTTTAGTGAGGACAGACTGGAACTCTTCCTGTTTATACTCTTTAGTGTGGGAATAAAGAGCCTTCAAGGCAGATTCACCAAAGAGAGAAGGACCATAGATAGGATGAGACCTAAGCTCCCTAACAATATGATCTGGCACATGTTTAGGGACTGTGGAAAGAAAGTAATCCCTCCTTGCCAAGGTCACAGTAGAGATAGAATGGATGATGGAGGCCAACAAATCAATTAAGTGAAACTTCACCTGATTGATCAACAAAGAATTGACGTCCAAGGCCTGCTGAATGTCCAGAGAAAGGTTAGACTCACTTTGGTCAACCAACTTCACTAAGTTGGTATGATTGACCGACAAAGCCTCTCGAAAGAAGTCCAGGGAATTCAGAATCATTAAATCTGACCTGAGACTCTTCTCCAGGGCATGAGCTATATTTCTGGACAAGTAAATCTCCTTTTTAGGAGATGGCAAACCTGACCCCTGATCCGGATCTTTCAAAAGATCAGACCAAACATCAGAAGCCATGGGTTTGTACCTGGCAAAACTAAGCTTTGAGGGTTCGTTTGGGAAAATTCCCAACTTTCTCAACTTAGTTTGGGAAGATCCCACATTAGAAGAGCGTGAATGCAAATCAGATAGATAAGCATCAGCCATCTTGAAGGAACTCCTGAGTCTGGAACTGATGGGGAGACTCATGGGTGAGGACTTTGATTGGTCGTCATAGAGCTCCGAGCAATCCTCAGGATCGTGATTTTGAACCGAAGGCCTGGAGATCTTATCTGATAAGACCTCAAAGACAGAGTCTAAGGCCTCCCTGTAGTCCCTATTGACCGACTGGACATAAGGGATGTTTGGCATTGAATCTACAACCTGCAGCTCAGCCTCAAGATTAACCTGAGACTGAGTCTGAAGTGAGTCCTGAGAGTCATTAATACTCGCACCCGAAGGTTGCGACAGATCCTGACTAGCCAGTGGCTGTTGAGTAACAGCAGGGTTGGCAATACCCAGGGGCCGTATTCACGAAAGGTCTTAGCCAAGTCTTAGGCTTAACTTGGCTATATTTTTATACGAAAGTTAAGCCTAAGACTTGGCTAAGACCTTTCGTGAATACGACCCCTGAACCCTATCTAACATGGATGACATTAAAGATGAGAAAGTATTGAATAAATCAGCCTGAGGCTGATAAGGGGGCCTGTGGAATGATTGGTCATAAACAGGATAGCCTGCCGGCACCGGGACAGCCTGAATGGGCTGAGCTGAGGGAACAAAGTTACCCACAGAAACCGGTTGCCGGGAAATCGGTCTACCCAAAGAATTGGAGGAATTCACAGACCAAGATGACATTACACAGGGTTGTGGGGGTAAAGGCACACCAGTCACTGGACGTGACTCCACCGGTGGGGATTGACTAACCCCCAGAAGCCAACTAGTGCATGCTTCTAAAGAAGTCATACTAGGCTGTAAGCCCAAAGGCAAGGTGGAGAAACACGAACCAGAGGAAACTGAAGTACCGGTATTAAGGGGAGGATCCATAAGGAACCGAGTGTGGTAGGTAGTTGTGAAAAAACACAAATATTTGAATTTTGTGACACTTGAGAAAAAGTATTGCTCTGAAAACAAAGTACACAATAATAAACATAATAATAAAGCAAATGAATAAGTAAATATGCTGTACTCACTGAAAGAATGACTATTCTTCAGAAAGTTCACGGTTAACCTCCATTTTGAATGTGACGTCACAGTCACGTGATCTGGTGAAATTTTCGTACAACAGCTTAAGTTTAATGTCAAAAGTGCGGTGATTCAAAGAATTTCGAAGAATGAATGAAGGAATACCCTAAATAGGTGAAAATAAACATTTAGAAATAAAAATCTAATGAAAAACACCAGGGAAATGACTATTTCCGAAGGGAAACCTACATCCACACCACGTGACAACATGAGCTAAGTCACGAAAAAGTACAAGAAATATTGCAAAAACAGGCAATAAAAACACCAGAAATCGATGAAATCGAATGAAAATGAAGGAAAAGTGATAAAAAACAGCATAAACGTACTTACAGAGCACCACAACACCTAGCAGGTCTTAAAAATTTGGGCAGCAAAAATGCCGAGTTGAGAGTTCAACCGCCACAAAAAGAATGAATTATTTCTGTATTAATGGCAGAGTGAACTAGGTCACCAGGGGTCAAAGGGTAGCAAGTATATAGGTTTAAAGAGGGTCTCCCCTCATACTTTAAATTCTATGTATGGTGTACGTGGCGGTCACCGAATGCCAAGCAAAGCTTACCCAAGTGTTTTCATATGGTATAGTATATTTACATTTTTATGAAATAAAAAGCTACTTTTGGATTTTTCACTAACTTCCATCATGAGTAAAATCACTTGTAACTTGAAAACTATTGCATTTAGAGAATTTTGTGTAAATATGTTATTCACCTACTTTTGGGTCAGCTGTAACATAGTAAAATTTCAGACCTCTAGCTCGTGGCATAGCTGAGTAATAGGTACTTTTGCCTTTGCCGCTGGATACATCTTGCATCTGGCCACAGATGCGTCCTTAGTCTAGTTCATAATGTATTTATTTTTTTCTATATGTCATTCGGGAAGTTTTCCTGTAATATTACATGGTAAATAGTAATTGCAAAGGATTAAAATATATAGACATATGCTAGATTCATCATGGCCATTTCAGAAATATATTTATTAAAGGTGACCTTTTAAAAATCATTATCATTGACTTTAATATATAGCTACATGAATTTATTTGCTATTTGTCAGTAAAATGCATTGAACATTTATTAGTATTTTTGACAGAATAACAGTGAAAAGAATAGGCAACACATTGTTACAAAATGATTTGTCTTGGTAAGGGAAGGGCAGAAAATTGTTTTGAGAATGTTAAAATGAGGTGGAAAAAACAATCCACAAATGTAGATTTTATTTTGACAGTGGGAGAACATGTATCACAAAATTGAAAAACCTTTGATAGAAATGGGAAATATTTATTGTTAAAGTACTGTTTTCTTGTGTATTATCTATGGATTTTGTTAAAATTTACAAAAGTTAAATATCAATAATAAGATTTCTTTTGCCAATCAATATTTTATTTTATGTCATATTTACCTCTAGTGAAATTATCTTTTGAATTAATTAAGCACAGACTCAGAGTCCTAGTTTTACCTCATATGTTAATGAAAATAACAAAATGCTGATTGCACAAAAATTAAAAATAGCAGAAATTTTAACTGAAGTTTTGAACTTCCACCTTTTTTTGCCAATTCAAGCTGCTACAATTATATTTCTGACATGTGCCTTAGAAACCTATCTACATCAGATACATTTGTTAACAAGAACAACAGACATTAAGCCACAGTCACACTTATTTGTTTGGGTGTTCTATCACTCTGTATTTGAGATGAAGTATAGAAATGTTGATCTGTTCTTTAATATACACTGATAAAGCCTGTAAACATTCTGCAGTCAGATTTGTTTTGAAGGTAGCCATTTTAAAATGTTCAATCATGACTGTTTTTATCAAAATAAAGGTCACACTTTCTGCATTTTTTTTTTGGATAATTATGTCACTGTTGTCTTGTCAGTGTTTGAACTATCAAATACTGCTTGTTATAACATAAGAACTACAATGGAACAATTAATGTTTTAAACAAAAGTTGCATTTCTGTGTTTTGGGGTTTTTATGTCAGCTGACATTATGGCATCACTCTGCGGCATGTGTGTACGCATACGCGTGAACGACTTGTCCTCCAAAACTACAAGGCCCAGAGACATGCTGTTAATTTTAAAAGATACCTTATCTATTGAGGATGAAAACTTGTTCAAGGCATGCAGATCTGTTTGTTCGTCTGTTCCCCAGAGCCATTTCAAGTAAGGTACCTCCCACCCAAAGTGTAAAAATTTCAACACTTTATCCCAATTTTCTCATTGACTATTGCAGGGATTTCTCTCATATCTTGCATATATGTATTAGACCACAAGTAGATTCCCTTGTGTGAGTCTCAGGCCTGGATCTTTCTTAGTTATTTTTTATTTTGATATGTCACTAGTATTTTAGCAGTGTTTGGACTATTTAGTGATCCATCCTATGACATAAGAATTAATTACAACAGAACTTCTATTGCATGACCATGTCGTGAGAGTAAGACCGGTTGGATAGCAGGATCGGCTCATCAGAAAGAAGACAATATAAAACAGTTGAGAAATAAAATTTGGGAAGAATACAAGTTTTATTGCTTTCAAAAAAAAAATCATTAGTGAATAGAGTAATAGTTAATTTGAAAAGATTTCTGTTACCTTGCTTGGTATCAGCAGTTTTGCCCATATTTTTATGTCAATAATACTTGCGTAACAGTTGGTGATGAAAAAGTATGCACACTCAACACAAAGTTTACTATTTACTTCAGCCATAGATCTTATAGTAAATAACTTACTTTGGAAAAGTAATATTATATACTATCATTGTACTCCCTGGTGAAGCAGTTGTGTTTTTAGCATTTGTGATTTTTTTTGCTACAAAAATAAATCTTTATACTTTTCAAAAAAAAAAAAAATTGGGGAAGAGTTGACAAGAGTTAAAAAAATCAAATAGATAGAAAATAGAAGGTTGGATAATAGAGGTTCTACTCTATGCATATCTGTGTAGAACTATATTTTTTACTGTGACATCAGAACTTTATTTAAAATTATAAAAATTTACACTTTTATGCTACGTCTTCACTCAGTCCTAGATTTGAAGGGATTATCTAACCTGGTCCATTACATAGTCTCAAAGACTGCTGTGATGGTTTTTACCACTATTTCAGCATCTGATAGCTTTTGAGCCTTATCTGAAAATCCACAATATAGTACTTGAATTACATTTGTAACAATGATCAAATAAAATTAAACAACAGAGCTCAAATTATTTACAGAGTTATTCATATACTCTGTCAATAATAGTACAATAATGTAATTTAATAGGGCAATATGCTGTAGAAATGGACCGCCATCAATGATTATCGGCCTGACACATCCATTAGTGCCCGAGGCTTGCCGAGGGCACTAATGGATGTGAAAGGCCGATAATCATTGATGAAGGTCCATTTCTACAGCATATTGCCCGTAAAAATTACATTATTACTATTATTAGTAGCTGAATTTTATATTTGGTTGTCTGTGATATTTTTTGTGTCATTAGAGTTTTCGAGCTATATATATAGTGATTACATCAACTGTACTTAGGGTTAAGGCTCTAAATTACTCATATATTATCGTTTGGGTGAAAAATACATTTATAAGTAATTTAGAATTAATATATAAATGATAACTTCAAACAAGACTTGTTTTATAAATGACAGATATTTTTCTTTACTAAGCAAAGAAAGTTTTTCAGTCTGAACCAACATTGTATTTTTGGTATATATTATATATATTATACATTTAAACATTTTAAGAGAAAATTGATCTGTAGCATTATCAGAAGTCATAGTTAATGTTTTAATACATGAAAATCGCATGGATCATCATAATGGGATGCTGTGCTAATCAAAAAAAAATATTGTTGTGACATCATACAAGTAGAGACTAATAAAAATACGTCATTTTGAGATTTTTGTTTTGAAATGGTTCTTGGCTGGGTTATTTTTCCCGTAAACAATTACTGTTATTTTCAAAATAAGCAGTTAACCTACAAAAACATTCTTATAGCAATGGAAAGATATCTTTACACTGCTTTTACTAGTTTTTGTTTGGTTAAAATCCATACAGTAATAAATGAGACATTGCAAGTTAAAAATTTGAAGTGAGAGTACAATATTGTAAACAAATACTCGGTGACGTCAGAACCCAGTCAATAATACTCATTATTGGACCGCGGACCGGCAATCAATAAAATACTATGTTTTCAAAGACTCGATTTTGTACTAATAATCTACTGGTAACGCACGCTCAGCTAGTAATAATATGATATACTGTTATGAGTTTTTTTCTAAACCTTCAGCTGCTGGGATATTCTTTCTCTTTTGTTTAGCAAAATCCTTTTGCAGGTTATACCTGTGATATGAAATAAATCAATAATTTTTAACAACTTGCAATTTTATAACAAGGAGATTACATTGTTACCTCTGCCAAGAGATATTGTTTTCATGACCATTTGCTTGTCTGTTTGTCAGTTAGTTTGTTAGTGGGATTGTGGAAATACTACTGGTTCAAACATCGAAAAAAAAATCAGAAGATGGGCCTTTGCTCAACTTAGATCCCATTAAATTTTGAGAGTGTTCTGGATCCCTGTCTGAATACAAGAAAAAATCCAGATTTTTCCCTTTAGAGTAAGAAATCTAAAATTCGCCACATATCTGAAATTCGCCACATGTGAAAATACTAATAAAATAAATGAATTGTGGTGAGATTTGTTGACTGTATAGTAAATTAAGGCTTTTTGAACTGAAAAATACCAATTTTTGGACAAAAACATCATTTTCTTCATAAAATTAACTAAGGTTTTAGAGGTGGCGAATTTTAGATTCCTTACGAATTTTAGATTTCTTACTCTACTTTTTATTGTGTGCCTTGGCAGAGGTATGCACAAGTGCTCGTGTTTTATCTCTGAAGTTGGTCAAAGTTGCAGGTTATATTAAATTCATAATAGCAGCTAAGATGAAGTCTGGACTGGCCCTCAGTGAGTTACACATGTTGCTATGATCTGGATTCAAACCCATGTAAACACATTAGATTAGAGCCATATAACAATATATTAAGATATGCTAAGATATACAGCGGACTTTGTGTAAATACAATCAATATAACTTTTGTATAAATGAAACTAAATTATAAAAATTTAAAATTCCAAATATAAGACTAGACCTAGCGCATCGGAGAACCGATGCAAATTGTATCCACCGTAAAGACAATGCACCAAAACCTCTAGGACCAATAATAAGCGAGTTATAAGCACTTTTAAGTTTGGCTATCCTCATTTGACCTTGAAGGAGGGGCCCAAGGTCAAATCTGACCACACCAGAAGATTCCCAGCGCATGATTTCCTATATGTTGGTTTACCATGACAAACCTCTAGGACCAATAATAAGCGAGTTATAAGCACTTTTAAGTTTGGCTGCCCTCATTTGACCTTGAATGAGGGGCCCAAGGTCAAATCCAACCACACCAGAAGATTCCCAGCCCTTGATTTCCAATGTGTTGGTTTACCATCCCAAACCTCTAGGACCAATAATAAGCGAGTTATAAGCACTTTTAAGTTTGGCTGCCCTCATTTGACCTTGAATGAGGGGCCCAAGGTCAAATCCGACCACACCAGAAGATTCCCAGCAGATGATTTCCTATATGTTGGTTTACCATCCCAAACCTCTAGGACCAATAATAAGCGAGTTACAGGCACTTTTACCTTTGGCTATCCCGGTTTGACCTTGAAGGAGGGTCCCAAGGTCAAATCCGATCATGCCAGAAGATTCCCAGCCCATGATTTCCTATAGGTTGGTTTACCATCCCAAACCTCTAGGACCAATAATAAGCGAGTTATAAGCACTTTTAGGTTTGGCTGTCCTCATTTGACCTTGAAGGAGGGGCCCAAGGTCAAATCCGACCACACCAGAAGATTCCCAGTGCATGATTTCCTATATGTTGGTTTACCATCCCAAACATGTAGGACCAATAATAAGTGAGTTATAAGGACTTTTAAGTTTGGCTGTCCTCATTTGACCTTGAAGGAGGGGCCCAAGGTCAAATCCGACCACACCAGAAGATTCCCAGCCCATGATTTCCTATATGTTGGTTTACCATCCCAAACCTCTATGACCAATAATAAGCGAGTTATAGGCACTTTTACCTTTGGCTATTCTCATTTGACCTTGAAGGAGGGGCCCAAGGTCAAAGTCCGACCACACCAGAAGATTCCCAGCCCATGATTTTCTATATGCTGGTTTACCATCCCAAACCTCTATGACCAATAATAAGCGAGTTATAGGCACTTTTACCTTTGGCTATTCTCGTTTGACCTTGAAGGAGGGGCCCAAGGTCAAATCCGACCACACCAGAAGATTCCCAGCCCATGATTTTCTGTATGCTGGTTTACCATCCCAGACCTCTAGGACCAATAATAAGCGAGTTATAAGCACTTTTAAGTTTGGGTGTCCTCGTTTGACCTTGAATGAGGGGTCCAAGGTCAAATCCGACCACACCAGAAGATTCCCAGCCCATGATTTCCTATATGTTGCTTTACCATCCCAAACCTCTAGAACCAATAATAAGCGAGTTATAGGCACTTTTACCTTTGGCTATCCTCATTTGACCTTGAAGGAAGGGCCCAAGGTCAAATCCGACCACACCAGAAGATTCCCAGCCCATGATTTTCTATATGCTGGTTTACCATCCCAAACCTCTAGGACCAATAATAAGCGAGTTATAAGCACTTTTAAGTTTGGCTGCCCTCGTTTGACCTTGAATGAGGGGCCCAAGGTCAAATCCGACCTCACCACAAGATTTCCAGCCCATGATTTTCTATATATTGGTTTACCATCCCAAACCTCTAGGACCAATAATAAGCGAGTTATAGGCACTTTTACCTTTGGCTATCCTCGTTTGACCTTGAAGGAGGGGCCCAAGGTCAAATCCGACCACACCAGAAGATTCCCAGCCCATGATTTCCTATACGTTGGTTTACCATCCCAAACCTCTAGGACCAATAATAAGTGAGTTATAAGCACTTATAAGTTTGGCTATCCTTGTTTGACCTTGAAGGAGGGGTCCAAGGTCAAATCTGACCACATCAGAAGATTTGCAGCACATGATTTCCTATAGGTTGGCTTCACATTGCAAACCTCTAGGACCAATAATAAGGGAGATATAGGCACTTTTAAAGTCCGCTATGTGGGTTACTTCGGCACTCCGTGGATGACCTTGAATTAGGAGCTTCAAGGTCAAATGTGTGCAAGGTTGTAGAGGACATGTATATGTGTCATACATATCACCTATGAAGAGATTCAACCTTCTACCTATGAGGAAGAGCCAGTAGAAAAATGTAGATTATTTTTAAAGAAATGCCCGTGGCGGCCATCTTGTTTTTCAGAATGAGGCTATTTTCCTTCCCAGAGAAGCTTACCCCCCAATGAAGATATCCTGCAAATTTGGTGAACCTAGCTGCTGTTGTTTTCCTCTTAGAGCGTTAACGCCGAAAATCTCTCGGCGCGCGGCGGCGGCGGCGGCGTAGTGGACGCTAAACCAAAGTATCCACCGGATGCTTCCGGTGGATACAAAAATGCAGTACTGCTGCAATTAAGTAGAGGTTAGTCATAACAAGAAACATATTCTGTGGATATTACAAGGTTTAGTTTTACAGTGCTAACTGTACATATACTGTTTTTAAGACTAGCAAGATAACAAACCAATCTAACCTGAGCTTTATTTGAATAATATATTTTACCCAGCTGATATAAACTCTCATCAATTCAACATATACAGACAATTATCCTACAAACCATCAACATCCAAATTGAGAATCTTAAACAATCCACCAACCAGATGCAGACTACCTACACATAGTATTTGAAGGTGATCAACTTCCTTCAGTACCCTGGGCATGGGACCTAGATCTGGCCCCTCCCATTTATCGATCCCTGGATCCTTTTTTGCTTGGCTTATCCACTGAACGGCTTCATCAATTGTAGTAAACAGTAGATTGTGTTCATCTTCACAATATTCCTCTCCAGGATTTGATTTATTTTCAAAATCTTGAAGGTTTTCTTTCACTGACACAACATTAGAATCTGGAAAATGCAAAACTTCATTAGCAACTCCTGATTTTTTGCAAAGATTTTCCTCTACATGAACAGATTTTAGTGTACTGTGACCTTTCTCTTCAGTCAAGGTCACTTTATTTGACTCTGTATTTGATATTGTATCTTTTGAAGGAATGTCACGATTAGTTTGAATGTCAGTAGAGGCTTGTTTTGATGTGTCCGTCATCTTAGGAACCTCAGTGGCATCTACCTGCTGCTTAAAATATACAAAATACATAGGACATTTAACCTCTGTCCTTGACCTTCTACTGTCTGAATATATACTTATTATGAACTGTTTTTCACACTCCTAAAATTGTGTATTTAAAAATGTAGTAAAAATGGTAGTCTGCACAGTGACCATGGACATGTCCTTTGTGCAGTTCTGGAATCGCGAACACAGGGGGCGATATCACAAAGGGACTTAAACCCAGTCTTAGACTTAAATTTACAGCTTTGGTCTTAAATTTTGTCAACAGAATGGTAAGTCTGTGGTCTTAGACTTAGTGGATTTCAAAAAGCAGCTGAGTCCATGAAATTGTTAAGTCAGTGGACTTAACTTTAAGTCTGGTAGGTAGTGGGCTTAAATTTTATAAAGAGGACTTAAATATGGCTGCCATAAAGTTTACTCCACTTTAATATTTTGAAATGGCTGTAAATGAAGTATAATTATACAGAACACCTAACTAAATTAGTCTTGGGGAACTTTATATGTGGTAATAAGGTTTTCCATTTCAAAACAGCACCTAATATCCTTCGATAAAATCAAATGAAGGATATCAAATGAAGGATATATGTCACCAATAGTATATTTTGAATAGATATAAAGAGTCAAATGACACAGAAAACCATTATTATATTTTTTGATAAGCTTAGACTTAGCTAAGTCACCCTTTGTGAAATCCATTTAAGTCTGTGAAATAGCTAAGACCAAAGTCTTAGATTTAAGTCTTTGACTTAGCCAAAAACTTTTTCTAAGTCTAAGTCCCTTTGTGAAACCGGCCCCAAAATGGCAATTAAAGTGACACTTTTGAATTCTACATACATTGTTTCTTGGTGTACAAATGTAAACAAACAAATAGCAGTAAAATCAATGCAAATTATATATAGCAAATATCAGGTCAGATAATTCTGTGGGGATTCTTATCAATATTTTATTTGATGAACAACTACCCCTTAATATTCGTGAGATCACGGAATGCTGTGGGGGATTACCAAACAATATTTTAACCAAAAGGCTGCTTGTGCATCCACCAGTATGTTTGAATGATAGAACAGCCCCAATGGCCTTGGATTTGTTTTGATTTTTGCATTAGATTACACCTTAGTTTGACCAAAGTATGCATATAACCATTTTATAATAGGCATAAATAACAATTAATTGGCTTTATTAAAGCCCTAAGCCCTACGGATGTCATGGCTTTAATAGACAGTTGATCAATAGTTTAAAATCACCATAAAGCACAAGAATTTGTCACTTATGCCTATATATAACTCTGCCAAGGAGGTTATGTAATTGATGAATTCCTTTGTCTTTTTTGTTTGTTCGCAAAATAACTGCAAAAGTTAGAGATGGATTTTGATCAGTTTTCAGAAAATGTTGCCAATGGTACAGGGAACAGATAATTAGATTTTGGTGGTAATCTAGAGAACTGTCTAGATCCGGCAATTATAATTTTAAAAAAATTTATGATTGCACTCATATGCGAAATTAGAAGTGTGTTTGGCATTGACAGACATATACAGCTTCTGAGTGTTCATGTTCCTCATATTTTTATACTAAAATGTGTCTTCTATGTTATTTCCCTTCTGTCATCTGACCACATTCTAACTCTCATCATGGTCTGATGACAGAGGGCATGCTGTACCAAGTCATTGTGAGATCATATAAATGACAAAACAAATGTTGGTATGAAACATTCACAACAAAACTAAAATAGCATTGGAGATGCCTTTACTCCACAGCCTGGAAAATAATTTTCAACACCATGAGATATAAAAGTAGTGAAACAGTACAAAGATCGGGATACTTTCGGAGCAGTGTCAGTTATATAAAGGTCCAAATTATGTTTAAGTAGAACCTACAACCAATGTCCTCACCAAGTATCAACTTCCTACACCTTACGGTTTACAAGATATAGCCGATAAAATTTTATAGGTCAAGGTCACTACGGCAAGGTCAAAGTTTAAATCAAGGTCACACCATGACTTTGTACACCTACACCCCATAACCAATGTCTCTACCAATTGTAAACCTTCTACACCTTACGGCACCCAAGAAATATTCCAAACAAGATTACCGAGATATAGCCCTAATGTCCCTACCAAGTATCAAGTTGCTACACCTTATGGTGTCCAAGATATAGCCCAGACAAGATTTTCAAACTCAAGGTCACTCCGGAAAGTTCAAGTCAAATTAAGGTCAGACTATGATATTGCACCCTAAACCCCCTAACCAATGTCCCTACCAAGTATCAACTTCCTACACCTTATGTTTTCTGAGACACAGGTCGAACAAACTTTTCCCATTGCCTGCCCGACTGCCTGCCTGCCAATCCGGACACCATGGATAAAAACAATGCCCCAACAGCCCTGCGCCGACCGGATAAGCAATTGTCCATTGGATAGGATGTATTAACGCAATAAAAATGTAGATTTTATTTTGACAGTGGGAGAACATATATCACAAAATTGAAAAATCTAACAACTTTGATAGAAATGGGAAATATTTATTGTTAAAGTACTGTTTTCTTGTGTATTATCTATGGATTTTGTTAAAATTTACAAAAGTTAAATATCAATAATAAGATTTCTTTTGCCAATCAATATTTTATTTTATGTCATATTTACCTCTGGTGAAATTATCTTTTGAATTAATTAAGCACAGACTCAGAGTCCTAGTTTTACCTCATATGTTAGTAAAAATAACACAAAATGCTGATTGCGCAAAAATTAAAAATAACAGAAATTTTAACTTAAGTTTTGAACTTCCACCTTGTTTTTGCCAATTCAAGCTGCTAGAATTATATTTCTGACATGTGCCTTAGAAACCTATCTACATCAGATACATTTGTTAACAAGAACAACAGACATTAAGCCACAGTCACACTTATTGGTTTGGGTGTTCTGTTATATCACTCTGTATTTGAGATGAAGTATAGAAATGTTGATCTGTTCTTTAATGTACACTGATATAGCCTGTAAACATTCTGCAGTCAGATTTTTTTTGAAGGCAGCCATTTTAAAATGTTCAAACATGACTGTTTTTATCAAAATAAAGGTCACATTTTCTGCATTTTTTTGGATAATTATGTCACTGGTGTCTTGTCAGTGTTTGAACTATCAAATACTGCTTGTTATAACATAAGAACTACAATGGAACAATTAATGTTTTAAACAAAAGTTGCATTTCTGTATTTTGGGGTTTTTATGTCAGCTGACTTGTCAGTCAGCTGACATTATGGCATCACTCTGCGGCGTGTGTGTACGCGTGAACGACTTCTCCTCCAAAACTACACAGCCCAGAGACATGCTGTTAATTTTAAAAGATACCTTATCTATTGAGGATGAAAACTTGTTCAAGGCATGCAGATCTGTTTGTTCGTCTGTTCCCCAGAGCCATTACAAGTGAGGTACCTCCCACCCAAAGTGTAAAAATTTCAACACTTTATCCCAATTTTCTCATTGACTATTGCAGGGATTTCTCTCATATCTTGCATATATGTATTAGACCACAAGTAGATTCCCTTGTGTGAGTCTCAGGCCTGGATCTTTCTTAGTTATTTTTTATTTTGATATGTCACTAGTATTTTAGCAGTGTTTGGACTATTTAGTGATCCATCCTATGACATAAGAATTAATTACAACGGAACTTCTGTTGCATGACCATGTCGTGAGAGTAAGACCGGTTGGATAGCAGAAGGCTCATCAGAAAGAAGACAATATAAAACAGTTGAGAAATAAAATTTGGGAAGAATACAAGTTTTATTGCTTTCAAAAAAAAAATCATTAGTGAATAGAGTAATAGTTAATTTGAAAAGATTTCTGTTACCTTGCTTGGTATCAGCAGTTTTGCCCATATTTTTATGTCAATAATACTTGCGTAACAGTTGGTGATGAAAAAGTATGCACACTCAACACAAAGTTTACTATTTACTTCAGCCATAGATCTTATAGTAAATAACTTACTTTGGTAAAGTAATATCATATACTATCATTGTACTCCCTGGTGAAGCAGTTGTGTTTTTAGCATTTGTGATTTTTTTTGCTACAAAAATAAATCTTTATACTTTTCAAAAAAAAAAAATTGGGGAAGAGTTGACAAGAGTTAAAAAAATCAAATAGATAGAAAATAGAAGGTTGGATAATAGAGGTTCTACTCTATGCATATCTGTGTAGAACTATATTTTTTACTGTGACATCAGAACTTTATTTAAAATTATAAAAATTTACACTTTTATGCTACGTCTTCACTCAGTCCTAGATTTGAAGGGATTATCTAACCTGGTCCATTACATAGTCTCAAAGACTGCTGTGATGGTTTTTACCACTATTTCAGCATCTGATAGCTTTTGAGCCTTATCTGATAATCCACAATATAGTACTTGAATTACAATTGTAACAATGATCAAATAAAATTAAACAACAGAGCTCAAATTATTTACAGAGTTATTCATATACTCTGTCAATAATATGATATACTGTTATGAGTTTTTTTCTAAACCTTCAGCTGCTGGGATATTCTTTCTCTTTTGTTTAGCAAAATCCTTTTGCAGGTTATACCTGTGATATGAAATAAATAAATAATTTTTAACAATGTGCAATTTTATAACAAGGAGATTACATTGTTACCTCTGCCAAGAGTTATTATTTCTTGACCATTTGCTTGTCTGTTTGTCAGTTAGTTTGTTAGCAGGATTGTGGAAATACTACTGGTTCGAACATCAAGAAAAAAATCAGATGGGCCTTTGCTCAACTTAGATCCCATTAAATTTTGAGAGTGTTCTGGATCCCTGTCTGAATACAAGAAAAAATCCAGATTTTTCCCTTTACTTATTATTGTGTGCCTTGGCAGAGGTATGCACGAGTGCTTGTGTATTATCTCTGAAGTTGGTCAAAGTTGCAGGTTATATTAAATTCATAATAGCAGCTAAGATGAAGTCTGGACTGGCCCTCAGTGAGTTACACATGTTGCTATGATCTGGATTCAAACCCATGTAAACACATTAGATTAGAGCCATATAACAATATATTAAGATATGCTAAGATATACAGTGGACTTTGTGTAAATACAATCAATATAACTTTTGTATAAATGAAACTAAATTATAAAAATTTAAAATTCCAAATATAAGAAAATGCAGTACTGCTGTAATTGAGTAGAGGTTAGTCATAACAAGAAACATATCCTGTGGATATTAGAAGTTTTAGTTTTACAGCGCTAACTGTACATATACTGTTTTTAAGACTAGCAAGATAACAAATCAATCTAACCTGAGCTTTATTTGAATAATATATTTTACCCAGCTGATATAAACTCTCATCAATTCAACATATACAGACAATTATCCTACAAACCATCAACATCCAACTTGAGAATCTTAAACAATCCACCAACCAGATGCAGACTACCTACGCATAGTATTTGAAGGTGATCAACTTCCTTCAGTACCCTGGGCATAGGACCTAGATCTGGCCCCTCCCATTTATCGATCTCTGGATCCTTTTTTGCTTGGCTTATCCACTGAACAGCTTCATCAATTGTAGTAAACAGTAGATTGTGTTCATCTTCACAATATTCCTCTCCAGGATTTGATTTATTTTCAAAATCTTGAAGGTTTCCTTTTACTGACACAACATTAGAATCTGGAAAATGCAAAACTTCATTAGCAACTCCTGATTTTTTGCAAAGATTTTCCTCTACATGAACAGATTTTAGTGTACTGTGACCTTTCTCTTCAGTCAAGGTCACTTTATTTGACTCTGTATTTGATATTGTGTCTTCTGAAGGAATGTCGATATTAGTTTGAATGTCAGTAGAGACTTGTTTTGATGTGTCCGTCATCTTAGGAACCTCAGTGGCATCTACCTGCTGCTTAAAATATACAAAATACATATGACATTTAACCTCTGTCCTTGACTTTCTATTGACTGAATATATACTTATTATGAACTGTTTTTCACACTCCTAAAATTGTGTATTTAAAAATGGTAGTCTGCACAGTGACCATGGACATGTCCTTTGTGCAGTTCTGGAATCGCGAACACAGGGGGCGATATCACAAAGGGACTTAAGCCCAGACTTAGACTTAAATTTACAACTTTGGTCTTAAATTTTGTCAAGAGAATGGTAAGTCTGGTCTGTGGTCTTAGACTTAGTGGACTTCAAAAAGCAGCTAAGTCCATGAAATTGTTAAGTCAGTGGACTTAACTTTAAGTCTGGTAGGTAGTGGGCTTAAATTTTATAAAGAGGACTTAAATATGGCTGCCATAAAGTTTACTCCACTTTAAAATTTTGAAATGGCTGTAAATGAAGTATAATTATACAGAACACCTCACTAAAGTAGTCTTTGGGAAGTTTTTATGTGGTAATAAGGTTTTCCATTTCAAAACAGCACTTATCCTTCGATAAAATCAAATGAAGGATATCAAATGAAGGATATATGTCACCAATAGCATATTTTGAATAGATATAAAGGGTCAAATGACACATAAAACAACTGTGGTTATTTGATAAGCTTAGACTTAGCTAAGTCACCCTTTGTGAAATCCATTTAAGTCTGTGAAATAGCTAAGACCAAAGTCTTAGATTTAAGTCTCTGACTTAGCCAAAAACTTTTTCCAAGTCTAAGTCCCTTTGTGAAACCGGCCCCAAAATGGCAATTAAAGTGACACTTTTAATTCTACATACATTGTTCCTTGGTGTACAAATGTAAACAAACAAGTAGCAGTAAAATCAATGCAAATTATATGTAGCAAATATCAGGTCAGATAATTCTGTGGGGATTCTTATCAATATTTTATTTGATGATCAACTACCCCTTAATATTCGTGAGATCACGGAATGCTGTGGGGGATTACCAAACAATATTTTAACCAAAAGGCTGCTTGTGCATCCACCAGTATGTTTGAATGGTAGAACAGCCCCAATGGCCTTGGATTTGTTTTGATTTTTGCATTAGATTACACTTTATTTTGACCAAAGTATGCATATAACCATTTTATAATAGACATAAATAACAAATTAATTGGCTTTATTAAAGCCCTAAGCCCTACGGATGTCATGGCTTTAATAGACAGTTGATCAATAGTTTAAAATCATCATAAAACACAAGAATTTGTCACTTATGCCTATATATAACTCTGCCAAGGAGGTTATGTAATTTTTTTTTTGTTTTTGCTTGTTAGCAAAATAACTGCAAAAGTTAGAGATGGATTTTGATCAGTTTTCAGAAAATGTTGCCAATGGTACAGGGAACAGATAATTAGATTTTGGTGGTAATCTAGAGGACTGTAGATCTGGCAATTATAATTTAAAAAAAAAAATTTATGATTGCACTCATATGCGAAATTAGAAGTGTGTTTGGCATTGACAGACATATAGAGTAAGAAATCTAAAATTCGCCACATATCTGAAATTCGCCACATGTGGAAATACTAATAAATTAAATAAACTGAGGTGAGATTTGTTCAATGTACAGTAAATTAAAGCTTTCTGAACTGAAAAATACCAATTTTAAGACAAAACATCATTTTCTTTATAAAATTAACTAAGATTTTAGAGGTGGCGAATTTTAGATTCCTGGCGAATTTTAGATTTCTTACTCTACAGCTTCTGAGTGATCATGTTCCTTGTATTTTTATACTGAAATGTGTCTTCTATGTTATTTCCCTTTTGTCATCTGACCACATTCTAACTCTCATCATGGCCTGATGACAGAGGGCATGCTGTACCAAGTCATTGTGAGATCATATAAATGACAAAACAAATGTTGGTATGAGACATTCACAACAAAACTAAAATAGCATTGGAGATGCCTTTACTCCACAGCCTGGAAAATAATTTTCAACACCATGAGATATAAAAGTAGTGAAACAGTACAAAGATCAGGATACTTTCAGAGCAGTGTCAGTTATATAAAGGTCCAAATTATGTTTAAGTAGAACCTACAACCAATGTCCTCACCAAGTATCAACTTCCTACACCTTACGGTTTACAAGATATGGCCGATAAAATTTTATAGGTCAAGGTCACTACAGCAAGGTGAAAGTTTAAATCAAGGTCACACCATGACTTTGTACACCTACACCCCATAACCAATGTCTCTACCAATTGTAAACCTTCTACACCTTACGGCACCCAAGAAATATTCCAAACAAGATTGCTGAGATATAGCCCTAATGTCCCTACCAAGTACCAAGTTGCTACACCTCATGCTTTCCAAGATATAGCCCAGACAAGATTTTCAAACTCAAATTTTCCCATTGCCCACCCGACTGCCTGCCTGCCAATCTGGACACCATGGGTGAAAACAATACCCCGACAGCCCTTTATTTTTTACACACTGGTTCTCCTAGCTATTTTGGTCCTTCCTTGTCTCTGAGCAGTTGCTCCTACAGTGCCAGGCACAGTCACCCTGATCATCAATATCTGACAGTTCCTCCTTTCACTCCTTTCAAACACTTTGACCATAGTGTTGCTTTTGATGCTCCCAAGATTTGGAATGACCTTCTTGATGATGTACACAGTGCAATATGTATTCCCTCCTTCAGGTAAAAGCTCAAAATGTACCTGTTTGCAAAAGCCTACCTGCCATTGCATCCCTATCACTCCTGTGTCTTCTTTGTATGACCTGGCTATATTATTGCACTTATGATTATTCACACTGGTTTTGTTCAGTTGCACATTAGAGTCTTTCAATTGATGGAGATTAAATGCCATAAAAGTCCACATTAGATTAGATTAGACTAGAATACTCTAAATGCTAGGAATTCACAAACCTACGGATTCTTTAAAAAAGAAAATTATTACCATCACTGTGAAGAAGTTAAAGTTAGGCAGTGTGGAGGTTTATGCATTAACATGAAAGAAAAATTTGAGCTTTATTTTGTTTTCTATGGTCATAAATTGGTAAAAGTTAATTTAATAAATGCTATAGTTTGTAAGAAGAGTAGTTTTAAAGGAGAAAAGGAGATATAAGGCAAAAAACTGCTCTTTTATGACCCCAGTTTGATGCATATGGGGGGGGGGGGGGGGGCTGAGATTAAATCTGACCAGCTATCTAGATTCTTCACATATGGTTTCCCAATACCTCTTTAAATGTTCTAAAGTTTTAAAAGCAAGAATAAAGGAGATATAAGGCAAAAAGACAAGTCGGCTATTTTATGACCCCAGTTTGACCCATAAGGGGGGGGGGGGGGGGGGTCAGGGGGTAAATCTTACTGGCTCTCTAGACTCTTCACATATGGTTTCCCAACACATTCTAAAGATGTAAAAGCAACTAGATTGGGCCAACTCGGCGCCAACATATCCCCAGACAGGTCATCACTCACGCCACAGGTTTTGATCGGGAATTTTTTAAAACATAATTACCCATTATTATATGAACTTCAGCACATCAATCTACTCTGTTTATATCTCCCCAAGGAAGATGGTGTATCCCCAGACGCCGAATACATAACTCAAATTATATTTTCAATCTTCCTGCAATGATAACTCTAAACCTATTTTCCAAGTATTTAAATGATTGATGATTGAATGTCCATTCTAAAATAATAATCCCAAAAGAGCATATCTGTTTCTATATTTGTTGACAAATAAAATATTATTTTTAACTCAACTCATCATATTTTTCAATCTTCCTTCAAAGTATTTAAATGATTGATGATTCAATGTCCATTCTAAAATTCATAATCCCAAAAGCGCATATCTGTTTCTATATTTGTTCACAAATAAAATATTATTTAAAAAAAAATTATTTATATTATTATTTTATTATATTATTTTTAGAATTTGCAAATTGTTTTCAGTTATTCATTTCCTCTATACCTATATATGTGGTCCATATATATGCAACCTAAATATGTGACACAATCTCAGTTCTGACTCCCCTTTGTGTTATATGTAATGAAGCCCACCACCTCCCACCCCCACCCCTCTCCCCTTCTCCACACCTCTCTCACTATTACACAAGATCTGCAACCCCATTGAGTTCTTTGTTTCTCATCTGATATCATTAAATACCTTTGTTTATTTAGTGTCACTCAATATAGCTGGAGGTCCCAGAGGTGGGTGGGGAGAATCCGGGTGGGGGATGTGGGTTGAGCATAAATGGTAAACAAACAATCTATATAAAAGGGGTACTCAAATACAAAAAGAATTGAGAATTTTAAGTATGTGATTATCAACTGAAATGAGTTCATAACTGTAGGAGCTGTGCCAAAATTAACTGAGGCAAGCTGAATAAAACTGGGCTAGTTGAGGGTTAAAAATCCCCTAGTTTTACTACATAAGGATATAATTTCATTAATATTGGGACTTAAAGCTCACTTAAAGTGTCCATTTTGTCTACTTGAATATGTTTAACCGGCGTTTAACCAGTTTCATTTTAAAAAGTTAAAAACTCAGCAAGCAGAGGTATAACACACAAAAATAAGTTCTTAAAAGACTAAGATAGCCATAACATTATTAATATTCAAAATTTAAATAGACAGGCATTTCCTTTTAAAAATTCAAAGATTTCAGCTCTATAACCCACATAGTTTGACAGTTACTGGGCTTTAAAGTGGCATAATGTCCATACATTGGGTTTCTGTGGGCATTTTACAATTGTTAAAGAGACCTTAGCAATTAAACTACAGATCTGAAACTTTTTGGGGGACATACATAACAAACAAAAATTATATATAATACAGTTTAAGACTTGTCACACTAAGCATTTCCAAATAACAGGGCAAAATACGGAAAAAATGTCCAAAAAGGCACTTGGGCGAGTGTCTATGGCCCTCATACACAGGTTAAATGTCTACTAAAAACCTTGATTTTCGCCATATGTAAAAAGGACATAATAATGCATTCCCAGATGGGATTTCAGCTCCATCAATCACATAGTTTAACAGTCACAGGGCTTAAAGGTGGCAAAAAGTCCAAATATTGGGTCTCTGTGGGCCTTTTAGAGATCTCGATGTGGCTTTCAAATTAAAGCTTCAGACTTAAAATTTGTCACATACTAAGATTACACATAGAATATGCATCTAATACAGTTTGAAACTTCTTAGACTTACCATTTCCAAGTTACAGGGCAAAATATGTGAAAAATGTCTAAAAATGGTCACTCGGGTGGGGATTTATGGTCCTCATACACAGGTTAAATGTCTTCTTAAAGCCTTAATTTTTGGCACATATATAAATAACATACTAATATCTTCCCAGATAGGATTTGAGCTCTATCAGTCACATAGTTTGACAGTCACAGGGCTTAAAAGTAGCAAAAAGTCCAAATATTGGGTCTTTGGGAGCCTTTTAGAGACCTCAATTTGACCTTCAAAATTAAAGCTTTAGACTTAAAATCTGTTACATACTAAGATTACACACAGAATATATATCTAATACAGTTTGAAACTTCTCAGACTTACCATTTCCAAGTTACAGGGAAAAAGATGTGAAAAATGTCTTATAAGGGTCACTCGGGTGGGTGTTTATGGTCCTGATACACAGGTTAACTGTCTATTAAAGGCCTAAATGTTGGGGCACATATAAGAAAACACATAGATATATTCCCAGATGATATTTAACTTAGATGAGAGACATAGTTTGAAAGCTACAGTGCTTGAAAGTGGCAAAAAGTGCATAAATTGGGTCTCTGTGGGCACTTTTGAGACCTTAAGTCGACCCCTTTGGGTAAACCTACAGCCCTAAAATTTTCTACAGACAAGGATTACATATCAAAGTTATACCTAGCACAGTTTGAGACTCATCAGAATTACCACTTCCAAATTATAGGGCAAAATATGTGAAAAGTATAGCAAAAAATCCCTAAGTGGGGGTATTTATGGGCCTCAAAGACAATTTTCTCCTCAACTTAAAGTCGTGATTTTCGGCACATGTACTAAGAACATATTAATGTGTTGTCAGGTAAAATTTCAGCCAGCTGAGCATCATAGTTTGTGACCTACAGGGCTCTAAGTGGCCAAAAGTCCAATTTCTGACCTTAAGGTGGCCATAAGTTCTTTTTTACTGGGAGTTTAAGGTCACCTTAAAATAGGGATCTTCCTTTGGGCACCCTTAACATGTGTACCAAGTTTGAAAAAAAAAATTAATTTGTTTTTGAGTTATCGCGTCCACAAGGATATTTCTACGGCGGCGGCGGCGGCGGCGGCGGCGGCGGCGGCGCGACGGACCTGAATCCAATATATCCCCGACTTTCGTCTGGGGATATAATAATAAAGGAGATATTAGGCAAAATGTCAAAATCAGCTATTTTATTACCCTAGTTTGACCCCTATAGGGGGGTTGGGGGGAAATTTGACTTACTTTCTAGACTCTCCACATAAGGTTTCTTAGTACCTCCCAATACATTTTATGGCTCTAAATGCAATATAATGGGGGGGGGGTTCATATGAATTTTAAGCTTTCTGGTTGGTACCAGTGAGAAAATCAATCATAAATCAGTCAATTTTCATCTGATTGCTCCCAAAATCTAATCAGCTCGCGATTTTGATGGAATGACCATGTGTGTAAAATAACAAGCCTCTGTGGTCAGTAAATTTTGCTGTGTGGCGATACGGGTAGACCCCCAAAAAAACTATTTTTGGATGTGACCTTGATAACGATCAAAGGTCAAATTTAAGCATGTGGAAAAATTTTCCCATATCTAAGATATATAACTGCCAAATATGGTTAAAAAGCTTTCAATAATAAGGGAGATATTCAAGGGGGACCATAATGTGGCATTGGCAGTGGCGGCGGTGAGGAAACTGAAGCAAAAACAAACTAGACCTATGCATCGCGGAACCGATGCAAATCTGTATCCACCGGAAAGACAACTCACCAAAGCCAGTGAACCATCGTTTGACCTTGAAGGAGGGGCCAAAGTTCAAATCTGACGTCTGAAGATTCCCAGCCCACAATATCCTGCAAGTTGGTTTCACATTGCAAACCTCTAGGATCAATAATAAATGAGTTATTAACCCTTTTAAGTTTGGCTCACCTCGTTTGACCTTGAAGGAGGAGCTAAAGGTCAAATCTGACCACATCAGAAGATTCTAAGCACATGATTTCCTATAAGGTGGTTTCACATTGCAAACCTCTAGGACCAATAATAAGCAAGTTCTAAGCACTTATAAGTTTGGCTATCCTCATATGACCTTGAAGGAGGGGCCCCAAGGTCAAATCTGACTACATCAAAAGATTCCCAGCCCATGATTTCCTATAGGGCACTTTTAAGTTTGGCTATCCTCATTGGACCTTGATGGAGGGGTCCAAGGTCAAATCTGACCACATCAAAAGATTCCCAGCCCATGATTTCCTATAGGTTGGTTTACCATCCCAAACCTCTAGGACCAATAATAAGCGAGTTATAAGCACCTTTAAGTTTGGCTATCCTTGTTTGACCTTGAAGGAGGGGTCAAAGGTCAAATCTGACCACATCAAATGATTCGCAGCACATGATTTCCTATAGGTTGGTTTCACATTGCAAACTTCTAGGACCAATAATCAGGGAGATATAACCACTTTTAAAGTCCACTATGTGGGTTACTTTGGAACTCCGTGGATGACCTTGAGTTAAGAGCTTCAAGGTCAAATGTCTGCAAGGTTGTAGAGGACATATATATCTGTTACACGTATTACCTATGAAGACATTCAACCTTCTACCTATGAGAAACAGCCAGTAGAAAAATGTATATAATTTTCAAAGAAATGCCCGCGGCGGCCATCTTATTTTTCAGAATGAGGCTAATTTCCTTCCCAGAGAAGCTTAGCCCCCCAATGAAGATATTCTGCAAATTTCGTGAACCTAGCTGATGTAGTTTCCTCTTAGATTATTAACGCCGAAAATATCTCTACTCGCGGCGGCGGCAGTGGCGTAGTGAATGCTAAACCAAAGTATCCACCGGATGCCTCCAGTGGATACAATAAGCACCGTTTTCAGGGACACTTAATTATGCTATCAGAAAACATATAATCATACATTTTCTCACCTTTGAAGTCAGATTTATCCAGATATTGCGATTCTTTTTGCATGCAGCTAGCTGCAAATTCAAAGGAGCCATGTAGTTACGCTGGTCTGAAAGATGGAAATATTCTGTTTTTACTTTGTTATTTTAACTCCATGAACAAAACATCAGAACAAAAAAATAGCATTGGACACCATGGATATATAAAAGATGAAAAAGTGCAAAGACATGGAGAGGTGCAAAGAGAAAAGGATCAAGAGAAATAAGACTTAAGAACAAATATACAAAGGCAAATAAAGCTATAAGATTTAGTAATTGATCCATTTTTAAATTAAATATGGCTGTCAATGGAATTGGCACAATTAGGTAACAGTACATGTGATAATCAGTTGCATCAATCCATATAGCTTTGGGATAGGACAAATATGTCTCAAATGTACCAGTCAAAAACATTCTAGCAGAGCCAAGATGAAAGGTCTCAAGAAATAACTTCTTACATCATAGTCTAGACATAGTCTGGACAACATTTCAAAGGTCAAGGTCAAATTAACACTATGACATAGCACACGTACAACAGTTGATTTACCATTAACTTTGCCTAGTTAATCAACTTCCTTCACTTCACAGTTTTGAAGATCCAGCCTGGACAATACTATACGATTGGAGTCACTATGGCAAGGTCAAAGGTCAAATCAAGGTGACGCAACCCCTATACCCTTGTCCAATATCCCTTCCAAGTATCAACTGTCTACACCATATGGTTTCCAAGATATAGCCCAGACAAGGTTTTAAAGGTTGAGATCACTACAGCAAGATCAAAGGTCACACCATGACCTCGCACATCTATGCCCACAACCAAGTACGGAACTCCTGGCTACGATTTCTCTCTCCACCAGAACAACAACAGGTACTATTTATTTTAGTCTTCACTGTTTTTGGATAGTTTGAAGAAAGTTTTTGATGCTGTTATTTGACCAGAAAAATCGCTTCAAATTCCAAATCCTAGGCAATCAATTACTGATTATATCTTTATCTAAGGAGATTCTCACCTGTCCTTTCAGCCCCCTGAGACAAAGTAGCAACATTTGGACAGAAAATGGCAAAAGCAAAGTCACAATTCTACAAAAATTATAAAAGAAAAGAAGTCAATTATCAATTTTATCACTTGTTTACATACTCAGTATTGAATTGTAATTGTTTCAATCATAGGCAGAAAGTATGATTTCATATTTCTTTTTCTTTGGCAAAAATTATAGTAAATTTGGCAGTTATGTTTATTCAAGAGAGACTTCACGAATGCATCCTTAATGTAAAATTTACCAAATCATATGAAATTTATTGCTTGAATCACCTATTCAAGCTGATAAATTAGAAGCAAATTTCACAAAGACTTATATTAGTTAAATGGCAAGACAACTTCATAAATAAAATCACAAAAATATTGGAAGAATGTCCCATAAGTCAATTGGCTTTTCTCACTTTAGAAATGCACATATAATCAATGTACAAATTTTACTTTTCCAGCAGTTATAATTTTGCCCTTGGACAAATACATGTAATTCTAGTCATAATGTAGTCATAAGAAAAGAAACAAGTTAGGAGTTTGGTTTGTTATAATCCAATACATGAAGTATATTGTGATGCTATGGCTTAGCAACTACATGTATCAGATGAGCACTGGTGACTGCAGAATTTTTAACAATTAATATACAACACTTTCCTCCTTCCAATTATGATGTAACTTATATACTCTGCTGAAGGAAATTAACCCAAATAAATCAAATCAACTGGGACCAGAGTAAATGGTAAAACATATCTGTAACATGCTTCTTGTATCTAGTAGACTATATTTTTTCTTCAGAGGGGTAACTGTGCTTATAGTTTAGCCATGTGAATCTCCTGAGGAAAGGAATATTGGTGGCAGTAATTTCATTGTAAGTCAACCACCACAGAGAGTATATTGTGATGTGCTGACATGGTAACCACCTTCAAATACACCAACACATGAACTATCTTTCAGTCAAAGTTCACATACTTATTTGTAAAATTTGTATTATTAATACCTCTGTTTGATAGATGTGAATTACCCTCTCAAATGCCCTGATTATGTGATGGGGAGTACAATCTTGTTAAGTCCTGCTACCTGTCTTTTCACTTATAGCTATGTCTCCCATTTTTCAAACATCTCTTTTAAAAGCCTTCGTGAGTGATTGTATGTTTCCGTGGTGACTATCCATCTGATTATCATTTATAACTGTATCATGACCTATATCTTGGATGCTACAACACATCTTTTCAGTCATTTGGCTTATTTTGTCAACTTTTTTTTTGTCAACTTTTTTCATGACATGAATAATCTTTCTGTTAAAATGGAGTCCAGTGATCTTCTCCCAGAAAAAGATGATTCTTACAAGTGTTCAATGAATAATCCCAGCTTTCCAAGACTGATCATGACTAGGTGTTACAAGTTACCTTCTTGAAATCATGACAGCCAGGTTTTAAAGCTTATCTCTTTGGTGGGGTGATTTAAAATCTGCGTGGTATAACGATCGATCACAAAAGCAGAACAGTGAAATAGAGTAAGAAATCTAAAATTCGCCAGGAATCTAAAATTCGCCACCTCTAAAACCTTAGTTAATTTTATGAAGAAAATGATGTTTTTGTGCAAAAATTGGTATTTTTCAGTTCAAAAAGCCTTAATTTACTATACAGTCAACAAATCTCCCCACAATTCATTTATTTTATTAGTATTTTCACATGTGGCGAATTTCAGATATGTGGCAAATTTTAGATTTCTTACTCTACAAACCTCCAACTCAGTTTGGTTCTTACCACAAGAATTTTCAGCATTGGTTCAGCATCACGATTACCAGCAACATTCAGATTGAACATCAGAACTCTGGCAACAGAACTGTCGAAACATATCAGAGTATTTAATGACTTAATTCACACAAAAATTGAGTTAATTACACTGCTTATCTCATGGAAATTAAACACAATTTCTATACAGTACAAACACTATTATCCAACCTTATATTTTCCAAACATGTTATTTCCTCTTCAAGAACTCATTTCCACTGTTTGCAGTTCCCTGTTATTTCATACTAAAAAGCCTCTTCCATTTTAGGAACATTCTATTATCTGCACAAAATTTTACTTTACTAACATGTCCATATAATAGATGTAGATTTAGATTTGTTTCTACTGAATAAAACAAGCTTGGAATATAAGACGCATTCAATTAATATGACAACATGGATGTCCAAGACCATTCAGTCTCTTCACAGAGAGAATGTCTTAAAGTTAACCACAAATCATCAACACAATGAACTTCTGGGGTTTGATTCACTGAAAGTCTTAACTAAGGTAAGTTTTGAGGTTTCCCTAATTTATTTTTTCTCATTTTATCACCCAAGGGGGCACTAGTGTTAAGTGGGTGGATTATTTTGGGTATTTGAGACAAAAATTTAGACAAAACCCTGCCCAAGGCATTCAGTAATTTTCAAAAGAGGACAAAGTCTCAGAGACACAGTCTTGACTCCCACCCCAGTGCATGCATTCTCTTTAACTCCATACTTAAAGGATTTGTCTGGCAACCTCAAAATCTGTGGATTGTGTCCTTCTGTGTTGACAGTTTACAAATATATATGGAGATGTCTAAAGCTTCCCCCAACCTTTCATAAGCAATGTGTGAGTGTAGTTCATGACAATATACAGTCACATATGTGGTACGTGTAATTCTAATTCTAATTGGACTTTTATAGCGCTTAATCTCCCTATACAAGAGGAGTCTAAGGCGCAACAAAACCAAAAGAGCAGTAGACAAATTTCAGTATCCAGAGACAGAAGAGGGGTCAAGCATCACGGAGAACACCGGGGGATGATCCAGGCTAAGGTACCGCTTCACATATGTAGTGTTCATCAGTTCTATTGTCACCTTGACCTTTCACGGAATTTTCTTGTTTGCTTTATGAACAAAATGTCTGGCAACTGTAAGATCAACATTTCACATCCTATACGTTCTCTTGTTATGTACACTAGCAACCGAAAGGTTATTAGACATGCTACATGATTTGAAGCATTTTAGTGAATATATATGTAATTTTGCCACAGGTAATATTCACAAGTCACATGTGCTGTAGCTTTGTTCCAGAATTAAACAAATATTTACACTGTAAAATTTGAGTGTGCTGATATCATTGTATTAGTCTTGCTTAAGGATCAAATTTGTATCATATCTTTTTCAAAATGTATACACAAATCTTTAATTTTCATAAAGCACTCATACATCTCAGTAGATATACTGGTAAGATCAACAGTCTCTGCCTCAGCAGTATGCTGATGTACATACCTATCCATGTTTAATGTAGAGTATATTATGCAAAAGGAAAAGTTTTATTATGCATATTTTCCCTACCTCAAAATAAACTTGGGCCTTGGGCAAAATTACCGGTGTAGGTACTTTTTTCAATTAATAATGATACATCTTGAGACATTTTTTTCTGATTTACTGGAAACATCAACACTTTCACAGGATCTGCTATACATTACATGTGAATAGTAATTCAGTAAAACCTCTATTATCTGAATTTGAATTAAGAATATTCAAATTTGAGAACTCAATTCTACTTTCCCATAAAACAGCTTCCTGCTTCATATACTCAATTACAGCTTCCATTTTATGTCCCCTTATTTTTCAATGAACTGAATCTCTTCAAATATATTTAGATAGTAGAGATTATTTTGTACTCATAATAAAAATGTTTACATGAAATGATGAACTTTTAGTTGAAATTTTAAGTCTGCATTTACTTCACTTATTTTAGCTGATGTGTTTGGATTACGAAAATTTTAATTTTTTCATGAAATTTCAAATATCTGTATTATTTTAATCTGTGGCAACTGACCATAAGTGGAAACTCTGTAGGAAATTCATTTTGGTAAATCTATTAAAATTAGAAAACTTGTGAAATTTTCCAACCAGCCACAATTTCCTCTTATGCAGAATATTAATTTAAACTTCAATAGTACAATAACATGCTAGTATTGTTTGTCATGCATTGGGCATTATAGAAGTGAATTCTATGAACAGACACAATTCCAAGATATCTAAAAAGAACTGAAAACTTAGCATAAATGTTAAGTCTGCCTCACCCTTTTTCTTTCGCTTCATTTTTAGCTTCAGGAATAAACCAATGAACGCATTGCTAAAGCAAACAAGAAAATAAAGCAAAAGGAATTAAAAGAGTTAACAAGAGCATTTAAAGAGTGCACATTTTAATTGTTGCAGAAAAAAATATTTAATAAGCTCAGCCATAATGAACACCTGTTGAAATTTTTTAAGTTGCTTCTTTTTGGTATTATCCTTCTGATAGAGACAAGGCGAAGCAATGAACAAACATAAAATAAATATACACCTGGCTAAACGAAAAACAAAGTAAGATAGTCATTACATGCAAGAAAGTAATAAAAGTCTTTAACTGTTATATATGGAAGAGTAATAGTGCCAAATTTCAAATTTCATTTTCTCAAATTGTTGATTTTTAAACTTGCATAATTGACTTTTAAACTTGATAAATCAACATTCGAAATCAATAAATCAACTTCAAGAACACATTAAATTGAAAAGGCAGTTTATTGAATTTGAAATTTGTATAATTCAGTCTGAAAGCTGACAAATTGAGTTTTAAGTTCAATAAATAGTGTTGAAAAGCTGAACAATTGACTTTAAAAGTAGATTTATTGAGTTTCAAATTCAATATAGCCAAAATGCATATTGACTATCTCAGTTCAAAATTTGATAAATGGGGTCAGAAAATCAACAAATGAAGACATTCAAATCTGACCCTAAAACTCTTCCAAAGCCAAGATTTGCTATGTCCATTTTGGACAAGAAACTGGAAAATACAATTGTTCATTTGATTATTTAAAGGTTCAACCTCAGATTTAAACATAATCCCCTCTATACCAAGCAGTTGTGCTTGTCTGAGATGAATGCATACAATGTTAGTATGTTTTATTTAGTGCCATGATAGAGTAATAGGTGATTTTGAACGCCCTCTGACCATTCACCTTTGGGCTTTAAGTAACAGGAAGCAAGCTTCATCCCAGCATATTAGATAAATGACCTGAATGTGTTACAGAAAAGTTTATGAAGAATAATATGCTGCAAGTTAAAATGAGTAACCTTAATCTCTGACATAACCACACAAGAGTTAGGTATATTGTTTAAATTGTAATTTAAATTGTAACAAAAAAAAGCATGGGGATTTTTTACATAAATTAAGCAAATTACCTTAAAATGTTTAAGTAATTCTCTCTCATTAGTATCTTTTGGACCTACTTCCTGTAGGTGCAACAGGTAACAAACATGGCTGACCAAATTAATACTTTTGTATACAACTACTTACAAAAAAAATCTCTTAATGGGGTTCTCACTACTGCGTAATGTATGCTCTAGTTTCCTTGCCCACTGAAAAATGTTATTGATATTCTTATCACAGTGTAAAATTTAGTATTTTAGGAGTTAGATGCATTTTAAGGATACCCCCTAGTTTTTCAGTTAAAATGTCTTATTTGTGATGGTACTTCTTTGGATATGTGTGTTTTCTTTGTAGTTTGTGTTCATTTGATATTGCTTGTAAATTTATGTCTTTTGTGATGTAATGTCTATTGTAAAACATCTGTCATTATGTCCTGTATGTCCTTCTCATTTTGTACCCTCCTGTTATCTGTAATCTGGAATCACAGATATCCAGTTGTTGTATAATGTCTATTGTAGCTGCAGGAGGTCATTATTAGTGGGTGTATTTGAAGTTGTGTGATGATGTGAGAATGACTGTATAATTATCTAGTGATGTGGTTTGTGTCTTGTGATGTTGTATTGTATATTGTACTATAAATGGTTATTGTTCTTTTATGTCATGTCATTGGTCACTCATTTTGTTATCTAGTGTTTTGTGTAGTCTTGTGTTTCTGTAATGTGATTGGCCAATGTCATAATTGTAACATCTTTGCACTGAGAACTCTGTCTATAAAAATTGTGAGGTGAATCTCACCCAAAAACAACAAGGAAAATGAGAATTGAGATTGAGAATAAAATGAGAAATAAATGAGAGAAGTGAAATGAGAGTGTGAAGATAGTCAAAAGGAGAAGTAATTATTTGAACTGAGTGTTAAAATGAAAATAGAATGAGAAGTGATATTAATAGATTTAAAAGGAGAATTGAATGATAGTGAATTTCGAACAGGAAGTTATAAACTGATATTTGACAATTGGATTATGCAACTTTATTAATAATTAGTTAAATGTTAAATGGTTTATAAATTGAATATTGTAACTGTTATTGTTTATTGTTAATTTGAGCTACATCCCAAAAGAGAAAGTAATAAAATAAAGGAAAAGAGCACTAAAGTGACTTTCAGTTTACTCAATAGAACTTTTAGTTTAAACTTAATCACACATTAAAACAACATTTTTCTCTGTGTGATAATTGGTGGAGAAGCTCAAAGATCCCAGTTTACCTCAGCCAAGCGAGTTAGTTAGAAATTTCAAGATGAATAGCAGAACTGAAGTATATCATGTGCCTCAATTTGATGGGCCTACCTCCCCACAAGGCATGACAAGGCGTCTTCAGGAAATACTGGATAAAGCATCAACGGCAGCGTTCTACCGATCCTTTATGGATTTTACCTTCAAGCCTCATGAAAACAGGAGCAACTTTGACCTGTTCGCTGCAAAACTGAATGGTGAGGCCAACCAGTGGTTTCATGAGGCATTCTCAGCGCACTTGAGGAACAGAGTCAAACCATTTGACAGTTTGGTTAATCTGTTTCAGGTCAGGTACATGATACCAGATGAAGGTGTAATTTTGCTAGCCCTCCAGAATGTTCATACACTGTTGTCTGAACATGCCTCAGCTATTTCTCAGTTCCAATTTCAAAATAAAACCATAGAAATCCTTGTTGACCGAATTGGAAAATTAGAACACTCACTTTCAAAATTTGATGACCAAACAACTATCATTGCAGAACTCCAAGGCAAAAACAGAAATTTAGAATCCAAATTAGCATCATTTGAAGAAGAACTAGCCAAAATTAGCAATGGTAAGAATGACACCCTTAAATCCTTAAAAGATAAACAAGCACATGTTCAAAAAGAGATAGCTGCACTCAAACCTATGCTGGACCAAGAAAAAACAACACTTCAGGCCAAGGTGCATTCTATTGAAGAAAGCTGTGAGGGCCACAGGCATCTGTTGGATGAGGTCCAGCTAAAAGTCACTGCACTAGCTGAAGCACTGGAGAAACCAACATCCGTGGACAATGTGGAAACAACCGACACCGTCTCACATTCAGCTGCCAAAGTGTCTGTTTCAGTCAAAGATCGCTGTGACCTGTGTAACTCTCCTACCCATTCCAGTTCAACATGTGGTGCCAGAAGGTTGAAATGCAGGCAGTGTTACAGAGTGGGACATTTAGCGAGATGTTGTCCACAACTAAACCAGCAGCAAAGTCAGTGCCAGAGATGTGGGCTCCACAACCATAGCAGTGATCAGTGTGGCACCATTGCATTGCACTGCTGGAAGTGTGGAAGGACAGGCCATCTCCACAGAATGTGTCACCAGTTAGTGAGACACCTGGGTTACTTCAGAATCAGTTAAGTTCAGGACAGTAACTGTTTATGTTATTTTTAAGCAGTAAATCACTAAGTTTAAAAGAGAAAACGATAAGCAAATTGTAGCTCTTTTTAGACAATGCTAGGTTTTGTGTTCTGGAAAGTTTAAAAAGAATTGTGTACATGTCTGACTTGTGTAATTTTTACAAAATGGCAGTCTTTAGTTGTGTCTTTATTGCAAAGTTTGGCATATTCTATAGATCAAAATTGATGAACAAGGTATTCTGGTCATTAATTGTGTATCATTTCATTGAATTCATCTCTTTCATTGTGTTTAGTGTGCAAGTATGGTATTTTTAAAAAGCAGTTTAAAGTTTGTATATGGTGTAACAAGCAGTGTGACTGTGCAGTAATGTAATTCCTCCCTGCTTAGCAATTTCATGATTGTCTTTGTTATTGTGTATGTCTGATTAATGTGGGCTGTTGTAAGAGCCAATTCCAGTTCAGAATGTAAAAGGAGAATATTTTGCAAGCACTTCAGGTGTCTTGTGTTCTGAGATGAGCAGGAAAGTGTTAAAATGAAGAAAGTAAAATGTGTTGTGTCCATCCTATATGTTGAATACAAGAATCACCATAAAATATCTGTAATGTATATCTTATGTATCTCATTAATTTTCAGAATGTTACACTTGTTTTAATGGTACGCTATATTCATGTATTGTTATAATTCTTTTCTTTTGGACCAGGAAGTCCAAATTGGAACAAGGGGGTGTATTATCACAGTGTAAAATTTAGTATTTTAGGAGTTAGATGCATTTTAAGGATACCCCCTAGTTTTTCAGTTAAAATGTCTTATTTGTGATGGTACTTCTTTGGATATGTGTGTTTTCTTTGTAGTTTGTGTTCATTTGATATTGCTTGTAAATTTATGTCTTTTATGATGTAATGTCTATTGTAAAACATCTGTCATTATGTCCTGTATGTCCTTCTCATTTTGTACCCTCCTGTTATCTGTAATCTGGAATCACAGATATCCAGTTGTTGTATAATGTCTATTGCAGCTGCAGGAAGTCATTATTAGTGGGTGTGTTTGAAGTTGTGTGATGAGGTGAGAATGACTGTATAATTATGTAGTGATGTGGTTTGTGTTCTTGTGATGTTGTATTGTATATTGTACTATAAATGGTTATTGTTCTTTTATGTCATGTCATTGGTCACTCATTTTGTTATCTAGTGTTTTGTGTAGTCTTGTGTTTCTGTAATGTGATTGGCCAATGTCATAATTGTAATATCTTTGCACTGAGAACTCTGTCTATAAAAATTGTGAGGTGAATCTCACCCAAAAACAACAAGGAAAATGAGAATTGAGATTGAGAATAAAATGAGAGAAGTGAAATGAGAGTGTGAAGATAGTCAAAAGGAGAAGTAATTATTTGAACTGAGTGTTAAAATGAAAATAGAATGAGAAGTGATATTAATAGATTTAAAAGGAGAATTGAATGATAGTGAATTTCGAACAGGAAGTTATAAACTGATATTTGACAATTGGATTATGCAACTTTATTAATAATTAGTTAAATGTTAAATGGTTTATAAATTGAATATTGTAACTGTTATTGTTTATTGTTAATTTGAGCTACATCCCAAAAGAGAAAGTAATAAAATAAAGGAAAAGAGCACTAAAGTGACTTTCAGTTTACTCAATAGAACTTTTAGTTTAAACTTAATCACACACTAAAACAATAATTTTCTCTGTGTGATAGTTCTCACTACTGCGTAATGTATGCTCTAGTTTCCTTGCCCACTGAAAAATGTTATTCAAAGTACTGGAGGGCTTAATTAAAGAGGGGCATTTGTTATAGAAATTAAGGAAAGACGTACCGTTCCCCCATTACCAAAATTTCAGAAACTTGCAGCAAGAAAACCGAGATTTTTCTGGTGGAGATTAAGTGCTACAAAGGTTAGTTGGAATTGGAATTAAAATGCTAGTGAGCTGTCACAGTATAATCTTTGGGTTGTTAACATCGACACCAAAGACAACTTTGACTGGTAGTGTCTTTGAAGCCATCTGATGACAACAGGTGGGAAATTCAGTCTCTCTCTGTGGTACTGACCTTCTTCTCATCCCTAGAGTTCTTGAAATTTAATTTTTAAATGGATATTGCAACTGAGATTTTCTGATTGAGATTAAATCCTTGGGTTGTTAAAATGGACACCAAAATGGACACCAAACACCACTTTAACTTTGACTCATATCATGATTTGGTTTCTAAACCATCTGCACTATATAAAGAGTATTATTTCGAAAGGAGTTGTTTTTTTTTCATAGAAACTTTTTACTCCTGGTTTCTGTCCACCTAGTGGCTGTTTACATGTAAATTATCTTATCATGCGTTGAATATTTCTGTGAGTAGATTAATATTCATAAGCACTTTGCATATTGTCATGTCTATATTTTCAGTTAGAAACAGATTGTGATATACTTACACATATAACAAACATGTTTTGTGTGTGTACAAAAAAAAACCAATAGACTGAGTGAAATTAATATTAGTAATGTCAGTAGCTTCTTCTAAAATGTATCATGGCAGCCAAAATTAAAGAAAGTGACCATCAGTTATCCCAGTAAACATTAGAAACATTTTAAAATGGTTTAAACGTTTACAAAACATTTTCAAAACCTATTTAAACCCTATCTTATGGTTTTCTAAACATTTCTAAGCAAACCTTTACAATGTAATGTTTAAAAAACGTTTTATAAACATTCTATATACAAACGTTTTTTCTGAAAATGTTTATTAAATGCTTCTAAAATAACTCAAGAAGCTAGGTTTGACTGGAAATGCTTTTTAAACATTTATAAAATAGCTAAAGAAATGAAGGTTATGTTAGAAATGTTTTTCAAACATTCATCATGAAGTGTTTTATAAACAGTACACATAAAATGTTTAAAAAATATTGTTGATCAAATGTTTTAAAAACATACTGTAAAAATGTTTTTAAACCCATATTTTCAGAATGCTTATTAAACCCTCACCTTCAAAAATGTCCAAACAAAGATGGCGGTGAGCAATAATAGGGGATTTTAGAGGACTTTGTCAAAAATTGGTCCACACACAATCCCAAAAAGTAAGAATTGAATGGGGACACAAATTTTAAGCCACTATCTTACAATTTTAGACATAAAAACAATATTTTCATTAGTGAGCAACCTTAAAAGGTATTGAATTTGACTTCTGACCCCATTATTATTCAGATATTAATATGTTCATTTGTAATGTTTTTCTAACATTTATCATTAAATGTTTAATAAACAGTATACATAAAACGTTTTAAAAACATTCTATTATAAATGGTTTTCGTACCCATCATTTTTTAACCTTTGCCAAATGTTTCCTGTCAAACGTTTGCAAAACCCCAAAATGGTTACTGGGTATGTTAAAAAAAACTTGCAGCAAATTAAACATTTTTTGCTCTACCTGAACACTACCGACAGTATGTGCACCGTCTATGTAAAAAGTCACTCCTGAACGCACAACCTTCTGGTTTCTTCCTGGCCATTTACAGGTTTCCAGACCTGAAACCAAAACTATGTGATTAATATTCACAGTTTAAAAAGTCAAGTTGAATTTCATGTTCCTTTCATCAGCAAATATCATATCAGGGCCACATTCATGAAAATACTACAGCAAAGTTCATATATCAGAACTGGGACCTTATTCACAAACATTATATAGCTATAAGGTGACCTTAGATCTGAGTAAGGGGAGGTTTTTCACTTAAGTTTTTCATGGAAATGGTATTCACAAAACAATACTTACATAAGGTCATTTTAAGTAAGGAATAAATTTCCCCTAACTCTAAACCTCCACTATAGGTATATTTGCTTAAAAATTTTGAATGGAACAAAACCTGACACACATACTTATTATCATTGTTGCCGTCTACTTGTTTATATGATTCTAAGGTCATCTGAGAGTTAGAAATGTTTGTGAACATGGTTGCATAATTTCTTACTTGAAATCTAAAGTAATACTTAAAATGCAAGTTAGGAATGGTCTAAGTCTACTCTAGTCAGAGTGGTGGTAATTTGCTTGTCATTCAAAAGTTCTACACTTCTATTCATAAATCTGTCAAACAGCTTGGTTATAGTTTTGCTTTTGATGCCGTCACTGTTTGTAATGCTTTTCCTGATGAGATTCGTGCATCCCCCTAGCAAGCCTCTTTCAGACAGCAGCTTAAACCTACCTGTACTCCAAGGCATACCCACCTTAGCCTAAATCATCCCCTGACGTTCTCAGTGGTGCTTGACCTTTTTTCTGTCCCTGGATACTGAAATTGGTCAAAGTTTTGGGTTCTGTCGGGCCTTACAGTCCGCTTTGTAAAGGGGAGATTAAGCACTATAAAAGTCCAATTAAAATTAGAATTAGGATTAAGTATTACTCATGAATAGAGCCCCCGGACCAGACTTTTGTGTCTCCCATATGTTGCTATGAGCTGGATTTGAATTTTGAACCCAAGACCACACAAGACAGAGATGAGAACCATACAAGTGTGAGAACCATACAAGTGTGTGTAGCAAAAGGTCAAAGTTGGGGTTTTACGTCCCGTTCAACAGCCAGGGTCATATTGGGACAGGTCCTCAGAATTGCCACTTGTGGGACTCGAACCCACAGAGGTGACAGCCTATGATTAGATGCCAAACTTGCTAACCACTAGGCCACTGAGGACCTCTAAGTGTGTGTAGCATTATCAAGTCTAAAGTATATATATCGGTACTTAATAAAATAAGGGAGATGATACATGTAAAACTTTCTGAATACAGTATAATGAATGGCCAAACTAATTAACAGCTGAACTACAGAAAGTCTCCATTATTTAATTTTAAGAAGTATTTAAGTTTTTTATTGCGTATAAAGAGCCATAAAGTATACCAAGACTTATGCGTGCAAGATTGGTTTGGTAGGCTGAACAATAGCCTAGATGAAGGCTTAAGTTTCTTTGCAGTTAGGGAAAATTTTCAGTCCAGATAAAAGAATTTCAGTTTATATAATGTACTCATACATGTACTCACTTCTACAGCAGCATACAGCTAAGAGAAATCTGTCTCTGACAAGCTTATACCTCCTTACATGTATGAGTGCTTTATGAATACCAGAAATCTGTGTGCATGGTTGAAAAAGATATGCAAATTTGAGCCTTAAGCAAGGCTAGCTCAACAGGTTAATCCAATGAAAAACGAGGCCAAAGTTTCTTTCGTTCTACATGCATGAGCTGCAGAGTAATCAGGAAAACAAGTAATGTACTAGAAAAGTGTACACTTCATGAAAGTGTGGAGACAAAAAAGACACAAAAAAGTGATCTCGTGCTTAAAAATACCAATGCTAAGATGACACTTTAACTAACAATGTTAAACTATATCTAGAAGTCTTGGAAAAGTAGATACTTTTGTGTTCCTTTTAGATTTGACTCAAAGTGTAATTTTTATTTTTATTACCTTTAACCTAACTTCTAAAAAGAGGTTCATGTGATATAAAACTGCATGTAAAATATAAAATTTCTTTAAAATTTTTTTTTTTAAATTGCTAGTTTATTCAACTTTATTGGTTAATTTTATAACACACATACCTGTTTTAGATTGAGCTGTTACCTTGAAAGTTTTAGCATCTTCAATGTGAGGTTCCCTGCCAGTCCCATAAGTTGCATACAGTCCAAGTCTTTCATTCTTGTCTACAGCCAAAAAAAGAAAAAGTAGGGGATTTCTGCCCCTTTCAACAGTAAAACACATATACTATACAAGTTGCAATCTTCACTAGGCATTAATTTTAGCTAATTTAGCTAATCAGGTTGGAGAGTGAAAATTAATTCTCAAAGAAATTTTAAGTCTGTATCAGGTTCTCCAACAGAAACTAGTCATTAGTGATAGTAATAATTAGTTTCAGTGACTTTTTTTAAACATGAAAAATGAGTGAAATTTTCTTCTAGTTAAAATTTCTACTTATACAGTACTTGGTAAATCTGACAACCCACAACCACAGATGGTGAGGATCAAGTAATTGTCAATCATTCACCTTGAGGATTACAGTAGGGTATTGTAAAAACACCTACTAAATTTCCAAATGTTAACTTTTGTGTACAATTTACCTCTGAAGAATTTTCTCCTATTTTGGAAATTTTGGTGTGGGGAAAAGATTGGTGGCATCGTCTACCATTTCTGAGACTGTTTGGATGTTAGTCCCAGATTTGGGAAGCCAATATGGAGGTTTGTTGATGTTTAGTGGGTTACAGTGTAAAATTGTTAAGCGTGAGCTTTAACGAGGGTCACGCTTCTAGAGATCACGTTTTTTTCAGTTTTTTTTCTGTGTATTATTTTTTTTTTGTCTCCGGACTTTCATTAATTCTGGCATAGTGTGATGAGTGACAGTCTCATCACTGAAGTTAAGCAGCGAAGGGCTACCTTAGTACTTGGATGTGTTACTGCCTCAATGTTATACTCGTGTCTCTGATGGCTTTGCAGCTTGCGCTAGTAGACCAAAACCCCTTTCAGCCTTGCTATCAACTCAATACCAATTAACATCCTTATTTGTCTGCTAAGGGAAACATCAGTTGACTCAACTATAGCAACAGATCAGTGGTTTCTGGTAGTTTTACCCACAAATAAGTTGCAAGCTGGGCTTTTGAAGTTGTGGTGACAACTAATGGGATAGATAACCACTTATCGTCAAGTAATGATAAAACCATAACTTCTTTTAGAAATAAACTAAAGACTTATCTTTGTAGATTTGGCTTAAAACCACAAAATTATTTGTCATTGATGAATACGGTTTTTTGTTATTGATCTCCATCTTGATATTTTGTTATTGGAATATCCCTTCTTGGAAAGTCAGGGACCGATTTCACAAAGGGACTTAAGTCAAGATTTAGACTTAAATTTAAGACTTTGGTCTTAAATTTTGTCAAAAGAATGTTAAGTCAGTGGTCTTAGACTTAGCGGATTTCACAAAGCAGCTAAGTCCATGAAATTACTAAGTCAGTGGACTGGGAGGTAGTGGGCTTGAATTTTGTAAAGAGGACTTAAATATGGCCACCATAAACTCTCCTCCACTTCAAAATTTGAAATGGCTGTAAATAAAGTATCATTACACAAAACGCCTCACTAAAGTAGTATTTGGGAAGTTGTTATGTGGCAACAAGGTTTTCGATTTCAAAACAGCCCTTATCCTTAGATAAAATACATCAAATGAAGGATATATGTCACCAATATTATATTTTGACTAGATATAAAAGGTCACAGTAAACCACAGTAAACCACTGTGGTTATATGATAATCTTGGACTTAGCTAAGTGACCTTTGACTAGATATAAAAGGTCACAGTAAACCACAGTAAACCACTGTGGTTATATGATAATCTTGGACTTAGCTAAGTGACCTTTGTGAAATCCATTTTAAGTCCCAGACCTAGCTAAGACCAAAGTCTTAGACTTAAATCCCTGACTTAGCCAATAAAGGGACCCCAGTATCTTAAGCTACTCCTACATCCAGGTTTACAGGTTATAACATGTGTAGGCCCTGTGAATTTTGTGTGAAATTTATGGCCGTGGCCAGTTTGTAGGGGACGTAGATCTTTGCAAGTATGTCTTACTTTAAAAGCAAGGGCATCTTCCGGCCTGGCTGCATATCAGTCATTCCTATCACCATGCAGAAAATAACTTACATGCCAATTTTTTACTAGTGGCTCTCAGTGTACTGTCTTTGTAATGAAAATACCTAGAGAATATTAGCATTTTACTCGTGTGTCTCTTGCAAGTTTACTAATTTTTTCTTGTGGCCAGCAAGTAGGAATGCATGTTGTGGGATATAAGAGAGGATTTAGAGGATGTTCATACCTATTTGGTCCATTTGTATATACATCTTCCCTCCACCGTTAACAAACTAACACCATTAACTGAAACTCTGGAAAAAAATTGGGATTGTCACTCCTTGTTAATTAAACATGGTACATCAAGCTTTTATTTTATTTAAATATATCTTTATTTGAAACCCTACTATGATATATTCAATATATGGTATGTTGATAATGTTAAATCTGAATCAATAAAATGGAATTCTCTTTTTCCTTGAGTCACCTATTATCTGGGTCCACTGGATGGGAATGGAGAAAGAGTTTGTGTAAATAACAATTAAGTTTTATTTAAATTGACCAAAAGTATTTCTATTTTATGTAGAATTTAAGATTACAATAAAGTTTCAGTGGAAAAGTTGCTTGAATTCTACTTTACTGAAATCCATTTTCAGGGGTTAATATGACAAATATGTTTGTTTTTTTCTCTATGCAACACAACTTGGTAAAAACTTCAGTTTATTAAAATCGGTACCTTGAAATATGAACCGAATCCAAAATAGGACCAACTAAAGTGGGGTTACTACTATCAGTCAGAGAGGGCTTAAAATATAAATTCAAAAGCCCCACCTAGTGAGTGATCCTGTAACCAGATGTGACAGAGCTGTAAGGCCAGACTTGCATTGACCTGCTGCATTTCTCCATCAATTCCTAGTTTACAGGGTTTAAGGTCACCCCAGTCATAAGAGGGATAGCTTGGTGACAGGTACAAAGGATTCTGTACAATAAAATACATACATTATGTATTACACTTCAATAGAAGTAAATTTAATTTCACAAGTATAGACAGGTATAGACTGGTCTGAGGTTACATATAATAAAGGATAGTAAATGGGAAACTCTAGGGCAACTACATAGCAACCAACAAGTTTGCACTATGGGCATATTTTTAAGACTCTGGCCCCTCAGTATAGCCTATTATCTTTATACCGTAATATACTGTTACATCCTGTTTGGAGAGTAGAGAGCTCACAGACTTTTATGAGATACCAATTTTTTTAATCTTAATCTACTGGAACTGGACATTTAAAGCTACTCAGGTAGCCACGGTGCTGCAATGGTAACACATGCGCCTCCCACCTCTAAGATCGAATCGAATCCCAGCATGACCTCATGTGGGAAAGCTGGTAGTTGCTTGCCGTTGGTCGGCAGTTTACAGTACAGAAATTTGACCAACTTTATGTACTGTTTCACTCTGCCTTTCCAACTACCAGTAGTAATATAACCAATGAGCTATTAGGCATGACATAACACACTAAAAAAATTAATTAATCAATTAATTAAAGCTACTTACTCCTATTTCAGAAGCCCTCTCTTTCAGCACAGGCAGACAACCATCAGGTTGGGGTACTGTCACAGCAGGAACACCAGGCTAGAATATACAATTATTTCCGGCAATTTATTGTGCACTTACAGAAATTTATCCCTGTGTTGTTATTATTTGTTTACCTGATTAGATTATTTTGCAATACCCTTTTTGTGTTCTAGTGCCAATCATACAGACATCATAGAGAAATTTTTATAGGTGGACAAAAGGCAGTGTAGGTAAACTGGCTTATATTGTGCACTATAGACCAACAGGTAAAAGCCAGAAAATACCAACTATTAACACTTTGGATCAGTTACAGCTACGATTTAAGACTGATACTCAGTATCACTTGGCTCTCCTGTTGTACAAAATATCTGTACCTTTTGGAGAATTTAAATATCAGGTTACAATGCTACAAACAAACTAGTCATAACAGGAACTAGACTTTGAAAATAACAAAAAATAATCAAAATAACATGGACAAATTTTTGAAAACCTGTGGTAAACCCAGGTTGCATATTTAATGACTCAGCTTTTTAAAGTGTCTACATTATTTTATTTTTAATTAATTCAATATATACCTTAAAAATTCCAGCTTTATGCCATGCAATCTGCTCAACAGTTGAACCCAGAACCTTCACATGGTCAAGCCCAAGACTAGCAATACCGCACACCACCGGTGACCTGAAAGCATGGAAATAACTATAACATGTAGCACACATAAGATTATACAGATAGCTTAAACATAAAATTATGTCATGTACTTGAAGTTACAGGTCTGTCATTGGCCAAAACATTAACCTTAAAATCACCATCCACAACCTGTCATGTATTTGTCCATATATATCTGGACAAAATAGTTTATCATGCACTAGTATCTAAAATAACATTATTCTTTGATAGGGGGCAATAGCATTAGACACAAAATGTCCAGAAATAAAGTTTTCAATGACTGGAACAGCATTTCATATAAACTATGTACACAGTCTACAAATACAAAAGGTTTTCAATGTTTTGAAAAGCTGGATACATGTATTTTGATTGTGCTTTCAACCAAGAAAATAAGGTTTATTATATTTAACATACCTAACAATATTAGTGTAGTCATACTGACCACCAATGCCAACCTCTATAACTGCAACATCAACCTAAAACACACAAAGAAGGAGTTAGAACTATTAAAAACTAGATGAATGCTTTTGCTAACAAAAGCGAAGCGTCCCTGAGAGTTTAAAATGCCTTGTGGTCTTAATAAGCATGCTGTAAAGCTAAGAATGCACAAAGCTGCACCGTACTGTTACATAAACCAACACCCTTAGTGATATCATGACAGGGAAAATCCTACAAAGGTCTTCTTTAATTAACATAAACAAGCGTTGTAGACATAGACAAGCTGGAAAAAGTGTTGTACATTGGATGTAACTTTAGTAAATTTTGTGTAAATGCTACAAAGCATTTCAGTCACGAGTATTGATAACTTCATATATAATCATGTGTGCAAGTATGTATTGCTATTTAGATTGTCCAGAGGGTTTTGCAATAGGTTTTAATACATTGTGAAAGCATAAAACCAACAATAAAGGCAAAAGCTATTTCATGACCCCAGTTTGACCCATACATGGGGGTCAGGAGGTAAAACTAACCGGCTATTTAGACTGTCCAGATATGGTTTCCCAATACCTCTTAATACATTCCGAAGCTATAAAAGCAACAATGAAGGAGATATCGGGTAAAAACTCCACAACAGCTATTTTTTTACCCCAGTTTGACCCATAAGGGGGGGGGGGGGGGTCAGGGGATAAAACTGACCGGCTACTTAGACTCTCCACATATGCTTTCCCAATACCTCTTAATACATTCTCAATCTATAAAAGCAACATTAAAGGAGATATAAGGCAAAAACTCGAAATCAGCTATTTTACAACCCCAGTTTGACCCATAAGGGGGGTCAGGGGTAAAACTGACCGGCTATTTAGACTCTCCACATATGCTTTCCCAATACCTCTTAATACATTCTGAAGCTATAAAAGCAACAATAAAGGAGATATAAGGCAAAACTCCAAAGCAACTATATTATGACCCCAGTTTGACCCATGAGGGGGGGGGGGGGTCAGGGGATAAAAGTGACCGGCTATTTAGATTCTCCACATATGCTTTCCCAATACCTCTTAATACATTCTGAAGCTATAAAAGCAATGATAAAGGAGATATAAGGCAAAAACTCAAAATCAGCTATTTATGACCCCAGTTTGGCCCATAAGGGGGGGTCGGGGGGTAAAACTGACTGGCTAATTAGGCTCTCCACATATGCTTTCCCAATACCTCTTAATACATTCTGAAGGTATAAAAGCAACAATAAAGGAGATATAAGGCAAAACTCCAAAGCAACTATTTTATGACCCCAGTTTGACCCATAAGGGGGGGCCGTGGGGTAAAACTGACCGGCTATTTAGATTCTCCACATATGCTTTCTCAATACCTCGTAATACATTCCAAAGCTATAAAAGCAACGATAAAGGAGATATAAGGCAAAAACTCCAAAGCAGCTATTTATGACCCCAGTTTAGCCCATAAGGGGGGGTTAGGGGGTAAAACTGACCGGCTATTTAGACTCTCCACATAAGCTTTTCCAATACCTCTTAATACATTCTGAAGCTATAAAAGCAACAATAAAGGAGATATAAGGCAAAAACTCAAAATCAGCTATTTTATCACCCCAGTTTGACCCATAAGGGGGGGCCGGGGGGTAAAACTGACCGGCGATTTAGACTATCCACACATGCTTTCCCAATACCTCTATATACATTCTGAAGGTATAAAAGCAACAATAAAGGAGATATAAGGCAAAGCTCCAAAGCAACTATTTTATGACCCCAGTTTGACCCATAAGGGGGGGTCGGGAGGTAAAACTGACCGGCTATTTAGATTCTCCACATATGCTTTCCCAATACCTCTTAATATATTCCAAAGCTATAAAAGCAACGATAAAGAAGATATAAGACAAAAACTCCAAAGCAGCTATTTATGACCCCAGTTTGGCCCATAAGGGGGGGTCGGGGGGTAAAACTGACCGGCCATTTAGACTCTCCACATATGCTTTCCCAATACCTCTTAATACATTCCGAAGCTATAAAAGCAACAATAAAGGAGATATAAGGCAAAAACTCAAAATCAGCTATTTTATGACCCCAGTTTGACCCATAAGGGGGGGCCGTGGGGTAAAACTGACCACCTATTTAGACTCTCCACATATGGTTTCCTATTACCTCCCAATACATTTTATGGCTCTAAATGCAATACTTAAGAAGATAATAGGAGGGTTGACCTAAATTTAAGGCTCTCAGATTGGAAGGTGTGAGCAAATCACCCATAAATGAGACATTTTTCAAGGGATTGCTCCCAAAATCTAATCAGCTCACGTTTTCGATAGTATGAACAGGTGTGCCAAATTATAAGGCTGTGTAGCAAGTAGTTCTTCCTGAACTGCGATGACGGGGGGTGTACTTAAAAAAATTGTTTTTGGTCATGTGACCTTTGTAAAGGTCAAAGGTCAAATTTAAGCATGCAGAAAAATTTTCCCATGCCTAAGGTATATAACTGCCAAATATGGTTTGAAACCTTCTAATAATAAGGGAGATATTCAAGGGAGACCATAATGCGGTGGCGGCGGCGGCGAGGAAACTGAGGTGAAAACAAAGAAGCGCCCTTTCAGGGATGCTTAATTAACTGTCAGGTTGTTTGCCTCTTGACCATCCCAAATTTGTGCCATGGGGGGGTCAAGTTACTGAGGTTATGTCCCATCTTTTGTAATTTTGTAAATTCTTCTGAGAAATGGACCAGAGTAACAATCAAGACCAGGTTGTAAGACTTGTCTTTTCACTCAAGATAACTTATGTGTTTTGTCATTTCCCCCCACTCCATTTCAACAGGATCTGTTACAGCACCTCCTAAGTTGTAAATCTGGGAGGTTTTATGATAAATCTTGCAAGTAGAAATAGGGTATTACTTGTTTAAGTTGACATTAACTGGAGAATGCCAGCTGCAATGTACATTTCTTAGTATCTACTATTTAGTGGATAGCAATTAAAATTATATATTTGGCAAATCTATTATGTTTTCCTTAACAAATATAAGTTACCTGACACCTATATACTCATTGTTATTTGGCAAAACAGACTGTTAGCTTGTGAGTCTATGTACACATGTATATGGCTTATGACATCCTATTTCTGATAAGAGATTTTCATAACGCAGTTTTTATCACAATAATCTAATTTTCTACAAAATGGACTTGACATAACTAACAATGTCCTCCGATTTTTTTCCCTTTTGGGACTTTGGGTGTCGCAAAACAGACTTGGACACATGCAAACAACCAAACATAAATGAGAAGGTGGAAAAAAATTACTGTCATAAATCAGACATCTGATGTTGTAGCTGCATACATGTGTAGGTAGACTCAGTCTGTAGACAGGTATGAATCATCAACACATATTAAGCTATACCAAGGGTAAGTGTGAGTTATGGTCTATACACATCCTGAAAAAAGGTATCCCTTGAGTTGACTCCTGAAGACTGATAATATAGAAACCAGTCTAATGTTTTGCAGGGGGACATTCTAAAATCAAGGATAATTGTTGAAACAGCCAAACCTGAAACATACCTGCTTAAGTTGGCTATATTTGTATACAAAAGTTAAAGCCTAAGACTTGGATAAGTCCTTTCATGAATACAGCCCACGGGAATTATATGATGGAACCACAAGATATAGGTTTCTTGTTTTAGGTAGAACATTCAAAATGAGGCTTATTATACAGTTCTACTGAAAGGGTTTTGACTATAGACCCAGAGATACGTAAAAGGTTGATTATTTAGAGCCTCACCTTTTCTTTGCTGAACACATAGTATGCCATGATGGTCAGGAATCTGAAGTATGTGGGCATATCTCCACCATATTCTGCCTGAAATGTCACTATACAAAATTAATTTCAAATTTCAGTGAACTTTGTCCATTTGTGTAACATCAGTATCTATATCGCCAAATATAGACAAAATCTGATAATCTCAGTCCTTTTCAAAGTTAGCCCCCTACAAACATGCACCCCCTAAAATCTCAGCCAGTTGAAGGTTGTTGGGTTAAAAAAAGTGTCATGTAAATTATTTGATCTTCAAAGCAGCATTTCCATTTACAAAATATTGCCAGGAAACCCCACAGAATTCTATGACCTTTTATTTTTCTGTGCATACATGAATATAAATGAGTTGTACATGTGCACAATTGCAAAGTATTTAATCTTCAACTGGTGTTTCCACATTAAAAACTTGATATTTACAAACTTTTCTGAATAAAGTACTAGATGCTGGTCTTGTTAGTGTCACATCATAATTTCTGATTTTATGGTCTGTTCCACCATGCAAAATGCTTTAAATTTGGAAAATTTAATAGTAATTTAAATTTTTATTAGAAATACTTACCATTTCCTAACAGTAGCTATTTGTTGGAGCCATCCAACCCAATGGCCAACGCAGAGATGCGATTTTTTAAGGTTATATAACAACCTTAATCAAGCCATTGGGTTACAGTAGTCCGTCCTCCTGCCAATTAGGTCACATGAACACATTGTTTACTTCATTATTTTTGTTGCAAGTAAAAGAATGACTTGCGGGGAGGCGGGAGGGAAATATGAGTGTTAGGAAATGGTAAGTATTTCTAATAAAAATTTAAATTACTATTAAATTTTCCAATTTTATAGCGAAATACCCTTACCATTTCCTAACAGTAGCTGAATTCAGCCTTGTAGGATGGAGGGAATTCTTTTAAGAAAAACCACTACCCAACCTACAACTAAACAACATGAGAACTTCACAATGGAATTTACAGGCATTAATAACATATAAACTTCCAACAATCACAATATACAACTCCCAAAAAACTGAAAGTATGTAGTTGTAGTTCTCACAACTGTTGACAATGTTGGTGTTGCAAAAGGATGTCATACATAGATATCCCATCTACATTGTAACATCCGACCTCAAGACAAGGTCAAACCAACCTGAAAGTGTCATCAGCATAATGCCTAATCCTTCCCAAGAAAGATTTAGGCAACATTAATACCTACTGCAATACAATATCCAGAGACTGAAGATATCATATTATAAAGTAACAAACTATAACTGCAACCGTAGGAACCAATTTCAAATCTGACCCTAAGACAACAGAGGTTTTTCAGACAGAAATTGGTATACATACAATGGAATTTTCAATAACATGTATCAAGAAAACTCCTGTAAGGAAATCATCTATAAAAACTAAAGATGCAATCAAAACATACATCAATAGCTTCTGTGACTCATTCTTGACTCAATCAAGATGAAATAGTTGCCAAGAGATAAGTCTGTAAGAAAACTTTCAATGGCAGTAAAACAAAAGATTTGCCCCATCCCAAACCTTTTGATCACCAAAGAACAGAGAGACCCATATTGAGTTGAACTGTTGTCCCAAGAGGCTAAAAGCTGGCATGACCACAAGCTTAATTGCAGTAGACCCATCCAAAGCCAACTGGTTCTGGCAATTGAAGGGACCAGAGTTACTTGTGACTCATTCTCCTTAACTAAAGGAAGAATATGTCCAAGCATTAATGTCATTCCTTTATCATGATTCTGTAATCCACAGAGACAAAGATCACTGACTCAATTGCAGTAATCGCAGTAGGCCCATCTGAAGCCAACTGGTTCATGGCCAAAAGGCAGTTAATGGGCCAAAGTTACCTGTGACCAGTCCTCCCTATAACTAAGGGAAGGGTTCACTACTTTACCTGAAGTCAAAACCAAAGACCATCTTGAAAGGTAATAACTTCAAGAAATCCTTCCTCACAAGCTCAAAGGTTGTTTGATAAGAGCATGAAGGACCAATGACAAAATCCAAAACTATTGGTTTGTCTCTTACTAAAAGTTGCTAATCTATTATCTAACTCAACTTTTAGATACTTCTTGACCCTTTAGGCCTTTAGGTATGTCTCCTTGAACTAGTATCTCAGGAAATTTGCTAATGTGGAATAGTGGGGTCTGAGATGTATATACGACTCTCTACACACCACTGCCCAGAAAACAACCATTGATTCTCAGATTCTTCTAGAGGAGTGCTCCTTCATGATTCACCACTTCCTCTGGAAATCTTCCATAATATTCATGCCTGACTTCAGATGCCAAACATGAAGATTCAAGTGAAGTCTATTACTAAATGGTTGAGTCAATAGATTCACCCATTTAGAAGGGGTTTTGTGGACAGATCCACCAGACCCAAAACCAAGACATCCCTGGCCACCCTGGTACAATATGATGATTCTATACCTGTAGGTGGTCATCTGTTGAATCACATGAGGGATGAGGGCCACTGGACATAACTGACCAGACCCTCCCCAAAGACATTCCATGCATATGTTCCCCAAGCCTGACTGTCTGGGACATGAGACATGAGGACCAAGACCCTGGGCAAAATAGACGTCTATCCAGACTATCACAAGAGGTGTTCAAGCACCTTTTCCCCAAGCCTGACAGCAGACCTACCTAGGAAACTTGTGGGTCATCTTGTTGCAAACACATCAACCACTGATTGATGGCAGCAATGTCTAATTTGATTGAAAAACCTGGCGATTCATAACTGCTTTGATCTTTTTTGCTTTTATCTTCCTAGACAAGGAATCTGCCAGAACATGTAGATTCCCTGGAATGAATTTCCCTGAATCTGAATCATTCTGGCATTGGACTAACCCATGACTCTACAGATTAAGGTACAAATTCCCTGAGTGGATGCCTCCCTGGCTGTTCATATAGGCAACCACTAAAGAATTGTCTGTGAAAATCAACTGATTTCAACTCAAAACTGATTTCTGAATCATTTAAAGCTAACAACATTGCTTTCAGGTGTATAATGTTATGTTATGAGGAGTCTTGACTCTTCCTGATGCCACAGACCAATGGCTGTGGATGACTCGAGAGAGCACCCCAACCCATTAGGGAAGCTTCTGTGAACGGAGAGAAGCTGTGCTCCTGAAGGAATGGTGAATCCTCCTTCAAAATTAAACTATTGGTCCACCACTGAAGATGATCCCTGAACCAAAAAACCCAAGAAATGGGACATCCAGAGACTGAAGATATCAGCAGTGTTTCCAGATACCATTGGAGTGCCTTCATGTTCAGATAACCCAATGGTATGGTATTCTCCATTGAAGCCATGCTTTCAAATTGACATGAGCTTCCCTGGAGATAAACGAGAAGCTTCCAACATGGTAAGTGTCCTTGCCAGAAGACAATAGATTTCCTTTGAGTTGGGAAGACTAGCCCTACCCTGAGGTCGAATTGTAAACCAACAATTCGATTACTGGAGTTATAAATAAATCTGACTTTAGAAATTGTGATCCAACTCAAGCTTTCAACAAGATGCACCAACCAATAGATGTTTTCTTGGCATTGCTATGTACCCTGAGGTCGACTGTTTTGAATTTGTTGTCATTAGCCAACCGTCTATATACTGGAGAATACTGATGCCTTCTGCGAGTCATCAGCTTCAACTCTTTGCTACCTTGGGGAACTCAAGACAAAAACTGTAGCAATACTGAAGGGTAAGGCAGTGAACTGGTAGAATCTGTAGTCTTCAATGAAGCGAAGATTCTTGTTAACTGAGTCTACCGGTGACGCGTGTGTACCCATAAGGTCGAGTGAAGTCATCCACTCGCCTTCTATAGACGAATTCCAAATATTAAACATTCTATATTAAGTAAGGTACATGCAAGCTCATTTACCTGACCTTAACAACTACTGGCTGCCATTTCTTCCTTGCTTGTCACAAGAAATAAACTGTAAACTGAAGCGATGTGACACTGGTGACTGGTGTTATCGCCCTTATGTCGATCATTCCATAAACAGTTTCTATCAAAACTGCTGTTTCTCTCGTTTTTTTTTTTTTTTTAACTTCTGCCAACCTCACTTCTAAAAGGTCTGGCTGAATATTATCCTGTTACCAAGACTTGTATAACTACCAAAAACTGGGCAAAGGTTCCGTGAAACCACAGGAAGTCAACTACCATCCCTGCTTCCATAGGGCCTGTAAAAGTAAGATCCTCTCCCCTTTTAACTAGCTGAGGAGTAGGAAGCACTTGTAACTCTATTCCAGGTAACTGTCATGATAGGGACAAAAAAGAATCTGCCATGAGGCCTGGTGTCCCTTTATTAGTCTAGACTAGGAGCATGCTCACTTCTAGACTTACTAATCATCCTTATTTTCATGAAAACACTAGATGAAAATCCTCTGAACATCTGATATGAGGTTCTCTTGCTGGACAACCTCATTAGGAGTAGGTATTGTAGGTTGCTAAAGGCATTCTAAGTTACTCCTGTTGAGTCACATGCTCTTAGACATGGTGAAACTGCAACAAGAAGATTTGGACACCAACTGGTTGACTGGACTAGAAATGCAAACATCATTGCACCCAGTCCAAAGCATATTGAAGTCTATAACATATCATAGTGATCCATAGGATCCTCTAAATATGACCTGAACTGAAGGAGTGAATATACACGCTTCTTCTCTCTTACAGTCCCCTACCAGGGACCTTGTTTGCAAAGTGTCTGAAAAGTCATGTTCCTCCTGCAGACCTGCTGTAACTAAGGAGCTGTCCAGGAAAGTAATGTATGTAAGGAAGTACAAGCAAAACTTCTTCCTGTATAGCTGCTCTTTAAAACATCAGAGGCTTCAAACTACTTGAAACCCAACATAAAAGCCACATTTCAATGCTGGCTGTTCACCCAAGGAATGTAAATGTGACCAAACAAGGGAGCATTCACAGAAACTGTGCCTGTTAAATCAATCCCTAGCCACTCAATAACAGTCAAGCAAAAGTAAAATAAGGAATATATTCCTTGTAATGAGATGAATCATAATCACCATCTCCTGACAACCTGAATTCTAAACCTTTTGAGAGGTATAGAAACCCGATTGTACTAAATTCTTGTGCAAAACCATTGATCAAAAACCTGTCCTTGTAGATATGAATGACACTCCCGGACATATGACAACCCGAATTCTGACCTTCTGAGAGGTATAGAATACTCGATTGTGCATGGATGATTTCACACAGGTATTTCCTCTGGTGAATGTTTTGACTGGACCTCGACGGAAGAGTTTTCCGAAGAAGTAGTCTTTTCCTGCATTCAAAACTCCTACACGGTGCCGTGTCCATGGTAACTTAATGGCTGCCCCCAAGGGAGATTCCTTCTTCTGTAGGATCGACAATCTATTCGACTGGGATGCATACTGTGATAAAATTGCTTTCAACGCCTGCCTATTAGAACCCGACGTGAACAGCAATAACGGCCACTCGAATTGTCATTCTCATCCAAGATGGCGCCGTCCAGATCGCTTCTGTTATTGAAGAGTACATTCTTTCTAGATACGTATGCTGCAAAATTATAGCTTCCAACGTCCAGCAAACTGAACCGAACGACTGGCAAGCTGTATAATAATATTATTGTTGCAGTAGGACCTTCTTTATGAAGACTTATTTCCTCGAGGTTGAAGATGATAGAACTTTCGATGTCGCCATCCAAAAAGTCCTTTATTTGCATAATATAATGCATACCTTCGAAGATTCAATAAATGAATCAGTTCTGTATCACATACATATAAAATATAAAGTGAGATTCACAGCAAAATCTCAAAAAATAAATGAAAACCTTGACAAAACTCTCCTAATTTCCAAAGACGTCCTTACTGATGATGGCCAACAAAAATAAATGAAGTAAACAATGTGGTCATGTCACCTAATTGGCGGGAGGACGGACTACTGTAACCCAATGGCTTGATTAAGGTTGTTACATAACCTTAAAAAATCGCATCTCTGCATTGGCCATTGGGTTGGATGGCTCCAACAAATAGCTACTGTTAGGAAATGGTAAGGGTATTTCGCTATAAAAAATTACATTTATCAATTGTTGCTTAAAACATATTCTAACCATAAGTAACTAGACCTAGCACATAAGAGAACCGATGCAAATTGTATCCACCAGAAAGAAAACTCACCAAAGCTAATCAACCATTCCTTTACCTTGAAGGAAACCTGACAACATCAAAAGATTCTTAGCCCATGATTTCCTATAGGTTGGTGTGACATTGCAAACCAAAGGAATATGAACAAGGGAGATATAAGCACCTTTAATTTTGGCTGTCCTCATTTGACCTTGAAAGAGGGGCCAAAGGTCAAATCTGATCACACCAAAAGATTCCTAGCCCATGATTTCCTATAGGTTGGTTTACCACCCCAAACCTCTAGGATCCATAATCAGGGAGATAGCACTTTAAATGACTGACATAGAAATGTCCATGGCAGCCATCTTGTTTTTCAAAATGAGGCCAAAAATATTCCTAGTCAAGATTTTGTAATGAGGAATATACCCTGCGAATATGAATTCTCTACCTATAATACCCTTTGCTCTAGAGGGTCAACAAAAGTCCTTTCTTAAAGTCGAATAAACGTCCCTGGCCTGGCCATCTTGCTTTTCAAAATGAGGCCAAAAATATTCCCAGGCAAGATTTTATGGTTATGAATATATCCTGCAAATTTGAGAAGGTTAGCTACAATAATTTTTTTGTTAGAGTGGTAACGGTGAAATCTCTCTACACACTGCAGCGGCAGCACAACGTACAATGCGAAATCCATAGTATCCACCGGATGCTATCCAGTGGATACAATTAATGACTACTTAATATTATAACAGATAACCATTCATTACCTTAGTTTTCTCCAGCTGGTGATAACAGTGCCAGAAGTAAGTACTGAAGGCATCAGGTGACAGAGGCTTGCCATTGAGACGGATCCTCTCCCTCACTTCAAGTAGGTGAGGTGAGCTGTTCACAATACACTTACTAAGATATTCCAACAACACGCTCAACATGTATCAAAATCTCTGTTACCAAAACTAAATATGTCATCCAAATATTTATTTTACGGACTTACTCTCACTGTCCAAAATTGATAGTTTCTTACTGTTATAATTTCCCGAAAAATTATAGTTTAGGAACCGGCTTAGTTATAACCTAGAACATAATTTTAATCTTCTAACATGTTTGAATAATGATTTTATGTACAGTAAGAAGTCAACAAATTATTGGCTGCTTCCACGTTATGTCCCTGGAACAACTACAAGCCTATAGAGAATGATGAAAATTCTATCTATTTCATCAAATGATATTCTATTACTTTTCTGCTACAATTTAACTTTTGTTATTATTTGTAAGCAGGCTACAAAAAAGTGATTACAATAGCCAATATAAACTTTAATACTATAACACTCAAGTCATTATCATTTTAAATTTTTATGAAGAAATTTTTCAGATAATTAATAAGTAATATACTGACATTCATCATAGAATACCATATTGAAACAAATAACTGATAACAATAGAGGGACCTTATTTCCTTTTGATTAAATGCTCTGAAATACTGTCTTTGAGGATTGTATATAAAAGTCTACACACTATGAGCAGATTGTATTTCAGTTAATGAAAAACTTTTTTTCGGTCATGTAATCTTACCTAAAAAATCCAGTCTTATAGCCATGGTGACGCAGGATACTCTCACAGTATGCACATGTTGAACCTTTACCTTTTGTACCACTCACATGGATGACTGACAGCTTGTCAATCATATCCAGCTGGGAATAGATATAAATAAGAGCAAATATCATATTAAAACAAGGCCAAAAGGTGTTTTGGTTCCCTAGCGCGAGAGCAAAACCATCAGAGACACCAGTAGTGCACTAGAACTTACGAAAGTCTCGTGACAGAAATTCCACCTTAGATACATCCCACAGCTGGTCCCGAACCGAGACGGTCACCCATCCAAGTACTAACATAGCCCATTACCACTTAACTTCAGTGAGCAGACAAATAGTCATCACTCTGTGCCACAATTCATGAAAGTCTGATGCAAGAAGGACATATGTATGGGAAAAAGCCAAAAAGACATGTGTCCTTTTAGCTATTGGAGAGCAAGAGAGGCAAATTCAGAATCCACTAGGTGTTGTCAATTTCATCAAAGTATGGAGAAAAAAAAAGGTGATCTGTAGAAGCATGAGCTCTAATGAGGCTCGCGCTTAAAAATCCAAAATTATAGATTTTGTGTTCCTTTCTCTTGTTATGGTCATATCAGGACAGACATTATGTGCACACCAAATATGGTCATTCAAGCTGGATTTAAACCCATCTAAACAGTGAGGACCTCAAAGTAGCTTTTACTGGGCTATGCAATGAGCTACAGGTCTGCAATTTTACTATGTTATAGCTGACCCAAAAGTAGCTGAATAACTTATTTAAACAAAATTCTCTAAATGCAATAGTTTTCAAGTTACAAGTAAAATTTTTTTATGCTTTTGACTCCCCAGAGCATAAGTTTGACTCCTGGACTTAACTTAAGACTTAACTGAATTAAAATCTTGGCGTCCCCTTTCAATACTTAACACAGACTATAAGATTTTGGCCAAAGTTTTATCGGAAAGATTGAAAATTGTGTTACATGAAATTATAAGTCCAGACCAAATTGGCTGTATGAAAAATAGATTTTGTGGTGAAAACACCAGACTAATTGCTGATGTAATGGAGTTCTGCAAAATTAAAAACTCCTCATGTAACATACTTTTAGTAGATTTTGAAAAAGCTTTTGACACTGTAAATTGGTCTTTCCTCAACAAAACAATTATTCGATATGGTTTTGGCAAGTCTTTTCGGAAATGGCTCTCCATACAAAAATTCAGAGAGCTGTGTTAAAAATAATGGACATGTATCATCATTTTTTAAATTATCAAAGGGTATCAGACAGGGGTGTCTAATAAGTGCACTGTTATTTTTGCTAATAGTTGAAGTAATTGCAATAATTTTTAGGCAGTCTAATAACATAAAAGGCCTTATTATCAATGGAACTGACATAAAACTCTGTCAATTAGCAGATGATATGACACTTTTCTTACGAGAAACCAAATCTGTCGGTTTTGCCATTAAGCTTTTTGAGGACGCTGGATTAAAACTAAACAAATGTAAAACTGTAGCTTTTATTACAAAAGGTATTAACCCTAATATCTACCAAGATAATACTTTAGGCAAAGAATGGACTTCCAAAGAATTTAAAACTTTAGGTGCCTGGTTTTCTTCAGATATAGAAGATACTTATCAATTAAATATTGCTGAGAAAAGTACTAAAATAAAAAGTATCCTTAAGGCTTGGACAGCAAGATCATTGACAGTTAAAGGAAAAATAACAGTACTCAAGTCTTTGATTGTTCCACACATTCTACAGCTGGCTTCACTTGTACCATTGAGTCAAAAATTCATCTCAGACTTAGATAGTTTATTTTACGATTTTGTATGGACCAAAAAACACTTAGTTTCATAATTGACATTGGCTTTACCTCATGAACTAGGTGGTTTGAAAATGGTATCTATAAAGCAGACTATTGAAACTGCAAAAATTATGTGGATGAAAAGGCTGTGTAATGATATTAATGCAAAATGGAAGGTTCTTGCCTTTGAACTTATGGATTTAACAAAAGATCAAGTATTGAAATGGATACCTTCAGGTTAAATTAAAAAAGTAAATGGTACTTTTTATAAAAGTTTACTTACAATTTGGTCTGACTTTGTGAGAAAAAAACCTCAAGATCTGAACATGAAAGAATTTGTTAACGAAAATCTATTTGACAACCAATTGTTTCTTATAGGTGATATGCCAATTACCAAGAAACTTTTGGGTGACTTTGACAACTGCAGGGTTGGAGATATTTGGAACTGGGAAAATAATACTATTAACAATAAAGCTCATATGGAAAAACAATATAATATTGTTCTTCCAGACATGTTATATAACCAAATATACAGCACAACAAATAAAGTATATAAACAAATAAAAAAACAAAATGCACAGTTTGAGTCACATTCAAATCTAAATACTGCAGCTAAATGTCTATCAAACTTTTCTAAAGTTAAAAGTTCTGATGTGTACAAATGTCTCATCATCAGGCAATATATGCCACCTAAAAGTCAAACTGTATGGATAGAAAGTTATCCTTTCTTGGAAAATCTAAATTGGGCACCAATCTACTTGCTTGCATTTAAAATCACAAGTGATACATATTTGATCACTTTACAGTTTAAAATTACACACAGAGTATTCAACTGTAAATATAACTTATTTAAATGGGCAATTTCTGAAACACCTTTATGTAATGTATGCACAGGTATAGATACACTTGAACATTATTTTTATTACTGCGAAGAAAGTAAGGCTTTTTGGCACCAATTAGGTAACTGGCTGACAAAAATCTTATCCTTTCATTTCAACTTTACGGTTTTAGAAATACTCTTAGGTATCATGAACGTTCCCCCTCGCATTTGGTACGCCGTAAATTATGTTCTCCTATATAGCAAAGATTACATGCAAAAATCAAAGACTAAGAATCAAGAGTTATCACTTTGCATTTTCCTCAGCAATTTGAAATGGAGATTAGACCTTGACAAAAGAATTTACACCATGAACAACAGATTGCAATCTTTCGAAGATAGACTAGGTTCTCTACTTATTTCATTGTAAAAAAAAAAATCGTACCCCTACCAAAACTGTTCTGAACGTTATATCACATGTATATTTCTTGTGTTTGCCTATTTTTATGTACAGTGTACAATTGTTCATTTAGTGAATTATAACATTGCCTCTTGCCGACCCATTACTAACTGTAATTATATCTTTGTTTTTTTTTGCTCTAGTGAATTCATAATACCTAAAATATAGTTAACTGTATGGTGTTTATGGATTATATTTTTTTGTACACTACCTCTGTAACTAATAAGCAAAAATAAACGAAATATAAAAAAAAAAGTTTGACTCCTGGGATTAAAATGGCTATTACTCACTTGATTTGAATCCCAGGCCTACAAAAAGGGTGTATATGGTGTATGCGAGACATCATACCCACCAATTCATGCACTAAATATACAATAAATCTGAAAGAAACTGTGATGCGGACGATGACCGTGCATGATCCATAGTATCCCCGCTTTTCAGAGATACAATTACAACACGGTAAAAGTATCTGCCATTCATACTTAATTTTTCTCTTCATGTTGCTCTGAAATTTAAATTTGTGTTATATACTTAAATAGAAATATAAGTTAATGTAAGTCAATTATTACTACTGATACACACGCAAACCTGTTAAGTAGAATTCTAATAAATAAAATAACTTTCAAGCAGAAGTTTACTGTCAACAGGGACTTTTTTCCAGTAGAAGTTTACAATCAAGGACTTTTTTTCCAGTGGACCTTTATAATCAAGAGGGACTTTTCAAGCAGAAATTTACTATCAAGAGGGACTTTTCCATAGCCTTGCTTAAGGCTCAAATTTGCATGATATCATTTCAAACATGCACACAGATATTTGGTATTCATAAAGCACTCATACATGTTAAGAGATAGAACCTGATCAGACAGAGCTGTATGCTGCTATAAAAGTCAGTACATGTATGAGTACATTATAGAAACTGAAACTCCATTATCTGAACTGGAAACTTTCCCTATCTGCAAAGAAACTTGAGGCTTCAGGAAGTCCAACTTATCCATTGAATTAATCCTATGATCTGAGATCCCAGTCTCTGAAGGTTTGACATAATTCAACTCCTAATGTTGATATATTGATGGATGAAATATGACTGAAAAGACTTTTCAAATGGTCCATGATTTATAGCTGATGCTTGTCAAATGTATGGTTAGATATTTTTGTACAACTGAACAGCTATTCAAGTAAAGTTTTTTTCAAAAACTTTATTAATATATTACTTCATCAATCACAGAAAAATCTGTGGAAAAATCCTATTTATCTTAATTTGAATGGTTGATGTACAAGAAAAAACTATATTGATTTTTCAGATATTCATAGAAGCTGTCAGACATGCAGTACACTATTTGCTTGTTCCAAAATTGAAAGTTGACTTTTTGTCTTAATAATTTAAATTATTTGCTGTTACATTATTTATTCACACTGTGTGTACTGTTTCAGTTTTAACAAAATTTTTCACTGCAACATTCCAGCTAAAAATGACAGACCATAAAGAATACATTATCAGAAGCTAAATGTGAAAAAAAATCCTGAAAACCTGATTTCAGTACAGTTGTAACAGAAGACAGGATATGTCATATATCATAGCCTTGCTTAAGACTGAAACTTTTAATAAACATTATAATTCTATCCAGCTTGTATATCTAAAAAACATGTCTCTTGATCATGACAGACAAGAGCAGATTCAAAATTTTCAATATTTAGGTGTCAAGAAAAAGGGTCAATACCACGGAGATGCAAGGTATATAAAGGATTATGGTGGATGTGCTTCAAAAAAGGTAAGGCCTTAGCTTCATTTTGAAGAAGCCAACAGAGGAGGAGGCATATGAATCTCATCAGCCAACTCATTCCACAATAGAAGTTAATTATAAACAAAACTGTAATCAAATTGTGACATTGATTTATGAATGAATGAACAAAACTGTGAAACCTCAAAAAGTCCACTATCTGCACCCCCGAACCCCTCAGTGGCAACACCCAACCAAACACACACCACACCCCAACATCAACAGTGTAGTATAAACTGGTAAAATGGGAAAGATATTCATCAAAACACCTATGACAGTATGACAGTATGGAGAAACCTGTATACAAATGAAGCAGTCTTGAACACTCAGCAAAAAGTCTTGTAACATTAAATTTGACACCACTACATGTTCCAGTTACCTTGCTTAAGGGGTCAAAGTTTACAGTGAAAAAAGGACAAGGACCTAAACGTAAAATTGAGGACCATCAAATAAGAGCTTACAAAGACCTAATAAAGCAGCACCCATTTGAACATATTGAAGATGATTAGTTAAGTTTAAAGTAAATCACAATACAGAACTGCCAACACCAAATAATATGACTGAGAAATAAAAGACAAAAAAGTTTTCTTCAAATCCCTTCTTTCAAATTGATAAATCCTACAGTCTTTCACCTATATTTATGCATCCACATTCAACCACATCCACATTCATATGAGGCATCTCATAGGAACTACCTCTAGAGGACTGTTCCATATCTGCAATGCGATGCAATTTAGTGGGGATTGAGCAATCTTGTGCTTTTATCTTTTACAATCCAGTATGCCACAGGGGTAACAGCATGTGGTGAGAAAGGGTTTGCAACTGAGTTACAATTTGAGAAGGATCACTTTAAGACTCATTTTAGACGGACTTACAACTGCAAAGATCGAGTCACGATTCTAAAGATTCACTTGCCATTCCTAATAAAATTATCGTCTGATCCATGCAAATGTAATCAGGATCAACTTATGACTGCCAATGATAGACTTGTGATCCAACCAGCCCAGATGAATGAAATGAGATTGAGTGGGGTTTCCGGGAGAGATGGAATGTGTCCCATGCCATTGGTGCCCTAGATGGCAAGCACATCCCCATCACATGCCCAAGACATGGCGGCAGCAAGTACGTCAATTGCAAGGGGTTTCACTCCATAGTCCTGCTAGCCCTGTAAGATGCGGACTACAAATTCCTCTGGTACGATAGAGCTGCTGCTGGGTCCACTTCTGATGGCCAGATATTCTGCAAGTGCAGAATTGGTCCCAGAGAGCCTCACATTTATGTGGACTTTTATAGTCCATGCGCCTCTTGTTGTAGATGAGATCATTTTCCTCGAGGAATTCCTCAATCTTCATTTCCTCATCCAAGCGGGCAAGATAAAGATCCAGCTCTAGACTTGCTATTGTCACCCTGTTCCTGTGTGTTTTAAGCACTGCCCTCACACTCAGCCTCAAACTGTGATCCTCTTGCCTCACTGACCACACTGTCATCATCACTGTCAGGAGTGACAGATCTCGACCTTCTTGACATCTCCAGTTTGTCTGCCTGCTTCCTCTTCTGTTTATTCTTGAGAGACATACTTCTCAAGCATCCCTTCAGTATTTAATCAATCAATTTATTTTAACAAAATCTATAAATACACCATTCAGGAAAAAAAAACAAAAAGTATTCATCTTCAAGAAATGTTCAAAATATTTATAAGTATGTTGTCTCCTCAAAATGTGGAAATGAAATGAATGCTGAGGCCTCTGTGTTTGGGGTGTGTGCATGTGCTTGTGTGTGCTTTATATAGAGTTTTATAATAATATGTCAATCATGAAGCCATCCTATGTTAATCGCAGGTCAATCTTTTTAATCCTACTTCGAACGCATAACAATCCTACTCATTGCAAACCCAATATTTCCCTTTGTGATGGCTTCTTTCCACAATCAGACACTGTTTGCATTCATACACATATTCTGATTGGCTAAAACACAATCCTTTTAAATCACTGCTCAGGAAAAAAAGGTTATAGTTTGCATATGATTATCATGTTTAAGGTTATAAAATTATTTTAAAATTTTTACAGAACTAACTCAGGATTGAAATAATCGACTCTACGATTGACCTACGACCGAGATACAATTGTAAAATTGCATACGAATGGCGGATTTTTCCCAATAATTTCCAACTGTTTGAAATTATTGGGAAAACTGCAGATTCAGATCAGATAAGGTTGTATACAATTGGGAGAAATAAACTTACAATCAATCTGATTGTAAAAGATTGAGATGCGATTGGCATGTGGTTTCCTATCGTATCTCAATCAGCCGTATAATCGCAGAGGTGGAACAGCCCTATTAGAATAAACTTTTCAAATCAAGTTTTCCCACCTACTATTTTCCCTGTTTCACTCTCAAAATACTGGTCCAGGATAACTGACCTTGTATGTCCAGAGATTATGACTTTCACTTATTCTTTTATAGGTTTAGCACACTGATTTCACAAGAACCAAAAAGGAAAAAGATGCCTTTTCAAGCATGTACATAGAGGCTTGGGGTGCATAAAGCACTTTTATATGTTGGGAAATATTTGTTCACCAGACAGCAATTTCTAAATAATATCTCAAGTTAAAAGTCAGTATATGTAAGGTTACACATTATCTAAAATGCTAAAGTTTGTTTCAATTACAAAGATACTTGAGCCTAAAGCAAGGCCATATATACATATATATATATTTATTTATATATGTCAGACTAATTATTGCACACATGTCACATGCACTCTGTGAGATGAAGTTTCAGTTTTACATCAGTATACATGACTATCATCCTTTCAAAAAAAATCCCTTCACAGCTGCCTACACTTAAAAGCATGTTCAAAATGTCATGAAAAGGTTGTTGTTTTAAATATTCTCTTATTTCAATGAACTATTTTTAAATCTGCTAAGTTATTAAAGAATGATCTGACTGACCATTCAGATCATACATATTGTCTATATCTGGTGTATTGAATGTAGATAACCATTGAATGTGTAGATTCAATGGGTTAATTATTGAATGTGTACATTCAACGGCTTGGCCATTGAATCTACACATTCAATAGCAAGCAGCCATTGAATGTGTACATTCAATAGTTTAACTGTGGAATGTGTACATTCCACAACCATAGTCATTGAATGTGTACATGAACTTCAGAAATTGAAATAAGTACCTGATATTGTGTGAAATGGAACTTGTTATTGTCATTTTCTTAATAAATCACATCTGTTGATATTAACTTAAAATAAACTTTTGCATTAGTTGATTATCTGTGGTCAGTTACATAGTTATGCATTCTAACAAAAACTGTTTTGTTTTCTAATAATGTTTATCTTAATCTGTTTTCTAATTATATTGTCCCACTGAACCTCTCCAACAATACAGGGGTGCAACCATGGGGCTAATTACAATTAAATACCCAAATTTCACACTTAATTAGATAAATTACTTGCTATCACATATTAGAATCATACAGTGAAAGACCAAAAAGTAACTACTCAGGCTTGAACTATTTTTCTTTCATCCTTTCACTGGGAGGCCAAATATTTCAATATTTGTGGATTAAAGTAAAGCTTATTATATAGTTTTTGTAATGACTTTGATCAGAAAGGCTTGATGCATCATAAATATTCCAATGAAATATATGACTTTTATTGCGTAAAATGTTTACAATTTATGTCATTACATATACGTTTATTCATTTTAATGTTCTAGATTGATCCTTCTTTATGTCACTTCCTGAAATGTAACACTTTTATTCCTATTAATTTAATCACTTATTATTATGCTAAAAATATCCAATATAGGTTATAAACTAATTATTTATACATTCCATGGCTTGGGTCATTGAATGTACACATTCAATGATTTTAGCCATTGAATGTACACATTCCACAGTTCAGCCATTGAATGTATACATTCAATGATTTGCCCATTGAATGTACACATTCAATAGTTTGTGCCATTGAATGTATACATTCAATGGTTATCCACATTCAATACAACATATCCTTTGCTAGTCATGTAGTACATTAGGTTAATCACATTAATCTTATAGCAAACTCAGTCTCAATTTTTCTAGTCAATACTACAATGTATACCCTTTATCAAACCAAAGAACTCATAAAGTAATCCAACATTTTACTTCCAGTAATTCCTTATCCTGTTCTAGTTATGGTTGACCTATATTATGCAAGTTAATTACCACCTCCAAGGAGAATATGTGTTTGCCAGCAATTGTTTGTATGTCTTTCTGTTTGCAAAATAACTTTAAAGTTATAGACAGATTTTGATCAAATTTTCAGGAAATATTGACAATAGCACAGGGAACAGGGGGTATGATTTTCAAGATGATCTGGCTCACAGTCTGGCATTTTAAAGGATCTTCTATCATTGCAAGATAGGGTCAAAATTTAATAAATGTATAAATAATTCCATAATTAATTGTCAGATTGCTTGACAAAAATACGGGACACCCCAAAAGAGTGTTTCTAGATTTCCTAAATTTGATTCAGATCCTAACAGAATTCCAGATGAGTTTTGAAAGTGGTGCGACTTTACCCTACTTCTACATTGTTGTCCTATAATTACTGTTGTTCCTTTTAATAATTTTTTCTCTTTGATGTTGCTGATTAATATTTTCCCGAACAGATTGTTTATAAAAATACCTGATGAGTTGTTGGAAGTAATGTTCAAATAGATGTAATAAACATAATTACTAAAATTGTGGAAGCTATATTGATTGATATTTAAATTTCAATCACTAATATCCCTTTCCTGGTTGGTAATGATGTACAACCCAAATAACTGACAATTTACTCACAGTGACACCAACATCTTCAGCCATCTGTACAGTTTGTGTCATCTGAACCTCACGATTCTCATGTTTCCTTTGCTTAACACGGTCAGCAGAAGTAGCATTGTACTGTAGACTGTTCAGTGCCAGGACTGCCTCCTGAGAAAAGAAACCACAATAATATTAGAGATTTGCCATAAACATGTTACCAAGCCGAATGTAAAGTACTTGTACTGAAGATATTTCAGAGAACAAACTGAAAACAAGAGAGCAGTGTAAGGGGTCAGTTACACATAGCCGGATGCACCATGGATATAGCCCATGGTTCCATATATGGTAACTGATAGGGATGCACAAGGGATGGGGTGGTCATGTAAAAGATTTACGGAACTGCCACGGATCTTCCACGGATCTCCTACAGACCGCTACAGAATGCAACGGACAGGTTGCGGATGAAAAGATCGCACAAAGGATTGGTCTTATGACTGTTTTTTAATCCACAAACTCTTTCCGTGTCAGTCCGTAGCAGATTCGGTTAGATCTGTCAATGATTTTACGGATATTTTTTGCCGCGAAAGCATCAAGGATGTAAGGGATGCCACAAGGATATCCAGGAAGGGTATACGGACAATAAGGACACTCACAGAAGAGCTACGGATAAGATACGGAAGAGCTACGGATATCAATTACAGATAAGATCCACAAAGCCTTTACGGAAAAATCAAGCAGTGGCATGACACATGGCATCCGTGGCGAAAGCCTCTAGGACATTACGGACATTATGGATGGCCGTACGGGCAGAAAAGATGATCCGTAAATCACTCAACATTTTCCACATAAGGAATCCTGCCGCAATCCGGCAGTACATCCGGCTATGTGTAACTGGGGTCTAAGAGAGTACATGACACCACCAAGACATGTATGAGTTTTTAAAAATGACTCAATAATAAGTGATTGGGAAAATCTGGATATCTGATAGGTTTATTTCTTGGTGGTGATCTGATTCTCTCTCATAATTTAGTGGGATCTAAATTACACAGCAAACCCATATTCTTATTTTGTAATATATCATAATGTTACTAACAAACAAAGAAACAGACAAACGAAGAAATGAGCACTCGGATGAGTGGTTACTTTAAATTCTTGCTGCAATCTAGCAGGGTATATTAAAAAACGTCAAAGTCAAAATCAAACTGATTAGGCCCAAATTTGGCCATGCTCTATTCTGGCCAATGATAATATTATAAGAAAAAAATGAAAATCATAGCTGAAAAACTGTGACCTAGAACATCCTAACAAACAAACATACAAACAATCCGACTGAAAAACATACTTGAAATCGCAAGATTTTGAAATAATAATAATAAATGGACATGAATTTAATACCACCTTTGCAGAGGTAATCATGAAATTATGTGATGAAGTATATGAAGTGTGCCACCAGAGGCGCTGAATTTTTATGGACAATAGAAGGTTTGATAATAAAAGTTCTACTTTACCTGAAAACCTTGCTTGAGTGGAGCCATTTTATTTGATCAGTAGAGATTTAATTTAACAGAGCTCTTCTGGTATCAGACTTTAATGCAAAAATTATAATTTTTGAATTTTATGGTAGATAACAGCAAACATGTATACTCTTTACAAAAAGAATATCCAGAACAAAGGCTGAAGATGTTTTTAATGTCTTCAGTAATGATATTGACAGGATTTTAATTTGAATTAAATTGCATCACCCTTTTATATCCAAATTACATGTTTATTTTTAATTTTAGGGTAGGTGACAACCAATATGTATAATCTTGACAAAAAATATCCAGTATACAGACTGTGAATGGTTAATATGTTGACAATGATATTTACAGGTTTTTAGTCTAAATTTTCACAAACTTTTGACACATTCAACTCAACAAAGGCTTAGTCACTACTAAACTAGGATGCTGGTTAATGACTCAGTCAAAAAACATGTATTATAATTCTAATATCAAACATTTTCAAACAAACTCAAATTTGCCCTGTATGGTTACATCAAATTTTATGCTTTATATAGCTTCCATCTTACGGGGCAGTTCCATTACGACAATCATCCTCCTGATAACTTGGCAATCATGGAAAATTATCCATTCAGGGAGGCAATCTTTCCATTTGGGACATTCCTAAACCACAATCTTAATGATCATCAGAACAGTCAGATAAACTTCAGAAGTGTTTAGCAGCCAATCACGTACCTTTCTGATAATTTTAGACTGTGAGAAATTATTGTAAAGTGTTTCTGATTCTTATCTGATTGCAAACCTTTCTTAACCTATCATATCAATCATTAATCTATCTTTTGATCATGTGTAGGTCCTAAACCTAACACTATGGCTGTATAGCCATCTGGAGCATTTTCACTGATTGTCCAGTTGTATACCTTGTCCATCCAATCACAAAGTCCCAAATATTTGAATTTGTTTAGAGTGATCCAGCCAATCAGAGTACATAAACTGAGCATTATAACTTGACTACAATTGCAAAGATGACATCCTAAAAGCTAATATTCCGGTATATAATCAAAAAGATTGGGAAAATGTGCTTCTCCATGGCTTCCCAATTAAGGTATACAATAGATATTATTACAAGATCATTTCAAAGCAACACAATTATATATAAAAAACCCTGAATCATGGGCTTCTCATTATTTCACTGGTACCTGTGTTAAGCAACATCTATGTATGGATAAATATTACAGCTTTTTTGGACTTAGTACTTCGCAAAGTGATAAATGACTTGTCTTAGGTTTTTAAGTTGATTTTTAATGGGGTTTGAAAATATGTTCTTGCAAAAAATGCCTCTGAGAAGAAAACAGAAGAGGAAAGCTACTCTGACTACTATTAGGGAGAAATCACAGACCAGTGCTGAGAGTCCAGATAATGACACCAGCATCCCAGAGATACAGGAGGCTATAGAGGCTACTGAGGGACAGGTATTGGATGCACAGGTGGAGGACATACCAGAGACACAGAAGAGTGGTGTGACTGTTACTGAAGAGCAACTCAACAGGAACAGGAGCAGATACTCGATTTGGCTATTGTCATAACATTTGGGGCAACTGCCAATGTCTCCCAGCTGATCATGTACTCATAGCAGCTGCTTCAGCAAACATTAGTGCAGCACTCAGTATAACAGTGGCCACTACAGCATCAGCCAGTACAGCAGCCACTGCAGCAGCAGCCACTGGGTGGGATCAGCCACTTCAGCAGCCCCAACCCACTCTGAAATCATACTGCTAGGAGGGGTAGGTTTCTACAGCAGCCAGATGCCTCAACATCATGGCCAATTTCAGTCCTGGACTGTGGGGTTGTTGAACCAGGTCCTCTCTCGCTGCAACACTAGAGTCAGCGTTGCTCCAGTTAAGCTTAAACTTTTGGAGGCATTCTCATGAACTTCCTGTAGGAGGGCTGATCCTGACCCTGTGACTCTCCCATGAGGGTATGATAATGCCCTCAATCTTCCTTTCCTCTGAGCTATTACTTGACCAAAAACTGTGGGGCTCCATTTCACTTTCATTATTAAATCAGCCAACTCCTCCATCTGAGAAATAACAGAAGCATCTCCAGCAGCTGATTCAGTTGGTGGTTCATAGTGCTTAATATCCCAGTGGCTGATGCATTTGATCTTAAGAATGACCTCTTATATTCAATCCAGCAATGATTATAAAAAAATCAGGATGAACAGAAAGTGGCCGTCACAAAAGTATTCTAAAGAGATCTTTGCAATCTTTTTGATTGGGAACCCAATCTTTTTGGTATTAGAGGCATTCATATACTGATTGTATACATCATATAGAGATTGTATGGAAATAAATATTGCAAAGTAGTATTTGGGACATTCATAGATTGATTGTCTAGATCATATGGAGGTTGTGTGGAAATCTAATTGCAAAGTAGTTCAGGAACCTAGGATTTGTAGTTTGGAAGGTATCAGGAAGAAGTCAGCTGGCAATCTCATTTCTTTTCTTGGCAATAAACCCCCCTTTTTACCCTTGATTGGAAGGTACATGTCCAATCCATGAATATTTCCAATGGGGGAATGGGGAGTCTTATCAGACCAATCGCCATAATGGAACTGTCACCTAAGTCTTTGTAAATCCTACAATACAATCAATTAGAGTGGATATTAGCTAGTTAAAATGCAGCAATTAACTTAAAGTTTAAGTACTACTCCAAAGTTAAACACAGATTGAGACATATTAGTTCTGAAGAGTTTCTTAATTCTTTCAGTGCATATTCCTTCAGTAGGGCTTCACCTCAGGGTCTTTCAGTTCAGGGTGAATGCACTCAAGTAGACAATGGTGTTTTGCAGGCTTTTGTTAAATAACCAACCTTGTACCAAGTAACACAATTATAGTGCTATTGTGTCATTTCTTACTAGAATTCAACACTTCAGTGCACATGGTAAGCTCTTCTCCTACTTATACTTTATTACTTTGGAGCAAATTTACAAAAAATAAAAAAGGCTTTGGAAAAAAAGCCCTTCGGAAAATTGCTATATGGACGACATCTTGCCTGTTTTGAGGAAATGGAAACAAGAGAAGGATATCCAATTTTAGAACATATACATGTAATATGATTTACTTTCAGACAGACACTGACTGTTATTAGAATTTATAAACATTAACATTATTTCATTACTGTTGTATCAACATTATTTAATGCATTAGCTTTGCAAGGATAAAATAGTCTCATACAGCATACAGTCTCCTATGCCCTGCAAAAAATTTCTGTACTTTGCTCCAATTCTTGCATCACAAAAGGTAGAAAGAGTTCTCTTCTGTAAATCATTTGTGGTTTTAACCACATTAGTAATCATTGGTGGAACAAGTAGTAAAGCAGATACTAAGAAAAAGTAACAATACGAGAAAAAAGGCTGAAAAGTCTTTTGATCTACAGGAGTGAGCCACAAAGCCATCAGTAGGGCACTGACATCAGATCTTGGAAGCAACCATAAATAATAGTGCTGCACACTGGAAGAGCAGATTCCTTGAAAGTTTGGTGACAAGGAAAAAACAAAAAAATAAACCAAAGAAGTGGTCTCTAGAAGTGCAAACCTCACCTGAGCTTACACCTAAAAGGCCTTGTGGAAAAAGGCCTTGTAATGCAAAAAAGCCTTGCATCAAATTATTGAACACATTATTCTACTTCCATCAAAAACATGCTTAAAATCTACTGTTATGAGAATTCATAAAACATTAACATTATATCATTACTGCTTTATAGGTTGATTTGTGAAAGACACATAAGCATTAAAGTAATCAGGAATAGCTTCAATTTCAGCTGGAACATTGTCTTTCAAGTACTAGTACATCATTCCTGCTTACACACCACCCACAGGAAATAAAGCTATTTCATCCATTATGCATGCCACAGACTTCCTTTGTAAGTTCTGATGATAGTCCAAGTGCTTGCACATTCTGCCAGGTGCTTTGGGTCAAGTGACAGAAGTAGCCTTTTGTGGTAATGTATGGTCCAAAAGCAATCTTCCCCATATTGATGACAGTCAGTATATACTATTTCCGGATCTACTACCACGCCAGTTCTTCTACAGTAAATTTGTCACAAATTTCTTGCATTACTTTATCCATTTAGGCCTTGAGATAACCCAGTCAGTAAAACATATGCATAGGTAACAGCTGATTCATCAAGCTTGGCTCAAACAAATTACAACTGGGTGAACTGCTAGAGCACATGGTTAAATGTACAATCCATGAACCATTTTCTGTTGGTGGCTAGATTTAGGATGTCTTCACTGCTTGCAAACACTTTGACCTTCTAAACAGAATATAGTCGACCTTCATGAATCAGGAACTACTGTCCACTGGTAACTTGTTCCCATTTTCCTTTAATACTGAGTTTTAAAGAGTTTGATTCCTTTAATGGAGCACCTCTCTGCAAATTTTTGATGTTGCACTTCAAGCTGTCCAAATTTCTAACATCACTCCATCCCCCACCCCCAAGCTGAATGTGGTCATTAATTGGTGTGAAGTGACTGGGTGGGATATCAGCAGCCTTCTCTTGGATATTATTGGTTGTCCCTTTCAGTTAACATTTTTGAAAATTGTTTTCTTGTTTCTTTATGAAAGCAGCAAAAGGATCATGTTCTCAGATGTTCATAATAACTTGTTTTCATTTGCCTGCTCAGGATTGAGGTTTGCTCTGGAGAACAAACATTGATGACTTAAAGAGGAAAGTGCTGTTTCATAGGGTTGGACTTGTATTTGTAGTCCAATTAGTAACCTTCACACAGCACAATTCTTGCAATCTTGTTTCATTCAGGATCAACAAATAAATTAATGATCTGAATATTACTGCATAATAGATCAAAGTCGGATGTAAATTGACATTCATTAAGTAACTTATGTTTATTTAGCATTGAGAAATACTTAAACAACATATATCTTCATGCAGGTTTCTGCATTGTACTAAAATTAGATTTTATTTTGTACTGTACAGCCATTAATGGCAATAATGGGGGTGTTTCATTGGAGCTGACTTGTTGGTAACTAGGTATTTTTGGAGGGTCGGGAGCAATGTTTACAGAGTCGGTTAGAATAGTTTGTAGTTTCCTGGCTTGTCACGGTGGATCCTCAGAATATCAAACATGTTTGATATTTCACCGACCCTCCACAACTCTGTATCCAGACTGTGGCTCTGCCCACCTGGAAACCATCCTGTTGTGGATCTCTATGGCAGTTTTGAGTTGAAGTTGGCTGACTTTCTATTTAAGGGATTTTTTCACAAAAATGCTGCTCCTTATTTGACAATGGGTCCTAAGAAAGGCAGAAGAGTGAGAAAGATAGAAGTTCCCATTGACAGTATTTCTGAATTTGAGCTTGGGCACATATGGGCAGATATCCAGTAGAGGAGGGAGGAGAGGTAGACCAGAGAGAGGGAGGAGGCACAGCAACAGAGGGAGGAGGCAAGAGCAGAGGAAACACACTCACAAGAGGAGAGTTGCAGGAAAATGGCCCAGGAAACAGAAAAGTGATACTGAAACAGAGGCTGGAGGATAGACAGGAACATCACAGTCACAATACAAGAAGGGGCTCATGAAAAACATCTATCTGACGGATTCAGATGAGGAGGCTATTGTTGACTTTGTGAAGGACCATGAGGAGTTGTACTACAAGATTGATGAACATTTCAAGGACAAAGAAAGGAGAGTGTCTCTGGGAGAGTTTCACAAACAGTCGCAAGCTGTCTGTCATGGTGTGCAAGACCTGGTTTGAGTCGCAAAGGACACGTTACAGCAAGCTGACACAATCAAAGGCTGGACAGGCCCCAAAGGAGATGACGGAATGTCAGAATTGGATACAGGATAAGTTTTGATTCCTGAGGTTCCACATCAGACACAAGGTACTCAGCAAATCGTCAGGCTTCAAGTCGCAGGCCCGAGGAGCCAGTGCTTCAGCATACAACATCTCCAGAGCTTCCACTAACACAGACAGTATGGAGATCATCATGCAAACAACAGACACCACTTTACAGCCTCACCAAGTCACGAGTCCCATCGCAGCTTCAGGGCACTCTTCAGTCAACCAGCAGGTCATGGATCAGTTCACATAGATGAGAACCATGCTGTCATCATTACTCTGGCAAAAGCAGGAAACAACAACATGTATAGCATTCTGCAACTACCTGGCGTCGGAGGTGGAGGGATTAGAGGAGAAAGACTTTCAGACATTTAGAAATGAGGTTGTAAAGTTTCTCAACAACATTCAATGCAAGGCAGAAGATTGTGGTCACCAGCCCTAGGAGCCACAGCAACGAACACTTTCAAGAAGCTCAAGTGCAACTTCAACATTTGTGCCACAGACATTTCAACAACCACAGCAGCCAGTACCAGTTGCAAGGGAATTCATCTTAACCATACTAGAGACACAGATGCCTTCAAGCCAGGTCATCCAACCCACTCAGCAGAGCCAAGTGGCAAGCAAAGGACAGCAGCAGCAATCCAGAGGGCTGCCAACTTCCTTCTTAATGGTCGACGACCAACAGGCTGGATCTTCAAGGCCACTTATGTTCACAAAGCACTTCAACCCTGCATCAGTTGCCTCTGCTACAGGCAAAAAAGTCAACACAACATATCTAGACTTTCAAGCTTCTTCCGAAATCTTCATTCTGTGATGAGCTACCAACAGATTGACAAACCACAGCCGTTTTTACCAGCTGACATGCCAGCACCAATCGCCTCTCTCCAACCACCACCACCTCACAACAAGAACAACAGCAGCCACTAACCCAGCCTCCGCCTCCGCAGTCAGCCGACGCCAATTGAACAAACGAATGAATGAATGTGTGATTTAAGAAATGTTTGAAATTAAAACCAAAAACTTCAAACTTTTAAAAGATAAAATTTTTTTTTAAAAAATATGTAATAATTTGGGGGAAAATTTAAAAAAAAAAATTTTTTAACAAGTTTGAAAAAAAAATTAATTAAAAAAAATTTTAACAACTTTGAAGAAAATATTAAAGAAAATGATAATGAACTTTAAAAAAAATTTGGCCAAAAAATATTGGGGTAAAGACAAAGAAATTTTGGCCCACTCCAAAAATTAAAAATGTGAAGAAAAAAACTTTGTGTCCAACATTAGGGGGAAGCATTTTGACCTTTGGATTCGACCTTGTGACCTTTGAACCTTTGAGAAACTTTTCAGTTTCCCGTGAGGGATTTGGCAGATTTTTAACTTTAAAATATCTTGCAACTTTGCAAGGAAATACTTAAATAATAGATATAAATGTTTAAATTTTTATATTTAGGGGCGGGGGTCATTTGGACATAACTTGGGTTCAGTGTTTTAAACAGGGGACTTGTGATTTGGTTTAAAATAATTTTGAAAGTTGTTGCTAATGGATTGGATTTTGTTTGGAAATTTGTCAGAAATTTGAGCAACACCAGCTTAAATAAAAGTTCTTGAAAAGGACGTTAGTTGTCCTGAAAAGGACTGATAGATGCCAGCTTCTGCCCACACGGTTGTTGGTTGACACATCCTTTAGTCCTGCCCAGCCAATGCCCCCACGTGATTGTGCTAGTCTTTCAGTAGTTCTTGTTGATGTTTGGCCTTCCTCAAAGGATTCCTGTGCCTGTATTCACGAAGGGTCTTAGCCAGGGCTTAGGCGTAAAGTTGAGACTTTTGTCTCAAGTTTCTGCCCAAAAACTACTAAGACTTTTGTCTTAGGCTTAGTGGTATTCACAAAGAATTTAAGACTGGTCTTAGGCTTAGCCAAGGGCTCAACTTTAAGACTGGTTGGTAGTGGGCTTAAATTTTGTAAAGAGGACTTAAATATGGCTGCCATAAACTTTTCTACACTTCAAAATTTGAAATGGCTGTAAATAAAGTATAATTATATAGAACACCTCACTTAAGCAGTCTTTGGGAAGTTTATATGTGGTAGCAAGGTTTTCCACTTCAAAACAGCACTTATTCTTAGATAAAATTCATTAAGTGAAGGATATATGTCACCAATAGTATAGTTTGAATAGAAAAGAAAGGTCACATGACACAGAAAACCACTGTGGTTACTTGATAATCTTGGACTTAGCTAAGTCACCCTTTGTGAATATGGTTTTAAGACAAAACTTAGCTGAGACAAAAGTCTTAACTTTAAGACTGGATTTAAGCCTACGACCTGGCTAAGTCTAAGACCTTTCGTGAATACGGGCCCTGTAGTTCTCGTTTGGCACATACACCGCCTGTTCATTTTGTTCGGCCGCCACATCATTTCCTTGGGTTGGTGCCCTGTCTGCCCCACCCTGTTGTGTCATCAGCATGTTGCACAACACCACACATGTAAACACAATGTCTCTCACAACCCTTGGCCTTTGGTCCATGGTGCCAAGTAGTACCCTGAACCGGCTCACTAAGATTCCAAAGGCATTTTCAATCACCCTCCTGCCTCCGGAGACCCTGTAGTTGGCTATTTTTTCTTCCCTTGTGAGTTGCCTTCTGCTGTAGGGTTTCACCATCCATGGAATCAAGACAAAGGCATTGTCACCCAGCAAGAGGTTGTGCAAGTCTGGCCCTCCGTCCCCCAGCAGTTCAGGTGAAGGAAGCCCCAAGCTGTCGTCCTCGATCTTCTCCCTCAAATCACTTCTCTTGAAAATCTGTGCATCTGAGCAGGAACCATTTGACCCACGGTCTATCCACAGGAGTCTGTATTCTGCATCTACCAGGGCCAGGTTGATATGGCATCCTTTTTCTTCGTCTTGAAGGATCCAGGGATTTGGTGGCTTTCTTCTTCTTCTGGGGGCTCGCTTGGGTTGAGACTATGGTGGTGGCTGTAGGGTAGGTCATGGTGCTGGGTTTAAATGTGCCCTCTTCTGTCACCCCATAAAGATGCAAATCAAAATATTAAACTCAATAAAAACCAAAAGTACACTAAGCTGATGTAGAAGTCTCTGTGATGTGTAGCTGGCATCATTGCAGTGACAAATAATTTTTTTTGTTTCGTCAACCAGAGGGGGTTCATATAGTTTTGAGGTGAGTCACAAAAAATGCTCCAGTCCTGTCAGCTTGTCGCGGGTTGCTATGGCTTGTCTGTTAGGGGTTTACAGCTTGTCGCGGTATTTTCCCATCTTGTCGTGAAGAAAATGATCCCAACCACAAGTCAGGTAGGGATCTTGATCTAGATAAGATGTACTACATCTCGTCGGGAAGATGTAACTGACCCAGCATTTTCACGCGCTTTTTTGTGGTTTTTGTTCCTGATTTCCCAACATTTGCTACCGACCCTAGAGTTGTGGAGTATAGGTTACTGGGTCAGTTCCAGCGGAACACCCCCAGAAAGTTTGTCTCCCCATGAATTTTGTCTGAATTTTTGTTTGTTGGAATTTTGTCCCCATGAATTTTAAAACAAATGGAACAAGTACTTTAGTTTAAGTAATGCTGGATCATGTCTCTACAGTGGGATGAAAGTTTATTACAAGCTATGAGGTTTACTGTCATAAAAGTCAAGTGACAAACTTCACTTGTCAAGGAGTGCAGTTCAACTCAGATTTGCTTATAAATTGTATAGTTATATGTACAAAACATGTAAAATAAAATCAACGTTTTGAACAACAGTTACTGCTCAGTATAAATTTATAGTATCATGATAGAGCCTTTAATAAATGTCTTATAAACACATATATTAAAACTGCATACGTACTTCATAAGTATGATACATAATTCCAAATAAGTAAACACAAAGTATCTAGTAGGTTTCCCATAAGTTTAGAACCTTTGATTTATGACAACTGTCATCAGCCTCCCCTTTACGTATTGATGAAATCATTGCCAACACTTAACAAGTTATCTCTTAAGTACCCAAGGTAGCAGGTAAATAAATAATGATCACATGGTATGCCTGTGTACTTCAAGTTTTCTGAATCCCAAGTATAAATATAGCCAGTTTCTTGATGTTTTATATTACACTATATGTTGTGTTGAATTATTAGTTGAATAAATCCCCCCTCCCTTCCTGTTTGTCACTACATCATGTTCTATATAGGCCTTGTGTTTATGGCCTTTTGAACAAGTGAGGTTTCTGGTATATTGTTTTAGTTAAGTCAAAAGAAATATGTCGTTATGAAGTAAATTTTTTAATAAAATCTGAGACATCCTATTTGAATGGCCAGGGACCATATTCAACTAATAGTTGGTACATTACAAATAGTGGAGCACAGACATATTACACATGCTTGTCTTTATTTGAAAGAAATAATCAACTTAATGCAAAATTATCTTTAGACAATGGCTATTAAGATTGCTCTTTGAAATATAAGCATATAGGTTCTATTGGAGATGCTATGGTAGCTAGAAAATGTTGACTGGATTTAATGGCTCGTCAGATCTGTGTTGTGTTCCTTTAAACGAATAAATTTTGCCAATGTTATCTTTATGTAAGAGTTCCCCTAACATCATGGGAAATGCACTTACTGTACCCAATATATATAATAGAAAATTCCCCTTTCAGGTATTAATTCTGATATACCAAAAGTTGTAGAGTGGATCTTATGGCTTCATACAAATCAAATGTTACTACATTGTTTAATATATATTTAAAATGTTCTACTTTTTTATCTTTTTTCTAGAAACTGGCATGCATTTTGCAATGCTGAGGAACAGGGTAGATTGTCCTTTCCCTTTTTTATCATCCATGGGATTATTCTGCACTTTTGTTGGTACTGACAGTAATTGGCCTAGTTTAATAGATGCACAAATAGCTACATTTCTAGTAATCAGGTTGAACTACATATACAAACTATCCACTTAGACACAAAACTTCCTGTGTTGTCAAGAAATTTTCTAGCGACAAAGTTTCTGTAAGTTGATTATATTTCATCTGTAATCCACATTTTTAGTGTTGCAGTTTCTGTATATGGATTCTATTTCACCTGTGTTTTGTACCATTATAATGTATTCTCCCACTGCAAGCTTGGGCAGACATTAAGATTCTTGGTTCAATTGTCTCTGAGGCTCACAAAGACCCTACTTAGGCTTTTTTTTTGACATTCTTCACATATTTGGCCCTGTGACTTAAAATAGTAAGTCTGGCAAGTCTTAAACAGTTACTGTAGTACATATAACTTTAATAAATGGACACAGAGACCCAGTTTATGGACTTTTGCCCCTTTTAAGCCATATAGCTGTCAAACTATGTGACTGATAGAGCTGAGAATATATTAAGATTGCTCCTTTTGCATGTGTGAAAAACAAGGCTTTGAATAGACATTTAACCTATGTATAAAGACCACAAACACCCACCTGAGTGACCCTTTTTCGACATTTTTCACATATTTTGTCCTGTAATTTAGAAATGGTAGGGTCTGACAAATTTCGAACTTTATTAGATATAACTTCTATATGTAATATTTGTCTGTATGAAAAGTCTGTAGCTTTTACTTCAAGGTCAATTTATGGTCTCTAAAATGCCCACAGAGACATAAATTTGTGGACATTTTACCACTTTTAAGCCCTAGATCGATCGCGCTGTCATACTATGGGACTGATAGAGCTGAAATCTCATCTGGATAATTATTACACAAATAGGTTTTTTCACATGTGCCAAAAATCAAGGCTTTAAGTAGACATTTAACCTCTATATGAGGCCCATGAAAAATCTACCCAGAGGACTTTTTTAAAATTGACTTTTTTTTAAAAAGATTTAACCAAAAACAAAAAAAAAAGAAAAGGAAAAAATAGCCAGCCTCTGCAGGTACAACTAAATGGGCAACAACATTGAGATTTGGAAAAATCTTAGGAACAACTTCAGTTGTAAGAAGCATACAGAATCCACGAAATGTTGTCAGATGTAAGATTCACAAGCCATGATTTCTTACAAGTTGTTTTCATATTTTGATGCCCTAGAAACAATTATAAGGGAGATATAAGGCCCCTTTAGCATGATGACCCTACATGACCTTGAAGCAGGGGTCAAAGGTCAAATTTGACACTTGCAAAAGATTTGCAGACCACAATTTCCAAGAAGTTGTTTTTTCATTCCAAACCCCTAGGACCAATGATAAGGGTGATGTTAAGGCTTTTTGATATGCCCCCCCATTTGACATATAAGATGTGATATGGTAGCCATTTTATTTTCAAAACAAAGCCAAAATATCTCTCAGGCAAGCTTTCCTAGCCATTTACATTTTGTGCAAATCTGACACAGCTAGCTGCAATATTTTAAATTTTTGAACACATCAATGATTTTCAAGCAATCAGCTATGTCAGCCATGTTGTTTTTTTAAATGAGTACCATAATTTTTCACAGACATGTCAACACAGCCATAAACATTGTCTGCAAATTTGATGAAGATATCGTCATAACTGAATGAGATATAAAGCTTGATTTTAAAATGTGCCAAACACACACATGCATATACACCCATGTTGGTGTGTCACATTTTAGTTCAACAGTAATTTATGTTGGTGTGGGACAGGCTAATTGTCACAGTTTAATTTCAATAGTAATTTAGATTAATGGTTTCCTCTGTCCGTGTGTTAAGGGTGAGTCATCAGGAAACTGCTCCCAGAGTACACACAAAGTTCTATGCATATTTTATAAAATACTTCAGTTGTTGCTTTGTCACTGGTTAATAAACAGCTTCTTCTGTAACACATGTTAAATACTTTTACTTTAGTTTGATGCAGCGAACAAACTAAAACAACCCACGCATGCATGGAAAGCGTGTCATAATCTCCCTACTCTGGCCTTGGCCGGTGGCAGATTAAAATGCAACTGTAGGAACATTAGTTTAATAGCGCCCCTTTTTAATTAAGAAGTTTAAGCCCGAAAATATTTAAAGCACTGCCATGGCAACAGGTGTTTTCAAATACCCTCCCAAACCTACTAAGCTGTAGATCCTGTTTCAGTTAACATATCCTGAAAACTTGGTGAAAATCCATGCATCGGTTTAGTCTATGGAACATCCACAAATGTTAAACCCAAAAATTTGAAAAATTTAATAGTAATTTAAATTTTTATTAGAAATACTTACCATTTCCTAACAGTAGCTATTTGTTGGAGCCATCCAACCCAATGGCCAACGCAGAGATGCGATTTTAAGGTTATATAACAACCTTAACCAAGCCATTGGGTTACAGTAGTCCCTCCTCCCGCCAATTAGGTCACATGACCACATTGTTTACTTCATTATTTTTGTTGCAAGTAAAAGAATGACTTGCGGGGAGGCGGGAGGGAAATTTGAGTGTTAGGAAATGGTAAGTATTTCTAATAAAAATTTAAATTACTATTAAATTTTTCAATTTTATAGCGAAATACCCTTACCATTTCCTAACAGTAGCTGAATTCAGCCTTGTAGGATCGAGGGAATTCTTTTTAAGAAAACCACTACCTAACCTACAACTAGACATCATGAGAACTTCATAATGGAATTACATGCATTAATGAACATATAACTTCCAAACATTCACAACATACAACTTCCAAAAAATGGCAGTATGTAGTTGTAGTTCTCACAACTGCTGACAATGTTGGTGTTGCAAAAAGATGTCATAAATAGATAGCCCATCTACCTTGTAACATCCGACCCCAAAACAAGGTCAAACCAACCTGTAAGTGTCATCAGCATAATGCCAAATCCTTCCCAAGTCGGATTTAGGCAACACTGATATCTAACTACAAACATCCAGCATTGCAGACATACCAGCCACAAACTGCAAATGTACCAATATAAGTATGAAACACATACTTAAAAAGTAACAAAACTGTAACTGCAACTGTAGGACCCAATTTCAAATCTGACCCTATGACAACAGAGGTTTTTCAGACAGAAATTGGTATACATACAATGGAATTCCCAATAACATGTATCAAAAAACTATGTAAGGAAATCACCTATAAAAACTAAAGATGTAATCAAAACATACATCAATAGTTTCCATGACTCAATCTTGACTCATTCAAGATGAAATAGGTGCCAAAAGATAAGTCTTATTAAGAAACTTTCTTGATGGCAGTAAAAACAAAAGATTTTGTTCTATCCCAAACCTTTTGAATACCAAAGCCCTAACAGGACAGACAGACCCACATTGAGTCAAACTGTTGTCCAAAGAGGCTAAGAGCTGGCATGACCACAGGCTTAATTGCAGTAGGCCCATCCAAAGCAAACTGGATCTGGCAATTGATGGGCCAGAGTTACTCGTGATCAATTCTCCTTATAACTAAAGGAAGAATATGTCCAAGCATTAATGTCACTCCTTTACCATGACTCTGTAGTCCACAGACAAAGACCACTGACTCAGTTGCAGTAAATGCAGCAGGCCCATCTGAAGCCAACTGGTTCATGGCCAAAAAGGCAGTCAATGGGCCAAAGTTACTTGTGACCCATTCTCCCTATAACTAAGGGAAGGGTCCAAACATGAATGTCACTACTTTACCTGAAGCCAAGACCAAAGACTGTCTTGAAAAGAAAATAACTTCAAGAAAACCTTCCTCACAAGATCAAAGGTTGTCTGATAAGAGCATGTAGGACCAATGACAAAATCCAACATTGGTTTGTCTCTTACTAAAAGTTGTTAGTGTCTTATTTATCTCAACTTTTAGATACTTCTTGACCCGTTTGGCCCCAAACCATCCACAGTTGCTGTTCTATAACCCACAATAATGGATGGTATTAGGATGTTCCCTAAACTAGAATTTCAGGAAATTTGCTCCATGTGGAATGGTACATGGCTCTCTTCACACCACTTCCCAAAAAGAACAATTGATTCTCAGATTCTCCTTGAGGAGTGCTCCTTCATTGTTTCACCACCTCCTCTGGGGATCTACCATAATCTTCATGCCTGACTTCCAGATGCCAAACATGAATATTCAAGTAAACTAGATTGTTGTGAAGTCTGTTGCTGAATGGTTGAGTCAACAGATTTACCTCCAAGGAAAGTCTTAGAAGAAGTTTTGTGGACAGATTCATGAGATCCCAAAACTAAACAATCCCTGGCCACCCAATCATGATGATTCTGCACCTGTAGGTGGCTATCTGTTGAATCACCTGAGGGATGAGGGCCACTGGACATAACTGACCAGACCCTCCCCAGAGATGTTCAATGCATCTGTTTCCCAAGACTGACTGTCTGGGACATGAGACATATACATGTTACAACACCTGCAGGACCAAGACCCTGGGCAAAAACACATGTCTGTCCAGACCTTCACAAGAGATGTTGAAGCACCTGTTTCCAGAGCCTGACAGCAGAGCTACATAGGAAAACTTGTGATTCATCTTGTTGCAAACACATCAACCACTGATTGATGGCAGCAATGTCTAATTTGATTGAAAACCTGACGATTCATAGCCCCTTTGGTCTGAAATAACTTATCTTCCTAGACAAGGAATCTGCCAGAACATGTGGATTCCCTGGGATGTACTTCCCTGAATCTGAATCATTCTGACATTGGACTGAATCATGATTCTACAGATGAAGGTACATATTCCCCAAGTGGAAACCTCCCTGGCTGTTCACATAGGCAACCACTAAAGAATTGTCTGTGAAAACCAACTGATTTCAACTCATAAGCTGATTTCTGAACCATATTAAGGTAACAGCATAGCTTCCGGCTGCATAATGTTGCATAAGAGTCTTGACTCTTCCTGATTCCACAGACCAATGGCTGTGGATGCTTCAAGAGAGCACCCCAAACCCTTAGGGAAGCTTCTGTGAAAGGAGAGAGACTGAGCTCCTCCCAAAGGAGTGGTGAGTTCTCCTTCAAAATTGAATGATTGGTCGACCACTGAAGATGACCCCTGTGAACCAGAGAAACAAGAAGTGAGATAATCAGAAACTAAGGATATACGCAGTGTTTCCAAATACCATTGGAGTACCTTCATGTGCAGACCTCCCAATGGTGTAGTCTTCTCCATTGAAGCCATGCTTTCAAAGTGACCTGAGCTTCCAAGGAGATAAGTGAGAACTTTCAACCGTCTTTCAATCAATTTTCTTTGAATTGCGAAGACTAGACCTACCCTGAAGTCGAATTGTAACACTAAATTGATTACTGAAGTTGGAAATAACTCTGATCCTTGAAATTTGTGATCCAACCCAGGCTTCGACAAGATGCACCAAACATTGCTGCTTTGAGTTCATTCTCATTAGCCAACCCTCTATATACTGGCGAATACTGATGCCTTCTGCACGAGCCATCAGCTTCACCTCTTTTGCTACCTTGGTGAACTGGGGAGGAACTGTAGCCATAATGCAAGTTAAGGCAGTGAACTGGTAGAATCTGTAGCCTCCAATGAGGCGAAGATACTTTTGGTAGCTGAGTCTACCGGTGATGAGTGTGTACCCATAAAGGTCGAGTGACGTCATCCAATCTCGTTATATAAACGAATTGCAAATATTAACCAATTTCATATTGAGTAAGGTACATGCAAAGCTTGTTTACCTGACCTTAAGTATACTGACAGTCATTTCTTCTTCACTAACCCCAAGACATAGACTGTAAGTGTAAGCTTCCAGCGATGTGACTGGTGATATCGCCCTTTTGTCGATCATTTCATAAACAGCTTTTATCAAAATTGCTGTTTCTCCCATTTTTTTTGTTTTTTTTTTAACTTCTGCCAACCTCACCTCTAAAAAGTCTGGCTGAATATTTTCCTTTCCCAGGACTTGTATAGTACCAAACTGGAGAAAGGTTCCTTGAAACCACAGGAAGCCAGCTATCATCCCTGCTTCCATAGGCCTGTATAAGTAAGATCCACTCCCCTTTTAACTAGCTGAGGAGTAGGAGGCACTTGTAACTCTATTCCATGGCTTATTAGATCAGAAACTAGAAGCATGCTCACCTCTAGAGTTACTAATCCTTGTTATTTCCATGAAAACACTAGATGAAAATCCTCTGAACACCTAATATGTCCAGCAAGAGAACATCATTAGGAGTGAAAAATGCATTGTAGATTTGCTAAAGACATTCTAAATTACATCCCTCCTGTTGAGTCACATGTTCTTAGACATGGTGAAACTGCAAACAAGAAGATTTGGACACCAACTGGTTGACTGGACTAGAAATGGAAACATCATTGCACCCAGTCCAAAGCATATTGAAGTCTATAACATATTATAGTGATCCCTAGGATCCTCTAAATATAACCTGAACTGAAGGAGTGAGAATATACACGCTTCTTCTCTCTTACAATCCCCTACCAGGGACCTTGTTTGCAAAGTGTCTGAAAGGTCATGTTCCTCCTGCAGACCTGCTGTAACTAAGGAGCTGTCCAGGAAAGTAATGTATGTAAGGAAGTCCAAGCAAACTTCTTCCTGTATAGCTGCTCTTTAAAACATCAGAGGCTTCAAACTCCTTGAAACCCAACATAAAAGCCACATCTAAATGCTGGCTGTTCACCCAAGAAATGTAAATGTGACTAAACAAGGGAGCATTCACAGAAACTGTGCCTGTTAACTCAATCCCTAGTCATTCAATAACAGTCAAGCAAAAGTAAAATAAGGAATAGATTCCTTGTAATGAGATGAATCATAATCACCATCTCCTGACAACCTGAATTCTAAACCTTTTGAGAGGTATAGAAACCCGATTGTACTAAAATTTCTTGTGCATAGATCAAAAACCTCTCCTTGTAGACATGAATGACACTCCCGGACATCTGACAACCCGAATTCTGACCTTCTGAGAGGTATAGAATACTCGATTGTGCATGGATGACTTCACACAGGTATTTCCTCTGGTGAATGTTTTGACTGGACCTCGACGGAAGAGTTTTCCGAAGAAGTAGTCTTTTCCTGCATTCAAAACTCCTCCACGGTGTCGTGTCCATGGTAACTTAATGGCTGCCCCCAAGGGAGATTCCTTCGTCTGTAGCATCGACAATCTATTCGACTGGGATGCATACTGTGATAAAATTGCTTTCAACGCCTGGCTATTAGAACCCGACGTGAACAGCAATAACGACCACTCGAATTGTCATTCTCATCCAAGATGGCGCCGTCCAGATCGCTTCTGTTATTGAAGAGTACATTCTTTCTAAAAACGTATGCTGCAAAATTATAGCTTCCAACGTCCAGCAAACTGAACCAAACGACTGGCAAGCTGTATAATAATATTATTGTTGCAGTAGGACCTTCTTTATGAAGACTTATTTCCTCGAGGTTGAAGATGATAGAACTTTCGATGTCGCCATCCAAAAAGTCCTTTATTTGCATAAAATAATGCATACCTTCGAAGATTCAATAAATGAATCAGTTCTGTATCATATACATATAAAATATAAAGTGAGATTCACAGCAAAATCTCAAAAAATAAATGAAAACCTTGAGAAACTTCTACTAATTCCCAAAGACGTCCATACTGATGATGGCCAACAAAAATAAAATGAAGTAAACAATGTGGTCATGTGACCTAATTGGCGGGAGGAGGGACTACTGTAACCCAATGGCTTGGTTAAGGTTGTTATATAACCTTAAAATCGCATCTCTGCGTTGGCCATTGGGTTGGATGGCTCCAACAAATAGCTACTGTTAGGAAATGGTAAGGGTATTTCGCTATAAAAATTCAAAGCGTTGCCATGGCAACAGTTTTTATTGTAAACCCTCCAAAAACTAATCAGCTTTAGAACCTCTTGGGGTTAACACATCCTGAAAATTTGGTCAAAATGCATGCATGGGTTTAGGTTGTGGAAACCCACACATTTTAAGACCCCAAAATTTTTAAGTGTTGCCATGGCAACAGTTGTTGCCAGATACCCCCATAAACCTAGCAGCTCTAGATCCTCTTGGGGTAAACATACCCTGAAAATTTGGTCAAAATCTGTGCATGGGCTTAGGCTGTAGAACACCCACAAGCTTTATGCCCACCACTGCCGATGCCTGGACGGTGCAGAGGACAACTATAACCCCAGCCTTTGTGGGCTGGGGTTAAAAATAAATCAATAAAAATAAATTAAAAAATTTTTTTTATAATTGTGAATAACACAAAATGGGTGCTACAAAAATACCCAGTGAATGCCTGTTGTGTGAGAGATGGTCTGTCTGGGGATATTTTGGTGTAGATTCTAGTTTCAATCTAGTTTCAGTTGTTTTTTGATGAGTTGTGCAGACACATAACAAGGTTTCAGGTGAATTCTAGGAGTTGGGAGAATAAAGCTCAGTTCTCAGCCAATGAGGAGGTCACTGGTTGCCTAAGTGTATGTCTTAGGTACTATCTGTACATTTCTGCAACAGGTTTTTAGTTATTTCAACTGTTTTTTCAGCAAGACCATTTAACTGAATTGTTTTGCTCAAATGGTAGTGTGGTTAAATCCATAGTTCTTTGCAAAGATCTGGAATTCTTGTGAAGTGTACATAGTTCCATTGTCAGAAATAACTTGTTGTGGTATTCATTGAGTAGCGAACACTCTCTTCATCTCAATTATGACAGCTTTGCTTGTGACAGACCCCAGTTTTCCATTTCAAAGAATCTGCTAAAATAATTCACTACAACCAGGTAGTTGTCGTAATTCCAACTAAACAGATCAGTTGCAATCTTTGCCCATGGACTTAAGGATATGTTATGTTGTTGGAGTGGCTCCTTGGTGGTAGATTTATTGTGGTTTTGACATATGGTGCATTTAGTAATCATTTCATATATATCAGAATTGGGCCGATAAAACAGTGTCCTGGCTCTTTGTCAATATGGTGTTTTTCCAACATTGTTTTTCGTAGAGCTTGTGACATCAGTATTCTCTCTCCCTTGAATATGATTCCATCAATGATTCATAATTCTTCCCTCACTGACCAGTATTCAAGGGTTTCTGCAGGGCAATTGGTTCTGTGATCTGGCCATCCTGCATTTATGACATTGGCTAAAACCTGCAGCTCTCTATCTTTCTTGGTTTCTAACCTAACTTCATCCAGTCGACTATCGCTGATTGGTAGATTTTGCACAATAGCATAAACCTGAGCTTCAATATCCTTATCCACTAGATTATCTGTGCTTTTCATGTGTTTCTGTGATAGGGCAACAGCAACGGGTATTTCTTTCCCTGGTCTGCGGATTACAGTAATGTCATACTTTTGTAGCCATAATAGCATTTGCTGCAATTGAGGGGGAACTGAAGTGGCTTTTCTTGTGATGGCTTCTTGTGGCTTGTGGTCTGATTCACCTAACATCTTTTTTTTGTATTTAACTTTTGGTACACATTTAATATCCCCAGATTATAAATCCCTGAACATTTTCCAGATGTGGCAATGAAAATCCCCAACATAAAAATCCCTAAAAATAAGACAATAAAATAATAATAATATACATTTTAATGAAAGATGTTTCAATGGGTTTCAGAGTATACCTTAAGTTGCTGAAATGCAGAGTCAGTCTCTTGACTTTCTTTCCTAAGCGGGTATCAAAGAAAAAATATGGAGGCTTGACCTAATATGCTGTATATCTTTCTTTGTATATTTTGTTAAACTTCTACATAGAGAACAGGGCAAATGAAAGCCACTTTCCCTGATTGTAATTAACAGCTACATATCGGTTTTGAAGATGGAAGCCATATCATTAGAGGTCAGTGTACAGCAATGAATACATTATAAGACCAAATGATAATGTTTTAGTAACTTTTATATTGGTGATTTTTAATGCCACATCTTGGGATTTTCCATGGATCTGAAAATATTTCAGGGATTTTCAATCTATAGATTTTCAAATGCATTCTTCATTTATAGTCAAGTAATTTTAAATATTTTGTAATTACTGGGGTGTGTGCATGTTAGTTGAATATATGAGACAAAGTTGTAAGGTGTTTCATATAAGGCCTTTAAGGAGGTATTTGGATAAAGTCTGAAGTTGTCTGCATACTTGCTATTTGAGTAAGTGGGTGTTGACTTATCAGAACTGTTGAAGAGGGAAGGGCAACAGCGAATCTTATATTTCAGGGTGAAGACAGAATTTACCAAATGTTTTTAGCTGACTAAATGGAAAGGCAAGGTGTTCTTATACATTTTTAGTGATGTTTTTGTTATGTCCATCAAAAGACTAAATAGCAATACTGGAAATCCAATATTATAATAATTATGAAATGTATTGCTGCAAATTATAAGACAATTTTGTTAGTTTCAATTGTTGACCTTTAGTCAACTCCAAACTGTTAATAAAAATGTTGGGGGCATAATTCGAAAGGGAGCGTTTATTACAGAAATTATAGTTTACATATGGTTTTATGAAACAGGTATTCAGAATTCCAAATAGTGTATTTGAAAGTCCAAGCAGGTATTCAGAATTCTAAATTGTGTTGGTATTTCGTATTTCAAATTTACTATTATAGTGTTCTATGCATCACAACTGGGGTGAGTAGGTCATGTAATTTACAGAGATATGGTAATTTTATGGTTGTGACAAAAAAGATTGCCCCTGAAATTTTCCCAATTAAAATCCCCCAAAAGAAAATCTCCCATTTCGCAACAGATTATACTGTTGACACTCTTTGAGGTGCAGCAATTCTCTCTGCACATTAACAGAGAACCTTTGAGAGTGTTAGCTTGAGGTACCATGGGTTGTTGGAAACACTGGTGACTGAGTTTAATTTCTGTTGACAGTTGCACTGGGTCCAGGGTTAAGTCTGGATGTGCCAGGGTTTGCAAAAACACGCAAGCTAAGCAAAACTGTAGGGCTGCTGGAGAACCGACTGCCACATTTAGAAGAGTGGGATGCGAGAGCAGGATTCTATCATTAGCATCCCACTATTCCTGGGACAGAACTTCTGTCTCCTCATGATCTGATGTCCTCAACAGCTTGTCTTCTACTGAGATATGCAAGATTTTCTGGCTTATATGGCTTCCTAGTTGCCAACTTATGTCTTTAATTTGGTTAATTTTATTGTAATTGGAATTTTTATGAATAAAAATACTTACATAATCCAAACAGATGCTTGATGTGACCTACCGTTCGGTCTAGGACACAGATAATGTGTCTCGCCATTTTTTTTTATTGAAAGTGCACACATAAACCTCAGCAGGCACCTGCTGGAGGTTATAAATCCTCTGTTAAAATTTTGACCCTACCCCTCAGAAGATGATAGAGGGGAGGAGGGTGGAACTCACCCTGTTAGAATTATGTAAGTATTTTTATTTATAAAAATTCCAATTACAATAAAATTAACCAATTTTATTGCATAAAAACGTACTTACATAATCCCAACAGATGCATGAATGCAGCCCTGAGGTCCATGGTGGGTAGACTTCTGAGGGCTGTGAAGTGACATAGGAGAGTTCTTGAGCCTGTACAGATACAAATATGCATTGAACAATATGTTATACTACAAACAACTGTAACATATTACATATAGTTAAAATTATGTTAATCTATGAAGTACTGAAGAAACATAAAGTAGTTGTAGTAAAGTAGCTGATAGGTACTCACCCACTAATAAAAGCAGCATGCTGTACCATCCAAATACATGATCATTATGAATGTCATATCTATGAACGTCACAATATCTGTACAATTGTGTAGGGGTCAAAGGTCAGCTGAGCCCAGTTGAATTAGAACTCCAACAGTAAGAGTGCAGTTGTCCCTCAAGCCATCCATCTGTACTTCGAAATCATATCCATAATCATAGTTCTATTCCAGTCCGGTCCAACTCCACAAATCCTAAAAATAAAGAATTGAATAAATTATTAAGTTTCAACTGTTCACTACATGTTGTGCAGATACAACGGGCCCTAACTTAAAGATATTGTCATTCTCCCAGCAAATATCCTTCAAATAAAAGTTTGTGAAGGCATTATGGGATCTCCACTAACAGGAGCTCAAAACCTGCAGTAAGGAGACACCTTCTTTAAATGCAAGTGATGCAGCCATAGCTCTAACATCATCAGCTCTAACCTGAGTGACCTATTGATCAGTCATATCTGAAAACTGATAGCAAGTGTGAATGGTCTGTTTGATCCACTAAGAATGGCGGCCTTTCTCATGGATTTGGTCTTGTCTAAGTAGACTTTAAGGGCCCTAACTGGACAAAGTGACGTGTCCTCCACCAGTGAACTGTCCAACATGGGAGTAAGAGCTGGTATCAGTACTGGTTTTATGGAATCAGGGCCATCCGAAGCAAACTGGTTTTTCGCCAAAAATGCTGGAGAAGGAGAAACAGTGACTTCTGACCAATTTTTCCTTGAAGAAACAGAAAAATGAGTCCAAGCATGTATCTCACTCCTTCTTTTACCTGAGGCTAAAGCCAAAAGGAACACTGCCTTGTCAGTTAGCCACTTAAAAGGAGCTTCAGATAAAGGCTCAAAATGACGTTTTGTCAAACCAAGAAGGACCAATAAGAGGTCCCATGTAGGTATGGACCTATTTGGTTTAGGTCTTTGAGATTTTTAACTGTGAATAGGTAGTTTAGGAACTCTGCTACCTGGGGAACAGTTGTTGCGGTGAAGTCCACCTTATTCTGTGAGCACCATTGCCCATAAATGGCCCACCTTGATTGATAGACTTTTCTTCAGGATTCCCTCTGAGGTGCCTGAATTCTTTCTGCCACCTCAGATGAGAATCTTCCAGAATTGGATTCCTGGAATCCAGAAGCCACACAATGTCATGTAGATTCAGGAAATCCACGTTGTTGTGGAACCTGTTGGAATGTGGTTGTTTCATTAGTGTCTTCCAGTGAGGGAGCTGTAGGGTTACCATGGTCGAGGAAACCACCAGATCCCAAACCCATGGCATCCCTGGCCACCCTGGGGCCAGTACAATCATCCTGAATGGTTATTATTTTTTTAATTACTTGTGGCAGGATGGCTACTGGACAGAAGACATAGCCGTCTAGGCCTCCCCAACAGATATTCAATGCATCTATTTTCCAGGCCTTTTTGTATGGGACAGGAGATACATAAATTGGAAGTTTGTGATTTAGATGAGTTGCAAACAGGTCGACCATTGGTGTGTGCCAAACTTTGCAAATTTGGTTGAATATCTGTTGATGAAGGGACCACTCTATTTGTATGATCTTGTCCCTTCGTGAAAGGGAGTCTGCTATCATATTTGGGGATCCAGGTACATGTCTTGCTCTTATCTGGATCCTTCTGGAATTTGTGAATTTGTGACCCTGCAAGTGCTCCTGAAGACCCTTTAGGGCCAGAAGAACAGCTTTTAGCTCCAGTACATTGATGTGAAGCTGAGATTCCTTGTTTGACTAGAGGCTAACACTAAATTGTTTAAGTGAGCACCCCAGCCATTTTGAGAGGCATCCGTGAATACAAGAGTATTGTGACCATGAGGATGGATAGGAGCACCTGCCATAAGATTCTGTAGATCCTCCAACCATTTGAGATGCTTCAGAAAATTCCGTTACTGGGATCCTTTTGTCCAGTGACTGGGGAAATTCCCAGTGTGATTTCAGGTACCAATGGAAAGATCTCATGTTTAACCTTCCTAGTGGTACTATTTTTTCTAAGGAAGCTAATGTCCCTATGAGCGACATGAGCTTTCTTGGAGTCAAGACTACAGTCTATCTGATGGAAACAGGCTGATTTTTTAACCGATCGAGCTTCTTTTGGGTTGGAAAGACTAGACCCCTCTGAAGATCGAAGTGATACCCCAGAAAATCCAGTTTTGTGTGGGTACTAATTTCGACCTTTGAAAATTGATGAGCCAGCCTAGTTCTTGCACCCAGTTTTGGGAATCTATGAGACATTGTTCTTTTGTGGGTGACCGAAGAAGCCAGTCGTCTAGATACTGATGAATTCTGAGGTTCCTGGCTTGAGCTATGAGTTTTACCTCTTTCACTATCCGAGTAAACTCTAGGGGAGCTGTTGCTACACCAAAAGGGAGTGCCCTAAATTGGAAAACCCCTTTTTTGGTGTGAAATCTCAAGATATTTTTGAGATTGAGGGTGAACTAGAACATGAAAATACGCGTCTGTTAGGTCTATTGAGGTGACCCACTCCCCTGTCGAATCGACTTCCTGATAGATTCGACTATTTCCATTTTAAAAGTTGGTACATGCAAATGACTGTTTAGAATACTCAAATCTATCACTGGTCTCTAACTTTTCAAGGGTTTTGGTACCAGGAATAGTCTGCTGTAATATCCCAGAGTTCAGGTTTCCTGACATGAACTATGACACCTTCTTTGTAAGCATGGCCTGAACTGCTTTGTGGAGGGCGCCATCTTTGCTTTTGTTGTGATATTCGATACTTTTGGAAGAATTTTGAAATCTAGATGATAGCCATGTTGTAGTAAACTTACTACCCTGGGATGAGCTTGAGTTTTTTACCATATCTGCCAAAAATCCTGTAATCTTGCTCCTGGCCAGTCACTTCTTCTTTCCTCCTGTGCCACCTCGCGATGCGCATGCACAGAAATTTGCATAAGAGGTGTTTGGCTGTGTTCGTTTGTCATTGCAAAGACTTGTTACCTTCCTGAGAAGTTTTTGAGTGAGAAGACCTCCCAAATTTAAAGGTTCTAGACATATCTCTGTATGATTTGGTGTCAAATTCTTTTATTATAGTCATTTTATCATGTTGTCCTGCACTTGAGACAAAATGTCTGAATCAAAGACCTCCTGCTGATCAAAGTGGCCTGTACGCAGATTAGCCAGATCCTTTTAGGTCCCAGTTTCGAACTACAGTCCTTCGACAAATTATCCCTTCTGGCTAGAAGCATGTTGTAAGCTAGGGTCATATTTTACTTCAACACAGTATCTAAAGCAATCTCCAGAGATGAAGTAACAGAAGCCTGGAGTTGTGCATACTTTCCAATGAGATCAGCTGACTCCCTCACAGTGTCCAGATCTCCTGAATTTCTGATTTCACTGGCTAGCTCCTGAATTCTGCTGTTCAACTCCTCAATGGCCATCTTATACCACACAACGTGGCCTAAAATCTGCACATTCTCTCTACAGACTGTCTCCTGTATAATGTGCTGTTTTGCTGGGACTGAAATGGAAGCTGAAGTCTTGACTCTAGCAATGTTGAAATATGAGTCTGAGAGCTTTGGAGCCTTCAAAGGATTCTCTCGGGGAGAGGTTGTGTAATAGATCATATCTGGCCTCTCAAAGGCAAGAAACTGACCTTGTGACAAGGATTTTGAGCTAGATTTGTCCTTCAAAGTAACAGCCTGAAGCCTTTCTAAATCTGTAATCTCACATGTTTTTAATGTCCTGTTTCTTTGAAAAAGCAGGAGCCACAAGGCACTCAACTTGTGGAACTTCTAGATCCAGCAGACCCCTAATGCCATTCAACATCTCCACATAGGAGGGGTCTAATTCTTGTTGATGTGAAACCACCTCACCCTGAGGAGACCTAGACCTATGGTGCTTTCTGGAAGGCAAGTTGGAATCATCAGAAAGTTCACCTTCTGATACATCAGGTCTTGTCTGGGAGGCAGAGGCACACATACCTTGCTCCTGTGGAAAAGAAGAATCTCTCTGAGAAGAGGAAGGTTTGTCTTTTCGCTTAAACTCCTCAAACTTGGAAGTAAGAGATACCAACCGACTGCTCATGGTCTTAATCAAATTCTGAAGAGAGGTGTCAGGAGTGGATTTAGAAGGTGTAGGTTCATCCAATAATGAATTATCATATTTATCAGAAGACTTACTCTTTGAGGATTTCTTCTTGTGAGGTATTTTCAGAGAGCCCGCACAAATAGAGCAATCTGATTCCTTACCAGTAACACATTTATCCATTCCTTTTTTATTATTTCTGCATTTAATGCAAGCTTGGTGATTATCCCAAGGAATCATATCACAAGCACAAACTGTGCATTTGCTTTGTTTGTCAGCCATGATGAAATATACTTTGAAGTGCCAAAAAGAACACGGTGTGCACTCCACGGCAGTCAAAATAAGAATGACAACTTCCAGAGGATTTATAGCCTCCAGCAGGTGCCCGCTGGGGTTTATGTGTGTACTTTCAATAAACAAGAGGAGAGTGCCCGTGAACGGGCACTGTATCAGCTGACTGAGTGTTTTTGATTTGTGAAGGTAATAATGAGAGGAAAGCATAATTATCAGGGAAAGTGCTGTACAGAAGTACAGTAAATGGTAATTGAACAGCATGTTCAAAAGAAATTCTGAACCTGACAGAAGAAAAGGACAAAAAAGTTGTGCCCTGCAAATGGTATTATGAAGGAAAGTAACAAGGTAACTGTTTAAGTGTAAAGAGTAGGTTAAAACATATTTAAAGAAATACTGCAAATGCAGTATCCTCGTACGACCTTGAAGAAGGGGTCCACGGTCAAATCCAACCACACAAAAACATTCCCAGCCCATGATTTCCTATAGGTTGGTTTACCATCCCAAACCTCTAGGACCAATAATAAGCGAGTTATAAGCACTTTTAAGTTTGGCTGTCCTTATTTGACCTTGAAGGAGGGGTCCAAAGGTCAAATCTGACCACACCAAAAGATTCCCAGCCCATGATTTCCTATAGGATGGTTTACCATCCCAAACCTCTAGAACCAATAATAAGCGATTTATAGGCACTTTTAAGTTTTGCTATCTTTGTTTGACCTTGAAGGAGGGGTCCAAGATCAAATCCGACCACACCAAATGATTCCCAGCCCATGATTTCCTGTAGGTTGGTTTACCATCCCAAACCTCTAAGACCAATAATAAGTGAGTTATAAGCACTTTTAAGTTTGGCTGTCCTCATTTGACCTTGAAGAAGAGGTCCAAGGTCAAATCGGACCACATCAACAGATTCCCAGCCCATGATTTCCTATATGTCTGTTTACCATCCCAAACCTCTAGGACCAATAATAAGTGAGTTATAAGCACTTTTAAGTTTAGCTATCCTCGTTTCACCTTGAAGGAGGGGTCAAAGGTCAAATCTGACCACACCAAAAGATTCCCAGCCCATGATTTCCTACAGGTTGGCTTACCAAACTGCAAACTTGAGAAGGCTAGCTATAATATTTTTTTCATTAGAGCGGTAACGGTGAAATCTCTCTACACACTGCGGCTATCCAGTGAATACAATGATTTACTCAATAGTGAGAACCTGAAAGTAGCTATTGCTCAGCTATAGCATGACATAGAGGTCTGCAATTTCAATATGATAGAACTGACCAAAAATTATGTGAATAACATATTTAAACAAAATATTCTAAATGTAATAGTTTTCAAGTTACAACTGATTTACTCAAGAGTGATAACCTCAAAGTAGCTATTACTCAGCTATGCAATGAGCTACATGTCTGAATTTTTACTATATTATAGCTGACCCAAAAGTAGGTGAACAACATATTTAAGCAAAATACTGTAAATGCAATAGTTTTCAAGCTACAACTGATTTACTCAATAGTGAGAACCTGAAAATAGCTATTGCTCAGCTATGCCATGAGCTATAGGTCTGTAATTTCACTATGTTATAGCTGACCCAAAAGTAGGTGAACAACATATTTTAACAAAATACTCCAAATGCAATATTTTTCAAGTTACAATTGACTTACTCAACAGTCAGTACCTGAAAATAGCTATTGCTCAGTTGTGCCATGAGCTACAGGTTTGTAATTTCACTATGTTATAGCTGACCCAAAAGTAGCTGAATAACATATTTACACAAATTTCTGTAAATGCAATAGTTTTCAAGTTATAAATGATTTACTCAACAGTGATAACCTCAAAGTAGCTATTACTCAGCTATGCCATGAGCTACAGGTCTAAAATTTTACTATGTTATAGCTGACCCCAAAATAGGTGAATAACATATTGAAACAAAATACTGTAAATGCAATAGTTTTCAAGTTATAAGTGATTTACTCAACAGTGATAACCTAAAAGTAGCTATTACTCAGCTATGCCATGAGCTTCAGGTCTGAAATTTTACTATGTTATAGCTGACCCCAAAATAGGTGAATAACATATTGAAACAAAATACTCTAAATGCAATAGTTTTCAAGTTATAAGTGATTTACTCAACAGTGATAACCTAAAAGTAGCTATTACTCAGCTATGCCATGAGCTATATGTCTGTAATTTCACTATGTTATAGCTGACCCAAAAGTAGGTGAACAACATATTTTAAAAAAATACTCCAAATGCAATATTTTTCAAGTTACAACTGATTTACTCAACATACAGTACCTGAAAATAGCTATTGCTCAGTTGTGCCATGAGCTACAGGTCTGTAATTTCACTATGTTATAGCTGACCCAAAAGTAGCCGAATAACATATTTATACAAATTTCTGTAAATGCAATAGTTTTCAACTTATAAGTGATTTACTCAACAGTGATAACCTCAAAGTAGCTATTACTCAGCTATGCCATGAGCTACAGATCTGAAATTTTACTATGTTATAGCTGACCCCAAAATAGGTGAATAACATACTGAAACAAAATACTCCAAATGCAATAGTTTTCAAGTTATAAGTGATTTACTCAACAGTGATAACCTAAAAGTAGCTATTACTCAGCTATGCCATGAGCTACAGGTCTGAAATTTTACTATGTTATAGCTGACCCAAAAGTAGCTGAATAACATATTTATACGAAATTCTCTAAATGCAATAATTTTCAAGTTACAAGTGATTTTACTCAAGATGGTAGTTACTGAAAAGCCCAAAAGTAGCTATTACTCACTTAGCTATTGAGACAGACACCCAAGTTACTCACCATGTTGTAGCTATGAAAAAAGTAGCTAAATAACATATTTTAACAAAATGCTCTAAATGCAACACTTTTCAAGTTATAAGTGATTTAGTGCATGATTTCATGAATTTTAATGTATTAAAAATTATTAAAAAAATTTATTAAAAAAAAACTAAGACAGATCCAGGTCTCATACTCACACAAGAGAATCTACCCCTGGCCTAGTACATATATGCAAGATATGAGAGAAATCCCTGCAATAGTCACTGAGAAAATTGTGATAAAGTGTTGAAATTTTCACACTTTTGGTGGGGGTACCTCCCTTGTAACGTCTCTAGCAAACAGACGAACAGACAAATTTGCATGCCTTGAACAATTTTTCATCCTCGATAGATAAGGTATCTTTTAAAAACAAGAGGAGAGTGCCCGTGAACGGGCACTGTGTCAGCTGACTGAGTGTTTTTGATTTGTGAAGGTGATTAGAGGACAGAATAATTATCAGGAAAAGGGCTGTACAGAAATACAGTAAATGGTAACTGAACAGCAAATTCGAAAGAAATTCCGAAGCTGACAGAAGAAAAGGATAAAAAAGTTGTGCCCTGTAAATGGTATTATGAAGGAAAATAACAAGGTAATTGTTTAAGTGTAAAAAATAGGTTAAAACATATTTAAAGAAATACTACAAATGCAATATCCTCGTTCGACCTTGAAGAAGGGGTCCAAGGTCAAATCTAACCACACAAATACATTCCCAGCCCATGATTTCCTATGGTTTACCATTCCAAACCTCTAGGACCAATTATAAATGAGTTATAAGCACTTTTAAGCTTGGCTGTCCTCATTTGACCTTGAAGGAGGGGTCCAAAGGTCAAATCTGACCATACCAAAAGATTCCGAGCCAATGATTTCCTATGGGATGGTTTACCATCCCAAATCTCTGTCACCAATAATAAGCGAGTTGTAGGCACTTTCAATTTTCGCTATCCTCATTTGACCTTGAAGGAGGGTTCCAAGGTCAAATCGGACCATATCAACAGATTCACAGCCCATGATTTCCTGTCTGTTTACCATCCCAAACCTCTGGGACCAATAATAAGCGAGTTATAAGCACTTTTAAGTTTGGCTATCCTTGTTTGACCTTGAAGGAGGGGTCATTGAAGGTCAAATCTGACCACACCAAAAGATTCCCACCCCATGATTTCCTACAGGTTGGTTTATCATCCCAAACCTCTAGGATCAATAATAAGGGAGATATAAGCACTTTTCATGACTGACAAAAAACACCTGTGGCGGCCATCTTGTTTCTCAAAATGAGGCCAAAAATATTCCCAGACAACATTTTATGGTTATTAATATATAAACTTAAGAAAGCTAGCTATAATATTTTTTTTCATCAGAGCAGTAATGGTGAAATCTCTCTCTACACACTGCGGCTATCCAGTGGATACAATGATTTACTCAACAGTGAGAACCTGAAAGTAGCTATTGCTCAGCTATGCCATGACATAGAGGTCTGCAATTTCACTATGTTATAGCTGACCAAAAATTCTGTGAATAACATATTTAACAAATTACTCTAAATGTAATAGTTTTCAAGTTACAACTGATTTACTCAACAGTAAGAACCTCAAAGGAACTATTACTCAGCTATGCAATGAGCTACATGTCTGAAATTTTACTATGTTATAGCTGACCCAAAAGTAGGTGAACAACATATTTAAGCAAACTACTGTAAATGCAATAGTTTTCAAGCTACAACTGATTTACTCAATAGTGAGAACCTGAAAATAGCTATTGCTCCGCTATGCCATGAGCTATAGGTCTGTAATTTCACTATGTTATAGCTGACCCAAAAGTAGGTGAACAATATATTTTAACAAAATACTCCAAATGCAATATTTTTCAAGTTATAGCTGATTTACTCAACAGTCAGTACCTGAGAATAGCTATTGCTCAGTTGTGCCATGAGCTATAGGTCTATAATTTCACTGTTATAGCTGACCCAAAAGTAGCTGAATAACATATTTGCACAAATTTCTGTAAATGCATTAGTTTTCCAATTATAACTGATTTACTCAACAGTGAGAACTTCAAAGTAGCTATTACTCAGCTATGAAATGAGCCACATGTCTGAAACTTCACTATGTTATAGCTGACCCCAAAATAGGTGAATAACATATTGAAACAAAATACTCTAAATGCAATAGTTTTCAAGTTATAAGTGATTTACTCAACAGTGATAACCTAAAAGTAGCTATTACTCAGCTATGCCATGAGCTATATGTCTGTAATTTCACTATGTTATAGCTGACCCAAAAGTAGGTGAACAACATATTTTAACAAAATACTCCAAATGCAATATTTTTCAAGTTACAACTGATTTACTCAACATACAGTACCTGAAAATAGCTATTGCTCAGTTGTGCCATGAGCTACAGGTCTGTAATTTCACTATGTTATAGCTGACCCAAAAGTAGCCGAATAACATATTTATACAAATTTCTGTAAATGCAATAGTTTTCAACTTATAAGTGATTTACTCAACAGTGATAACCTCAAAGTAGCTATTACTCAACTATGAAATGAGCCACATGTCTGAAACTTCACTATGTTATAGCTGACACAAAATAGGTGAATAACATATTGAAACAAAATACTCTAAATGCAATAGTTTTCAAGTTATAAGTGATTTACTCAACAGTGATAACCTAAAAGTAGCTATTACTCAGCTATGCCATGAGCTACAGGTCTGAAATTTTACTATGTTATAGCTGGCCCAAAAGTAGCTGAATAACATATTTATACGAAATTCTCTAAATGCAATAGTTTTTAAGTTACAAGTGATTTTACTCATGATGGAAGTTACTGAAAAGCCCAAAAGTAGCTATTACTCACTTAGCTATTGAGACAGACACCCAACTTACTCACCATATTGTAGCTATGAAAAAAGTAGCTGAATAACATATTTTCACAAAATGCTCTAAATGCAACACTTTTCAAGTTATAAGTGATTTACTCAACAGTGATAACCTCAAAGTAGCTATTACTCAGCTATGCCATGAGCTACAGGTCTGAAATTTTACTATGTTATAGCTGACCCAAAAGTAGCTGAATAACATATTTATACGAAATTCTCTAAATGCAATAGTTTTCAAGTTATAAGCGATTTACTCAACAGTGATAACCTAAAAGTAGCTATTACTCAGCTATGCCATGAGCTACAGGTCTGAAATTTTACTGTGTTATAGCTGACCCAAAAGTAGCTGAATAACATATTTATACGAAATTCTCTAAATGCAATAGTTTTCAAGTTACAAGTGATTTTACTCAAGATGGTAGTTACTGAAAAGCCCAAAAGTAGCTATTACTCACTTAGCTATTGAGACAGACACCCAAGTTACTCACCATGTTGTAGCTATGAAAAAAGTTTCTGAACAACATATTTTCACAAAATGCTCTAAATGCAACACTTTTGAAGTTATAAGTGATTTAGTGCATGATTTCATGAATTTTAATGCATTAAAAATTATTAAAAAAATTTATTAAAAAAAAAGTAAGACAGATCCAGGTCTCATACTCACACAAGAGAATCTACCTCTGGCCTAGTACATATAGGCAAGATATGAGAGAAATCCCTGCAATAGTCACTGAGAAAATTGTGATAAAAAGTTGAAATTTTCACACTTTTGGTGGGGGTACCCCCCTTGTAATGTCTCTAGCAAACAGACGAACAGACAGATTTGCATGCCTTGAACAATTTTTCATCCTCGATAGATAAGGTATCTTTTAAAAAAACAGCATGTCTCTAGGCCTTGTAGTTTTGGAGAAGAAGTTGTTCACGCGGACGCGTACGCCCACGCCGCAGAGTGATGACATAATGTCAGCTGACTGACAAGTCAGCCGACATAAAAATGGCGAGACACATTATCTGTGTCCTTGACCAAACGGTGGGTTACGTAAAGCATCTGTTAGGATTATGCAAGCATGTTTTTATGCAATAAAAAGTTAAATTGTGACAACTAGCACATACTTGACATTTGACACAGGGATCATACCCTTTACCATGTTCTCTGCATGCAACACAAAACTGAAGCATATCCTACTCTGTACAGAAGTGACGACAAACAGCCCCTTTTTGTCCTGATTTTGAGCTTGTGTCCTTTCTAATGCTGTTAGAATTAATAAAAAATTTCACAATATATCCGTTAACAAAATATATAAGTTTTTATTGCATCACTAGAACTTACCAAGCAGACAATAGCCTATGCCTATGTGCACACAAACCAGTCCTGCAAAATAACACAAAAGATGCCCGACTGTAAAGCTACTAATCAACTCTGTAAGGCATGCTACAGCACCGTTGCCTTCTATCCCAGATTCTGTTGCCATGTTGAAGCAGAATGTAAAACACTGAGATGAAGTTGGAGCACAGATTTTGAGACACTACTTAAAAATTGGATCTAATCAACTGGACCTGGCCGGGGCTGGTTTCATGAAGCCTCCTTTGGAAAGGACCTCCTTTAGTAAAGGAAGGTCATTTTTATTCCTTTGGGAAGGCCTCCTTAAAATTCAGTTTCACATGCCTCCTTTAATTCTCCTTACCAAAGGTCTTCCTTGAAACTTAAGGAGGGAGCAAATGTTCATTAAATTTACTAAACATTCCTTGAAGGACACTTCCTTAAATTTAAGGTAGATCCTTAACTTCCATGAAATTTAAATGAGTTTTCAAGGTTTTCTTTAAGGAAAGGGACTTTGTGAAACTGAGAATTTTTAAAGGAGGGGGACATTCAAGGAAATCCTTGAATTTAAGGTGACCTTTATCTTAAGGAGGCTTCGTGAAACCTGCCCCTGGTGTGTACTCAAGTTGAAATTCCAGTCCGTCCTCCATCAGCTACTGCTTCAGTTTCAAACTCTCTGTTCCTTCAGAGGTCACTCTCTGCTGGGCTGACTTTATGAAACACCCAAGAATATAGACATTAAGCCAGTATTTTTTCAAGCTGCTGCATCTATTTGAAGGCAGTGAAGAAGGGTAATATTTGAACGGTTAGGAAACCAAATAACCTGAGCACATTGTTTCCAAGGACCAGTCCTGCCAAAAAACTTTAAGAGGAGTTCACTCCAACATAGGTTCGGGTTTAAAACAAACCTCAGGCCAGTTCTACCAAGACTTCAGATAACCCCTGGGCAGGTAAAGATCCCCAACCCATGGGCAAAATTTTTGTAGCATTTCATTGTGGACTGGTTGTGTGTGGAAATTGGAGTCAATGAACCTTACTATCTCATCAGGATTATATTACAGGATATCATTCACTTTCTACATTATTCTATTGTCTTTCATGTTAATCAATACCTGAAGCCCCCAAAAGCAATCTAGACGGTATGATTTGCATCCTCACCAACCCTTTAAGGCTGTGGGGTAAAAAAACTGCCAGTTAAGGTGAGAAGTCAGCTAGGGAAACTTTGTACATCTGCAACCAGACAGCTGTGGTTTTAATCATTGTGACTAAATTACAGGACCTTCAGGTTAAAGCGAAAATCCATCAACAAGACCATTCAATAGGCAAATTGTCCAAGACTGAAAATAAGGGCCTGGATGACATCAATGAACTGACTGCATTCGACGAGATCGACTCTTTATATCTAGGACAGGCATAATTTCTGTGATTATTAAAAAAGAAGTCAGAAAGAAGAAAACAGTTTATAATGACATCTAAATCACCTTTTTCTATTTCACCAAGGTCATCCCTTGATTATCCCTTCGTGAAAATGTTGTTTGTTAATTAGCACACTGAGTTCCCAATTGTGGGGAAGATATTACACCTGCAAAGTTGAAAAATTTTGTTGTAATTTTAATTTTTATTAGATAAATACTTACCATTTCCTGACCATTGCTATATGTTGGTGCCATCCAACTCACTGGCCAACGTTGAGAAACGTTTTAAGAAACCTTAAGAGGCCAGTGAGTGAGTGTGAACTAGCATGTCCCCCTAGTGGTCATGTGACCACGCTAGTAAACAACCTTCATTATTTTTGTTGCAGAAAATACTCCCCTAGTACTGAATCTGCGGGGAGGCAGGGGGGGACTATCCTGGTCAGGAAATGGTAAGTATTTATCTAATAAAAATTAAAATTACAACAAAATTTTTCAATTTTATTGCGAAAAATACACTTACCATTTCCTGACCATTGCTGAATGCAGCCTTCATGGAAGGAGGGCAGTACTAGAATTTAAAGACCCAGTACACCACTCTGCACAGCTATCATACACAGCACAAACCTATAGGCATTCAGATCCAAACTAACCTCCCAGATGAGGCAGTGGAACTGTTGAGCACTACAAAACAACACAGCCTTGTTGCTGTTGTTGTTGTAGGAAGGAAGTAATCATAACAGAGACTCACTACCTAGCCTACAACTAAAACATTATGAGAAGTTTACATTGAAATTTACATGCATACCACAACATATAAACTTCCAACAGTCACCACATACCATACAGATCCCCTAACTCATAGTATGTAGTTGAAGTTCTCACAAACTGACAGTCATTGTCACAGTTGAATGTTGCATCTAGACAAACATCCAACACCCACACAAGTGACACAAATATTGGAAGTGTCATCAGCATATTGTGTAATTCCAAGCCTGAATGAAGTCAACAATTCTGCCTAATAAAAAGACAGATAGTATGACAGACATACAGATGCAAATGTATACTAAAGTATCAAAATAGGTATCACACATATACTTATAAGATAACAAACTGTAGGACACAATATCAAAGTCTGACCACAAGCAAACCAAGCAGGTGAGACTGAAAATTGGTGAAAAAGTTATGGTTTCCAGTAACAGGCATCTGAAAATTCATATACAGAAACACTATACTAAAACCTAAAGATTCTTGCTTTGACTCGCTGCTGTTGAGAGTCAGAATTTGACTTCTCCTCAGTCAAAAAGCTAGTCTGCCTACAGCAAGATAAGATAGTAGACCTGAAAATATCTGCTGTAAAGCCTTCCTAACTAGGCACAGACAAGACATAATAATTCCTCATTGAATCTTTTGTCCCAAGTAAAAGTATTTCAAAACCTCACAAGACAAAGAGATCTATCTTGAGTAAAACTGCTGTCCCAGTGATTGAGAGCTGGCATATCGACCGGCTTAACTGAAGTAGGCCCATCCAAAGCCAACTGAATCTTGGCTAATAAATGGCCAGAGCCACTTGTGAGCAATACTCATTCAAAGTAAGGGAAGACAAAGCTAACGAAAATACCCTTCTTCCTTTGCCTAATGCCAAAGTCAAAAGAAAGACCGTCTTGAAAGTTAATAACCTCCAAGAAATCTTCCCCAAAGGCTCAAACGGCTGTCTGGTGAGACCAAACAAGACCAGAGACAAAAGGTAAAGAAGGCTTAACCTATTGACTACTGGATTGTCTCTATAGAAATATGTCAACAATCTATACAGCTGAAGAGTTCTAGAGACTTATTCTCCTTCAAGGAAAGCAATCTACCATTGTTATTCTGAAACCAGCAATAGTAGATGGCTTAAGATTCCTTTCCTTAAAGAAATAATTAAGGAAATTTGCTAAATCTAGAAAAGAAGTATCTGAGAAGTTCACCACAAAGAAGCCTCAGATGTGCATAGATTTACCAGGTCCCACAACCAAGAACATCCACCATGACCATCATGATTCAATCATGATGAATCTGCACCTGAAGGTGGTCATCTTCTAAATCACCTGAAGATTCCTTGGCTATCCTGGTGCAATCATGATGATTCTGCACCTGTAGGTGATCATCTTGAGTCACCTGAGGAATGAGAACCACTGGAAACAAACACAAAGCTGTCCAGATCCTCCCAAGAAATGAGTAATGCACCTGATCCCCAAGCCCCACAGTCTAAGAAAGGAAACACATACACTGGAAGCTTAAGGTCCAGGTTGTTGGATACCAATGGCATAATGATTGAACTCACCAGCAAGGGAAGCCTTAAAAAGGAACCTTTGTGGAACAGATCCACCAGATCCCAAAAATAAGACATCCCTAGCCACTCTGATGCAATCCAGATGATTCTGCACTTAAATCTTGGGAGTAGCCTTTCTTAATAGCTACAAAAAGAATTTTCTTGACTTTCCTGAGATCTTTGACTTATCCAGATAACCTCTCAAGACTCTCACTGGACAAAGAAACCTATCTTGCACCAAAGCATGATCTAAAGAAAGTTCCAAAACAGGAATGACTACAGGTTAAAAATCAAAGGAGCCTTAGAAGCCAAATGATTCACCTGCATCACCTGAAGAATCAAGGTCACAGGACCAACAAACTGTCCAGTCCATCCCAAGAAAAGTTGAAAAAGACAAGCTTGTGGTTCAAACTAGTTGCAAAACAAACCCATCATTGGTGATTGTAATCAAAGACAGATTTGATTGAACACCTGAATCAGAATAGAAGATTCAAAAGTCATCCAAAACACATTCAATTTGAATCATCTTGACTCTCATGAACAAAGAATTTGTTGGAATATTTGTATACCCTGGGAAGTGATATGCCTGAACCTGAACCCATGGCATTCGTCCAAGGAATGATTATTCAGATAAGAAAAACATTCCTGAAAGTGGATACCTCCCTACCTGTTCAGATAGGAAACCACTGATGAAATATCTGGGGAAATCAACAGATTCAGAATCCGAATCAGACCTCCCAATGATTCTAAAGGTAGTAGCCCTGTTACTGTGGAGTCTTGAGCCCTCATGATACAACAGACCAATGGCTGTTTGATGCCATAATTGTGCATCCCAACCGTTAAAGAAAAGATCTAATAACAGAAGGAGATTGTGCTCCTTCTGATGAAGTACAGGGAGCTCCTGCAAACTGAAGATGATCCCTAAGAACCTGAGAACAGAAAAACTGGTACATTATCTGTGTATAATGTGTGGTATCTGTGGTACATTAGCAGCTAAACAAATGACCCAATGGCACTGTTTTGTCCTATGAAGCCATACCGCCACCAAAGAAATGGCTTCCTTAGAAACCATTAGCCGGAGAAAATGCTTTGCTATGAGTGAAGAAGTACCCTAAGGTGGAATCTGCAATCCAAACTAAAAATCCTGGTGCTTTAGACAAGATGTTGTTTTTTTTTTTTTTTTTTTTTATATAAGCTGGTGAACACCCAATGCCTTCTACTGCAGCCATCAGGCTCACTATCCGTTGATACAATAGTAAAGTCGAAAATAAACCATTTCCAAGAGCAAAGCAATGAAATGGTCTATATATTGGTAAAGCATGATGCGTTCTTATAGATCCCACAACCTCACCATGGACTAACATAGCAAACAGGCAGTGAACCGGTGTGAACTGTCATCAACAGGGAAGTGAAGATAACAATTCGCGTGAATCTGGCTATGGAAGAATGCAACTGCACTGTAAGGAAACGCGTTAACACACCCATTCACTTACAAGTAACAACTCGCAAAAAAACCCAACAATATGAAAATAAGGTACTTAATTAGGCTTATTTACCTCAACTATTAGCGGTAGCCATCTCTTCCCAGCTTATCACAACCGATAAACTGTAAAATTGTAGCGATATCACCATCTTACTGGTGTTATCGCCCTTTTGTCGATCATTTCATACACAGCTTTTATGCAAACTGATGTCTCCCGCATTTTATTCATTTATTCTTCAAACACATGTGCACAACTGCTTTAGGAACATGAATAAGTAATCCTTCCTGCTACTGTTGCTTCTGTAAAAAGTAAAGTATGGTTGAAAGAATCCTCTTACTATGTTGAGATGTAAAATGTAGAATATCTGCCACTAGTGGACAAACATTCCTCCTAAAGATTACTCCCAACCCCTCTAAGACTTACAGAGGAGGAGAGTTTGAAACAAAGTTGGAGGATTAATTATCATAATGGGAACAAAAACTGCCCTGGGGCACTAAACCCTTTTCTAGCCATGAGTAGGAGTTTGCTCCTTCCCAGACAGAGGAAACACTATACCCGAGATCACAATATGAAGTTTTCCTGGACATTTGACCAAAAGTTCAGCAGGAGAAAACCTCATTAAGAGTGAAAAATGCACTTTTATTCTACCAAAATCATGTAAGAGATAAGATAGAGAAAAGTAAGACTTGTAACACTCCTGATAAGTAACAAGTTGAAGACTGCTCCCAGCACTGCCCAACAAACAATTCCTGACTACTGAGGCTGTAATTGCAAACTCTGCACACAGCCCAAGGCATAAAAGAAACTCTGTGAGATCCTGCAATCCTTAGCTCCTTGAAGACGTCCTGCCAGAGGTCCTGTTAGACCACTTCAAAAAATTATCCAGGCTTTAACATGCTCTCTGCAGCAGAAACCCAGAGAACCTGTATTCCCGAATAATAAAATGATAATGGCTACTAGTTCATAAGTACCGGTGCCGGTCTAAGAGCAGCCGAAAAACCGGTAAGAAACCACAGAAACAAATGCCCATTACTGGGATGAATCACAGCTCCGGGAATCTGACAAACCGATTTCTGACCTTTTGGGAGGTATGGAAACTCGATTGTATTCGGATGACGTCATGCAGGTATTTTCCTGCGTGAAAAGTTTCGACTGAACCTCACCGGAGGAAATAAACGGTGTAAAAGATCCACTCTGCATCCGGAACTTGCCCACGATGAAGCCTCCAAGAAAATCAATGATGTCTGCCACCACGGGGAATTCCAACCGGTGGCCTATTCGGTAGAGGAAGATGTGGTGAGATCTTTGCTACCAAACGCCTGGCTATACGAACCCGACGTGTGATAAGCTTTGTGACAATCGAATTGTCTCCATCGTTTCCTTTGTCGCCTAGCAACATGTAAACTGTCCCTGCCGGAGCTAGTATGACTGCCGACAGTTTCAGTGTTAATAAATGAAGTAAATCTTCAAAACTGCATAAAAAGAACTCCCATATGATGTAATACGAGAGTTATGAAGAAAAACAGGCATTCTGAGCAGCAGAAGATCTTCATCCAGCGACAAACATCCCTGTCGCCATTTTACAAAAAGTGGTAAACAATCCGTGAAGAAAAGTCTACAAAAGCACTTTTCCTCTGTGCTTTTCCTCTTAATTTTGTCCTGAGAAGACATAGTCAAACAGACGTCTTATAACAGAACTCAAAACCACAAAAAGTCCAAATACTTAATAAAAATCCGAAAAGAAAATAAACATCCACACTCTAGGATGGCCAACAAAAATAATGAAGGTTGTTTACTAGCGTGGTCACATGACCACTAGGGGGACATGCTAGTTCACACTCACTCACTGGCCTCTTAAGGTTTCTTAAAACGTTTCTCAACGTTGGCCAGTGAGTTGGATGGCACCAACATATAGCAATGGTCAGGAAATGGTAAGTGTATTTTTCGCAATAAAACAGTAGATTATATTTAGATCAGACCTTTATTGAAATAAAAGAAAAACTTCTGTACAATGCATTTTATTCACCATAAAGTACTCTGCAAAATCCCAAGATTTATCTCTTCTATACAAAATCCTTAAATTAGTATTGACATGTAATGCATTGGATTGTGTTAAGAATTTTCAATTTTATACACCTTTCAAGAATATACTGCTTCTATAATAAAAACAATATGGTAAATGAGTATAGCAATGATTGGTTAAAAAATACGTACTCTGTTAAGAACAATATCAGCTTCACAAATCATTATATAACAGTTAGATGGATGGCTATATATAATTTTTAAATTTTAAATGTTACCATAAAATGGATCAACAACAAGCAAATTTCATAAATATTCTGAACACTGAAGCTTGATGAAAGTATATTCATGAGAAAGTCTATTAATCCACTGGATACTTTACATCAGTTTCTGTATATCATTAGAAGTATAGAATAACAAAGTCACACTTAGGATTTTACATCCCATTCAACAGCTTGGATCATATTGAGACAGGCCCGCAGAATTTGTGGGAGTCGAATCTACACACAGATGACCAGCTTATGATTACATGCTAAACATGCTAATCACTAAGTGACTGAGGACCTCCAAAAAAAGGTATTATATAATATAGATTCAGTCATTCTGTTCTTGGTCGTTTTTGTTTTTGATAATTATGTTTTACAGCTATATAGCTTGTCACTGCTATGTTTTATCATACGTTTAATGGTTAACAATTAAGTATGACACTGACAATCTTCATGTGAAATTTGAAAAACAATTGACAAGACACATGGTTTTGGCATTATAAAGTGAGGGGAGAAATTTGAGAATACAATCCGTAAATGAAGTAAGGAATGGGCTAGTGCCATTGGTAACTGGGTGCTGAGGCTATTTCAGTAGTATACCATGAGGACACTTTACAATGGACATCTTGATTGTCAGCACCTGTAATTGTGGGAGAACTTAAAATATTAGAAACAAACCCTAAATCTGATGAAATTATAAACTTTAAACCCATATTTTTGTATATTTTAAGACTTTTGAAGTGATTTCTAGGAGCAAAACTGCCATGTTTTGTATTCATGACTTTAAATTTGTGTGAGTAGGTGTATTCATTTGGGGAGGTACTAAAACGCATCTTCTTTTAGAATCCCGGAATTGGAACGGTATTGCATTGGTGACCTCCTCTTCTACATATTTTTATACCAACCCATTCCTAACCAAAATCATACCAATTTTTGTCCTTTTAATAGTAAATTAATCTGTTTGGGGTTGTGCATGCAAGAGGATCCAAGAGGATTTTGCAATCAACTTCTGTGTGAACTGTTAACACTCATGAATGGTTACATAGACCACAGCTGAATGTTTTCAATACAGTCTGTGGCAAATTTCACATTTACTTTCCTGGCTCAGAAAGTTTTATTATAAATGGCATTGTAGCTTCAGGATTCGTTATAAATAGGCAACAGTTCTTACTCTATTTAAATTATTTTTTTAAAAGCAGATCCTTTCTTTCAGATTAAGAAAAATTCATCATGATTTACACAAATCATTGTCCAACAGCACCAAGTGATTAGTTTAACTGGACATTAGTGTCCCGGGGTGATAATTTAAGGCATTTGAATTCCTCAGGATTCTGTACAGTATGTTATAAAAATAAACTTACCCTGAAATATCCTGTGTCCATTAACAAAGAAAAAAGACACAAGTTAATTAAAAACTTAAGTAAAGATAAAACAGAAGTTAAACTAGAGATAAGATACAAGAAGAAAGTATGTCCCACGTTAACAAAACATTTACAAAATCATTAACAAGTTGTAAAGAACATAATAATGCAGATGGCTTGTTCAATAAGTTGAATGATACATGATAAAACATGATGAGCTATACTGTACAGTTGTCTGTACAAGCAGAAACTGTTTAAGTTGAATTTTTGTACAAGTGGATCACCTTTGTGGTCCTAATATATAAGGTAATGGGGTATTTCTGTCAGCCTAAATAGAACTTAACCACAACTGGAACCATATACAGGATACTGGAGGCTCTCCTATACAGAGTCCACTGTATGTCAGAACCTGTACAACAGGGGTGGATTTCACGAAAGGTCTTAGCCTGGTCTCAGACTAAAACTTGAAACTTTTGTCTCAAATTATTGGAATATTTTACTTGAGCCCATGGGCCCAGCCTTAATGGATTTCACAAAGTGGGCTTAAGTTTTGTAAACAAAGGCTCAAATATGGCCGCCATAATTCTTTCTTCACTTCAAAATTTGAAATGGCTGAAAATAGGGTACAAGTATATAAAACAACCCCCTGAAGTAGTCTTTGGGTGTTTTTACATGTTTACAAGGTTTTCCATTGCAAAATGGTATTTGACCAGAGATATTATGTGTCAAACAAGGAACATATATGTCATCAGTAGAATATTTTGACTACAAAAAATGGTCACATGACACAGAAAACCACTGTGGTTATTTGATAAGCTTGGTCTCAACTGAGACCCCTTCTGTGAAAACCATTTGAGACAAAGACATAGCTGAGCCAAAAGGCTCAGATTTGAGCCAGTGGCTCAGCCTGAGACTGGGCTAAGTCTGAGACCTTTCATGAAATCCGCCCCAGTTCAACAAAACAAATAAAATCACAGCTTAGTGGAAGAAATATAAACACAAACCAGGATGAACTAGTTAAAACTAGTGGGTACATTGATAGTGAATGTAAAAATATCATCTGATATCAGGGGTAATATTGTTTACCTAAAAGTCTGAGACAAAGAAACCATAAAAGTTTAGATTTATTGTATCCCCAGCAACAAACAGGAAGTGAAGTTTATCAACACAAAACATGGCAGTTCTTATCAAAGCAGCATTAAAAATGGCATCAAAGATGCCTGTACCCCACAGCCTGGGGAAATATTTTTCAACACCATGAGATATAGAATTAGTGAAACAGTACACAGATTGGGATACTTTCAGAGCACTGCATGTAAAGATTAAGTATTAAACCAAGACAATTCAGTAAACAAAGTTATGGACAAGATTTTATAGGTCAAGGTCACTACGGCAAGGTCAAACTAGAGGATCGCTCGCAAAAAAAAAAGATAATGTTTTTGCATAGCAAAAACAAAGCGTCCCGAAAAGGATATAAAGGTGAGTGCTAAAGTATTGAGAAAATGCTTCGTTTCTAGCCTTATACTGTTGTGGCAACCAAAGTCAGCGCAGTCTGCTCTATCTAGCACGGTTTTCAAGATATAAGCATTTTTGTGTTTTGCAAAAAATAAAAAAATTAAAAATGTCCGCTATATTTGGCGAGACAAAAATATTTTGAAAATTGGCATGGCTACTCTGCAGAGATACCCAGCAGGTCCAAAATTTTGTTGAGTTCGCTCCATATAGCACGGTTTTCGAGATATAAGCATTTTTGTGTTTTGCAAAAACTTTGAAAATTCAAAATGGCCACCATTTTTGGGGAGACAAAAATTTTTGTCACGACCACTGCCGCGGTGTGTATCTCCCGCCGAGCATTTAAAGCAGAAGAAATAGCTTTTCCGAGATATTCACAATTTTTCATTTTCGTGTGTGAAAGCTCTTCCAAAAGTAGGTGAATGAGTTATTTGAAAAAAATTGGCTATCTGCAATACTATTAAGAGATAATTCACATTTACTCATTTTGAGTAGGTGAATAATTATCTATGGGTCTGAAACTTCACCAAGTGAAAGCTCTCCCAAAAGTAGGTGAATGAGTTATTTGAGAAAAATTGGCTATCTGCAATACTTTTAGAGATAATTCGCATTTACTCATTTTGAGTAGGTGAGTAATTAGCTATGGGTCTGAAACTTCACCATGTGAAAGCTCTCCCACAAGTAGATGAATGAGTATTTGATAAAAATTGGGTATCCGCAATACTTTTACAGATAATTAGCATTTACTCATTTAGAGTAGGTGAATAAATAGCTATGGGTCTGAAACTTCACAGAGTGAAAGCTCTCCCAAAAGTAGGTGAATGAGTTATTTGAGAAAAATTGGCTATCTGCAATACTTTTAGAGATAATTCACATTTACTCATTTTGAGTAGGTGAATAATTAGCTATGGGTCTGAAACTTCACCAAGTGAAAGCTCTCCCAAAAGTAGGTGAATGAGTTATTTGAGAAAAATTGGCTATCTGCAATACTTTTAGAGATAATTCGCATTTACTCATTTTGAGTAGGTGAGTAATTAGCTATGGGTCTGAAACTTCACCAAGTGAAAGCTCTCCCAAAAGTAGGTGAATGATTAATTTGAGAAAAATTGGCTATCTGCAATACTTTTAGAGATAATTCGCATTTACTCATTTTGAGTAGGTGAGTAATTAGCTATGGGTCTGAAACTTCACCAAGTGAAAGCTCTCCCAAAAGTAGGTGAATGAGTTATTTGATAAAAATTGGCTATCTGCAATACTTTTAGAGATAATTCGCATTTACTCAATTTGAGTAGGTGAGTAATTAGCTATGGGTCTGAAACTTCACCAAGTGAAAGCTCTCCCAAAAGTAGGTGAATGATTAATTTGACAAAAATTGGCTATCTGCAATACTTTTAGAGATAATTCGCATTTACTCATTTTGAGTAGGTGAGTAATTAGCTATGGGTCTGAAACTTCACCAAGTGAAAGCTCTCCCAAAAGTAGGTGAATGAGTTATTTGAGAAAAATTGGCTATCTGCAATACTTTTAGAGATAATTCGCATTTACTCAATTTGAGTAGGTGAGTAATTAGCTATGGGTCTGAAACTTCACCAAGTGACAGCTCTCCCAAAAGTAGGTGAATGATTTATTTGAGAAAAATTGGCTATCTGCAATACTTTTAGAGATAATTCGCATTTACTCATTTTGAGTAGGTGAGTAATTAGCTATGGGTCTGAAACTCCACCATGTGAAAGCTCTCCCACAAGTAGATGAATGAGTTATTTGATAAAAATTGGGTATCCGCAATACTTTTACAGATAATTAGCATTTACTCATTTTGAGTAGGTAAATAATTAGCTATGGGTCTGAAACTTCACCATGTGAAAGCTCTCCCAAAAGTAGGTGAATGAGTTATTTGAGAAAAATTGGCTATCTGCAATACTTTTAGAGATAATTCGCATTTACTCATTTTGAGTAGGTGAGTAATTAGCTATGGGTCTGAAACTTAACCATGCGAAAGCTCTTCCAAAAGTAGGTGAATGAGTTATTTGAGAAAAATTGGCTATCTGCAATACTTTTAGAGATAATTCGCATTTACTCATTTTGAGTAGGTGAGTAATTAGCTATGGGTCTGAAACTTCACCATGTGAAAGCTCTCCCACAAGTAGATGAATGAGTTATTTGATAAAAATTGGGTATCCGCAATACTTTTACAGATAATTAGCATTTACTCATTTTGAGTAGGTAAATAATTAGCTATGGGTCTGAAACTTCACCATGTGAAAGCTCTCCCAAAAGTAGGTGAATGAGTTATTTGAGAAAAATTGGCTATCTGCAATACTTTTAGAGATAATTCGCATTTACTCATTTTGAGTAGGTGAGTAATTAGCTATGGGTCTGAAACTTAACCATGCGAAAGCTCTTCCAAAAGTAGGTGAATGAGTTATTTGAGACAAATTGGCTATCTGCAATACTTTTAAGAGATAATTCGCATTTACTCATTTTGAGTAGGTGAGTAATCATCTACGGGTCTGAAACTTCACCATGTGAAAGCTCCCCCAAAAGTACATGAATGAGTTATTTGATAAAAATTGGGTATCCGCAATAGTTTTTGAGATAATTAGCATTTACTGATTTTGAGTAGGTGAGTAATTAGCTATGGGTCTGAAACTTCACCATGTGAAAGCTCTCCCACAAGTAGATGAATGAGTTATTTGATAAAAATTGGGTATCCGCAATACTTTTACAGATAATTAGCATTTACTCATTTTGAGTAGGTAAATAATTAGCTATGGGTCTGAAACTTCACCATGTGAAAGCTCTCCCAAAAGTAGGTGAATGAGTTATTTGAGAAAAATTGGCTATCTGCAATACTTTTAGAGATAATTCGCATTTACTCATTTTGAGTAGGTGAGTAATTAGCTATGGGTCTGAAACTTAACCATGCGAAAGCTCTTCCAAAAGTAGGTGAATGAGTTATTTGAGAAAAATTGGCTATCTGCAATACTTTTAGAGATAATTCGCATTTACTCATTTTGAGTAGGTGAGTAATTAGCTATGGGTCTGAAACTTCACCATGTGAAAGCTCTCCCACAAGTAGATGAATGAGTTATTTGATAAAAATTGGCTATCCGCAATACTTTTACAGATAATTAGCATTTACTCATTTTGAGTAGGTAAATAATTAGCTATGGGTCTGAAACTTCACCATGTGAAAGCTCTCCCAAAAGTAGGTGAATGAGTTATTTGAGAAAAATTGGCTATCTGCAATACTTTTAGAGATAATTCGCATTTACTCATTTTGAGTAGGTGAGTAATTAGCTATGGGTCTGAAACTTAACCATGCGAAAGCTCTTCCAAAAGTAGGTGAATGAGTTATTTGAGAAAAATTGGCTATCTGCAATACTTTTAAGAGATAATTCGCATTTACTCATTTTGAGTAGGTGAGTAATCATCTACGGGTCTGAAACTTCACCATGTGAAAGCTCTCCCAAAAGTACATGAATGAGTTATTTGATAAAAATTGGGTATCCGCAATAGTTTTTGAGATAATTAGCATTTACTCATTTTGAGTAGGTGAGCAATTAGCTATGGGTCTGAAACTTCACCAAATGAAAGCTCTTTGGGATAGCTGCTCTGCAGAGATACCCTGAAGATAAAAAATTTCGTCGAAATCGCTCTATATAGCACGGTTTTCGAAATATTAGCATTTTTATGTTTTGCAATTTTTGCGCAAAAATTCGAAAATTGAAAATGGCCGCCATTTTTGGCAAGACAAAATTTTTTTGAAAATTGGCATGGCTACTCTGCAGAGATACCCTGTGGGTCAAAAATTTCGTCGAAATCGCTCTATCTAGCACGGTTTTCGAGATATAAGCATTTTTGTGTTTTGCAATTTTGCGAAAAATTCGAAAATTCAAAATGGCCGCCATTTTTTGCGAGAAATTTTTTGTTTGAAAATTGGCATGGCTACTCTGCAGAGATACCCTGTGGGTCAAAAATTTCGTCGAAATCGCTCTATCTAGCAGGGTTTTCGAGATATAAGCATTTTTATGTTTTGCAATTTTTGCGAAAAATTCGAAAATTCAAAATGGCCGCCATTTTTGGCGAGACAAAATTTTTTTGAAAATTGGCATGGCTACTCTGCAGATATACCCTGTGGGTCAAAAATTTCATCGAAATCGCTCTATCTTGCAGGGTTTTCGAGATATAAGCACTTTTATGTTTTGCAATTTTTGTGAAAAATTCGAAAATTCAAAATGGCCGCCATTTTTGGCGAGACAAAAATTTTTTCAAAATTGGGATAACTACTCTGCAGAGATATCCTGTGGGTCAAAAATTTCATCGAAATCGCTCTATCTAGCACGGTTTTCGAGATATAAGCATTTTTGTGTTTTACAATTTTTGCGAAAAATTCGAAAATTCAAAATGGCCGCCATTTTTTGCGAGAAATTTTTTGTTTGAAAATTGGCACGGCTACTCTGCAGAGATACCCTGCGGGTCAAAAATTTCGTCAAAATCGCTCTATCTAGCAGGGTTTTCGAGATATAAGCATTTTTATGTTTTGCAATTTTTGCGAAAAATTCGAAAATTCAAAATGGCCGCCATTTTTGGCGAGACAAAATTTTTTTGAAAATTGGCATGGCTACTCTGCAGATATACCCTGTGGGTCAAAAATTTCGTCGAAATCGCTCTATCTTGCAGGGTTTTCGAGATATAAGCATTTTTATGTTTTGCAATTTTTGCGAAAAATTCGAAAATTCAAAATGGCCGCCATTTTTTGCGAGAAATTTTTTGTTTGAAAATTGGCACGGCTACTCTGTAGAGATACCCTGCGGGTCAAAAATTTCGTCGAAATCGCTCTATCTAGCAGGGTTTTCGAGATATAAGCATTTTTATGTTTTGCAATTTTTGCGAAAAATTCGAAAATTCAAAATGGCCGCCATTTTTGGCGAGACAAAATTTTTTTGAAAATTGGCATGGCTACTCTGCAGATATACCCTGTGGGTCAAAAATTTCGTCGAAATCGCTCTATCTAGCACGGTTTTCGAGATATAAGCATTTTTGCGTTTTACAATTTTTGCGAAAATTTCGAAATTCAAAATGGCCGCCATTTTTGGCGAGACAAAAATTTTTTGAAAATTGGGAAAAGTACTCCGCAGAAATATCCTGCGGGTCAAAAATTTTGTCGAAATTGCTCTATCTAGCACGGTTTTTGAGATATAAGCATTTTTGTGTTTTGCAATTTTTGCGAAAATTTAGAAAATTCAAAATGGCCGCCATTTTGGGCGAGACAAAAATTTTTTGAAAATTGGGAAAACCACTCCGCAGAGATACCCTGTGGGTCAAAAATTTCGTCGAAATCGCTCTATCTAGCACGGTTTTCGAGATATAAGCATTTTTGTGTTTTCCTTATTTGGAAAATTCGTAATGATTAATTAATCATTAATTACTCGGCCATTTCTTGACCAATCAATGCTAAAATCTAATGATTTCCAGATTTTAATAGAATGAATGTATTTGCCAAGTTTCAGGTGAATTGATAAAATTCCTTTCAAGTTATCATCCGGACAAGCTTCCCCATCGAAAAAAGACATTTTTGGTCATGTGACCTCTCTGATTGGTTGAAATGTCACTGCAGCATATTCAAAAAAATTCCCCAAGGCTACTGCCTAAACCTACCAAATTTGAAAAGAATCCGCCTAACGGTTACAGAGTTATAAGGAAAACAAAATGCGGAGCCGGCAGAGCCGCCGGAGCCGGCGGAGCCTGAAGCTCTCCCATACACAAACAAGCGTCCCTTGCGGGACGCTTAATCAAGATCACACCATGACGTTGCACACCTACACCCCCTAACTAATGTCCCTACCAAGTATCAACTTCCTACACCTTACGGTTTCTGAGATATGGCCCAGACAAGATTTTCAAACTCAAGGTCACTACGGCAAGGTCAATGGTCAAATCAAGGTCACACCATAATGCTGCACACCTACAGCCCCTAACCAATGTCCCTACCAAGTATTAACTTCCTACACCTTATGGTTTCTGAGATACAGGCCGGACAAACTTTTTCCCACCGCCTGCCCACCCACCCATCCGGACACCATGGGTGAAAGCAATACCCCGACAGCCCTTTAGGGCTGTGGGTAAAACATCAAAATGAGATTAAAATGTACAATTTTTTCATTTAGGGTTTATTTCAAATATTTGCATTGCAAGTTTATAGTTATACATAAAGTGTCGATATTGATATTCGTCTTTGCACATGGAGATCTGTAACCCTGTTCCTAAACAATAAGTACTGCCAATATCTATGAACAATGTACCCACCAGTTAAAGATCGAAGTTGAGGGGTCAAGGAGCATTCTAAATCAATCATTCCCCCATGAAATGTCAGTCTGAAGTAAATACTCTACCATATACATATCAAGCGAGACATAATGTACATATCAAAGCAGCAACACTGTTGTGAATATAAGGTTAACAGAGGATTTCACTGAGTATAAAGCACCTCAACAATAAGTTGGATTGTTCATTCTTGTAGATAACACATATAAATATGTTAACAGTGAAATTACCGTAGCCATGTTCTGTATCGCCCATGCTTTTGTAAGTCCCCCTCCACAATCTTACGTTATCGGCAATACATTGCTAATATGTCATGTAAACTTACATGTTCCATGTAAACTTGCTTGTCTAAAACCTCCTAATTGGTCTTATTTGTTTATTTTACATCCATTTTCAACAAACTATTCCTTATTTTAGCATTTATTTTACATTTTATTTTGCAGAGATTTGTTTTCCAACCGTATATTTTACTTCCAGTTGGCATGAGCTAAAACATGGTTTCCCCATATTCGGGTTATTTTTTGGAAACTCCCATCTGGTTTTCGTTGTTGTTAATGCCTGTGTCCAGCTTTTGCAAATATTTGGTCACATTGCCCATGGGCACTTCAGAGAGAGGGGATAAGGTAAGATTTTTGTTCCAGAATGAAAAATTCCCCCCTTTAATTAGCAAGAAATATGAGCCATATACAAGGCCTATCAAATCCCCTACCCCAATATTATAGAACGAAAGCCTGTGAACATTTCAAAGTTACACAATATCTAAATACAGAAATAATTAAGATTCATTAATATCTGCCTTCAATAATCCAATCAAACCTCCAACTAAATGCAAACTGCCAATACAGAGTACTTGTATATGCTCTGCTTCTTTCAGCACTTTGGGGGTGGGGCTTAATTCTGGCCCCTCCCACTTTGTATTGAACATTGGATCTCTCCTTTCCTGGTTTATCCAATGAACTGCCTCCTCTATGGTGTTACACAGTGCAGAATGTTCCTGATCCAATAAGTCTTCTGGAATATTCTTTCCAAGACTTTCCTCAGAGTATTTAGTGATAAGTTTGCTGCTAACTGCAGGTTTATCAATATTATTGTTATTTTGATTCACGCCTGTCAATTTAATGGAGTCAGTTTGATCTGAAGCAGACATTTGTTGCACTTTAGTGTCTCTGACTTGATTATGATCCAGATTATGTTGTAAAGTATCTTGTGGTTTTGCACTTCCCTCATCACTGGCAGGTGGCTGCAAAACATATCAAGTTTATAAGATCAGAAGATGAAACACACAAACTTGAAAAATTTTGTTGTAATTTTAATTTTTATTAGATAAATACTTACCATTTCCTGACCATTGCTATATGTTGGTGCCATCCAACTCACTGGCCAACGTTGAGAAACGTTTTAAGAAACCTTAAGAGGCCAGTGAGTGAGTGTGAACTAGCATGTCCCCCTAGTGGTCATGTGACCACGCTAGTAAACAACCTTCATTATTTTTGTTGCAGAAAATACTCCCCTAGTACTGAATCTGCGGGGAGGCAGGGGGGGACTATCCTGGTCAGGAAATGGTAAGTATTTATCTAATAAAAATTAAAATTACAACAAAATTTTTCAATTTTATTGTGAAAAATACACTTACCATTTCCTGACCATTGCTGAATGCAGCCTTCATGGAAGGAGGGCAGTACTAGAATTTAAAGACCCAGTACACCACTCTGCACAGCTATCATACACAGCACAAACCTATAGGCATTCAGATCCAAACTAACCTCCCAGATGAGGCAGTGGAACTGTTGAGCACTACAAAACAACACAGCCTTGTTGTTGTTGTTGTTGCTGTTGTAGGAAGGAAGTAATCATAACAGAGACTCACTACCTAGCCTACAACTAAAACATTATGAGAAGTTTACATTGAAATTTACATGCATACCACAACATATAAACTTCCAACAGTCACCACATACCATACAGATCCCCTAAATCATAGTATGTAGTTGAAGTTCTCACAAACTGACAGTCATTGTCACAGTTGAATGCTGTATCTAGACAAACATCCAACACCCACACAGGTGACACAAATATTGGAAGTGTCATCAGCATATTGTGTAATTCCAAGCCTGAATGAAGTCAACAATTCTGCCTAATAAAAAGACAGATAGTATGACAGACATACAGATGCAAATGTATACTAAAGTATCAAAATAAGTATCACACATATACTTATAAGATAACAAACTGTAGGACACAATATCAAAGTCTGACCACAAGCAAACCAAGCAGGTGAGACTGAAAATTGGTGAAAAAGTTATGGTTTCCAGTAACTGGCATCTGAAAATTCATATACAGAAACACTATCCTAAAACCTAAAGATTCTTGCTTTGACTCGCTGCTGTTGAGAGTCAGAATTTGACTTCTCCTCAGTCAAAATGCTAGCCTGCCTACAGCAAGAAAAGATAGTTGACCTGAAAATATCTGCTGTAAAGCCTTCTTAACTAGGCACAGACAAGACATAATAATTCCTCATTGAATCCTTTGTCCCAAGTAAAAGTATTTCAAAACCTCACAAGACAAAGAGATCTATCTTGAGTAAAACTGCTGTCCCAGTGATTGAGAGCTGGCATATCGACCGGCTTAACTGAAGTAGGCCCATCCGAAGCCAACTGAATCTTGGCTAATAAATGGCCAGAGCCACTTGTGAGCAATACTCATTCAAAGTAAGGGAAGACAAAGCCAACGAGAATACCCTTCTTCCTTTGCCTAATGCCAAAGTCAAAAGAAAGACTGTCTTCAAAGTTAATAACCTCCAAGAAATCTTCCCCAAAGGCTCAAAAGGCTGTCTGGTGAGACCAAACAAGACCAGAGACAAAAGGAAAAGAAGGCTTAACCTATTGGCTACTGGATTGTCTCTATAGAAATATGTCAACAATCTATACAGCTGAAGAGTTCTAGAGACTTATTCCCCTTCAAGGAAAGCAATCTACCATTGTTATTCTGTAACCAGCAATAGTAGATGGCTTAAGATTCCTTTCCTTAAAGAAATAATTAAGGAAATTTGCTACATCTAGAAAAGTAGTATCTGAGAAGTTCAACACCAAGAAGCCTCAGATGTGCATAGATTTACCAGGTCCCACAACCAAGAACATCCACCATGACCATCATGATTCAATCATGATGAATCTGCAACTGAAGGTGGTCATCTTCTAAATCACCTGAAGAATCTTTGGCTATCCTGGTGCAATCATGATGATTCTGCACCTGTAGGTGATCATCTTGAGTCACCTGAGGAATGAGAGCCACTGGAACAAACACAAAGCTGTCCAGATCCTCCCAAGAAATGAGTAATGCACCTGTTCCCCAAGCCCCACAGTCTAAGAAAGGAAACACATACACTGGAAGCTTAAGATTCAGGTTGTTGGATACCAATGGCATAATGATCGAACTCACCAGCAAGGGAAGCCTTAAAAGGAACCTTTGTGGAACAGATCCACCAGATCCCAAAAATAAGACATCCCTAGCCACTCTGATGCCATCCAGATGATTCTGCACCTAAATCTTGGAGTAGCCCTTCTTAATAGGTACAAAAAGAATTTCTTGCCTTTCCTGAGATCTTTGACTTATCCAGATAACCTCTCAAGGCTCTCCCTGGACAAAGAAACCTATCTTGACCAAAGCAAGATCTAAAGAAGGTTCCAAAGCAGGAATGACTACAGGTTGCAAACCAAAGGAGCCTTAGAAGCCAAATGATTCACCTGCATCACCTGAAGAATCAAGGTCACAGGACCAAACAAACTGTCCAGTCCATCCCAAGAAAAGTTGAAAAAGACAAGCTTGTGGTTCAAACTAGTTGCAAAACAAACCCATCATTGGTGATTGTAATCAAAGAGAGATTTGATTGAACACCTGAATCAAAATAGAAGATTCAAAAGTCATCCAAAAACACATTCAATTTGAATCATCTTGACTCTCATGAACAAAGAATTTGTTGGAATATTGTATACCCTGGGAAGTGATATGCCTGAATCTGAACCCATGGCATTCGTCCAAAGAATGATTCTTCAGATAAGGAAACACATTCCTGAAAGCGGGTACCTCCCTACCTGTTCAGATAGGAAACCACTGAAGAAATATCTGGGGAAATCAACAGATTCAGAATCCGAATCAGACCTCCAAATGATTCTAAAGGTAGTAGCCCTGTTAATGTGGAGTCTTGACCCCTCATGATACAACAGACCACTGGCTGTTTGATGCCATAATTGTGCATCCCAACCCTTAAAGAAAGCATCTAATAACAGAAGGAGATTGTGCTCCTTCTGATGAAGTAATGGAAGCTCCTGCAAATTGAAAAGTCGTTCCACCACTGAAGATGGAACCTGAGAACAGAAAAACTGGTACATTATCTGTGTATTATGTGTGGTATCTGTGGTACATTAGCAGATAGCCTTGGGGTTACCTGATAAACAAATAACCCAATGGCACTGTTTTCTCCTATGAAGCCATACCGCCACCAAAGAAATGGCTTCCTTAGAAACCATTAGCCGGAGAAGATGTACCCTAAGGTGTAATCTGCAATCCAAACTAAAAATCCTGGTGTATTAGCCAAGAAGTTTTTTTTTTTTTTTTTTTTTTTAAGCTGGTGAAACCCAATGCCTTCTACTGCAGCCATCAGGTTCAGTATCCGTTGATGCCATAGTAAAGTCGAAAATAAACCATTTTCAAGCGCAAGCAATGAAATGGTCTGTACTGGTAAAGAATGATGCGTTCTTATAGATCCCACATTCTCACCATGGACTAACATAGCAAACAGGCAGTGAACCGGTGTGAATTGTCATCAACAGGGAAGTGAAGATAAGAATTGCGTGAATCCGGCTACGAAAGAATGCAACTGTAAGGAAACGAGTGGGCACACCCATTTACTTACTAGTAACAATTAATTGCGAAAATCCCAACTATGCGAAATTAAGGTACATGTAAAGGTTTATTACCTGACCTCAACTATTAGTGGTAGCCATCTCTTCCCAGCTTATCACAACCAATAAAGTGTAAAATTGTAGCGATATCACCATCTCACTGGTGTTATCGCCCTTTTGTCGATCATTCCATACACAGCTTTATGCAAACTGATGTCTCCCGCATTTTATTCATTTATTCTTAACACCCATGTCCACAAACTGCTTTAGGAACATGAATAAGCAATCCCTCATGGTACTGTTGCCTCTGTGAAAGGTAAAGAATGGTTGAAGATTATCCTCTTACTATGTTGAGATGTAAGGTGTAGAATATCTGCACTAGTGGACAAACACTACTCCTAAAGATTACTCCTAACCCCTCTAAATCTTCAGAGGAGAGTTTTGTAACCGAGTTGGAGGATTAAGTATCATAATGGGAAGAAAAGTGCCCTGGGCAGTAATCCCCTTTCTAGCCATGTGTAGGAGTTTGCTCCTTCCCAGACAGAAGAAACACTATACACCTGAGATCACAAAATGAAGTTTTCCTGGACATCTGACCAAAAGTTCAGCAGGAGAAAACCTCATTAAGAGTGAAAAATGCACTTTTAATTCTACCAAACTCATCTAAGAGATAAGATAGAGAAAAGTACGACTTGTAACCCTCTTGTTGAATAACAAGTTGGAGAACTGATCCCAGCACTGCCCAACAAAAAATTCCTGATCACTGAGGACTGTAATTGCAAAAAACTCTGCACACAGCCCAAGGCAAAAAATAAACTCTGTGAGCTCCTGTTAATCCTTAGCTCCTTGAAGACGTCCTGCCAAAGGTCCTGCTAGACCACTTCAAAAAATTATCCAGGCCTTAACATGCTCTCTGTAGCAGAAACCAGAGAACCTGTACCCTGAATAATAAATTGACAATGGTTACAAGTTCATATGTACCGGTGACGGTTTCAGACCAGCTGAAAAACCGGTAAAAAATCACAGAAACAAAAGCCAATTACTGAGATGAATCACAGCTCCGGGAAACTGACAAACCGATTTCTGACCTTTTGGGAGGTATGGAAACTCGATTGTCTTCGGATGACGTCATGCAGGTATTTTCCTCCGTGAAAAGTTCCGACTGAACCTCACCGGAGGAAAAGAACGGTGAAAAAGATCAAATCTGCATCCGGAACTTGCCCACGATGTAGTATCCAAGAAAAACAATGATGTCTGCCACCACGGGGAATTCCAACCGGTGACCTATTCGGTAGAGCATGATGTGGTGAGATCTTTGCTACCAAACGCCTGGCTATACGAACCCGATGTGTGATAAGCTTTGTGACAATCGAATTGTCTCCATCGTTTCCTTTGTCGCCTAGCAACATGTAAACTGTCCCTGCCGGAGCTAGTATGACTGCCGACAGTTTCAGTGTTAATAAAAGAAGTAAATCTTCAAAATTGCATAAAAAGGAACTCCCATATGATGTAATACGAGAGTTATGAAGAAAAAACAGGCATTCTGAGCAGCAGAAGATCTTCATCCAGCGACAAACTTCCCTGTCGCCATTTTACAAAAAGTGGTAAACAATCCATGAAAAAATGTCTACAAAAGCACTTTTCCTCTGTGCTTTTCCTCTTAATTTGTCCTGAGAAGACATTGTCAATACAGACGTCTTATAACAGAACTCAAATCCACAAAAAGTCCAAATACTAAATAAAAATCCGAAAAGAAAATAAACATCCACACTCTAGGATGGCCAACAAAAATAATGAAGGTTGTTTACTAGCGTGGTCACATGACCACTAGGGGGACATGCTAGTTCACACTCACTCACTGGCCTCTTAAGGTTTCTTAAAACGTTTCTCAACGTTGGCCAGTGAGTTGGATGGCACCAACATATAGCAATGGTCAGGAAATGGTAAGTGTATTTTTCGCAATAAAATTATAGTACATGTTAATTATTAACGTATTACTGTAAATTATGAATATACTGCTGTTAAATAAAGCCTTGCTCTTCCACTGATAACAGAAGAAAGACCTATTTATAATTTAGATCACAACACATTATATTATCCTCGTGTGCCCAGTTTCCTAGAACTATCAATGGAATTCATACACAGGAGATGAGGGGAATACAAAATCTGGCTACCATGTTTTATATTCCCGAAAAAAGACAATACCAGGATACAAAATATTAGTACCTGCTTGCCATTTATCCCCCAATTATTGGGATAAAACATAAAACATTTACCAGAAAGAAAAAAAGGGGCTACAGAATATAATGGGGATGCATGAGATAAGGTATTACAATGGTCTCTCCTGATATACACACAGAGAAATAAGCCCAAGTCCGGGGCTAGTCTACCAAAGCCCTACCACCTAACAAGTAGCCATTCAATACTGTTACTCTACTCAGTATCTTTATCTGTTTCACTAACTTAACCCTTTCCCTACTGAAGGAACATTATTCCACTGGACTGTAGCCATATGACGTCATATCATGTCAGAAATGCCAATGAAGTAAAATATTAACTCACTACCTTATACACTTTATTTGCGGTATTTTTCGGCATTTTTCATTAAGAAATGATGAAATGTCGAATGAGGAAACTCCAGGAAATCCCCCAAATAAATATAACCACAAGAAAACAATATGCAGCTATATGCGGTAAATACGGCAATATCTACATAAACCAGTTAAAATAGGTAAAATAGCATCAGAGATGCCCGTACCCCACAGCCTTGGGAAATATTTTCAACACCATGAGATATAGAAGTACTGTACCAGTACAAACTTCAGGATACTTTCAGAGCACTGTCAGTTATATAAAGGTCCAAACATTGTTTAAATGGAGAAATAATGTTTAAAAGAAAGATAATGCGTATAAAGATGAAGTATTAAAACAAGATAATTCAATGACAAGATGACAGCATTAATCAGTAAACTAAAATTCAACACTCTTTATACACATCTGCATTTCCGAATTATGGTTTAGATGGTTTGAATATTACCATGCATACAGAAGTGGTAATACATTTAATGAATGCTTATGTGTGGTGTTGGAGTAAAATCTGCGGCTCACTTGATGAAATTCTATCTCTTACAATGGGAAGTTATGAAAGTAAAATTCTTAATAAATTCTGATATGACTTTTGCTTAATCTGCATCAAAAGACAGACCCAAAGGTGCAACAAGATTTTAAAGGTCAAGGTCATTACGGCAAGGTAAAAGGTCAAATTAAGGTCACACCATGATAATACACACCTATAGCCAATAACCAATGTCCCTACCAAGTATCAACTTCCTACACCTTACGGTTTCCGAGATACAGCCCTGATGATTTTATAGGTCAAGGTCACTATGGCAAGGTCAAAGGTCAAATCAAGGTCACACCATGATGCTGCACACCTACACCCCCTAGCCAATGTCTCTACCAAATATCAACTTCCTGCACCTAACAGTTTCCGAGATAAAGCCCGGACAATATTTTATAGGTCAAGGTCACTACGGCAAGGTTAAAGGTCAAATCAAGGTCAGACCATGACGTTGCACACCTACACCCCCTAATCAATATCCCTACCAAGCATCAACTTCCTACACCTTACGCTTTTCTGAGATATAGCCCAGACAACATTTTATAGGTCAAGGTCACTACGGCAAGGTCAAAGGTCAAATCAAGGTCAGACCATGACGCTGCACACCTACACCCCCTAAGCAATATCCCTAACAAGTATCAACTTCCTAGACCTTACGGTTTCTGAGATATAGCCTGGACAAGATTTTATAGGTCAAGGCCACTACGGCAAGGTCAAAGGTCAAATCAAGGTCACAACATGACGTTGCACATCTACACCCCCTAACCAATATCCGTACCATGTAACAACTTCCTACACCTTACAGTTTCTGAGATATAGCCCGGACAACATTTTATAGGTCAAGGTCACTACGGCAAGGTCAAAGGTCAAATCAAGGTGACACCATGACGTTGCACACCTACACCCCCTAACCAATGTCCCTACCAAATATCAACTTCCCAAGCCTTACAGTTTCCGAGATATAGCCCGGACAACATTTTATAGGTCAAGGTCACTACGGCAAGGTCAAAGGTCAAATCAAGGTCAGACCATGACGTTGCACACCTACACCCCCTAACCAATATCCCTACCAAGTATCAACTTCCTACACCTTACGGTTTCCGAGATATAGCCCGGACAAGATTTTATAGGTCAAGGTCACTACGGCAAGGTCAAAGGTCAAATCAAGGTCAGACCATGACGTTACACAGCTACACCCCCTAACCAATGTCCCTACCAAGTATCAACTTCCTACACCTTACGGTTTCTGAGATACAGCCCTGACAAACTATTTCCGGCCGCCCGCCCACCCGCCCGCCCACCCATCCGGACACCATGGGTGAAAACAATACCCCAACAGCCCTTAAGGGCTGTGGGGTAAAAATGGTGAATTTTTTTTTAAATATAGCATAACTTACATATATCTTACTTAAGCAATCGTTTTAATACTGATGAACCAAAGAAAATGTATTGCAGTATACTGAAGGGAAAGAAGAAATCAATATTATTGCCATCGACCCTGTGTCGACAGACATGATACCTTGTAATACACATTAGTATCGACTGCTAGTGGTCATAGATGGTAGTGAAAGGGTTAAATCCAGTACTGCACTAAATAATATTGTAAAAACTTCTTGGTAGGCTTTTTAATATCAAATAGACCTCTAAATCTTGTGTAGTCTGCTAAATGTAGTATGTTATCTACAAATCATGTGAACTTTTAACACAAGAGGAAATAGCAGGCTGTCCTCACTAGAATCCCAACCGTCTAAGAAGCTTAGCAGGTCGTTAATATGAACATACTAAGACACTTTGGTAGCCCGTACTAACGGCCTACTAAAGTGTAGGCTTAGCAGCATATGATCTTCTTTATTTAGTAGGCTCTGTGAAACCAGCCCAAGATGCCTTCACCCATTGGAATGAAAAAGGGAAATTTTCAGAATAGCAAGGTATTGTTAGCATTAACATAATTATTCAACAACATTACAGACACCTTGGGGTAAGAATGTTTACAGAAGGAGCAGACATTAAAGTATTGCTCGAATGTACTTTCATTTTTGTTTAGTCCTTAAAATGAACTAGTTTGTGTTAAAAAAAAAAAAAAAATACTGGGTGAAACCATTGTAGTTTAATTTACTTCAGGTAAATACATTATAGTGTAGATCTAATGCAGCATTTTTCACCATTCAGAAATGGTCTTTCATTTAATTATATGACAATTTTCAAAAGGGTTCCTGTCTTTTTTTACAATGCATAAACAATGAAAATAAAAGATAAACTGATTGAAGTGAATGGCTGTTAAATGCAAAGAAACAATATAATGTTAATTTATACTGAATAGTTTGATTTTACAACGTTTTCTTTGAAAGAACGGGTATTCGACACAAGTTGACTGTATGAGGACGGTTACTGGAGGCCATTTTCATGCACCCGTCACAGCCCTATAAATACCTTTAGTTTGTTAAGTTTTCGCACTGCATTGAGTTCCAGCCAAGTATTGCGGTTCTTCACACATTTGCAGCACTGTGTATCTGGAGTCACCAGAAGGTTACACTGGTCTAAATAAAGAAGCAGAGTTTATTTAAACTAATTGAATAAAAAACATATGTTGAAATAATATCTTCTTCAAATAAAAATAAATATACTACAGGAAAAGTTGAATTGTCCAAAACTTAGTAGACTTTAATATCAACTTGATTTTTTCTTTTCTCTTACATAAGCCATTTTTTTTTGGAGGGGGAGATCAGAATCTAAGCTGGTGTAAAATTTTGGTTGTTTCCAAGGACAGTAAGTCTAATGTGGAGAAGCCCTCTAAATTGTCTGTCAAACCTCACAAGTCTTCAGTTGATTCCAGGATCGACGACTTAGACCAAAAGTGGTCGGACAGATTTAATCGACTAGAGAGAACCCTGAGAGGTCAAGGTCGGCTACCAACAATCCATGTATTTTTGTGGTTAGAGAAATATGTCTCAAATATGGCAGGTGAATACTCTCTGGCAGAGTTAAGGTTAAATGTCACACCATGATTGAGCATACCTGCACTCCCTAATCAATGACTTCTCCAAAAATCAACTTCCAACACCTTACAGTTTCTGAGATATGGCCGAGCTAAAATTTTAAAAGGCAAGGTCACTACAGTAAAATCAAGGTCAAATCAAGGTCACACCATGATGTTATGCACCTACACCGACAACTGATAGCCCTACAAAGTATCAACATCCTAAACTTAAGGTTTCTGACATGTAGCCCAAAAATAAAGTTTAATGGATAGAAAATGTACCATGACAATGTACATCTACATCCCCAACTACTTTCCCTTCTTACATTTTACAGTTTCTGAGATATGGCCTGTACAAGATTTAAAGATCAAAGTCAATACGGCAAGGTCATAGGTCAAATCAAGGTCAAATCATGACATTGCCCACCTGCACCCCCAAACCAATGTCCCTACTAAGTATCAACTTTCTGTGCTTTAGAGTTTCAAAGATATAGCCCGGACAAGATTCTCAAACTCAAGGTCACTACTGTACAGTAGAAGTTAAAATCAAGGTTACACCATGGCATTATACCTAGTTAGCAACTTCCTACACCTTATGCTTTCTGAGAAACTTTTCCTGCCGCCTGACTGACCATCCGGAGACCATGGGTGAAAACAATATCCGGACAGCCCTTAAGGGCTGTGGGGTAAAATTAATTCATTCACACCCAACACTCTTACCTGTTGGAACCTCAAGATTAGCTGTGGGTCAATCTTTATTTGACAAATGCTAAATTTACTGAATCCATTATTTGACCAATGCTGATTCTAATTATACAGAGTCTTAAGTTCGAATAAAACTTCAACCTGACAGCTAATGGTTTTACTTGTACATTTATTTATTTATTTGGGGTTTTACGTCACTTTCAACAGTGTACAGGTCATATCACAATGGGTAGTTTTATGGGCAGATTAAACCAGTACATGAAGTTGGTCAAGGTTCTGTACTGCAAACTGCCGACCATCGGTAAGCAACTACCAACTTTCCCACAAAATCCTAATTAAGTTCTAATTAACTTTTTACTTGACTAAACCTTCTTCTCAAGTTAATCCATTACTTGGCTGATGCTGGTTCTACTTAAAATATATAGTCTACTGTGTATCAGGTACCTGTTCTGGCTGTCACCTTGGATACACTTGCAATATTTGGACAGAAGACTGCAGCATCAAATTCACACTTCTGAAAAGAAAAGAATTAATGCGAAATTACAACTGTCTTATAGCGGAATCCCATGAAGTCTTTCAGATCATACTAATTTTTAGAGTTAAACTGTCATATTGTATATTCATACTCGGTACAATATCCCCCTGCAGTACAGGACTCAAAGAGCTACGGAAGCATTCTGGTTGCAGTCCAAGTTTTCTTGTGACTGAGATTCCACTAACTGGAAAAGAGAGGTGCAGGAATCAAACCTAGAAGGTGAAAGAAGGCAGTGTTTCAGGCAGCCCGCTGTCTTAAAGACCACAGAAATACTCCTACATAATTGGGAAATCGGAACGACAGGGTGAAACGTTGTACTGAAAATAGCCTGAAAAACCACTTCGTGCATATTTTTCCTTAAAAGGAAATGATAGTTAAACAGGATTCTACTCAAAAGAGATGAGTTAGAATTAGAAATCTCTGTGGGCTATATATGTAAGTGAACATTGTGTGAGACTTAGTGTGACATTAGCTATAAACAGAACTCACAAATATGATTTTATCATGACAAAATTTAGTCAGATTTTCTGAATGGATGACTAAATTAATGAGTTTATATGACTTGTGTGCAATTTAAATATTTTAAGTCTGGGGCTGCTACAACAATCATTATGATGATGTTTTATCCAAAATTAAGGAAACCATTTTTTTTTTCTAAAAAATCTTATGTCCAATGCACAATACCTATCATTTTACACTTTTTGATCAAATATTATTTTATGTAAAGATTGAACATATAATTGAACTCCCTTCGGTTAAATCACACAGGATGAGAAGACCAGAAATTTTATTTATATTGTTCTAACCCAGGTATTCAAATGTGACAGGACCAGGTTCCAAGAAACTTGCACCCACAAACTCTTACTCCAGAGCCCCCACTCTACCAAGTGAGCTACATGGGAAACCACTACTAGCCAATCCAGTAGTAAGACTGTGATAGGTTACCCGGTTACCCGAAACTGGTCCGAATTCTTTAGGAAACCATGTACAAACTGGCGAAGCGGGTAACCGAAAAAATATTAAATATTGCATAAATCAATGAAATACTTGGACAAACCTTAGTATTCTGTCAGATTTCTTCAACTAACGTTAGTTTTTCACATAATTTTCCTTATTTATACTGATATTTAACATTATTTTTTGTAACGGTTTGTTTACATCATCCGCCATGTTTGCTTCTCCGCTACTTCAACTGGGTGACAACTAAAACCTGGTTACCCGAACTCAGATCGGTTCTTTCAAGGCGAATACCCGGTGTCGTTTTTCTAACGAAGTCACAGCCTTATCCAGTAGTAATGATTTTATGGCCTTTTGGGTTCTGTCACATTCTCTCCTCCACTAATGAAACCTGTCCAGGGTTCCAACTGGTTCACAGTGAAAATCCCCACTTCCTCTCCACAGTGTTCTTAATCCAACCATAATTTAGTGGGCACTTAATGTCACATCCAGGTTTCCAGGGGACTCAAACCCACAACCTCTCACTTAAGAGGCCCACACTTTACCAGATGTGATATTAGGAAATCCCTGCTTGCGAAGGCAGTAGTAGTGATATCCAAACAGGTGGTGTTTTTAATGGTATTTCATTTTCTCACCACTAGGTGTCTCAGTAGTGTCTCTGGTTCCCGATCACCAGTCAGATTAAACATCAACACTCGCGCCACAGATCTGCCAATATATAAAACCATCAGTCAACCTCTCTAGTTATGTAAGAAATATAAAACTTATGTACTATTTACCCAAAAAGAAATCACTTTTTTTGAGAATTGTGGAAAAATTCTTATCGAAATTAAATTTTGTCTTTTTAGACCATTTTTGGCTTTTTATTTACCCTGTGGCAAAACTTTCAAGAAAAATTTCTTCATAATATGATTATTACAGTTGATATTTATTCTTGTTTAATTTTCGTGAAACAACAAGCAGCTTCATTTTGTCTACTGATCAGAATATGATACCACTCTTAAGGCTGTGACCGGGTGGTCTGTTTTCATGATTAGGGTTGATTTGGGAAGATCTCGAGTGCTTTCTGGTCAACTCGATAGTCGTTACTAAATTATATTGTCACCCACTAAGTCACATTGTTTAGTACAACAAAACATGACAACACAGCAAAACATCAGAAGTCTTTGGATACTGGGGAGCATTATATTTCTTATTACTTTAACAATAGGTTTTGGATACCTTTCACAACTATTATAATGCACAGACATCGTTTCCAGAAACCACCATTGTGTTAGAGAGGAAAAAATGTGAATACAAAATCACGCGAATAACAAATTGCGAGACAAATTTGGGTAGTTCAGCTCTCAGGGTGGATTCTGACCACTCGTCACAGCCTTAACTAATGATAAAATCAATAAACTGATATTATGCTCTTTGTTTCTCTCTTTCTGTGGTAGAAATAATGAAAACCATAAAGAATACATCACATCTGGTAATTGAAACATCAGCATGATAGAGTAATGGCTCACTTGTCATAAAAAAAACAACAAATCTACAAATTTGCCAGTTTTGTAATTAAATGTAGCTTCTGTAAGCTACAATCTTTCCCTTTGAGAGTCAATGCTCTTTGGGAGGCTAGCCTATGACGACCTAACAACATGGGAAACAAAAAAGTTTTGGTATGTTCCGGGCTGCCCAGGGTAATCTGCCAAGTTGTGCATGGCGGGCATTATAGCTCAATCAAATATGCATAATGTACACTCAAGGTTAGGTTTCACGGTACAAACTAACAGATTTAGTTATTTCAAACCCTCAGAAACTGATCTTTACTTTAGGAGGTACCTTTGCCCATGAGCATACAGTGACATAGGTTCTAGATCATAAGATTAAAAGTAATGTACTTTACAGCTTTATCACCTTTTTTGTTTGGCCTCTAGTCTTGCTTCCGGCAAAAACCAGCTGATGCACTGCTACACATAGAAATAAGAGTAAATCTTGAGATTACATGTACTTTTTTCACATTTGACATATTCTACCAAGTATCATGCAGAGCTTTAATAACATGCATGTGATTTGAGTAGGGATGGGTCGGTACCAAAAATGTGTACATCGGGATGTCGCCAATGCAAAACCGTACCGATTCCGGGACTCCGCGTTTTAGTACACCCCAATCAAACATGGACGTTTCCTCTTAACGACATCGCAATTAAAGTTCCCAAATGCCCAAAATATGAGAGAAACCTGTATAATTTCTTCAGATTTCTTGTTTGTTCCCAATATTTTAAGTTTTCCTTCCATTTTATGTGTTGTCAAGCGAGATTTAGGCAATAAAATGTCGTAACCAAAACATGGCAGTTCTCAACGTTTTGCTATAAAAGTCTGCAAATGGATGAAAAAATAGGGATAAAAGCTTATAATTTCTTCAGATTTTGGGTATATTTCTAATATTTTAATCCTTCCTTCCATTATATATGTTGACAAGCGAAGTGGCGGTTTTAAAATCTCGTCATGGTATTTCAGTAAAATGCTCTCGATACCGAGATACCGGAACTACCGACCCATCCCTAGATTTGAGTACATTAAACAGATGAAATACCAGTTCTTTACTTAAGTATAACATTCAAACTTTTAACAATTCCTTTTGAAAACCATCCAAATTTTCTATAAACAAGCATTTACATTTAGAGCAGAACTGTCAAATATCAAATATACTTCTGTGAATTACAACACAGAAAATCCAACCATAAATTACATGTAAATATTGCTAGATTCTACCTGAAATGTCATAGAAATAAAAATACCAAATAACTTTAAAGCACCACACACATTACAACATAGAAAATATTAAATATGAAGAAGGCCACTGTTACGGCAGTTACGTCCTAAAGGTTTTAATGTTCTCTGGGTTTTTTTCTTTTTTTTCTTTGGAAAAATTTACATACCAGAGATTCTAATGCACTATCACTAGAATAACATCTACATTCACTTCTACTATACACCTCCCTACTTACTACCTGAACACTACTATCTGTATGTGCCCCATCGATGTAGTACGTCACTCCAGGCCGGACAACTTTCTGATTCCTACCAGCCCACCGGCACGACTCTAGACCTGAAATTGAGGTTACATTTAGAGGTGAAAAGGGAAATTATATTCAAATTAGAGAAACTTTTACAATAATTTACATTTTAATGAGTATCCATTATAGCATACAAATAGTCAGAATTTGATTTGCATACTTTTCTCTCTAAGAGTACAGAAATTACTCAGTCTTGTGTGAATGTGAAACTGCTGAAATGAAAAAATAGTTTTCTGCTCAAAGTTAACTTATCGCTTTACAAATGATTGTTCATTTTTATTGAGCAATCTTTAAAGTCCCAGTAATGTTCTGAAGTTGGATAACAATTATCATGTCTTAATGAAATTGAACAAGGTTGGAAAATCAAGCCATTAATGTCTCTGGAGTATTTGATAGGAGAGAAGCCACACTAACATAACTTTGACCATTACTTAAAACCAGAAATGGTCAGACATTCTTTTATAAGTTTCCTGTGATTTACTAAACTATCGACAAATGCCGGTTATAAATATGTCAAAGTGAATATGTGTAATCATTGAAAATTATTCCCCAAAATGTCCCCTGATTTATGCATGAAAATAAAACTAACAAGTGGAAAAGGAACTTTTTCTTTAATTTGAGCTACAGAATAAATTAGTCAATGAACATTTGTATAATGTGGTATCTTAATTACAGCCAAATGTCCAGAGACTGAAGGCCATGTAAAATCAATAATTCCTCTGTTGAATGTGATGCTAAAGTAAACATCCCAGCATATATATATGTCGTGTACAAGTTGGGCTTTTGTACAAGTTATAACTTGTACAAAATCTTGTACAAGTTGTAACTTGTACGGCTGAGTTGTACAAGTTATAACTTGTACAAAATCTTTTTCAAATTTTGTACAAGTTTTAACTTGTACAGATTTTATGCTTCTAAAAAGCTTAACTTGTACAAATGAGTTGTACAAGTTAGGCCAATGCACATTTTAATGGTTTTGAAGTTGTACAAGTAAGTTTTCAATAGATTTGGGCTCCTATAAAGCCTGCCTTAATTAACTGATTGCATATAATTTAGGTGAACAAGTTTGGCCAATGATTTTTTGATAGTTTTCAATCTCTAAAACTTCAAATTCTGTAAATAAGTTTGAACTTCCTTTTTCCAAATCTTAACAAGTAACAAGGATAATGTAAAATTTAAAAATATATTTAAAAGTACATGAATAACAATTGAATAAAGTAGTAGTGCAAGGTAACACAGGTTATAATTGATAAGGAAATTAGAAAGTTGAAAGTTACAGAAAGAACAGAGTTACATTTCAGATACACAGTTTTGCACCAAAATCTAATCACTCATTTTAAACAGTGTGGATTTATACAGGTTGTACTTGAAAGACTTAAGAAACCTTTTGCTGGTTAAGATGGGTTAAATGGTGACTGTTTTTAACATGATTGTAACTGACTGACAAAAGGGACTTCTAGAGGCTGCCACACATTTTATAATCACTGTTAATCAATGCAGAGTTGATGTAATTATAATTGTCTCACAATAGGGGCTTCTTAAGGCTGCCTGACTTTTTATTATTAGTTTCAATCAAAGCTATAAGAAGACCTTCAATAATGGTAATTCCCATGTGGCTTCCTTTGGTTTGGGGTCCTATCTGTGCATCCTTAAATGACAATTAACCTTTTTTTGCTTAGATCAAAGAAATGATAATTAAAAGGCTTACCATTTCATGTTAATGTTCTGCTTATGGTGCACTTTGGTAAACAACACAAACACATCATGAGTATCACCTAATATTTATCAAATTTATTCCATTGATGACTTTGAAAAATACTAACTTAAAAAGTTTAAGTTTTTGCTAGGTTAAATGGAATACCAATATTAAAAGCTAATTTAATTTGAAATGTTCACAGCAAAAGTATAATAAAAACATACAGTCAAGACAATAAAAAAATTATCTATCTATTTGAATCTTTCTGTATAAACTGATATAGAATTTGTCACTTTACTACAGTTTCCTTAAATTGAATACCTATATTAAAAGCCTACTGTAATCTGTAATTTGAAAATTTAAAATCAAAAACATATTACCAAACATCAACTAGAAATCGGCCGCCCTGTTGATAGTAGATGCGAATAGAAACAGGATAGCATAGAAGAACACACATTATCATGTGTAATGTCCACCCATGAACCTTTTGCCCAAATTGTACAGTAGTCTTACAAGACCCTGTTTCATTTGTAAAATATATCAATGATGCTTAAATATTTGTTAGTGTAGATGTAAATTATTTCAGCTTCATGCCTTTTTGCATTGGTTGGGTTGAAAATTTTGACGAAATCACTCTATCTGGCATGGTTAAGAAGATAGAAGCAAATTCCTGTTTTTCTATTTTTGGCAAAAATTTGAAAATTCAAAATGGCCGCCATTTTTGGGAAAAGGAAATTTTTTTGAAAATTGCCAAGAGTACATTTTCTAGATACCCTATGGGTCGAAAATTTCAACGAAATAACTCTATTTGGCACGGTTAAGGCCAGTTTGTGTTTTTCCATTTTGGGCAAAAATTCGAAAATTCAAAATGGCTGCCATTTTTGGGGAGGGGAAAATTTTTTGAAAATTGCAAAGATTACATTCCTTAGATACCCCGTGGGTTGAAAATTTCGACGAAATCGCTCTATCTCGCATGGTTAAGGAGATAGAAGCAAATTTGTGTTTTGCCATTTTTGACAAAAATTTGAAAATTCAAAATGGCCGCCATTTTAGGGGACGGGAAATTTTTTTTTAAATTGCCAAGAATACAATGCTGAAATACCTGTGGGTCGAAAATTTTGACGAAATCGCTCTATCTCGCACGGTTAAGGAGATAGAAGCAAATTTGTGTTTTGCCATTTTTGGCAAAAATTCGAAAATTCAAAATGGCCGCCATTTTTGGGGAGGGGAAAATTTTTTGGAAAATTGCAAAGATTGCATTCCTTAGATACCCTGTGGGTCGAAAATTTCGACGAAATCACTCTATCTCGCACGGTTAAGGAGATAGAAGCAAATTAGTGTTTTGCCATTTTTGGCAAAAATTCGAAAATTCAAAATGGCCGCCATTTTTGGGGAGGGGAAAATTTTTTAAAAATTACCAAGAGTACAATGCTCAGATACCCTGTGGGTCGAAAATTTTGACGAAATCACTCTATCTGGCACGGTTAAGGAGATAGAAGCAAATTTGTGTTTTGCCATTTTTGACAAAAATTTGAAAATTCAAAATGGCCGCCATTTTAGGGGACGGGAAATTTTTTTTTAAATTGCCAAGAATACAATGCTGAAATACCTGTGGGTCGAAAATTTTGACGAAATCGCTCTATCTCGCACGGTTAAGGAGATAGAAGCAAATTTGTGTTTTGCCATTTTTGGCAAAAATTCGAAAATTCAAAATGGCCGCCATTTTTGGGGAGGGGAAAATTTTTTGGAAAATTGCAAAGATTGCATTCCTTAGATACCCTGTGGGTCGAAAATTTCGACGAAATCACTCTATCTCGCACGGTTAAGGAGATAGAAGCAAATTTGTGTTTTGCCATTTTTGGCAAAAATTCGAAAATTCAAAATAGCCGCCATTTTTGGGGAGGGGAAAATTTTTTAAAAATTACCAAGAGTACAATGCTCAGATACCCTGTGGGTCGAAAATTTTGACGAAATCACTCTATCTGGCACGGTTAAGGAGATAGAAGGAAATTTGTGTTTTGCCATTTTTGGCAAAAATTCGAAAATTCAAAATGGCCGCCATTTTGGGGGAGGGGAAAATTTTTTGAAAATTGCAAAGATTACATTCCTTAGATACCCTGTGGGTCGAAAATTTCGACGAAATCGCTCTATCTCGCACGGTTAAGGAGATAGAAGCAAATTAGTGTTTTGCCATTTTTGGCAAAAATTCGAAAATTCAAAATGGCCGCCATTTTTGGGGAGGGGAAAATTTTTGGAAAAATTACCAAGAGCACAATGCTCAGATACCCTGTGGGTCGAAAATTTTGACGAAATCGCTCTATCTGGCACGGTTAAGGAGATAGAAGCAAATTGGTGTTTTGCCATTTTTGGCAAAAATTCGAAAATTCAAAATGGCCGCCATTTTTGGGGAGGGGAAAATTTTTTGAAAATTGCAAAGATTGCATTCCTTAGATACCCTGTGGGTCGAAAATTTCGACGAAATCGCTCTATCTCGCACGGTTAAGGAGATAGAAGCAAATTAGTGTTTTGCCATTTTTGGCAAAAATTCGAAAATTCAAAATGGCCGCCATTTTTGGGGAGGGGAAAATTTTTTTAAAATTACCAAGAGTACAATGCTCAGATACCCAGTGGGTCGAAAATTTTGACGAAATCGCTCTATCTGGCACGGTTAAGGAGATAGAAGCAAATTGGTGTTTTGCCATTTTTGGCAAAAATTCGAAAATTCAAAATGGCCGCCATTTTTGGGGAGGGGAAAATTTTTTGAAAATTGCAAATATTACATTCCTTAGATACCCTGTGGGTCGAAAATTTCGACGAAATCGCTCTATCTCGCACGGTTAAGGAGATAGAAGCAAATTAGTGTTTTGCCATTTTTGGCAAAAATTCGAAAATTCAAAATGGCCGCCATTTTTGGGGAGGGGAAAATTTTGTTAAAATTACCAAGAGCACAATGCTCAGATACCCTGTGGGTCGAAAATTTTGACGAAATCGCTCTATCTGGCACGGTTATGGAGATAGAAGCAAATTTGTGTTTTGCCATTTTTGGCAAAAATTCGAAAATTCAAAATGGCCGCCATTTTTGGGGAGGGGAAAATTTTGTTAAAATTACCAAGAGCACAATGCTCAGATACCCTGTGGGTCGAAAATTTTGACGAAATCGCTCTATCTGGCACGGTTAAGGAGATAGAAGCAAATTTGTGTTTTGCCATTTTTGGCAAAAATTCGAAAATTCAAAATGGCCGCCATTTTTGGGGAGGGGAAAATTTTTTGAAAATTGCAAAGATTGCATTCCTTAGATACCCTGTGGGTCGAAAATTTCGACGAAATCACTATCTCGCACGGTTAAGGAGATAGAAGCAAATTAGTGTTTTGCCATTTTTGGCAAAAATTCGAAAATTCAAAATGGCCGCCATTTTTGGGGAGGGGAAAATTTTTTGAAAATTGCAAAGATTGCATTCCTTAGATACCCTGTGGGTCGAAAATTTCGACGAAATCGCTCTATCTCGCACGGTTAAGGAGATAGAAGCAAATTAGTGTTTTGCCATTTTTGGCAAAAATTCGAAAATTCAAAATGGCCGCCATTTTTGGGGAGGGGAAAATTTTTTTAAAATTACCAAGAGTACAATGCTCAGATACCCAGTGGGTCGAAAATTTTGACGAAATCGCTCTATCTGGCATGGTTAAGGAGATAGAAGCAAATTGGTGTTTTGCCATTTTTGGCAAAAATTCGAAAATTCAAAATGGCCGCCATTTTTGGGGAGGGGAAAATTTTTTGAAAATTGCAAAGATTGCATTCCTTAGATACCCTGTGGGTCGAAAATTTCGACGAAATCGCTCTATCTCGCACGGTTAAGGAGATAGAAGCAAATTTGTGTTTTGCCATTTTTGGCAAAAATTCGAAAATTCAAAATGGCCGCCATTTTTGGGGAGGGGAAAATTTTTTGAAAATTGCAAATATTACATTCCTTAGATACCCTGTGGGTCGAAAATTTCGACGAAATCGCTCTATCTCGCACGGTTAAGGAGATAGAAGCAAATTAGTGTTTTGCCATTTTTGGCAAAAATTCGAAAATTCAAAATGGCCGCCATTTTTGGGGAGGGGAAAATTTTGTTAAAATTACCAAGAGCACAATGCTCAGATACCCTGTGGGTCGAAAATTTTGACGAAATCGCTCTATCTGGCACGGTTATGGAGATAGAAGCAAATTTGTGTTTTGCCATTTTTGGCAAAAATTCGAAAATTCAAAATGGCCGCCATTTTTGGGGAGGGGAAAATTTTGTTAAAATTACCAAGAGCACAATGCTCAGATACCCTGTGGGTCGAAAATTTTGACGAAATCGCTCTATCTGGCACGGTTAAGGAGATAGAAGCAAATTTGTGTTTTGCCATTTTTGGCAAAAATTCGAAAATTCAAAATGGCCGCCATTTTTGGGGAGGGGAAAATTTTTTGAAAATTGCAAAGATTGCATTCCTTAGATACCCTGTGGGTCGAAAATTTCGACGAAATCACTCTATCTCGCACGGTTAAGGAGATAGAAGCAAATTAGTGTTTTGCCATTTTTGGCAAAAATTCGAAAATTCAAAATGGCCGCCATTTTTGGGGAGGGGAAAATTTTTGGAAAAATTACCAAGAGCACAATGCTCAGATACCCTGTGGGTCGAAAATTTTGACGAAATCGCTCTATCTGGCACGGTTAAGGAGATAGAAGCAAATTGGTGTTTTGCCATTTTTGGCAAAAATTCGAAAATTCAAAATGGCCGCCATTTTTGGGGAGGGGAAAATTTTTTGAAAATTGCAAAGATTGCATTCCTTAGATACCCTGTGGGTCGAAAATTTCGACGAAATCGCTCTATCTCGCACGGTTAAGGAGATAGAAGCAAATTAGTGTTTTGCCATTTTTGGCAAAAATTCGAAAATTCAAAATGGCCGCCATTTTTGGGGAGGGGAAAATTTTTTAAAAATTACCAAGAGTACAATGCTCAGATACCCAGTGGGTCGAAAATTTTGACGAAATCGCTCTATCTGGCACGGTTAAGGAGATAGAAGCAAATTTGTGTTTTGCCATTTTGGGCGAAAATTCAAAATGGCCGCCATTTTTGGGGAGGGGAAAATTTTTGGAAAATTGCAAAGATTGCATTCCTTAGATACCCTGTGGGTCGAAAATTTCGACGAAATCACTCTATCTCGCACGGTTAAGGAGATAGAAGCAAATTAGTGTTTTGCCATTTTTGGCAAAAATTCGAAAATTCAAAATGGCCGCCATTTTTGGGGAGGGGAAAATTTTTGGAAAATTGTAGATTGCAATCCTTAAATACCCTGTGGGTCGAAAATTTCGACGAAATCGCTCTATCTCACACGGTTAAGGAGATAGAAGCAAATTTGTGTTTTGCCATTTTTGGCAAAAATTCGAAAATTCAAAATGGCCGCCATTTTTGGGGAGGGGAAAATTTTTTGAAAATTGCAAATATTACATTCCTTAGATACCCTGCGGGTCGAAAATTTCGACGAAATCGCTCTATCTCTTACGGTTTCTGAGATATTAGCAAATTACTCAAAAGTAGTACTGAAAATACACAATGAAGTACCTAAATGGCTATTACTCATGTACTGACAAAGCTATCAGTCCCAAATGCAATACCAAGCGAGCTATGGACATAACAATCTTGTATTCAAAATTGTAGTAAAATATCTTTAATTATTTTGGCTTAAATGCACGGAAACCAATGGGTACTGAAAATAGCTGTACTTAAGTATTACTCAGTAAGCAAAAGAGGTACAACAGCCAAAAGCAATCCCAAGCAAGCTACTGACCCAATAAGCCTGCATACCAAATTTGGTGACAATAGCTCTAATACTTTTCCTTTAAATGAGCGGAAACCATGCGTGACGCCGGACATCGGACGCCGGACGCCGGACACCGGACATCGGACGGCGAAAAAAGCAAAAATAATATATCCACCCCCCAGGGGGGTGGACATAATGAAGAAGAGTGCTGTACAAGTTATAACTTGTACAGGCATAATTTTTGTACAAGTTATAACTTGTACAAAATTTGAAAAAGATTTTGTACAAGTTATAACTTGTACAACTCAGCCGTACAAGTTACAACTTGTACAAGATTTTGTACAAGTTATAACTTGTACAAAATCCCAACTTGTACACGACATATACATAGCAGATGTAATAAAATTTCATGTGCATGTCAAAGCAGCGACAATAGTGTCACTGTAACACTTTTTACATGATTTAACTGTCAAATGATTGGTATGTAATACCTGAAGTGCCAGATTGGTTTGTTTAGTTTTGTTGATACAACACCTACACATGTCAAAAGTGAAATTTTATAGGATTTTCATTCCAGTACAAAAACTTCCACAACATCTTTATTAGACAGACTGACATTGGCAATATGCATTCATTACACAGTCATATACTGACATTATTTTACCTGCTTTAGACTGGGAAGAGACCTTGAATGTTTTGGCATCTTCCATGGATGGTATTCTGTCATTTGTGTACCCTGAGTATAAGCCAAGCCGCTCACTCCTATCTGTTATTTATACGTAAAAATTGTACAATGATTATGCACAATGAATACACTCAAGACAGATGAGGTCACAGGAAAAGTAACCCAGAAAAATTAAAATTACTGGTTTACCAATAAAGTTGTGAGCTGACAATTAAAAAGCTGATAACATAAGAATTTCTTAACACTGATTGTAGAACTAAAATTTGAGGTAACACAAAAGAGCAACCAACAAAAATTATTAAAAACTCAAATGAAATCTCTCCTTGGACATTGCACAAGCAACTTTTATTTCAAAGTATTAATTATACCCATCCAGGGAAAAACAATTTGTTTCAACCGTTCAAAAAAGAGTGGGCAATAACACAAGATGTTGCCATCCTTTCTATTTCTAAACTCTATCTTAATTCTGAACTGAAGTATCAAATAACAGGATAAATTTCAATGGAAAAGGCAATCAAAGGATTTTTTTACACATAAATTTTATAATCCATAATCTTCTATTATACATTTATTTAGAATGGAATCTGAAAATGAAAAATAAACTACTACTCAACCAGGGTTTCAAAACACAGACTAAACTTGAATAGATAACTGCTTGAAGACTGGCCATTCACTTATAATTACATCTACTTAACAGGTTTTTCTACTTGTCAAAATTCCACATAAAGGAGTCAAGAATACATCCTCGTTGGTTGTCACACTTTATAGAAAAATAGTAATGATACTCCAAAACTGAATACAGAGAGTAGAAAAAAGTGTCCAAATGATGATTTTAATACCAGTCATGAAAGATCTGTAAGGCATGTTTTTTTTTCACTTTTATTTCACAGTATTAAATTTATACCCAAACAGCAAGTGGTCTTATAACTAGATGTGACAGCACCGTTTTGAATCTGAATTGTTTTGTTGGTGTGCAGTGCTTCCTTCCTGGATAGAGAATGTGATGTCGAAAGTGAAAGATTTTTCACAAACTACTTCAGTTAAAAGACTTATTTTGTTAAGATATTTGTGTATTTGTACTACAACATAAAGGATATACCATGGCTTCGCCTGGGTCAGAAAAGAGAGGTTTGTGGATATATCTTGACAGAAGAAAATATTGTACGATTTGCATGTTTAAAAATAAATGCAAAAAATATACCAAACTAGATGTGAGGGACCTGGTACTTTTATTATCCCAGTTATATTATACAGTATTGTGTACATTCCATATTTAAATAGGATTCTAAAATGGTACGCTGCGCAGTGAACGTGGACACGTCTTTTGCGCAATGCTTGAACCGCGAATATAGAACGGTAAATAAAGCAACGCTGTTGAATTCTGCGTACATCGTCCCTTCGCGTACAAATGTAAACAAACGTCTCGCAGTTAAAATATTCATAAAATCATCATTTCTTGCTTGATTTTAATAAATAGCATCTCGTTTTAAAGCTTACAACAAATTGAAAGCATCTACAGTGACAGTCCCTTAATATTTCATAACAAATTCTATGAAAATAGAGTGACAAAAATACTTACTTTCTTAAACCTTAGCTATCGCTATGTATGTTTCTTTGATGGAATAGCCAACATGGCGTTGGATTTGTTTTGATTTTTGCGTAACGTTTACCTCTTATTTTCAACTAATATCAATGTAACCATTTTAGAATAGGAATAAAAGACAAATTCTCGTGCTTTATGATGGTTTTAAACTATCGATCGGCTGTATTAAAGCACTCAGCCCTTCGGGCTTCGTGGCTTTAATACAGCCACTCGATAGTTTAAAACCATCATAAAGCACTCGAATATGTCTTTTATTCCTATAATATAACCTCTCCACCTTTGAGTGATGCTGTAACCAGATATGACACAGCAGTAAGGCTTGTTGCTTAATCGTTTTTTTTTTTTCAATTATCAGTTGAAGAATTATATACAAATTGCATGGTTAACAATTAGGTCATAAATTGGGTTTACGTCAAATGTCCAAGGGTTAAACAATAAATAGCAAAAGCCCCACCTAGCGAGTGATCCTGTAACCAGATGTGACAGAGTTGTAAGGCCAGACTTGCATTGACTTTCTGCATTTCTCCATCAATTCCCAGTTTACAGGGTTCAAGGTCACCCCAGTCGTAGGCAGAATAGCTTGGGGAAAGGTACAGAGGATTCTATACAAAAAATACATACATTATACTTTAAAACAAATATCATTATTAATTTAAAATCCACATCAGTTATAGATAAAGCACAAGCTCCGTTTAAGCTACAAGGGATTTCGTAATAAAAGTTCAAAGGGTAGTGATAATGTTAAACTGAAATTTTGTTTCTCACTGAACAACGCATTACCTTACAAACTAGATTGCACCAACTTGTCGCCAACATATCCACAAACAGGCTATCTCTTATGACACAGGTATTGACTACTGAATTTTTTGGGACCAATATTCTGTGTTCTACAATTATTATGAATCAATTTCATTATTTTATTTTCAATCTTCTTGCAATTATAGCATTGATCCTTTCCAAAGTATTTGCATGGTTGTCTGTACATTCTAAAATAGTTAGCCCTGAAACATTTTTATCTTTATGTAGGGACCTCTGCTTCGTATTGTTTAACTATATAACTGGATGTGAAATATCATAAAATGCTGTGATTACATCTTTGCAGATTCACCTATATCAACAATTTTGGATTTTTTTATTTCTAAATATATGTACAAATGGGTCTTTATTTAGAACATATGGGAAATATTATCATTGTGAAAGTATGTTAAAACCTGTTTGAGAATAAACAAGACCACTGCCGCGGTATGCATCTCCCGCCGAGTACCGCAGGGGAAGAAATACTACATTGAAATGTTTCCCCTTTGCATAGGACACTGTTGTACCATCCTGCAGGTCGAAAATTCGCTTGAAACTGCTCTATCTGTTATGCTTTTCGAGATATTGACACTTTTCCATTTTCAGCAAAAATCCAAGATGGCCGCCGAAAGTGGCGAAAAATGAAATTTTTCCCCTTTGGACAGGACACTCTTGTATCACCCTGCGGGTCAAAAAATCGCTCGAAATCGCTCGATCTGTTACGGTTTTCGAGATATTAACACTTTTTCATTTTCCGCAAAAATGTAAGATGGCCGCCAAAAGTGGCGAAAATTGAAATTTTCCCCCTTTGCACAGGAGACTCTTGTACCACCCTGCAGGTCAAAAATTTGCTCAAAATCGCTCTATCTCTTATGGTTTTCGAGATATTGACACTTTTCTATTTTCCGTAAAAATCCAAAAAGGCCGCCAAAAGTGGCGAAAATTGATATTTTACCCCTTTGCACAGGACATTCTTGTACTACCGTGCAGGTCAAAAATTCGCTCGAAATTGCTCTATCTCTTATGGTTTTCGAGATATTCACACTTTTTCATTTTTTTCCGCTAAAATCCAAGAAGGCCGCCAAAAGTGGCGAAAATTGAAATCTTTCCCCTTTGCATAGGACACTTTTGTACTACCCTGAAGGTCTAAATGCAATAGTTTTCAAGTTACAAGTGATTTCACTCATGATGGAAGTTAGTGAAAAATCCAAAAGTAGCTATTACTCACTTATCTATTGAGACAGACACCCAAGTTACTCACCATGTTGTTGCTGTGGGAAAAAGTAGGTGAATAACATATTTTAACAAAATCTTTTAAATACAATACTTTTCAAGTTATAATCGATTTAGTGCATGATTTCATTAATTTTAATGCATTAAAAATTATTTTAATAATTCATAAAAAAACTTTAGCATGTGAAATATCTCCAAAATGTAGGTGAATGAGTTATTTGAGAAATACTGGCTATCTGCAATACTTTTTGTGATAATAGGCAATTACTCATTTTGAGTAGGTGAGTAATTAGATATGGATCTGAAAATTCACTAATTGAAAGTTCTCCCAAAATATAGGTGAAGTGAGTTATTTGAAAAATACTGGCTATCTGCAATACTTTTAGAGATAATTCGCATTTACTCATTTTGAGTAGGTGAGTAATTACCTACAGGTTTGGAACTTCACCATGTGAAAGCTCTTCCAAAAGTAGATGAATGAGTTATTTGATAAAAATTGGGTACCCACAATACTTTTAGAGATAATTAGCATTTACTCATTTTGAGTAGGTGAGTAATTACCTATGAGTCTGAAACTTCACCATGTGAAAGCTCTTTCAAAAGTAGATGAATGAGTTATTTGAGAAAAATTGGCTATCTGCAATACTTTTAGAGATAATTAGCATTTACTCATTTTGAGTAGGTGAGTAATTAGCTACGGGTCTGAAACTTCACCAAGTGAAAGCTCTTCCAAAAGTAGGTGAATGAGTTACTTGAGAAAAATTGGCTATCTGCAATACTTTTAGAGAGAATTCGCATTTACTCATTTTGAGTAGGTGAGTAATTAGCTATGGGTCTGAAACTTCACCATGTGAAAGCTCTTCCAAAAGTAGATGAATGAGTTATTTGAGAAAAATTGGCTATCTGCAATACTTTTAGAGATAATTAGCATTTACTCATTTTGAGTAGGTGAGTAATTAGCTACAGGTCTGAAACTTCACCAAGTGAAAGCTCTCCCAAAAGTAGGTGAATGAGTTATTTGAGAAAAATTGGCTATCTGCAATACTTTTAGAGAGCATTCGCATTTACTCATTTTGAGTAGGTGAGTAATTAGCTATGGGTCTGAAACTTCACCAAGTGAAAGCTCTTCCAAAAGTAGATGAATGAGTTATTTGAGAAAAATTGGCTATCTGCAATACTTTTAGAGATAATTCGCATTTACTCATTTTGAGTAGGCGGGTAATTAGCTATGGGTCTGAAACTTCACCATGTGAAAGCTCTTCCAAAAGTAAATGAATGAGTTATTTGAGAAAAATTGGCTATCTGCAATACTTTTCGAGATATTTAGCATTTACTCATTTTGAGTAGGTGAGAAATTAGCTACGGGTCTGAAACTTCACCAAGTGAAAGCTCTTCCAAAAGTAGGTGAATGAGTTACTTGAGAAAAATTGGCTATCTGCAATACTTTTAGAGAGAATTCGCATTTACTCATTTTGAGTAGGTGAGTAATTAGCTATGGGTCTGAAACTTCACCATGTGAAAGCTCTTCCAAAAGTAGATGAATGAGTTATTTGAGAAAAATTGGCTATCTGCAATACTTTTAGAGATAATTAGCATTTACTCATTTTGAGTAGGCGGGTAATTAGCTATGGGTCTGAAACTTCACCATGTGAAAGCTCTTCCAAAAGTAAATGAATGAGTTATTTGAGAAAAATTGGCTATCTGCAATACTTTTCGAGATATTTAGCATTTACTCATTTTGAGTAGGTGAGAAATTAGCTACAGGTCTGACACTTCACCAAGTGAAAGCTCTCGCAAAAGTAGGTGAATGAGTTATTTGAGAAAAATTGGCAATCTTCTATACTTTTAGAGATAATTCGCATTTACTCATTTCGAGTAGGTGAGAAATTAGCTACAGGTCTGACACTTCACCAAGTGAAAGCTCTCGCAAAAGTAGGTGAATGAGTTATTTGAGAAAAATTGGCAATCTTCTATACTTTTAGAGATAATTCGCATTTACTCATTTCGAGTAGGTGAGAAATTAGCTAGGGGTCTGAAACCTCACTAAGTGAAAGCTCTTCCAAAAGTATATGAATGAGTTATTTGAGAAAAATTGGCTATCTGCAATACTTTTAGACATAATTAGCATTTACTCATTTTGAGTAGGCGAGTAAGTAGCTATGGGTCTGAAACTTCACAATGTGAAAGCTCTTCCAAAAGTAGGTGAATGAGTTATTTGAGAAAAATTGGCTATCTGCAATACTTTTAGAGAAAATTCGCATTTACTCATTTTGAGTAGGTGAGTAATTAGCTATAGGTCTGAAACTTCACCATGTGAAAGCTCTTCCAAAAGTAGATGAATGAGTTATTTGAGAAAAATTGGCTATCTGCAATACTTTTAGAGATAATTAGCATTTACTCATTTTGAGTAGGTGAGTAATTAGCTACGGGTCTGAAACTTCACCAAGTGAAAGCTCTCCCAAAAGTAGGTGAATGAGTTATTTGAGAAAAATTGGCTATCTGCAATACTTTTAGAGAGAATTCGCATTTACTCATTTTGAGTAGGTGAGTAATTAGCTATGGGTCTGAAACTTCACCATGTGAAAGCTCTTCCAAAAGTATATGAATGAGTTATTTGAGAAAAATTGGCTATCTGCAATACTTTTAGACATAATTAGCATTTACTCATTTTGAGTAGGTGAGTAACTAGCTACGCATCTGAAACTTAACCAAGTGAAAGCTCTCCCAAAAGTAGGTGAATGAGTTATTTGAGAAAAAATGGCTACCTGCAATACTTTTAGAGATAATTCGCATTTACTCATTTTGAGGTGAGTAAGTAGGCCAAAGTTCACCAAACCATTTTCCCCTTAGCATAGGATACTCTAGTACTACCCTGTGGTTCAAAAATTTGCTCGAAATTTCTCTATCTCTTACAGTTTGAGAGATATTTCTGATTTTTCACTAAAAGTAGCAATAAAGTAGCCATTACTCACTTGTACATTGAGCAACAGTTGTGAAACTTAAATATGTTACAGTTCACAAAAAAGTACATGAACAACATATTTCAGAGAAATTGTGTAGCTGCAATACTTTTGAAGATTTAAGCCATTTACTCATTATGGTTATCATTAAAAATTGAAAAAGTAGTTATTACTCACTAAGCTATGGAGATACACTTCCAAATTACTGACCATGTTGTAGCTGTGGAGAAAGTAGCTGAACAAGATATTGGAACAAAATTGTGTAGCTGCAATACTTTTGAAGATATAAGCCATTTACTCATTGACAGTTAAAAGTCATATAATTATATTAGGTAAAAGCGCTATTACTCACTCAAAAGTAGGCCAAAGTTCACCAAACCTTTCCCCCTTAGCAATAGAATACTCTAGTACTACCCTGTGGGTCAAAAATTTGCTCAAAATTGCTCTATATCTTACGGTTTGAGAGATATTTCTGATTTTTCACATTTTCACTAAAAGTAGCAATAAAGTAGCCATTACTCACTTGTACATCGAGCAACAGTTGTGAAACTTAAATATGTTACAGTTCACAAAAAAGTACATGAACAACATATTTGAGAGAAATTGTGTAGCTGCAATACTTTTGAAGATATAAGCCATTTACTCATTATGGTTATCATTAAAAATTGAAAAAGTAGCTATTACTCACTTAGCTATGGAGATGCACTTCCAAATTACTGACCATGTTGTAGCTGTTGAGAAAGTAGCTGAACATCATATTGGAACAAAATTGTGTAGCTGCAATACTTATGAAGATATAAGCCATTTACTCATTGACAGTTATAAGTCATATAATTATATTAGGTAAAAGCACTATTACTCACTCAAAAGTAGGCCAAAGTTCACCGAACTTTTTCCCCCTTAGCAATAGGATACTCTAGTACTACCCTGTGGGTCAAAAATTTGCTCGAAATTGCTCTATATCTTACAGTTTGAGAGATATTTCTGATTTTTCACATTTTCACTAAAAGTAGCAATAAAGTAGCCATTACTCACTTGTACATTGAGCAACAGTTGTGAAACTTAAATATGTTACAGTTCACAAAAAAGTACATGAACAACATATTTGAGAGAAATTGTGTAGCTGCAATACTTTTGAAGATATAAGCAATTTACTCATTATGGTTATCATTAAAAATTGAAAAAGTAGCTATTACTCACTTAGCTATAGAGATACACTTCCAAACTACTGGCCATGTTGTAGCAGTGGAGAAAGTAGCTGAACAAGATATTGGAACAAAATTGTGTAGCTGCAATACTTTTGAAGATATAAGCCATTTACTCATTATGGTTATCATTAAAAACTGAAAAAGTAGCTATTACTCACTTAGCTACGGAGATACACTTCCAAACTACTGACCATGTTGTAGCAGAGGAGAAAGTAGCCGAACAACATATTGGAACAAAATTGTGTAGCTGCAATACTTTTGAAGATATAAGCCATTTACTCATTATGGTTATCATTAAAAATTGAAAAAGTAGCTATAACTCACTTAGCTATGGAGATACACTTGCAAACTACTGACCATGTTGTAGCTGTGGAGAAAGTAGCTGAACAACATATTGGAACAAAATTGTGTAGCTGCAATACTTATGAAGATATAAGCCATTTACTCATTATGGTTATAATTAAAAATTGACAAAGTAGCTATTACTCACTTAGCTATGGAGATACACTTCCAAACTACTGACCATGTTGTAGCTGTGGAGAAAGTAGCTGAACAACATATTAGAACAAAATACTGTAAATGCAATAGTTTCAGAGTTATAAGCCATATAATTATATTAGCTGAAATAGCTATTACTCACTCAAAAGTGGGCCAAAGTTCACCAAACCCAAAAAATATTGAAGAGCAAAAAAATTCATTAGGACTTGTGATTTACCAAAAATGTGTAACTGTAGTAGTTTCAGAGAAAACTGCGTGACACACGCACGCACGCACGCACGTACACACGCACATGGTGCAAATTATGATCTCCTTCCGGCGAGCCGGGCGGGAGATAAAAAATGCAGAAATCAGTCCTGGTGGCGTCTTTATGGTGCTCGGAACCAATTTAAATGTCAACTTGAAGCCTTGAATTTAGCTATGTGTAAACAGAAACACATTATATGTCCTCTGGTGTGATTTTAGGTGGGTAAGCTGCAATAAAGTGGTAAAAATGAATATCAAATGGGTCCCTGTCCCTGTTGGTACATTTTAGAGACCCTGAGGTGACATTAGAATTAAAACTACCACCCTCAAACTTTACAAGAACAAAGATCACATATAGAATTTATACCTAGTACAGTTTGAGGTTAGTCAGCCCTAACATTTCCAAATTACAAGGCAAACTTTGTGAAAAAAAATGTAGACAAAATATCCCAGGGTAGGGCCTTAATGAGCCTTTTACATAAGTTAAATGTTCACTTAAAACCTTGACTTGTAGCATATGTAAAAAGAACATATTAATATTCTCAAGAGAAGATATTAGTTGAATGTGCCACACAGTTTGAGAGCTACAGGGCTTAAAGTGGCAAAAACAAGTGGGGTCTTTATGGGCCTTAAATACAGTTTTGATTTCAATTTAAAGTCTTGATATCCGGTGTATGTGAGAATATTATATAAATGTGTCCTCAGGTAAAATTTTAGCTGCCTGAGCCACATAGTTTGTGACCAAGGGGACTTTCCGCAAGCAATAGTCCATTTCTTACCTTAAGGTGATTATACTTATTAGGTTCTTTATTTATGGGAATTTAAGGTCACTTTGAATTAGGGTGCTTCTAATAGACCAAATACATCTACAGCCTTACTGTGAGATAAGGAATGCTTATCACTCAGTATTTAAAGACATATTTTGAAAGCCAAGTAGTCAAGCAATATGGGTGGGATACGGATGTGGTAAATGGTGGTGGGCAAGTAATTCCTTCGTTGCTGTGTGTGATTCGACAGAATCACAATCAAACTTCACTTACAGGTAAGTTCATTTAATTTTAGATTCTATTTATTAGGTGTTTTAATGAAATTTGTGAAAGCAGCAACACAACATGGATGGATGCAGTATATCCCTGACTTTTGTCTGGGTATATAATAAACCCATGCTTTATTGGTATAAATTTGCTAATATGTTAATAGTATTTTACATAAAGCATACAAAACTTGCACGGTTTTTCATAGATTATTATACTGTGTTTTTTCTTTGTGGATGACCAGTTTTAATGTCCCTGGACTTTCGAATTCAGCGACTCTGTTATCCTGTCTGAAGCATCTTAGAATGCTATAATAATTGTGATGGAGAGAGGAAGCACTATACAAGTATTATTTTAGAAATGGGATTGTTCAATTTCAAGTACGGCTGTGACCTGGTGGTCAATATATTGGGTAATTTTTTATAATACCGGTATTTCTCATTTTATAACAATATAATAAGTTTTGCATACATTTCACAACTATTTTAATGCAAAGACATTGTTTCCGAAAACCATCATTATTTTTCTGGAGAGGAAAAACTGCATATACTAAACCAATATATCGAATGAATACCAAATATCGAGACAAATTTGGTTAGCTCGGCTCCTGGGGATGCATTTTGACCACTCGTTGCAGCCTTAATTTGAAGGGGTAGTCCTTGAGCTGAACTTAAAGTTCTCGCTCTACAAAAGAGCTCACACTATACTCACTTCGATTTCAGCAGCCCGTTCTTTCAAGACTTGCAGACAACCATCGGACTGAGGCACTGTTACCGCGGGAACACCAGGCTAGATTATACAAGTTCTACTTCATAAAATGATTATCTACGATGCTTCACTCTTTATAAGTTCAAACACATAAAACAAAATGGAAAATTTAATAGCAAATTAAACTTTTATAAGTTATACCTTACCTAGTGGACAGATGCATTTGTCCAGCACCCTGCCAGTCTCACCAAACGTTAGAAAAAAATGTCCTGAGCTGGGCTCTGGCCGGGATCTGTAGTGTCCTGTTCATTCGCCAGGTGGGCTATGTAGCCTGTGTAATGTGCATGTGCGCGGATGCACACTTCCTCTTTTTTCGTTGTCTACCTTAGAAAGTCCCCTTTTTTAGCTTAGAATCGCAGGGAACGTAGGGTGGGAGTCCCCTTGTCCACTAGGTAAGGTATTAACTTATAAAAAATTTAATTTACTATTAAATTTTTTCATTTTATTGCGTTAATACATCTTACCTAGTGGAGAGATGCAGAATAACTACCCAATGGATGTAGGGTAGCTAAAGATGGGGGAATTTCAGAACTCTGAACAATAATGATAGATGTCCCTGACCAGGTTAAATAGACCAGTCCTAAGGAGAAAATTTTCCCTTTTTTCTTTCCTATGTACAGAGTTGACCCAAGTGTATAGAAAGGAGTGAGAGGGAACTAGAGTTCGGACCCACCTAGTAGAGGAAGAGGAAGAGGAACCTATAAAACCATCACTATACTCCTGGATCCACTTAGGATCATGGCAATCCAGAAGTAAGGATAACCAAAGTTGTTTTTTTTTTTTTTTGGTAAAAGAAGATATGTACATTATGTACATATACACACTATATACATATCCTTGTTTGCTACCATGCAGCACTATTCGTGGACCTGTTGAGCAGCTACCACAGGACCTAAGTGGTATAGGTCAGAGTCTGCCCAAGCCACGTCTTTCAGATAGAACTGAGTGAAAGTATTATGGTCTTTCCAATGGCATGCGGAGAGGATTTGGTCCAAGGAGACTCCCCATTGGAAAGGCTTGGACGCGGCAAAGGCCCTAACATCATTGGCCCTCACCTGATGCAAAGTTTGTGATTCTTCATCAGAAAGTTGGTAGCATAGAAGAATAGTTTGCTTCATCCAGTAAGAGATGGTAGCAGGAACAATATCCTTATGGAAAGTCTTTTTATAGGTCACAAAGACCAAATCCTTACCCTTGCGAAGACCCTTGGTCCTGTCTAAGTAGTAACACAAGGCTTTTACTGGACAGAGAGTCTTGTCCTCCTGAAGGGACTTATCCAGAGATGGGGCCAAAGCTGGAATGACCACTGGGGCCACACAGGAAGCACCCTCACGAGCCAACTGATTCCTGGACAGGAAAATGGGAGAGGAGTAAAGAGAGACTTTACTCCCATTTTCCTGATGTCTAATATTCTTGTAGAGCCAGGCATGAATTTCTCTACAACTCTTGCCTGAGCCCAAAGCCAAAAGGAAGACTGTCTTGAATGTCAAATGCTTAAGAGAGGCCTTCCGCATGGGTTCAAAGGGAACCTTAGTCAGCTGGTGAAGAACCAGTGAGATATTCCAAGTGTGAATTCCTCGCCTGCCCTTAGGCTTATCTTTATGAAAACTATCCAACAACTGGGTCAGGTTTTCATCCTTACTGATATTCAACTTGTCATTACCCACCATGTCGCCAATAGCAGTCCTATAGCCTTCGATGGTACTGGGCTGCAAATCTTTGTCCTTAAAGAGGTGCAGCAAGAAATCAGCGATCTGGTTCACAGAGGGCGATCAGAAGTCCACCTCGTTTGACTTACACCATTTGATAGAAACGGCCCACTTTGATTTATACTCAGCCTTGGTTGAAGGTCTCTCAGGAGCCTCAATTCTTGCTGCCACTTCATCAGAGAACCCTTGTTTTTTGAATGACGGAGGTTCTAGGAGCCAAGCATGGAGTTTTAGATTGTTGAGGTTCCGATGAGGTAACCCGTTGAATGGCTGAGTCACCAGATTCTTCTGCAGAGGGAGTCTGAAAGGGATCTGAGCAACCTTAGTCCATCACTTTGGACACTACTTGTTTGAGTAGGGAAAGTGGAGTCCCCTAAGTGTGCCCCCAATGTTCATTTGAGGCGTCTGTAAACATTAGAATGGTGTGTTGGAGGGGATGTAAGGGCTGGCCCCCAAGCACATTGCTCTCGTTTAACCACTAATCTAGATGTGGATGGAGACATGGGCAACGGGATGATCTTTTCCAGAATCTCGGGTACATGCCAATGTCGCTTCAGATGCCACTGTATGGGTCTCATGTGAAGGTGAAATGACCAGACCTGTTTTCCTGTGGCCGTAAGAAGTCCTATCAAAGACATGAACTGTCTGACTGCAACTTTTCCGGCCCTTGATAAACTGTAGTTTTTGCTGCAGGGCTGCCCACATTTCCTGAGTGGGTAAGACCCGACCGGTCAACAGGTCGAACTGGTAACCTACGAAATTGAAAACTTGCTGAGGAGTCAGTTCTGATTTCTCCAAGTTTACTACCCATCCTAACTTGTGACAAAGGGCCAAGAGGGTCTAGGTATGTTGTAGGCAAGTTTCCCGGCATGGGGCTCTGAGTAACCAGTCATCTAGATACTGCTGGATTCAAATACCCATTGCCTGTGCCATAAGCTTCACTTCTTTGACCACCTTTGTAAATTCCAAGGCAGCCGTGGCCAAACCAAAGGGAAGAGCAGTGAACTGGTAGGTTTAATTGTTCAGGAAGAACCTCAGGTAATTTGTTGACCTTTGACAGATAGGAATGTGGAAATACGCGTCGCTGAAATCCAGAGAGGTTACCCATTCCCCCTTTTGTAAGGATAACTGGATTGTTTCCCCAAGTTTCCATTTTGAAGGTATCGGGACTGAGGTACAGATTTAGTTGACTGAGGTCCAAGATTGGTCTCCATTTTTTGTTGGGTTTTGAGACTAGGAATAACCGGTTGTAAAATGCAAGGGATGACTTGACAACCACTCTTTCCACTACCAACTTGTTCATCAGAGCAAGCAATGCCTCTTTGAGGAAGCGGTTCTTTGCCGGGTTTGCATAGCCACTCGGAATCAGGGGTGATCTTGTCAGAGGGGGCCTCATTTTGAAAGGAAGGGCATAACCCTCCTTCAGAATGGAAACCACCTGAGGATTTGCACCCGTCTCTTGCCAGATATGCCAAAACATTTGTAACCTTCCCCCTACACTCTGTTCGGTGACAACATTGGGGACACTGTGAACAAGAGGGGCAAAAAGACATGGACTTACACAAGAAACACCTTTGACATGCTTTATTTTTCTCAGTAACAGATCAGAACTTTTTTTTGCGGATGCCCGGTAAAATGTACAGTTGCAGCATGACAAAAGACATCCAAGTTTACAGTCTGTTGAACCACTGGTTTTAAAACTGTCTGAGGAACTATATTGTCTAACACTTGAGAGCTTACAACTAGTAATGTTTTTTGAGAGACTTTGGATCCAACTGAACTTGTGAGACTTGAATACAAGTTGGATCTAAACAATGATTGTCATTCATAAGGCTTTTATTGATGGGACTTAGAAAAATGAGGATTGGCACCTCACCCACGTCCATGGCCTCTTGAACGACTCCTGCTGAAGGCTGCTGCTGTTGAGAAGATTGATCAGTGGAGCCAGATGATTTCTGATCTTTACGTACGTAAGGTCTGTATCTGTGAGGACCTCTCCAGCTAGTGTGCTGAGGAGCACTCGGACCGGATCCCTGGGTGTTGAAGTCTATTGAGTGATCAACTCCCCCTGTTGGAGGGATGTTCTGATGGTTTCCGGTGTCTCCATTTTGAATTTCTCCACCCTGAGGAATAGATTTAGTTTGCTCAGATCTAGTATAGGCCTCCACTTGGCATTGGGTTTTGGGACCAAAAACAGTTGGTTGAAAAACGCTAGAGAATTTTGATTTTGCACCAGTTCCACTGCGTTTTTGTCTATAAGCTGATGTAATGCCTCCAACAGGGAGAGGTTCCTGTGGGAGACCTTGTGAGTTTTGGCAGGATCCGAAAGGGGAGGGTGTAGCCCTCTCTCAGGATTTGAATTACTTTTGGACCGACACCCAAATCCAGCCAAGTTTGCCAAAAGTTTTGAAGTCTGGCCACTACAGGCAGATTTTATGCAGCATTTTTGACATTTGTTACAGGTTGGACATAAGACAATTGAGTGACACAACAAACACTTTTCACATATTTTAATCTGTGATTTCTTTCATAACAAGCTACTGACCCAGGACTTAATTCTCTCTTTTGGGAATGCCTGGGCACAGAATGTACAACTTTTACAACATGACATTTTACAGAGTTCATTGTCTGATCTTGTGAAAGCAGTCCTTTCTGTAAACTGTTTACAAAGTAATGGTCATTTATAGGACTGCTGGCCCTTGGCTGGTCGTGAAGAAGAATAAGAGGCTTTGCCCTTGCTTTTCTTGTGCTGACCCGTTTTCCCAATATTTTTCCATGCAGGACGCTCTGGTTTCCTGAAATCTGTATGCTTGTCAGGGCGTTCATATGGGTGGAAACGACCTTTTTTTCCAGACTGGACTTGTCCCTTACTTTCAAAGTTAGCAATACCTTGCTCAGCCTGCTTAAATTTATTTATTTAGATTTATTTGTTGTTTTACGTCGCGTTCAACAGCCAGGGTCAAATTGTGACAGGTAGTTTTACAGGTGGAGGGCATCGGCAAGTAACTACCAACTTTCCAACATGAAGCGCCCAGCCCGAGATTCAAACCGGCGGCCTCAGAGGTTGGAGGCGAGAACTCTAACCGCTACACCACCGAGAACCCCTTCTCAGCCTGCTTAAGGGCTGCATCAGGGAACAAAGTTGAGATATGGAGAGGTCTTGTATGCAGGGCAGCAAAGGTGTCAGGTTTTATCCCCCGAGCATCTGTGAGACTTACCAGAGAATGATTTAAAGGGTTTTTCTCTACCGGCTTTAAAATCCTTGGAAGAGTGAGCTTTAGTTTTCTCTGAAGGTACAGCCTTTTTCTTCTTTCCTGAACTCGAACCCTGGGACTGCAAAATCCCCTGGTCATCCACAGCTCCCACTACCGTCACAGAGGATGGATCAATGAGAGAGGAACTGGAAGAGTCCTGTTTTGGTATATCCGTGGCTTTCTTAAGATCACGTTTTACCTTATGAGCCTATAAGAAGGCGTGGACAACTGTAAACGTTGGTCCTCGGTTAAAATATTATAAGATTTACAATCATTATGGCTGACACAAGGGTCTGAGCCCTTACCTTTCTCTCTGCAGCGTGCGCAGAAACTATGGCTGTCAAAGCTGGCCATGATGTGCCCACAGCTTCCGTGTTTCTGGCTAGGAGAGGATATAATGATCTGATAATCCGATGTCAAAACAGTCTATAAAGTCTCCAGATTATGATTACACAAGAATAAAACGCACACTCTGACAATAAAGTAATCCAAACTTCAAAAAACGCTTTCCTCAAAAACTTTGTGTACACAATACTTACGCCAAACGAAAAAGATGCTATGACATCACGCTGTCTAGACAGGAAGGAAGTATGACACGCCACCTGGTGAGTGCACAGTACTGGAATGGCCCAGACGGTGGAAACACAGGACGTCTTTTTCTGACGTTTGGCGGGCCGGTCTGCGCCGACCGGATTAGCAATTGTCCAATATATAGGATGTATTAAAGCAATAAAAACTTGAATTTAATTCTTAGAAATAAAAGCGTCCACACTATCTTCATGCCAAACAAAAAGAGGAAGTACACCAGCAGGGAGGCTATACAGCCACCTGGCGAATGAACAGGACACTACTGGTTCCGGCCGGAGCCCAGCTCAGGACGTTTTTTTTTAAACTTTTGGCGAGACCGACAGGGTGCCGGACAAATGCATCTGTCCACTAGGTAAGATGTATTAACGCAATAAAACAACAGCATCGTGAAACAGTATAATTTGTAAATTGTGACCTGTCTATTCCAATGAAGGAGCTAGACTCACAAACATCAAATAGGCTTACAAACTAGAAAGTAGGGGCGAGTCGGTAGTGGTAGTATACTTATATTGAGACAATTCTACTGAAATACTGTGACCACTTTCACAACTGGAATCTCGAATGTCGGCTCATATAGTTACTGGGAAACGTAAAATATTAACTACCAAACCTGAATCTGAAGAAATTATTAACTATTACCTCATTTTTCACGAGATTTTAATGCATTTATAGCGATTTCTTTGAGAAAAATTGCCATGTTTTGGATTACGTAAAGTCACTTCCTGTTTGTGGGGCTATTCAATGCCCAAAGTCAAACTTCTTTGGTATCTCAGAATCGGGATGGTTTTGCACTGGCAGAATCCCGAACCAGAAAATCTGGTAATGTCACACCCCTATAGTGTATTGAGAACTATTATCTTCAAGAATAGATACACCCAACTGCCCGCTGAGTTAAACATATAAACAGCTAAGAAACTGCTTTGATGTGTTTAATAATTCTTGGCAATGCCATGCCTATATCAGGATGCTTACTTCAGCATGCCATATGACAACAGGTTTTAAATACTCTATGACTTCCTCACTGAGAGGTTTCATGACAAAACATGTCATTTTAGAAGGCCAATACTTGTAAAAGAGAACAATTTTATTTCTCCCCAAGGTCAATTCAATGAATTTAACTCCTTTGTAATAAATTACTTCAAAAAATGGTCTGCAAGAAATATGCCAACATCAGTCCAGTTTAACAGCCCCAAATTAAATTTGAATAGTATACCTCAATTATCCGCACATAAAATGGTGGGAAATACCACAAATGGACAATAACTGTGAAACCCAGTTTTTCTCTTGTACCTGTAAGGTTTTATTCTGATGACCATTTTCATTAACTCAGCTTCCTTTTACCAGGCCCATACAAAGTTAACATCAAAATGCAACTTTTTACATACCTTGAAGATCCCAGCTTTATGCCAAGCAATGTGTTCCAAGGTAGGTCCCAGTATGTTAGTGTGGTCCAAACCCAGACTGCTGACTCCACACACCACAGGTGCCCTGAAGTGAAATCACCATATACCTTGAGTGTTGGTGTTGAAATGAAATTTCAAATGATACTGAAATGAAATTTCAAGTGGTATCGAAATTAAATCGCAACAACGGTTTCAAACTTCAATTTGACATCTAGATGAATCACAATTAAAATATTTTTTCTCTGTATAAAATACCTAGCTTTTCATACAAACTCTTGTTAAATTTATCAATATATCATGTCATTTCATGTGGTACATTTAAGTCACAAAATGGTTTAATGGTTATAGTTAAGTTTTAAAAAGTCAAAACAATTCCAAATAATAGTGCAAGTGATAAAATCGAAGGATTGCATGTTTCGTAATAATAAATTAAGATAGCATCAGAAATGCCTATATCCCACAGACAGGGAAATAGCATTGAACACCATGAGATACAGAAAACGTAAACCAGTATAAAGGTCAGGAGACTTTCAGAATAGACAGTATAAGTTTGTAGAGGAATGAGAAAATAACATGCAAGACAGAAAAACAGGGTGTAAAAAAACAGTTATCAAGGTCTTAATTTTTTTTTATTTGAAGTGTAGCTGTCAAAAGAGATGGTGTAATTAAGTAACAGTGTAAAATTTTCCTGCCACCGACCCAACTGCCCAGTCGAACGCGATGGATAAAACAAAACCCACAGTTTTAAAATATGTTGTGATGAGATATGACCAGACTGAGGTATACATTTTCAGAATTTTGTATTTTTCTTTTTCTAAATAAAGTAAACTTTGTACTAGTCCTTCATATGGAATTTATATCAAATATGTTTTTTCTGTCCCAAAATATGTCTGTGCCAAATTTGAATGAAATCTGTGAAAGTATTTCTTAGTATGGTGTGAACACAACTGGAGTGAAACCAAGATATCCCTGACTTTCATCTGGAAATACAATTATTTCTGGATCCCAAGAGAATAGAAATACATGATCTCTGTAAATTATAGCAAAATGTTATTGAAGCTATAATTTAACAAAATCATTTGATGGTAAATAACATAAGTAAATAAAATTTATAAGCTTAACTTACACAGTAAACTTCTCACCTGACAATATTAGTGCTATCATACTGACCACCTATACCAACCTCCATTATTGCCACATCAACCTAAAAATATAAACAATCATAAAATAATATTGGCATAAAAAAAATCAGGTTGGCATGAAAAAGTTTATTGTAAAAAGTGTCGTCTCAATTAGAACAGAATACAATAGAAACATTTATATAGAGCAAAACTGACACAACATCCTCAAATGCGCTTGAGGCAAAAAAGGGAAAGTCAAGGACATGCCGGGACAAAATCCAAATTTAGACTATGTTGGAGGGTATGGAAGTCTGAACAGGTAGGTTTTTAACTGGCTTCGAAACCCTTTTATTGCGTTCTGTGATTGGACTGATTGTGGGAGTCTGTTCCATTCAGTGGGAGAAGCCATTGCAAAACCTCGCCTACCAATGGCCTTCTTGGGACGAACAGAAGCGAAAAACGATTTCAACGAGTAAGGCTACTGGTTTTGATTAAAGATGATAAGTATGTGGGTTGGGAAAATTTGATAGCCTTGAATGTAATAAGATTATATTTGAACAAGAAACGGAATGAAATGCGGAGCCAATGTAGTTTTTGCAGATAGGAAGTAACATGGCTTGTTTTATCAGGTCTGAAAACAATTCTACAAAGGGCATTTTGAATCTTTTGGAGTTTAGCCACGTTATATTTATTCAAAACATAGAGTAGGGAATTTCAGGTTATTGAGTTTGCCAGCAGGGCTGCATTTTCCAAACTGAAGAATTTACGGATGTGTCTGAAATCCTTGAGATGGTAGTAGCCAGCACGGCAAACCTTGGTTATATGAATGGCAAAGGTGTTTCCAGAATCAAAAGTAACACCTAAATTCTTAACTTCATTGGTGGGGGAGATATAATTTCCAAGAAATTGGGTGGGAAATTTTTGCATAAGGGAATCCCTGGCTTGTCTGTCACCAATAACGGTGAATTCTGTTTTCCCTGGATTAAGTTACAGTCTGACACATCCATTCATTTTTGAACGCAAGCAAGACACTCAGTGAGCTCAGCAATACTGGAATCAAAGTTCCTGGAGTCGAGTGCTAAGTATAATTGGGTGTCATCGGCAAAAAGATGATGGGTAACATTGAAACTGGAGATTATTTGGCTGAGTGGGATAGTGTAAAGAGTAAAAAGCAGCGGACCCAGGACAGATCCTTGGGGGGGACCACATAAGGGAGTGATCAGGCATCCGAGAAGCTATTTCCCAATTTAACCTTCTGTCTTTAGTTTGTGAGGTAAGATTTGATCCACATCAGAACAGTGCCATCCACACCGAACCAATCCCTGAGGCAGTTAAATAGAATGTTCTGATCAATAGTATGAAATGCTGCTGAGAGGTCCAACAATGTGAGAACAACAGCCTTACATGAGTGCATTGAAGCAGCTATGTCGTTTTGAATTTTAAGGAGTGCTGTTTCTGTTGAATGCAATTTCTTGTGGGATGATTGGAATTGGAGAGTCCCTCTTTATTAATGTAACTATTTAACTGATTAGCCATAGCTTTTTCAATCAATTTAGATATGAAACTAATGTTTGATACTGGTCTATAGTTTTTAGGAGGTTTCTATCAAGACTAGGATTCCTGAGATGGGGGTAACATATGTAATATTGAAACAGTTGGGAAACTCCCTTCTTTGAGTGAGAAATTTATGATATTGGTAATTTGGGTGATTAGGATGTCTGTGCACTCTTCGACCAGTGAGATTGGTTTTGGATCTAAATCACATGATTTGGTAGGAGAGGATTTTAGAATTTTTAGAATGTCATCCTCAAATACAGGCTCAAAAGAAGATAGGGCACTATTGTTAATGCATGGTCTGGTGATAAAAACTGGTGATGATGACTGTAGTGTGCTTCCAATTTTCATAATTTTGTCACTGAAAAAATGGCCAAAGGAATTGGCTAGAACAGTAGGACTGACATTATCAAGTAAAATAATGGTCGAGGATTGATGTAGAATTTTTTTAAGGTGTTCCACAGAGCATTGGGGTAACCATTGTTTTTAGCAACAACTGTGGAATAGTGTCTAGACACTTTAAGTAGAAAATTGTAGTGGTTAACAGCCACATGATATCTACTCTGGTTGATTGCGGAATTGTCCCTACACCATACACGCTGATACTTCCGCTTCAGACACTTTGCTGACAGGATGTCTGAATTCATCAAGCCTTTGCCAGGGAGCAATAGTACTTATTTCCTATTTACTGGAGGGTGACTGCCAAGACTGTTGCGCAAGGTGTTAAAGTTCTGGTGACTGAGTAAACTTGCTGTCTTGTGAGGATGTTCAATTAAATCAGAATTCAGGATGTCCTCTCTGAAATCATTTATATTTATCTTGTGAATTTTCCGTGTGTTAACCTGCCTAATTTTGCAGGGTGCCTTGATGGGTATATCGACAGAGAAGGTGATGACAAAATGGTCAGAGACCCTCCTACGACCTTCGAACTATGAACTGCCTCTGAAAAGGTATCCTGACGCATAAAATATCTAAGATATGGCGTTGACTGTGGGTTGGAGAGATCTGGGTAAAGTTCTATTGACAGAGGGAATCATTGAATTTCTGCGACCAAACATCCTGTTTGTCCAGGTGCAGATTTAAGTCGTCCAGGATAATAAAAAATATAAACCAATTTTTTTATTTTAATTGTAATCGCACATTTTCTAGAACCTCCAACCTACTGTTATCTGGATATTGCATTTTATAAAGTCATTTCAATTCCGAAAATTTGTATTTTAGGTTCAATGTTTGGTACCTTCACAAGCTGGTAAACTTCAATTATTTCAAAGCCAGTAAAAAGAGAGAAATCTAACATAAAATCTTGTGATTTTGCTGAAAGTGTGACAAAAACATAATGTCCAAAATTTCACAAATGTGTCAGTAAAATGCCAGTTTTATAGCTTGGCGAAAATAGCTTTTTAGAGTTTGTGATGTTGGTGAATTTCAGACATTTGACTCAAACCTTGTACTTGGGGCAGTCACTGAGCAAACTATCAAACTTTTACAAACATTGTAGTCAGAATAAAAATTAGATAAAATGTTAATCAATTTCTGAGTGTATGGTTATCACTTGTACATCTATTTACTATGTGTAAAAAACATGAAGAAACGGGGAAGGGATTAACCCCTCTTGCTCCATTTAGTGATTCAAGTAAATAGGAAAACAAACAATAATGTTCGTATGCAAACATTATAACAAACTGAATCTCTGTTGTGTTGAGTGTCATTATTAGATATATTATAATTTTTTGTACATTTGAATACCAAATTTGTACTTTTAAATCACAAATCGTGTGTTGAATGTCAGGAGCCACATATATTTGTTCTTACAATTACACCTTCCAAAAACAGTCACCATGCTTACCTTCTCTTGAATAAAAACATGAAATGCCATGACAGTGAGAAATCGGAAATAAGCAGGCATATCACCATCGTGTTTATCCTGTGTAAATAACAAAAACAGTGAGCTTCAGTTTCATGCTAAATTGGGGTGCTCCAGATCTACTATACTATTGATCCATCTGATACCATGTGGTAGGATAAATAGCATTAGAACCTTTATTAATCATAAGGAATCAATTCATGTACAGTAGAGTACTTTAGCTATTAAAATGTGTAATATTTATTGAAAACAACACTTAATTGTGAAATTAACAAAAGTGTTAAACTGAATAATTAGAATTCATATTGAGCAGAGCCAAAATAATCACAAGAAAATTTTTAGTGTAAGCTATGCGCAGTTATGAAAAAGCTTTTTTTTTTATGGTCAATTTTATCAATGGTGATTGAGGTCATATACTTGACTGTACTTGTCACCCAGATATGTGTTGACCTGGAGTCTTGTCTCAATGTGTATCTCTGATGAAAATATATACCCGATAGAACTCATCATTTGATTATTTTTTCTGTTGGTCTTAAGAACCAGAGCCACTTTATAAGTTTAATGTATGTACCAATTACTGATAACTTAAATTACCAAAATACTGAGCAAATATGTAAATATAAATGGTTGGAACTATAACAATTAATTGTGCTTCGGTAGCCTTGACACCATCATCGCTATTCTATATATAATACAAAAAAAAATAAATAAATAAATAAAAAATAGCCAGCCTTGGCAGGCACGAACCCTAGCCCACAGACCAACAACATTGACATTTAGGAAAATCTAAGGAACAACTTCAGTTGTAAGAAGTATACAGAACCTACTTTCATGTAGTCGAAGAAAGGGGACAACTTGCATGTTTTATTCACTCATGATGGGAGTTCCAATCCTAGGACCAACATATAAGAGATATATAGCCTTTTTAGTACGATGACCCCACTTGACCTTGAAGCAGGGGTCAAAGGTCAACCCGCCAGACCGACCGCCTGCCCATCCAGACACCATGCGTGAAACCAATACCCCGACAGCCCTTAAGGGCTGTGGGGTAAAAAGTGTTGCCATGGCAATATTTGATGCCAGATACCCCAAAGACCTAATTAGCTCTAGATCTTCTTGGGGTAAAGATATTTTTAAAATCTGGTGAAAATCTATGCATAACTTTAAGCTGAGAAACACCCACAGATACTCCCCAAAACCTAATCAGCTTTAGATCATCTTGGGATAAACATACCCTGAAAATTTGGCGAAAATCTGTTTGAGTTTAGACTGTGTAACACTTTAACCCTTTCGCTATTGAAGGATCATTATTCTGGGGGACTGTAGCCACATGACGTCATATCACGTCAGAAACGCCAATACAGTAAAACATTAACTCACTACCTTATACACTTCATTTGCGGTATTTTTCGGCATATTTCATCAGAAATTGATGAAAGTCGAATAGGGAAAGTCCAGGCAATTCCCCAAATAAATATAACCACGAGTAAACAATATGCAGCTACATGCAATAAATACAGCAATATATACAAAAACCAGTTAAAATAGGTGAAAATGTTGAAATATTTGAAAATATAGCATAACTTACATATATTTTACTTAAGCAATCGTTTTAATACTGATACACCAAAGAAAACTTATTGCAGTATACTGAAGGGAAAGAAGAAATCCATATTATTGCCGTCGGCCCTGTGTCGACAGACATGATACCTTGTAATACACATTGGCGTCGACTGCTAGTCGTCTGGTAGCAAAAGGGTTAAAGCTTAATGTTTGCCGCCGCCCGGATGGCATAGGGGATGACTATAACCCCAGGCTTTTTGGGCTGGGGTTAAAAATTCTAAAGTTTTAAGTGTGTACCACCAGTGAATACAGATCCAGATGAATACAATATTTACAAATGACTTGATATACCTAATAATATATATTTACTTAATGACTAATATGAGTCAGATTGCAAATCTCTTGAAATTACCTTCATTTAATGAGATAAAGATGTTATTAATTACCTTACTATCCTCCAGTGGTTGATAGCAATCCCAGAAGTAAGTAGTGAAGGCATCATGAGCGATTGGCTTGCCATTGATACGAATTCTCTCTCTAACCTCTATCAAGTGCGGTGAGCTGAAACAAAATGTCACAAAGTACTTTTGAAACAAGTGCAATGAATGGCAATAAAATGCATCAAAATACTGGTCAAACAAGGGCAATAAACCAACGGAACAATAAAGTACGAGCGAATAGATTTTAGGACAGGGCAAGTGAAAACTGAATGCCACTTGCCTATCAGCAAGTGCTGACAATATTTAACGTCCAGCTATACTGAGTAATTTTATATAAAGAAGTCCAATGCCATTCCCTCACAAGAGTATTTTTCTTAAGTAAAGCTCTCTCAGAAACTGCCATGTCTGTGGCCCATTGCATGCCGGTGAATAACTTCACTCATTATACTCTGAATTTTCTGGTACCTGAAAAATCCAGTCTTGTACCCATGGTTACGCAGGATACTTTCACAGAAAGCACAAGTTGATCCTTTACCCTTTGTGCCACTCACATGGATGACTGACAGCTTGTCAATCAGTTCTATCTGAAATCAAAAGAATAAATTTATTATAAATGTAAGTCTGATGCTTAACCGTACGAAATTCTATTTATGGATTTATGTCGAAAAGAATTTTTTCCTTTACTGCCTGGCGCCATATAATGGCACACGCCTCAAATTGGCACAAAACGGAAGATAAAATATTTAATAACAATGGTTCTTTATCGCCCACACTCTCGAATTTCTGCTAACAAATAAGGAAGTGGAAGTGACAACAAAAATAATTTAAATATCTTCGGCAATTTCCGTATGCAAATTATGCCAATTTGAGGCGCTGATTTCATGTAGAAATTATATTATCGCCCCTTAAAAACGATTCTAACAGGTTTATTGTTTATATTTGATGTTAACAAAATAGTTTAATAACTTGCGCTTGTGTCAATTCATATTAATTTTTAATAAAAAGAAATCCACGAAACTACACTTAAAACAACCAAAAATAAGGTTTTTGTGTCGAAGTTGTTCCAAGTTACGGCAGTATATTTATTTTTTCAAAAATGAACAGGCTATTTACACCGCAATACTCTATGTACAACATTGCTCATAAAACAGAAACAGATTCAGATGTGAAAATTACAATTTCTTGTAATCCATCTATTATCCTTCATATGGCAAGGATTGAATCTTACTTTCCAAGAATTCTACTTCAAATAATATTATCAGAGAATTCAATACAATAGGGTTTTATTGAAGAGAGTTAGACTGTTAACGATAGTGTTGTTAACGGTTTTCCGGTATGCGGTATTTCGTTTCGTTTTGGTGAAAAAAACGAAATCCGCAAAGAATATTTGGGAACCGGTTATTGAAGAAGTTATTATTTTAGGCTTTCTAATGGCTGATACTTCAGCAAAACGACCAAAAATATACATATTTTGTTAAATATATCACAGTTTTACTTTATATTGAGCAAAAGTCATGTTTACATACGTTTTAATATCTCGTGAAAGCCATTTCCAGTTGCAAGTTCTGGTTCATGTACGCCCCGCGAGAAATAATCACTGCCAGTAACAAGCATACGAAATACCGGATTTCGTTCGTTTCAAAGCCCCGGTAACCGGTTTTGATTTCTGTAAACGATGCCACCACTAGTTAACGATATCCCATGATGTAACCAATACCAACATACTTAAAAAGACGAGATTTGTCAGGATTTCAGAAAGTTTAATTGCACATAGTAGGCATTTCACTGCTAAAGTAGCTGAAAATATTAAAAGTACAAAAATCAATGGCCATGCCAACCTAATTAGATGTAGATGGATGAGTTATCATTCAGGATGGGTCAGTAACAAAAAGTGTGCAGATCAGGTCGTCACCAATGTTTGTGTCCAATATTTTAAGTTTTCCTTCCTCTACATGAGTTGACAAGTGAGATGGTGGCTATAAACTGTCATCACTCATTTACCACAAAATCCCAATAAAAGTCCCCAAATGTACAAAAATATGAGACAAAAATGTATAATTGCTCACTATATACTGACCGAGACCCCAGCTCTCTCAGCTGTCTGTACAGTCTCAGCAATCTGCACATGCCGCTTTGCATCCTTCTGTTCTTTAATCTTCTCCACAGTTGCAGCATTGGACTGCAAGGTGTTCAGTGCAACAACAGCCTCCTGGAATGTACCAAGTAAATAAAGCTGAAAGGCATATTTGGGCATGGAGATTATAACCATAAAGATAAAAGGTACCTGGAGGTTTCTATATTCTACCCATCTATACACGAATGAAATAAATAGCATCAGAGAGCATCCCCACAGGCAGGAAAATATTTTTCAACACCATGGGATATAAAAGTAATAAAACAGTAATTACTATAAAGATCTCAATACTTTCAGAGCAGTGTCAGTTATATATAGGTCCAAATAATGTTTAACCAGAGAAAATACTGTCTGAGAGAAAGAAAATGTATGTAAAGATGATGTATTACAAGACATTTCAATAGCAAGATGACAACATTTATCAGTAAACTAAAAACAGCATCAGAGATGCCAATACCCCACAGCCTGGGACTATAGTTTTCAATACCATGACATATAGAAGTAGTGCAACAGTACAAAGATCGGGATACTAGAAAGACCTACATCCCCTAACCAATGTATCTATCAAGTGTCAACCTTCTACACCTTAAGGAAACCAAGAAATAGCCAAGTTTTTAAAACTCATGGTCACTATGACAAGGTCAAGGTCAAATCAAGGTCACACCTACACCTACACCCCCTAAGCAATATCTTTCCAAGTATCAACTTCCTACACCTTACGGTTTACAAGATATAGCCCGTACCAGATTTAATAGGTCAAGGTCACTACGGCAAGGTCAAATCAAGGTCACACGATGACGTTGCACATCTACACCTCCTAACCAGTGTCCCTACCAAGTATCAACTTCCTACACCTTACAGTTTCCGAGATATAGCCCAGACAAGATTTTATAGGGCAAGGTCAAAGGTCAAATCAAGGTCACACCATGACGTTGCACACCTACACCCCCTACCCAATGTCCCTACTAAGTATCAACTTCCTACACCTTATGGCTTCTGAGATACAGCCTGGACAAACTTTTTCCCACAGACCGACTGCCATCCAGACACCATGGGTGAAAACAATACCCCGACAGCCCTTAAGGAAAAAATTATGATGCTATAAAATTTATTAATAGGAGAATATATGTCAATGGAAACGGCACAATCGTGTAAAAGTTTATGTAATAATCAGTTGCAGCTTTCCATACATCTTTGTCATAAGAAAAACATATCTTAAATATGGCAGGTGAACACACTTTGGCAGAGACAAAGCTAAAGTTCACACCAGGATGCACACCTACACCCCCTAATCCATGTCCCTACCAAGCTTCAAACTTCTACATTTTATGGAATTCAAAATCAGGGACAAGGTTTTAAAACTCATGGCAAGGACAAATCAAGATCACACCATGATGTTGCAAACTTACAACCCCTAAGCAATGTGCCCACCAAGTATCAACTTACTACACTTTACAGTTTCAGAGATATTGCCTGGACATAACTTTAAAGGTCAAGGTCACTAAGGAAAGGTCAAATAAAGGCCATACGATGACATTGCACACCTACAACATCCAACTAATGTCGATACCAATTATCAACTTCCTACACCTTACGGTTTCAGAGATACAGCCTGGACAAGATCTTATAGGTCAAGATCACTATGGCAAGGTCAAATCAAGGTCACATCATGACGTTGCACACCTACACCTCTTGACCAAATTACCAATGTCCTTACCAAGTATCAACTTCCTTGCAGTTCTGAGATACAGGCTGGACAAACTTTTCCTGCTGCCCGCCCACTGCCCAGCTATGCCATGAGCTACAGGTCACAAAATGCTCTAAATGCAATACTTTTCAAGTTATAAATGATTTAGTGTGGAGTAAGAACCTCAAAGTAGCTATTACTCAGCTATGCAATGAGCCACAGGTCTGGAATTTTACTATGTTATAGCTGACCCCAAAATAGGTGAATAACATATTGAAACAAAATACTCTAAATGCAATACTTTTCAAGTTACAAGTGATTAACTCAACAGTGATAACCTAAAAGTATCTATTACTCAGCTAAGCCATGAGCTACAGGTCTGAAATTTTACTATGTTATAGCTGACCCAAAAGTAGCTGAATAACATATTTATACGAAATTCTCTAAATGCAATAGTTTTCAAGTTACAAGTGATTTTACTCATGAGGAAAGTTACTGAAAAGTCCAAAAGTAGCTATTACTCACTTAGCTATTGAGATAGACACCCAAGTTACTCACCATGTTGTAGCTATAGGAAAAGTAGCTGAATAACATATTTTAACAAAATGCTCTAAATGCAATACTTTTCAAGTTATAATTGGTTTAGTGCATGATTTAATTAATTTTAATGCATTAAAAATTATTTTAAAAATTCATAAAAAATAATTAAGAAAGATCCAGGTCTGACACTCACACAAGGGAATCTACTAGTGGTCTAGTACATATATACAAGATATGAGAGAAATCCCTGCAATAGAGAAAATTGTGATAAAGTGTTGAAATTTTCACACTTTTGGTGGGGGGTACCTCCCTTGTAATAGCTCTAGCAAACAGACGAACACACAGATTTGCATGCTTTGAACAATTTTTTTCATCCTTGATAGATAAGGACAAAGTCTTTTTTAAAAAAAAACAGCATGTCTCTAGGCCTTGTACTTTTGGAGGAGAAGTTGTTCACGTGGACGCCAACGCCGCAGAGTGACGACATAATGTCAGCTGACTAACAAGTCAGCTGACATAAACAAGAGGAGAGTGCCCGTGAACGGGCACTGTGTCAGCTGACTGAATGTTTTTGATTTGTGATGGTGATAATGAGAGGAAAGCATAATTATCAGGGAAAGGGCTGTACAGAAATACAGTAAATCGTAACTGAACAGCATGTTCGAAAGATATTCCGAAGCTGACAGAAGAAAAGGACAAAAAAGTTGTGCCCTGCAAATGGTATTATTAAATAAAGTAACAAGGTAATTGTTTAAGTGTAAAAAGTAGGTTAAAAATATTTAAAGAAATACTATAAATGCAATATCCTCGTTCGACCATGAAGAAGGGGTCCAAAGGTCAAATCTGACCATACCAAAAGATTCCCAGCCAAAGAATTTAGGATGGTTTACCATCTCAAACCTCTCAGACCAATAATAAGTGAGTCATAGGCACTTTTTAAGTTTGGCTATCCTTGTTTGACCTTGAAGGAGGGGGTCCAAGGTCAAATCCGACCACACAAAAAAATTCCCAGCCCATGATTTCCTGTAGCTTGTTTACCATCCCAAACTTGTAGGACCAATAATAAGCGAGTTCTAAGCAATTGTAAGTTTGGCTATCCTCAATTGACCTTGAAGGAGGGGTCCCAGGTCAAATCTGACCACACCAAAAGAATCCCAGCCCATGATTTCCTATATGTTGGTTTACCATCCCAAACCTCCAAGACCAATAATACGCGAGTTATAAGCACTTTAAGTTTGGCTATCTTCGTTTGACCTGGAAGGAGGGGTCTAAGGTCAAATCCGACCACACCAAAAGATTCCCAGCCCATGATTTTCTATAGGTTGGTTTTCCATTCGAAACCTCTAGGACCAATAATAAGTGAGTTATAAGCACTTTTAAGTTTGGCTATCCTCATTTAACCTTGAAGGAGGGGTCCAAGGTGAAATCCGACCACACCAAAAAATTCCCAGCTCATGATTTTCTATAGGTTGGTTTTCATTCCAACCTCTAGGACCAATAATAAGCGAGTTATAAGCACTTTTATGTTTGGCTATCCTCATTTGACCTTGAAGGAGGGTTCCAAAGTCAAATCGGACCATATTAATAGATTCCCAGCCCATGATTTCCTACAGGTTGGATACAATGATTTACTCAACAGTGAGAACCTGAAAGAAGCTATTGCTCAGCTATGCCATGACATAGAGGTCTGTAATTTCACTATGTTATAGCTGACCAAAAATTATGTGAATAACATATTTAAACAAAATACTCTAAATGTAATAATTTTCAAGTTACAACTGATTTACTCAAGAGTGAGAACCTCAAAGTAACTATTACTCAGCTATGCAATGAGCTACATGTCTGAATTTTTGCACTGTTATAGCTGACCTAAAAGTAGGTGAACAACATATTTAAGCAAAATACTGTAAATGCAATAGTTTTCAAGTTACAACTGATTTACTCAATAGTGAGAACCTGAAAATAGCTATTGCTCCACTATGCCATGAGCTATAGGTCTGTAATTTCACTATGTTATAGCTAACCCCAAAGTAGGTGAACAATGTATTTTAACAAAATACTCCAAATGCAATATTTTTCAAGTTATAGCTGATTTACTCAACAGTCAGTGCCTGAGAATAGCTATTGCTCAGTTGTGCCATGAGCTACAGGTCTGTAATTTCACTATGTTATAGCTGACCCAAAAGTAGCTGAATAACATATTTGCACAAATTTCTGTAAAGGCAATAGTTTTCCAATTACAACTGATTTACTCAACAGTGAGAACTTCAAAGTAGCTATTACTCAGCTATGCAATGAGCCACAGGTCTGGAACTTCACTATGTTATAGCTGACCCCAAAATAGGTGAATAACATATTGCAACAAAATACTCTAAATGCAATAGTTTTCAAGTTATAAGTGATTTACTCAACAGTGATAACCTAAAAGTAGCTATTACTCAGCTATGCCATGAGCTACAGGTCTGAAATTTTACTATGTTATAGCTGACCCAAAAGTAGCTGAATAACATATTTATACGAAATTCTCTAAATGCAATAGTTTTCAAATTACAAGTGATTTACTCAACATTGAGAACTTCAAAGTAGCTATTACTCAGCTATGCAATGAGTCACAGGTCTGGAACTTCACTATGTTATAGCTGACCCCAAAATAGGTGAATAACATATTGACACAAAATACTCTAAATGCAATAATTTCCAAGTTATAAGCGATTTACTCAACAGTGATAACCTAAAAGTAGTTATTACTCAGCTATGCCATGAGCTACAGGTCTGAAATTTTACTATGTTATAGCTGACCCAAAAGTAGGTGAACAACATATTTAAGCAAAATACTGTAAATGCAATAGTTTTCAAGTTACAACTGATTTACTCAATAGTGATGACCTAAAAGTAGCTATTACTCAGCTATGCCATGAGCTACAGGTCTGAAATTTTACTATGTTATAGCTGACCCAAAAGTAGCTGAATAACATATTTATACTAAATTCTCTAAATGCAATAGTTTTGCAATTACAACTGATTTACTCAATAGTGATGACCTAAAAGTAGCTATTACTCAGCTATGCCATGAGCTACAGGTCTGAAATTTTACTATGTTATAGCTGACCCAAAAGTAGCTGAATAACATATTTATACTAAATTCTCTAAATGCAATAGTTTTCCAATTACAACCGATTTACTCAATAGTGAGAACTTCAAAGTAGCTATTACTCAGCTATGCAATGAGCCACAGATCTGAAACTTCACTATGTTATAGCTGATCCCAAAATAGGTGAATAACATATTGCAACAAAATACTCTAAATGCAATAGTTTCCAAGTTATAAGCGATTTACTCAACAGTGATAACCTAAAAGTAGCTATTACTCAGCTATGCCATGAGCTACAGGTCTGAAATTTTACTATGTTATAGCTGACCCAAAAGTAGCTGAATAACATATTTATACGAAATTCTCTAAATGCAATAGTTTTCAAGTTATAAGCGATTTACTCAACAGTGATAACCTAAAAGTAGCTATTACTCAGCTATGCCATGAGCTACAGGTCTAAAATTTTACTATGTTATAGCTGACCCAAAAGTAGCTGAATAACATATTTATACGAAATTCTCTAAATGCAATAGTTTTTAAGTTACAAGTGATTCTACTCATGATGGAAGTTACTGAAAAGCCCAAAAGTAGCTATTACTCACTTAGCTATTGAGACAGGCACCCAACTTACTCACCATATTGTAGCTATGAAAAAAGTAGCTGAATAACATATTTTAACAAAATGCTCTAGATGCAACAGTTTTCAAGTTATAAATGATTTTGTGCATGATTTCATGAATTTTAATGCATTAAAAATTATTAAAAAAATTTATTAAAAAAAAAGTAAGACAGATCCAGGTCTCATACTCACACAAGAGAATCTACCTCTGGCCTAGTATATATATGCAAGATATGAGAGAAATCCCTGCAATAGTCACTGAGAAAATTGTGATTAAGTGTTGAAATTTTCACACTTTTGGTGGGGGTACCCCCCTTGTAATGTCTCTAGCAAACAGACGAACAGACAGATTTTCATGCCTTGAACAATTTTTCATCCTCGATAGATCAGGTATCTTTTAAAAAAAAACAGCATGTCTCTAGGCCTTGTAGTTTTGGAGAAGAAGTTGTTCACGCGGACGCCCACGCCGCAGAGTGATGACATAAAAAGTCCACCAGGTGAGGTGGCTACAGGACGCATACACAGGTTAAATGTCACCTTAAACATGATTTTAGTACATGTAAAAAGAACATTATATTAATATACCCTGAGGTAAGATTTTATATGAATGTAGTTTTTGAGATATAGGGCCTAAAAGTGGCAACAAGTCCATAAATTGCATCTCTGTGGGCATTTTAGAGTTAAAGTGACCTTAAAAATAAAGCCACAGATCTCACATTTTCCACAAAGATTACATACAAAATTTATATCAAGAGCTGTTTAAGCCTTATCCAAATAACCATTCCAAATTACAGGGCAAATTATGTGAAAAATGTGGGTCTTTATGGGCCTCAAACAATTTTATTCTCAACATGAAGTCTTGATATCTGCATATGTAAGAAAACAAGACCACTACCGTGGTATGATCTCCCGCCACACTACATCAAAAAGTAGGTGAACAACATATTTGACAAAACTCCTTTAAATTGAATAGTTTTGCTGTTATCAATTATTTAAATCAAAAAAGTTAAAGTAAGCTATTACCCTACAGCTTTCAAAATTTGCAATGAGTTATTTGAGAAAAATTGGCTAAGTACAATACCTTTAAGAGATAATTCGCATTTACTCATTTTGAGTAGGCGAGTAATTATCTACGGGTCTGAAACTTCACCATGTGAAAGCTCTCCCAAAAGTAGACGAATGAGTTATTTGAGAAAAATTGGCTATCTGCAATACTTTTAGAGATAATTTGCATTTACTCATTTTGAGTAGGTGAGTAATTAGCTATGGGTCTGAAACTTCACCAAGTGAAAGCTCTCCCAAAAGTAGGTGAATGAGTTATTTGAGAAAAATTGGCTATCTGCAATACTTTTAGCGATAATTCGCATTTACTCATTTTGAGTAGGTGAGTAATTAGCTATGGGTGTGAAACTTCACCAAGTGAAAGTTCTCCCAAAAGTAGGTGAATGATTTATTTGAGAAAAATTGGCTATCTGCAATACTTTTAGCGATAATTCGCATTTACTCATTTTGAGTAGGCGAGTAATTAGCTATGGGTGTGAAACTTCACCATGTGAAAGTTCTCCCAAAAGTAGGTGAATGAGTTATTTGAGAAAAATTGGCCATCTGCAATACTTTTAGAGATAATTCGCATTTACTCATTTTGAGTAGGTGAGTAATTAGCTATGGGTCTGAAACTTCACCATGTGAAAGCTCTCCCAAAAGTAGATGAAGGAGTTATTTGAGAAAAATTGGCCATCTGCAATACTTTTACAGATAATTCGCATTTACTCATTTTGAGTAGGTGAGTAATTAGCTATGGGTCTGAAACTTCATCAAGTGAAAGCTCTCCCAAAAGTAGGTGAATGAGTTATTTGAGAAAAATTGGCTATCTCCAATAGTTTTAGCGATACTTCGCATTTACTCATTTTGAGTAGGTGAGTAATTAGCTATGGGTCTGAAACTTCACCAAGTGAAAGCTCTCCCAAAAGTAGGTGAATGAGTTATTTGAGAAAAATTGGCTATCTGCAATACTTTTAGCGATAATTCGCATTTACTCATTTTGAGTAGGCGAGTAAATAGCTATGGGTGTGAAACTTCACCAAGTGAAAGTTCTCCCAAAAGTAGGTGAATGAGTTATTTGAGAAAAATTGGCCATCTGCAATACTTTTAGAGATAATTCGCATTTACTCATTTTCAGTAGGTGAGTAATTAGCTATGGGTCTGAAACTTCACCAAGTGAAAGCTCTCCCAAAAGTAGGTGAATGAGTTATTTGAGAAAAATTGGCCATCTGCAATACTTTTAGCGATAATTCGCATTTACTCATTTTGAGTAGGCGAGTAAATAGCTATGGGTGTGAAACTTCACCAAGTGAAAGTTCTCCCAAAAGTAGGTGAATGAGTTATTTGAGAAAAATTGGCCATCTGCAATACTTTTAGAGATAATTCGCATTTACTCATTTTCAGTAGGTGAGTAATTAGCTATGGGTCTGAAACTTCACCAAGTGAAAGCTCTCCCAAAAGTAGGTGAATGAGTTATTTGAGAAAAATTGGCCATCTGCAATACTTTTAGCGATAATTCGCATTTACTCATTTTGAGTAGGCGAGTAAATAGCTATGGGTGTGAAACTTCACCAAGTGAAAGTTCTCCCAAAAGTAGGTGAATGAGTTATTTGAGAAAAATTGGCCATCTGCAATACTTTTAGAGATAATTCGCATTTACTCATTTTCAGTAGGTGAGTAATTAGCTATGGGTCTGAAACTTCACCATGTGAAAGCTCTTCCAAAAGTAGATGAACGAGTTATTTGAGAAAAATTGGCTATCTGCAATACTTTTAGCGATAATTCGCATTTACTCATTTTCAGTGGGTGAGTAATTATCTATGGGTCTGAAACTTCACCATGTGAAAGCTCTCCCAAAAGTAGATGAAGGAGTTATTTGAGAAAAATTGGCTATCTGCAATACTTTTACAGATAATTCACATTTACTCATTTTGAGTAGGTGAGTAATTAGCCATGGGTCTGAAACTTCACCATGTGAAAGCTCTTCCAAAAGTAGGTGAACGAGTTATTTGAGAAAAATTGGCTATCTGCAATACTTTTAGCGATAATTCGCATTTACTCATTTTCAGTGGGTGAGTAATTATCTATGGGTCTGAAACTTCACCATGTGAAAGCTCTCCCAAAAGTAGATGAAGGAGTTATTTGAGAAAAATTGGCTATCTGCAATACTTTTACAGATAATTCACATTTACTCATTTTGAGTAGGTGAGTAATTAGCCATGGGTCTGAAACTTCATCAAGGGAAAGCTCTCCCAAAAGTAGGTGAATGAGTTATTTGAGAAAAATTGGCTATCTGCAATACTTTTAGAGATAATTCGCATTTACTCATTTTGAGTAGGTGAGTAATTAGCTATGGGCGTGAAACTTCACCAAGTGAAAGTTCTCCCAAAAGTAGGTGAATGAGTTATTTGAGAAAAATTGGCCATCTGCAATACTTTTAGAGATAATTCGCATTTACTCATTTTCAGTAGGTGAGTAATTAGCTATGGGTCTGAAACTTCACCATGTGAAAGCTCTTCCAAAAGTAGGTGAATGAGTTATTTGAGAAAAATTGGCTATGTGCAATACTTTTAGAGATAATTCGCATTTACTTATTTGGAGTAGGCGAGTAATTAACTATGGGTCTGGAACTTCACCATGTGAAAGCTCTTCCAAAAGTAGGTGAATGAGTTATTTGATAAAAATTGGCCATCTGCAATACTTTTAGAGATAATTCACATTTACTCATTTTGAGTAGGTGAGTAATTAGCTATGGGTCTGAAACTTCACCATGTGAAAGCTCTCCCAAAAGTAGGTGAATGAGTTATTTGAGAAAAATTGGCTATCTGCAATACTTTTAAGAGAGAATTCGCATTTACTCATTTTGAGTAGGTGATTTTAGACATTTTTGTCTACCACAGGCCTAGTTTAGACAAAAACCCTACCAAAAAGATAGGGTGGCGAGTCCTCTAGCATACCAAGCCACCTGCCAAATATGAAAGAAATCTGGAAAGAAATGTGGACTGTAGGTCGCTAACAAGCAATATTCCACATTTTAGACATTTTTGTCTACCACAGGCCTAATTTAGACATAAACCCTACCAAAAAGATAGGGTGGCGTCAGTCCTCTACCATATTAAGCCACCTGCCAAATATGAAAGAAATCTGGAAAGAAATGTGGACTGTAGGTCGTTAACAAGAAATCTCGGCGGACGATGATGAATCCATAGTATCCCAGCTTCGCGCCGGGGATACAATGAAAAAAATTCGAAAATTCAAAATGGCCGCCATTTTTGGGGAGGGGAAAATTTTTTTGAAAATTACCAAGAGTACATTTCTAGATACCCTGTGGGTAGAAAATTTTGACGAAATCGCTCTATCTCACACGGTTAAGGAGATAGAAGCAAATTTGTGTTTTGCCATTTTTGGCAAAAATTCGAAAATTCAAAATGGCCGCCATTTTGGGGGAGGGGAAAATTTTTTGAAAAATTGCAGAGTATATTGCTCAGATACCCTGTGGGTCGAAAATTTCGACGAAATCGCTCTATCTCGCACGGTTAAGGAGATAGAAGCAAATTTGTGTTTTGCCATTTTTGGCAAAAATTCGAAAATTCAAAATGGCCGCCATTTTTGGGGAGGGGAAAAGTTTTGAAAATTGTCAAGAGTACATTTCTCAGATATCGTGCGGGTCGAAAATTTCGACGAAATCGCTCTATCTCGCATGGTTAAGGAGATAGAAGCAAATTTGTGTTTTGCCATTTTTGGCAAAAATTTGAAAATTCAAAATGGCCGCCATTTTTGGGGAGGGGAAATTTTTTTTTGAAAATTGGCGAGAGTACATTCCTCAGATACCCTGTGGGTCGAAAATTTCGACGAAATCGCTCTATCTCGCACAGTTAAGGAGATACAAGATACAATTTGTGTTTTAGACATTTTTATCTACCACAGGCCTAATTTAGGCATAAACCCTACCAAAAAGATAGGGTGGCGAATGCTCTACCAAACCAAGCCACCTGCCAAATATGAAAGAAATCTGGAAAGAAATGTGGACTGCAGGTCGCTAACAAGCAATATTCCACATTTTAGACATTTTTGTCTACCACAGGCCTAATTTAGACATAAACCCTACCAAAAAGATAGGGTGGCGAGTCCTCTACCATATCAAGCCACCTGCCAAATTTGAAATAAATCTGGAAAGAAATGTGGACTGTAGGTCGCTAACAAAAAATCTCCGCGGACGACGACGATGATGAATCCATAGTATCCCCGCTTCGCGCCGGGGATACAATAAAGGAGCTAAAAGCCAATAAGCCATATTACTAGGTTTGAATGTTCCTTGGAATAAATTCAATGAAATTTCATTGGATTGCAGGCAATCTTTTTTAAGGGGAATACTACAAAATACAAGAGAATGAACTTCACAACCCCAGTTTGACCTTGAAACAGGAGGGAAATTTGAATTCTATGTCATGGTTTCTTAATACTTCAAAATACATTTTAAAGCTCTAAAATTTTAGAGTCTAAATCCTAAAAATTAATAAAGGTGAAAATAGGCATTTTAACAATGTCATCTGTCTGTGCTGACCACAATATTGTATTTTCTGAGAAAATCTGTCAAACCAGAATTCAAATAAAAGCAAAAAAAAAAATGTTTTTCAATCATGTGACCTTGGTATAAGTCTAATTCATATCTGTAAACATTTCCCACACCTAGATGATACCCGCCAAAAGGCATTATCAAACGCCCAATACTAAGAGAGATATTCAAGCAAGACAATAATGTACAAACTATACAGCATCTCCATGGTATCCACCTATGTCTGTGGAATAATAATTACTGAATTGGCTTCTGGAGTTGCACCTCTGAGTCTGCCCTACCAGAGATTAAGCGCTATAAAATTCTAGAATAGAATAGAATTGAATAGAATGTGGCACCTGTCTCCAAAACAGGATTGAATCCAAGCAAGCTTCCTATACAGAGTAATGAGTATGCTGTACTCACATTATAGCGGTTCATATTTCCAATTGTTATGTGATAGTAGCCAAATAAATAGGAAGCTGTAAACCATAAGACACTATGCTCTACATTGGTATATTGCTGACATCAAAATACTCTCATCTATTTTAACTGGTAGTCAACAATCACACACAAGATAAGGACACATCTTTCAAAAGATATCAGCCTTTTGTCACAGTCAGTGCACATGATAATTGGCCATAAGTGATGGAAAGTATACCACCTAATTATTCTACCACATAAAATTTATATAAGATTACAAAGCTAACATAAGTATCTAATTATCATAATGAGACCATCAACATAGGCATGATTTCCCTGTTACAATATGTTCCTGCAATTCAGGTAACATCACTAAATTTTATCAAAGAGTAAAATTTATTAATATAAAATTATTAGATGTTTACTTCACACAAAATATGTGTATCAACATGTTTATAAGAGGCATAGTGTAGTTTATCTAGCCTTTTCAGGCCTATTGGATAGACAAAATAATTCAATGATTAACCACTTGAATTTGTCAAAAGTTTTTACCATTTAGCGTAAGCTGGAAATCACTGCAATGACTTTATAATAACTTGTTACACCAACCATAAACTTTCTAAATATCATTTATGTAAGCTAAGCAACATTTTAAAAATAGCATCACAGATGCCCGTACCCACAGCCTGGTGAAATAATTTTCAAGACCATGAGATATAGAAGTAGTCAAACAGTACAAAGACTGTGATACTTTCAGAGCAGTGTCAGTTATATAAAGCTCCAAATAATGTTTAAGTAGAGAAAATAACATCTACAAGAAAGAAAATATATGTAAAGATACAGAATTAAAACAAGACAACTCAATAGCAAGATGACAGCATTTATCAGTAAACTAAAAATTATGAAGCTGTAAAATCTATTAATTGGAGAATAGCTGTCAATGGAAATAGCACAATTATGTAAAAGTGCATATAATAATCAGTTGCAGCAATCCATATAACTTTGTCATAAGAGAAAGATGTCTCAAATATGGCAACTATGGTTTCCAAGATATAGCCCAGACAAGATTTTATAGGTCAATGTCACTTCCACAAGGTCAAAGGTCAAATCAAGGTCACACCATGACACTGCACACCTACACCCCCTAACCAATGTCTCTACCAAGTATCAACTTCCTACACCTTACGGTTTCTGAGATACAGCCTGGACAAACTTTTTCACGCTGCCTGCCCATCTGGACACCATGGGTGAAACAATATCCTGACAGCTCTTAAGGGCTGTGGCGTAAAAAAAAAACAGTTTAGCACTAGATTTCACATGTCCAATGAGATGCCTGGCTCAAAATAACATTTGTCATACAGGTGCATAAAAATAGTTAATGTGTAGTTTACATTTTGCAACATAGTAGTTTATTATTTAGAAAATATAACTAGAAATCCTTCAGTTTGTATGATTTTTCACATTTCTTTTCGTCAGCATATTACCTTATTTTAATATCTTTGTTTCATTTTGGCCGGTTAATCTCCTTTTGAAAAGCTAATAATGTTTAAAAACCTTAAAGCTTAATCTTAAGCTCCACCTTAAGAGGATATAAAACCCGATACATCATGCGCAAATACATGAGGTTTAAAAAAACAATAAACCATTCATAAATTTCAAAACCAGTTGTTGCTTTCAGTTTTAAATAATTATACTGTTTCTTTCAAGTTTTACGATTATGAAAGATCATCATAAAAGGATTGATGAAATACAGTATTCTTACACAATGGCCTGTCACTTTTTTTTATAAAAATTGATGCATCTTTTTACAATGATAACAATATCCAATTTAATTATACCATTAGTTTTGCAGAATATTTGTTAGAAATTCAAAAATAGATTTCTACCAGATAACGTATGTTTTTCAAAACCATGAACCTCTTTTGGAAAAAGAAAACCAACTACAACTCCACCAATATATTTAAAGCTTTTAACACCGACTTATATTTGTATGGCATTCTACACCTAGATAGACTTACTCCAAGTCTCTGTCTTAATATCCACCATTGTTCAAATAAAATCTCCTTAGGCAATACATTTTAGCCAACCTCCATATCTACACGGGGCAATCGCCTATCAATTTCCTCATCTAAACCGAATAAATCCTCAGGGTTGTGCAGCTTCACTGTAGCAGCTCTCACAGAGTAGAACAAGCTTCCTCAAGCCATTAGAACAATGGGAAGTATTTCTGGATTCAGAAAACAGTTGAAAACATATCTTTTCAGATTAGCCTATCCTCCACTATAGCCTATCTCCCCTAATATGGACACTGACCTCTTTTTGGAACTGGACTGTCCCTGTTTGGACATCAGCGCCTTAGAGGATGTTTACATCAATTTTGGCGCTTTATAAGTGTTACACGTACTTACTTACTTACTTACTTACTTACATTAAACTGAACACGTACATTTAAATAATAATATTCTTACAAGAGTTCATTACACCACAAACAATCTGGAGTAAGGGGGATAGTCTCTGAAAAAAACACAAGTCAGGGATGTCTGTTTCTCCACAAGTCATACAGTACCCATATATTACACAAAAGACCGAAAGACTTGGTGGAAATCTGGCATCTAGACTCTGTTATAAGAAACCAGACTAAGACAATGAAAAAAGTGTCATGCCATTAATTACATTTCACCCAAACATATAGCACCCTGACAAGCTTTCTTTTTTTTGATAATATTATTATACTAGTGAATTCTTAAACAGAATGATACATCAAGTGTCATGAATCAACAATGAAAACCAGAAGAAAGACTTATCTGTGGCCAGATGCAAGATGTATCCACAGAAAAAGGACAATACCATGGTTTTAAACAGCATTTTTTTCAAGACTAAGAATTAACTTAAAACAGTCTTAATTATTCATAGCCATTAGAGGAGTAGCCTTTATTGCCTAGTGGGGCCAACATTTGCCTGAAATCGCACTACCTCTTACAGTTTTCAAGATAAATGACATTTTCCATTTCTGCCAATACACAAGATGGTGTCTGAAAATCAGAAAAGTCCAAATTTTTAAGAGGAGTAGTACATAGTACCCATTTGGGTCCAAAATTTGCTCAATCTGTTATACCCAGGACTTAAATTTAAGACTTTCATCTTAAACTCAATTATACAAGCTTAGTCTGTGGTTTCACAAAGCTACAAGTCTAAGTTTTGGCTGTCTATCTTGGAGTGGTGTTAACTTTGGCAAACAATGGCTTACATATGGCCACCATAAATTTTTATGTGTTTTTTTTTTCCGAAACGTAATGACGAGGTGTTATTGAAAAATGCTTAAGGTTACCTTAAGTAAAGCTTAAGGTCTCCGCAAAATATCCCTAAAATTTTTCCTGTCCCTATTGTTTTAAAGAAAGAAAACTTTGAAAGCCCAAGAAGTTATTCAAGGGAGACCATAATCCTGTGGCAGAGACGGTGATCAGTCGAACTTACGTGAAAACAAATAAGCGCACCTGACGGGCTGCTTAATTATAAAACGTGAGGTCATGGAATTCCGTGGGGGTTTCCCAGAAATCTTATAAAATAAAATATGCAAATTCGAAAACTTGAGGAGACAGAACTCTGTGGAGGAAAATAGGGGTCAAAACGTCTGAAAAAAAGGTACATTATAAAACCTGGAACTTGAATTTTTTATTGGAATAGCACCTCTTACCGCACCTCTATGTTGATTGGCTCTTAAATGTATGGGGGGCAGGACTTAAGTGTTACAAACCTTTCACAAAACCCCTGAGTATAGCAGTCTATTTTAGGGTATTGTAATTTGAAATTTAGAGTTTTACATTATCACATGTCATTTGAGAATATCAAATATATGTTATAAATGAAAATTTTTTACAATAATTCTTACGTTTTAAATGTAGTCACTCCTTTAAAGATGAAATATTGTAATTATGTCAACTTAGATATATATATGTTACTTGCCGTTTCAAAGCCTTTGGTCGTTTTGATACCTTTGCAAGGTTTAGAAATGGCTTGGTTGTTTTGAAACGGCCAACTATTCCTCTTGGCCGTTTTGATACCTCACCATTTTGACATTGGTGGACAGGTTTGTTTTGTTGCTTTTAAGTGTAACAATTGTTATACAATAAAAACTTATATATTTATTGGAATTGCATTTGGTTTATTGTGAAACATATATCAAACAGATCATATAACAACGTTTATTAGTGCATACAAAAGAAAACCATATGAGAGGTTTCATAGTAAATCTTTTGATTATATTTTGCTTGTATATGTAATGAATTTGCAATATATGAGTGTATTCAATACAATGCTAATTAGGTATTTGCTTTCCATTTACAATCCTTTACAAAGTATAAACTATGGGGAATCAGATTAGATGTTTACATAAAATGTAGTTTTAATATACCGTATTTACAGCTCAATACTTTTTGATCTTGTAAACCTTTTGTGGGACATATATATCTCATTTGAAGAGTATTGCACGAACTTTTTCTTGTGTGAAAGAGTTTTGTCAAAACAAGTATAAATATAAGATCATGCATGAAAAGAATAAGACTTAAAATGACTAAAACTTCCCCAAATTTATGTCATAACATTTACCCACTTTATTGTTATGACAAAAACTGACTGATCACAGTCTAATCAAGGTTAAAAGTAATCAGTTAACAAACAAATCAACATAAAGGGCATGGATTCCTATTATAAGGCTGAAGAGGGCTCAGTAACATAAGGCCTAGGTAAATCCAATTAACTAATCATCCCCAGCTTTACATCTCATGTTAATAGGAAGCCATTCCTTTCATGCTGATTAGCTACTGGTCAGCTATTCTCTAGAATGATGATTAGTTAATTAGATTTCCCCAGGCCTTATTAACATGTTAATAGGAAGCCACTCCTTTCATGTTGATCAGCTACTGGTGACAAGTTGATTACATCTGCCACTGTGGCCTAGCGGGTAACACACTTGTCTAGGAACTCAGCGGATGTGGGTTCAATACCAGGTACAGGCAGATACATAGTGGCTCGGATGACCACTTGAAATGGCGGTCCTCTGTCATTGGGTCCTATCCCCAGTGGTAGGTTAAAGAACCTCAAGGACGTTGATAAATGGTCATCCTTGAGCCTCTATCTTCCAGTTAGTGGAATGTCAGTTACTTGTGAGTTGGGGCTGTACCTGTACAGTCGGATTGGTAAATAGCGCTTTGAGTCCTGTAGTATATGAAGATATTGCGCTGAGTATAAATACATAATAATAACTAGACCTAGCGCATCGGAGAACCGATGCAAATTGTATCCACCGTAAAGACAATGCACCAAAACCTCTAGGACCAATAATAAACGAGTTATAAGCACTTTTAAGTTTGGTTGTCCTCGTTGGACCTTGAATGAGGGGCCCAAGGTCAAATCTGACCACACCAGAAGAATCCCAGCCCATGATTTCCTATAGATTGGTTTACCATCCCAAACCTCTAGGACCAATAATAAGCGAGTTATAGGCACTTTAACCTTTGGCTATCCTCGTTTGACCATGAAGGAGGGGCCCAAGGTCAAATCCGACCACGCCAGAAGATTCCCAGCCCATGATTTCCTATAGGTTGGTTTACCATTCCAAACCTCTAGGACCAATAATAAGCGAGTTATAAGCACTTTTAGGTTTGGCTGTAATCATTTGACCTTGAAGGAGGGGCCCAAGGTCAAATCCGACCACACCAGAAGATTCCCAGCCCATGATTTCCTATAGGTTGGTTTACCATCCCAAACCTCTAGGACCAATAATAAGCCAGTTATAGGCACTTTAACCTTTGGCTATCCTCGTTTGACCTTGAAGGAGGGGCCCAAGGTCAAATCTGACCACACCAGAAGATTCCCAGTGCATGATTTCCTATATGTTGGTTTACCATCCCAAACATCTAGGACCAATAATAAGCGAGTTATAAGCACTTTTAAGTTTGGCTGTCCTCATTTGACCTTGAAGGAGGGGCCCAAGGTCAAATCTGACCACACCAGAAGATTCCCAGCCCATGATTTCCTATATGTTGGTTTACCATCCCAAACCTCTAGGACCAATAATAAGCGAGTTATAAGCACTTTTATGTTTGACTATCCTCGTTTGACCTTGAAGGAGGGGCCCAAGGTCAAATCCGACCACACCAGAAGATTCCCAGTGCATGATTTCCTATATGTTGGTTACCATCCCAAACATCTAGGACCAATAATAAGCGAGTTATAAGCACTTCTAAGTTTGGCTGTCCTCATTTGACCTTGAAGGAGGGGCCCAAGGTCAAATCCGACCACACCAGGAGATTCCCAGCCCATGGTTTCCTATATGTTGGTTTACCATCCCAAACCTCTAGGACCAATAATAAGCGAGTTATAAGCACTTTTAAGTTTGGCTGTCCTCATTTGACCTTGAAGGAGGATCCCAAGGTCAAATCCGACCACACCAGAAGATTCCCAGCCCATGATTTCCTATATGTTGGTTTACCATCCCAAACCTCTAGGACCAATAATAAGCGAGTTATAAGCACTTTCATGTTTGGCTGTCCTCGTTTGACCTTGAAGGAGGGGCCCAAGGTCAAGTCCGACCACACCAGAAGATTCCCAGTGCATGATTTCCTATATGTTGGTTTACCATCCCAAACATCTAGGACCAATAATAAGCGAGTTATAAGCACTTTTAAGTTTGGCTGTCCTCATTTGACCTTGAATGAGGGGCCCAAGGTCAAATCCGACCACGCCAGAAGATTCCCAGCCCATGATTTCTTATAGGTTGGTTTACCATCCGAAACCTGTAGGACCAATAATAAGCGAGTTATAGGCACTTTTACCTTTGGCTATCCTCGTTTGACCTTGAAGGAGGGGCCCAAGGTCAAATCCGACCACACCAGAAGATTCCCAGCCCATGATTTCCTATATGCTGGTTTACCATCCCAAACCTCTAGGACCAATAATAAGCGAGTTATAAGCACTTTTAAGTTTGGCTGTCCTCGTTTGACCTTGAATGAGGGGCCCAAGGTCAAATCCGACCTCACCAAAAGATTCCCAGCCCATGATTTTCTATATGTTGGTTTACCATCCCAAACCTCTAGGACCAATAATAAGAGAGTTATAGGCACTTTTACCTTTGGCTATCCTCGTTTGACCTTGAAGGAGGGGCCCAAGGTCAAATCCAACCACACCAGAAGATTCCCAGCCAATGATTTCCTGTATGCTGGTTTACCATCCCAAACCTCTAGGACCAATAATAAGCGAGTTATAAGCACTTTTAAGTTTGGCTGTCCTCGTTTGACCTTGAAGGAGGGGCCCAAGGTCAAATCCAACCACGCCAGAAGATTCCCAGCCCATGATTTCCTATATGTTGGTTTACCATCCCAAACCTCTAGGATCGATAATAAGCGAGTTATAAGCACTTTTAGGTTCTGCTATCCTCGTTTGACCTTGAAGGAGGGGTCCAAGGTCAAATCTGACCACATCAGAAGATTCGCAGCACATGATTTCCTATAGGTTGGCTTCACATTGCAAACCTCTAGGACCAATAATAAGGGAGATATAGACACTTTTAAAGTCCGCTATGTGGGTTACTTCGGCACTCCGTGGATGACCTTGAATTAGGAGCTTCAAGGTCAAATGTGTGCAAGGTTGTAGAGGACATGTATATGTGTCATACATATCACCTATGAAGAGATTCAACCTTCTACCTATGAGGAACAGCCAGTAGAAAAATGTAGATTATTTTCAAAGAAATGCCCGTGGCGGCCATCCTGTTTTTCAGAATGAGGCTATTTTCCTTCCCAGAGAAGCTTACCCCCCAATGAAGATATCCTGCAAATTTGGTGAACCTAGCTACTGTTGTTTTCCTCTTAGAGCGTTAACGCCGAAAATCTCTCTACGCGCGGCGGCGGCGGCGTAGCGGACGCTAAACCAAAGTATCCACCGGATGCTTCCGGTGGATACAATAACTAGACCTAGCGCATCGGAGAACCGATGCAAATTGTATCCACCGTAAAGACAATGCACCAAAACCTGTAGGACCAATAATAAGCGAGTTATAACCACTTTTAAGTTTGGCTATCCTCATTTGACCTTGAAGGAGGGGCCCAAGGTCAAATCTGACCACACCAGAAGATTCCCAGAACATGATTTTCTATATGCTGGTTTACCATCCCAAACCTCTAGGACCAATAATAAGCGAGTTATAAGCACTTTTAAGTTTGGCTGCCCTCGTTTGACCTTGAATGAGGGGCCCAAGGTCAAATCCGACCTCACCACAAGATTCCCAGCCCATGATTTCCTATATGTTCGTTTACCATCCCAAACCTCTAGGACCAATAATAAGCGAGTTATAGGCACTTTTACCTTTGGCTATACTCGTTTGACCTTGAAGGAGGGGCCCAAGGTCAAATCCGACCACACCAGAAGATTCCCAGCCCATGATTTCCTATATGTTGGTTTACCATCCCAAACCTCTAGGATTGATAATAAGCGAGTTATAAGCACTTATAAGTTTGGCTATCCTCGTTTGACCTTGAAGGAGGGGTCCAAGGTCAAATCTGACCACATCAGAAGATTCGCAGCACATGATTTCCTATAGGTTGGCTTCACATTGCAAACCTCTAGGACCAATAATAAGGGAGATCTAGGCACTTTTAAAGTAAGCTATGTGGGTTACTTCGGCACTCCATGGATGACCTTGAATTAGGAGCTTCAAGGTCAAATGTGTGCAAGGTTGTAGCGGACATGTATATGTGTCATACATATCACCTATGAAGAGATTCAACCTTCTACCTATGAGGAAGAGCTAGTAGAAAAATGTAGATTATTTTTAAAGAAATGCCCGTGGCGGCCATCTTGTTTTTCAGAATGAGGCTATTTTCCTTCCCAGAGAAGCTTACCCCCCAATGAAGATATGCTGCAAATTTGGTTAACCTAGTTGCTGTTGTTTTCCTCTTAGAGCGTTAACGCCGAAAATCTCTCTACGCGCGGCGGCGGCGTAGCGGACGCTAAACCAAAGTATCCACCGGATGCTTCCGGTGGATACAATAATAATAATTTAAGCCCCTGTATGCCTGATCAGGGCAGAACAATAGCTTATACTATAACACCTTAAGCCAATTTGTTTAGTTTTAATCCTGCACAGTCCTCTCCACAGTTATAAAAATATTGTAAATAGAAGTGAATACATCATGCACTTTCTGTTGAATTTATTCACATGTTAAATGTTAATTACATATACAAGTATACATCCAAAGATTTACTATCAACTACTTCAATGATTTCAATATCACAATTCAAAACTATTTAACACTTAATATTTATCACGGCTTCTTTATGGCAGAAAAATTTAGAAACCAGGTGAGGTTTCAAAACGGCCAGGTTAATGATTTGGCCATTTTCAAACCAGGCTTTGAGGAAAGGTTTCAAAATGGCCAAGTAAATAATTTGGCCGTTTCGAAACGGCCAGGGTTTCAAAACAGCCGGGAACACACACATATATATATATAATGGAATTCTTCCAGAATAGCATCTCTTACCGCACCTCTATGGTGATTGGCTCATACATATATGGGGTGGGAATTAACTCCTGGCCAACTTTTCACACCCCTTTTGTTAGTGATAAGATAATTTATTATTCAGCCTCATAATTTAATCCAGCAGAAGTGTATATAGTGTATATACTATAAATGAAATAGCTGTTAAAAGTTCAGATACTTTGATGTTTTACATCCTCATATCTTCTGATGAATATTAATGACTTGGGTGCTACTGCTCAGCCAGTGAATTTTGTCGCCCAGTGAATTTCGCCACCTGCATTTCATGACAAAACTAGACCTAGCACATCGGAGAACCGATGCAAATTGTATCCACCGTAAAGACAATGCACCAAAACCTCTAGGACCAATAATAATAGAGTTATAAGCACTTTTAAGTTTGGCTGTCCTCATTTCACCTTCAAGGAGGGGCCGAAGGTCAAATGCGACCACGCCAGAAGATTCCCAGTGCATGATTTCCTATATGTTGGTTTACCATCAGAAAACATGTGGGACCAATAATAAGCGAGTTACAAGCACTTTTATGTTTGGCTGTCCTCGTTTGACCTTGAATGAGGGGCCCACGGTCAAATCCGACCACACCAGAAGACTCCCAGCCCATGATTTTCTATATGTTGGTTTACCATCCCAAACCTCTAGGACCAATAATAGGCGAGTTATAGGCACTTTTACCTTTGACTGTCCTCGTTTGACCTTGAAGGAGGGGCCCAAGGTCAAATCTGACCACGCCAAAAGATTCCCAGCCCATGATTTCCTATATACTGGTTTACCATCCCAAACCTCTAGGACCAATAAAAAGAGAGTTATAAGCACTTTTAAGTTTGGCTGTCCTCACTTGACCTTGAAGGAGGGGCCCAAGGTCAAATCCGACCACGCCAGAAGATTCCCAGCCCATGATTTCCTATCTGTTGGTTTACCATCCCAAACCACTAGGATCAATAATAAGCAAGGTATAAGCACTTTTAAGTTTGGCTGTCCTCACTTGACCTTGAAGGATGGGCCCAAGGTCAAATCTGACCATGCCAGTAGATTCCCCGCCCATGATTTCCTGTATGTTGGTTGACCATCCCAAACCTCTAGGACCAATAATAAGCGAGTTATAAGCACTTTTAAGTTTGGCTGTCCTCATTTGACAGTGAAGGAGGGACCCAAGGTCAAATCCGACCACACCAGCAGATTCCCAGCCCATGATTTCCTATAGGTTGGTTTACCATCCCAAACCTCTAGGACCAATAATAAGCGAGTTATAGGCACTTTTAAGTTTGGCTGTCCTCATTTGACCTTGAAGGAGGGACCCAAGGTCAAATCCGACCACACCAGAAGATTCCCAGCCTATGATTTTCTATATGCTGGTGTACCATCCCAAACCTCTAGGACTAATAATAAGCGAGTTATAAGCACTTTTAAGTTTGGCTGTACTCGTTTGACCTTGAAAGAGGGGCCCAAGGTCAAATCCGACCACACCAGAAGATTCCCAGCCCATGATTTTCTATATGTTGGTTTACCATCCCAAACCTCTAGGATCAATAATAAGCGAGTTATAGGCACTTTTACCTTTGGCTATCCTCGTTTGACCTTGAAGGAGGGGCCCAAGGTCAAATCCGACCACGCCAGAAGATTCCCAGCCCATGATTTCCTATATGTTGGTTTACCATCCCAAACCTCTAGGACCAATAATAAGCAAGTTATAAGCACTTTTCAGTTTGGCTGTCCTCATTTGACCTTGAAGGAAGGGCCCAAGGTCAAATCTGACCACACCAGAAGATTCCCAGCCCATGATTTCCTATATGTTGGTTTACCATCCCAAACCTCTAGGATTGATAATAAGCGAGTTATAAGCACTTTTAAGTTTGGCTATCCTCGTTTGACCTTGAAGGAGGGGTCCAAGGTCAAATCTGACCACATCAGAAGATTCGCAGCACATGATTTCCTATAGGTTGGCTTCACATTGCAAACCTCTAGGACCAATAATAAAGGAGATATAGGCACTTTTAAAGTCCGCTATGTGGGTTACTTCGGCACTCCATGGATGACCTTGAATTAGGAGCTTCAAGGTCAAATGTGTGCAAGGTTGTAGAGGACATGTATATGTGTCATACATATCACCTATGAAGAGATTCAACTTTCTACCTATGAGGAACAGCCAGTAGAAAAATGTAGATTATTTTCAAAGAAATGCCCGTGGCGGCCATCTTGTTTTTCAGAATGAGGCTATTTTCCTTCCCAGAGAAGCTTACCCCCCAATGAAGATATCCTGCAAATTTGGTGAACCTAGCTGCTGTTGTTTTCCTCTTAGAGCGTTAACGCCGAAAATCTCTCTACGCGCAGCAGCGGCTTAGCGAACGCTAAACCAAAGTATCCACCGGTTGCTTCCGGTGGATACAATAATATCAGAAGTTTAACTATATTAAAATCAAGATGCTGTGTAACATTTAACTATGCCAGTCATGAAATCACAGAGAAATAATGTGAAATTGCCAGTGTCCAAAATTTACCACTGACTGTATAATACAATAAAGACAAAATAATCAAAATGTGTGTCAATTCTAGATCAAGATAAAAATCACAAATGTGAAGGATTTTGCAGTCAAGAAAACAGAAGGGAGGGTTTTCTCATCAAGAAAACTTCATATACTGTAGAAATATCAATTTTTTATAACTCGACCAGTATCTTGAACCTGATGTTGTTAAATGGGAATCATGTAAAGTGGCTCTTATTCCTTTTAAGTCTAGACAGACCCATTTAAACATGATGGGAGAGGAGTTCATAAAATTGGATTTTGATGAAAAAAAATGTTCAATATCAGAAGTTTATCTGTATTAAAATCAAGATGCTGTGTAACATTTAACTATGCCAGTAATGAAATCACAGAGAAGTAATGTGAAATTGCCAGTGTGCGAAATTTACCACTGACTGTATAATACAATAAAGACAAAATAATCAACATTTGTGTCAATTCTAGATCAAGACAAAAATCACAAATGTGAAGGATTTTGCACTCAAGAAAATAGAAGGGAGGGTTTCCTCATCAAGAAAATTTCATATACTGTAGAAATATCAATTTTTTATAACTCGACCAATATCTTGAACCTGATGTTGTTAAATGGGAATCATGTAAAGTGGCTCTTATTCCTTTTAAGTCTAGACAGACCCATTTGAAGATGATGGGGTTAAAGGTGAATTATCAACAAATTCTGACACATATAATTATCTCCCGTCGTATAAATTACATGTACTAAAGATAGTGGAATATAAACTAGACCTAGCGCATCGGAGAACCGATGCAAATTGTATCCACCGTAAAGACAATGCACCAAAACCTCTAGTACCAATAACAAGCGAGTTATAAGCACTTTTAAGTTTGGCTATCCTCATTTGACCTTGAAGGGGGGCCCAAGGTCAAATCTGACCACACCAGAAGATTCCCAGTGCATGATTTCCTATATGTTGGTTTACCATCCCAAACATCTAGGACCAATAATAATAGAGTTATAAGCACTTCTTAGTTTGGCTGTCCTCATTTGACCTTGACCGTGGGGCCCAAGGTCAAATCCGACCACACCAGAAGATTCCCAGCAGATGACTTCCTATATGTTGGTTTACCATCCCAAACCTCTAGGACCAATAATAAGCGAGTTATAAGCACTTTTAAGTTTGACTGTCCTCATATGACCTTGAATGAGGGGCCCAAGGTCAAATCCAACCACACCAGAAGATTCCCAGCCCATGATTTCCAATGGGTTGGTTTACCATCCCAAACCTCTAGGACCAATAATAAGCGAGTTATAGGCACTTTTACCTTTGGCTATCCTCATTTCACCTTGAAGGAGGGGCCCAAGGTCAAATCTGACCACATCAGAAGATTCTCAGCCCATGATTTTCTATATGCTGGTTTACCATCCCAAACCTCTAGGACCAATAATAAGCGAGTTATAAGCACTTTTCAGTTTGGCTGTCCTCATTTGACCTCGAAGAAGGGGCCCAAGGTCAAATCCAACCACACCAGAAGATTCCCAGCCCATGATTTCCTATATGTTGGGTTACCATCCCAAATCTCTAGGACCAATAATAAGCAAGTGATAAGCACTTTTAAGTTTGGCTGTCCTCACACTTGACCTTGAAGGAGGGGCCCAAGGTCAAATCTGACCATGGCAAAAGATTCCCCGCCCATGATTTCCTGTATGTTGGTTTACCATCCCAAACCTCTAGGATCGATAATAAGCGAGTTATAAGCACTTTTAAGCTGGGCTATCCTCATTTGACCTTGAAGGAGGGGTCCAAGGTCAAATCCGACCACGCCAGAAGATTTCCAGCCCATGATTTCCTGTAGGTTGGTTTCTTATCCCAAACCTCTAGGACCAATAATAAGCGAGTTGTAAGCACTTTTAGGTTTGGCTGTCCTCATTTGACCTTGAAGGAGGGGATTAAGGTCAAATCCGACCACACCAGAAGATTCCCAGCCCATGATTTTCTATATGCTGGTTTACCATCCCAAACCTCTAGGACCAATAATAAGCGAGTTATAAGCACTTTTCAGTTTGGCTGTCCTCGTCTGACCTTGAAGGAGGGACCCAAGGTCAAATCCGACCACGCCAGAAGATTCCCAGCCCATGATTTTCTATATGTTGGTTTACTGTCCCAAACCTCTAGGACCAATAATAAGCGAGTTATAAGCACTTTTACCTTTGGCTGTCCTTGTTTGACCTTGAATGAGGGGCCCAAGGTCAAATCCGACCTCACCAAAAGATTCCCAGCCCATGATTTTCTATATGTTGGTTTACCGTCCCAAACCTCTAGGACCAATAATAAGCGAGTTATAGGCACTTTTACCTTTGGCTATCATCGTTTGACCTTAAAGGAGGGGCCCAAGGTCAAATCCGACCTCACCACAAGATTCCCAGCCCATGATTTTCTATATGTTGGTTTACCATCGCAAACCTCTAGGACCAATAATAAGCGAGTTATAAGCACTTTTAAGTTTGGCTGTCCTCGTTTGACCTTGAAGGAGGGGCCCAAGGTCAAATCTGACCACGCCAAAAGATTCCCAGCCCATGATTTCCTATATGTTGGTTTACCATCCCAAACCTCTAGGATCGATAATAAGCGAGTTATAAGCACTTATAAGTTTGGCTATCCTCGTTTGACCTTGAAGGAGGGGTCCAAGGTCAAATCTGACCACATCAGAAGATTCGCAGCACATGATTTCCTATAGGTTGGCTTCACATTGCAAACCTCTAGGACCAATAATAAGGGAGATATAGACACTTTTAAAGTCCGCTATGTGGGTTACTTCGGCACTCCGTGGATGACCTTGAATTAGGAGCTTCAAGGTCAAATGTGTGCAAGGTTGTAGAGGACATGTATATGTGTCATACATATCACCTATGAAGAGATTCAACCTTCTACCTATGAGGAACAGCCAGTAGAAAAATGTAGATTATTTTCAAAGAAATGCCCGTGGCGGCCATCTTGTTTTTCAGAATGAGGCTATTTTCCTTCCCAGAGAAGCTTACCCCCCAATGAAGATATCCTGCAAATTTGGTGAACCTAGCTGCTGTTGTTTTCCTCTTAGAGCGTTAACGCCGAAAATCTCTCTACGCGCGGCGGCGTAGCGGACGCTAAACCAAAGTATCCGACGGATGCTTCCGGTGGATACAATTAATTCATGTTTACACTTAATTTCCATCACTGAATTACATATTACTATTGCAAGTTGCAGTTACATGTAAAGTAGAATCTCAATTATCAGGCCTCCCTACATATATTTATGCACCGTCTAGCCTGAGCGATAACACAGGATTCTACACAGTCTCAGAAACTATTAATTCTAGTGCTTTATAAAATGTACCATTCACAGAAACACCTAACTTATTTGATCTTTATCACCATTGTTACAATAGGGGAGGGATTAATTTAATTACACAACCCTGCTACACAACTTCTTTCATAATGCACCAATCAATGAAAGCATGTTCGATTGGCTTTCACAATTTATAGTCTCCCAGAGTAGGTCCACAGACTGATAACACATATAAAAGAAAAGACATCAACAGTGTATTACCAACCAAACACCTATCACTGAAGGCGTGTTCGCTTTGGGTTTTACAATAAATAATCTCCCGGAGATTCTCAGTTGACAAAATGCGTGACAATATTTATCTAAAATTAAAACGTCAGCAATGCATGTACCAACCGAACTCACCCAGTTAAAATCTGCGTAATATTTTAAATAAAAATGATATTATTCATAGACCAAATAAGCGACAATTAGAAGATCAGTTACAATATATTACACAAATATATTAAATATATCATCAATGAATACCGACGTCTATATTAAGTGCATAAAAGTGAATTTCTTCTATTATCGCCCACTCAATAACCCATAGATGGTGAATTTCGGTTTCCTTCATTTATCCAAACCCCTTGATTATCCGGATTGAATGTCTCCCACTGGGCTCGGATAATAGAGGTTCTACTGTATTTAAACACAAGTAGTGCTGGTTTTTTGAGGGTTTAAATGGCAGGTGACGAAATTCACTGGCTGACGAAATTCACTGGCTGAGCAGTATGGCTGTTAGTTCTCCAGTTTAACGTATTTGATCTTCATCAATGCTTTCATTTTATGAAATATTGCAAGGAAATCCCAGGGGAAATTCATGTGCTCAATGCACTGCTCATATCTTCTCATGAATATTATGCAGTGTTTCCACTGGAACTGACTGGCCGGTAACTGTCCATTTTTGGAGAGTCGGGACCAATGTTTACATGGTCGGTTAGGGTCGGTTTCAAGTTCCCTGCCTCTTGGGGAGAGTCGGTGACCGTTACTGACTCTTACATCCGACCATAATTTCAGCCCCCTAGCAACAGGCCTGTCGGTCAACTCAAGGGCCTGTTGGTTACACTTCCAGGTTTGTCTGTAACCCTTCCAGGCTTGTCATTATCACTTGCAGGCCTGTCATAACATGAAGCCGGCTTGTCTTTTGCAACTTTAGTACTGCTCATTTGCAGTCCATTTCCACATGATGTGAGGTAAAAGTATTGTAGCATGCCGAGGTGGTGTTACCCAAAGATTCTCAAATGGTAGTGGGCTCTTAAGTTTGGGATTTGGATCTGCTGCGGTACAAGTATAAGCGAAACACTTATCATATCAAAACATGAACTTTATTCATATAAAACAACAAGTTCTAAAGCAATACTTATAATACAAAAAAACCAGCCTAGGCTGGGGTTGAGTTGACAGAGTCTGGTTACAAATTATACAAATGTGTAATCAACTCATCAAAATCCCTAAAAATCCAAACATAGTACTCTAGCATAGAAATAGTAAATCTGAGACATCAAAAGCCTCTACTCAACCTTACAGCTTTGTCCTTCACACAAGGCTTGGATATCGAAACATGCACTGCCAAATGGCTAGGCTTCAATCTTAAAACAAACCCTTGGTTTCAGACTATGCAGAAGGAAAAGACTGATTCTGACTTCTCTAACTACAAATCTATGTCATTTCAATAACAAAAACATAAGCATGATATTCCAAACCAAAAACCTCAAAATAAACTAGAGGATCGCTCGCAAAAAAAAAAGATAATGTTTTTGCATAGCAAAAACAAAGCGTCCCGAAAAGGATATAAAGGTGAGTGCTAAAGTATTAAGAAAATGCTTCGTTTCTAGCCTTATACTGTTGTGGCAACCAAAGTCAGCGCAGTCTGCTCTATCTAGCACGGTTTTCAAGATATAAGCATTTTTGTGTTTTGCAAAAAATAAAAAAATTAAAAATGTCCGCTATATTTGGCAAGACAAAAATATTTTGAAAATTGGCATGGCTACTCTGCAGAGATACCCAGCAGGTCCAAAATTTTGTTGAGTTCGCTCCATATAGCACGGTTTTCGAGATATAAGCATTTTTGTGTTTTGCAAAAACTTTGAAAATTCAAAATGGCCACCATTTTTGGGGAGACAAAAATTTTTGACAAGACCACTGCCGTGGTGTGTATCTCCCGCCGAGCATTAAAGCAGAAGAAATAGCTTTTCCGAGATATTCACAATTTTTCATTTTTGTGTGTGAAAGGTCTTCCAAAAGTAGGTGAATGAGTTATTTGAGAAAAATTGGCTATCTGCAATACTATTAAGAGATAATTCACATTTACTCATTTTGAGTAGGTGAATAATTATCTATGGGTCTGAAACTTCACCAAGTGAAAGCTCTCCCAAAAGTAGGTGTATGAGTTATTTGAGAAAAATTGGCTATCTGCAATACTTTTAGCGATAATTCGCATTTACTCATTTTGAGTAGGTGAGTAATTAGCTATGGGTCTGAAACTTCACCATGTGAAAGCTCTCCCACAAGTAGATGAATGAGTATTTGATAAAAATTGGGTATCCGCAATACTTTTACAGATAATTAGCATTTACTCATTTTGAGTAGGTGAATAAACAGCTATGGGTCTGAAACTTCACAGAGTGAAAGCTCTCCCAAAAGTAGGTGAATGAGTTATTTGAGAAAAATTGGCTATCTGCAATACTTTTAGACATAATTCACATTTACTCATTTTGAGTAGGTGAATAATTAGCTATGGGTCTGAAACTTCAAGTGAAAGCTCTCCCAAAAGTAGGTGAATGAGTTATTTGAGAAAAATTGGCTATCTGCAATACTTTTAGAGATAATTTGCATTTACTCATTTTGAGTAGGTGAGTAATTAGCTATGGGTCTGAAACTTCACCAAGTGAAAGCTCTCCCAAAAGTAGGTGAATGAGTTATTTGAGAAAAATTGGCTATCTGCAATACTTTTAGAGATAATTCGCATTTACTCATTTTGAGTAGACGAGTAATTAGCTATGGGTCTGAAACTTCATCAAGTGAAAGCTCTCCCAAAAGTAGGTGAATGATTAATTTGAGAAAAATTGGCTATCTGCAATACTTTTAGAGATAATTCACATTTACTCATTTTGAGTAGGTGAGTAATTAGCTATGGGTCTGAAACTTCACCAAGTGAAAGCTTTCCCAAAAGTAGGTGAATGAGTTATTTGAGAAAAATTGGCTATCTGCAATACTTTTACAGATAATTCGCATTTACTCATTTTGAGTAGGTGAATAATTAGCTATGGGTCTGAAACTTCACCAAGTGAAAGCTCTCCCAAAAGTAGGTGAATGATTAATTTGAGAAAAATTGGCTATCTGCAATACTTTTACAGATAATTCGCATTTACTCATTTTGAGTAGGTGAGTAATTAGCTATAGGTCTGAAACTTCACAGAGTGAAAGCTCTCCCAAAAGTAGGTGAATGAGTTATTTGAGAAAAATTGGCTATCTGCAATACTTTTAGAGATAATTCGCATTTACTCATTTTGAGTAGGTGAGTAATTAGCTATGGGTCTGAAACTTCACCAAGTGAAAGCTCTCCCAAAAGTAGGTGAATGAGTTATTTGAGAAAAATTGGCTATCTGCAATACTTTTAGAGATAATTCACATTTACTCATTTTGAGTAGGTGAGTAATTAGCTATGGGTCTGAAACTTCACCAGGTGAAAGCTCTGCCAAAAGTAGGTGAATGAGTTATTTGAGAAAAATTGGCTATCTGCAATACTTTTAGAGATAATTTGCATTTACTCATTTTGAGTAGGTGAGTAATTAGCTATGGGTCTGAAACTTCACAGAGTGAAAGCTCTCCCAAAAGTAGGTGAATGAGTTATTTGAGAAAAATTGGCTATCTGCAATACTTTTAGAGATAATTCGCATTTACTCATTTTGAGTAGGTGAGTAATTAGCTATAGGTCTTAAACTTCACCAAGTGAAAGCTCTCCCAAAAGTAGGTTAATGATTAATTTGACAAAAATTGGCTATCTGCAATACTTTTAGAGATAATTCACATTTACTCATTTTGAGTAGGTGAGTAATTAGCTATGGGTCTGAAACTTCACCAAGTGAAAGCTCTGCCAAAAGTAGGTGAATGAGTTATTTGAGAAAAATTGGCTATCTGCAATACTTTTAGAGATAATTCGCATTTACTCATTTTGAGTAGGTGAGTAATTAGCTATGGGTCTGAAACTTCACCAAGTGAAAGCTTTCCCAAAAGTAGGTGAATGAGTTATTTGAGAAAAATTGGCTATCTGCAATACTTTTAGAGATAATTCACATTTACTCATTTTGAGTAGGTGAGTAATTAGCTATGGGTCTGAAACTTCACCAGGTGAAAGCTCTGCCAAAAGTAGGTGAATGAGTTATTTGAGAAAAATTGGCTATCTGCAATACTTTTAGAGATAATTCGCATTTACTCATTTTGAGTAGGTGAGTAATTAGCTATGGGTCTGAAACTTCACAGAGTGAAAGCTCTCCCAAAAGTAGGTGAATGAGTTATTTGAGAAAAATTGGCTATCTGCAATACTTTTAGAGATAATTCGCATTTACTCATTTTGAGTAGGTGAGTAATTAGCTATAGGTCTTAAACTTCACCAAGTGAAAGCTCTCCCAAAAGTAGGTTAATGATTAATTTGACAAAAATTGGCTATCTGCAATACTTTTAGAGATAATTCACATTTACTCATTTTGAGTAGGTGAGTAATTAGCTATGGGTCTGAAACTTCAGCAAGTGAAAGCTCTGCCAAAAGTAGGTGAATGAGTTATTTGAGAAAAATTGGCTATCTGCAATACTTTTAGAGATAATTCGCATTTACTCATTTGGAGTAGGTGAATAATTAGCTATGGGTCTGAAACTTCACCATGTGAAAGCTCTCCCACAAGTAGATGAATGAGTTATTTGATAAAAATTGGGTATCCGCAAAACTTTTACAGATAATTAGCATTTACTCATTTTGAGTAGGTAAATAATTAGCTATGGGTCTGAAACTTCACTATGTGAAAGCTCTCCCAAAAGTAGGTGAATGAGTTATTTGGCTATCTGCAATACTTTTAAGAGATAATTCGCATTTACTCATTTTGAGTAGGTGAGTAATCATCTACGGGTCTGAAACTTCACCATGTGAAAGCTCTCCCAAAAGTACATGAATGAGTTATTTGATAAAAATTGGGTATCCGCAATAGTTTTTGAGATAATTAGCATTTACTCATTTTGAGTAGGTGAGTAATTAGCTACGGGTCTGAAACTTCACCAAGTGAAAGCTCTCCCAAAAGTAGGTGAATGAGTTATTTGAGAAAAATTGGCCATCTGCAATACTTTTAGAGGTAATTCGCATTTACTCTTTTTGAGTAGGTGAGCAATTAGCTATGGGTCTGAAACTTCACCAAGTGAAAGCTCTTTGGGATAGCTGCTCTGCAGAGATACCCTGAAGATAAAAAATTTCGTCGAAATCGCTCTATGTAGCACGGTTTTTCGAAATATTAGCATTTTTGTGTTTTGCAATTTTTGCGCAAAAATTCGAAAATTCAAAATGGCCGCCATTTTTGGCAAGACAAAATTTTTTTGAAAATTGGCATGGCTACTCTGCAGAGATACCCTGTGGGTCAAAAATTTCGTCGAAATCGCTCTATCTAGCACGGTTTTCGAGATATAAGCATTTTTATGTTTTGCAATTTTGTGAAAAATTCGAAAATTCAAAATGGCCGCCATTTTTTGCGAGAAATTTTTTGTTTGAAAATTGGCATGGCTACTCTGCAGAGATACCCTGTGGGTCAAAAATTTCGTCGAAATCGCTCTATCTAGCAGGGTTTTTGAGATATAAGCATTTTTATGTTTTGCAATTTTTGCGAAAAATTCGAAAATTCAAAATGGCCGCCATTTTTGGCGAGACAAAATTTTTTTGAAAATTGGCATGGCTACTGTGCAAATATACCCTGTGGGTCAAAAATTTCGTCGAAATCGCTCTATCTAGCAGGGTTTTCGAGATATAAGCATTTTTATGTTTTGCAATTTTTGCGAAAAATTCGAAAATTCAAAATGGCCGCCATTTTTGGCAAGATAAAATTTTTTTTCAAAATTGGGATAACTACTCTGCAGAGATACCCTGCGGGTCAAAAATTTTGTCGAAATTGCTCTACCTAGCACGGTTTTTGAGATATAAGCATTTTTGTGTTTTGCAATTTTTGCGAAAATTTTGAAAATTCAAAATGGCCGCCATTTTGGGCGAGACAAAAATTTTTTGAAAATTAGGAAAACTACTCCGCAGAGATACCCTGCGGGTAAAAAATTTCGTCGAAATCGCTCTATCTAGCACGGTTTTCGAGATATAAGCATTTTTGTGTTTTCCTTATTTGGAAAATTCGTAATGATTAATTAATCATTAATTACTCGGCCATTTCTTGACCAATCAATGCCAAAATCTAATGATTTCCACATTTTAATAGAATGAATGTATTTGCCAAGTTTCAGGTGAATTGATAAAATTCCTTTCAAGTTATCATCCGGACAAGCTTCCCCATCGAAAAAAAGACATTTTTGGTCATGTGACCTCTCTGATTGGTTGAAATGTCACTGCAGCATATTCAAAAAAATTCCCCAAGGCTACTGCCTAAACCTGCCAAATTTGAAAAGAATCCGCCTAACGGTTACAGAGTTATAAGGAAAACAAAATGCGGAGCCGGCGGAGCCTGAAGCTCTCCCATACACAAACAAGCGTCCCGCAACGGACGCTTAATTACATACTAGTGGAACACAAGCATGTTATTCTAAATCAGCAACCCCAAAGTAAACAAGACCACTGCCGCGGTATGTATCTCCCGCCGAGTACCACAGGGGAAGAAATACTAAATTGAAATTTTTCCCCTTTGCATAGGACACTGTTGTACCATCCTGTGGGGTCAAAAATTCGCTCGAAATCGCTCTATCTCTTACGGTTTTCGAGATATTGACACTTTTTCATTTTCCGCAAAAATCCAAGATGGCCGTCGAAAGTGGCGAAAATTGAAATTTTCCCCCCTTTGCACAGGAGACTCTTGTACCACCCTGTGGATCAAAGATTCGCTCGAAATCGCTCTATCTCTTACGGTTTTCGAGATATTGACACTTTTCCATTTTCCGCAAAAATCCAAGATGGCCTCCGAAAGTGGCGAAAATTGAAATTTTTCCCCTTTGAACAGGACACTCTTGTACCACCCTGTGGGTCAAAAATTCGCTCGAAATTCCTCTATCTCTTACGGTTTTCGAGATATTGACACTTTTTCATTTTCTGCAAAAATCCAAGATGGCCGTCGAAAGTGGCGAAAATTGAAATTTTCCCCCCTTTGCACAGGAGACTCTTGTACCACCCTGTGGATCAAAGATTCGCTCGAAATCGCTCTATCTCTTACGGTTTTCGAGATATTGACACTTTTTCATTTTCCACGAAAATCCAAGATGGCCGCCGAAAGTGGCGAAAATTGAAATTTTCCCTCTTTGCACAGGAGACTCTTGTACCACCCTGTGGCTCAAAAATTCGATCGAAATCGCTCTATCTCTTACGGTTTTCGAGATATTGACACTTTTCCATTTTCCGCAAAAATCCAAGATGGCCGCCAAAAGTGGCGAAAATTGAAATTTTTCCCCTTTGCATAGGACACTGTTGTACCATCCTGTGGGGTCAAAAATTCGCTCGAAATCGCTCTATCTCTTACGGTTTTCGAGATATTGACACTTTTTCATTTTCTGCAAAAATCCAAGATGGCCGCCGAAAGCGGCGAAAATTGAAATTTCCCTCCTTTGAACAGGAGACTCTTGTACCACCCTGTGGCTAAAAAATTCGCTCGAAATCGCTCTATCTCTTATGGTTTTCGAGATATTGACACTTTTTCATTTTCCACACAAAAATCCAAGATGGCCGCCGAAAGTGGCGAAAATTGAAATTTTCCCCCTTTGCACAGGAGACTCTTGTACCACCCTGTGGCTCAAAAATTCGATCGAAATCGCTCTATCTCTTACGGTTTTCGAGATATTGACACTTTTTCATTTTCCACACAAAAATCCAAGATGGCCGTCGAAAGTGGAGAAAATTGAAATTTTCCCCCTTTGCACAGGAGACTCTTGTACCACCCTGTGGCTCAAAAATTCGATCGAAATCGCTCTATCTCTTACGGTTTTCGAGATATTGACACTTTTTCATTTTCCGCAAAAATCCAAGATGGCCGCCGAAAGTGGCGAAAATTGAAATTTCCCCCCTTTGCACAGGAGACTCTTGTACCACCCTGTGGCTCAAAAATTCGCTCGAAATCGCTCTATCTCTTACGGTTTTCGAGATATTGACACTTTTTCATTTTCCGCAAAAATCCAAGATGGCCGCCGAAAGTGGCGAAAATTGAAATTTCCCTCCTTTGCACAGGAGACTCTTGTACCACCCTGTGGCTAAAAAATTCGCTCGAAATCGCTCTATCTCTTACGGTTTTCGAGATATTGACACTTTTTCATTTTCCGCAAAAATCCAAGATGGCCGCGGAAAGTGGCGAAAATTGAAATTTCCCTCCTTTGCACAGGAGACTCTTGTACCACCCTGTGGATAAAAAATTCGCTCGAAATCGCTCTATCTCTTACAGTTTTCGAGATATTGACACTTTTTCATTTTCCGCAAAAATCCAAGATGGCCGCCGAAAGTGGCGAAAATTGAAATTTCCCTCCTTTGCACAGGAGACTCTTGTACCACCCTGTGGGTCAAAAATTCGCTCGAAATCGCTCTATCTCTTATGGTTTTCGAGATATTTGTGATTTTTCACACTTTCACTAAAAGTAGCAACAAAGTAGCCATTACTCATTTGTACATCGAGCAACAGTTGTAAAACTTAAATATGTTTAAAACAGTTCACAAAAAAGTACATGAACAAGATATTTGAGAGAAAATGTGTAGCTGCAATACTTTTGAAGATATAAGCCATTTACGCATTATGGTTATCATTCCAAATTGACCAAATACTGTAAATGCAATAGTTTGACAGATATAAGTCATATAATTATATTAGGTAAAAGTGCTATTACTCACTCAAAAGTAGGCCAAAGTTCACCAAACCTTTTTCCACTTAGCATAGGATACTCTTGTACTACCCTGTGGGTCAAAAATTCACTCGAAATTGCTCTATCTCTTACGGTTTGCGAGATATTTTTGATTTTTGACATTTTCAGTTAAAGTAGCCATTACTCACTTGTACATTGAGCAACAGGTGTGAAACTTAAATATGTTACAGTTCACAAAAAATGTAGATGAACAACATATTTGAGAGAAATCATGTAGCTGCAATACTTTTGAAGATATAAGCCATTTACTCATTATGGTTATCATAAAAAATTGACAAAGTAGCTATTACTCACTTAGCTATCGAGATACACTTCCAAACTACTGACCATGTTGTAGCTGTGGAGATAGTAGCTGAACAACATATTGGAACAAAATTGTGTAGCTGCAATACTTTTGAAGATACAAGCCATTTACTCATTATGGTTATCATTAAAAATTGACAAAGTAGTTATTACTCGCTTAGCTATCGAGATATACTTCCAAACTACTGACCATGTTGTAGCTGTTGACAAAGTAGCTGAACAACATATTGCAACAAAATACTGTAAATGTAATAGTTTCAGAGTTATAAGCCATATAAATATATTAGCTAAAAGTGCTATTACTCACTCACAAGTAGGCCAAAGTTCACCAACCCCAAAAAATATTGAAGAGCAAAAAATTTCATTAGGACAACTAATTTACCAACAAGAGGGTCAAAGATGCCCCAAAAGGCGGGTTGCGCAGGCAGAAATAAGATTAGCAACTGCTGTAATTACATTTAGAAAAGAAGGAAAGAAATGTTAGGTTACCCAGTTAGGGTGAATGTGTAAGACGTGCAAAGAAACGTAAAACTTGTAATCTAGGTTACATAATTGTATCTATGCTATAAACGGACAAACGAAAGGGCGGAATTACACCAACTTAGCAACTTAGCTATGATGGTGATGCATCTCCCTGTCAAGTTTGAATTCGACTGGACAAAGCGTTTTTGAGTTAGAGTCCAGAAACGAAAATGTGGACAGACGGATGGACAGAAAAATGGACAAAAAACAGACAAACGGACAGGAAAACGGACAAACAAACAGACGGAATTACACCAATTTCAAAAGGAACCTAGCTATGATGGTGATCTGTATCCCTGTCAACTATGAATTCGATTGGACAAAGTGTTTTCGAGTTGGAGTCCGGAAACGAAAATGTGGACAAACAGATGGATGGACAGACAAACGGACAAAAATGGACAAACGAACGAACGGAATTTCACCAATTTCGACAGGAACCTAGCTATGATGGTGATGTATGTCCCTGTGAAGTTTGAATTTGATTGGACTAACCGTTTTGGAGTTAGAGTCCGGAAAAAAAAATGTGGACGGACAGATGGATGGACAGAAAAACGGAGCAAAAACGAACAAACGGACAGAAAAACAGACAAACGAACAAACGGAGGTACACCAATTTTGAAAGGAACCTAGCTATGATGGTGATCTATGTCCCTGTCAAGTATGAATTCGATTGGACAAACCGTTTTCGAGTTAGAGTCTGGAAACGAAAATGTGGATAAACAGACGGATGGACAGACAAACGGACAAGAAACAGACAAACGAACAGACGGAATTTCACCAATTTCGAAAGGAACCTAGCTATGATGGTGATCTATCTCCCTGTCAAGTTTGAATTCGATTGGTCAAACCGTTTTCGAGTTAGAGTCCGGAAACAAAAATAGGCCAAGCCCTGCTGCTTACTGGCGACCCGCATGTTGTGGTTGTGCCACCCAAATACTTTTTTCATGCTATAAATGTGCAGCAATTAATATATGTTTTATACAACAATAAATGTAAAATAAAAAAGAATAGGAGAGGGTTATTGTGATCAGTTTGTTTCTGTCTGTGCACCGTTTCACCCTTATAACTCAAATAGAAATAGGACGGTTGGGTCGAAAATTTTGACGGTTAATCTTGCATGGTTAAGGAGATAAGGAAATTTTTGTTTTTCCATTTTTTTTCATTTCTTACATACCCTGTGGATCGAAAATTTCGACGAAATGGCTCTATCTCGCATGGTTTAGGAGATAGAAGCAATTTTGTGTTTTGCCATTTTAGGCAAAAATTCCAAAATTCAAAATGGCCGCCATTTTTGGGGAGGGGAAAATTTTTTGAAAATTGCCAAGAGTACATTCCTTAGATACCCTGTGGGTCGAAAATTTCGACGAAATCGCTCTATCTCGCACGGTTAAGGACATAGAAGCAATTTTGTTTTGCCAATTTTGGCAAAAATTCGAAAATTCAAAAAGGCCACCATTTTTGGGGAGGGGAAAATTTTTTGAAAATTTCCAAGAGTACATTCCTTAGATACCCTGTGGGCTGAAAATTCCGACGAAATCGCTCTATCTCACACGGTTTAGGAGATAGAAGCAATTTTGTGTTTTTCCATTTTAGGCAAAAATTCGAAAATTCAAAATGGCCGCCATTTTTGGGGAGGGGAAATTTTTTTGAAAATTTCCAAGAGTACATTCCTTAGATACCCTGTGGGTTGAAAATTCCGATGAAATCGCTCTATCTCGCACGGTTTAGGAGATAGAAGCAATTTTGTGTTTTTCCATTTTAGGCAAAAATTCGAAAATTCAAAATGGCCGCCATTTTTGGGGAGGGGAAAATTTTTTGAAAATTCCAAAGAGTACGCTCCTTAGATACCCCAGGGGTCGAAAATTTCGACGAAATCGCTCTATCTCGCACCGTTTCTGAGATAAACACGTTTTTGTTTTTTCAGCGTTAAGAAAAATCGTGACATTTAGTAAATTATTAATAAGTCGGCCATTTTGTATTGGATCACTTCGAAAAGTTATTGATTTCCAGACATGTATATAACGAACCTACTTGCAAAATTTCCTGTGAATAGGTGAAGCGCTTTTTAAGTTATCATCCAGACAAGCACACCCTTTTGAAAAATATGTTTTTGGTCATGTGACCTTCTCTGATTGGTTGAAAAACATGCAACGAGGAGAAATGATAGTCCTCTACCCAAGGAAGCTCCATACCAAATTTCAAACGGTGCAGTAGTTTCTGAGGAGAAGAGGCTGGAAAAAATTGTTGACGACAACAACAACAACGAAGACGACGCCAGGCCATGCCATTAGCTTACGGCTGTTGGCCAGTAAGCTAAAAATGTGGACAAACAGATGGATGGACAGACAAACGGACGAAAAACGGACAAACGAACAGACGGAATTTCACCAATTTCGAAAGGAACCTAGCTATGATGGTGATCTATCTCCCTGTCGAGTTTGAATTCCATTGGTCACACCATTTTGGAGTTAGAGTCCAGAAACGAAAATGTGGACAAACAGACGGATGGACAGACAACGGACGAAAAACGGAAAAACGAACGGACGGAATTTTACCAATATCGAAAGGAACCTAGCTATGATGTTGATCTATGTCGCTGTCAAGTTTGAATTCGATCGGACAAACCGTTTTTGAGTTAGGGTCCGGAAACGAAAAATGTGGACGGACAGACGGACGTCGGACACATCAATCTAATAGGCGAGTTGGTTACACGCAACCCGCCTAAAAATGTGTAACTGTAGCAGTTTCAGAGGAAACTGCGTGACACACGCACGCACACACGCACGCACGTACGCACACACATGGTGCAAATTATAATCTCCCGCCGGCGAGCCGGGCGGGAGATAATTAAATATCAATGAAACACAAGCAGGTTATTCTAAATCAACAACCTCAAAGTAAATTAAATATTAATGGAACGCAAGTAGGTTATTCTAAATCAACAACCTCAAAGTAAACTAGAGGATCGCTAACGAAGCAAAGCGATTGTTTTTGCATGGCAAAAACAAAGCATCCCAAAAGAAAGATGTTGTTGGCTGCTTATAATAGAAAGAAGATCTTGCCTAGATACCCCGTCAATCTAAAATTATATCGAAAAAAAATTGTAAAATTTAAAATGGTTTAGGAGATACAAGCAATTTTAAGTTTTCCATTTTTGTCAAAAATTTGACAATTCAAAATGACCGCCATTTTTGGAAAGAGGAAAAATTTTTGAGAATTGAGCAGAGTATCTTGCATATATACCCTGTGGGCCAAAAATTTCGCCGAAATCGCTCTATCTCGCACAGTTTAGGAGATACATGCAATTTTAAGTTTTACCATTTTTGTCAAAAATTCGAAAATTCAAAATGGCCGCCATTTTTGGAAAGAGGAAAGTTTTTTGAAAAATCGCCAGAGTATCTTCCATATATACCCTGTGGGCCAAAAATTTCACCGAAATCGCTCTATCTCACATGGTTTAGGAGATATAAGCAATTTTAAGTTTTACTATTTTTGTCAAAAATTCGAAAATTCAAAATGGCCGCCATTTTTGGGAGAAGGAAAAATTTTTGAGAATTGAGCAGAGTATCTTGTATATATACCCTGTGGGTCAAAAATTTCGCCGAAATTGCTCTATCTCGCACGGTTTAGGAGATACAAGCAATTTTAAGTTTTACCATTTTTGTCAAAAATTCAAAATGGCCGCCATTTTTGGAAAGAGGAAAAATTTTTGAGAATTGAGCAAAGTATGTTGCATATATACCCTCTGGGTCAAAAATTTCACTGAAATCGCTCTATCTCGCACAGTTCAGGAGATACAAGTAATTTTAAGGTTTACCATTTTTGTCAAAATTTCGAAAATTCAAAATGGCCGCCATTTTTGGAAAGAGGAAGAATTTTTTTAAATGGAGCAGAGTATCTTGTATACCGTAAATGACCTATTTAGCGCACAGTGCGCTAAGCAAAGTCTATTTTTATTCAATATTTGTTGTGAAAAAATGTCCCTTTTAGCGCACCCACCATGACACACTTTCCGGGATGAAGTTTCGGTCAATCCGGTAGAAAAACGGTGTTTCGACATTTAGAATCTACCGAAAGAACCCACTTCCTGTAAATATGGCGGTAGATGAAAAACTCGAAATCCATGGCAAAAATGTCAATTTATTAAGTAAAAATACGTAAATTATATAAAAAATATGTGGATATTAAAGAAAATTGAGAAAAGTGAGATTTAAGCTGAATAATCGGTCATTATTACCCATTTGTAACCAACCACGATTGTACACTGTCACTGTCCAATCGTCCACCCACTAGAAGTTGTCCAGTATATTGCTTTGAAAAGAGATAGGGTGCGGTTACAAGGGCGGATGCGCTAAATAGGTCATTTACGGTATATACCCTTTGGGCCAAAAATTTCAGCGAAATCGCTTTATCTCGCACGGTTTAGGAGATACAAGCAATTTTAAGTTTTACCATTTTTGTCAAAAATTCGACAATTCAAAATGACCGCCAATTTTGGAAAGAGGAAAAATTTTTGAGAATTGAGCAGAGTATCTTGCATATATAGCCTGTGGGCCAAAAATTTCGCCGAAATCGCTCTATCTCGCATGGTTTAGGAGATACAAGCAATTTTAAGTTTTACCATTTTTGTCAAAAATTCGAAAATTGAAAATGGACGCCATTTTTGGAAAGAGGAAGAATTTTTGAGAATTGAGCTGAGTATCTTGCATATATACCCTGTGGGCCAAAAATTTCGCCGAAATCGCTCTATCTCGCAGAGTTTAGGAGATACAAGCAATTTTAAGTTTTACCATTTTTGTCAAAAATTCGAAAATTCAAAATGGCTGCCATTTTTGGATAGAGGAAAAATTTTTTTGGAAAATGTGCAGAGTATCTTGCTTAGATACCCTGTGGGCCAAAAATTTTGCCAAAATCGCTCTATCTCGCAGAGTTTAGGAGATACAAGCAATTTTAAGTTTTACCATTTTTGTCAAAAATTCGAAAATTCAAAATGGCTGCCATTTTTGGATAGAGGAAAAATTTTTTTGGAAAATGTGCAGAGTATCTTGCTTAGATACCCTGTGGGCCAAAAATTTTGCCAAAATAATTATTTGTGATGAACTCACAATGTGTTCCCACAAATTAGAGTGCAGACCTTTAAATTTTTGCCATTTTTGTCAAGAATTAAATAATTCAAAATGGCCGCCATTTTTGGAGAGGAAATTTTTTTGGAATTGAGCAGAGTACATAGCAGAGATACCCTGTGGGTCAAAATTTCGTCGAAATCGCTCTATCTCGCACGGTTTAGAAGTTATGAAGGGATTTGTATTTTCCTCATTAATAAAAATTATAATGCTTAATTAATTAGCCATTTTTTAATGGAAGTCTACCAAAATCTAATCATTTCCAGATCTTTATACCTTGCATCCATATATCAAATTTCAGGCGAATATTTTAAACGTTCAAGTTATCATCCGGACAAGCCAAATCCTGTTTTTGGTCATGTGACTTCTCTGATTGGTTGAAATGTCATGGCACCAAATTCAGAAAATTTTCCCAGGGCTACTAAATATATGTGCCAAGTTTGAAGAAATTCCATCCACTAGTAAAGACGCTATAGGTAGGCAAACTTGCGGAGCCGGCGGATACGGCAGATACGGCGGACACTTCCGCGAGAATTCCTCCCATATGCAAACAAGCGTCCCTCGCGGGATGCTTAATTAAATATTAATGAACATAGTATTATGAAATCACAACTTTAGGTTTCACCCTGAAATTGAGAAACTTTAGATATTAATTCATTTGAACTCTCCCAAGTTTTCAGGTTTGACCCCGTAATAAGCATGCTGTAAAGCTAAGAATGCACAAAGCTGCACCATATGCTTTCCCAATACCTCTTAATACATTCTGAAGCTATAAAAGCAACGATAAAGGAGATATAATGCAAAAACTCCAAACCAGATATATTTATGACCCCAGTTTGGCCCATAAGGGGGGGGGGTCGGGAGGTAAAACTGACCGGCTATTTAGACTCTCCACATATGCTTTCCCAATACCTCTTAATACATTCTGAAGGTGTAAAAGCAACAAAAAAGGAGATATAAGGCAAAACTCCAAGGCAACTATTTTATGACCCCAGTTTGACCCATAAGGGGGGGGTTGGGGGATAAAACTGACCGGCTATTTAGATTCTCCACATATGCTTTCCCAATACCTCAAATACATTCTGAAGCTATAAAAGCAACGATAAAGGAGATATAAGGCAAAAACTCCAAAGCAGCTATTTATGACCCCAGTTTGGCCCATAAGGGGGGGTCGGGGTGTAAAACTGACCAGCTATTTAGACTCTCCACATATGCTTTTCTTTCCCAATACCTCTTAATACATTCTGAAGCTATAAAAGCAACAACAAGGGTGACGTGGTTAGCTTTTACCCAACCACTGAGTCGAATCTTAGGACAGCACTGGGTGTTGAAATGTGTAAACTCTGTATTATCGCCCGCATTTAGAAACCGTTTTCAGATTTGTGTCGCGAGATGGGGATTTGTTTACAAATATAAAGGGTCTGTAGATGCGCAGTTTTACAAAGCTGGTTTAAGATGAAAACCACCAGCATATTTCCTGTCCACGGACTTGCCTCATTAATGAGCAAATATGCGCAGTCACGGCAGTTCTTTGTGGGGTTTCCTGACAATATTCTGGTTTAAGATGAAAACTACCAGCATATTTCCTGTTCGCGGACTTGCCTCATTAATATTAATGAGCAAATATGCGCAGTCACGGCAGTTCTTTGTGGTGTTTCCTGACAATATTCTGGTTTAAGATGAAAACTACCAGCATATTTCCTGTTCACGGACTTGCCTCATTAATATTAATGAGCAAATATGCGCAGTCACGGCAGTTCTTTGTGGGGGGGGTTTCGTTACTTTCGTAACAATATTTTACAAGGCTGGTTTAAGACCAAAACTACCAGCATATTTCCTGTTCACGGACTTGCAGTTTGAAATTTGATTTTAAAATGAGAAGACATATTTCAATTTTGAAGCGTGGATATATAGTACGTACTGTATATGGATATTTTACAGAAGCAAATTGTAAGTATTTAAATAAAATATTCGTGTGTTGTTTCTACAATATTACGAATAGCCACAATGAGCGAAAATAGGGAGACACAGATTATGCTGTATTTTATGACGTGATAACTTCTAGGACATGCAAAAGTGCCTTCGAGTGGTTGAATGTAGAACTAAGGAGTTTGAATATTTTCATTGTCTCTGAAAGGGGTGTTCTCGATTCTGATTGGCTGAACGACAAATGTGTAGTACTACCGTGACGTCACTTCATTCATTAATTTATTTGCGGTTTATTGGTTTGACAAATAATTGGGTAGATGCGCAGACAGCAATTTTACATTAACAGTGACTGCGTGATAAACCCTGCAGACGAATAAATTAATTGGGGTTTCACCTCTAGAAACCAGCAGACGAAACCGTTAAAAAAGACTCGTTCGAGTAGACCATTACAATGGCAAACACAATAGTTTCTAGGACATACGGGTCCTTGGGGAAAGCCAGACGAAGTGCCAGACATGCTTTTTACTTCATAAAATATAACTTAATAAAGGCATTAAAAATCTTCAAAATGGCAGAGTGTATAATATACACCTTAATGTACAGATATGTGAAGAAAATATTATGCAGAATTGATATTTAAGGGTTTAAACAGCGAATTTAAAATTGTGACCGCAACTCAGTACATAACTCGAATCAAAGATTCGACTAATAAAGGAGATATAAGGCGAAAACTCAAAATCAGCTATTTTATGACCCCAGTTTAACCCATAAGGGGGGGCCGGGGGATAAAACTGACCGACTATTTAGATTCTCCACATATGCTTTCCCAATACCTCTTAATACAGTTTGAAGCTATAAAAGCAACGATAAAGGAGATATAAGACAAAAACTCCAAAGCAGCTATTTATGACCCCAGTTTGGCCCATAAGGGGGGGGGGGGGGTCGGGGGGTAAAACTGACCAGCTATTTAGACTCTCCACATATGCTTTCCCAATACCTCTTAATACATTCTGAAGCTATAAAAGCAACAATAAAGGAGATATAAGGCAAAAACTCAAAATCAGCTATTTTATGACCCCAGTTTGACCCATAAGGGGGGGCCGGGGGGTAAAACTGACCGGCTATTTAAGACTCTCCACATATGGTTTCCTATTACCTCCCAGTACATTTTACGGCTCTAAATGCAATACTTAAGAAGATAATAGGGGGGTTGACCTAAATTTAAGACTTTCAGATTGGAAGGTGTCAGAAAATCACTCATAAAGGAGACATTTTTCAAGGGATTGCTCCCAAAATCTAATCAGCTTGTGTTTTCGATAGTATGAACTAGTGCTGGGACGAGTTGACGGAAACTCGAGTTGTAACTCGATGGGCGATAATTGGGGTGACATCGATCTGCGCAAGTGAAACTCGAGTTTTCGAAAAACGTCAATATTTTAACCATCTATGGCTGACACTTCACCAAAACAATAGAAATATCCGAAATTTTCAAAAATATATTGCATTTTTACTTTATTCTGGTTTAAATCAATGAACATTTAACTTAAATTATATCACGAAAGCCATTTCCAGGTAAAAGTTTTGTCTCATGTACGGTTATGTAAAATATTTTCTATATTAAAAGCTAACAAACGAAATACTTTATCCCGAAAATTACTCGAGTTTAACTCACGTTTTGGTCACGTGATGGGATCCAAATATTCAGCCTTGACCTAGTTTAAGAATTGTTTATTGGTCGACACTTGATCCTTCTTTTTCCAAAAAAAATCATCAAAAGCTGTAATGACAATACCGACTGCAAGTCTGGTCGTGTGATCCTGTATGATTCTCCAGTCCTCTCTGTTTATCAGTACGGCTTGTCGGGACCTGGTAAGGCTTGTCTGTTAGGGGTTTAGGGCTTGTCGTAGTATTTCTACGACTGACCTTGCAATAAACGTCCCCGACCCTATGTCTTGTCGGGAAGGTCATCACGTCCTGTCTGTAAGTGTACCGTCGGGGATCTCATACCCAAATAGCATTCCGCTGTCGGACCGACGTTGGCTATTGGTCGCATGGTCGGCAGATTTTGCCGATGTTGGGCCGACATTGGGCCGACGTTGGCTTGCCAACCAACACTCTGGTTAGATGTCTCTATATTTTGCCGACGTTGGGCCAACATTGGGCCGACGTTGGCTTGCCAACCAACACTCAGGTTAGATGTCTATATTTTGCCAACGTTGGGCCAACGGCGGATTTTTATTCAAGATGGCGGCGAGCAATAATAGGGGATTTTATTATGGTATGTCTAAAAATCATATTTCAGTGAGCCCACAAATTTTAACTAACCATTTAACAATTTTACACATAAAAATAATATTTTCATTAAAAATTCACACTACAAAAGTTATCAATGAACATCATCTGATTGGCTGATGCTATGCATAGAATATAATTTTCACCGGTGGCTTGCCGACGTTGGGCCAACGTTGGCCCGACGGTCAAAAAGCCGTTGGCCCAACGTTGGCAGCCAACGTCGGACCGACGGATGTGCCGACGTTGGGCCAACGTCGGTCCGACGGTGGAATGCTATCTGGGTAACCAACTCGGCATTTTCGTGCCTTTTTCCTACGACCCTACGACTTTTGCAACCGACCCTAGGGTGGGTTCCAGTGGAAACCCTGCATTAATAACCGCACCTCATATTTTAACACCGCACCTCGACGCACCATTTTACCACACCTCACATTTCAACACCGCACCTTGACGTACCCGGGGTTTTTTTTTTGGAATTCAGGGAAAATATATAAAGTACCTGAAAACGTTTCGAAGTTAGAAAAGTCTAGTAATCAATATAAACATTGGGCGATAAAATGTACCTACAATCATGTAAACCATGTTGCTTCACTGGCATGGCTAAATTACCTCATAACTTTTGTTACAAATTGACATCGTCGATGAAATATCCGATGACAGACGCCGTATGATACGGTTACCAAATCTTTGCAAACCCCCAATCATATATGACAGTGAAATTGTTTCACTTTTCGTCAAATAACTCAAATCTCCCTCTTGTTCCTCTTCCACTCGGCAAGAAATAAGGAGTTCATAAAAGAATTTGTATTTTCTTTCGTATTTTTTTCGTAAAATTTTAACTCTATATAAAAGTTTTTCTCTATTTTTTTTCTTAACTTTTAAAGATAACTAAGGTTTTAAAATTTATTTGTATATATCAACGTGTAAAATATGCAAACAAAATTTATACGATGAAAAATAGAATATTTTGCTAAGATGTTAATTGATCACATGACTAAATATTTAGAGAAAATGGCTACTACACTGCAGAGTAAAATAAATGAACTGGAAGCCCGTTTACGAGCTGAAAATGAGTCAAGGGCAACTGATCCAATGATAAGAAGTCTCAATAGTGATAAACCAAATCCTAGACATCCATTACCATGTATGAACTCTTTATATTCCTCAAAACAATATGCAATAAACGGTGACGACGATTTCTCTCTCCCCGTGAAACAATTTGCCCTTAAAAAGTGGACAAATATGTAATAATAAATACATAAATTTTTATCCATATCACAGCAAGATAAATTGTGTTTTTCGAGTTCATTCGAAATCCAATAAACAGGGTTAATATACTGTATAATACCGTGCAGTATCCGGCCCCTACTGCAGCCTAGACGTGGTGGGATACGTGCATATCGCAACCACTTCAAATCGCTACCACTAAGTCGCACCCGCAAATCGCACCCATTTTAAAAATGATATTTTATAATACTAAACTCGCAGCATTGCATTAAATCAGTCTTGACAATTCAGTTAATTTATTAGAGGTCGATGTGCTTGACAATTGCATAGAATATACGAAGTGGCTGGAGTACGGTAAATCACCGCACTCGAGAAGAAATTCTACAGTACGGCAGCAGTCATTTGCCATATTCCAGCAAATTAACTAGAGTGCGGTTCAATCTGGTAACCTAAATATCCCATGGAGTGAAGGAAATATGAGGCTACTTGCACTTATACACGTGAAGACTTAAGAAAATATGAGACCAGATGGATTTTCTACCATTTTACAAACAGAAGTCTTGGCAACCAGTCTACTTTTCGTCTGCAAACGTGATTAATTTAATTAACCAATGAAATAATTTGTTACTGAAACCTCCACTGTTGAAGTTTTCCAGCTTGCACACACTTAATGAAATATGAGGTTAAGATCGGTCTAGCCATATTTTACAAATGGGGGGATATATATACAGTAGCTAACTAATCTATTTTTCGTCTGCAAACGTGATGAATTTAATTAACCAATGAAAACCATTGAACCATGAAACCGCACTGAAGACAAAGTTCTAGAATGCGGCAATCCGTACTGTAGCTTATTTTCTAGGGAACGGTTTTACCGTACCGCAGCCACGCCCTAGAATATATATGAGATCACGGAAATCTGTGGGGTTTGTAAGTATGTATGCACAGAAAATATTTTACTTGAAGATCAAAATTCACGGACAATTCATCAATATTCATGAGGTCACAGATTTCCATGGGGGTTTCATGACAATATTTTCCAATTTTATATAGGAAATATTTGATGATTCCTTGGTATTTCTCAACAATGAACTTGAAGATAAAAATTTACAGACTACTCATTAATATTCATGACGTCATGGTATTATGTGAGGTTTCCCACATATTTTAACTTAATTCATTTGTGTGAATCGAAAAGACAAGAAGGGAGAAAAATATATTGAATTAAAAAAACGGGTGCGATTTACAGGTGCGAGTTAGTGGTAGCGATTCTTTGTGGGTGCGATATGCACATAAATCAATGTGGTTACCTCGGCTCTACTTGCGTGTAGAGCCGTGGCACGACCCCATATAAAACTAGAGATTTGCATAAAACACAAGTACCAAACAAATTATACACACAACTGCTCCCACAACTATTTTGTTACATTTACCCCAATAGTCAGTCAACATGCAAAAATATTTGACAAAAAAGTGACTGATATTTCCTAATTTTCAATATTTTTGTACCATTTCTCCCAAAATTTGAAAATGATCTTTGTTATAAAAGCTGTATAAAATAGCATAAATATTATACACATATTGTATTTGCTGTGTCCTTGGCTGTCAGATCTCAGCAAACAATAGATGGTTTCAGAAGCCAGCTAAAGACCTACTTGTTTAGGCTGGCATACCCCCCACCTTAGTCATACCCTGGCGGGCACTTTTTAGATGTCGACCCATGCCTGTCCCTGGACTCTCCCTTCTTGGTCTCAAGTGCATTAGAGGATTTGTATCAATTTTGCGCTATATAAATCCTACTATTATTATTATTATTAATATAAACTGTTTTTAACTATATCAAACCATTTTGAGTCATTTGACCAAGTTTTATTCAACAGAAAATGATTTTTTTGCAAATCTCTATTTTTATGTGGGGTCGTGCCACGGCTCTACACGCAAGTAAAGTAGAGATGAGGTAACCACGTCTATTCTGGTCCCAGTTCTGTATACTCCGTTCAGAAACACATTTTGGCCTACGTTGACTTAAATGTTCATACTGTAGTGGTAGTGGACCAATCCATGCCCTTGTACCTATTCACGCCCACCCTCAGTTTTCTTAAAGATTCATAGTTTTTCACAGAAAAATGTTTACCACATCATAGATAATTATCGAATTGATCATATACATGGGTAATTTTACTAATTTATTGTCTAACTGTGATTGTTTTGGAGAAATTTAGGGGTGGGCGTGAATGGGTACACAGGCATGAACTGGTCCACCACCACTACCAATTATGATTGGATACCAATTACCTCCACAAGTAAATAGAATGTTTATATTTCAGTAGTGGCCAAATAAGTTCTAAGCCTTTTGGTGTGTATTTGCTCCATTTAGTTTGATGAATATATCGCGTGGCTACAGTACCATAAAAACGTTCCATAGAAAATGTGCTTCAGTATGGATTACTGCACTAGAGAACTTTGTTTCGAGTGAGGTGTTCAGTAACAATTATTTTCACTGATTAATTAAATTAATCACACTTGCAGATGAACATTAGACTGGATGGCTAGATGTTCTGTTTGCAAAATGTTGCTAGAAACCCCATCATGGCCTCATGTTTTCTTAAATCTGTGTGTGCAAGTACTAGTGCTGGGACGAGTTGACTGAAACTCGAGTTGTAACTCGATGGGCGATAATTGGGGTGCCATCGATCTACACTAGTGAAACTCGAGTTTTTGAAAAACGTCAATATTTTAACCATCTACGACTGACACTTCACCAAAACAATAGAAATATCTGAAATTTTCAAAAATATATTGCATTTTTACTTTATTCTGGCTTAAATCAATGAACATTTAACTTAAATTATTTCGCGAAAGCCATTTCCAAGTAAAAGTTTTGTCTCATGTACGGTTATGTAAAATATTTTCTATATTAAAAGCTAACAAACAAAATATTTTATCCTGAAAATTACTCGAGTTTAACTCGAGTTCAACTCGCTTCTAACAAGTGATGCTCGATCTGACATTTAAGCTGGCGATCCCACCACTAGCAAGTACTAGCATTTGATATTCTATATGTAAGATATTGCTAGAAAACTTCAACAGTAGGTGTAGCAAGAGTAAAATATTGCTGTATCTTCTGTTTGTTAAATATTGCTAGAAGGTCCATTGTGCCCTCCCATTTTAAGTCTGTGTGTGTACAAATACTGGCATTTGATATTAATTTGTAAAACCGTTCCGTAGAAAATATGCTACAGTATGGATTGCCTCACTCCAGAACTTTGTCTCGAGTGAGGAATTCAGTAACAATTGTTTTCATTAATTAATGAAATTTATCACATTTGCAGATGAACACATAGACTGGTTGGCTAGATCTGTTTGTAAAATATGGCTAGAAACCCCATTATGGCCTCATTTTCAAACAGCATTTTTCGTTATTAAGATATTGGCAGGAAACCCCACAGGATTCTATGACTTTGTATTACATACAAGCAGCCTTTTTATTAATAAAATATTGCTAGGAAACCCAATATGACCTTATATTTTCAAATGTGTATACATGGTAAATATTTTTATGTATTAGTTTTGGGGTGTGAATTGTGTGTGCGAGTTGTTGGATGCCAGTTGTTTTGGTCACGACTTGCCGGTAATTCTCATGAACTCATATGGTCTGTGAATGTGTGGACACTGCTAGTGCACAGTGATTCTGGAAAAAACTGAAAAACGTTTAATCTCTTCTGATTTTAATAAATTTATAAAATATCATTCTCAAATATTCTGAACTTTGATGTAACATACAGACTTCCAACCTGCAGTAAAATCTATGTATCTGAATGAAGATTAGATATGAAGGTAAGAATAATATAAATTGTTTGCAACAATTGTTGCTTGTTGTTTACACACTTTAATACTAAAAATGCCATTGCAAATTTGCAATGCTCTCTAATTCCCTAAAACTATCACGTTCAGCCTCACACCAGTGCAAAACTGGCTGTTGAACAGAATGTAAAACACCAACTTTGACATTGCACACCAGTGCAAAAGGACTCTCAGGGCACCACAAATTGGGTCACAATATTTTTTGTGAAATTTCATTTTAACATGTGTTTAACTTGATATTCTCATATGGCAAAAGTGTTTCCAACGTTCCTAACTTAGGATGGTGATTAAAAAAATGTGACAAAATGAGTATTTATTGTCATGAACATTAATTGCTTGGTGTGAACCTAACTATTTACATAATATGTACACCAGACAAACATCTTTTTAAAGGTAAAGAGAAGAGTCATAAGTCCTGTAATGAATTCGGAATATGGAAACCTTGAAAGAACATTACATGTTTTTTTATTATATAAATGGAATAATTAATGTTGTACACAGTAATCACATTTATTTGTTTGTCAATGTTCATGATTATGCCCCAACTAATGAACACATAAATATTCTTATGTGGGGAGGGACTGACTACAAGAAGAAGTGAATTAAATTTGCAGAAAGGTCTAGCTCATACTGTGGAAACAAAAAAAAATCCCAGATTTACAATATGCAAACACTTGACTCAGTCGGTTACCTTGGTGGAGATGTTTATTCCAGTGGTGCTTTCTAGTTTGACTATTCGTCAATTATTGACTTTTCTAGTGTTTTAGAACTACATTCTTGTCAAATCTTTTTCTAATGTATCGGATAAATGTTGTCTAATGAAGTCACCATTTATTGAATAGCAAAAGGCACTGTTTTATAAATATTTATTTTTTCTTTCAGTTGATCGCTGTAAAAATCAAAATAATGGCACTGATCAGAGAAGAGGAAAACCTCTCACTTGTGGACAGTTACATCAGGAACGTACTGCAAGTCCTGGTGCACCTCCAATACCACCTCGGAGGAGAATTCAATCTCCATCTGTTGCTCAGAGCTTTAGAAATGAAAATTTCAACAAAACCATAGATCTACCTCAGCCACAACTCAGCCAGACTATTCCTTATGTGAGCACACGCCAGCAGCAACACCAGAGATCTGTTTCTGTGGAGAGATCTAGTTTTTCTGATGCCCGCGCTTACTACCGACATACTCGGGCGGCAGCAGCTGGTTCACAGACAGGTTCAGCAATACCAGTCTCAAGTGCCAGAGGAAGACTGGTTAGTTCCAATAGTGATGCCAATAATAAACCGAGTAAAAGGAAACCAGTGCAGTCAGGGATTGTTGAGAATAGTACAGACAAAAGTTCTAGTCCTAAGCCACAGCCAAATTTGACAATGAACAATGGAGAGAATATGAGTGGTTTAGGTTTTGAAAATAATTTCTCAGACATAGTTGACATTCCAAAATCTTCCACTGGTAGGCCTACCCTTGTACGAAAGAAATCTGACTTGGACAAGCCACGAGTTGACATTCCACCTGGGGCTACATATAATCCTCAGTCTTCTAAAAAAGTAACATTACCACAAGGCCGAAATAGTAGTGGACGAAATAGTCCAAGATATTCTGGTTCACTTAAAAAGGGCTTTAGTCAACCTTCTGCACCTGTGGGCAGTAAGACAAATGCAAATAGTTTTGATGATTCATTTGACACCTCATGGGCAAAGTCAAGTCTGTCACAATCAAAAGGAGGTACAAAGAGTTTACAACAAAGTGATGCACAAGTGCGATCTTCAGGTATTCCAAAGGGACATTCACATCGTTCAAGTTTTGATAAAAATCTTGGCCATAGTCATAGCCCAGGCAGAAGCAGCTTATCACAGCAATCTCAGCACTCTAGCAGCCCATTAAGAAGCAACACTGATAGTGCAACACCAAGAACACTTCACCACACAGTCACTTCAGCAGAGCAAAATGCTGACAGAAATATTTTGAATGATACTACTCAGGATATTAATAGGCAATCTGGTATGGTTCCAGGTAATGGCAACTTAGTTAATGTTTCTAGTCAACAAGACTTAGGTGGTATTCAAAAGGAAAATTCAGGCCCTGGAACCACAACATTAAATGTTACTTTAACACATGCAAATGCTGAGCAGGTACATGATGCAAGATATCTCCCAAGTAATAGTAACTCTTCTGCAGTATATGGTGCTCAAACATTTGAAAATACCTTCCAGATTCCCTCTGTTAATGGAACTCTAGGGAATGGAGACAAACAGATGGTCACCAGTATCGATAGTCAGAAGAATATGCGTCCTGATGATATGTTTGTACCAAGTAGGCCTGCAAATGGAGGTTTTTTGTCCAGTGGCCAGAGCATGACCATAAATAGACCTGCAGCTCATATGGATAGTCTGTTTCACAGTGCAACACCTGCCAAAAGTAAGGGATCAGCTGAGCAGACAAATCGACCAGATCTTGCACTCAATATCAACAACAAAAATACCAGTGATATACCTCAGTCACAGTCTAGTCCAAGAAATGTTGTCAAGTCAGCTATTCCTCGACCCAATAGGCCAACTTTGAACTTTGGCTCAGGGCCAGCTTCAAGCAATAAGCAGTATACAGATATCAATGCAAGAAATAATAATCACGTGGGCCGTGAGTTAAGCTTAACCAATGGTCCAGCTGTGGATATTGGGCAGCAGGCAAATAGTGTTGGGTGTAATCCAATGGCAGTGAGGGAATGGAACAATAAACAGAGCTACAGTTCAATGAACCATCCTGTGGTAGAACCTGGTCCTCTGCTAATGAGTCACGTGACTTCTCCACCAATGATAACCTCTCCTCCATACCATGCACTCTACGAGAGGCAGACGCAGAGCCCAAGGAGTTTGTCTAGTGGCAGCCCAAGCAGTGTCAGATCTCAGGTGTGTTGTACTTATAAAATACACATATGTCACTAGAATAGGGATTAAAATACAGTTTCAATGTCAGTATCAAATTGGAATTTTATATTACATATTGACTGATATTGAAATATTGTTTCTTGCCATAAAATCCACCAATGCACAGTCACCTAAGCCTCTTTTACCGATAAAAATGCTGAGATAATTAAGAAAGATAATAAGGTAAAAGACAAAAAACAATATTGCCTCATGGGGTATTATTATGAGACAAATGATATTGAAGTGAATACTTTTTGTATCGATATTGAAATCCAAGAATTGATATCAATTGATTTTGAAATATTAATGTTTAATTCTTTCTCAATATGGCACTATTAAATTCATTGAACAACTTGTGAAACAAGGGATATGACAAAATTTGTAAAGGTTAACATTAATGTTAACATGTTATAACAAAATATCACACAACAAAATAAATGAATTTTCCTTTTATTGTCCCAGGCCCAGTTTCACAAAGGCTTACTAAATATAGAAGATTGTATGCTACCAAATCCATATCTTATTAGGACCTTTCTAATTTTGGAATTTCAAATCCAATATAACAACTAAGTTTATCTTCAATTATCTTCACCAAATTGGACTTTTTGCCACAACATAAAATCTCATTCTTTGAATTTACATGGGAAATAAATGGACTTCAATACCTCTATAATTTCTTTTAGTTACATTTTTAATTAAAAATTATTCCTCATGCATGCTGGTGTCTATATTTTCACCATACCACGGACCGGCAAACAAAATGGCAGATTTAGTTTGCCTGACTGGTTTTCATTTTTACAATCATAGTACTAATATCATCACAATTAAAGGGCTGATATCTGTCAGTGACAAAATTGAAACAATCAATTTGGTAAAGACCAAAATCCACTCAGTATTAATTGAAGCACATCTCAGAAAGATATACAGATAGTCAGATAAATTACACAACAAAATATCCTACATTAATTGCAGGAATCACATTTTATATCTTGCCAAAGGCAACAGGTTATGACACTTAGTGTCACAAATTTGTTTGTTCAGGGCTACTGGTATTTGGACAGGTGGCAGGAAAACCCTTGTCAGGGTTGTATCTCAAACCATCATGTGTAAGATATTGATAAATGATAGGGCCATTCTTTGGAGGTGTAGGTGTACAACTGTATGATGTGACCTTGATTTGACCTTTGACCTTGCCATAGTGACCTTGATTTTGCAAATATTTTCTGGGCTATATCTCAGAAACGGTAAGGTCTATGAAGTTGGTGCATGGTGGGGACATAAGTTGAAGGTTGTAGGTGTACAAAATCATGATGTGGCCCTGATTTAACCTTTGATCTTGCCATTGTGACCTTGACCTTTAAAATCCTGTCCTGGCTATATCTCAGAAACTGTAAGGTGCAGGAAGTTGATATTTGGTAGGGACATCAGTCTGAGGGTGAAAGTGTGCAATGTCATAATGTGACCTTGTTTTGATCTTTGAGCTTGGATTATATGTGGGAAAGTGTAGCGTGTAGAAAGTTGATATTTGGTAGGGTCATTAGATGAGGTGATATGCAATGTCATGATGTGGCCCAAACTTAACCTTTGGCCTTGCCGTAGTCACCTTGCCCTGTAAAATGTCCAGGCTATATTTCAGAAACCATAAAATATAAAGTTGATAATGGTGCATCCAAGTAATCGACTCTCGATAAATGGGCCAAATTTTATGAAAAATTGACCCCAATTTTAAGAGTTGATTACTCACATATATATAAACTACCACCTAACTGGTTATGTTTCCCCATAGTAAAATATTAATAGCAAACCATACTTGTATTAAATCGCAGAATGTACTATTTATAACATTATATTAAATATGAGACAACATTAGGTAATTCAAGAGATTCAAACTTTTTCTTTATATTTTTTTTGTTTACATGAGCTGCCATATTGGATGTTGTTTCCCGTCCATGTAGATACTAAATTTTTACATTGAGTTTATTTTTTATCTGCGAGCAATGGACCCCAATTATTTGTACTCATCACTCCCCTAGTTGATAGGTATGCAATATCATGATTTGGGATTTATTTGACGGTTAACCTTGCCATAGTGAACATGACCTTTAAAATCTTCTCTGGGCTGTATCTCAGAAACTGTAAGATGTAGGAAGTTAATACTTTGTATGGACATTAATTAGAGGTGTAGGTGTGCAGCATTATGGTGTGGCTTTGTAGAAAGTTATTTCTTTGATGGATTATTGGTTGGGGAATGTAGGTATGCTGAATGATGATGTGACCTTTAACCTTGTGTCCTACTTACTGTGGCCTTGGTAGAAGTCTAGTTGGCCAAGGTCAACTGAGGGGAGTCATCAAAAGTCTCTTGCTTACACAAGTGAAAAATCTGTATTAGATATGATGTCTTTTATAAACACGAACTCTCTCGTATTCCTATTCCCCATCATCAGACTGATTAGCCTGAGCTAACATGAGTCTGATAAACATCCCAGGCTCAGCCCACACTATCCAAGCCGAGGGTCGTTGGGGATAGCTCCCAATGATATAATGCCATACTGAGCTTGTCGAAATACAGCTGTAGTAGTGGTGGGAGATTGTGGTGATTATGTCCACCCCCCTGGGGGGTGGATATATTATTTTTGCTTTTTTCGCCGTCCGATGTCCGGCGTCCGGCGTCCGATGTCCGGCGTCACGCATGGTTTCCGCTCATTTAAAGGAAAAGTATTAGAGCTATTGTCACCAAATTTGGTATGCAGGCTTATTGGGTCAGTAGCTTGCTTGGGATTGCTTTTGGCTGTTGTACCTCTTTTGCTTACTGAGTAATACTTAAGTACAGCTATTTTCAGTACCCATTGGTTTCCGTGCATTTAAGCCAAAATAATTAAAGATATTTTACTACAATTTTGAATACAAGATTGTTATGTCCATAGCTCGCTTGGTATTGCATTTGGGACTGATAGCTTTGTCAGTACATGAGTAATAGCCATTTAGGTACTTCATTGTGTATTTTCAGTACTACTTTTGAGTAATTTGCTTCTATCTCCTTAACCGTGCGAGATAGAGCGATTTCGGCAAAATTTTCGACCCGCAGGGTATCTGAGGAGTGTACTCTTTGCAATTTTCAAAAAATTTTCCCCTCCCCAAAAATGGCGGCCATTTTGAATTTTCGAATTTTTGCCAAAAATGGCAAAACACAAATTTGCTTCTATCTCCTTAACCGTGCGAGATAGAGCGATTTCGTCGAAATTTTCGACCCACAGGGTATCTAAGGAATGTAATATTTGCAATTTTCCAAAAATTTTCCCCTCCCCAAAAATGGCGGCCATTTTGAATTTTCGAATTTTTGCCAAAAATGGCAAAACACAAATTTGCTTCTATCTCCTTAACCGTGCGAGATAGAGCGATTTCGTCGAAATTTTCGACCCACAGGGTATCTAAGGAATGTAATATTTGCAATTTTCAAAAAAATTTCCCCTCCCCAAAAATGGCGGCCATTTTGAATTTTCGAATTTTTGCCAAAAATGGCAAAACACAAATTTGCTTCTATCTCCTTAACCGTGCGAGATAGAGCGATTTCGTCGAAATTTTCGACCCACAGGGTATCTAAGGAATGTAATATTTGCAATTTTCAAAAAATTTTCCCCTCCCCAAAAATGGCGGCCATTTTGAATTTTCGAATTTTTGCCAAAAATGGCAAAACACAAATTTGCTTCTATCTCCTTAACCGTGCCAGATAGAGCGATTTCGTCGAAATTTTCGACCCACAGGGTATCTAAGGAATGCAATCTTTGCAATTTTCCAAAAAATTTTCCCCTCCCCAAAAATGGCGGCCATTTTGAATTTTCGAATTTTTGCCAAAAATGGCAAAACACAAATTTGCTTCTATCTCCTTAACCGTGCGAGATAGAGCGATTTCGTCGAAATTTTCGACCCACAGGGTATCTAAGGAATGTAATATTTGCAATTTTCAAAAAAATTTCCCCTCCCCAAAAATGGCGGCCATTTTGAATTTTCGAATTTTTGCCAAAAATGGCAAAACACAAATTTGCTTCTATCTCCTTAACCGTGCGAGATAGAGCGATTTCGTCGAAATTTTCGACCCACAGGGTAGGTATCTAAGGAATGTAATATTTGCAATTTTCAAAAAAATTTCCCCTCCCCAAAAATGGCGGCCATTTTGAATTTTCGAATTTTTGCCAAAAATGGCAAAACACAAATTTGCTTCTATCTCCTTAACCGTGCGAGATAGAGCGATTTCGGCAAAATTTTCGACCCACAGGGTATCTAAGGAATGCAATCTTTGCAATTTTCCAAAAATTTTCCCCTCCCCAAAAATGGCGGCCATTTTGAATTTTCGAATTTTTGCCAAAAATGGCAAAACACTAATTTGCTTCTATCTCCTTAACCGTGCGAGATAGAGCGATTTCGGCAAAATTTTAGACGCACAGGGTATCTAAGCAATGCAATCTTTGCAATTTTCAAAATATTTTCCCCTCCCCAAAAATGGCGGCCATTTTGAATTTTCGAATTTTTGCCAAAAATGGCAAAACACAAATTTGCTTCTATCTCCTTAACCGTGCGAGATAGAGCGATTTCGTCGAAATTTTCGACCCACAGGGTATCTAAGGAATGCAATCTTTGCAATTTTCAAAAAATTTTCCCCTCCCCAAAAATGGCGGCCATTTTGAATTTTCGAATTTTTGCCAAAAATGGGAAAACACAAATTTGCTTATATCTCCTTAACCGTGCGAGATAGAGCGATTTCGTCGAAATTTTCGACCCACAGGGTATCTAAGGAATGCAATCTTTGCAATTTTCCAAAAATTTTCCCGTCCCCAAAAATGGCGGCCATTTTGAATTTTCGAATTTTTGCCAAAAATGGCAAAACACAAATTTGCTTCTATCTCCTTAACCGTGCGAGATAGAGCGATTTCATCGAAATTTTCGACCCACAGGGTATCTAAGGAATGTAATATTTGCAATTTTTAAAAAAAATTTCCCCTCCCCAAAAATGGCGGCCATTTTGAATTTTCGAATTTTTGCCAAAAATGGCAAAACACAAATTTGCTTCTATCTCCTTAACCGTGCGAGATAGAGCGATTTCGGCAAAATTTTCGACACACAGGGTATCTAACCAATGCAATCTTTGCAATTTTCAAAATATTTTCCCCTCCCCAAAAATGGCGGCCATTTTGAATTTTTGAATTTTTGCCAAAAATGGCAAAACACAAATTTGCTTCTATCTCCTTAACCGTGCGAGATAGAGCGATTTCGTCGAAATTTTCGACCCACAGGGTATCTAAGGAATGTAATATTTGCAATTTTCAAAAAATTTTCCCCTCCCCAAAAATGGCGGCCATTTTGAATTTTCGAATTTTTGCCAAAAATGGCAAAACACAAATTTGCTTCTATCTCCTTAACCGTGCGAGATAGAGCGATTTCGTCGAAATTTTCGACCCACAGGGTATCTAAGGAATGCAATCTTTGCAATTTTCCAAAAATTTTCCCCTCCCCAAAAATGGCGGCCATTTTGAATTTTCGAATTTTTGCCAAAAATGGCAAAACACAAATTTGCTTCTATCTCCTTAACCGTGCGAGATAGAGCGATTTCGTCGAAATTTTCGACCCACAGGGTATCTAAGGAATGTAATATTTGCAATTTTCAAAAAAATTTCCCCTCCCCAAAAATGGTGGCCATTTTGAATTTTCGAATTTTTGCCAAAAATGGCAAAACACAAATTTGCTTCTATCTCCTTAACCGTGCGAGATAGAGTGATTTCGGCAAAATTTTCGACCCACAGGGGATCTAAGGAATGCAATCTTTGCAATTTTCAAAAAATTTTCCCCTCCCCAAAAATGGCGGCCATTTTGAATTTTCGAATTTTTGCCAAAAATGGCAAAACACTAATTTGCTTCTATCTCCTTAACCGTGCGAGATAGAGCGATTTCGGCAAAATTTTCGACGCACAGGGTATCTAAGCAATGCAATCTTTGCAATTTTCAAAATATTTTCCCCTCCCCAAAAATGGCGGCCATTTTGAATTTTCGAATTTTTGCCAAAAATGGCAAAACACAAATTTGCTTCTATCTCCTTAACCGTGCGAGATAGAGCGATTTCGTCGAAATTTTCGACCCACAGGGTATCTAAGGAATGTAATCTTTGCAATTTTCAAAAAATTTTCCCCTCCCCAAAAATGGCGGCCATTTTGAATTTTCGAATTTTTGCCAAAAATTGCAAAACACAAATTTGCTTCTATCTCCTTAACCGTGCGAGATAGAGCGATTTCGTCGAAATTTTCGACCCACAGGGTATCTAAGGAATGCAATCTTTGCAATTTTCCAAAAATTTTCCCCTCCCCAAAAATGGCGGCCATTTTGAATTTTCGAATTTTTGCCAAAAATGGCAAAACACAAATTTGCTTCTATCTCCTTAACCGTGCGAGATAGAGCGATTTCATCGAAATTTTCGACCCACAGGGTATCTAAGGAATGTAATATTTGCAATTTTCAAAAAATTTTCCCCTCCCCAAAAATGGCGGCCATTTTGAATTTTCGAATTTTTGCCAAAAATGGCAAAACACAAATTTGCTTCTATCTCCTTAACCGTGCGAGATAGAGCGATTTCGTCGAAATTTTCGACCCACAGGGTATCTAAGGAATGCAATCTTTGCAATTTTCCAAAAATTTTCCCCTCCCCAAAAATGGCGGCCATTTTGAATTTTCGAATTTTTGCCAAAAATGGCAAAACACAAATTTGCTTCTATCTCCTTAACCGTGCCAGATAGAGTGATTTCGTCAAAATTTTCGACCCACAGGGTATCTGAGCATTGTACTCTTGGTAATTTCTAAAAAATTTTCCCCTCCCCTAAAATGGCGGCCATTTTGAATTTTCAAATTTTTGCCAAAAATGGCAAAACACAAATTTGCTTCTATCTCCTTAACCGTGCGAGATAGAGTGATTTCGGCAAAATTTTCGACCCACAGGGGATCTAAGGAATGTAATATTTGCAATTTTCAAAAAATTTTCCCCTCCCCAAAAATGGCGGCCATTTTGAATTTTCGAATTTTTGCCAAAAATGGCAAAACACAAATTTGCTTCTATCTCCTTAACCGTGCGAGATAGAGCGATTTCGTCGAAATTTTCGACCCACAGGGTATCTAAGGAATGCAATCTTTGCAATTTTCCAAAAATTTTCCCCTCCCCAAAAATGGCGGCCATTTTGAATTTTCGAATTTTTGCCAAAAATGGCAAAACACAAATTTGCTTCTATCTCCTTAACCGTGCGAGATAGAGCGATTTCGTCGAAATTTTCGACCCACAGGGTATCTAAGGAATGTAATATTTGCAATTTTCAAAAAAATTTCCCCTCCCCAAAAATGGTGGCCATTTTGAATTTTCGAATTTTTGCCAAAAATGGCAAAACACAAATTTGCTTCTATCTCCTTAACCGTGCGAGATAGAGTGATTTCGGCAAAATTTTCGACCCACAGGGGATCTAAGGAATGCAATCTTTGCAATTTTCAAAAAATTTTCCCCTCCCCAAAAATGGCGGCCATTTTGAATTTTCGAATTTTTGCCAAAAATGGCAAAACACTAATTTGCTTCTATCTCCTTAACCGTGCGAGATAGAGCGATTTCGGCAAAATTTTCGACGCACAGGGTATCTAAGCAATGCAATCTTTGCAATTTTCAAAATATTTTCCCCTCCCCAAAAATGGCGGCCATTTTGAATTTTCGAATTTTTGCCAAAAATGGCAAAACACAAATTTGCTTCTATCTCCTTAACCGTGCGAGATAGAGCGATTTCGTCGAAATTTTCGACCCACAGGGTATCTAAGGAATGTAATCTTTGCAATTTTCAAAAAATTTTCCCCTCCCCAAAAATGGCGGCCATTTTGAATTTTCGAATTTTTGCCAAAAATTGCAAAACACAAATTTGCTTCTATCTCCTTAACCGTGCGAGATAGAGCGATTTCGTCGAAATTTTCGACCCACAGGGTATCTAAGGAATGCAATCTTTGCAATTTTCCAAAAATTTTCCCCTCCCCAAAAATGGCGGCCATTTTGAATTTTCGAATTTTTGCCAAAAATGGCAAAACACAAATTTGCTTCTATCTCCTTAACCGTGCGAGATAGAGCGATTTCATCGAAATTTTCGACCCACAGGGTATCTAAGGAATGTAATATTTGCAATTTTCAAAAAATTTTCCCCTCCCCAAAAATGGCGGCCATTTTGAATTTTCGAATTTTTGCCAAAAATGGCAAAACACAAATTTGCTTCTATCTCCTTAACCGTGCGAGATAGAGCGATTTCGTCGAAATTTTCGACCCACAGGGTATCTAAGGAATGCAATCTTTGCAATTTTCCAAAAATTTTCCCCTCCCCAAAAATGGCGGCCATTTTGAATTTTCGAATTTTTGCCAAAAATGGCAAAACACAAATTTGCTTCTATCTCCTTAACCGTGCCAGATAGAGTGATTTCGTCAAAATTTTCGACCCACAGGGTATCTGAGCATTGTACTCTTGGTAATTTCTAAAAAATTTTCCCCTCCCCTAAAATGGCGGCCATTTTGAATTTTCAAATTTTTGCCAAAAATGGCAAAACACAAATTTGCTTCTATCTCCTTAACCATGCGAGATAGAGCGATTTCGTCGAAATTTTCAACCCACAGGGTATCTAAGGAATGTAATCTTTGCAATTTTCAAAAAATTTTCCCCTCCCCAAAAATGGCAGCCATTTTGAATTTTCGAATTTTTGCCCAAAATGGAAAAACACAAACTGGCCTTAACCGTGCAAAATAGAGTTATTTTGTTGAAATTTTCGACCCATAGGGTATCTAAGAAATGTACTCTTGGCAATTTTCAAAAAAATTTCCTTTTCCCAATAATGGCGGCCATTTTGAATTTTCAAATTTTTGCCAAAAATAGAAAAACAGGAATTGGCTTCTATCTTCTTAACCGTGCAAGATAGAGTGATTTCGTCAAAATTTTCAACCCAACCAATGCAAAAAGGCATGAAGCTGAAATAAATTACATCTACACTATCAAATATTTAAGCATCATTGATATATTTTACAAATGAAACAGGGTCTTGTAAGACTACTGTACAATTTGGGCAAAAGGTTCATGGGTGGACATTACACATGATAATGTGTGTTCTTCTATGCTATCCTGTTTCTATTCGCATCTACTATCAACAGGGCGGCCTATTTCTAGTTTTAATTGTTTTGATGTTTGAATCGGGCCAGCATGAACTAAGATTGATCATTGCCTATCATGGAGTTAAAAGTGTGAACCAGATACAAAAAATCAAATATTGAATAAAAACAAGGCAAATGGATGCAAATTATCACAAATATAACAGTTACCTAAAAGTATTTTACAAACATCTACTTCACTGCTGCCATGCTTTCTTTGTCCTTGCATGTGACTGGCTGATTTATGATCACCTTGACAACAGTAGGAAAACCCCAAATTGTTCTCTGTTTATTTTATAACTTCGCAATTAGGGCTAGTTTTGTGATTTTACTTGGTAAATGTATAAAATTTTCACTAAATATGGTTTTTAATATGACAAAAAGGCTACAAAGAATTGAAAGAAATGAGTTGAGCAAATATCGGTTGTAATTAAATTTTACTGATCATTGCTCGGCAATGAGCTAGCGAGCGATAATACTGAAGTTTTGAAACATCGTTCCAGCACTAAGGTGTAGTCAAAGAGAATTTGCCTCGTTAAAGTAACAACTCAGCAGGCTGTGATATTGATTCCATACAATATCATTGCCAAATAACCCATTTTAGAAGCACGACTAGGTAAATGACACAGGTCAACATTGTAACAAACCAGGTTCTGGACACAAAATGTAACTTTTTTGGTATCTTGGAACTAGAATGATTTTGCATTACAAGGATACTGATAAGGAACATCTACTGTCATCTCATCCATAATATGTACATAGATTTTCATAAAATATTGCACATTTGTCAAAGGTTGTCATTGGATATAATATTTGCCAGAAATATAAAATAATTGTGGATCCATAACATCAGGATTTTTACAGTTACATTGATTTCAAATGCATTGTGATGTCAGGATATTAGAATTGTCTACCTATACTCTTCATGCACTTTATTATTTTATAGAGTAGTACTCCTACCCCTACACGCCCTTCGTTAAACTTTGGTTCTCGTATGACGAGTCCTGGACTGAACTTACCAGTGCGTCACATTCCCACATCTATCTCCAGTTGTGACATGAGCTTCGAGTCCCCAGACAGTCCCGGAAGTCTCAGTCTCCCAGGTAAGCTGTGTAAGCTGTGTGATGCAGGCAAATTAATAAGTGCTGAAAACATTGAGTTCGGTAATTATTTTATTTCCTTTACTTCATTTGAGATAGTGAACAGTTGCTGTCTTAAGTTCCAAATTTGATTACAAAAAATTAATATAAACATATGTGGAAGTGCTAAAATCCTAAATCTTGAAGTTGCAATGTAATTCAGATATTTAAGCAATATTTTAGTTGCCTGTCTTGTTTTAACGTGAGCTGGAGAATCAATTTTTGCAGTGAAAAATTATTACTTCAATTCAACACCAAGTAGCTCGAATATTTGTAGCAACATTGCACTGAACGTTGAACAAGTTTGTTTAGCCCCTATATATTATGTGGTATATTATTTAGGGTTCATTGTTAAAAGTAAAAAGTTTTTATGCTGAACCAAAGATTTCTCATTTAACAGGACGTCCCAGCTTCATTTCATCGCCCGGTAGCCCAGGTGGTGCCACTATGCCTCTGCGCCCAGGGTCAGCAGGTGCTCCTGGCCCACTCAACTTCTCTAACCCCGGCATCATGAGGAAAAAGAAGGAGTTCCACCTGCCCATGTCTGCCGGACATTCCAGAACTCCAGATGCGTGAGTGATAATAGAGTATATTACAATATCTAGGAATAGTCTCATATTTTGTATCATACATACACACAGAAATTGTGATTTTGTTTCTTGTGCACAAAATTATGAACCATACATATCAATCGGCTAAACATCTCCCAATAGAGAAGGTTTACTCATTTGCCTATGTTCAAGGATGAATTTATGAAAACAGAAGGTTTTATTTGGTCCTTGAATGAAAAAGTGAGAATATGCCTTTACAAATGTAAAAATATGATATGAAAACATAAATCCTACAACAGCTTCAATAAAATGTATTTATCCAATAAGACAACAATCAAAACATGTTCTATGTAAATGTACACTTTATTAAGTTTCATGTCATGGCTGAAAGGAGAACATATCAAGGCAAAGTTTCGAGTGATATTGAAAGTTAGTTATTTCAATACCGATTCTTAGTTTTTCTGCAGTATATAATAGTGCTTTGAAATTGATAAGAATTTCAGGTTCAATGTTTGGTATTTGTACAAGCTAGCGAACTTAGACCTAATTCGATTGTTGAAATGTTTTTAAAACCAGTAAAGATGCAGAAAATGAACGTTAAAGCTTGTCACTTGTTGAAAATATGGTCAAAATATAAAATCCATAGATATTTTTAAAAAGTTTCACCATATTTTCAATAAAACGCAAGTTTTATAGATTGGGCGAAAATAGGTACCTTTGGGTGTGATATTGGTGATTTTCTAAACGTTTTGCAAAGTCTGTTTTTCAGATGTTTGAACCATACTTCAATTTTGTGGTAGTTAACAAGCAAATCATTGAACGTCTACACACATCATTGTGGCACTAATATATATATACAGAAAGGTGATAAAAATAAAAGTTTTGTAGCCTTTGACTTGCTGTTCAAACTATTGAATCTGTTATAAATGAGTCAAATTTAGTTTAGAGGCAAAAACATGGGTATCCATATCATAATAATTGTTTTGAATCAGGGCACCTGTGCTTTGCAAACATTTTGATAAATTTTATTTTAAGAAAATGTGATTTTAGAAATGAGATAGAGCTGAAGTATCAGGAAATTATGAAGCGCTGTGGCATTCTGACTCTGGACCACAAACGCATCCCCACGAGTATCCATGAGTTAGAGCATGTCTGTGACCTGGGACATGGCACTTGTGGTCATGTGGTGAAAATGAGACATGTACATACAGGTCATGTGATGGCAGTGAAGGTAAGTTGCTTGTAAAACTAATAAATATGAGTGGTCTGTTAAACATCCCTTAAAAAGGGAACATTAACTGGTTTCACCCCCTGTTTTCAGGTAGCCTTCACCACAGCAGTATTTTCACAGTTAAATCTCTCGTTTAATTAGGGATGGGTTGGTAGGCTCAGTATCGAGACCAATTTACTGAAATACCGTGATGAGACTTGACAACCGCCACTTCGCTTCTTAACATAAATAAAGGAAGAAAGAGTTAAAATACTAGAAACATACCAAAAAATCTGAAGAAATTATAAGCTTTTATCTGCAATTTTCATGCATTTGCAAACTTTATACAGCACTAGCGATAACATTGAGCAGAACTGCAATGTTTTGGTTACGACACTTTTTATCTCAGTCTCGCTTGTCAGCTCATATAATTGAAGGAAAAATTAAAATATTGGGAACAAACAAAAAATCTGAAGAAATTATAAGCTTTTATCTAATATTTTGTGCTTTTATTGCGATGAAGTGGAAACGTCCATGTTTGTTTTGGGTGTACTAAAACGCTAAGTCCCGGAATCGGTACGGTTTTACATTGGTGACTTCCCGATGTATACAATTTTGATACCGACCCATCCCTACTTTTATTTTATTGTGATTTTGCTGAGAGGAAATGTCCATGTTTTGCCTTTACGAGTTTCACTTCCTCCCAGTGTCCTGTTTGATTGGACGTGTACTAACATGTCCCACTGAATGGTTTTGCATTGGCTACCTCCAAATGTACACATTTTTGATAGCGACCATTCTCTAGACAGCATATAGATCAAGCAAATTTGGCAAATGCTGTCATTACACCAAAATCTAAACCCCGGGTCGAATTTCAGATCAATTAGATTGATTTTGGTAGTCATTAAAAAAAACATGCTGAAATTAACCATTTTGGGCACATATTGTGTATAGCTATTCACAGTGGAGATCTTACAGGTTTAAAAGTTACACCATCATGCTAAGGTTACCTTAAAATCTGCCAAATCCAGTGTCTTTGGTACGCAGTATACAGACAGAAGAGACTTTTAATGTCAAATATCTCTTTTATTTTTGGATTTAGAACTTTGGTATGTATTTGGGGTAATAATGAATCCATGGTCTGGGAGTTCAAAAACTCCAGCAAATTCCCCCCGACCCCTGCCTCATATGATATGGATTTTTCCCCCTTTTGCCTTTCAAGGTTAAGTTTATGACCCTAAATGGATTAGATTTTCATCCATTGCTTAATATCTTTTTTACTATTACAGTTACATCTTTGGAACATATTGAGAGGTAATAGAAAATATGGTCTGGGATTTTATCCCCTGATGATCCCACATGCATTTTCTTGTATTTTGCAGTGTACTTACAAATATTTTCCTGGAATCGTGTGAAACTTTATGGAATTAGTCCTTATGACTCTTCAGACCTAGTGACATGGTTTTTTGCAACCTTGTTATGTTTTAAGGTGAAGTCAACAACCCAAAATAGTTAAGATTTTCAGTTATTGCTTATTATTTCTTTTATTATTGTGATTAGACCTTTGAAATGTTTTGGGAGGTTAAAGCAAGTCATGGCCTGAGATTACAAAAAAAAACCATCAAATTTATTCACTGAATTTTTTCTGTATATATTTGTGGGTACATTCTTTATTGTTTATTGCTACATTGTTTATTAGTGCTGTAACAAGTTGACCAAAACTCGAGTCGTAACTCGGTGGGCGATATTTGGGGATCACATCGATTTACACAATTTAAACTGGAGTTTTTAAGAAATAAATAATGACATACTAATCTTGTTACAAACTAGCACTTTTGCAATTTATCTAACCATAAAGACATACAAATCAATGAGCAATGGTCATTTTTTTTAATTTCCCTTATTTATGTGGCTGTTCCATAAAGTGCTTGTACATATCTGCACAATTTAACCTGCAGCAAGATATATTTCCTTGCAATAAAATGGTACTAAACACATTAATGGCGGATCCCTTGATGACAATATTTGCACATTGTTATTTTATTTGCATGTCATTTACTCGAGTTCAACTCGCATCTAACAGGTGATCCTCGATCTACAGAAATCACTAATGATAACAGCCCTATTGTTTATTGATATTGATATTTATTGTTTTAGAACAGGGTTGCTGATATCGATGCCCAAAAACATATATCAATATTGCCATTTTCAGTAAAACTCACAAGTTACACTGTGCAAATATTTGAAAGAAAGCCTAAATCTGAAGAAATTGTACACTTTTATCTCGCATTTTTTGTAGTTTTCACTGCATTTTTAATAAAAACTTCAGTCTTTTGTTTTGCTTAATTTCACTTCCTGTAAGTATTTAGGGATATGCTAGAACAAAAATGTCTTTTCAGTATCCCAGATTTGGTCAATTTGGTAAACAATATTACCACCTCAATATTGGCCGATATTAAATATTTTTCCATTCAATATCAATATCCACAAAGCCAAATGATTTACCCACTACAATATATTTGTTGGCTATGGCCGTTGTAAAGTGTTGTCATGGTATTTCAGTAAAATTTTCTTGATACCAAGATACCCGAGACACTGACCCATCCTTGGCATATAACTAAGGATCCTTCAACAAAATTAGCCATGACTTTCTTGTTTATGGTCCATTTAAAAAAAAAACTCACCACTTGTTTCTGGTTATATCATAAAGTCAGAGTAAGTAAAAGACAAATACATGTTGTTGTTTTGTTTTTTAATTTCAGCAAATGCGTCGCTCTGGTAACCGTGATGAGAACAAGCGTATTATAATGGATCTGGATGTGGTAGTGAAGTCTCACAACTGTCCGTACATAGTCCGATGTATTGGTACTTTTGTCACAAGTGTAAGTCTCCCTTATATATATATATTACAGTAGACACTTGTATCAGATGAAAGAGATGCAAGACAAATTTTTAAGGCTTTAATGTCAGGGTTGGTAACATTTTGTTTTTGATTGCCCATTTAGCAGCCTTTAAAATTAAACTACACTTTTTATACATGTTTTCTAGGTAAACTTCCCAAATGACATAAACAAAAAAAATGTCACAAATGAAGATGCCACAAGTTTCTAGCATAAGTATTTTATTTTTCATCTTCATAAGTGATATATAATAGAAATAGACAACGACAAGCGAGGGGTTATAGGAGATTTTACAACGATTAGCGATATTAGGATTCTAATGCGTTAATCGTTGTAAAATCTCCTATAACCCCGAGCTCGGAGTTGTCTATTTCTATTCTAACATGACATTTAAAAGATCTCATAAAAATTAGTTTTGAAGCTATTTTGTACAAAGATATACAAATATTCTATAAATATTTTTGATCGAAGGGTGCAGTTGAATTATTGGAAGAGCCACAAAATAGGATACCCCTTTTCATTGTTAAACGTCTTTAAACTTTAGCACATTCATATCAGTATATTCTATTTTCAAATGTAAGAATCCTTGAATATCGTATTTACCATTATTTGTTTATTTAATGAAAAAATACAGGCTGTTACTTCAAGTTTTCTTTTTGCAGACCAGCATTGTGAGCGATAAAATAGAACTCATGAGGTTATGCGGGGTTTTACAGAGCAATTTTTTGTGTCTTAGCCGATCAGAATCGCGGACACAGCCATGTCATATTAGAAGATCTGTTCCAGTTTTGTGGATTGAATTTTACTTGCTGTATTTGTATCTAATATAATTGTACATTCTTAACTAACTCATCGTATATTCATTCATCTATATTTTCAGACTGATGTCTGGATCTGTATGGAACTGATGTCAACTTGTTTAGAAAAATTGCTCAAAAAGTATCACGCACCAATTCCGGAGGAAATCCTGGGGAAGGTTGCAGCAGCTGTGAGTGTTGTTCATTATTTGGTTTAACTTATTATTATTAGTAGGCAAGTTGAAATATGTTCCTGATAATAAGTTCCCTATAACCAGTTCCTACATAATTATCATTATGCGCTATGCTGAGAACACAGTATACTTAATATTTGAATATTATTTATAATCATTAAATAATCAATAAACAACAAGAAAAACAGTAAAAATTTAAATATTATTTATAATTTACAATTTGTAAAAAAAACAGCAAAACGTAGTGAGTTGGTATCTCTTTTGAGGAATTTATTTTACATCGACCTTCAGTATCAATACCAGAAGTGTTTTAATCTTTGACAGAGGTTTCCTAATTAGGACATCTGTTTGCACTGAGCTTTTGATGCTAGCTCAACTGCTCACTGGCTTCTAGGAATTGTTTTTCCGGTGGATACAATTTGCATCCATTCTCCAATGTGCTAGGTGTGGTTAAATTTTAGTTTCTGTTGGCACAAAAACTGAAATGGCTTATTTGACAAATACTCATTAAGATTTCACATGAGCACAGGTAATAAATTGAGCATCATCATTCATCATGTAAATTTAATCAAGCACATAATTCTTATCTTCTCCTATTCCAAAATTTTACTCAGAAACCTAACAGTGAATATAACCAAACATTTTAGGATTTGAAGAAAGATTTAAGTAAGAGTATTTTATGTTTTGCACTTGATCTGTTGTTTCAGACTGTGAATGCATTACATTACTTGAAAGAAGAGCACGGAGTTATACACAGAGGTAAGAGTGTATGTAATAAGTAGACAGGATCCTTGAGCTCTAAAAAGTTTGAAGCCAATAGACTACACTTTAGGGCCTTTAATGCAACTTGGGACTTGTGAAGCTATAAAAATATTGATTTTATCTATTATTATTATTATTATTATTAAATAACTTATCGGTAATAGCTACCCTTTACCTCAGTGAACTTTATTGAAACTTTAAGAAAAAAATAAAATCGGTCATGAGAATATTTGTTTGATGGTACCTGTGAAGCCAAGCCTCATATGATTAAAAAACAAGTCTTATTAATGAGGAAGTCCATGTGAGAGATCTTCTCAAGACTCCACATTGACATCTTTCTTAAAGCCCAGAGTCAAGAGGTCTAAGAGAATTTAAAATCATTCATTTCTCTTTCAAATGTAATGCTTAAGTAAAGAATTGTTTGCCAAGAGTGTATCTTGTGTGTTTTGCTATTCTTTCAGATATTAAGCCGTCCAATATTTTACTCAATGAGAATGGTGATATTAAACTGTGTGACTTTGGTATCAGTGGCCGACTGGTTGATTCCAAGGCTAAAACGCGAAGCGCAGGATGTGCAGCTTATATGGCGGTATGTATTTACATTCTTAATTAGAATCTTGCTACTCATTGTCTCCGGTGGGTACTATGGATTTTGCTTCGTCACGCTGCCGCCGCAGTGTGTAGAGAGATTTCACCATTACCGCTCTAATAAAAAAAATATTATAGCTAAACTTCTCAAATTTGCAGGATATATTCATAACCATAAAATCTTGCCTGGGTAAATTTTTGGCCTCATTTTGAAAAAGAAGATGGCCGCTATGGGCGTTTCTTTGTCAGTCATGAAAAGTGCTTATACAGTACAACCTCTATTATCCCACCCTCTTGGGAGAGTAACAATTAGGTTGGATAATAGAAAGCCTAAAATAACAGGTTTAAATGGAGTTGGGAGAGTGGATTGGAGGTTAGATAATTGAAAATTTGGATAATAGAGGGTTGGATAATAGAGTTGCTACTGTATCTCTCTTATTATTGGTCCTAGAGGTTTGGTATGTGAAGCCTTCGTATAGGAAATGATGGGCTGGGAATCTTCTGATGTGGTCAGATTTGACCTTTGGCCCCTCCTTCAAGGTCAAACGAGGATAGCCAAATTTAAAAGTGCTTATAACTCGTTTATTATTGGTCCTAGAAGTTTGCAATGTGAAACCAAACTATAGGAAGTCATGGGCTAGGCATCTTTTGATATGGTCAAATTTGACCTTGGGCCCCTCCTTCAAGGTCAAACGAGGATAGCAAAACTTAAAAGTGCTTACAACTTGCTTATTTTTGGTCCTAGAGGTTTGCAGTGTGAAACCAACTTATAGGAAATCACAGGCTAGGAATCTTTTGATGTGGTTAGGTTTGACCTTGGGCCACTCCTTCAAGGTCAAATGAGGATAGCCAAAGTTAAAAGTGCTTATAACTTGCTTGTTATTAGTCCTAGAGGTTTGCAATGTGAAATCAACCTACAGGAAATCATGGACTAGGAATCATCAGATGTGGTCAAACGAAGGTAGCCAAGCTTAAAAGTGCTTATAACTCGCTTATTATTGAAAAATGCGGTTTATCTTCAAAACCATGTTAGTTGTCCTTTTATGGTGGATACATCTTGCATCTGGTCACAGATGTGTTCTTGGTCTAGTTTTGTTGTGTTAATGAAAAAACTGCTATAAATTGTTCCAAATTGCTTGTTAAAATTGCCTATGCTTAACCCATGTTATTTTAAAGTAACATAAAACTGAAGTTAAAAGGCAATTACCAATGTTATGTGTTCACTCTTGGTGATATTGGAGTAGCATTTGACCAGAAAAAAAAACATTTGGTAAATTTTAATAACCAATAAAATTCATACATGCAAAGTTTTTATTAGGGATGGATTGGTGTCAACAGTATCTCGGTAACAAGGCCTTTTCTGTAGAATACCGTGACAACAGTTTATAACTAGACATCGTGACTGTCCGCACATATAATTATGAGAGAACTTAATATATTAGAAACAACCCCTAAATCTAAAGAAAATATAAACTTTTATCCTGTTTTTTTGAAGTGTTTAAGACTTTTGGAGCGATTTCTATTAACGAAACCATTATGTTTTGTTTTCATGAGCTTCACTTCCTGTTAGGAAACATATCGTTTTTCGGAATCCTGGAATCGGGATTGTGTTGTATTGGTGGGATACTGAAACATAAAATATGCTACTAACCCATCCATAGATTTATATGGAAGTACAAAGTTTGTGTTATGAAAAATGTCTTTGGTTCCAAATTTCCCTATTTTTAAAAAAAAAAAAAATTTTTAACTAAAATATAAGTTGCAGGTACAAGTAAAATTGAGTTTCCAGTCATGTAGAATTTTAAATATATTTTATATTCTATAATGAATTTTCTGATTTATGTGAAAAGTATTGGAAGAAAATATTAACACCTTCACCACCAACAAAGCAATATTCAACTAAACGAAAGAAAATTGATGGATGAAGAGCTTGCAGATAGTTTATATTTCTAAAACACACCACAGGTGTTCTTCATCAGCAATAATGTCCTCATACATAATACTTTCAATAACGTATTTCAATATACAAAGAGTTTTAATTCTACAATACTAAAGGAAAGTAATGTAACCATACAGGGGTGTCAGCTGCTGGCCAACGGCCATTGGCTTGATGAACACACTTTGCTGTAAACTGCTTTTTCTCATATAAGGTGTTAAAGGTAAATATGATTTTGTATATGGCACCGGCTAAGTCATACAAACTTTAAAACATATATCATATGTACAACAAATATCATGACCAAGTGATTTTGCTATTCGCTTTCAGTCTCATATTAACGTATTAAGTTTAGAGAACTCTATCCCATAGTGACATCACTTGGTGAGGACATTTCATATTTTTTAGATTATGACTTCTATATGTTGGTGTCTGCAGATCATAATATCAGTGAAATATCCAATGAAAATACTGAAACATTATTCTATTTTTGTTATCACTGTGTTTTCAAATCTAAGTATAACTATTCTATTTTCTGTTTTTACTTTCAGCCCGAGCGTATTGACCCTCCTGACCCGACGCGACCTGATTATGACATCAGAGCAGACGTCTGGTCTTTGGGAATCTCACTGGTCAGTACTTAATAACTTAGAATGAGGGAAGGATACTATGTCCATTGGATAGACATAGTGTGGCAATTTTACCACTCAAATTCAGATTTCTGTGACTTGTCTCTTAAATATATTAAGGTGGCCTATAGTTTATATCAAGGAGGATTTAACGCGAAAACAGAGAAGCCGAATGAAAACCAGTGAATCGGATACTAATTTAACCATTAAAATATTGCTTGTATTGATCAATAGCTCAAGCAAAACCTTATTTTTGTTGCGTTAATTCTTGCTCTTGAATTGTCTTGTTTTAATATATTATCTTTGCATATTGTTTTAATGCTTTATCTTTCCATACATTTTCTTTCTCTTAGGCATTATTTTCTCTACTTAATCATTATTTGGACCTTTATGTAACCGACATTGCTCTGAAAGTGTCCCAATCTTTTTACTTCTTAACTACTTCTATATCTCATGGTGTTGAAAACTATTTCCCTAGGCTGTGGGTTAAGGACATCTCCGGTGCTATTTCTTTTGATGGAATTAAGCGTCCCACAAGGGACGCTTGATTGTGTATGGGAGACCTTCAGGCTCCGCCGGCTCCGCATTTTGTTTTCCTTATAACTCTGTAACTGTTAGTCGGATTCTTTTCAAATTTGGCAGGTTTATGCAGTAGCCTTGGGGAATTTTTTTGAATATGCTGCAGTGACATTTCAACCAATTAGAGAGGTCACATGACCAAAAATGTCTTTTTTCGATGGGGAAGCTTGTCCGGATGATAACTTGAAAGGGATTTTATCAATTCACCTGAAATTTGGCAAATACATTCATTCTATTAAAATCTGGAAATCATTAGATTTTGGCATTGATTGGTTAAGAAATGGCCGAGTAATTAATGATTAATTAATCATTATGAATTTTCCAAATAAGGAAAACACAAAAATGCTTATAACTCAAAAACCATGCTAGATAGAGCGATTTCGACAAAATTTTTGACCCACAGGGTATCTCTGCGGAGTAGCTATCCCAATTTTGAAAAAATTTTTGTCTCGCCAAAAATGGAACTTTTTCGAATTTTTCGCAAAAATTGCAAAACATAAAAATGCTTATATCTCGAAAACCGTGCTAGATAGAGCGTTTTTGACAAAATTTTTGACCCATAGGGTATCTCTGCAGAGTAGCCATGCCAATTTTCAAAAACAATTTGACTCACCAAAAATGGCGGCCGTTTTGAATTTTCGAATTTTACGCAAAAATTGCAAAACACAAAAATACTAATATCTCGAAAACTGTGCTAGATGGCGAATTATCTCTTAAAAGTATTGCAGATAGCCAATTTTTCTCAAATAATTCATTCACCTACTTTTGGAAGAGCTTTCACATGGTGAAGTTTCAGACCCATAGCTAATTACTCACCTACTCAAAATGAGTAAATGCGAATTATCTCTAAAAGTATTGCAGATAGCCAATTTTTCTCAAATAACTCATTCACCTACTTTTGGGAGAACTTTCACTTGGTGAAGTTTCAGACCCATAGCTAATTATTCACCTACTCAAAATGAGTAAATGCTAATTATCTCTAAAAGTATTGCGGATACCCAATTTTTATCAAATAACTCATTCATCTACTTTTGGGAGTAAATGCGAACTATCTCTTAAAAGTATTGCAGATAGCCAATTTTTCTCAAATAACTCATTCACCTACGTTTGGAAGAGCTTTCACACACGAAAATGAAAAATTGTGAATATCTCGGAAAAGCTATTTCTTCTCCTTTAATGCTCGGCGGGAGATACACACCGCGGCATTGGTCTTGTTTTCAAAAATTTTTGTCTCACCAAAAATGGTGGCGATTTTGAATTTTCGAAGTTTTTGCACAACACAAAAATGCTTGTATCTCGAAAACTGTGCTAGATGGAGCGAATTCAACAAAATTTTTGACTGCTGGATATCTCTGCAGAGTACCCATGCCAATTTTCAAAATATTTTCGTCTCGCCATATATAGCGGCCATTTTGAATTTTTGAATTTTTTGCAAAAATTTCAAAACACAAAAATGCTTGTATCTTGAAAACCATGCTAGATAGAGCAGACTGCGCTGACTTTGGTTGCCACAACAGTATAAGGCTAGAAACGGAACATTTTCTTAATACTTTAGCACTCACCTTTATATCCTTTTCGGGACGCTTTGTTTTTGCTATGCAAAAACATTATCTTTTTTTTTTTGCGAGCGATGCTCTAGTTTTATTTTAAATTAATGATCTTCTATAGTGTTTGGTAAATGATGCATTAGTGGCTTTCAGATGGTGCATTTTATGGTGAGGTGCATTCCTTCACCTTCCTCCAGAAAGAATCTCAAGTTCCACCGAAAAAAAGAAAAAATTGTCAAAACACATCAAAATCTAAAGTAAACAATGCTATTTTATAAATATCATAAAAAACAAGTTTGAAGTATGTAAATTATTCCATCCTTTGGCTCAGATCTGTACTTAACAGTTCTCATTGAACTTCCTGCTGACAAAAGTGACTGATCATGTGTTTTGCCAAAAGAAAAACCATAAATTGTTCAATGTAACAAAGGGTGAAATGGTGATTAAAACTCCAAATACATATTACATCAAAGAAACACTGAAATTAAGGATTTTATTGCTTTATTTACGATCAATCAAACACCCAACCCCCACATCTGTCTTTATCGCCCATTGTCGTAACAAAGAGCAATCCTGGTAATCCTACATTTTTGTGGTGCTCACTAATTCCGTGACCTTCGATTTTGTAATTGTTGTGACTTAGCTAGGTCTGCTTTGAAAATTAAATAGTGTAAAAATTGGTTAAAAGTATAATTATTAACCATTTTAGATGAAACTAGCCAGAAGAGTCTTGTTACTATCACAACATAACTGTACTAAACAATATAAATTTTATTGTTACATTTATTCAGGTGGAACTGGCTACTGGTGCCTTTCCATACAAGAATTGTAAGACAGACTTTGAGGTATTGACACGGGTGCTGCAGGAAGACCCACCAGTGCTGCCACCTGGGGAGGGATTCTCGCTTGACCTGTGCTCGTTTGTGTTCCACTGGTGAGTTAATTTGTAACAACGGTAAAATTTCTGTCGCGCAAATGTCTTTTATTTTGTCGATACAGTCGTACCTGTCAAATTTAAAATTCTTTCCACCTTACACATCTACAATATGGTATGAGATTTTCATTAACAATTCTCAGGTAGTTTATGTATGAGGACTCACTGTATTGCATCAATTTGTGATGTCGCAGTGTGATATCAGTTCTGTGCATCCTGAATGTGTGACCATAACAGATTAGAAGAGGTTTGCAGTGTGCTGTTGTAGATTTTCTAATTTCTTCATATAGAATGGCTACTTGCTAGTAACCTCTGTATTGTTGCGTTGACAGAGAATGAAAAAATTCACTAAAAAGTTTGTTAATTTTCATTGTAGTTTAACCAAGGACTACAAGAAGAGACCTAAGTACCGTGAGCTGCTGAAACATCCGTTTATACAGAGGTACCTCCACACACCAGTAGATGTCGCCAGCTGGTACGCCTCTGTGTTGCAGAAGATTGGACCTCCTACACCAATTACTGGGAACCCGACAAAACAATGATATGTTTAAGCTGATAATGCTTTGCTAAGCGCAAATATATATATATATCAATTCAGTTACATAATATGTTGGAAAAGTTAGGTAGGACCTCCTGCTCTCATCTCTGAAAACCCAAAATTTAATTGAGCAGTAAATACTTGATAAATCTCTATTAAAATTGAAGCGGATCAGACAAATTTCAGAATATATTGGATATAGTAGAAGGCACTCTAAGTGGTTAGACCTCCAATAAAGCAGCCGAGTGTGACGTTATTGTAATTTCACTCAAATACTGGTCCTTTAATTTAACCCTCGTAATCGGATAGCAGGACCATGCAAATCATTATAAGTGGGACTTAAAAATTGGTAAATTTTCTTGTATCAAACAAATGATCTGAATCTTTCCCAAAATTGAATCATGTCTTCTTCTGGTCAGCCCCTACCCTCATAAATTTGTATAAAGATGCTGTCTTTAGTGTTGGAATACTCACACACATACGAATACACCTAAAAACATCACATCACATGCAGGGGATAATTCAAAACATATTGCAAGAGATTGAATCTAATACTCCTTTCACTGGAAACCCAACAAGTCAATGAGCTACTTGCTTCTGCTTCATTTTCATTTTTCACCGAATAGATCAGCAACCTTATGCACAAATATTCTTATTCATAGAATTATTCTTGTTTTTAAAATTGTCTAAGAAGGCTGAACTTTTTCAGAAAAACTCAAAATGAGAAAAATTATAAGAATAATAATTTTAAAATAATTCTGGATTTAACATAGAAATTTAAATGTATGTTTTGTTTGAAAAGTTTGCTGGAAATACATTATAACAATTCTGAAAATTCCTATACTTTAAAGTATTTTTTTTACTTAAATTTTTTTTTTACATCATGCCCTTTTTCCAAAATAAAAGGTTTTGCACTGAAAGTTAGTTTAATAATATGAATATCACTGAGTATGGGCCTAGATATTTAGAAATGCTAAAAAATCAATAACATTCTGAAAATATAAATACTTAAAACTGAGTTTCTCTTAAACTCCAGTCACAGGAAGCCTGACAAGGAATATGATTCAGTGCATTCTCTTTATAACCTCCAATATTTACATGATTTGGGTTCTAGTGATGGTAGACTTATGCACATAAAAACTACAGTATTTTGTAATGTTGTTACGTTCTAACTCACTTGTACTGGTTCTGATTATACAGAGTCCACTGTACCCCTTTGTAAAATACAGATCAATTCGCATACTGATTTAATGGAAGTATTTTTCAGGTCCTTGAGATTTGAGATTCTTTAAATCAAACTTGGACGCTCAAATATGGATAATAATGAGGTTTATCGAATCAATGTGATTGTATGTGTAATATTAAATCATAAGTCAATTCTAGTCATATTCAAATACTGTACATAAGTTACTATAATTCTAAAGCTGACTGAAATCGGAAACTGGACAAAAAAATGTGAAGCATTTGCGGTTAATTATTCAAGGTTAAAATATTCTCAAAGTAGCCTTGAACTGTCAGTGTCAACATGATTATAACAAGCAACACATTATAATTCAGCTAAATTTTGAAATATTAATTCACATTGAAGATTCAGTTTTAAATAAATGTGACTTCGATAGAAATGGTATCCATTATTTCTTCCTTAATTTTGCTTCCAATGTCCAAGGCTACTGTTAGCCCAGCAGCTATTCCAGTGTTGGGGTATTTTTCATTTTAACACACTTTGTGTTATAGTATATGTCAATATTATAATTTTTTTTTGTCAAATCATGTTGATAATAATTTAATTTACAGTGTTTATAGATTTACCATTGAGGGTTATCATTAAAATATTGTAAGCTGTGTTTTAATTAGAGACGGTGATGTTTTCACCAAATTTTATTATTCTTATCATTGTAGATAGAATACACTTCTAGTTGTACTTTAGTTTTATTTTTCAGCAGTGCTGATTAGTATTTTCAAACTGATTCCATTCTTTTTAGGTTCAAAAATGTATTTCCTTTTCATTTAAATCTCTGTAGACATGTCAACAGAGATCATACAGTTCTTGTTGGTGTAGTTTGTTTTAAATTTTTTTTTTCATTTTGACTGTGATATGGATTTTAGATAAAGATGTCTGTAGATTTTATTTAATAACTTATATGTATATATTTGTTCTCTGCCAGGGACAGGTTTCACAAAGGCCTACTACATACAGACAGTACTATGCTACTAAATAAATACCTTATTGGGAGCTAACAGAGTGCTACACTGAGGTCATAATAAAGAGTGTACGACATAAGCCCCCCCCCCTCCCCTCCTGACCAGAGCAATCCCTGGTCTACCTGGGTACTGCATAAGCTCCCTCCCATCTGTAGGACTAAAGTCCCCATTTTGGTAGGACCCTTGCCCCCACTACCCCTGATCAATAAAAGTAATACAAAGTTTATACTTCAATTTATTTTAAAAATATAAATTTAATATTATTCAATATATTAGTGATGCCTGGTACCTTGATTCTTTCTCACGTCTCAGGTCTTGTGAAAATTGTGCTGACGCCTATTGGCTGGTTATTAGAGGCACCATGAACTACAGTTTGACCAGATTAACTTGCCTTAACATAACCTAACACAATACACCTTTCTTATTTCACAAGAGGGCCTACTGCCCTACCCCTCTGAAGATGAGAGGGGCTTATGTCCTACATTTTAAGAAGGGGGGGGGGGGGGGGGGGGGCCTTGAGTTGGGGACTTTTGTATGTTCCCCCATAATGGATTTCTGGTGAATTTTACATTCCTTACTGTATATAAAACAGTTTTTATGAGGAAATTGAAATGAGGTTAAAGCCTTTTGAAGACCAAAATATCACAAAGTCTGATGACGTTTATCTGAGAAACTACTTCAGGAGACAACTTAATTTTAAGTAGTTCATAAAACCTCATTGAATAATTATGATACAATGTCACATGATAAATGAAACCCCGTATTTGATAAAGCACCACATTAGAGGTCTCCTAAGTACTGTATATGTATAAAATTTCACTGAGCATTAATTTTAGCTATTTTAGCTAATGAGCTTGGACGGTAAAATTAAATCCTAGTTCAGTTTTAAAGCTGTATTAATATCTTAAGTGGAAACTAGCCATTAATGAAAATTAATCCTCATGAACTTCTTAAAAATGAAGAGTTAGTGAAATTTTTATTTATACATTATTTAAAAGCGGTCTAAGAAGGCTTAACCAAATACATAGTAGACTTCTATTTTAGTAAACCAGACAGTGGAGACAGATCAGACTATTAGAAGTGAAAATGTTACTGAATAGACAGAAGGCTTTTGTGAAACCAGCCCCTGAACTTTTTGTTAGTATTGGCTGGTGAGGAAAACTTATCAGTTTAGTAGCAAAAGACTGATGCAAATAGTAAAAATCTGTTAAGTAAAATTTTTTAAATAGTACTAATATCAAAAACCCTGATGGCATTTTCTATTAGAGTAAGAAATCTAAAATTGGCCAGGAATCTAAAATTCGCCACCTCTAAAACCTTAGTTAATTTTATGAAGAAATGATGTTTTTGTCTCACAATTGGTATTTTTCAGTTCAAAAAGCCTTAATTTACTATACATTCAACAAATCTCACCACATTTCATTTATTTTATTAGTATTTTCACATGTGGCGAATTTCAGATATGTGGCGAATTTTAGATTTCTTACTGTAAAATTTACCCTGTTATCTTTAGTTTCTGTGTTATTACTAATGCTGAAAAAGAAGTTTGAACGTAATTTGATGTGGGATTAATGTCGCTTTCAGCACATTGTGTAGGTCATATTATGGCGGGTAGTTTTAAGGGCAGTGGAAACTAGTACATACTTGTTGGTCAAGATTCTTCATGGTAAACCACCAGGCATCAGTAAGCAACTACCAACTTTCCGACATAGGGTCACATCCAAGATTCGAACTTCCCCACCCCCACCCCAAGTACTCGTTGAGAAATAGAGTAATGGTAAAAAATTATTTGAGTACAAAAAATTTTCGATTACAAAATTTACTACTCATGGCGTCCGACTGTACATATAGCTTTTTGCTACTGAAGGTCCATATAAGTACATACCTTGTGGAGACTTCGATTTACAATTAATTCATTGTAAAAGGCCAAAAATTTTAGGTGTTCCCAGAATCCCAGGATATACATGCTTTTGTTGTGGGATATATTTGTGTATAGTTGAGCTTTGCTACTGAGAGAGTAGTTTTGTTGTATAGAATGGTGTTTGTAAATTGTATTTGTTAAAGAATGTTTAGATAATCAGGGAACATTTAAGGGTGAATATATAACCGCTCTTGTGTCCTGTAATGTCTTATTAGCTTGTAAAATAGAATATTAAAAGCAATTCAATCTAATCCATTCCCTTTGTACAGCTTAATCTCCAGGATTTTGGATTTTAATACAAGCATATAAGGGATTTTATGTTGTTTTAACCTTATCCAAGGTTATAGAAGTATTAGTTTGTCTTTGTAAGACATTATATTTCACCTTATTCATCTGAATAACTGAAGATCAATGAAAAACCTCTGTTATCCCAACTTAATGTGAAAGTATGTGTATGTCTGGATGACAGAAGACTGTTAAAACAACTATTTCCGAATTGTAGCACAGTAAGGAAATAATAGTTTTGCAGGATTTTTTTGGGGGGAATGACTTTATCTAATTGAAGGTTCAGATAAAAGAGGTTTTTGTGTACCTGTAACTCTGATATACTTTTGTTTTTCAAATTATCACTCGATGTACATGTACCTGTACCTTTCAAACCCATGCCAGTTGTTATTCATTTCAGTTTAATCCATGTCTACAGCAAAAATGGAGAATTTCTACTCCAAGCAGTAAGATTTGTCATTCTAAACTATTTGGCTTAAATTGGAACTAGTGAAGAATGAGGTATATTTCGCAGCACTGTTTTTATATTGGGTCACTTCTTATAGTATGTTATTTCTAGTAAATATTCAATGGTGGCCAAATTAAAACATGCAGAATTTTTGCTGTGGGAAATTACCTTTTTCATTTTTCCAAACTTTAACTGGTACTTGTTTATGCTTATAGTAACTCCATCCATGGCTTTAATCAATTTCAATCCAATTTTTAGAATACTGGTTCTTGGTGTGAGATTTAGAATAAACCAACTGACAAAGCATAGAGGAGTAACAATTACCTGTTGTAAAACCAGTGAGGCTTTTTGTATTACATTTTGGCTGATACTATCATAAAAACTAAAACATTATCCAAAAATGTTTGTAGTGAATGTTTTGTTTTGAATTATACATCGATCAGAGAGCAATTCGCCACCTCTAAAGCCTCAGTTAATTTTACAAAGGAAATGATATTTTGTCTTAAAATTGGTATTTTTCAGTTCAAAAAGCCTAAATTTACTGTACATTCAACAAGTCTCACCTCAATTAATTTATTTTATTAGTATTTCAACATGTGGTGAATTTCAGATATGTGGCAAATTTTAGATTTCTTTCTCTATATAATTTTTTTTTCTTTTGAGGATGGCCGTGTTCTTCATATTCTTAACCAGCATTAATAAGTTCACAACCGTACACACTTGAAGATATCATTTCATTATAAATTAGGAACTGATGGGACATACTTGTGTAAACACATGAGAAACATTAAGTCCGATCCAACACAATTATTTTTCTTCTGCAGAATTCTATTGAATTAGTTGGTATCATCAGCATAAACTTCAATTACACTGCTATGTAGGTAAAGTGGTTAAAACAAAAATTTTCACCATTTTATTTAGTCTAAAAAGGCCTGGTATCCGAGCATATCATCTCAGGTCATTTTGGGTGCTTATGTTCCTTTTTTTTAGCAAAATCAAAGGCAATTTCTTAAATTCATTCCAAGTATCCATTCCTTTGACATGTACATGAGTTTTTGAGGTATGTCAGTCACATGTGTGAAATTTTCTTATTTGAGCATATTTGAATAACAGTTGGAGGTTGCTTGTAAAGGAGTCTACGTTCAATACAACAGCATTACATTCAGTGCTCTACATGGCGTTCATAAGTTGATATTAACTTTGGTCCAATGTAATTTCCATTACTTTGGAGACTAATAAAACTCAATAGTGAAATGCATGACAAAGCTATGTATTATTGTACATGTTAATAATATAGATAAAATTCTGAAATCATAAATATGTGACCTTTATATTCCATTTGTACATGTGTCTGTTGGATTTCAATTATATTTGTTTCAACATAGTTTTGCAAAAGTCTCCGGATGCAGAGAAGTAATTAAAATACAGGCGAAGACAGGTTTATTTTTTGTGAATATATATTTTTTTTTTTTTTTTTGGTAGATTTATAACTGGGTACAGGACATGACAACCAAGTACTTTAAAACAGGCCAACATTAAAACAGCATAAAAAAAACTGGAACTGGTACAATGGATACTCCCCAAAACTACTGAAATATTATTTATATACATAAACAGCCTTGGTGAAAGCCAATGTTCAAATTGGTCCACTTTAGGTTCACATTATTGTGCACATGTGTGTTTATACGAGTTGCCATATTTGCTTTGCTGGTACTGTTAAGTGATTACTACTGAAATACGCGTACCCAGATTTGGGTCGGGTTTGGACCTTTTAGAGCACCCTTGTCCTCAAATTTTGTACCAGTCTTACCCCTACATATGTATCAGAGAACTATTCAATCTTTAACTTGAGTGATTTATTTCAGTTGGCAAAGATAAATAAAGAGAAATGAAAAAAAGTAAACTTCAAGCTTTAAATTTGTATCATATACATCTATTTTCCAGATTATAAAAGCCTGTTGCCAATTGAAATGATTAATATATAACATATGTATGTTTTTGTGTGAATTTTTGTCTCGAATATGATCATTGATGCCAGAGTTTCATTGTAAATATGAAAGAGTGATCATTTTAGAATATTCCAATAAGAGTAATACTTGGAATAAGAAAAATTTCTGTGAATAAAAATTTTAAATTCATGGAAGTTTTTAGTTTACTAACAGTCATCATGACAAATTAAATCCATTAGCTGTGTAGCCAGTAGACTTATTATTTTTACTTGTTCATAAACATGGGAGTAATCAATTAAAGAAAAAAAATGTATTGTAAATACACCCTCTGAGAATTTTCCATAAATTCTTATTCTTAGAGAAATTATGTATTTCTAATCTTTTTTTTTTTTATAGAAAATGCTTATTGTCTAAGAAAAAACTCTTATCCTAAGAATAAGAATGCTAGTAAATAAGGGTCCTGGTTTGCAAGTGTTCGAGCAAGTTAATGTTTCTGTCATTTGAATAATGTATTATTAAACACAGCTGGTCAAAGACTGATTGCATTGTGTCTATAATTTAGCTGTTTAATGTGCCTGAAACTAGTTTGTGATACAATGGAAAGCACAATATTAATGGTATTTTTATGTCTCGTATGAATATTAGAAATAATAATTTGGTCCCAGATACTGATATCTTGTATTTTTCAAAAATATTTCTCCGACATCATTGTACATGAAGAATACGCCCGGCAGTTATTGGAATGTTTTAAATCTAAAAAGAATGATTTAAGCTGGGTGCTCTTTCTGGATCCTGTTGATTTCAAACCCAGGCAGTATTTTCATAAATTGGCAAATGAAAATATGTACAATACCGGTATATGTAAACTGTATCTTGTTAGATGTAGAGTCAAAAACTGTGACCACAACATAACTCAACCTCCAGTTACTTTTCTGTAAATTGTCATGAATTTTTATCAGAATTGTAACTTCTGTGGTTGTTTTATGCCACTTTTCTGAGGTAGAATTTTTGCAGATTTTTGAGTAATATTAATAGGTGTTGCCAGATGTGAATTTCATATACTTTAGAGAATGTCTTAAGTGGGAACTTCACCTGTCCTTTTTTCTTCACCCTTATCCATGTCCGTTATTGACCATGTCTGTGATACCCTAGATCTTTTAGTGTAAAACAGTGTACTAGCTGTCCTTGTCTGTGAAGAACAAATTTTTTCCTTCCTTAATCATGGACACGGAGGAGTACACTGTTTTATACCAAAAGATCTAGGGTATCACAGATACGGGCAATAACAGACACGGTACAGGTGATGAAAAAAGGACAGGTGAAGTTCCCACATTACTGGTCATTGCTTTGTTGTTCTTGTAGTCGTCTTTTGTTGATGCTCTATGTTATGTGTCTCATTTTAAAGAAATTAAATTGATCTGTTATGTTTACTCTGTTCATCAAAAGAAGAATCTGTAGAATTGTTATGTTTTGTGTAAAAGTACTGAATGTACAACAATAAATTTATTATTAATTAATCTTTTTATTTGGGATTTCCCCCTGGTCCAGTTTGCCATGGTAGTAATCTGGATATATGAAATAGCATGAAACCCCTTAAAATAGATCTCTGATCAGTATTATTCTTTAGTAGGTATAGGTGTCAAGAAAGCCTTTTTATAGAGTTGGACGCTGTGTGCAACATCATGTTTTGATCTTGATTTGACCTTTCTGTTGCCTGACTTGGCCTGTCACTCACCAAGGTCTGTACCAACTCTATATGTGACCGATTCATATCGGTCACTGATTGCTTGTTATTACAAATTAACTCTGGTAGTACTGAATGCCTGGCAGCCCATCAGCCTCTCATGACCTCCAATTTAAAGTCACAACCTCAGCACTGGGATTTTCATGTCCAAACTTTCACGCCTGAGGTTTAATGGTTGAGATATAAAGCCAGAACATCAAGGTTTAGTCAAAGGTCAAAGTTGACGTTATACATTTCATTCAGTAATAGTCTTACTAGGACTTGCTCTTACTACAGATGTGAAAGCTAAGCAATTAATAATAATTTATACATAAATATAAGGAAGTTTTTTTGGAAGAGCTGAATTAATGTAGACCAATGATGTCCAAAAATGCCAAACTTATGAACATCTTTGCCAGTAAGTCGATCCAAAAGCCAGTAAATCTATCCAAAAGGTGGGTGATTTGGGTGTTGCCCACACTGCAACACCAGTCCCCACAACTGAATGGTTATATAGGTGCCTGACTGTGGTTCCAATCATCTTGAATAGAGGGAATTTTGACAGACCCATTAAAACTCACTCAAATTTCACATACCTCCACCAAGACACATAATGGGGAAAATCCAGATTTATTCTTCGTATCCAGACAGTGATCTAGATCACTCAAAATTTAATGGGTTCTAACTTGGACCAAGAGCCATTTTCTGACTTTTTGCTTGTGACAAAACTAGTATTTGCATAATCTTGCTAACAAGCAAACAATCAGACAAATGGTCTTGAAAACAATACCTTGGCAAAGTTAACAAATAGCCACACTAGCAGTAACTGCTGTTTAATAAGAGCAAAAAAGAAGTAAATATTGAGGACCAATTTCACGAATATTAGATTATTTCTGATTATTATTATTATTCTTACAGTAAAGCAAATAACTTTTCAACTTTGAGTGAACATCCAGCCCTGTCTAAGTATCTGAACCTGTTGTCATCCATGTAGTAAGAGAGTTCATCATTGAAAGGCTGGTACAGAGCATGTAATAAGTGGGTGGTGGCATTCCACATTGGCTCTACAGGGGATGCCTCATGTGTGGGATGTTTTACAATATCTTCCAACTGTCTAAATGATCTCAAACCAAGAAAATGAAATATACTCTCCAGATAACCTTTTTGATCTTCAATATAATCTTCATATTTGAAAATTTTAAAGTTATCATCCGGAAAATGTTCTGTCCACTTGGACAAGGTACTATAATAAAATCCTTTCTGCATTTCTGTCACAAATTTGCTCATGTCGTTATCCAGAGAACCAGTCATAAAGAAACACCAGTCTGAGTCTCTCCTCCTTTCTCTCTTGCAATTGATAAACCACTGTACAGCCCTGTAAACTTTAGCATGGAAATATGCTGGTGAGGGATCCCGATATACTTTGTTGTAGACTTCATAAAGGCGTTGAACAGGGTTTTTCACCATGATGATAAACCGAGCTTTCGGATGAATTCTATGTACTAAATCAGGGTTATAATTATCATCATTGGGTAAAAGTTTCTCCTTGCTAAACTTAATTATTTTGTTGTGAGCAGCAAAGTTAAAATGTAACGTTTCAGAATTTGGGTCACAAGTAATACCAGGATGGTAATCTTTTGATGTATAGTCTCTGGCAGATTTAAATGTACACTTGGTAACTTTACTTGAATTGGAACTGGTGCACCTTCTGAGTATTGTAGTTGCATGTTCGAATAAAGAGGTGTAGAAATCTAAAAAAAGCATAAAACAGAATTTGAAGTTATCAGTGATGAGTAAGAAATCTAATATTCGCCAGGAATCTAAAATTTGCCACCTCTAAAACCTCAGTAAATTTTACAAAGAAAATGATATTTTGTTTTAAAATTGGTATTTTTCATTTCAAAAAGCCTTAATTTACTGTACATTCAACAAATCTCGCCTCAATTAATTTATTTTATTAGTATTTCAAAATGTGGCAAATTTCAGATTTGTGGTGAATTTTAGATTTCTTACTCTACTGTTCTCTTAGTTTGATAGAATAAATATGACAGTAGACTTGTTATGAGTAGAGATACTATAAGGCAAATATACAGTTTTAAATCGAACAGGTTTTAAAGGTCACAAAAACGAGAAAACATAACACTAAACCATAACTAGCACCAAAACCTGACTTTTAATTGTACATAATTTTTTTTTTTGACAAATTCTACTATTGCATCCAGTTTCAAATAAATAATTAAAAATCATGACTGGATACAGCTGTACTGTAATTAATTTAGAATCAGAAGTTGAAAATACTTTCACATCAATATTTGACTATTATCATCTTATAAAGTAACTGTAACTGCCATCTGGAATGGTATTGATAAATATCTCAAATGTAATCTCAAACTCAAACTCCTCTCAATTCAGTCTTGCATATCAACTCAAATTCTGTATTCTCAAATGAAATCTGACCAAAGTAGTATTTGCTAAAATTAAAAAAAATATAAACTTCACCTATAACTAATACATGCAAGAAAAATCAAACATAAAAGAAGTTTTTATACAAACTTAAATATTATAATTTTATGTAGAATTTATACGTGATCTTAAATCTGAGTTTATGTATATTATTTGAGCATTAAAGTTTGAGAGATTAAACTGAAATTGAGTTTGTATTTGAGCTTAAACTAAAATTTAACATTTAAACTGTAAATTACTTTGATTATAATTCAGTTGAATTAGACATTGAAAACCAAGCCTAATGTTTACAGACACATTTTCAGCTCCAAACAAGAGTTTTTACCTCCACCAGCATAAACTGCAATTATAATCCACATGTCTTTATGAATTTTTTTTTACATAGAAAGGGTCCAACCAAAGTAAGAAGTAACTTGGATTAAATTTTTGGAATGATCCAGATCATATTTTGAATATAAAAAATCCTGAATTTTCGAGGTCTGCGCTCTATGAGTGTTTTCTAATTTGATTTTGCCATTTTATTAATATTCCAGATAGAAGAATATATATCAGATATAAGATACAAGAAAACTCAGATAAGCTTGCCACACTAGTTTGCAGTAATAAAGCTTGTTTGCTCTTTAGGTCAACTATTGACTGTTTTACACTGCTCATGTGATTGACAACGATGTCTCAATGGGTAACATACACCCAAATCTGAGGCTACGAATTTTAATCTTAGGCATGGCCTTCAGTGATAAGGTTGACAGAAACATGTATACATGATTTTCAGTGTGGTACCTTGATTTAATGGTACACAGGTCCTCTGTGGCCTAGTGGTTAACAAGGTTGGCTTCCGATCACAGGCTGTGACCTCTGTGTGGATTTGACTTGTACAAGTGGCAAATGCTCGGGGCCTGTCCAAAATATGACTCTGGCTGTTGAACGGGACATAAAACCCTAACTTGGCCTTGATTAAAATTTACATGTACTGCTTTCCTGTACAATTATGTTTATCCTGATATGACCCGTACAATATCAGTGTGTTAGTTTCACACAACCCTTTTTCAGCAATTACAAGAAGCAGATTAGATTCTTTTCTCAGAAAATTGTTCCACAAGCTGAAGCTAATGAAAAGAATGCATTGTGTTAATATATAAAGTTAAGGGCAAGGATGTTTAGCTAGGAATTGGAAAATATACATTAATTTTGTATGTTTGATATCGAGCACTTGTTACAAATATTTAGGGATTAAGTTTATTTATAATAATTTAGTTGAATACTGGCAGACAGAACCCAGAATTTTTATTTGTTATGTAAACAAGTGTGATATTTCAAACATATCTATTGTTGAGAAAAACATATAAATGGATGTCTGTTGCCATGGCATTCAGTCATGTAACTCATGTAGAAATTCTAAAAGCTTCAAAAGAGTTTCAGCAAGTTTTTTAGAATTCTTGTTCTGAAATTTGATTAAAGTGACATTTAGCACAAAAAAAAGAATAAATGTCAAAGTTTAAGACACATACCCAGACTGTTATATCCAGCTGTGTACCTTTGATTGTTCCAAAAACCAGGCCTTTTCAGTTTAGCATCAAATATTAATGGATGCATTGCAATTGTTTTGTACAGAAAAGGTGGCTGTCCAGACAGATCTGAAGTATATAACAGGTTGTTGAAATGTCATAGAATCTATTGTATGAAGAGTACATGACACTTAGATCAATTCTGATCAGGAGAATGTCCTCTGAAACATGTATTAAGCATCTCCTGAAATTCCATATTATCTAGAATTATGACATTCAACAGAGAGTTAAACTGTTTATTTCATAAAAAAGTAGTAATAATATTGGTATATCTTACCATGTAGTTATTGCATGCTTTGTGGTTATTCTTTTAGAGTTTAAATTAAAGTAGCAATCCAAAATCACATTAATATTCAGTCAGATTAACAAATGACATATGTATACACTTTTATTCAGCATCATATATATAGTAAACTCTTTGAAAGGTGTATAAATTGACAAATAAACTTCATAAAAGCCCTTGTTTCATTCAAAACAGAAACGCCAATGAAAAGAGACATAAAGTGGGCTTTCACTGGAAGGAAGAATGTTACTTGAAAACATACAGAGCTAACTAACATGCTTGTGAAAAACTAAAAAAAAAAGAATATGTAGAAGAGAGTTCTAGTTTATGTATAACCATGTGAAGGCATGTGAAGCTTACATAAGTATATAACATATATAAATATGAAAAAGTACATGACACGACTATTATTTTTCTGAATGGAAAGGTATATGTTTAAAAAAAATTAAGATAGTAACCAATATGGCAGCAATGGAACAATATGGGAGTAATAAAGTGAACATAAATCAATATGTTGTGAGCATCTGATTGTATCTATCTCATGTATATTTTATTGGAGAGTGGTATGACTAGACTTTAATTCATTCAGTTTTATTCAATACAATATGGTGTTAAATCATCCTATGGGGAAACTCAGGCTGACAGAGAATCCATAGACATTGCAATCACCATTTGTTGAACATGAATAAGGTGGATAATCAGCTGTATTAAACATATTAAAAAATATTACATGTATTTTAACAAGACATCCTCTAAACTTCTATCTGAAAGTGACAAAATACAGTTCCAAGGTTAGATTTTAATTAATAGAACAGACTTAATTGCCTTTGATTTATACCATTTTATACAGTTAATTCTTTCAAATGGAACTATGATAAGCAGAATCAAAAAGTACTTTAAGTAGAAGTAATTAGCAGGTCCCTGGGGCACTTTTCTATTGAAATTGAGCCTGTTATCTGGATTTTCTGTTTAAGCAGAATTCTAACATGACACGCTTGTGTCGCTGATTCTAATTGGTCAATCACCATTTTGAAAATGAGCATTATTAAACCTCATACCCAGTTTTACATAGGTGAGCGATAATCCCTCTTCACTTTTTAACAGTCAAATTATGAAGAATATGCACTACAAATCTTCATCAAAACAGTAACTTATAGCTCATTAGAAACACTCAGGCTTCGCCTTCGTGTTACTAATATCACCATTCGTTGTAAAACCCTGCATAATCCCACGCTAGTCATGTGTTATTCCTTAAGTATATTTACAGGTCCCTTGAAATTCAACTTACAGGGTACAGCTGCATATTAATTAAAATAAACACTTAAATTGTCATTTTTATCCCACAGCCCTTAAGGGCTGTTGGGGTATTGTTTTCACCAATGGTGTCTGGATGGGCAGGTGGGCCGCAAGAAGAAGTTTGTCCGGCCTCTATCTTGGAAAATGTAAGGTGTAGGAAGTTGATACTTGGTAGCGACATTGGTCAGGGGGTGTAGGTGTGCAACGTCATAGTATGACCTTGATTTGACCTTTGACCTTGCCATAGTGACCTTGAGTTTGAAAATCTTGTCCGGGCTATATCTTGGAAACCGTAAAGTGTAAGAAGTTGATACTTGGTAGGGACATTGGTTAAGGGGTGTGGGTGTGCAACGTTATGGTGTGACCTTGATTTGACCTTTGACCTTTCCGTAGTGACCTTGACCTATAAAATCTTGTCCGGGCTATATCTCGGAAACCGTAACCTGTAGGAAGTTGACACTTGGTAGGGACATTGGTTAGTGGGTGTAGGTGTGCAACATCATTGTTTGACCTTGATTTGACCTTTGACCTTGCCGTAGTGACCTTGATCTATAAAATTTTGTCCGGGCTATATCTGGGAAACCGTACGGTGTAGGAAGTTGGCACTTGGTAGGGACATTGATTAGGGGTTGTAGGTGTGCAACATCATGACGTGACCTTGATTTGACCTTTGACCTTGCTGTATTGATCTTGACCTATAAAAACTTGTCCAGGCTATATCTTGGAAACTGTACGGTGTAGGAAGTTGGTACTTGGTAGGGACATTGGTTAGGCAGTGTAGGCGTGCAACGTCATGGCATGACCTTGATTTGACCTTTGACCTTGCTGTAGTGACCTTGACCTATAAAATCTTGTCTGGTGTTTATCTTGGAAACTGTAAGGTGTAGGAAGTTGGTACTGGTTATGGACATTGGCTAGGGTGTGTAGATGTAAAATGTCATGGTGTGACCTTGATTTGACCTTTGACCTTGCCGTAGTGACCTTGACCTATAATGCCGTGTCTGGGCTATATTTTGGAAACCATAAGGTGTAGGAAGGGTATTTGTATTTGGTAGGAACATTGGTCGGGGGTCATATGTCTGCAATGTCATGGTGTGACCTGGATTTGCCCTTTGATCTTGCATATCTGATGCTATTTTATCTCTCTACAGGGATATCTAAAACATGTGTACTATTTTATCTCTCTTATATCTCTCTCATATCTTTTTACTTGAATCTTGGTTGTTGCGCCTTTGGGTGTCTTTTGATGTAGATTAAGCACTGTTAAAGTCATATTAGAATTCATTAACCGTTTTACTTTTGCAACTTCCCATTTTAACAGATGGTATTACATCAAGTGAGTCACAGGTTTTGCCCCAACTCCACATAAAAGCATGTATTGCCACATCTGTATGTATGGGTAATATTCAAAACATTTAAACCATAATTCGACCAAACAAATGAATATCAAAATGGAAGAAGTCTTAATAAAGCTTCATAATTTTTAGTTAACTGAATTGTCCTGTTTTAATACTTAATCTTTACATGCAGTTTCTTTCTCTTAGATGTTATTTTCTCTACTTAAACATTATTTGGACACTGACACTGCTCTGAAATTATCCCAATCTGTGTACTGTTTCACTACTTCTATATCTCATGGTGTTGAAAACTATTTTCCCAGGCTGTGGGGTACAGGCATCTCTGATGCTATTTTTGACCTTGTGGTTCACAAGTATTGTATTTAAGCACTTGATTCTCAACCCTGTGGTCATAGGTTTGAATCTCCAAATTATGGCAACATGTGATATGCACTGAGAAACTGTCCTGATATGACTTTGAATGTTGGCAGGAACTTAAAAACTTCACCATTGACCCAACTTAGATTTATTTGTTTCTTTGGATTTTAACATCACTTGGTCATTCAGTTGGTCAAGGTTGTGTGCTGTAAACTGCCGACCATTGGTAATAAACTACCATCTTTACCACATAGGGTTCAGGGTTTGAACCACTGACCTCAGAGGTGGGAGGCGAGTGTGCTACCACTTCGCCACCATTGCCCCCTGGCCCAATTTAGAAGTTGTGAGTTTCAATCTCAGCAATGGCATCAAGTGGGCAGTGCAGAAGTATGATCAATTGATATGCTCATGCATTCCTCCTATACTAAAACTGTATGTTGTGACTGGATCTGTACACTATGTCTCTCGAGAAGTGGTCATATTCACAAAATATAGGTGAATCTGCTGGACTTAATCCAAAAATTAGCTTAACCTTGTGAGTACCAAAGTGAATGTAGTCAAAAGATTAGCTAAGCCATTTTTTTTTTTGTAAACTTTAATCTAATTTTTAGCTTAGCTCAATCCTTCTTTGTGAAAATGGTCACAGAACAACACTTGGGCGTCACCAGAATTTCCGGAGATGAGGGGGACATTTTTTCTACCTACCTATGAGAAAGAAGTATGGCAGACACTTTAGGTTCTCCTGCTCTTCATCCAGCCAGCAAGGATTTCGAAAGTTTTCCAACAACAGCTGACTCACATTGTTTGCCCGAAAAGAAGAGACTAGTTGCTGTTGACCATAGTACCGCAATGGCTTGTTTGGAGAATTTATATTCTTATCCGAATATTTTTCCTCATCAATATTCATTCTGTTTACCAGCACATCATTTTCTCCTTGTTCATGCCTGACTATGTCGTGTATATCCTGTTTGATTTGTTCTGCCGACATTAGCAGAATCAAACATAACAAAAGACATAAAGTATATTTGATTTCAAAATACATTGTTTTCTACACTCCTAAATTCACATATTTTGCTCAAGAAATTTCCCCATAGAATTCTATATAACAATGAAATAACTATAGCCTAAAGAACATGTAATATGGCAGTACTGGTATTTAATTCTAATCTATAATTTGCAGCATGCAGTTAACAGTTATTGCCACAGGTAAACTCCTGTGAAAAAGTTTTTGTTCTGTTTGAAATTGCCAAAGGATATGGCTTTTATTTTTTCAAAAATATGTTTTATCCTTTCATTTATCTTTGTTATTGATTGATGTTGCAGGACTGAGGGAAATTTGCTGCCTCAACTTAAAAGTATCAACAGCAGGTGTTTCTTTCATTCTTACATTTATAATTACTCCATTTCTGTAAATCTTTTCTCAAACACGGAAATTGAAGGAGTTTGCATGCCTTTTGAAGAACATTTGTTTCAATTTTTCACAAACATTGTTTTTGGACGACCCCTATAAAAAGAAGACTTTCATACACCATCCATCAATACCTTTAATTTTCCACTCCTTCACGGCTCCATTCAATAACTGAAAGGTCATTTTATTGAAATAAAATCTTCAATATCCTAGCTCAGTTTTCATATTGAAATAGTTTTGTTTGCTGACATTTTCATAATGGTAAAACATTTAAGAACATTATCAATGCAAAAGGATTGACAAATTAATGTGGAAGAAAAATTCTGCATTGATAGTTGGTCACAAAGGGAGAATACACTGTTCATATGAAAGATTAGTGATATTTATGCACAAGTTAAAAGGACAACAAGTTTAAGTAGTTTACATAATAAAGTTACTGAATACTCCATGTGGCATGTAATAATTGTACTCAACAGAAAATAAATTTACACATCAGTCAATAAATAATATTACTGCCAACACAAACTCTGACACAAATTACAGCTAATTACAGATACACGACAGGAGTTACAACATGTAAAACTTTAAGCTTTTGCAAGTTATAACTTTTACAAGTTCTACATTTTAGCAGCTGAACAATGTATTTTAATGATTTTTTTTACTTTCAAATACATCAAATCAACATGAATGATATACATTGTACATCAATGTTAATTCATTATTCATCATTATGTACTTCTTATAGTAAGCACTTGGTTCATGTAACAGGCTAATAATTTTCACACAGTTGGGATTCAAACTCACAACCTCCAATTCAATAACTCAATCTTGAAGGATTCATACCCAAAATGGGATGTATATCAAACACAGGTTTGAGAAATTATATGCACCATCAGTCATGTTAGTATTTATTGCAATTCATGGACAAAAGCATTTATTTAAAATGAGCAGATGATGGAATATTTAAAAACTACCAACACAAAAGGTATCACTCCTTGTGATGTATTTGCATGTCATACATGCTGCATGCTGCTTATTTATCAATGACAACTGACAATGCAAAAAAAAAGAAATGTATCTTCAACTGAATAATAACAGTCCTTTATCATTTTCTTTTTCAAATGATGATTAAAGTGTATCTCAGTTATAGTTATTCTAATTTACCACTGTGGTAAGTTGAAGCTTCATATTTCAATAACAAAAGATGAAAGACTAAACAGATTCAGTGATATACATAATTTAAGGGCTTTGGTCAATTGGTGTAAAACAAGAGATAGGTTCCAGGAGGGGATACTTCTGTGACCTTTGGGCCTATCCCTGTCCTTGGGCCTGTCCAACAATCAAGTAAGCTTCTCACCCTTACTTATTTCAACTGAGGAATTGCCAACCTTATCAGTAGCAGTTTTATGGTGGAGGGCTGAAGTTTCCTTTCCTGGAACAGGTGAGAAGGAATTCAGCTATATGGCTTATAGATGGTGGTTTCCAACTCCCTTTTGGCATTCCCCAAGGTTCAGTTCTACGCCCCCTTCTTTTTACTCTTTATACTACTCCTCTTAGTCAAGTCATTTCAAGTTTAAAGGTCACACACCATCTCTATGCCACCTGATTTGATTTGCACCATCGAACAAAAGTGGACCACTTTGCCTCATAGACTGCTCTGGTTGAGCGTCTGAGGAGCCTCAGTTCATTCTGCCACTTGACTAGAGTTGAGTTAGAAAATTGGTTTGGTGTGGCAAGCAAAGGAGTATCTTGGATGACAGGCTCACTAGATCCCAAAACCATGACATGTTGGGTCAACCCGGAGCTATGACTATTATCCCCCAACAGTCATGACTGAGGATCTTGTTTATGACATTCACTATCAGGGGAGTTTATGACAAAGGCAAAGCTGTCCAGGTCCTCCCATGATAGGCTCAGGAATCCACTCCCCAGGCTTCCTTGTCTTGGACTGGAGGCATGAACTGAGGTAATTTCCTGTTAAACCTGGTGGCAAACATTTATTTGGGGAATGTGCCATCTCTGGCAGATTTGGTTGAAGATCCCGTGGTGAAGGAATCATTCTATTTGGATAACTTGGCTGTGACAGGAAAGCTTGTCCACAATCACATTCAACCAACCTGGGATATGGCAGGCCTGGAGGACAATGTTCCTCAGGTTGCACCACGACAGGAGTCTCCACAACAGGGCACAAAGAGAGCCTGATTTCATACCCTCTTTCTTGTTTATGTAGGCAACAACAGTGATGTTGTCCATGGCTATAATGACAGTCTGGTTCCAGCAAAGATGCTCAAAGTGCATGTTAGAGGACCAGGAGAACTGCCTTCAATTCCAGAGAATTGATGTTGAGTTCACTTTCTGGAATGGACCACAGACCTCTGGCTGTGAAGTCTCCTAAATGAGCACCCATCTTATGTTTGATGTAGTCGGTAAAGAATTCATGTGCATGCTGTAGAGGGTGTAGAGGTTGGCCTACCAGGACATTGTCTTCCTGAAGCTACCACTCGAGGTGTTTGTTGAAAGACTTCAGAATAGGGATTGACTTTTCTAGGGACTCTGGAACATGCCCATTTGCCTTAAAGTACCACTGAATGGGCTTCATGTGTAGGTAGCCTGATGGAACTTGATTTTCAGTGGCAGTGAGCAGACCTATTAATTATAATAATTATAATAATAGAAGCATTTATACATCACAAAATTGATGAACATCCTCCAATGCGCTGGAAACCCAAAAGGGACAGTCATTAACCATAGCAAAATTGTAAACCAGCAAGCACCTGCCAGGGGAGGGTGGGTGACTAAGGTGGTGGGTAAGCTAGCCTAAACAGGTAAGTCTTAAGTTGGCTTCTAAAACTGGAAATGGTCCGTTGTGATCTTACACTAAATGGGAGTCTGTTCCAATCCACCGGTGCAACAGTGGCAAAACCATGTCTACCTAGGGCCTTCATGGGATGGACTGAGGAAATTGATAATCTGTTTCCACGTGCGAGACTACTACACTTGATTAGGGATGACAAATAGGGGGTTGGAAGAGGTTTCTGGCTTTTTGAAAATAGGGAGGATGTATTTGAACAGAATATGATATGCAATGGGACGCCAGTGGAGTTTTTTTTAGGTATAAGGTTTGACATGACTCATTTTGTCCTATTTGAAAACAAAATGACAAAGTGCACTTTGGACTTTCTGAAGTTTAGCAACACTGCCTTTGCTGGCCCCATACAGTAAGAATTAAAATAGCCCAACCGACTACTGACCATAGCATTTGCCAGAATGGATGAAAATTTAAAATCTCCCAACAATATATGCTCACTGCCTGATAGTGCTGCCCCATCAAGAAATAACGTGAAATCATCTAGAAACTGGGTCTTCGGAACACTTTGAGGTATGTACAGGACATGGAAGGTAACCTCCTGAGCACTGCTAGTTGATAACGGAACAGAAATGCTTTCAAATGAAAGAAAACATATTAGAGACATGAACTGCATCACTGTACACTGTTTTTGCTTTGGAAGAGGCCCTATTTTTGAGTTGCTTGTTTACAAGTCTGATTAGTAAATGTATCTTAAAAATATTGACTTTCCAAAAATATTTTGTGAAATTAAAGAAAACTGTGACTATGACATATTTGTTGTAGAAGCCAAAAAAACAAGGCTGAAAAGTGTTTTGGTCTACATCAGAGTAGTTAGTGCACTCAGACAGTCACCCACTCGAGTACTAATGTAGCCCACTGCTGATAATTAATTCAGTGAAGAAACGAATACTTACCATGCTACACCAATTCTCATGAAAGTCCAGTGACGAAAAAAAAAATGGAAAAAAACTAAAATAAAGATAAAAAATAGCATCAGAGATACCCGTATCTCACAGCCTGGGGAAATAGTTTTCAACACCATATGATATATAGAAGCAGTGAAACAGTACAAAGATTGGGATACTTTCAAATCAGTGTCAGTTATATAAAGCTCCAAATAATGTTTAAGTAGAGAAAATAACATCTAAGAGAAAGAAGATGTATGTAAAGATAAAGTACTAAAATAAGGCAGGTCAATAGCAAAATGACAGCATTAATCAGTAAACTAAAAATTATGAAGCTGTAAAATTTATTAATTGGAGAATAGCTGTCAATGGAAATAGCTCAATTATATACATACAATAATCAGTTGCAGCAATCCATATATCTTTGTCATAAGAGAAAGATGTCTCAAATATGGCAGGTGAACACACTTTTGCAGAGCAAAAAGGTCACACTATGATGCACACCTTCACCCCCTAACCAATGTCCCTACCAAGAAATAGCCCAGACAAGATTCTTTAAAACTCATGGTCACTACGACAAGGTCAAATCAAGGTCACACCATGATGTTGCACACCTACATCCCCTAACCAAAATCCCTACCAAGTATCAACTTCCTACACCTTACAGTTTCCAAGATATAGCCCAGACAAGATTGTATAGGTCAAGGTCACTACAGCAAAGTCAAAGGTCAAATCAAGGTTACGCCATGATGCTGCACACCTACACCGCCTAACCAATGTCCCTACCAAGTATCAACTTCCTACACCTTATCGTTGCCAAGATATGGCCCTAACAAGATTTTAGAGGTCAAGGTCACTACAGCAAGGTCAAAGGTCAAATCAAGGTTACACTATGACACTGCACACCTGCTCCCCCTAACCAATGTCCCTACCCAGTGTCAACCTTCTACACCTTATGGTTTCCAAGATATAGCCCGAACAAGATTTTATAGGTCAAGGTCAATACGGCAAGGTCAAAGGTCAAATCAAGGTCACACCATGACGTTGCACACCTACATCCCCATACCAATGTTTCTACCAAGTATCAACTTCTTACACATTACAGATTCTGAAATACAGCCCGAACAAACTTTTTTCCACCGCCCACCTGACCAGCCGCCCGAACACCTGCCCATCCGGACATCATGGGTGAAAACAATATCCTGATAGGCTGTGGGGTAAAAACGTGATCTCTAGAATCACAAGCCTAACTAGAACTTGCACTTAAAAACAGTTACTAGTCTGGAAATTCATAAAACTGTGGGGCTAGATAGAATACTGATTGACTTTTATACGGCATGTTGGAACATAATCAGTAAAACATACAGTGTTAAAAGTTTTAAGCTGCCTGGTGAAAACAGACATCCAAGCCCAAGTTAAAATGTGGTGCAATTAATCTCATACTTAAGATATGTAATGATCTTACTCTGTTTGACTTTGTCCAAAAATGTGACTTAATAATTTAAAAACCAAGATCAGTGATGCCCATGCCCTACAACCTGGGGAAATAGCATTGGCTACCAAGAGATATAGAAGAAGTGAAAAAATTTGAAAACAAAGTAAGTTATGTAAAGGAGCAGCCAAAATAACACAAAGAAAGAAAAAAATGTATTGCAAAGACAAAATATCTTTGACATTTTAATAGCAAGATGACAGCATTAATTTGTAAACCAAAAGTTATGAAGTTGTAAGTAATCTTGTAAGTTATGATGTTGAACATTTATTAACTGAACTGAAGCTGTCAGTGAAGACAACATAATAAAGTAAATTAAAGTACATACAACAATCAGTTCCAGCAATCACTACAGATTTGTGATTGGGAATATATGTGTTAAATACTAGTATGTGTTAAATGTTGGTGTAGTAAATATTCTAGCAGAACCAAAGGTCAAAAGTCAAACGGTCACACCAATGTTACACCTTGATGTGGCACATGTATACCCACCAACCATTGGCCCTACTGAGTATCAACTTCACAAAATATTACAGGTCAGGGTCATTATTGCAAGGTCAAAAGTCAAATCAAAGTTAAACCATGACATCACATACCGTCATCCCCTAACCATTATCCCTGCCAAGTGTCAACTTCCTATACCTTACAGTTTTGCAGATATAGCCCAGACAACATTTTAAAGGTCAGGGTCACCACAGCAAGGTCAAAGGTCAAATAAAGGTCAAACAATTGATGTTGCATACCTTCATCTCCTCAGCAACATCTCCACAAAGTATCAACATTCTGCATCTTACAGTTTACGAGTTAAACCTGGACGACATTGTACAATTAAGGGTCACTACATAATAATAAAGCATAACAATAATTTGGTCTTCTTGTATTAAGATATTCTATTTGTGATTCTCAGTACAATGTATTATCATACTTTCGAGCATTGTGTGTTTACATACATGTATATACTTTTTAACCATATATATATATATGTATATAATTGTATATCTGTAGTCAAAAAACAACCACATGCATAAATTTGTACTAAAATTGACTATATAAATCCATGTGGGATAATTATTAATTCAGTTTAAAATGGTGATGAGGATAAATGAAGAATATAAATAATTTGAGCTAAGTTATGGCACTCTGTAGAACACAGGAGTTTAATTAACATCTGAGTTACCGTACGTAAATTATGCATCGATTTGTGTCAGGTATCAATCTGTATATGTTATTTACTATTGTATATCTTTATGTTTGTTTTGATAAATCAATAAAAACACACACATACATGTATATTTATGTTACATTCTTATTGTCACCACTATATTGCCATACTGCCAGGATATACATGCATATATTGAAATACAAATCACACATTTTCAATGACAAATTATTTGCATAAAGAGTTGAGCAAATCATGTAAATTTTACATGAACTAAGCATCAACTAAGTAGAGAGGGGTAGATTCTTGGAGGCCTCCCACAATCTACCCCGGGGGGTAATCTGGAAGGACGGAATAGATTCTGGGAGGCCAGTCCTCTAGAATCTACCTGGGTATAAAATGAAGAGGGGTATACTTTCTGAGTTTACACCGGGAACTGAACCCCGATCTCAGAAAAGGGAGGCGAGAGTGTTACCACTCTGCCACCGTGGCCCCCTATCTTGATTTTAAAAGTATTCCATATGCTTTTTCTGCATGTAAACGGTAACCTCAAAAAGAAATAACTAACAGACATTGGTAATTGTTATTAGGTGAAAATTGGTTAATCGTGAAGTGATTGGGTATTAGCATTAATTTGGTAATTCTGATTTTTCAACGGAGAGCCTGTTAAGCTGTTAAAATGATGGAACCTATTTTATGTACACTGAGGCCCAGCTTCAGCTAATCCCAAATTATTAAGAAATAACAGGACTTTTGATGTACACCGAGGGCCTGTTTCAACTAATCCCAATTTATGAAAACGAAAAATAAATAGGCTTTTGATGTACACTGAGGCCCAGCTTCAACTAAACTAATCCCAATTTATGACATCAAAAGAATAAATAAACTTTTAATGTACACTGGGACCCAGCTTCAACGAAAACCCAATCAATCAAATCAAAAGGATAACTACACTTGTTGTCTGTTTTATGGGGCACTTCATTCACAACTCTTAATTGGTGAATTCAAAGGAACAACTAGAATAGCTGATTGCTCTCATAGAAAGATCAGTGATGTGAATCAGTGCATAACTACTATTAAATGGGAATAAAATAAACTGTTATTAGTGTGGGCAGTTTGCTTCATTTAACCCTAGTACTATCACTGGTCATAATTCAAAAATGGATGATAATTATATGCAGATCTTTTGACATATTTCAGCTCTATAAATAGTGTGATAAGACTTATGTATTTTAGTGTAAAAAGGTTTATAATTCAATTTAAAATAATGTGCATAAAAATTGTGAGTATTATGTTGCATGCAAACCAAAAAAATAAAACCATGTCACCATATACAGTGCACAAAGCTGTCTGAAGGTTAATTTTACAGTTAAAATAGCATTAACGTTCCTTTTATTGATATTCTAAAACCCTATGTTACATGATCACAAGGGGGTAGATTCTGGGAGGAGGGGGTAGATTCTGGTGGTGTTTATACTCTACCCCCGGGGTATACTTTTGAATCTACCCCGGGGTGGAGTCTGGGCCTTCCCAGAATCTACCCAGGTATAAAATGAAGGGGGTACACCAGTGCGACCTCAAGTGGGAAAGCTGATAGTTGCTTACTGTTGGTCGGCAGTTTACAGAACCTTGACCAACTGTATGTACTGCATGGTTTCCTCTACCCTTCCAACTACACATCGGGATATGACCTATACAATAGGCGTATTCCACAACTTGAGATCTGTGTGATCTTTGTGATCCAGATCGAGATCGAGATCCTTCAGATCAGTAGAATCTGTGAAATGCAAAAATTCTAGAAATGATGATCCAAGATGGCCACTGAAATGGCATGCTTTGCATCTTTAAAATTCCTTTTTGATAATAATGGTAGAAGTAAAGGAAAAAATGATATTCTAGTGCCACTGTTAACAACAATAACAGAAGATAAAATAAGAGTAGAGGACTACTGGGAGAAAATCGTCCCCCTATACAGTGACAATGACTTTCAAAGGGTGTTTAGAATGACGCCATCTACCTTAGAGGCACTTTGCAGAAACATATTTCCTTACATGGATTATGGCAGTGAGCTTTTCTTAATTCCCCATGAAAAAAAGGTACATTGTGAATAAGCCTACATTATCATATATATATAAACATTACATTATACGAGTATATTGTTATTATATTGAACATTATATCCCTAAAAGACGAAAATAGCATTTTTGACGAAAATGAACAAAAACAACTTTCCAAAAAGTTCATAAAATGTTAATTTCTTGCGTGATTTTAACAGAGAATGCATAATTTTAAAGCTGAGAATATGTAGAAAGCATCTATGATGATAAAATAGCATTTAAAATAAATCTGCATGTAATTGCGTGGACCAGATTAGATGATAAAATACCTTGATTACAACTCTGAACAAGGTCTATTAAATCAAATTTTTCATTACTGTTTAATACTGCAAAGTAGCCAGCAGAAATCTCAAATCCTAATCCCAATTTTCCTTCGAAAGTTTCTAGATAATATAGGTTATGTTATGGTTGCAATATCTGTGGACCTTTGTAGATTTGAAGTTAATGTAAATATATACTGTGAATCTTTAACCTTTATGAAATGTCTTAATCTCTGTATTTATCTCCCTCATACTTCTTTGATTTTTGAGTTGTTAAAGCCACGACATTTATAGATTTGTAAATAAATTGGGTTTGCGGCTACATCAAAGGTGAAAATGCTTAAAGTACATACCAATTTTGTACAAATTTGTCCTTGAACAACATTATCATACCCATGTTGATGTATTAATGAAGGCACTTAATACATATTAATACAACATAATTATTTTTAGAACTGGGGAATATACTTGGCTAATTAATGTGTTTCAGATAATGATTGCAGTCTACTACTTTGGCCACCAAGAATCTTACTTCCTGATTGCTGAAAAGTTCAATGTGGCAGAGAGCACTGTTAAACGTACAGTGGATGCAGTTAGTGATGCCCTTGTAAATTATGCCAAGCAGGTAAAAATAAATGTCATAAATTTATAAGTTTATATTTGCTTGACATATAATGTTGAAAGCAAATTCCTAGTAATAAATGCACTGCACTTATTTTTAGTTTTTTTAGTCAGTTGATTCATATCGGAAACATAACATTGATGAGTGGTAACAGTTATACAGAATTCAACTTCTCTTTTGTCCATTGCCAGCGCGGGTGTTAGCCTCGCAAAGCTGGCATTTCTGTGCATAGGACAGCACTCCCAGTGTCTATAGGTGTATAAATATCCTGCATGGGATAAAGAGTTCCAATAACTGTAAACAAAAGTTTTACTTGGATCCTTGTTTTTCTCACACGTATTAAAAGGCCAATTTTAAATGAACTGTAAGATTAAATACAACTTATTAAATCGAAGCAGTTATGAGTCCATTATTATAAGATAGACACACAGGTTCCATAACATTTGAATTTAAATCCCATAATTACTTGTAATTATGCCCTTTATTCACCCGATGATTTGGATTTCGGAAAATTATTTTCAAGTTTGTAAAAAAAACAAAGTTTCTCATTTTGTTAAAGACACTGGATCTTAATGCAGTGAAGTTAGACTTTAAAATTAAACTTAGTAGTTTAATGTCCACATCCACAGTTAATGGTCATACTGGGACGATCACATGTACAACTGAGAAAGGCAGAAGCTTGGAGATGACCAAGTATTAACGTCGCCAAGTTTTTTTACGTGCCACTGGGGATAATGCCAAATGACACAAGACCGCCAGAGTATTCATTAAAGTCACTATGTATCTCCCTGACCCGGGCTAGAACCCGGATTATCAGCACAGCAGACAAGTGTGTTACTTATTTGACTTTTGAATTAACAACTTAGAATTATTCTTGTGGACATATAATTATGTGTATTTTAACATTATTATTGATGTAAGCCATAAGATTAATATTTTTCATGACACATAAGAGTTTCTTTTTCAGGTAATCAAGTGGCCAAATGGAATCAGAATACAAGAATGCATGGAAAAGTTTGAGGAACAGTGCAACTTTCCTAATGTTGTTGGAGCCATTGACGGTTGCCATATACAAATCAAAACACCATCTGAAGATAAAGAATGTTACTACAATAGAAAAAAATTTTTCTCGATTGTCCTCCAGGCCATATGCAATGCCGACCTATTATTCTTGGATTGTTTCACTGGATATCCAGGGTCTGTTCATGATTCACGGGTCTTTAAATCTTCAGGTATTTATCAGAAAATAAAGGCCAATACACACTTAATGTTCCCAGATAACAGCCATTTATTGGGCGATTGTGCATATCAATTGGAACCATGGCTGATGACACCATTCAGGGATAATGGTTTGCTGTCACAACGCAAAAAGAGATACAACTATCTGCTTTCTAAAACAAGAGTGGCAATTGAAAGATCATTTGCCCTATTGAAAGGACGGTATCGTAGGTTGAAGTATATGGACATGAATGATATAGCAAGGATTTGCAGTGTGATCATGGCCTGTTGTGTTCTGCATAACCATTGTGTACTTCATGAAGACGTTGATGAAGACTTTATGGATGAAACTGACATTAATGACCTTCACCTTGGGGACAATTTGAATATGGGCCGAGAGAGGGAAGATGAAAATGCTAAATTGAAGAGGGAGCAAATCATGAACCAGATACTTGCCTCATAATGAAAACTCTAAAACTTCAAATAATGTTTCCGGATTACACCAGTAAATTGCACAAGTTAGAAATATACAATTTATTTGTATGAAGCATAACAGTGCTCACCAGGCAGGATCATCTTAAATATTTCAAATTCTGAAGCATGCATTTCCAGCACTTCAATGCAGGATCACAAAATTTACTGTTAAATAATGAATAAACCATTCAGTAACAGAGGAAATCAGAATGTTGATGAATGGCAACTGGACACATCCATTAGTTACCATGTTTCGAAAAATGTTGAGTTATTTCTAAATTTGGTATTTTTTTTTGGCAAAGCACAAGAACACTTTCAAATAATGCCTTTTAAATGCAAATCTGCCAGATCAAAACATTTCTGGATAAAAATTTAAAAAATTTTTTTTAAGCTTTCAAGTTGTCCTTACTCATAACAATAATAATAATTTTACCTAGATATTTTGTGCAAATTAGGTGCCAATACTACGGAAAAGCAAATGAGTGCTGACACAAATAACTACCTAAATTGGGAGACAACAATCTATCACAGTTTATCCTTGGTGATAAAACAGCATTGTATTTATGTCATAACTGATCTTAAACACACTGTAAATTACTGTGAGTGTACAACAAATTACGTTTTTAAGGGGCAGTTACACACACCCGAATGTAGCCTCAAAAGCACCGCCACTTCTAAATATTATGGTACAAATCAAAAATATGAGTTCATCTTTTTATTTTATTTGTTTAATATGATTTTTAAAGTTCAGTATATCCTATTGTCTTCTGGCCAATGATAGGGCATAGGCCGAATGGCCCAAAATTACAAACTCACATTTTCGGGAATATCTGGTAAACCTTAGCTTATCAGCGTACTTGTGGGAAATTCTAGATAAATTCAGTTTATATTGGGATCCATTATGATTATTTGTATATAGATGCCCCTGTATTTCAAAATAAGCTATTCATGGCGTATTTATGGTTACAATCATATATGTGTAACTGCTACATTTATCATCAGGGCTTGTTATTTGAAACATGTGTAGAACAAATAATTTTCGGGATAATGTTTGAAAAAACACTAAGTAAAATATGTCAGTACAAATGTCACCAAGACTTGGACTGTTTGAGCATAAATTTCAAAATTACAAATGTTATTTATGCCTTAATATTAAGTATATGCAAGTGAAGGCTAATAACTATACATTGGTAAAAAATTGCATTTTAACCTTCTAGTTTTTTAATCATCTTATTGTCTTTGTGAGAGTGTAAAACTGTGCATTAAAATGTCTTCAGTTCAGTTTTACTCTTTTTTTTTCCTTACAAGTACAAAGCTGTATGAACATCTAAACAACATTAACTTTATGAATTGCGAAATATCACAATTTTATCTTTGTAATAAGGATATAAGGGGGTGTTTTTAGATCTCAAAAATGTTTGTACCTCTTTTATGCATTTCTTGTAGATGGTGGACCTTCAGGAATTTTGCCTTTGTGAACTTAAACCTTCAGGAACTTTGCCCCTCACTAAAACTGACTTGCTTCTTCTGTTGCATTTAAACCATCAGTAATTATTTCAAATAGCATCAGAGATGCCCTTACCCCACAGCCTAGGGAAATATTTTCAACACCATGAGATATAGAAATAGTGTATCAGTACAAAGTTCAGGATACTTTAAGGGCTGTCAGTTGCATAAAGGTCGAAATAATGTTTAAATAGAGAAAATAACATCTAAGAGAAAGATAATGTATGTAAAGATGGAACTAGAAAAATGTTTTTGCTGACAAAAACGAAGCGGCCCTGATGAAAAAGAAGTTATCCGTAAAAGATGTCAAGATATGCATCATAAGCAATAGAAACTGTGAACTTAATTGCATTGTGTATGTTACTTGTCCCTATTTTCATCTTTAATAAGTGTGCACAATTAAAGCGAGGTCAGCTGAACAATACAATAGCTGGAGATTAAAACTCCACAATTTCACTGCAAGGTGGCCATAACTTCATTCATATTGGGACTTTAAGGTGACTATACAATAAGAATCTCCCTTTTTTCATCCTTTATAAGTGCATAAAGTTTAGCTCAGGTCAGTTAAACAATAAGATAACTGGAGGCTGAAACTTCCCTTTTTTCACTGTAAGATGACCATAACTTCATTCATATTGCGACTTTAAGGTGACCATAATATGGTAATGTCCCTTCAATACCAATATATGTTAGATATGGAAAAAGAAAGGGGCCAGATGGCTTTATTCAAATGCTATGACTTAAGGAGGGCCAAAAGTTACATTAACAGTTTAAGGTCACCATAAAGTCAGGATAACCCTTTGGTTTGCCATCCTTTATAGGTGCGCAAAGTTTAATTGAGGTCAGCCGAACAATAAGATAGTTGGAGGCTGAAAACCCCTTATTTCACTTTAAGGTGGCTACAACTCTATTCATACTGAGAGTTTAAGGTGACCATAAGTATTCTTTTTATCTATTTAAATACCAGTGATAATTTAGAAATAAAAAAAAATTGAAAAAGAAAGGAGAAAGAAGATTTTATTCCAATTTGATGACTTTAAGCAGGCCATAGGTCCATTAAGATTTTGAGTTTAAGGTCACCATAAAATCATAATATTCCTTTGGCAAATCTCAATATATGTGCCAAGTTTGGTTGAAAAAAGTGAAAAAGTAAGTGAACTGGAGGGCTAAAACCCCCTTTTTTGACATTAAGGTGACCTTAAGGTTGCAGATACAGGGCTAAAACTTCGGCATGTGAAAGATTATCAAAAAGGTAGCTGAATAAGTTATGCCAACAAAATGCTGAAATCCTGACCGTTTTTGAGATACAAGACCAAGTACCCATTTTTAAAAAATTTACGAAAATAAAACGCCTCCCATTCGGGCATCTATGGTACGATTGATAAGAAAATCCTTTCCGACCTTGGAAATTTGGTCTAGGATGTACCAGATAAATTTTATAGCACAGGTGTGTTTGGTTTTTTCCGAAATGCGATGACGGGGTGTTTTTGACTTATGCTTAAGGTTACCTTAAGTAAAGCTTAAGGTCTGCGCAAAGTATCCCAAAAATTTTTCCCGCCCCTATAGTTTTAAAGAAAGATAAGAAGGAAAGAAAATTTGAAAGCCTAAGAAGTTATTCAAGGGAGACCATAATCCTGCGTCGGCGGTGATCAGTCGAACTTCGGTGAAAACAAATAAGCGTCCCTGACGGGCCGCTTAATTATTAAAAGAAGACAATTCAATAATAAGATCACAGCATTAATTAGTAAACTAAACATTATGACACTCTTTATCTACATCTGGCATGGCCAAATTATGGCTTAGATGTTTTGAATACAACCATGAAATTCCATCAGTTACAATGGAAAGTTGCAAAAGTAAAATTCTTAATGAAATCTAATATGACATTAACAGGGCTTAATCTCAAGCAAAAGACAGACCCAGAAGTGCAACAAGATTTTAAAGGTCACGGTCACTACGGCAAGGTCAAATCAAGGTCAGACCATGCCATTGCACACATACACCCCTAACCAATGTCACTATCAACTATCAACTTCCTTCACCTTACGGTTTCTGAGATACAACTCAGCCATACAAGTTATAACTTTTACAAAATCCCAACTTGTACAAGACATATATAAAATATCTTCCAAACACCAAAAATATTGCCCCAACCTTAAAATCAAAGTTTGCTTGCACTGTTGTATATTGTAGCAAGTTTAAGGTAATCTTTTGCTGAAAGTTCTATTCAAGGTTTGTTACATCCACAACTGAAATGCCTAGAATTGCACAATATTTGAAATGCTGTTCAAAAATGATCAAACTGAAAGTGAATATAATTCTGTTATTAATAGGAGTTTAAGGTCACCTTATCATGTGGCACTTACCTATGTCCAGATACATATAATTGAAAAAGAGAATGAAATTTCTGCAGTTACTTTCAGAATACTCCATGGAGAAAGAAAAAACGTAAACTGGACATAAGTTTTTTATACGTGGGAGGTCACCTTAAGATGGGCACACCTTCAAAACTAGTTACAACGACATGCCAAATTTGAACTAAATCCATCGAGCTATTTTGAGATACTGTCCGGAAAAGAAATAATTTAAATTGAGTTTAAGTGTCTTACTGTTGGGAGTTCAAGGTCACAAAACTATACAGCACACGCTCAGGACCAGTTACATCCACATGCCAAATTTGAATGAAATCTGACAAGCCCTTTTTGAGATACTGTCCGGAATACAAAGTGCGACAATGGCGCCAAAAAATTGGATGACGAAGCAATCCCTATATGACACAATAAATCATGACCTGATTACTACAACAGTGTATTCACTATTATTCAGTTACAGTAATATTGTTTTCTTTCAATATTGTAATTTACTTTGAAAACTACATGGTACAAACAAATGGCAACAAATCTGGTTTTAGAACAGCCTGTACAGATATTTTTTCAAAGTACCCCATCATCTTTTATATCTAACAAATTAAATATCCTGCTTATTTTTTTTCCTTCAGTACATCAATGAAAGTCTTGAACAAGTCCATCCGTTCTTGATGCTGCCTTTCCATCATTTCCTTTTCTTCTGTCCTCATCTCTTTCATATAATCTAATAGTTGTGTTGTTGTGACCTTACTTTTCTTGGGGGTTTTCTTCTTCTTCAGCTGCTTCCCCTTGACATCTTTGCTTGGTGTAGTGTCAGAAGTTGCTTGGCCGTCAGTAGCTGTTTCATTACCAGAGCCACAAGTTGTTGTTCCACTGCTTTCTAAAAGACAGACAGGTCTTACAGTTGGCTTTCCCCCTAGTATACGTGACAAGTCATCATAGAAGGTAATGTCTTTTCGGCTATTTCCGGATTGTTTGTTATGTTTTTCACCATCGTGGAAGGATCTTTTGAGGTTCTTCCATTTTGTCTCACATTGTTTCGGTGTCACAAGAAAGCCTTGCTCTATCATTTCTGAAGCAATGTCCACCCAAATTGCTGTTTTCTTGACTCTGGGGTTAACCATTCGTTCATAATGTTGTTCAATCAATTGCAAAAAATATTTTGTGTCTTTGTCCGTCCAGACGTAGTTGCTGGCAGTTCCTATTTTAACACTTGCACCTTGGCAGGAAGTGTCCAATTCTGATGACTCTGATGCCACAGCATCATCTCTAATGGGACAAGTACAAATCACTTGGTCGAAATTGCCAAAGTCAATAAGGCAGTTAATGATCCAAGGCTTTATATCCTTTATTGCATCTTTGCCTATTTCTGTGAGATTTTCGCAAATCTGTGGGTAAACCTCTTCATAGTTTGGTTGAGAAGTAACTATCAAATTGCACCCCGGTGGAATGAGTCCTTCTTCCTCGCATTTCCTGCCATCCACATGGTTTCTCACAACATATGAGTTTAGCAAGTCTTCTCCCAGGTAGCCATGATAACGATAAGGGACAAAATCTTTTAAAGGACCTGCAAAGCGATCAACAGGATCTGAAAATATATCAATACAAGGACAAGTTACATCACATCTATGATTTATTTAAAAATAAAAGCGTGATGTGTAATCATATCACGCTTTTATTTTTAAAACATTTTATTATTTAAAACATGGCCACGTTCACCATGGGTGAAAACAATAATACCGCGAAGGGCTGTGGGGTAAAAATTAGCATTAGATCATCAGCAAGACTAATAATTGGAAGAGTTCTCATGCAATTTCTTTGTTATTTGTGTGATTAGAAAAAATAATAAGCACTCTTGATATATTCTAAAGATGTAAAACCAATAATAAAGGCGCTATGAAGCAAAAAGAAAAAAAAATACTATTTTATGACTTCAATTTGACCCTTAATATTCCAAAGCTAAAGGTATATTACTTCAAAATTTTGTGTGATATATTTCATTAATAAAGGGAGACCATAATACAGCATGCAGCGGTGGTGGCAGCAGCAACGAAACTGAGATGAAAACACATAAACGCCCCTGCAGAGATGCTTTACCACAACCACTCAACTTAATTACAGTAGAACCTCGATTATCCGGCCTTCTACTATCCGAATCTCCGGATTAACCGCACCGAAATTGTGTCTCCCTACTGGCAGTACATATAATGCACCGTGTAGCGTGAGCGATAATACAAGTTTTTATACGGTCTCGGAAACGATTAATTCTTGTGCTTTATAAAACCCCATAAAACCTACCATCCACAGAAATGCCTAACTTCTTTGATCTTTATCACCATTGTTACAATAGGGGAGGGATTAATTCACTTACACGACCCCACTACACAACGTCTTTGTTAATGCGCTAATCAATGAAAGCGTTTTCGATTGGATTTCACAATTTATTATCTCCGGGAGTTTGTCTACTCACAAACTGATAATGTGTATAAAAGACGTCAACAATGCACTACCAACCAAACATATCACTGAAGGCGTGTTCGCTTGGGGTTTTACAATAAATGATCTCATGGAGTTTTTCAATTGACAATAGTAATCACAAATTAAAATGTGAATAATGCATGTACCAACCGAACACAGCCAGTTAAAATCCGCGTAATATATTAAATAGAAACAATAATATTCATAGATGTGGAGCAAACAAGCGACAATTAGAGGTCAGTTACAATATATTACACAAATATATTAAATATATCATCAATGAATACCGATATTTACATTAAGTGCATAAAACGAAGTATCTTCAATTATCACCCACTCAGTAACCCATAGATGGTGAATTTCGGTTTCCTTCATCTATCTGAACCCCTCGATTATCCGACCGGATTGTATGTCTCCCATGGGGTTCAGATAATTGAGGTTCTACTGTATATGTAAATATAGTACTTACATACAAATCTAAATTTAAGAAAATGACTACTTACTTTTACCACTGGTTTTCTGGCCTTTTTTTAGTAGTGTGTCATAGGAACCTGGAAATACAAACATATTGATATTGTATCATATTTTGGCCGTCGAACTTGGCAATGCCTGTGGCTTATGAATATTGTACTTCTTTTTGGTTGTTGTGCCTTAGAATTTGCTTAGACTATGTCTTTAGACAGAGATAAAATTTATTGACAATTTGTTGATCAACAAACTCTAACGGACATTTAAAATTCCTTTATGCAATTTAAGATATTAAAAAATATGAAACAGCTTTGCTATTCTTACTAATTGTCCAAATCAGTATTTTAAAATAACATGCCTGAATAATGCATTCATGACTCCCTTATGGTTTCAAAGATACATACTGGACAAAATTATTTTTTTTGCCTAACTGAACACCTCCACCACTAGCAACCTAGCCTCATGACCTTAATCTCATAGTTTTTAAATATTGTCAAGCAAACAGATAGCAGTAAGTGAACAAATGAAAAAAATATTTAAATTAGTACAAGTTTATTGTACAAATTATTTTACAGAAGCCAAATAAGAACAGACTGTAAACCATGTGCCAGTCAGTTTCATGGTTCACTAACCATTTCCTTAATACTTGAAAGAGGAAAGTGTAGTACACTGAGGAAATTCATGATGAAGATTTGTCCAAGCCCCAGGCACCAACCCACATATATTGGTATACATTGGGAATTAGATTTCTTGCCTATGGTTACAGGTGCCAGCTATGTGGCAAGCACACATTCTGTAAGTCTCTTGCGAATTAGATGAATGTTCTACAGAGTTATGCCTATAGATAGAAATATACTTGTAAAATCCCCCCAATAATTATTGATTGCTGAAAGTATTTTATAGATAAAAATTGTCTTTCAAAGTGTAGATTCCATATTAATAAGTACAGCTTACCTTGCTCTTGAAATTCCATCAGAATTTCTCCAGGTGGCCAAGCATCCTTGCCAGACAATGTTACATACATTTTTCGCAACAGCTCGGATTCTCCTACAATTCAATCAAATCTGTCATTACACATCCAGTATGCAACAGCCATGTGAGATTGTTTTGTCAAAATAAAATTTCACCTCACTGAATCTAGGTACTTCTTTAAATTTAAGTGTTACGTTACATTCAATAATGTACATGAACCAATGATTTGGGGAAACGCTTTGGAATGAAAGTGGGCATAACACCTATATTATTATTATATATATTTCAGCGAATGTGTTGATTCGTATAAGCAATGGAGAGAATTAAAAATTGATGGTCCTATAGCCTTAAACACGATTGTCAACACCACGGATTCTGACAGAGATTGTTCTTGTTAATAAATAACCACCCAAAAATCTACAAAAGCACACAGTACAATAGATATACCTTAAATTTCCAAAATAACGCTCAGGTTTAAATAAACGCCTGGTTCAAATTAAGGCCTGGGACCAAGCACACTGTTTACAATTTATTACACTGTTTTTTATATTTCAAAAGAACGCCTGGTTCAATTTAACGTGTGGTCTGGTCTCATTTGAAAATAATTAACGCCTGGGCCATATTTCGAAATAATACGGTATTCTGTGTAAGTGGCAGAACACTATAATTGGAAAATGTTTTTCATTATTTTGTTGGATAGTAAGTGGGGTTTAATAAAAAATATGATAATGGAAAAACTCCAAAGTCATGTTTAGTCTACTTTCAGACAAGTGTTGCTTGAGGTCAGGTAATTAAAAATTTTAAATACAGGGTCACATAATAAGGTTGTATCTGACTTTAAAATATCAAACAAAACAAATTGGCAGGCCATCACCACCAGGGAGAATAAACCTAACAGTTGTGAAGTGTAACTCAAACACTTATCTAAACAGTAATACCTGTTTCTGTTATTTTTTCTATGTCAGTGGTTTTAAGTAAGACATTACAACTTAAACCATCAGGATATGTAACCTTTATCTTTGCACCATTTGGATCCATCGCTTTTGTACTGCAAAATGCAATAAATAAATATTTTTTGTATTAAAATATGAATTGACACAAGCGCAAGTTATTATACTATTTTACTAATATCAAACCAAAACAATAAGCTGTTGAAATCGTTTTTAAGGGGCGATAATATATTTTCTACATGAAATCAGCGCATCACTGGTAGGCGGGCATTCACTAGTAGAAAGCCATTATATATACAGGGGGGGGGGTCACGTTAGCGAACGGGACAGCCATAGCGAACGGCAACCTACCACAACATTAAAAAGATAGATAGCAGGGGCATAGGGTTCCAAGGCCCCATTTATTTTAAAATATGAAAGAAGAAATGATCGTCTAATCACTGGTGAACCCTGTCCCCCTCCTGTATATTGTTTTAAATGCCACAGTAGATTGCCTTTCGCTATGGCTGTCCCGTTCGCTAACGTGACCCCCCCTGTACATGTGGGATTAATTAGTTGTTCAAAAATGAGTGGCGGTCAACTTACAACTGTGGCCAACTTAAGCAGTATACCACCCAAGATAAATATGCTGGTGACACATTGACAAATCCGACCCCAGTTTAAACAAGAGGAGAGTGCCCGTGAACGGGCACTGTGTCAGCTGACTGAATGTTTTTGATTTGTGATGGTGATAATGAGAGGAAAGCATAATTATCAGGGAAAGGGCTGTACAGAAATACAGTAAATGGTAACTGAACACATGTTCGAAAGATATTCCGAAGCTGACAGAAGAAAACGACAAAAAAGTTGTGCCCTGCAAATGGTATTATGAAATAAAGTAACAAGGTAATTGTTCAAGGGTAAAAAGTAGGTTAAAAATATTTAAAGAAATACTATAAATGCAATATCCTCGTTCCACCATGAAGAAGGGGTCCAAAGGTCAAATCTGACCATACCAAAAGATTCCCAGCCAAAGAATTTAGGATGGTTTACCATCCCAAACCTCTCGGACCAATAATAAGTGAGTTATAGGCACTTTTTAAGTTTGGCTCTCCTTGTTTGACCTTGAAGGAGGGGGTCCAAGGTCAAATCCGACCACACAAAAAAATTCCCAGCCCATGATTTCCTGTAGCTTGTTTACCATCCCAAACTTGTAGGACCAATAATAAGCGAGTTCTAAGCAATTGTAAGTTTGGCTATCCTCAACTGCCCTTGAAGGAGGGGTCCCAGGTCAAATCTGACCACACCAAAAGAATCCCAGCCCATGATTTCCTATATGTTGGTTTACCATCCCAAACCTCCAAGACCAATAATACGCGAGTTATAAGCACTTTAAGTTTGGCTATCTTCGTTTGACCTGGAAGGAGGGGGTCCAAGGTCAAATCCGACCACACAAAAAAATTCCCAGCCCATGATTTCCTGTAGCTTGTTTATCATCCCAAACTTGTAGGACCAATAATAAGCGAGTTCTAAGCAATTGTAAGTTTGGCTATCCTCATTTGACCTTGAAGGAGGGTTCCAAGGTCAAATCGGACCATATTAACAGATTCCCAGCCCATGATTTCCTACAGGTTGGATACAATGATTTACTCAACAGTGAGAACCTGAAAGAAGCTATTGCTCAGCTATCCCATGACATAGAGGTCTGCAATTTCACTATGTTATAGCTGACCAAAACGTCTGTGAATAACATATTTAACAAAATACTCTAAATGTAATAATTTTCAAGTTACAACTGATTTACTCAAGAGTGAGAACCTCAAAGTAACTATTACTCAGCTATGCAATGAGCTACATGTCTGAATTTTTGCTCTGTTATAGCTGACCTAAAAGTAGGTGAACAACATATTTAAGCAAAATACTGTAAATGCAATAGTTTTCAAGTTACAACTGATTTACTCAATAGTGAGAACCAGAAAATAGCTATTGCTCCGCTATGCCATGAGCTATAGGTCTGTAATTTCACTATGTTATAGCTAACCCAAAAGTAGGTGAACAATATATTTTAACAAAATACTCCAAATGCAATATTTTTCAAGTTATAGCTGATTTACTCAACAGTCAGTGCCCGAGAACAGGTCCCTCTCAGCCTGCCCAACCGGCCCAATCTGCTGACACAGCCCTTCAATCAGATCCCTCACAGAAATCTGACAAATCTAAATCTCCCTGCCTGGCTCCTAGAGCCACAAAAATCAAAGAACAGGGCTTCTCAGAGGCAGTGGCAGCAAGAATTGAGGCTCCTCAAAGAAGATCAACCAGATCAGTCTATGAGGCAAAGTGGGCCATTTTTACAAAGTGGTGCATCACTAATCAGGTGGACTTCAGGTCACCACCTGTTAAGTCGGTGGCTGACTTCCTAATGTACCTCTTTGAGGATAAGAAGTTACAGCCCAGCACCATTGATGGATACAGGTCTGCCATTGCTGATAAACTAGGTAATACAACAGTCAATATCAGCAAGGATAATCTCACTCGTCTCTTGGAAAGTTTCCACAGAGATAGACCCAAAGGGCGGAGGGGAATACCCTCCTGGAACCTTTCCCTGGTGCTACACCAGCTGACAAAGGCTCCTTTCGAACCTCTTAGGGAGGCATCTCTGAAGCATCTGACCTTCAAAACTGTCTTCCTTTTAGCCCTGGGCTCTGGCAAAAGAAGGAGTGAGATCCATGCATGGCAGCACAAGAACATCAGATACCAATCCGATTGGTCTAAGGTATCCTTGTTTCCATCTCCCAACTTTCTTTCCAAGAATCAGCTGGCCAAAGAGGGTCCAGAGAGTGTAGCCCCAGTGGTCATACCAGCCCTGGCTCCAACTCTAGATAAATCCCTCAAGTCTGACAGATCCCTTTGTCCAGTCAGAGCCTTGCGCTACTATTTGGACAGGACTTCAGACCTCAGGCAGCACAAGGAGCTGGTCTTTGTCTCCTTCAAGAAAGGCTTCGACAAAGACATCTCCCCTGCCACTATCTCCTCATGGATCAAGCAGACTGTGATCCTATGCTATGAGCTCTCTGATCATCAAGCCCACACCCTGCATCAAGTTAAAGCTCATGATGTCAGGGCTTTTGCTGCCTCTAAGGCCTTCCAGTCGGGAGTTTCCTTAGAACAGAAGGTTTTACCTGAAGAACGTGGCCAGGGCTGATTCAGAGCTCTTCCATTTAGGTCCTGTAGTGGCTGCTCAGCAGATCCACCAACCAACTAGGACCCAGAGGAGATTTGTAATATGTAAATAGTGTACATACAGTTAAGCAAAAAAAAAAAAAATTCAGACGTGCTTCCTTCGGGAGGTTTATTTCTTCTCAGGGGACTGAACTCAGCCCTCTCTTCCCCTACCTCAGAGCAGGTCTGTCAAAAAGGGGGGGGGGGGGGTAAGTCAGCTGTTGACCGACTATAGCCTTAAGGGTTTCCTGACCTCAGGGTCGACCCAGGCCTGACAAGTTGTTAGTTTATTTCATGAGTTCATCTAAGTCCCTAGTAACTTACCCGCCGACCAAGCGGTAGTTATTCAGCTATTGTGCATTGGATAGGATGTATTAACGCAATAAAATTGCAAATTTAATAAGTAAATTAAATTTTTATAAGTTAATACCCTATCCAATGGACACACAAGACCCTCCCACCGACCCCGCTATCAGTCTACTAGGGGTCTAATTGGTTTAGACAACGAAAAAGATGCTATGACGTCACTCTGTCTAGACAGGAAGGAAGTACAACACGCCATCTGGCGAGTGCACAGTACTGGGCCGGCCTGGCCGTGCAGACCGGATAAGCTATTGTCCATTGGATAGGGTATTAACTTATAACTAGAAATCGGCCGCCCTGTTGATAGTAGATGCGAATAGAAACAGGATAGCATAGAAGAACACACATTATCATGTGTAATGTCCACCCATGAACCTTTTGCCCAAATTGTACAGTAGTCTTACAAGACCCTGTTTCATTTGTAAAATATATCAATGATGCTTAAATATTTGTTAGTGTAGATGTAAATTATTTCAGCTTCATGCCTTTTTGCATTGGTTGGGTTGAAAATTTTGACGAAATCACTCTATCTGGCATGGTTAAGAAGATAGAAGCAAATTCCTGTTTTTCTATTTTTGGCAAAAATTTGAAAATTCAAAATGGCCGCCATTTTTGGGAAAAGGAAATTTTTTTGAAAATTGCCAAGAGTACATTTTCTAGATACCCTATGGGTCGAAAATTTCAACGAAATAACTCTATTTGGCACGGTTAAGGCCAGTTTGTGTTTTTCCATTTTGGGCAAAAATTCGAAAATTCAAAATGGCTGCCATTTTTGGGGAGGGGAAAATTTTTTGAAAATTGCAAAGATTACATTCCTTAGATACCCCGTGGGTTGAAAATTTCGACGAAATCGCTCTATCTCGCATGGTTAAGGAGATAGAAGCAAATTTGTGTTTTGCCATTTTTGACAAAAATTTGAAAATTCAAAATGGCCGCCATTTTAGGGGACGGGAAATTTTTTTTTAAATTGCCAAGAATACAATGCTGAAATACCTGTGGGTCGAAAATTTTGCCGAAATCGCTCTATCTCGCACGGTTAAGGAGATAGAAGCAAATTTGTGTTTTGCCATTTTTGGCAAAAATTCGAAAATTCAAAATGGCCGCCATTTTTGGGGAGGGGAAAATTTTGTTAAAATTACCAAGAGCACAATGCTCAGATACCCTGTGGGTCGAAAATTTGGACGAAATCGCTCTATCTGGCACGGTTAAGGAGATAGAAGCAAATTTGTGTTTTGCCATTTTTGGCAAAAATTCGAAAATTCAAAATGGCCGCCATTTTTGGGGAGGGGAAAATTTTTTGAAAATTGCAAAGATTGCATTCCTTAGATACCCTGTGGGTCGAAAATTTCGACGAAATCACTCTATCTCGCACGGTTAAGGAGATAGAAGCAAATTAGTGTTTTGCCATTTTTGGCAAAAATTCGAAAATTCAAAATGGCCGCCATTTTTGGGGAGGGGAAAATTTTTTAAAAATTACCAAGAGTACAATGCTCAGATACCCTGTGGGTCGAAAATTTTGACGAAATCACTCTATCTGGCACGGTTAAGGAGATAGAAGGAAATTTGTGTTTTGCCATTTTTGGCAAAAATTCGAAAATTCAAAATGGCCGCCATTTTGGGGGAGGGGAAAATTTTTGGAAAATTGCAAAGATTGCATTCCTTAGATACCCTGTGGGTCGAAAATTTCGACGAAATCGCTCTATCTCGCACGGTTAAGGAGATAGAAGGAAATTTGTGTTTTGCCATTTTTGGCAAAAATTCGAAAATTCAAAATGGCCGTCATTTTTGGGGAGGGGAAAATTTTTGGAAAATTGCAAAGATTACATTCCTTAGATACCCTGTGGGTCGAAAATTTCGACGAAATCGCTCTATCTCGCACGGTTAAGGAGATAGAAGCAAATTAGTGTTTTGCCATTTTTGGCAAAAATTCGAAAATTCAAAATGGCCGCCATTTTTGGGGAGGGGAAAATTTTTGGAAAAATTACCAAGAGCACAATGCTCAGATACCCTGTGGGTCGAAAATTTTGACGAAATCGCTCTATCTGGCACGGTTAAGGAGATAGAAGCAAATTGGTGTTTTGCCATTTTTGGCAAAAATTCGAAAATTCAAAATGGCCGCCATTTTTGGGGAGGGGAAAATTTTTTGAAAATTGCAAAGATTGCATTCCTTAGATACCCTGTGGGTCGAAAATTTCGACGAAATCGCTCTATCTCGCACGGTTAAGGAGATAGAAGCAAATTTGTGTTTTGCCATTTTTGGCAAAAATTCGAAAATTCAAAATGGCCGCCATTTTTGGGGAGGGGAAAATTTTTTGAAAATTGCAAATATTACATTCCTTAGATACCCTGTGGGTCGAAAATTTCGACGAAATCGCTCTATCTCGCACGGTTAAGGAGATAGAAGCAAATTAGTGTTTTGCCATTTTTGGCAAAAATTCAAAATGGCCGCCATTTTTGGGGAGGGGAAAATTTTTGGAAAATTGCAAAGATTGCATTCCTTAGATACCCTGTGGGTCGAAAATTTCGACGAAATCACTCTATCTCGCACGGTTAAGGAGATAGAAGCAAATTAGTGTTTTGCCATTTTTGGCAAAAATTCGAAAATTCAAAATGGCCGCCATTTTTGGGGAGGGGAAAATTTTTGGAAAATTGTAGATTGCATTCCTTAGATACCCTGTGGGTCGAAAATTTCGACGAAATCGCTCTATCTCACACGGTTAAGGAGATAGAAGCAAATTTGTGTTTTGCCATTTTTGGCAAAAATTCGAAAATTCAAAATGGCCGCCATTTTTGGGGAGGGGAAAATTTTTTGAAAATTGCAAATATTACATTCCTTAGATACCCTGTGGGTCGAAAATTTCGACGAAATCGCTCTATCTCTTACGGTTTCTGAGATATTAGCAAATTACTCAAAAGTAGTACTGAAAATACACAATGAAGTACCTAAATGGCTATTACTCATGTACTGACAAAGCTATCAGTCCCAAATGCAATACCAAGCGAGCTATGGACATAACAATCTTGTATTCAAAATTGTAGTAAAATATCTTTAATTATTTTGGCTTAAATGCACGGAAACCAATGGGTACTGAAAATAGCTGTACTTAAGTATTACTCAGTAAGCAAAAGAGGTACAACAGCCAAAAGCAATCCCAAGCAAGCTACTGACCCAATAAGCCTGCATACCAAATTTGGTGACAATAGCTCTAATACTTTTCCTTTAAATGAGCGGAAACCATGCGTGACGCCGGACATCGGACGCCGGACGCCGGACGCCGGACATCGGACATCGGACGGCGAAAAAAGCAAAAATAATATATCCACCCCCCAGGGGGGTGGACATAAAAATTTAATTTACTTATTAAATTTGCAAATATGTGGCCATGTTGCTAGTTTCCGCCTATTCAACCTTTGTGTTGATAGGGGCAGCACTACAATATAAGGAAGTTTATTGGATACACAGCTTTTAAAGTAATATTATCCATGTTTATTTTGTAAATGTAACTTCTGCAACCTCCAGCTACAGTTCACGAATGAAACGTCATTCTCAAGTATATACATAGAAGAATTTCCCATCAGAAGAGCATGAAGTGTGTTCTTTTGAACTCACGTTTACTGTGATTATCAGTCCCTCCCTTGCAGACCCTGCTTTGTTGTCAGTAGTGGGGGTTGTGGATGGCCAGGTCACTGTTCAAGTTTCCTGGTTTTATCACGAAATTCAAGAAATTCATCTACAGAGCTTCCTACCTCATCAGAGTGCACTGGTACCGACTTCAGACTGGCACCGACCAGGATTTTCACCTTCAGAGCACACTGGTACAGGCTTCTCTGCTATAAAGCACCAGTTGACCAGGCAGCTCGAAAGAACGCGACCTCTGACGTCATCTCCATGAAGCTGGTCACGTGATTCACCGACCAGGGCAAAACCCCACTCAGACCAAGCCCCATCAGGCAAAACCCTACTCAGACACAACCCCACTCACTTATTTTAATTTCTGGACAAAACCCCACTTTTAAAATTATTTTAAAAATTTGAAGATGTTAAGATATTTTTTTAATGTTAAGTTAAATCTTATGTTTGAATTGGGCATCATGTTTAATTGTACTAGCTGCTCAGGCATTTATGATTAAAAGAACAGTTAAATCTGCTAGTGTTTGAAGTGGGCTTTGTGTTCAGTGGTACAAACTACTCAGGCTTTTATGATTAAAGGAACAGTTAAATCTGCTACTGTTTGAAGTGGGCTTTGTGTTCAGTGGTACTAATTAAGCGTCCCTGAAAAGGGCGCTTATTTGGTTTCGCGTCAGTTTCCTCGCTGCCGCCGCCGCATTATGGTCTCCCTTGAATATCTCCCTTATTATTGGAAGCTTTTTAACCATATTTGGCAGTTATATACCTTAGGCGTGGGAAAGTTTTTCCACATGCTTAAATTTGACTTTTGAACTTGATCAAGGTCACATGGTCAAAAAATAGTCTTTTTGGGTACACCCGCCTGTCATCGCCGCTCAGCAAAATCTATTGACTGCAGAGGCTTGTAATTATACACACATGTTCACACTATCAAAAACACGAGCTGATTAGATTTTGGGAGTGATCCGATGAAAAATGACTGATTTATGAGCGATTTTCTCACAGGAACCAACCAGAAAGCTTAAAATTCATGTTATCTTCTTAAGTATTGCATTTAGAGCCATAAAATGTATTGGGAGGTAGTAGGAAACCATATGTGGAGAGTCTAGAAAGCTAGTCAAATTTCCCCCCCCGACCCCCCTGTAGGGGTCAAACTGGGGTCGTAAAATAGCCAATTTTGACATTTTTCCTTGTATCTCCTTTATTATTGGTTTTAGGGCTTTATAATGTGTTAAGGGGTATTGGGAAACCATATGTGAAGAGTCTATATAGCCAGTCAGATTTACCCCCTGACTCCCCCTTATGAGTCAAGCTGGGGGTCATAAAATAGCCGATTTTGTGTTTTTGACTTATATCTCCTTTATTCTTACTTTTAGAGCTTAAGAATATATTAAGAGGTATTGGGAAACCATATGTGAAGAGTCTAGAAAGCTAGTCAAATTTCCCCCCCCGACCCCCCTGTAGGGGTCAAACTGGGGTCGTAAAATAGCCAATTTTGACATTTTTCCTTGTATCTCCTTTATTATTGGTTTTAGGGCTTTATAATGTGTTAAGGGGTATTGGGAAACCATATGTGAAGAGTCTATATAGCCAGTCAGATTTACCCCCTGACTCCCCCTTATGAGTCAAGCTGGGGGTCATAAAATAGCCGATTTTGTGTTTTTGACTTATATCTCCTTTATTCTTACTTTTAGAGCTTAAGAATATATTAAGAGGTATTGGGAAACCATATGTGAAGAGTCTATATAGCCGGTCAGATTTACCCCCTGAACCCCCCTTATGGGTCAAACTGGGGTCATAAAATAGCCGATTTTGTGTTTTTACCTTATATCTCCTTTATTCTTGCTGTTAGAGCTTTAGAATGTATTAAGAGGTATTGGGAAACCATATGTGAAGACTCTATATAGCCAGTCCAATTTACCCCCTGACCCCCCCCTCATGGGTCAAACTGGGGTCATAAAATAGCCAATTTTGTGTTTTGCCTTATATCTCCTCTATTCTTGCTTTTAGAGATTTAGAATGTATTAAGAGGTATTGGGAAACCATATGTGAAAAACCGTCAGAGATAGAGTGATTTCAAGCACATTTTTGACCCACAGGATAGTATAAGAGTATCTTATGCAAAGGGGGAAAATTTCAATTTTCACCACTTTGGGCGGCCATCGTAGATTTTTGCAGAAAATAAAACATTGAAAATATCTCAGAAACAGTAAGAGATAAAACAATTTCGAGTGAATTTTTGACCCACAGGGTAGTACAGGAGTATCTTTTAGTATAAGAGTATCCTATGCAAAGGGGAAAAATTTCAATTTTCACCACTTTTGGCAGCCATCTTGGATTTTAGCGGAAAATGAAAAAGTGTGAATATATCTCGAAAGCCATCAGAGATAGAGTGATTTCAAGCACATTTTTGACCCACAGGATAGTTTAAGAGTATCCTATGCAAAGGGGAAAAATTTCAATTTTCACCACTTTTGGCGGCCATCTTGGATTTTTGCAGAAAATAAAACATTGAAAATATCTCGGAAACAATAAGAGATAAAGCAATTTTGAGTGAATTTTTGACCCACAGGATAGTACAGGAGTATCTTTTAGCTAGGGAAAAAATTTCAATTTTCGCCACTTCTGGCGGTCATCTTGGATTTTAGCGGAAAATAAAACATTGAAAATATCTCGGAAATGGTAAGTGATAGAGCAATTTCAAGTGAATTTTTGACCCACAGGGTAGCAAAAGAGTATCCTATGCAAAGGGGAAAAAAATGTCAAAAAAAATTTTAAGGGCCAAAGTGACTTGACTTACAAGTTCTTGGAATTTGGATGACAGAGGTGTGGCAGGTTTTGAACCTTAACTCATTTAACTTACAACTTTCGCAAGACAGAGGTGTAGCAGAGTTTGAACCCTTCCCCATTAAACTTACAACTTGTTTGGACTTTGCATGACAGAGGTGCAGTGGGGTTTGACCTTTGACCCCTGCTTCAAGGTCAAGTGGTGTCATCACACTAAAATGGCCATATATCTCTCATATATTGGTCCTTGGGCTTGGAACTCCCATAATGAATAAATTAAATACGTAAGTTTCCCCCTTCTGCAACTGCATGAAAATTCTACATCTGACAACATCTCATGGGCTGTGTATACTTCTTACAACTGAATTTGTTCACAAGATCTTCCCAAATCTCAATGCTGTAGCCCATTTAGTTGTACTTTTGGCTTGGGGTTTTTGCCTGCCGAGGCTCGCCATTTTTAATTAAGCGTCCCACAAGGGACGCTTGTTTGTATTTAGGGGAGAGGGGAGAGAGAGTGGGTTCGCCGGCTCCGCTGCTCTTGCATTTTCTATTGCTTATAGCTCGGCAACCACTGGGCCAATTCTCTTCAAATTTAGCACATGTATGCAGTAGTCCTGGGAAAAATTTCTGAATATGGTGTCATGACATTTCAACCAGAGAAGTCACATGAACAAAAAACATATTTTTCAAAGGGGTGTGCTTGTCCAGATGATAACTTAAAAAGCACTACACCAATTCACATGAAATTTGGCAAGTAGGTTTGTTATACAGATGTCTGGAAATTAGTAACTTTTGAAAGTGATCCAATACACAATGGCTGACTTATTAACAATTAACTAAATGGCACGATGAAAATGAAAAATCTTTAAAATCTCAGAAACAGTACGAGATAGATCGATTTCGACAAAATATTTGACATCTGCAGAGTCTACTGGTGACTTTTCGTAAAATTCATTTTCATGCCATTTTTGGCAGCCATCTCGAATTTCTGCATAAAAGGCAAAAATGCATTTATTCTGAAAACAGTGCGAGGTGGACCGATTTTGACGGAATAAATCTAATAAATCTAAGATATGGGTGGCATGGCACAGGTCTGTGCACTCAAAATGTGTCATATCCAATACATGGCATAGGTCTGTACTTAAATAAATCTCAGATCTGGGTGGCATGGCACAGGTCTGTGCACTCAAAATTCCTCATATCCAGCACATGGAATAGGTCTGTACTTAATTAAATCTCAGATCAGGTGGCATGGGACAGGCCTGTGCACTCAAAATTCATCATATCCAGTACATGGAACAGGTCTGTCCACTCCAAATTCGTCACATCCAGTATATGGAATAGGTTTGTACTTAAATAAATCTCAGATCTGGGTGGCATGGCACAAGCCTGTGCACTCAAAATTTGTCATATCCAGTACATAGAATAGGCCTGTACTTTAAAAAATCTCATATATGGGTGGCATGACACAGGTCTGTGCACTCATAATTCGTCATTTTCCAGTACATGGAATAGGTCTGTACTTTAATAAATCTCAGATATATTGGTGGCATGGAACAGGTCTGTGCAATCTAAATTTGTCATATCCAGTACATGGAATAGGTCTGTACTTAATTAAATCTCAGATCAGGTGGCATGGGACAGGCCTGTGCACTCAAAATTCATCATATCCAGTACATGGAATAGGTCTGTACTTTAATAAATCTCAGATATGGGTGGCATGGCACATGCCTGTGCACTCAAAATTCGTCATGTCCAGTACATGGAATAGGTCTGTACTTAATTAAATCTCAGATCTGTGAGGCATGGAACAGGTCGACTGTGCATTCAAAATTTGTCATATCCAGTACATATGGAATAGGTCTGTACTTAATTAAATCTCAGATCGGGTGGTATGGCACAGGTCTGCTGTGCACTCAAAATTTTTTGTCATATTCAGTACATGGAATAGGTCTATACATAAATAAATCTCAGATCTGGTTGGTATGGAACAGGTCTGTCCACTCAAAATTCGTCACATCCAGTATCTGGAATAGGTTTGTACTTAAATAAATCTCAGATCTGGGTGGCATGGCACAAGCCTGTGCACTCAAAATTTGCCATATCCAGTACATAGAATAGGCCTGTACTTTAATAAATCTCATATATGGGTGGCATGACACAGGTCTGTGCACTCAAAATTCGTCATTTTCCAGTACATGGAATAGGTCTGTACTTTAATAAATCTCAGATATATTGGTGGCATGGAACAGGTCTGTGCAATCTAAATTTGTCATATCCAGTACATGGAATAGGTCTGTACTTAAATAAATCTCCAATCTGTGTGGCATGGAACAGGTCTGTCTGCTCAAAATTCGTCATATCCAGTACAAGGAATAGGTCTGTACATTAATAAATCTTAGATCTGGGTGGCATGGCACAGGTCTGTGCACTCTAAATTCGTCATTTCCAGTATAAGGAATAGGTCTGTACTTTAATAAATCTCAGATATATTGGTGGCATGGAACCGGTCTGTGCATTCAAAATTTGTCATATCCAGTACATGGAATAGGTCTGTTTTTAAAATAAATCTTAGATCTGGGTGGCATGGCACAGGTCTGTGCACTCTAAATTCATCATTTCCAGTACATGGAATAGGTCTGTACTTTAATAAATCTCAGATATATTGGTGGCATGGAACAGGTCTGTGCAATCAAAATCCGTCATATCCAGTACATGGAATAGGTCTGTACTTAAATAAATCACAGATCTGTGTGGCATGGAACAGGTCTGTGCACTCAAAATATGTCATATCCAGTATAAACAAATTGATTTTATAAAAAATATTAATGCAAGAAAAGAAAAACACATGAAAAAAAAACAAATGAAAAAAGCAGAATAAAATATATTAAATACAATGTATTAGTACCGTACAAAATAACATAAGTTTTAATGATAAACTCTTTACAGTATACTTAGAAATATAAACTTGTATTAATTTATTTTGGAAGAAATAAAAACGGGAAATAGCGGAAAATAGCGGGAATTAACGGGACACTTCTTTCAAAATGACATATATTTCAAAGAACTATCTTGTTCCCATGTGTGTGTGTAATATGTAAACAATATTGACACGACATTCGCGCATGTGCAGTAAATAAAATAGCCGTATAATAAAGAAAATGTTGTGAGGTTTTTCGTGTGAGGTATTTCGTGCGACACCGGCAGCAGCGATCAGTCAAACCAATGTGAAAACAAGTAAGCACTCCTGAGAGCTGATTCATACAGAACAATATGAGAAGCTGCAAGTCTGTCACCCTTATTATCGCCCATACAATGAAAATACACCCAAAAATAGAACATGGCAACCATCATAAAGTGCACAAAAATATACCTTGTGTACCAATTAATAATTATCCGATACACATTTTAGAACAACTCTGCAATATTTCCCAGGATATTTATTCATATTCCACCATATTTGAGTACATAAAACTAGAACAGGAAGTATTTTTCCCTCCCAATCCCACAATCCATCAGAGGTGACATCACGATTCCCAGTATTCTCAGATACCAGTCATATGTCATATGTAAACATAAACATCCTTGTGGTGGATAGGAAATAGCACTTACGTAAAATTATAAATGAAAATTTCAAACCTCGTGTTTTCCGCCATCTTCACAAAGGATTGTGGGATATCTGGCAGATCTCTCGAATCCACCTTTTCATGAGATCACTCAGATCATGATCCGGATCAGACAGATCAGGTTCTTTTAAGCTGATCCGTTGATCCGTCGAATCTGGATTCTACAGATCACGACTGTGGAATACGCCTAATGTGTTGATCGAAAGCAACGTTAAAACCCAAAGAAATAAAAATAAATAAATAAAATCAAGATACATCATACATACATATATGATTGTCATTTTTTGTTATGTTTATTCTTCAAAACAGAAAGAGCAACAATGTATTTTTAGATTTATTTTTTCAGACCTGGGGCCGTATTCTTCAACAATACTTATCTAAGGTCACCTTAGCTCCAAGTTAGTGATGGTTTTCTACTTACCTAAGTATTACTTAGATTTCGTATTAATCAGCCTCTACTTTATAAAGTATTACTTAGATTCTAAGTTAGGAAAACCCCATATGCATTGTACTGTAAACATGGAAACCAGTATATCTAAGTTAGGAAGAATCTTAGTTGACAACAATTCTTACAAAAGGCTCATCTTTTTTCTTGAGGGAAAATGCTGTTATTACTATTGTGTCACAGTTTAATATCAATAAAACACAAAATTCCCAGCAATAATTACATATTTTAAAAACATTCTATAATCTAAGGTACGTCTACAGATAAATTGAAATCTAAGTACAGGTCCAAGGTGACCTTAGAATTAGGAATGTTGATGAATACCATTTTGATCTAAGTGAGTAAAAACTTGAGAAAAACTTAGAATCCAAGTTAGGAACAGTCTAAGTATTGTTCAAGAATACGGCCCCTGGAGAGGGAAGATTATTTTCTGTTTTTACGTGAAAAGAATGAAATTAATTAATCGCCAATAAAACAAAAATACCAGGTTCTCTGTTAAAAAAGAAAGGCTAGGCTCTAGCCACAAATTTAGCCACGCCCTCCTGGGATCACGTGGTCTTACGATTCTTCTCAGAACATCAGACCACCGTGTTAATTGATTGTTTGATGAAAAGATAGCATAATAAAGTGTATATATAGGGTCAAATTGTGTCACTAAACCCACCTGATAACATGATAAAGAAAAGAACCATCTAATGCATGTAGTAATTATATAAAAATAATAAAATAATTTTCCCGGCTTTCATCAGTGGTGATACTGGACAGTGAAATTTAGTTATTGATCCATTTCAGTTATCCTGAGAGAGTGCACTTTCTTTGCTAGCCTGGTTAGACCTAAAGTACCTGTATATTATAAATGTTACATGTAGCTCCAACTGCTCTGTTCTATGATGACCTCCTACTTGTGATTACTTACTTTGTGCCTTTGATATATGTTTATAGATTATTTTGCCTCAATGATTCAATTTAATATTCTACGTAATGTTACATTTTGGGCCATGGTGGTGCAGTGGTAACACACTTTCCTCCCACCTCTGAGATCAAAGTTCGAATCCCGGCCTGACTCTGTTGGGAAAGCTGGTAGTTGTTTGTCATTGGCAAGCAGTTTACAGTACAGAACCTTGACCAAATGTATGTACTGGTGTACTCTAGCTGCTCTTTCAACTATCCTTCACAATATAACCAATAATTAAGGTACTAGGCATAAGATAAAAACACAAAATCAGTTAATGTTACAATTAACACAATGTATGGATGGAGCAAACCAGTGCATACTAAATTGTTGAAATAAAGATTCATTGTGAGTCACTGTGTATCAACACACAGCTTGATGTCAGTGCAATGATGCTAACCTAAAAACTTAAATGTGTGTGGCAGTTGAGTGTGCTTAACTATGCCATTTGATTGTGCTACTATGTCGTTTGTTACTGTATCTTCTCTTGTCAATATGAAAGCTTCATACGAGGTCAAAGTGTGGCAATTTGACCACCAAATCAACAGAACTTATATAGTTCAACTCAATTAGCCCATATTCTCTTTTAGAAGATAATCATTAGCCAATGTTGGTCAGCCCAACTTTGTCTTGTAAAACACTTCCTTCAACAAGTTTTCATTAGATTTATTCAAATGGCTATCATGAACTGGTCAGGGATCCAAAAATATGACCGTCAAACCAATTTTGATGTAACAACATGGAGAAAATTGTATTTCCTTATCTGGCAATATAATACATCTCACTAAAATCTGTTGAAAGTGTAGGTTACTTCAATCTCAACGATCCAGTGAAATGTGTCCATAAACAGGAATTTTAAATAATGGAAAATTTTAATGGGAAAGGCCCTTTTTCAGGAGAACTTTCAAATGAAACTTAAATGTTAAATCAGAAGTCACAAGTTTTGGAGCCCTGCTTAGGATGAAATATTTTTAATACATTTTGTGTCTTTGAAAGGGTTTAAACATATTTTAATTGAATAGTCTTTTGATACATATGGTTATGAAATCACCAAATGTAAAAGTCTGTTTACTGTCCGAAACCCCCACTCAATCAAATCCTGGCATATAGATGTGAGTGCATTGCAGAATCTAGCTGAAAACATTGTACTGAGTCAATATAAAGTCTGTGCAAGATTAGGAAAAAGACTGGGTTATGATTAGCTTTTAGTACAGATGCACCCATGAGTTGAAGCCTTTGCATGTCTTTCACTTGAATAACTTTAATTCTTATTCATGCAGTTTATAATGCACAGACATTATTATATCTCTAATTTCAACAATAACACATAAGGATATTTATTTACACTGTACAAAATAAAACCCACATTCTTACATTTTGTTTTATATATATATATATATATTTTTAGTGTGCAACTGACTGTGCATTGGAAATAATTATTCGATGATTAGAGTTTGTCATATGATTTTATAAAGAGTGATTTCATAACCTACCGGTTCAGATTTTACATTTAGCAAGAATTGTACTGAATGGTGGAGGAAGGTTGTGCTAATAATACTGTAAACCATAAGCACAAAAAAGTAAGTACCTGACGGGATCATTGGGATTAAATCCAAGATCTTCACACATGTGAAATGTAGATCTCTTTTTCCATACTTCTCTATATATTTGTGCAAGGGGCTATGGAACCGCAGTGGTAACACACTCACCTCCCACCTCTGAGGTCGGTGGTTTAAACCTCAGACCCTATGTGGGGAAAGTTTGTAGTTGCTTAACGATGATCAGTGGTTTAGAGTGCAGAACCTTAACCAACTGTATGCCTATAAAACTACCCATCATGATATGACCTATACAGTGTGAAAAGCAACGTTTAAACCAAATTAAATAGCTAAAACATGGTTTATTTGTGCAAATATTCTTGTACATACACACGTTATATTTTTAAAAATCCTTCTGACAGAAATTTATCCACAAAATGTTAGTTAATTAGAACAAAGTTGCACGGAAGGTTCAAAATTACCTTAGAACAAAGTTGCACGGAAGGTTCAAAATTACCCGGACCCACAAACATGGTTGTATTTTAATGAAATATGCTCTATGTGTGTGTTTGAAATAAAGATACAAGTATACTATGCTTCCAATTAAATAAGTTTTATTTCAACAATAACAATAAATGGGCAAAGAAAGGCTAGTGATGAATGAAGACAGGCTAAGTGCAGATGTTCACAGGAAGAATTGAGAATATTGCTTAATCAATACTGATAACACCATATTTGACTCAGCCTTCATTTCCCCGCCTCTATGCTGTAATACAACATGCTAGAATAGCAGCCCCCACTGCAGTTATCTACCGGTGTTTTGGTGACTGTTAATGTGACAAAGGTTCTTAATTAATTAAGCAGTCTAACTACACATGTTTGTTAATTGAAGACACCAGTTATTTTGTAACACAGATATTCTCTTGTGACAGGCTGCACACAGGATATTTGACCGGTTGTGGAGAATTGGATACTTATTTTTTTTTATTTTGCAATTTGTTGGTATGTAAATAACATTATTCCTGCATTGTTTTTATGATGCATATGTCAACCATCACTAATTCATATCCTATACTGATATATGATTTTGAAGTGTAGAATAGTATTATGCATACATGTGCATTCTTCTGACATATATGTATTTTTATTTGTGGAAATTGATGTCTCATTCCAAAGGAAACCCCCCCAGAAAAAAACCCAAAGTGGTCAGATTATAGAACTATTGTTGATAATTTTGATATTTCCATTTTCAGTAGAACCTTTACCATGCAGCATGCTTTTGTCTGCATATTGGATATTTTGAATTCATTTCCACTTTACCAGAACTGTATATCTTTACATTGCCTTTTTAACAAAACGCCTTTTCTATTTTTATGACTATAATTTTGTTATCTGAGTCTCCTTACATGGACCAATAGTAAAATTTATACTGCAATGCAATATGATTAAGTATAGCTCCGCCAAGGAGGTATTAAATTCATGACCATTTATTATTTGTGTGTTGGTTAGTTTGTCTCTTAAGGTTACACCAACACTACTGTTCAGATCTCCATGAAAACAGTGAGATGTGCCTTGGTCCAACTTAGATTCCACTAACTTTCAATAATGATCCAGATCATTGCCTGGATACATAAAAAAAACTATCAAAGATCCGGATTTTCCCATTTACTTATTATTGAGACTGTTTGTGCGCCTAGAGTCTGTCTTTAGATGGAGATTAGGCACGATAAAAATACTATTAGAATTAGAATTTCAGTTTAGCATTACTGTCAGAAACTTGTAATTAAGGGTCATATATGTCATTGATTTATTGACATGATAAATGAAACTAGCGCATATACTATATAGTTAACAGGAACACTCAGAGAATGCTTACCACCATCAAGGCCATACACCTCTTATGAATGTAATAATTTAAAAAAATAATATGAACTTCCCTGGATCCAGACAGTGTTTCAGATCACAACAAAGATTTAATCATATATTTCTTGTGCCATTATTGACATTTCCTGAAGATTTCATAAAAATGTGGCCATAACTTTTTCGAGTCAATTTGCAAACCAACAAGTGCACAGTGCCTATTACATAACCTAATAGAGAGGTAATAAAAAATATTCACTATATATGTCGCATCAGAACACCAATGCATCTAGTTTTAAAAAATCTTGTTTTTCAAATCTCTAAGCAAATTCAGTTACATGGTTTGAGTTGACCTTTATTCAAGAATACTGCCGAATATGAAGGTTTGTAAAACTGAATGGCAGGAAATTATTCAGGGGTGGGCAGTCTTACGGACAGGACATTACAATGGATAGAAAATTAGTTTTATTGTATGTCCGTTGTACAGTCCTGTTCGAAAGACTATCCACCCCTGTAAAGCTTCAGGTATCTTTGGATAACAGTAGACTATATTATTGGAATACTACGATAAAGTTATTGTCAAATCACTTTCCTACCAACTAACACCATTACTTTACATGTGACCCAATGTTGTAACCACTACTTACAAAATCCTGCATTTTGCTAATGTTGGAACCTATAAACTGGTTCCAGTCATACTTAAATGCCACTTATACTGGTTTAACTTGTGCTCAAATTTACCTGCACTAATTCTACCATGTCTGAAATTCAAATTACACTGGTTGGACATATTCTTAAAATTCATTTACACTGGTTCTACTTATACCTCAATTCCACTGAAAATAGTTCTATTTATAACAAAATTTCATTCAAACTGCTCCTGCTTATACTTCAGTTCCACTTATAGCTGTTCTATTTATACCTCAATTCTATTTGTACTAGTTATGTCAACTGACATTATGTTGTCACTCTGCGGCGTGGGCGTCCGTGTCCGCGTGAACAACTTCTCCTCCAAAACTACAAGGCCCAGAGATATGCTGTTTTTTTTATGTCGTCACTCTGCGGCGTGGGCGTACGCGTCCGCGTCCGCGTGAACAACTTCTCCTCCAAAACTACAAGGCCTAGAGACGTGCTGTTTTTTTTAAAAGATACCTTATCTATCGAGGATGAAAAATTGTTCAAGGCATGCAAATCTGTCTGTTCGTCTGTTTGCTAGAGACATTACAAGGGGGGTACCCCCACCAAAAGTGTGAAAATTTCAACACTTAATCACAATTTTCTCAGTGACTATTGCAGGGATTTCTCTCATATCTTGCATATATGTACTAGGCCAGAGGTAGATTCTCTTGTGTGAGTATGAGACCTGGATCTGTCTTACTTTTTTTTTAATAAATTTTTTTAATAATTTTTAATGCATTAAAATTCATGAAATCATGCACAAAATCATTTATAACTTGAAAAGTGTTGCATTTAGAGCATTTTGTTAAAATATGTTATTCAGCTACTTTTTTCATAGCTACAATATGGTGAGTAAGTTGGGTGCTTGTCTCAATAGCTAAATGAGTAATAGCTACTTTTGGGCTTTTCAGTAACTTCCATCATGAGTAAAATCACTTGTAACTTAAAAACTATTGCATTTAGAGAATTTCGTATAATATGTTATTCAGCTACTTTTGGGTCAGCTATAACATAGTAAAATTTTAGACCTGTAGCTCATGGCATAGCTGAGTAATAGCTACTTTTAGGTTATCACTGTTGAGTAAATCGCTTATAACTTCAAAACTATTGCATTTAGAGAATTTCGTATAAATATGTTATTCAGCTACTTTTGGGTCAGCTATAACATAGTAAAATTTCAGACCTGTAGCTCATGACATAGCTGAGTAATAGCTACTTTTAGGTTATCACTGTTGAGTAAATCGCTTATAACTTGGAAACTATTGCATTTACAGGATTTTGTTTCAATATGTTATTCACCTATTTTGGGATCAGCTATAACATAGTGAAGTTTCAGATCTGTGGCTCATTGCATAGCTGAGTAATAGCTACTTTGAAGTTCTCACTATTGAGTAAATCACTCGTAACTTAAAACCTATTGTATTTAGAGCATTTCGTATAAATATGTTATTCAGCTACTTTTGGGCCAGCTATAACATAGTGAAATTTCAGATCTGTAGGTCATGGCATAGCTGAGTAATAGCTACTTTAAAGTTCTCACTATTGAGTAAATCAGTTGTAATTGGAAAACTATTGCATTTAGAGTATTTCGTATAAATATGTTATTCAGCTACTTTTGGGTCAGCTATAACATAGTAAAATTTCAGACCTGTAGCTCATGGCATAGCTGAGTAATAGCTACTTTTAAGTCATCACTATTGAGTAAATCAGTTGTAACTTGAAAACTATTGCATTTACAGTATTTTGCTTAAATATGTTGTTCACCTACTTTTGGGTCAGCTATAACATAGTAAAATTTCAGACCTGTAGCTCATTGTATAGCTGAGTAATAACTACTTTGAGGTTCTCACTATTGAGTAAATCAGTTGTAATTGCAAAACTATTGCATTTAGAGAATTTCGTATAAATATGTTATTCAGCTACTTTTGGGCCAGCTATAACATAGTGAAATTTCAGATCTGTAGGTCATGGCACAGCTGAGTAATAGCTACTTTGAAGTTCTCACTATTGAGTAAATCAGTTGTAATTGGAAAAGTATTGCATTTACAGAATTTCGTATAAATATGTTATTCAGCTACTTTTGGGTCAGCTATAACATAGTAAAATTTCAGACCTGTAGCTCATGGCATAGCTGAGTAATAGCTACTTTTAGGTCATCACTATTGAGTAAATCAGTTGTAGCTTGAAAACTATTGCATTTACAGTATTTTGCTTAAATATGTTGTTCACCTACTTTTGGGTCAGCTATAACATAGTAAAATTTCAGACCTAACCTGTAGGTTATCACTGTTGAGTAAATCACTTATAACTTGGAAACTATTGCATTTAGAGTATTTTGTTGCAATATGTTATTCACCTATTTTGGGGTCAGCTATAACATAGTGAAGTTCCAGACCTGTGGCTCATTGCATAGCTGAGTAATAGCTACTTTGAAGTTCTCACTGTTGAGTAAATCAGTTGTAATTGGAAAATTATTGCCTTTACAGAAATTTGTGCAAATATGTTATTCAGCTACTTTTGGGTCAGCTATAACATAGTGAAATTACAGACCTGTAGCTCATGGCACAACTGAGCAATAGCTATTCTCAGGCACTGACTGTTGAGTAAATCGGCTATAACTTGAAAAATATTGCATTTGGAGTATTTTGTTAAAATATATTGTTCACCTACTTTTGGGTCAGCTATAACATAGTGAAATTACAGACCTATAGCTCATGGCATAGCGGAGCAATAGCTATTTTCAGGTTCTCACTATTGAGTAAATCAGTTGTAACTTGAAAACTATTGCATTTACAGTATTTTGCTTAAATATGTTGTTCACCTACTTTTAGGTCAGCTATAACAGAGCAAAAATTCAGACATGTAGCTCATTGCATAGCTGAGTAATAGTTACTTTGAGGTTCTCACTCTTGAGTAAATCAGTTGTAACTTGAAAACTATTACATTTAGAGTATTTTGTTAAATATGTTTTTCACAGACGTTTTGGTCAGCTATAACATATTGAAATTGCAGACCTCTATGTCATGGCATAGCTGAGCAATAGCTTCTTTCAGGTTCTCACTGTTGAGTAAATCATTGTATCCAACCTGTAGGAAATCATGGGCTGGGAATCTGTTAATATGGTCCGATTTGACCTTGGAACCCTCCTTCAAGGTCAAATGAGGATAGCCAAACATAAAAGTGCTTATAACTCGCTTATTATTGGTCCTAGAGGTTTGGAATGAAAACCAACCTATAGAAAATCATGAGCTGGGAATTTTTTGGTGTGGTCGGATTTCACCTTGGACCCCTCCTTCAAGGTCAAATGAGGATAGCCAAACTTAAAAGTGCTTATAACTCGCTTATTATTGGTCCTAGAGGTTTGGAATGGAAAACCAACCTATAGAAAATCATGGGCTGGGAATCTTTTGGTGTGGTCAGATTTCACCTTAGACCCCTCATTCCAGGTCAAACGAAGATAGCCAAACTTAAAGTGCTTATAACTCGCGTATTATTGGTCTTGGAGGTTTGGGATGGTAAACCAACATATAGGAAATCATGGGCTGGGATTCTTTTGGTGTGGTCAGATTTGACCTGGGACCCCTCCTTCAAGGTCAATTGAGGATAGCCAAACTTACAATTGCTTAGAACTCGCTTATTATTGGTCCTTCAGGTTTGGGATGGTAAACAAGCTACAGGAAATCATGGGCTGGGAATTTTTTTGTGTGGTCGGATTTGACCTTGGACCCCTCCGTCAAGGTCAAACAAGGATAGCCAAACTTAAAAAGTGCCTATGACTCACTTATTATTGGTCAGAGAGGTTTGGGATGGTAAACCATCCTAAATTCTTTGGCTGGGAATCTTTTGGTATGGTCAGATTTGACCTTTGGACCCCTTCTTCATGGTCGAACGAGGATATTGCATTTATAGTATTTCTTTAAATATTTTTAACCTACTTTTTACACTTAAACAATTACCTTGTTACTTTATTTCATAATACCATTTGCAGGGCACAACTTTTTTGTCCTTTTTTTCTGTCAGCTTCGGAATATCTTTCGAACATGCTGTTCAGTTACCATTTACTGTATTTCTGTACAGCCCTTTCCCTGATAATTATGCTTTCCTCTCATTTTCACCATCACAAATCAAAAACATTCAGTCAGCTGACACAGTGCCCGTTCACGGGCACTCTCCTCTTGTTAAAAGATACCTTAACTATCGAGGATAAAAAATTGTTCAAGACATGCAAATCTGTCTGTTTGCCAGAGTCAGTACAAGTGAGGTACCCCAACCAAAAGTGTGAAAATTTCAACACTTTATCACAATTTTCTCATTGACTATTGCAGGGATTTCTCTCATATCTTGCACATATGTGCTATGCCACTAGTAGATTGCCTTGTGTGAATATCAGGCCTGGAACTTTCTTAATTTCTTTTTATTAATTTTTTAAATAATTTTTAATGCATTAAAATTCATGAAATCGTGCACTAAATCACTTATTTTCTCAATGACTATTGCAGGGATTTCTCACTTATCTTGCATATATATATACAATACCACAAGTAGATTCCCTTTTGTGAGTATTAGGCCAGGATCTCTCTTTTTTATGAATTTTTTAAATAATTTTTAATGCATTAAAAATAATGAAATCATACACTAGATCACTAATAACTTGAAAGGTATTGCATTTAGAGCGTTTTGTTAAAATATGTTATTCAGCTACTTTTTCTATAGCTACAACATGGTGAGTAAATTGGGAGTCTATATAGCTAAGTGAGTAATAGCTAGTTTATGACTTTTCAGTACCTTCTATAATGAGTAAAATCACTTGTAACTTGAAAACTATCATGGTTAGAGAATTTTGTATAAATATGTTATTCAGCTACTTTTGGGTCAGCAATAACATAGTAAAATTTCAGACATGTAGCTCATTTCATAGCTGAGTAATAGCTACTTTGAGGTGATAACTGTTGAGTAAATCAGTTGTGAATTGAAAACTATTGTTTTTACAGTATTTTCTTTAAATATGTTATTCACCTACTTTTCAGGCAGCTATAACATACTGCAATTGCAGACCTGTAGCTCGTAGCGTAGCTGAGCAATAGCTGCTTTCAGGTTCTCAGTGTTGAGTAAATCAGTTTTAACTGGAACACTAATGCATTTTAGACTATTTTGTTGAAATATGTTATTCACCTATTTTGGTTGAGCTTAACACAGAAAAATCGCAGACCTGTAGCTCATCGCATAGCTGAGTAATAGCTATTTTCAGGTTTTCACTGTTGAGTAAATCACTCATAACTTGAAAAAATGCGTTCAGAGAATTTCCTTGAAATATGTTATTCAGCAACTTTTGGGTCAGCTATAACATAGTAAAGTTGCAGACCTGTGGCTCATAGCATAGCTGAGCAATAGCTACTTTGACATTCTCACTGTTGGGTAAATCTGTTGTAACTTGAAAACTATTGCCTGTAGGATATTTTCTTCAAATATGTTGTTCACCTACTTTTGGGTCAGCTATAACATAGTAAAGTTTCAGACCTGTAGCTCATTGCATTGATTAGCAATAGCTACTTTGAGGTTCTCACTGTTGAGTAAATCAGTTGTATCATGAGAACTTTTTTATTTACAGTATTTGGTATAAATGTGTTATTCACCTACTTTTCGCTCAGCTATAACATAGTATAATTGCAGACCTGTAGCTCAGTACAACGCTGAGCTAAAGCTAATTGGAGATTATCACTGTTGATTAGATCACTTGTAACTTGAAAACTATTGCATTTACAGTATTTTGTTGAAATATGTTTCCTACCTACTTTTTACACCTTAACAGCTAACTTTGTATTTTAAATTTGAATACCTTTTGCAGGGCACACCCTTTGTGACCTTCTTTCACTTCTACTCTAAAACTCAAAACACACAGTCAGCTGACACAGAGCCCATTCACGGGCTCTGATTGCTTGTTTTATTTATACTTGTAGGCTGGATTTACTACAGAGCCTACTGCATAATTTATTTTGCATGTAAAGGAGTCTCTGCAATTAAGTTTTCCCTTTTTGTTACACATTGAGTTTCCCCCCCCCCCCCCCACCACCACAGCATTATGATGTGTCCCTTGAATATATCCCTTATTGGTGGGCAGATTAGCTATTTTTGGCAGTTATATACCTTAGGTATGGGGCAAATTTTTCCACATGCTTATTTTTGACCTTCCCATGATCAAGATCACATGATCAAAAATGAGTTTTTTTTTCAGGTAAACCTGCTCATCATTGCTGCCCAGCCAAAACTACTTAGCTTGATATTTTGAATGTATGTCAATAAAAAAACCAAAAAAATGTGCTGGGAAGTAATAGGAAACCATATGCAGAGTTTGAAGAACCATTCAAATTTACCCCCTGCCCCTCCTGGGGTGATTAAATCACAGATTTTGTGTGTTTGGCTTTAATCCCTATTATTGCTTTTAGAGCTTTTGAATGTCTTGGAAGGTCATAAGAAACCATATACAGGGAGTCTAGAAAGCCAGTCAGATTTCCCCCAGGCCACCTCTTATGGGTCAGACTGGGGTGAAAAAATCACAGATTTTGCTTTTTTGGCTTTTAACTCCTTTTTTATTCTGCTTTTAGATGTTTTGAATGTATTGGGTGGTAATAGGAAACTATAAGAAATGCAGGTTAGATTTACCCCCCTGTCTCCCCATTGTGGGTCAAACTGGGGTCATGAAATCATAAATTTTGTGTTGTTTAGGTTTTATCTCCCTTATTATTGCCTTTACAGGTTTTGAATGTATTTAGAGGTGATAGGAAACCATATACAAGGAGTCTAGAAAGCCGGTCAGATTTACCCCCCCCCCCCCCCCCCCCCCCCCCCCCTTATGGGGCAAACTGGGGTCATAAAATTGGCACATAAGTCTTTCATTATTGCTTTTAGAGATTGTGAATGTATTGGGAGGTAGTAGGAAACCGGTTTGATGTACCCCCCCCCCCTAGCTCCGCCGCGGGTCAAACTGGGATCATAAAAGTACAGATTTTGTATTTCTTGCCTTTATCTCCTTTATTATTGCTTTTAAAGCCTTTGAATATATTGGAAGATGGTAGGAAACCATATACAGGGAACCTAGAAAGCTTGTCATATTTACCCCTGGCCCTCCCTTGTGGATCAAACTGGGGTCATAAAATCAACGATTTTGTGTTTTTTGGTTATATTTCATTTATTACTGCTTGTATGCAATGTTTATCTCACTGTCTCTTTGTGCTTATGGTATATTGTTTAAATGAATATGATGTTTTCCTTAGCCTTGCTTCTGGCATTTCACCATATTTTTTCAAATATTTACAGATATATTTCCTATTCATAGAGCACTGATACATGTCAGGAAATAACTGATCTAATATTCAGTATGTGTATATGTAATAGTACATGATGCTATGTGAAAACCTTTTATGCATATTTTCCCTTCTGTACAACAACATGGGTGTTATTCTATCTCATGATACATACCTCAGGAAAAATTACATCAAAACCATATTTTGCAATATCTGTTTGAGTGAATTAGCATTGTGCTTCTGTGATGATCATTTCTGTGTGAGGAAATTTACAACAACATGCTATTTCCTTTTCCCCTTACTTTAAACCGTAACACTCTTTATTTGTTAAGCTTATTGGGACGCTATGTTTTTGTTTTCAAAAATTTTTTTTCTAGTTTGTATTGTTGAAAAAATGGCAAGTGAACTTATGTGAAAATCAAGCTTCATTAATTATTTTCAACACATAGGGCTGAGTTACATAAGCAGACATGATACAGTTAATTATTAACAACACTATAAATATACATTTGCATGCATGAAACAAAACAGTGGGACGTTTGATACAAGAGAAATTGTGTAACTGGTAACACCACATGTACAGTTACATGAGTAAGTGCATGTACCTGGCTTTGTTTGCCACTGTTATTCACAATTCATCTATTATTTTACACATGTACTTTTTCATTTGCTGTCTGGTATTGTCTATAAAAGGCATCCATTTGAAGGGAGGATGAAACACATTTTCTGTCATAACTGTGTCTGTAAATGTGGCAAGGGTTACCCGAGTAATGCTAGAAATATCCATAAAAGGTCAAAAGAAAACAGGCATCTAGCTGCAGTAGTTAAGATTGTTTAACTATATAAATTGTAGTGGATTTGTAGATTCAAATAACTGACTTTAAATAAAACCTTACAAAATGTTTTGCTTTGCTGTAGTGTTGTTCTGAGAGATACAAAATATACAGGTATATACAGGGATTAACTGCCTATTTCAATGGTTAGTGATGGTTTAATTTGCAGACGGTATTACAGTAATGTGCTAAAGATCTTAGAACAAAAATAATAGTTTAAGCAAATAAACTGTTTACCTGGATAGATATCATTAAAATAACAGAGAATGTTTCAAAAGAGTACATCAAAAATAATAAAATAAATACATCACTACCTTCCTGTGTTTCATGTACATTTCTTGCTGTCTCAGTAGTCATCTTTAATATATAAATATGTAGTATTTTCCTAAATGTGGCCACATTGACAATTTATGTCATAACTCCAACAGTGTTATTCCAGATTTATTAAGCTTTGTTCTAGAGGTCCAGCTGTCCTAGAAGACATAACTTACAGTTGTACTCTTATAGTCAATACCAAAGGACCATAAAAATAGTTCTACTTCCCCAATAGTTTCAAATAAAAGAGTAACTTAAAATGGAAAAGGCCTATTCTATTTATTGTGCTTATTTTTACTTCAAGGGACTTGTACCAAAAGAACTTTGACCCTTACAGGCCATTTGGAAGTTTGCCAAATTTTATCAGTTCATTTCTTGCAGCGAACACTTTCAAATTTGATTGTATGGTTAAAAAGAATGATCCATATTAGAATTTAGACTGGTCTGTAATTGACATACAACTAGTGAACAAAATATTCTTATTTTGATATATTATGATTTCTTTAAGGTCACTAAATGTACATCAAATTATATTATTTCTTAGAATTGTTCCTTCTTTTACCTCCAAAATAATAAACATTGATATAAATGTGCTTTTGTCTAAAGACTGATTTCACAAAAAGGGATTTACTTAAAAGTAAGCTTGGAATGATTCATCAAATACCTACAGATTATACAGTGGTTTTCCACGTCATATGACCCTTAAAGTCTACTCAGTATATACTGATGGTGACTTATAGTCTTTGTCTGACACATTTCATCTGAGGAAAAATCCTGTTTTGCAACAAAAATCTTGTAACTATACATAAAAAGACTAATTTTTGGAGGTATTCTATATAATATTTACACTGGATTCAGAAGTTTGTAATTATCTCCCGCCGGGCTTTAGCCTGGGAGGGAGATTATGAAATGATGCCTGTGTGTGCGTGCGTGCGTGCGTGCATGCGTGTGTGCGTGCGTTAGTTAGTCACGCAGATTCCTCCAAAATTACTACAGCTACAGATTTTTTGTAAATTAATTGTCCCAATGAATTTTCACGCCCTCGAAAATTTTTTTGGTTTTATGGACTTAGGCCTAACGATAACTGAGTAATAGCTATCTTAGCTACTTGGAGTAAAGGGCTCATAACTCAAAAACTATTGCAGAAACAACTTTTTCTTCAAATATGTTGTTCAGCTACTTTGTCCTTAGCTATAAGATGGTACATAGTTTGGGGTCCCATTGCATGCCATAAGTGAGTAATAGCTATTTTCTCATTTGTAGCTAAATAACAAAAGGAGTAAATGTCAAATATCTTCCAAAGTATTAGAGTTACAGAAATCTTTTCAAATATGTTGTTCATCTACTTTTTGGTAAGCTATCACATAGTAAAGTTTCAGACCTGTTGCACCTTGGATAGCTGAGCAATAGCTACTTTGAAATTCTGATTGTTGAGTAAAGCCATTGTAACTCCAAAACCATTGCAGTTAGAGTGTTTCCCTAAAATATGTTGTTCAGCTACTTTTTCCTTAGCTATAAGATGGTACATAGTTTGGGGTTCTATTGCATGCCATTAGTGATTAATAGCTATTTTCTCATTTGTAGCTAAATAACAGAAGAAGTAAATGTCAAATATCTTCAAAAGTATTAAAGTTAGGGAAATCTTTTCAAATATGTTGTTCATCTACTTTTTGGTAAGCTATCACATAGTAAAGTTTCAGACCTGTTGCACCTTGGATAGCTGAGTAATAGCTACTTTGAAATTCTGATTGTTGAGTAAAGCCATTGTAACTCCAAAACCATTGCAGTTAGAGTGTTTCCCTAAAATATGTTGTTCAGCTACTTTGTCCTTAGCTATAAGATGGTACATAGTTTGGGGTTCTATTGCATGCCGTAAGTGAGTAATAGCTATTTTCTCATTTGTAGCTAAATAACAGAAGAAGTAAATGTCAAATATCTTCAAAAGTATTAAAGTTAGGGAAATCTTTTCATATATGTTATTCATCTACTTTTTGGTAAGCTATCACATAGTAAAGTTTCAGACCTGTTGCACCTTGGATAGCTGAGTAATAGCTACTTTGAAATTCTGACTGTTGAGTAAAGCCATTGTAACTCCAAAATTATTGCAGTTAGACTGTTTTCCTAAAATATGTTGTTCAGCTACTTTGTCCTTAGCTATAAGATGGTATATAGTTTAGGGTTCTATTGCATGCCATAAGTGCGTAATAGCTATTTTCTCATTTGTAGCTAAATAACAAAAGGAGTAAATGTCAAATATCTTCAAAAGTATTAAAGTTAGGGAAATCTTTTCAAATATGTTATCCATCTACTTTTTGGTAAGCTATCACATGGTAAAGTTTCAGACCTGTTGCACCTTGGATAGCTGAGTAATAGCTACTTTGAAATTCTGACTGTTGAGTAAAGCCATTGTAACTCCAAAATTATTGCAGTTAGACTGTTTTCCTAAAATATGTTGTTCAGCTACTTTGTCCTTAGCTATAAGATGGTATATAGTTTAGGGTTCTATTGCATGCCATAAGTGCGTAATAGCTATTTTCTCATTTGTAGCTAAATAACAAAAGGAGTAAATGTCAAATATCTTCAAAAGTATTAAAGTTAGGGAAATCTTTTCAAATATGTTATCCATCTACTTTTTGGTAAGCTATCACATGGTAAAGTTTCAGACCTGTTGCACCTTGGATAGCTGAGTAATAGCTACTTTGAAATTCTGACTGTTGAGTAAAGCCATTGTAACTCCAAAAGTATTGCAGTTAGAGTGTTTTCCTAAAATATGTTGTTCAGCTACTTTGTCCTTAGCTGTAAGATGGTACATAGTTTAGGGTTCTATTGCATGCCATAAGTGAGTAATAGCTATTTTCTCATTTGTAGCTAAATAACAGGAGGAGTAAATGTCAAATATCTTTAAAAGTATTAGAGTTACAGAAATCTTTTCTATATGTTATCCATCTACTTTTTGGTAAGCTATCACATAGTAAAGTTTCAGACCTGTTGCACCTTGGATAGCTGAGTAATAGCTACTTTGAAATTCTGACTGTTGAGTAAAGCCATTGTAACTCCAAAATTATTGCAGTTACAGTGTTTTCCTAAAATATGTTGTTCAGCTACTTTGTCCTTAGCTATAAGATGGTCCATAGTTTGGGGTTCTGGTGCATGCCATAAGTGAGTAATAGCTATTTTCTCGTTTGTAGCTTGAGTAAAGCCATTGTAACTCCAAAATTATTGCAGTTAGAGTGTTTTCCTAAAATATGTTGTTCAGCTACTTTGTCCTTAGCTATAAGATGGTCCATAGTTTGGGGTTCTGTTGCATGTCTTAAGTGAGTAATTACTATTTTCTCATTTGTAGCTAAATAACAGAAGAAGTAAATGTCAAATATCTTCAAAAGTATTAAAGTTAGGGAAATCTTTTCAAATATGTTGTCCATCTACTTTTTGGTAAGCTATCACATAGTAAAGTTTCAAATTTCAAAGTTTACAACTTTTGGTGGCCATCTTGAATTTTTGCGGAAAATGAAAAATGGCAAATATCTCTGAAACTGTCAGAGCGATTTCGAGCAAGTTTTGGACCCACAGTGTAGTAGAAGGGTTTCTGTTGAAACATGAAATTTTCAATTTCACATGGTAAAGTTTCAGACTCATAGCTAATTACTCACCTACTTAAAATGAGTAAATGCTAATTATCTCTAAAAGTATTGCAGAGAGCCAATTTTTCTCAAATACCTCATTCACCTACTTTTGGGAGAGCTTTCACTTGGTAAAGTTTCAGACCCATAGCTAATTATTCACCTACTCAAAATGAGTAAATGCTAATTATCTCTAAAAGTATTGCAGATAGCCAATTTTTCTCAGATAACTCATTCACCTACTTTTGGAAGAGCTTTCACTTGGTGAAGTTTCAGACCCATAGCTTATTACTCACCTACTCAAAATGAGTAAATGCGAATTATCTCTAAAAGTACTGCAGATAGCCAATTTTTCTCAAATACCTCATTCACCTACTTTTGGGAGAGCTTTCACTTGGTGAAGTTTCAGACCCATAGCTAATTATTCACCTACTCAAAATGAGTAAATGTGAATTATATCTAAAAGTACTGCAGATAGCCAATTTTTCTCAAATAACTCATTCACTTACTTTTGGAAGAGCTTTCACTTGGTGAAGTTTCAGACCCATAGCTAATTACTCACCTACTCAAAACGAGTAAATGTGAATTATATCTAAAAGTACTGCAGATAGCCAATTTTTCTCAAATAACGCATTCACCTACTTTGGGAAGAGCTTTCACTTGGTAAAGTTTCAGACCCATAGCTAATTACTCACCTACTCAAAATGAGTAAATACGAATTATCTCTAAAAGTACTGCAGATAGCCAATTTTTCTCAACTAACTGATTCACCAACTTTTGGAAGAGCTTTCACATGGTGAATTTCAGACCCATAGCTAATTACTCACCTACTCAAAATGAGTAAATGTGAATTATCTCTAAAAGTATTGCAGATAGCCAATTTTTCTCAAATAACTCATTCACCTACTTTTGGGAGAGCTTTCACTTGGTGAAGTTTCAGACCTGTAGCTAATTACTCACCTAATCAAAATGAGTAAATGCTAATTATCTCTGAAAGTATTGCAGATAGCCAATTTTTCTCAAATAACTCATTCACCTACTTTGGGAAGAGCTTTCACTTGGTGAAGTTTTAGACCCATAGCTAATTACTCACCTACTCAAAAGGAGTAAATATGAATTATCTCTAAAAGTACTGCAGATAGCCAATTTTTCTCAAATAACTCATTCACCAACTTTTGGAAGAGCTTTCACATGGTGAAGTTTCACACCCATAGCTAATTATTCACCTCAAAATGAGTAAATGTGAATTATCTCTAAAAGTACTGCAGATAGCCAATTTTTCTCAACTAACTCATTCACCTACTTTGGGAAGAGCTTTCACTTGGTGAAGTTTTAGACCCGTAGCTAATTACTCACCTACTCAAAATGAGTTAATGCGAATTATCTCTAAAAGTACTGCAGATAGCCAATTTTTCTCAACTAACTCATTCACCTACTTTGGGAAGAGCTTTCACTTGGTGAAGTTTTAGACCCGTAGCTAATTACTCACCTACTCAAAATGAGTTAATGCTAATTATCTGTAAAAGTATTGCAGATAGCCAATTTTTCTCAAATAACTCATTCACCTACTTTGGGAAGAGCTTTCACTTGGTGAAGTTTTAGACCCACAGCTAATTACTCACCTACTCAAAATGAGTAAATATGAATTATCTCTAAAGGTACTGCAGATAGCCAATTTTTCTCAAATAACTCATTCACCAACTTTTGGAAGAGCTTTCACATGGTGAAGTTTCAGACCCATAGCTAATTACTCACCTACTCAAAATGAGTTAATGCGAATTATCTCTAAAAGTACTGCAGATAGCCAATTTTTCTCAACTAACTCATTCACCTTCCTTTGGGAGAGCTTTCGCTTGAAGTTTCAGACCCATAGTTAATTACTCACCTACTCAAAATGAGTACATGCTAATTATGTCTAAAAGTATTGCAGATAGCCAGTATTTCTCAAATAACTCATTCACCTACATTTTGTAGAGCTTTCACATGCTAAAGTTTTTTTATGACTTTTTAAAATAATTTTTTATTCATTAAAAGTAATGAAATCATGCCCTAAATCAATTATAACTTGAAAAGTATTGCATTTAGAGCACTTTGTTAAAATATGTTATTCAGCTACTTTTTCCATAGCTACAGCATGGTGAGTAACTTGGGTGTCTATCTCAATAGCTAAGTGAGTAATAGCTACTTTTGGATTTTTCACTAACTTCCATCATGAGTAAAATCACTTGTAACTTGAAAACTGTTGTATTTACAGAATTTTATGCAAATATGTTATTCATCTACTTTTGGGTCAGCTATAACATAGTAAAATTTCAGACCTGTAGCTTATTGCATAGCTGAGTAATAGCTACTTTTAGGTTATCACTGTTGGGTAAATCACTTATAACTTGAATACTCTTGCATTTACATTATTTAGTTGCAATATGTTATTCACCTATTTTGAAGCAGCTATAACATAGTTAAGTTCCAGACCTGTGGCTCATAGCATAGCTGAGTAATAGCTACTTTGAAGTTCTTACTCAACACTACATCATTTATAACTTGAAAAGTATTGCATTTAGAGCATTTTGTTAAAATATGATATTCACCTACTTTTTCAATAGCAACAACATGGTGAGTAACTTGGGTGTCTATCTCAATAGCTAAGTGAGTAATAGCTACTTTTGGACTTTTTACTAACTTCCATCATGAGTAAAATCAATTGTAACGTGAAAACTATTGGATTTAGAGAATTTTGTGCAAATATATTATTCACCTACTTTTGGGTCAGCTATAACATAATAAAAATTTCAGACTTCTAGCTCATGCTATGGCTGGGTAATAGCTACTTTTGCCTTTGCCGGTGGATACATTTTGCATCTGGCCACAGAAGCGTCATTGGTCTAGTTCTAATAAGTCATTCACATACTTTTGGGTGATCTACCACATACTGAAGTTGCAGAACTGTAGCTCTTTGGATAGCTGAGTAATAGCTACTAAAATGAGTAAATGTCTTTTATCTCTAAAAGTATTACAGGTAGGCAATTCCTTCTAAATAAGTCATTCACCTACTTGTGGGTGATCTACCACATAGTGAAGTTGCAGAACTGTAGCTCTTTGGATAGCTGAGTAATAGCTACTAAAATGAGTACATGTCTTTTATCTCTAAAAGTATTACAGGTAGGCAATTCCTTCTAAATAAGTCATTTACCTACTTTTGGGTGATCTACCACATAGTGAAGTTGCAGAACTGTAGCTCTTTGGATAGCTGAGTAATAGCTACTAAAATGAGTAAATGTCTTTTATCTGTAAAAGTATTACAGGTAGGCAATTTCTTCTAAATAAGTCATTCACCTACTTTTGGGTGATCTACTGCATATTAAAGTTGTAGAACTGTAGCTCTTTGGATGGTAGAGTAATAGCTACTAAAATGAATCAATGCCTTTTGTCTTTAAAAGTATTGCAATCAAACATTAAACTTGTCACTTCTACATGTGCCTCCATCTCACAAGAAAATTTATATTCCACTATCTTTAGTACATCTTATTTATACGGCGGGAGATAAACGCATGCGTCAGAATGCTTGTTCTCAAGTGGAAAAATTAATGGCAGCCATATTTAAGTCTTTAATGGAAGATTATTTTGTAAGTCTTGTTAACAAAATTTATGCCCATTCCCAGGTAGAAGTTTTGTTAAATTAATATATAACAATTTTATCATTTTACAATTTTTCTTTCTAATTTTCAGATATCTTCTCATCTCACTATCTACTACTAGTCCAGATCAGATATTTTCCATATCCTTCTAATTATTACACACAGAGGGAAACTGTTTATTGCACCAAGTAACCAATAGACAATATAGACCATGGCTCAGGGAATACAGCTAACCACCAATGGAATGCCATATGAAATGGCTTTACCATTCACCTTTGAGAGGGAGTTCAATGAAGAAAATGCCATCAAATGGATGAAGGAGAACTGGCAGATGAGTTTTTGGTTTTCTGCTGTGTACGTAGTTTTAATATTTGGGGGAAAATACTATATGCAGCGTAGGTCACGGTTTGACCTTAGACCAGCCTTGGCTATCTGGAGTGGCATTCTGTCATTATTTAGCGTTATTGCAGCCATAAGACTGATCTCTGAAGCCATCTATGTGGTGTATAACTATGGCTTTGAGTACTCAGTCTGCTATCCTTCAGTCTACTATGGAGATACTGCTGTCTGGGCCTTCCTGTTTGCTGTATCCAAGGTTTACGAATTGGGAGACACAGCATTTATCATCTTGAGAAAGCAGCCTCTGATCTTCTTGCATTGGTACCATCATGTAACCGTGATGATTTATTCGTGGTATACATACGCGTATTACTTCGCCCCTGGCAGGTGGTTTGCAGCTGTCAATTGTCTAGTGCATTCTATTATGTATACATATTACTGCCTCAGAGCACTCCGAGTGAAAATGCCAAAGTGGATTAATATAAGTATCACATCTACCCAGATTTTGCAGATGCTCTTTGGTATTTATGTTAACCTCACGGCCTACTGGGTATTAAACCGGGGCGATGCTTGCCATATTACATATGCAAATATCAAATTCTCAGTGCTCATGTATTTTAGCTATTTTCTCCTCTTTGGTCACTTTTTCTACACTGCTTACATGAGATCGAAACAGCCTGTAGTGAGCGAAAAATCAAACAAGCCTTTTGCAACAAGCAACTGGGATTCAGACAATGGACATTGTATCAATGGGCAGTTTGATGATCAAAAACTTAAATCTTCATAATTTAGAGAATTTAGTACAAAACTGGCAACATCAGCTTAGTAGGACAAATCTAATTCAACCTAATGTAGTCCTACTTTTACAGTGCTAATAATCCCTTGTACTAGTAGATCGACTAGATTATGAAAAAGAAAGAAAAATGTATATTTGACATTTTGACATTTACAGGTCACAGTTAAGGTAGTCATTTGGCTGATATAATGAGAAATGTGATAAAACAATGTAATACCCTTGAAAAGAGGGATATATGTGTACCTTTAAAGTTATTTCCTGAGAATTTTTTACTGGTGATTAGAAACATTTGGTAATTAACTCTTATGAGTTCTGTTGGTTTCTAATGTAATTCTATGAAAAAAAAGTATGTAAAATTTGAGAGAGGAAATCCCCTTCTATTTCCGTAATGTGCAAAGTATTCTTCACACATTGGTGACTTTAGTGACCAATTTGGACATCTGATTATCCCCAATGCAAAATTGGCACAAATTATGATTATTGATTATTTTAGAGGGTGCCCCTCATTGGCAGATGTCACTAATTGTTGTGGTAAATTACATCTTTGGGCTTGTGTTCATCTAAGAGTATGATGTACTCCAAATTATGAGATATTTGTGTCATGATAATTTTCTGGGTCTTTTTTTCAAGTAACCCTTGCTTTAGCCCTGTGAATTTTGATTTTTTTCTTTAACTTTAAGGGCTAAACCCTGCCACCTTTTGCAGGGGTACATGTCACATTTGTTACATATATGTACAAGTCTTTTAAAAGACATTTTGCAATGATTTGAATGTCAAAAGTTAATATGTACCGAGTGATTTTTGAATACATTCATGTATTAGTTGAATTATGTATTAAATGGCATCATAATTTAATTGGTATGGAACTGTTGCTTAATACTGGAATTAACTTAGCACTGTTTTTTACATCAACAACAAAATGGCAATGTATTTTTTGTAAATCGCTGTAAAATATGTATGTACATGTGTAGATTTGTGTTCTTCACATTTATTTGTTGGAAAAATAGAATATTTAAATATACCATAATATGTTTAATAAACACCTGGGCCTGTTTTTATCAAAAAGAGGAGGGGCGGGTGACAGTAGTTAAAACAACCAGTATGTACTTGTACATAGCAGACTTGAACAAATACCTTAAAATATTTCGATTTGTTCTCTCTCATTTGCTGTTAGTATGATTTACTTCCTGTGGATATAACATTAACAATATATTTTATTTTGTATTCTTAATTGTGTACAACTACCATAGAAAACATTAGTGGTGATATTCAGTTATGTTTTATTAACCTACTTAGTTATATCAATTATAGAAAATATCATTTATCAGTCCTGTTTTTATAACCAAAAAAGTGTTCTTACCACTCTTGTATTCAAATACAAAAGACAACTTGCAAAATAGTCATTTGGCATCCAAATGATCAGAAAGAACACACTTTCACCAAATGTATAAATGTTTTGACATGGCTTAAAATCTGACAGAATTTAAAATTCTGTCGAGAGAACTTAAATTGAAAGTTTTGTCCACAGATCTTCCAATTTTAAGTTCTGTTATTAATTTGTTCAAATTGGATAATTGGAAGGTCTTGGGACAGAGATTAAACTTCTGATTCTCATTAACTTAAACTTCTACTTCTCAGTCCTGTTAACAGAAATTAAAATGGATGCAGGCTATATTTTTGTTCCAGGGGTGTTGTGAAAAAAAAATATTTTGACAGCATGGCATATCAATACACAATATGAACTCGTTTATAATCCCTGCAATTATATGTGCTATAATTGTCATTTTTATTGTATCAATTGTCAGTTCACAGTTTGTTGACATTACAAATTTTAAAGCATGATTCCTTTTAAGTTAATTTGTAAGCTATCTTAGTTAATCCTATCAAAGGAGGCTTGGTACAAGTAAAAGGTCTGAACTGCCTTAATGGCTTGATATTAAAAGAAAGACTGAGTAGGTGAATAAAAAAAAAGAGATGAAAAATATGTTTCTTCAAGTAATCTGATGCCCCAGTCACACTACAGGTGGTGTGTCCCACAATTACATGTTTTACTCGGCGGCAGAACTGCCTCCCAGGACGCCTCAGATCTTCCAAGGTTTGGTGTTTCTAATAAGATACATGGCCACTTATTGGACATGGTGTGTAATCGTAAATAACAGTAGAATGGCAGTAGGACAACAGTAGTATAAACGTGTATCACCGAGGGTCAACCTCCATTTACCTCCACTCACCTTATGTCACCGTATTAAACTGAAACAACTGAGCCACAATCTTAAAAAACACTGTGGACCACACTTTTAGTTACCATGGGAAAAATTCATCTGCTCATGCTTAGGGTGAGATAATTCAGAGGCCCAAGATTTTACCCCACAGCCCTTAAGGGCTGTCGGGGTATTGTTTTCACCCATGATGTCCAGGTGGGTGGGTGGTGGGAAAAAGTTTGTCCGGGCTGTATCCCACAAATGTACATTGTGGGAAGTTGATACTTGGTAGGCACATTGGTTAGGACGTGTAGGTGTGCAACGTCATGGTATGACCTTGATTTGACCTTTGACCTTGCTGTAGTGACCTTGACCTATAAAATCTTGTCCGGCTATATCTCGGAAACCGTAAGCTGAAGGAAGTTGACACTTGGTAGAAACATTGGTGTTTGTGTGCAACGTCATAATCTGACCTTAATTTGACCTTACTGTAGTGACCTTGACCTATAAAACCTTGGTCAGGCTATATCTCGGAAACTGTAAGGTGTAGGGAGTTGATACTTGGTAGGGACATTGGTTAGGGGGTGTAGGTGTGCAACGTCATGGTCTGACCTTGATTTGACCTTTGACCTTGTTGTAGTGACCTTGACCTTTAAAATCTTATTGCACCTTTGGGTCTGTCTTTTGATGTATATTAAGCACTGTTAAAGTCATATTACAATTCATTAAGAATTTTACTTTTACAACTTCCCATTGTAACAGATGGAATTTCATCAAGTGAGCCACAGATTTTGCTCCAACACCACACATAAGCATTCATTGAATGTATTGCCACTTCTGTGTACATGGTAATATTCAAAACATCCAAACCATAATTCGACCCTGCCAGATGTAGATAAAGAGTGTCGTAATGTTTATTTTACTGATTAATGCCGTCATCTTGTTATTGAATTGTCCTGTTTTAATACTTCGTCTTTACATGCATTATCTTTCTCTTAGACATTATTTTCTCTATTTAAACATTGTTTGCACCTTTATATAACTGACAGTGCTCTGAAAGTATCCTGAACTTTTTACTGATACACTACTTCTATATCTCATGGTGTTAAAAATATTTCCCTAGGCTGTGGGGTACGGGCATCTCTGATGCTATTTTTAAACTCTTTGAAGCTTCCATAGCATGCGCAAGATATTGTACTTTTTGCCACTGCGTCACAAGTTCACATACAGGCATCAGATGGTAGTTGTAGGACAGGGGCGATTTGCCAAATGTCTACTACTGCAGAGCATACTGCCTGTAGAGTGATTAGGGTACAAAATCTGGACCTCAGACTAATACCCACAATGTTAATGCAATTTGAAGTTATCATGTTAGAAACTCCAACTGGATTTTGTGATGGATTGGTCTGTCATAACATGGTATATTGCATATGTACTGTCATAGTGTGTATTTCCTCCATTCATTGTTCATAATAATCTTTCAGGATTTCAAATTTTGAGAAAATTATCCACCACAAACTCCAATTCTGATATCATAATTTGAAATTCTAATGGATTGGAGTTTCTGACACGTATATTTGACAGTTATAGTCACAGTGCATGTGTATAAAATATACTGTACTGCAAATAATGATTGAATTAAATTTAGTCATTTATTCATTTGATAACATTTCTAGTTTCATCGGCAGGATTTTAAGTTCAACTGACAGAATTTAACATTCTGTCAACAGAGGCTGAAATCTGTCCTAAACAATGAAACACAGCGATTGGAAGGTTTGTCAACAGAACTTACAATTGAAAGTTTTGTCAACAGATGTTCTGACAGATTTTAAGTTTTGTCCCAAGATATACAGTGGATTTGGTCTAAGCCGAATTTGCAAAATGTCAGCCATTTACTTCTACTTATGGCAACTTCTAGTTATACCCACTTTGAGAAATATATGAAGTACTAGAGACACTATGTAATTTAAGTCTCTTGCAATAATTAACACTTGTGTGATCACTCTACTGTGATATTTATTTGCTTGGTGTTCAGACTTAATAACACAAAAGTGAGGAATCAGGCAAAGAGTGTCACAATGGTATTATTTTGTCACCTCTTTCTCGGATATTTACATTTCTGTATACACAAAATTTATAGGTTCTACTTATACCTTGTTATTCCCATTTAAAAGTAACACTTTGTGCATCAAATTAGGTTCTAGTTATGGCAACTTTCTGTAAGTCGAACTTCTAGTTATCCTTATATTTTGAACCAATAATTGTTGGGACTTAGAAACTACTTCTACTTATGGCAATATTCTACTTATGGCAGTTCTACTTATACCAAATCTACTGTATTATATATATTATATCAGTATATATACAGATATATGTACACGTATGTATAAACCAGATTATGATGCACAACAATTGTTTTAGTAGGGCTTTGCATACACATCATTCCTCATTTAATAAGGCAGATTGGAGACTTGTTTGTGATGCTCTACATTTAGGATGCACACCCCTATCACATTAATTGAACATGATATGTACCTCGAATGATGGTTGTTTAGTTATAACCTTGACATTAAAAGTGGAGATACTTGTTACTGCATAGCCATTTTCATTTTTGGCAGTGTATTTGCCACAGGACTGATAATAACTCACAAAATCTTCCATGTTCCATTTCTTAACCCCAATATTTATTCGGTAAACCTTTGTGCTATGTTAGGAGGAAAACAAACAGTCACAATGAATAAACAATATGGAAACACGCATAATCTGTGTGACACTCTTTCAAATTCATCAAGAATGGACTTTTCACCATGATAAAAATGTGTTATGTAATATTGGTACTGTATTATGTAAGTACACACAGGACAAGCACTAAAGCACTACAATTTTCAAATGTCTAGGTCAATGTGACATTTTCTATTCATTGTGAATATTCACAAGACAAACATTGGTGGAGAAGCATTTATCAAAGATCCCATATCACATCACCTGATATGAATGATCTATTTATATCCCAATAAATCATGTTATTTGATTTGGGCGAGTCTAATTACCACTTAATGTATTGCAATAAGTTCCTCCATGGCATAAATGTATGCTGTAATAAAATGTGACATTGCATGCTGTATAAATGGAAATTTACTTTGGGCATTCATTAGCTGATAAGCATAAAGATAGTTAAAATTAATTCATGACAGAGGTAGTAAAGACATCCCTTGAAAAAAGGGACACTTATTGGTTTCACCACCAGTTTTCAGCTGCCGCCGCAGTATATTCTAAGTTGAATATCTCCTTTAACATAACGCCTATTAAATGATTTTTGGGAGTTATTATCTATAGGCATGGGGAAATTTTTGACAGGCATGAATTTGACATTTGACCTTGATCAAGGTCACATAAGCAAAAACAATTTTTTTTCTTGTTCTTTTTCACCAGATGCTCTCAGAAATTACTGCATAGGGGTCCTCAAAATGTGGCAAGCGCTAGATCGAAATCTTGGAATCATTTGAATTTCAAATCAATCGGGCCATAATTGACCGACTGAAAGCCAATTGATTATTGATTAGTGAAAACACAAATGCTGAAATTGACCCTTTTGGGTACATATTGTGTAAATCTACTCAGTATGTTATTGGAGCATGAAAATTGGCTCTACAGCTTCAAAAATTAGATCCTTATGTTAATGTTACCTTAAAATCAGTCAAATCAGGAAACTATGGCCTGTGATTCCAAAAATCACCTCAAATTCCACCCCCCCACCCCCACCCCCCCCCCCCGCCCCACCTACCCCCATATAGCTTTTTACTCCCTTCTTGCCTTTCAAGGTCATTGCATTTAATATTTTTGTTCCTTCTTACCTTTCAAGGTCAATTTTATGACACTTTTTATGTTCACTTATTGCTTAACTTTATAAACCTTTCAATATGACTTGCAGTTACTGTGATCAAGGAGTGTATACAATAGGGTTCATATATCGTACTGTATTTCTTTACTATTCTTTTACAGTGTTCCTCTGTTATTGTTTTATGGTAGACTGAAGTACCTTTTCTATTGTATAAGCCTGGTATTTCAGTGAAGTGTAACTCTCTAAGTTTGTTCAGAGGAATCTGGTCATCTCGGCCCATTTCAAAGTTGGCCCCCTGCAAACTCAGCCCATACAAACTATAAGCCTTGTTAAGGTAGTTGGGTTAAACAAAGTTTCACGTAAATTATTTGACTTTTCAGTAACATTTCTATTAATAAAATGTTGTAAGGAAACCCCGCGGAATTCTGTGACCTCATATTTTTGTGTATACATGAATATAAATGAATTGTGTAAGTCCACGAAATTGAAATGTTAATTCTTCAGCTAAGTACACATTTCCAGGTAAGATACTTGATCTCCAGGCAGCATTTCTATAACATATTGTTAGAAAATCGCAAATAATACTGTGATTTCATATTTTATACATAAATATGAATATTAATGAGTTGTTCTCATATTCACTTTGTAGGGGGCCGACTTTGAAACAGGTCGACTTTAAAATGGGGTGAGTTTAAAGTGGACCGAGTTGTCCATAAAACTGTTCAGATACTAGACGTATCACTGTGTCTTTTTTCCTTGTAGTCCTCAGTGTGTTACTCTAACTTCATGCTATGGTGCACTAGGGACCTGGTCTAATATGACCTCGCATGTTGACAGGCGTATAAAACCCTAATTTTGACTTTTTATGTGCACTCTACAAAACTATATTCTTATGCCATAATGCCAAATAAAATATAACAGAGTATATCATATATTAGCATAGAGTAAGAAAGGCGATATTCACCAGAGCCCACAAAATTTGCCAATTTATGGCACCATCTTAAAAAGTAAGAAGCAGCCCTGAGAACAACACACTTTTGTGGTAACACTTTGATTTTTTATAAAGATATATATTTATGTTTAGAATTGATAAAATTTTGAACCGAAATACATGTACCTGTTTACCTAATTATAATTAATGCTGGAAACAGTTAACTGTACATATGTACATGGGATTGTATTAGTAGTCAACTACTAAATATATTTTTAAATTATTACTGAGCTTAAATTGTTCAATTAATGATTTAGTACTTTATTATGTCCACCCCAGTTGTTTTTTCTGCTTTTTCCGGAGTACGCTGTCCATCGTCACACTTGGTTTTGGGTCATTTCAAGGAAAAGTATTTATCCTATCTCTACCAAATTTGGTATGGAAAACATATTTAAGTCGTCTTTGTAAAATTTGGTGTGAAGGTTTATAGGGTCAATTGCTTGGTATTGTTGTTGATGGTAATAGCTTCAACTTCCTGAGTAATAGAATAATAGCTACATAGCAAAAAACATAAATATGTCTATCTCCTAAACCGTGCGTGATAGAGCGATTTTGTCGAAATTGTTGACTCACAGGTCATCTAAACAATGTACTCTTGGCAATTTTCAAAAAATTTTCCTTTCCCCAAAATTGGTGGCCATTTTGAATTTTCGCCAAAAATGCAAAACCACTAATTTGCTTCTATCTCCTTAACCATGCGAGATAGAGCGATTTCGTTGAAATTTTCGACCCACAGGGTATCCAAATAATATAGTCTTGCCAATTTTCAAAAAAATTTTACTCCCCCCCCCCCCAAAAAAAAAATGGCAGCCATTTTGAATTTTTGAATTGTTGCGAAAAATGCAAAAACACAAATTTGTTTATATCTCTTTAACTGTGTGAGATAGAACTCTTGCCAATTTAAAAAAAAAATATTCCTCTCCCCAAAATGGCGGCCATTTTGAATTTTCGAATTTTTGCAAAAAAAAAATAAAATGCATATTTACTTCTATCTCCTTAACATGCGAGATAGAGCGATTTTGTCGAAATTTTCACCCACATGGTATCTAAGCAATTGACCATTGGCAATTTTCAAAAACATTTTCCTCTCCCCAAAAATGGCGGCCATTTTGAATTTTTGCCAAAAATGGAAAAACACAAATCTGCTTCTATCTCCTTAACCGTATCAGAGAGTGATTTTCGACCCACAGGGTATCTTAGCAAACCACTCTTTGCAATTTTCAAAAAAATTTTCAACCCACACAGTATCTGAGCAAACTACTCTTTGCAATTTTCAAAAAATTTTACTCTCTTCAAAAATGGCGGCCATTTTGAATTTTCAAATTTTTGCCAAAAATGCAAAAAACACAAATTTGCTTCTATCTCCTTAACCGTGCGAGATAGTGACAAAACCGCAATTTTCGACCCACAGGGTATCTCAGCACACTACTCTTTGCAATTTTCAAAAAAATTTCATTTTGAATTTTCGAATGTTTGCCAAAAATGCAAAAACTTAAATTTGCTTCTATCTCCTTAATGGTGCAAGATAGAGCGATTTCGTCAAAATTTTAACCCACAGGGTATCTCCGCAATCTACTCTTACCAATTTTCAAAAGATTTTCCTCTCCGTAAAAATGACGGCCATTTTGAATTGGCTTTTTTTACCCCCAGGGTGTCCAGAGTGTACTGGCGACATTTCACAAAAATCACTTTCCTGTCACTCTTGGCGGCCATCTTGAATTTCTGCGTGAAACGTAAAAACACTTATTTCGGAAATGGTGCGAGATAGAGCAATTTCGACAAAATTTTTGGCCCGCAGGGTATATGCAGAGTCTACTGGCGACTTTTCACAAAAATCGCTTTCCTGCCACTTTTGGCAGCCATCTTGAATTTCTGCGTAAAACACAAAAGCGAATTTATCTTGGAAACGGTGCGAGATGGAGCGATTTCGACAAAATTTTGGACCCCAAGGGTATATTCAGTCTACTGGCGACTTTTCGCAAAAAATCGCTTTCCCGCCACTTTTGGCAGCCATTTTGAATTTCTGCATAAAATGCAAAAACACATTTATCTTGGGAACAAGATTTTGGCAGCCATCTTGAATTTTGGCGAAAATTGAAAATGTCATTAATCTCAAAATCCCTTAGAGATAAAGTGATTTCGAGCAATGTTTGGACCCTTTGGGTACTAGAGACCTTATATATAGTGCCTGTGAAAAAAGTTGAATTTCCAGAATTTTGTCTGCCATCTTGAATTTTGGCAGAAATTGAAAATGTCATTTATCTTGAAAACCGTAAGGGATAGAGTAATTTTAAGCTAATTTTTGACCATTTGGGTATTAGAGATCTTTGGTATATTGCCTTTGAAAAATGTCAAATTTCTCAAATTTCGCCCATCTTCAACTTTATCGGAAATTGAAAGTGTTGGTTATCTCAAAAACCTTTAGAGACTGAGTGATTTTGAGCAAAGTTTGAACCAAAGCAAAAAGGCATGAAGCTGAAATAATTTACATGTATACTAATATTTAAGCATCATTGATATATTTTACAAATGAAACAGGGTCTTGTAAGACTACTGTACAATTGTTGCAAAATGGGGTGGACATTACACATGATAATGTATGTTCTATGCTATCCTGTTTATTTTCATATGTTGGAGCTACTCTTTACAGGGTGTCATATTTCTAGTTTAAACTTATTTGTATCCTATGTTAATAGTAGTCTAATGATATCATAGGAAATTGTGTACATAATTTGGGATATGTTTTCATATATGATATTGTCAATATGACCACTATTTATAATTTGATCATTTTCATGCTTGTAATCATTATGTTTACTTCACATTACACACTGTATCTTGGGTTTAATTTAATGGATAACATAGCATTGAATAATTAATAATTAAATCCTGTAATTTGATGTAATAAGTAGAAAGCAGTCATAGAGCACAGACCTTCGCCGGGGTGGTATTTCTGAAAATTTTGAATATTTTGGAATCCAGTATATGATCTGGATCTTTTTCAAAATGTAATCACTTCTTCCTTTGAAGAGCCCCTACCAAATAAAATACTTCATGAAGATCTCATTACCTTTGGAGTAACGTTAACCAAAAATTATTAAAAATACATTGGAAATGTTACCTTTGAAAGGGCAGGATTTTTACCCCACAGCCTTTAAGGTCTGGGTGGAATGGGTGGTTGGGCAGGTGCTCGGGTGGTGGGGAAAAAGCTTGTCTTGGCTGTATCTCGGAAATCGTGAGGAGTAAAGTGTTAATACTTGGTAGGGACATTGGTTTGGGAGTGTAGGTGTGCATCACCATAGTTTGACCTTGGTTTGATCTTTGACCTTGCTGTAGTGACCTTGACCTTTAAAATTTTGTCTGGGCAATATCTTGGAAGCCATAAAGTGTTGGAAGTTGATACTAGGTAGGGACATTGGTTAAGAGGTGTAGTTATGCAATGTCATGGTGTGACCTTGATTTGACCTTTGACCTTGCTGTAGTGACCTTAGCCTTTAAAGTATTGTCCAGATTGTATCTAGCAAACTATAAGATGTTGGAAGTTGATACTTGGTAGGAACATTGGTAAGAGGGAGTAGGTGTGCAACATCATGGTGTGACCTTGATTTGATCTTTAAAATCTTGTCTTGGCCTTATCCCAGAAACTATTTGGAGTAATAAGGTGGAATTGTCCAACTTACTGGTCAACAAAGATGAAGACTGGTAATTATTTTATAATAATAACTGTAAATTTCACCCCATAATTTGAAACTCACCTGTGAGGAACCCCCCCCCCCCCCTTTTATTCCTGAAATTATGGTATATTTTTCACACATTTGTGATTTTGTAACTCAAATAGGTCTCCAATCTTTCCTGATGCAAAATTAACAAGAGTTTTGGTTATTTGGCCCTTTTTCAAAAGGTTGCCCAACAGTGAAAAAAATTCACATACTGGGGTATGACTTTCACATTTCTTACTCAATATAAAGACCAAAATTACAACAAAATATTTTCAAGATGATTATGTGGAGTAAGTATGTGAAATGTGGCACAAGGACCACTAGTTTAAAATTTGTATAACAAAAATTAAAATTTACAAAAAATCTCTGTAACGGTTCAGATAGGTGGATTTACAATTGTAACAAATTACAAATTAAACAAAGAATTCCAAACTATTCAAAGTGAAATAGGGTAGTTTCATTCAGTTGCAAATTGTACATTGTTGCTTTGCATAATTGCATAGGTTGTTTATTTAGCTTTGAAATATTATAATTTGACTTAAATATTCTGTCACTTTATATTTAATTTTTAAGAATAGTAAATAAAATTGATGTATTACTAGGTCACAAGGCATCAACAGCTGTTTGATCAGATTTTTTATTGGGCAGTGTATTAATGGTCACATTTATATCTGACATTGCATGTAGTCATTTTCTTATTGGGCAGTGTACATATTTGGTCATTTTACTGCGATCTCTTCACTTGATCTTAGTTCATATGTACATGATTTGTGGTCAGTCATTTGTAAACTTTAAGGTGATTTTTCTTCTTATGTGCTTATTACAAAGCGTTACAATGATTCAAATGCAGTCTGCAATGTTTTTGTCTTTTTGGACAAAACATTACATGTAAATCACACAACTTTGTCCTTATATGGGGAGTAGGTATCTTGTTTATTATTGTAAAAGTTGCTCCAAAAAGTTATATACTTGGCAACATACACTTATTGCATTGAAAGTTTTCACAGCAGGGTCTATACTCACCAACATCTGAAGTTATGTGAATTTTTTGGGTTTTTTAGGCTGTAATTATCATGAATTGGGCAAAATAATGGCAAAGTAACATTTATATTTTTATTGTTGATTGTTGCAACATTAAGCAACTGCTTGGGCCGGTTTCACAAATAGTCTTAGATTTATCCTGGACTTAGGCTTGGCCAGTCTCAAATCTGTTTTGGTCTTAAACTTTGCAGTGTTCGACAGCCCAAACCTATGCATGGATTTTCACCAAATTTTCAGCGTATGTTTACCCCAAGAGAATCTAGACCTGATTAGATTTGGGGGTGGGGGGTGGGGTGGGGGGGGTATCTGTTAACAACTTTTGCCATAGCAACACTTTGAATATTTTCGGTCTTAAACTTCTTATTTGAAAAAGGGGCGCTATTAAAGTGATGTTACTAAATTTGCATTCTTATCTCCTGCCGGCCAAGGCTGGGCTTGGGAGATTATCAAACACCTTCTGTGTGCATGCATCTGTCTGTTTGTCATATTTTTACATCAACCTTTATATCTCATTCCTTTATGAAGATATCTTCACCAAATTTGCAGAAAATGTTTATGGCTATTAAAACATGGCTGTAAAAAAATTTGTACTCATTTTAAAAAGCAACATGGCTGCCATAGCCAATTATTCAAAAATCATTGATATGTTCTAAAATTTAAAATATTGCAGCTATCTACGTCAGATTTGCACAAAATGTAAATGCCTAGGAATGCTTGCCTATGAGTAATTTTGGCCCTGTTTTGAAAACAAAATGGCTGCCATATTACATCTTTAATGTCAAATGGGGGCTTATCAAAAAGCCCTTATATCTCCCTCCTCATTGGTCCTGGGGTTTGGAATGTGAAAACAACTTTATGGAAATCATGCAGATCTTTTGCAAGTGTCAAATTTGACCCTTAGACCACTTCCTAAAGGTCATGTAGGGTCATCATGCTAAAAGGGCCTTATATTTCTCTTATAATTGAATCTAGGGCTTCAAAATATGAAATAACTTGCAAGAAATTATGGCCGGTGAATCTTATATCTGACAACATTTCGTTGATTCTGTATACTTCTTACAACTGAAGTTGTACCTAAGATTTTCCCAAATCTCAATGTTGTTGCCCATTTAGTTGTACCTGTTGGCTGGGGTTCTTGTCTGCTGAGGCAGGCCATTTTTTTTGTCATGTCACCTTTTATTTCTACTCAAAATATTTTATTCATGACATATATCTTTTGTTTGGCATATTTTGCCTTGGATAAAATTCTATTTTGATGAAAAACCTTGTAACCATATCAAATCATCCAATGCTTTATACCCCATTCACACTGCAGATGGTACGTCCCTTGGTTATAAGTTTTTCTCGGCAATGGAACCACCTCCAGGTTGCCCCATTTTGTCCGAGTTGTTTACACTATAAGCGGAAGGCCACTGATTGGACATGGTTTTTTAACCGTCAATAACAGTTGTATGACAGTAGCACAAACGTTGGTCACCTAGAGACAACCTCCATTAACCTCAATTCACCTTCAGTAGCCGTAGGTCGCACATGTGGCCAAACAACCAATACCTTAACTCACCTTATGTGACCGTATTATACAGAAAGACGTCAGAATCACAACCTTATGTACATCATGGGCCACACCTTCAGTTACCATAGAAAGAAATTCATAGGCTCATGCGTGAAATCGTCTGCACATGCTCATGGTACTAAAATCAGAGGCGGTAACTTCAAATATTTTAAAACTTCGGTAGGAGGTGCAAGGTAATGGACGGTTTTGCCACTGACTCGCAAGGTCATCTACGGAAATCAGACGGTGATCCAAGGACAGGGAGGTTTCACCAAATGCGTTTTACTGCAAGTGATACCGTCTATAGTGTGAATGGGGTTTAAGTGGTGAGTTTTATATATATGCACCTTATTTTGATTCTTTTTTTAATTTTGAAGTGGAGAAAGAATTATGGGCCCCATATTTGAGCCTTTTGAGACTAAGACCATTGATTAAATGCAAAAAGTCTCTGGGGCTGTATTCACAAAAAGGGGTCAAGGTCAAGTTGAGACAAAAATTAGCTCAAGTTTACTAAAAACAGCTGTAAACTTGAACAGAGTTTTGGCTCAACTTGAGCTTGATCCATTTTATAAATATGGCTCATGAGCTCAACTAAAATATTCCAAAAATTTGAGATAGTTTTAACTTTGAGCCTGAGACAGGGCTAAGACCTTTTGTGAAATTGGCCCCTCGTAGAAAATTGGTAGTGAAAGGCACTTTAAAGGAAAACGTTATAAATTGATTCTTTAAGAATTTTTTCTTACTCTGACAATATTTTATTATTCATTGATTTTAAGTTAGACAAAAAATCTAAGAATAAGAAACAGTATTGAATATTGGCACAGATAACAGAAAGGTTTATAAAGCTATGTCCCCTTCTCATCTTGGCAGTAATGTAAGGCAGCAATTTGCAGTCCAAATTCACAGAAAGAGACACCTTTGATCTCAGAAACATACAACAAAGTTCGGCTTTATCTCGGTGTGAGGCGGTCTGACAGAATAATAACTAGACAGAAGTTTTGAACATAACCAAAATTTCCGTGGCAGGGACAAATGCAGGGAAAGTAGCTAAAGGTAGAAGGTGACATTTAATGAAGATGTTAGAAAGGTTGGAGACTGCTTTAAAACTGTCATTTGCCACCTATTGAAAACGTGTATATGGGAAGGGGGCATAAGACACCTTGATTACTGCAAGAGTGGGGTGTGCACAAATTATAATGATGTGTTCATAATATTTGGAGTGTTTACGTACATAGCATCAGTACACATGTACTCAACAGCTGAACCTGTATCCAGTATTTTATAGTGTATGTACAAGTGTGTGCCCATGTACACAGACTGTGGATGTAGCTTGCAAATGCGGCTTGTGTAAAGACTTTTATTTTGGAGGCAAATAAATCAACATTTCTAATATATTTTCTTTAAATGACCAAAACTTGTTGATTTGTTGTCCGATTTTGAAACATTTCAACATTGTGTTCAGTTTAATGAGATTAGACACTAAGAAATACTAAATATGTGTAAACATACCATATTTTAAATTACTATATAATCCTCCCAGGGATAATGCATTTTTTGAAAAGTGAGGATCTCCATAACAGAGAAAATAATAAAACTTGAGTGTACATGCTGGCAATGAGCAATAAATAGATCCTTTACAACCTGCATCTTAATTGGCAACACATATAATAGTGGGTGAACTACAAATATTACAAACAGAAAAATGGTTATTTGATTAGGATATACTAAAGCGCATTTTTTTCCGGAATCTCGGAATTGCAAAGTGGAGAAGAGGTGGGGCCTTAATAGAGACAAGTGTTTATACATTGAAATATGGTATATGCCCAATCCTGCTTGTTGGATCTTTTATGGCAAAAATCGAGCATTGCTTAAAACTGAATACAAGCTGCATCCAAGCACATGGATACATATACTTACTCCGTTTATATTTTTTGTAACTGTAGTTAGTTCTTTTTCATATCTCATAAAGACAATGTTTTTATTCAAACATTTAAGAAATATAAGTGTGTATACACTTGCACATGTATGATTCATAACTAAAAAAGTTGAAATTTTTAAAATTTTTAATCAGAGTTGAATGTAGAAATGACACATGACTAGTGTGCGGTTATGCAGGGTTTTACAACGAATAGCGATATTAGTAACACGAAGGCAAAGCCCGAGTGTTTCTAATGTGCTATGAGTTGTAAAACCCCGCATAACCCCACGCTAGGAGTGTGTTATTGCTATTCTAACATGACATTTTATATTTTATTCTGTTTTGATGAAGATTTATAATGCATCTTTTTAGAAATTTGACTTTTAAAAAGTGAAGTGGGATTATCGCCCACCTATGTGAAACTAGCCGTGAGGTTATGCTCGGTTTTACCACTGAGATTGACCAATCAAAATCGCGGACACAAGCGTGTCATGTTAGAATATATGTTATAATGGTGTGCATTCTTTGCAGTTTATTAAGTATAAAAGCTTGATTTGACTTGCGTATCAAATTATCCCTTTATTGACTTTCAAATATTTAGAGTCACTTAAAGTACAGAGCACAATATGGATGTAACTCTGATAGGTTTTTATATGACCAAGAGTCTTCAATTGATTAAAAAAATAAGTAAATAAAAGTTGGAAAAAAAGGATTGTGTGATTTTGAGATTCAAAATGTGCTAGCAAATAAAAGTTGTCTTTTGGCCTTTATTCCATTGAATTAATTTAGTCTGTTAATCTTGATATTTCTTACAACATTAATATTTTTTTAAATAAAATATTGATATTTTTTACAATCCATTGTTACAATAATTTATAATGTGACAGGCCATCAGTAATTCCCACATGTTTCAATCAAGAGCCGGATTCAAACCGAATAATGGCATCAGAGAGGCCTCTACCCCACCATCCAGGGAAATAACAAAGAACACCCAAGTAATATGGTAGAGGTAAAACAATATAAAGGGCAGGAGACTTTCAGAATAGACAGTGTAAGTTATGTAAAGGTGCAGGACAAAATAGCATTTAAGAGAGTAAATGATGCCATATGTAAGACAAAGTATCAAAGCAAGGCAATTCAATGATAAGATGACAGCATTAATTAGTAAACAAAGTTATGAAGCTATAAAATTTAAATGAAGTAAAGCTGTACAAGGAGAGAGAGCACAATTTGGTAAAACTATATACATGTATAGATTGAGCGCCAACATATCCCCAGACAAGGCCATCTCTCATGCCACAGGTATTCCTTGGGTATTTTTGTGAGATTCACAATTATTATAAACAATTTTTCAGTTGTTTTTTCAGTCTTCCTGCAATGATAAGATTTATCCTTTTTTTTCAAAATTATATTTAAATGGTTTTCATTACTTTCTGAAATAGTAGCACAAAGTTTTGCAGGGCTTGTATGCCTTTAATGTAAATTAGTGGAGAGATGAAATCATAAAACAGTGATTAGATCTTATAAGAGTTACTTATATCTCAAGAATATTGGATTTATTTCTTATGTATAGAAAAAAGCACACACACATATAAACACAAATTAACAAATGTTATATTGTCTTTGTATTTACATCAACTGGCATGGGGCAGAGGTAGCGTAAACTCATAGAGTAAGAAATCTAAAATTCGCCACATATCTGAAATTCGCCACATGTGAAAATACTAATAAAATAAATGAATTGTGGTGAGATTTGTTGAATGTATAGTAAATTAAGGCTTTTTGAACTGAAAAATACCAATCTTTAGACAAAAACATTATTTTCTTCATAAAATTAACTAAGGTTTTAGAGGTGGCGAATTTTAGATTCCTGGCGAATTTTAGATTTCTTACTCTACACAGATTAAATGTTTACTTAAAGCCTTGGTTTTCAGCACATGTCAAAGAACATAATTATTAATGTATTTCCCAGATGAGATTTCAGATCTATTAGTCACATAGTTTGATAGATATAGGGCTTAAAAGTGACAAAACATCCATAAATTGGGTCTCTGGGCATTTTAGAGACCTCTAAGTGACCTTAAAATTAGAGCTACAGACTTCAAATTTTTCACAAAGATTACATATACATGTTACATATAATGCAGTTTGAGACTTGTCAGACTTACCATTTCCAAGTATCAACTTCCCACACCTTAAGGTTTCTTAGACGCACCCCACCCACCTATCTGGACGCTATGGGTGAAAATGATACCCGCACAGTTTTTTACCTCATGAAAATTGTCCGAATGTAGAGACAATGAACAGCAAGATTTGATATAAAATGAACTTTATTGTGTTCTACATTAACAGTTAACTGCAGTGGTTTTCTGTGTTATGTGACCTTTACTTTCTGATTAAAATATACTTCTGGAGGCAGATAAATAATTCCTTTGTTTAATACAATTTACCCATGAAATGCTCTTCTTCAATGGAAAACCTTGTAACTACATAAGAACTTCCAAAAACTACCTGATAGGCAGATGCTCTATAAATTTATACTCTCTTTTTTCAGCCATTTCAAAATTTGAAATGAAGAAACATTTATGGTGGCCATATTTAAGTCTTTGTTTATAAAAATTAGGCCCATAGCCAGGGTGACTTACAACAAAAGGGAAAACTTAACTAAAGCTTAGACTAAGGTACTTTGTCAAATCTAAAACCACATATTTAGGCTACATCTACAGCATCCCTCATTACACATATACAAAAAAATATATATCACTCATGAAGATGAACACAGTATCATAGATTTGCTGAGCCCTTGTATAACATTATCATGTTCACTTGTGATATATTTTTTGTACATATATCATTCAGGAACTTTTCCTATTGTAAAGGCTGATAAGCCCAGTAGACCTGAGAACTTATCTGCTACTCTTTTGTCATTGTATGAAACAGAACACTTTCAGTCAGTCATAGATGGAGTGAAGTAAGACTGTTAAATTCTCTTTCCGTAGGCACTATGAAAACAAATTAACAAACATTTTACTTTCTGTATTATCAGACTTTTCATTTTAACATGTCTAACCAAGAGAAGCAATTTCAACAGGAAACATTAACAGAGGGTTGACACTTGTCCATCCACTTTTGAATGGGACTTATCCTTCTACCACTATATCCATACAAATGGCTTTTCATTGGCACCGCAAATGAATATGTTCACAATCCATTCAACAAAGGTCCAAGAAACTGATTAAAACATAGCTTGTCAGACCCAAATAGCATGACAGAAGAGCCCATAAAGCAATACTTGTTTCAAATCCAGATTACAACTCAATCATTTTTCGATTACTATGAGTTTTTATTCAATCCAGGAAAGTTTTGAAAAAGGGAAAAATGACCCGTATACCCAGTGGTTGACGTTTACCCCTTGATCCCATTTGGTCTGGTTGAGAAGGTCAAAATCAAAATGTATCTATTCTGTTACAACATAAGTGTAACTAGGCATTGAATTTAATTTTGGAGGCAAAACAATCATTTCAATTTCAAATGTTAAAAATAAACAAAGTTTCTTTTCAGGGCACTTATCAAGCCATTGGACCAACATTATCACAGTACTAATACAATGTACAGTACTTTCATTAACCCCACATAGTGAGTTAGATTTTGTTCATACAACATTTGTGGCATCTTGCTACTGCAAGAACTAAAAAACTTGCAAGAATTGGAAACAGTGTTAATAAAACAAAAGAATCAGATAATCAATGTCCTCACAGAAATTGTTTTACTGCATATGGTTTTGCAAAATAATGATTAGCCAATGAAGTTCTATATTCCTTTGCGCCACATAATGAAATTCCTAGCCTCCAGTTTATTATTCAAAACATCACAAAATATATAAACATTGAGAAGAGTTAGTTAAAATATAGGCATAACACACTGGCAATATGCCAGGTTTAGCATCAATGATTAACTACATTCTGATTATTTCAAACATCTCATGTGTGGATGGAAATACAAGTTTAATACTCAAAGTATCAATTAATATTGAACATTGTTTTAAACCATAAAATGGATTATTCAACAGCTAATAATGCTTGATTTATCATAGCCTATACATAGTGGTGTGAACGACAGTACCAGTAATCCAGTATACCAGTTTTCATTTTGTTTAGGTTGAAACAATGAAATTCACAATGAATATTTTAGAACCGTTTATTGAAAAAGTTATAGGAATAACGCCTGACAAACCATGGTATACGCAGAATTTTACCACGGTTTGAGATTATAAACCCCGAAGGCAAAGTCTGAGGGGTTTATTGCCTCAAACCATGGTAAAATTCTGTCTATACCATGGTTTGGAGGGTGTTATTCCTATTCTAATATGACAGAATATTTTAACATTAATAATAATTGCAAATTTGCTGGTATTTAACGATTTTATGAAGGCTGTTTCATCCATTATTCATGCAGAGGGTTATTATCGGAACAGCCAGTATATAGGGATTTTACCATAGCTTTCGACTAATCAGATTTGTGGATACATCCGTGTTATGTTAGAATATTATTTCACCCTGGTTAATACTTTGCCAAAACAATAAAAATATATAAATTTGAGGAAATATTTCACATTTTTACTTTTTTTGATGTAAATGAAGTTTGTTGTTAGCTTTAAAATATCTCAGGAGTACAATTCCTGTTTTTATTTAATTATGACTAATGTACATTCATGGTTAATTCTCATCATCAGTGGCAAGTGTATGAAATAACGGATCTCATTCGGTTTCAATACCCCGGAAACCGGTTTGAACTTCAAAACCAGTCCGACCACGACCAATACATAAAGGTATTTCAAATGGCCATACATTTTGTACAATATTGGAATTAAAGCTATTCAATTCCATGTAACATTTCACATAGTGCACATTTTAATGTGCAAATATTGATGGTTAAAACTTAAAAGTACTGACAAAAGCATCATTTACACAAAAAATTGTTTTGTTAATGACTGAAAACAATATTCAAATAAACACACTGAGTATTAAACATGTAAATCCAGGAAGTAATATTAATATTGAAAAAAATATCAATGTACTGTCCTTTCCCTATCCACATTTTACAGGAACACAAGCATATACATCTCTTGATTAATACAGTTACATAGGACACAAACTCCAACCATTTTCTGGAAAATAATTCCTTTGTTTAATACAATTTACCCATGAAATGCTCTTCTTCAATGGAAAACCTTGTAACTACATAAGAACTTCCAAAAACTACCTGATAGGCAGATGCTCTATAAATTTATACTCTCTTTTTTCAGCCATTTCAAAATTTGAAATGAAGAAACATTTATGGTGGCCATATTTAAGTCTTTGTTTATAAAAATTAGGCCCATAGCCAGGGTGACTTACAACAAAAGGGAAAACTTAACTAAAGCTTAGACTAAGGTACTTTGTCAAATCTACTGAATTACGCCTTTTCTTGATTTGTTACAAATTGCAATTGGTATAATAAAGTTAAACTTCAGGCCTTATAACCTACTGGAAACATACTCAAAAATAGATATTCAAAAATAAACTTATAGATTTTTTTATTGTTTTGTGTTTTGGGCTGTTTTTAAGACACTGTCCAGGTCATATCGAGATGAGGAGTTGAGGAGATGGAGGAAAGCAGAGTAAACGAGTTGGTCACCATTCTGCACTAAAAACCATTGGGCAACGGCAAGCAACCAACAACTGCCTTGCTAAAGGTTAGCCTCCGGAACAAACTTAGTGTATTTACTACCACGGATAATCGAAGATCTGATCAAATTTGAGCGTAAGTATGAACTTTTGATCAAATTCATGGATCAGCTCATAATGGTATTCACAAAACAATTGATCTGATTTGTTTATCAAACGTAAGATTACTTTTGATCCACACACTTTAATGGATTACCTTAAAGTTTCGGATCAAGACAGATGAAAACTACCTGTCCAGTGATAGGTGATTTCTCAGGAAAGCAGATAATGTTTTGATCAATTTCTGCAGAGGCAGAGCAATATGATTCATGGGCTTACTTGTATTCTTAATCTTCTTTTTTCTTCCATTTAAAGATTTAGACTTAATTTTGAATGCAAGAACTGGTTTTAAAAGGTTATAACTGGTTGTTGGTTTTTATGTCCTGGTTTTTAACTAATTTTCCCTTTATAAAAAATAAATTGTGATTTCTCCATCATTTATGCACAGATTTTAATGAAACAAAAATGAGCAGAAGCTCTGTAAAATACCTTTCTAATTATGTACAAATTACATAGTTTCAGAAATATTAAGAAAAAATTAGCACCTGTTCATGAACTAGCTTGTGGTGGATAATAAATATTTTTAAATATGTTATTCATGATACTAATTTAATGAAGCACTTGTCTGAACTAACAACAGCTTATAAATTTTGCTTGACCTTTTTCTTCTTCGGGGAGGGGGGAGGGTATCTCATTTGAAAGGACAACTGCTAACTGAAAGTAAGCGAAATTAAATAATATTTGGTCTGTATGTAAGTAGTGATAAAAAAAATTTGTGGCCTCATTATCGAGAGAATTTTACTGAAATACTGTGACCAACACTTTACAAATGGCATCTCACTTATCAACACATATAATTGAAGGAAAACTTAAAATAATAGTCACAAACCTTCAATCTGAAAAAAAATTATAAGCTTTTATCCAGTATGTTTATGGATTTTGTGACTTTTGTAACAATTGCATTGAGCAGAACTCCCATGATTTTGTTTTATGAGTTTGACTTTCTGGCAGTAACCTATTCGACTGGGGAGTACTAAAACACATATTTTTTTCAAAATCCTAGAATCAGAACGGTCTTGCATTAGCAGCCTCCCAACCTACATATTACTGATAGCAACCCATCCCTACTTATCAATAGGTTGGACGGAATTCACATTGGTTAGAATTTGTGTCAACCGTGCGGATTTTATACAGGTAGAAAACAATATAAATCAAGTTTGAAGTTTAAAAGCCTAAAACATCAGAAATTGCCCAGGTGTTTTTTTGGGTATGCTAGAAATGTGAAACCTGCCACATGGAGGACCCGTTTACAATTTGAAAATTAATTTAAAATTCATACAAGTTCTGTATTAGAGTAAGGAATCTAAAATTCGCCAGAAATCTAAATTTCGCCACCTCTAAAAACCTTACTTAATTCTATGAAATAAAGATCTTTTGTCTTAAACTTGGCATTTTTCAGTCCAAAAGACCTTAATTTATTGTACATTTAACAAATCTCACCTCAATTCATTTATTTTATTAGTGTTTCCACATGTGGCGAATTTCATATATGTGGCGAATTTTACATTTCTTACTCTAAGTCATCAAAAAGTTACAAACAAATCATAAATATTGTGATCAAAAACAAGTACTGTGGGCCCTGTGTCACCTGACATTTTGTTAAAATGTTTGCCTGCACAGATAGAAATCAAGAATAAGTCCAAAATAATTCTTATCCTAATTGGACTTTTATAGTGCTTAATCTCTCATTTACAAGGGGGACTATAAGGCACAACAAAACCAAAATGGACAAACAATATCAGTGTCTAGAGACAGACAGGGGTCAAGCAATCCTAATAAATAAGTACTCTTGATGGTCAAAAATGAGGTTGAAATTGCTGCATCTCTTACCAATAACAAAATATATTGCAATGATGATGAAATACATTACGTTACTTTACAATTTCCAAAACCAATGTAAAAATCAAAGATAGCCACAAAAAAGAAAAATTTACATGTTAAGTCCTGAAACTGTTGAATACCCCCATAGGATCAAAAATGAGTTTGAAATTGCTTTATTTCTTTTCACTTTAGTGATATTTGTGACCTTAAAAATGCTGTTACAGGATTTCTTCACTGTTATATTTAACATACTGTGGCAGATTTAACTAGAGGAATGCTTTTGCTAACAAAAGTGAAGCATCCCTGAAAATTTAAAATGCTTTGTGGTTTTAATAAGCATGCAGTAAAGCTAAGAATGCACAAAGCTGCGCCATATGCTTTGCCATACCTCTTAATACATTCTGAAGCTATAAAAGCAACGATAAAGGAGATATAAGGCAAAAACTCCAAAGCAGCTATTTATGACCCCAGTTTGGCCCATAAGGGGGGTCGGGGGGTAAAACTGACCGGCTATTTAGACTCTCCACATATGCTTTCCCAATACCTCTTAATACATTCTGAAGGTATAAAAGCAATTCTAATAATAAGGGAGATATTCAAGGGAGACCATAATGCGGCGGCGGCGGCGGAGAGGAAACTGAGGCGAAAACAAATAAGCGCCCTACCAGGGACGCTTAATTAATTTGCTTAGCTATAGTTTAAAACGACATTGCATGTATATCGGTGATTTTCTGGGTATATATACAGAGTATACACAATAAAATAACGAACAACTACAAAGTACTGTCTGCCTCTTGTGGCACAGATCTGCCGTGTTTTTCCTTGTATGTGGTGAATATTCTCCAGGCATTTTGCAGTAAAGGTCCTACTTCGGGTTCTTTTACCCACTGCTGCATTCTACTGGGGTTCTCGAGAATTGTCAGAAGTGCTAAAATAAAAGAAAACAAGAGCACTCAGAGAGTGCATGCTTCTGCCATGGCACATAATAATAAGTAAATGGAGAAATGCAAATCACTTTTTTTTTGTATCCAGATGGTGACCCAGATCACTCTCAAAATTTAATGGGATATATGTTTGACCAAAACCCATTTTTTGATTGTTTTTTTTAGGAAGATCCAACCAGCAGTATCTGCATAAACCTGCTGACAAACATACAGACAAACAAATGGTAATGAAAAGAGTATCTCTTTAGCAGAGGTAAAAATGACTTACAGGAGTTAAAGTACTACCAGGGTACTATACATGCACAAGGGTATGCAGAGCACTATATACACATAAAAACTATTTGCTCAGACTGGCATATGCTCCACCATAGTATATGTCGGTAATTTGGATCTCAATTTGATACATCCCTGGACTCTCCCTTTTTGACTTTGAGTGCAATAGAGGATGTTGCATCAATTTTGCACTAATTGAAAGCTTTTATTCTATTCTATAAAATATCACACAGATCTGTTTGAAGGTATGGAGGAAATTGCCAAAAATAATAGAAAAAAATTATTGTTTTAAAATTTCATAAAAAAGATCCAGACTTTTGATGCACATACCACCATGTAGTACGTGTTTAGTATCCAGACAAGAATTTAGGCAAATCTGTTTTGCTTATCCAGGGAGAAAATCGCCAAAGAGAAGTGTTGTCATTAACAACAATGAAATGCCCCACTTTGAAGCAATGTGGCAAACAGATGACTGAATAGATTTGGATTTCACAAGCACTTTTACTTTCCATGTTCATGTGTGCTATCATAATATAGGGGTTGTAGTTTCAGAGACGAAGTTGAGAATACAGACACGGCAAGGCCACAATAATATGTCAGAAATTTAGTCAGCTAGTAAAACTTTTTTTTTTTTTTGCTTTGCCTCCTAAGTGGTAATACCTGACAATAATATATTTCATTTACCTTAATTTATGTATTACAGTTCTAAACAGGGAAACAGGGTTTGTGTCTTTATGATGAATTACTGTAACTACTTCATAGACTAGGTAAAAATTTAAGTGCCTTATTTCTATTATAAATACCAGTTTGAGAAAACACTACAAAACAGTCAGAGATTTAAAAAATAACTTGGAACCATAATTCATTCTTATTACTTTCTTCCAACTGTTTTTCTGTTTTTCCGTCAGACCCTATGATTAAATTTAGTGGGCTCAGACATTGTATCGAATGTGAAGTGCCCAATGACAGATTTACCATACAATGTGCATTCAGGTCTTAATAACTTACAATATAAATTGCTAATTTTTTTTTCAATTTTAAATTATTAGTGGTTACAAATTCAGCTCTAACTCAACATTCTTACTCTAGAATTTTTTTTCTCTAAAGAAAATCCCCATTTTGTATGAAGATTTTAGGAATAAAAACATTTATTTAAGAATTAATAATGTCAAGTGAATATTGGAATATGGGTCTTAGGTTGGAGAGGAAATTGAAAAGAACTCTACACCTTAGTAATACCCTACCTATATAGTAATATCCCAACCTATATAGTAATATCCCTACCTATATAGTAATATCCCTACCTATTAGACACTTGGTGTTGTTGAGTCCCACTTGTATTTGTGGATCTTCCACCAAGGCTTTGAAGAGTTCACTGTCCTCAGGAATACAACCGGTGATCTGAGTTTCTGAAGGAATCACATCTCTACCTCCCAGTAACCACTCGCACTGAAAATACAGTGATGATGTGAACTTTAACACTGCAAAGGTCAAAAATGAACACTTTGAAAAGTCACAGTAGAGTCTGGGTTGATTGGCCATTAATTTAGAAAATTTGAAACATTTTCAACATGACAATTGGTTACACTTCCAGAGAGGTCCAGGGTTAGCGATTACGCCGTCCGAGTATGTTAAACACGTGGTATTTCAGATTTGGACACGAATTTCGGTTGTCAGTGCGTCCATCGGGATGCGATTTTTATGAAGAAAATATTTCTACTTTAGAAGCGAATTTCGGTTGGCAGGAAGTGTAGATATGCACGCAATATATATAACACTGAAAAAAAGCTTTATATTTTAAAATTAAATATGGTTTCAAGCGATTTCCTGGCAAGTTCTTTACGTCCACTTTGTTAAGCGAGATTTCATGCGTGACGAGATTCTTCCAAAACAGCCAGTCAGTGCTGGTGTTGTACACTAGCAAATCTACTCAAAATGTCATATATCGAAAAAAAGCCTGATCTCTGCACGGAAACAATCGAAACAACAAGCCAGGACGGTGAACTTTCATGCGAGACGAACTATACTAAATCTCGGAAACTCTAGATATTTAACCCCGGAAAGTCCCTTGGAAAATAAAAGCTGTAACAAATATTCAACAGAGAATGTAAGAAAACAACTATATCTCTGGAACTACCCAATGAATTTTTATCAAACAAGAAGCAACAGAAACTATAAATATTTCTCTTTCAAACAGTATAAATACCATATTTGTAGCTTAAATAAAATAATCATAAAAAAATCAAGCACTCAAATTGCACTAAAATGAAGTTTGTTGACTGGTGTTCAGCTTTTTAAAATATTTTTAAAATTGATTTATTGACAGATACATATTACTTATCAGTAGAAAGGAAATTCAACAGTGCTTCTATATTTTTAAATATATCCAGAAATAAGGGAGAAAAAGTATTATTTGCACCCCATTTTCACACAATGGTACCCCATTTTTGATGTGCCAACATTTTCATAAACCTAACACAAACACTGGAATCAGAAAAAAATGATTGGGACTCCATTTTTTGGAGGTCATGTAGAACGTTGGACTCCATATGTTTGAGGTACTTCATGAACCCTCAGGTCTATAGAAGTTTATTTGTTAAATTTCGTGTATTGAAACAAATGATACTTACTGCCAATTCTCTCCTGTTCCCATTTACACGCAAGGCTTCCACTATTTCCACTTCTTCAAAACCCATTTCTTTCAAATTTTGCATAGCCTATATAATTACAAAGGTTATTTTAATTCAAAGATTCTGTAACAACTAAGAATAAAGAGTAACTAGAAATAGGCCGCCCTGTTGATAGTAGATGCGAATAGAAACAGGATAGCATAGAAGAACACACATTATCATGTGTAATGTCCACCCATGAACCTTTTGCCCAAATTGTACAGTAGTCTTACAAGACCCTGTTTCATTTGTAAAATATATCAATGATGCTTAAATATTTGTTAGTGTAGATGTAAATTATTTCAGCTTCATGCCTTTTTGCATTGGTTGGGTTGAAAATTTTGACGAAATCACTCTATCTTGCACAGTTAAGAAGATAGAAGCAAATTCCTGTTTTTCTATTTTTGGCAAAAATTTGAAAATTCAAAATGGCCGCCATTTTTGGGAAAAGGAAATTTTTTTGAAAATTGCCAAGAGTACATTTCTTAGATACCCTATGGGTCGAAAATTTCAACGAAATAACTCTATTTTGCATGGTTAAGGCCAGTTTGTGTTTTTCCATTTTGGGCAAAAATTCGAAAATTCAAAATGGCTGCCATTTTTGGGGAGGGGAAAATATTTTGAAAATTGCAAAGATTACATTCCTTAGATACCCTGTGGGTCAAAAATTTCGACGAAATCGCTCTATCTCGCATGGTTAAGGAGATAGAAGCAAATTTGTGTTTTGCCATTGTTGGCAAAAATTCGAAAATTCAAAATGGCCGCCATTTTTGGGGAGGGGAAAATTTTTTGAAAATTGCAAAGATTACATTCCTTAGATACCCTGTGGGTTGAAAATTTCGACGAAATCGCTCTATCTCGCACGGTTAAGGAGATAGAAGCAAATTTGTGTTTTGCCATTTTTGGCAAAAATTCGAAAATTCAAAATGGCCGCCATTTTTGGGGAGGGGAAATTTTTTTGAAAATTGCAAAGATTGCATTGCTTAGATACCCTGTGGGTCGAAAATTTTGCCGAAATCGCTCTATCTCGCACGGTTAAGGAGATAGAAGCAAATTAGTGTTTTGCCATTTTTGGCAAAAATTCGAAAATTCAAAATGGGCGCCATTTTTGGGGAGGGGAAAATTTTTTGGAAAATTGCAGATTGCATTCCTTAGATACCCTGTGAGTCGAAAATTTTGACGAAATCGCTCTATCTCGCACGGTAAAGGAGATAGAAGCAAATTTGTTTTGCAAAATTCGAAAATTCAAAATGGCCGCCATTTTTGGGGAGGGGAAAATTTTTGGAAAATTGCAAAGATTGCATTCCTTAGATACCCTGTGGGTCGAAAATTTCGACGAAATCACTCTATCTCGCACGGTTAAGGAGATAGAAGCAAATTAGTGTTTTGCCATTTTTGGCAAAAATTCGAAAATTCAAAATGGCCGCCATTTTTGGGGAGGGGAAAATTTTTGGAAAATTGCAGATTGCATTCCTTATATACCCTGTGGGTCGAAAATTTCGACGAAATCGCTCTATCTCGCACGGTTAAGGAGATAGAAGCAAGTATTACTCAGTAAGCAAAAGAGGTACAACAGCCAAAAGCAATCCCAAGCAAGCTACTGACCCAATAAGCCTGCATACCAAATTTGGTGACAATAGCTCTAATACTTTTCCTTTAAATGAGCGGAAACCATTCGTGACGCCGGACATCGGACGCCGGACATCGGACAACAGACATCGGACGGCGGAAAAAGCAAAAATAATATATCCACCCCCCAGGGGGGTGGACATAACTAGAGGATCGCTAGCGAAGCAAAGCGACTGTTTTTGCATGGCAAAAACAAAGTGTCCCAAAAGAAAGATGGTGTTGGCTGTTTATAATAGAAAGAAGATCTTGCCTAGATACCCTGTCAATCTAAAATTATATCGAAACAAAAAATTGGAAAATTTAAAATGGTTTAGGAGATACAAGCAATTTAAAGTTTTTTTGCAAACATTTGAAAATTTCAAATGGCTGACCTTTTTGAAAAGAGGAAAATTTTTTTGAAAATTGGGTAGAGTATCTTGCTTAGATACCCTGTGGATCGAAACTTTTGCCGAAATCATTTTATATCGCATGATTTAGAAGATACAAACAATTTGAAGTTTTTCCATTTTTGTCAAAAATTCAAAAATTGAAAATGGTCGCCATTTTTGGAAAGAGGAAATTTTTTTTGAAAATTGAGCGGAGTATCTTGCATATATATCCTACAGGCCAAAAATTTCGCCAAAATCGCTCTATCTCGCACGGTTTAGGGGATACAAGCAATTTTAAGTTTTACCATTTTTGTCGAAAATTCAAAATGGCCGCCATTTTTGGAAGGAGGAAAAATTTTTGAAAATTTAGCAGAGTATGTTGCATATGTATCCTGTGGGCCAAAAATTTCGCCGAAATCACTCTATCTTGCACGGTTTAGGAGATACAAGCAATTTTAAGTTTTACCATTTTTGTCAAAAATTACAAAATTCAAAATGGCCGCCATTTTTGGAGAGAGGCAATTTTTTTGGAATTGAGCAGAGTACTTAGCAGATATACCCTGTGGGTCAAAAATTTCGTCAAAATCGCTCTATCTCGCACGGTTTAGAAGTTATTAAGGGATTTGTATTTTCCTCGTTAATAAAAATTTTAATGCTAAATTATATTAGCCATTTTTTAATGGAAGTCTACCAAAATCTAATCATTTGCAGATCTTTATACCATGCATCCATATAATCAAATTTCAGGCGAATATTTTAAACGCTTCTTAAGTTATCATCCGGACAAGCAAAATCCTGTTTTTGGTCATGTGACTTCTCTGATTGGTTGAAATGTCATGGCACCAAATTCAGAAAATTTTCCCAGGGCTACTAAATATATGTGCCAAGTTTGAAGAAATTCCATCCACTAGTAAAGACGCTATAGGTAGGCAAACTTGCGGAGCCGGCGGATACAGCGGACCCTTCCGCGAGAATTCCTCCCATATGCAAACAAGCGTCCCTCGCGGGATGCTTAATAACCATATTTTTGTTGTTTCTTCTCAAATTGAACTTTTTCAATTTGAGTACATGTAACATACATGTCACCAAGATACATGCAATTTTATGGAACAAAATTTATGTTTCCAAAAACTTTCAGTGTATTACCGGGTTGTTACCATGTCTTTGTTTAACCTATTGGTTTCATTTGTGGTCTAAGTTTTACGAGATTAATTTATAGTATAAACTAAATGAAGAAAAATGTTCAACGATTCAGAAGGTGAGATAGTGTACTTTTCTATCACAAACAAATGTCTTTTGTAACGAGTTTGCAAAATAGGTTTGTGTGTTAGAACACAACATGGGGTTTGCTTAAGAAACCACCTGAGTTACACATATTATTAAGCTGTGAAAAAGAGACCAAATAAGCCATCATTTGTCAGATAACATAGCCAAGTAATGTTTGAACAGTAATTTTACTTTTTGTTTTCAAAATTTTAAAGATAATGTTTTTAATTTACCACTGCCAGGGAAGGAGGGCAACCTTTAAAAATGACAAAATACAGTAGAACCTCTATTATGTGACCCTCTTTGGGGAGTAACAATTGGGTCAGATAATAGAAGGGTTGGATAGTAGAGGGGCTGAAATAACATTTCAAGTGGAGTTGGGAGAGTGGGTCTGAGGACGGAAAACTGAAATAGTTCAACTACCATCCAAACTTTAAATCAGGGAAGAGCAAAAATCAAAACCATGTCAAGAAGTTGCCAAACATAGAAAGACATTTTCAAAGGGATACAACAGCATTTGTCTATACAATTACACGGAAGAATCCATCAGCGTATATCATACACTGAGCAATTTTCTCACTAGGCATAATTCAGCATCATATAAACAGCCATTGACTATGTTTGTCAAACATGATAGCAAAGGGCTAACACAACAGCTACATATATGTCATCAGCACAGATCAACTAAGGACACAAAATTTATTTTTTTAATTCTCTAAAGAGAATTCAACTTAATTCTATTGCCTCTAGGTGAAGTATTACAAACCAGAATAGTTTGAAGTCAGAAGCTAACAGGGATGCTAAAAGTTTAGTACTTTTTATAATCTCTGTTACCAGTCATATTAAATAGAAAAGAAGTCTTTTGCATCTCTCTGTGAAAAACCACTTGCAAATGCAGTCCAAGCTTAAAGAAATATATTATTATTGAAATAATAGCAAGAACTATCTTATCATCTTCTTTAATTTACATCAAAGCAAGACTGACAAGGAATAACCTGTCTTCTAGAGTTCAAATAATTAATGATAATTTCACATTATTAAAGCACTAGCAAGCCCCAATAATGTTGGAAAAGTTAACTGTTTTGTTATCTCCTACAGGATTCTAAATGATTGTTAGAATTCATAATATATTTTGTTGAAACCTGAAAAGGTATCTGTTTAAATCTATTTTATCCATATATTATGTAAAAAATATAAATTATGATGTTTACTTGCAAATTTATAAAACAATTTGCATGAAATTGTTACTTTTCCAGCTCTTCGAGATCCAGAAATTTTGACATCATTTAGATCTGAAGCGCCTGTGTAACAGTTACTGATGTTATCAGTACTTCCTTTCTCTCCTGTTTAGTCATCAGCCAATGCAAACAACTGGCCAATGATCAAATTATGCTAATCGGTTCAACCTTACTTTGATTTACAGAAAACTAATGACCATTCATAGTTGCCATATGGAATTGTTAACAATGGATAACAAGTGATATATAAAGACTATAACTGAAGGAATAATTGAACTGCAATTAAATCAGCTTTGTGTAAATGAATATAAAAAAATTGTATATAAAAAAACACCTCAGGATCTGGCTTGAAACCCTTCCTGCCAAAGGCTCGAAAGGCATCCAACATGCTCTTCACTTTTTCTGTTGTAGAAAGGTTTGCCATTGATCTTGCAGAGTTCAAGACACTTTCACTTAAAGTCTTTTCTGAGGCAGCACCTGCTGATGCACTAGCTCCATCCCCAGATGACCTAGGTCCACCTACTGAGGTTTTAACTCCGCCTACTAATACATTAGCTCCACCCACTGATGTTTCAGCAGAGGTACTAGCTCCACCCACTGCCCCTTCTGAGGAAACATTAGGTTTGGATGTTGTATCACCGACTGGGGAATCCAAACTAGAAGAGGCCTCTGTCTCAGACTGTGAAATGTCTTTTTGTTCCTTCAAAACACAACCAGCAGAAAATATCATAAATTAGATATTGGAGCAAAAATGGTATTGATGTAGAAATAAACTAAAAGTGTGTGGACTTTATTAGAAAATTCACTCGCAAATAGCCTCATGTCAATTTATGATTGTATCACCAACAAGCAGTGGCTGAGAATGCATAAACTCTTGTCTGTAAGGAACAGTAAGGAATCTAAAATTCACCACATATCTGAAATTCGCCACATGTAGAAATATTCATAAAAATAAAAACAGCATCAGAGATGCCCGTATCCTACAGCCTGGGGAAATAGTTTGTTTTCAACACTACGAGGTATAGATGTAGTGAAACAGTACAAATATCTGGAGACTTTCAGAGCAGTATCAGTTATACAAAAAACTCCAAATAATGTTTAAGTAGAGAAAATAACATCTAAGAAAAAGAAAATGTATGTAAAGACAGAGTATTAAAACAAGAAAATTCAATAGCAAGATGGCAGCATTAATCAGTAAACTAAAAAATTATGAAGCTGTAAAATTTATAAATTGGAGAATAGCTGTCAATGGAAAAAGCACAATTATATAACAGCGCACATAATAATCGGTTGCAGCAATCCATATATCTTTGTGATACGAGAAAGAAGTCTTAAATAGGGCAGGTGAACACACTGCCAACTGTCAACCTTCTACACCTTATGGAATCCCAAAAATAGCCCCGACAAGATTTTAAATCTCATGCTCACTATGACAAGGTCAAAGGCCATATCAAGGTCACACCATGACATTGCACACCTACACCCCCTAACCAATGTCCCTACCAAGTACTAACTTCCTATATTTTACAGTTTCTGAGATATGGCCCAGACAATATTTTACGGATCAAGGTCACTACGACAAGGTCAAATCAAGGTCACACCATGGCATTGCACACCTACACCACCTAACCAATGTCAGTACCAGGTATCATCTTCCTATACCTTCCATTTTCAGAGATATAGCCCGGACATAATTTTATAGGTGAAGGTCACTATGGCAAGGTTAAAAGTTAAATCAAGGTCACACCATGACATTGCACACCTACACCCCCTAACCCAAAGTCCTACCAAGTATTAACTTCCTACACCTTACGGTTTCCGAGATATAGCCCGGACAAGTTTTTGAAGGTCAAGGTCACCGTGGTAAGGACAAAGGTCAAATAAAGGTTAGACCATGACATTGCAAACCTTCACCTCCCAAACTAATGTCCCCACGAAGTTCCTATACCTGACAGTTTCTGAGATATGGCCTGGTTAAGATATTCTTTCCTGCCAGCCACTGACCACCCAGCCAGACACTATGGGTGAAAAAAATACTTGCACAGCCTTTAAAGACATAGGGTAAAAATTTATGTTTAAATTCCATTCAAGGCCTCAATTTGGGGCTGGAAACAGGGTGAGAGAATATAATTCATTTTCTTTAACAGATAGAAAGTAACAGATAAAAAATTAAACTCAACAGCTGGTTGTTGTTTTTCTTCAGCAGTTTCTTCTTCATGTTCACATAGCCATTGTATTGAATCACTCACACTGTTACTGCAATATGAAATACAAACATGTCAATATATTGCTTTCAAAGGAGGATGCACATTTAACCAGTTTTCAAAGATATCAAATAATTCATAAAAATAGTGAACTTTCCTTGTCAGCTATAAGTAGTGTTCCTGTTCATCTGTTGTTTATATTTAAGGCCATATTTTTATGGACAATAGAAAATTTAGTGATTTATTTTATATTTGAGAAATACATCCTACAATAAGAGGTATTTGCAACACCTAAATGTTGTTAACATGTCACTATTAAGACAGTTACAAACTTTACACACAAAAAAAATTAAAACAAATTTAAAACAAACTGTTTTACACTACATAAATTTTGAACCACATTATCCTTTCTTACTGAGATAAACTCTATTGGGACATTTTATACTAGGGCAGGATGAACAGCAGATTTTCCATTGCGGTATCCCGCCAATGTAAAACCGTACCAATTTTGGGATCCCGAAAAAAAAAGCGTTCTAGCATATCCCAATCGAATAGGCTCATTATAGAAAGTAAAATACAAAAATTCTGAAAGAAATTGCCATAAAAGTGATAAAATACACAAAAACATGAGGTAAAAGTTCATGATTTCTTCAGATTTGAGATCTGTTTCTAATACGTTACATTTTCTCAGAATAATAGCGAGGTTTAGTACTACATTTGAAAAGGCACGTAACGTTAAATAATTCCCGTAAGAGATAAGTTACGTTTCAAGTGGATGTGTTTATCATATTAGGGTTTAGCAATACGGCAATATAAAGGGATGAAGGTCAACATAGTTTCTTTGATGTACTACAAAACAAGCCTGCTTTGTAAATATGCCTCTTGAATGAATATGGGAAAATATTGTGAACTGAAACTTTACTAAAATATAATGTACATATTTATCTGCCTGTGGGGCTGTAACATATTTATTTGTATCATGTAGTTTTTTAATAAAATAGATAGGGGTGAGTGAATGTAAGGAAGTCACCCTTTACGTATAAAACATAATAAACTCCAAAAAGGCTAAAAGTCACCTGATACACATCTACTGCTGACATAAATAAGTCTGTGCTTACATTTGATAGCCAAAACATATCACTAAACCTCTCTATTATGTACTGACATTGGAAATACCAGCTGTAAAGTGTCGTCACGGTATTCAAAGAAATTGGTCTCGATATCAAGATACCGGTGTTACCGACCCTGCCCTATTTTATATATATTACTGTAATTGATTAGAAAGGTATTATACTCTACTTGTTTTCTAGCAAGGCAAGAATAGCACGCTCTTTAGGAAACCCCATATCCTGTAGCTGTTTTAAGGCACTTAAGTCATACTTTGGAGGTTCTTCTTTTGACTTCTCTTTTTCCTCTAATAAACATTCTATGTAAAGAAAAAATATCAAACCAATGCAGTTTACAATCTAAAACATTTTCACAACCTTGTTTATGCAGTTTAGCAACATGTTTGTAACAATCTAAAACATTTTCACAATGTTGTTATTAGTGTGAATATATATGGCAAATTGGCTTACATTTAGTTCAGCAAAACTCTGATTTTGGTCCACTACACTCAATGGTACTTTTACTGCACAAACTTCAACAAAAGTTATGGAAAAACCAGGCACTGGCTTTATATGGGAGTGGATTAAACTGTAGATGCACAGGGTACTTTGATATGATCATGCCCAATAAAATCTGTTGCCCTCACTAAAAACTGCCACTTAAAATATGATTTAAACAGCAAAACATAAGGTTCCCTTTGTCATAATGGTCATAAAATTGACTTTAAAAGGTAAGAAGTGGGCAAAAACCCATATCCCTAGGTGTGAATAGTTGATTCAAGTTTTAATTGAAAAAATAAATAATAAGAAACAAATAATAATTGAATAAAATTTTATAGAATTTGACACAATATTGTGTAATTCAACTTTATGATCCCAGTTTGATATTGAGAGGAAAATATGTGATTTTTTAAATCTGTGGCCCTACTTTCCTATTACCTCACAATACATTTCAAACCTCTAAATCCAAAAACAAATGGGATATTTGACATTTTACAAATCTCTTCTGCCTGTATACTGCATACCAAAGACACCTTATTTGGATGATTTTCAGGTTATATTAACATGAGGATCTAACTTCTGAAGCTATAAAGCCAACTTCAATGCTTCAACTAGACCTAGCACATCAGAGAATCAATGCAAATTGTATCCACCGGAATGACAGCTCATCCAAGCTTCCTTGAAGGAAAGGCCAAAAGTCAAACCTGACCACATCAGAAGATTTCCAGCCCATGAATACCTATATGTTGGTCCAATAGTGCAAACCTCTGGAATCAATAATAAGTTAAGTTACCGGTATAAGCAGTTATAAGTTTGGCTATCCTCATTTGACCTTGCACAGAGGCCTAAGTAATCAATCAATCAATCAGCTGTCCAAGTGCTTAATCTCTGTATCTACGGATTCTAAGGCACACCATCCAGTTTGTCAGGCATAATTCATCAAGACATTAGACATGTTCCAAGTCGTACCCAAGGAGGCGATCCGGTGTTTGGTAGTTAGAAGCTAAGGTGGAAATGATTTCTGAAATAGGTAGGTTATTAGTCGACTTTTGAAACAGGAGAGATTTCGAGCACTGCGGATATCATGTGGAAGATCATTCCATAACTTTGGGGTATCATATGAGAAACTATTGTTGAAGTGGACCTTTGATTTATGGATGGAAGCACAATAATGAGGAACCTGGAGAAACAAATTTTTGGGGTTGGAACGTCTTGTATTCACGGCAGATTTGTACAAGGAGAGGTATGGTGCAAAATACTTAGGCTGGCCAGTGGTGAGGTACTTAAACACCAGAACTAGGGTTTTGAAGATAATTCGTTGTCTGATGGGTAGCCAATGAAGTGTCCTAATGCTGGGTGTGATGTGAGTGTACTTAGAAGCACCGGTGACAAACCGTGCAAGAGCATTTTGAACATATTGGAGCCTGGTAGCATTACAGGATGACAAACTGCTAAATAGAGAATTGCAATAATCCAAACAACTGCTGACCAGAGCATTTGCAATCACCACTGACATGTCAATGCAGAGAAACCTCCTGATACAATGAAAGTCCCTGAGGCTAATAAAACAAGATTTGATGACAGAATTTACGTGATTGGTGAAACAGAACTTTCCATCAAACAAACATCCAAATTGCGTACAACATCTGTGGAAGAGAAACAATTACCCAGGATATTGACAGGAAATGAGTCACTGAGCCATTTGTATCTGTCTTTGGCACCAAAGACTATGAATTCTGTTTTATCAGGGTTTAGCTTGAGTTTGTTTTCAGACATCCAGACCTGAACATCATTCAAACAGGATTTAAGATGGTCAAAAGACTATCATCAGGGGATAAGTGGATGAACAGCTGGGTATCGTCAGCATAAAATTGGTATTTAACTCCAGTATATTTTCTGATAACTTGACCAAGAGGTGTTGTATAGAGGGAAAACAGAAGAGGACCTAAGACAGAACCTTGGGGGACTCCAAACTTCAATTTGAACAAATTCGAAACACTAGAACCAATCTTGACTGACTGAAAACGATCCTGGAGGTAGGATCTAAGCCATTTTAGTGCAGATCCAGCAAAGCCAAACCTAGCTGACAAACAGAAAAGGAGTGTGTCATGATCGATAGTATCGAAAGCTACGGACAGGTCGAGCAGCACCAGTGCTGTAGGCATGCCCTTGGACAGAGATAAGTAAAAGTCTGACAACATCAGAAATTCCTAGGTCAGGTTTCCTAATAGTTGGTTTCACATTCCAATCCCCTCGGGCCAATAATAAGCAAGTTGTAAGCACTTTTAAGTTTGGCTACCATTGTCTGACCTCGAAGGACGGACCCAAGGAAAAATCTGACCACATCAGAAGATTCCCAGCCCATGATTTCCCCTAAGTTGGTTTCACATCCCAAAATCTAGGAGCAATAATAAGCAAGCTATAAGCAATTTTAAGTTTGGCTACCCTTGTTTGACCTTGAAGGCAGGGCTCAAGGTCACATCTGATCAAATCAGAAGATTCTTAGCCCATCGGATTTGCGAATGTTTATTGCAATGGCAACATGTCTGTAAAAGATTTTAGCCTTACTTTGAAAAGCAAAATGGTCACCATAGTTGATTCTTTGAAAATCATTAAATATTCTAAAACTTGAAATGTCAAAGAAAGCTTCATTATACTTGTACAAGATATTCATGATTAGGAAGGATTATTTACGTTTACAAGTAATTTCATCCTCATTTAAATAAAAAATGACCGCAAAATTACATGTTTAAGATCAAATGTGGGTTATCATATTGAAAAGGCCTAACATCTCCCTTATCTATGGCCCTAGAGGTTAGAACCGTGAAAGCGAATTATAGGAAATCATACCCTGGAAATCTTTTGCAAGTGTTAACTTGACCTTAGAGCAGTGGTCAAAGGTCAAGTGATGTCATCTTACCAAAAACACAATAAATCCTCATTGTCATTTGTCTATGGGCTTTGAAATATGAAAACAACCTATAATAGCAAGTTATGTTCTGTGAATGTTTTGCCAGTGTTGAATTTGATCTTTTGACCCCTGCTTGAGTTTACTATTGGTTCTAGGGCTACAATTTTTCAAATTCCATTTTTGATGATCCCTTCAAGGTTGGGTTGGATCATCATAATAAGAAGACCTTTTATCTCCCTGATTATTGATCCTTGGGCTTTGAACCTGGTTTCAAGGTCACACTACTTCAACTTTGGCTTATATGCACTGGGAGATAACCAACGTGGAAGTCTTCTTGTTTTATTTGTTGTTTGACATAACTGAAAGATATTCTTACTTTCAGTTTCTGCAAAAAGTTTTGATGTTTCTGAGTTCATACACAACAGTTTATGTGCAAGGTCGATTAATGTCACTAAAACATCAGTGTGCTTTGAGAACTGAAAATAGACATATTGCAATGTAAGAACTAAACTGTAACAATAGGCATTATGCAGAAAGAAATTTAAAATTTGTTACAGCACTAGAATATTATCAATGGTATACCCCTCAAAATTTCAGCAAAGTGGATAGTGCAAAGTGATCTTTCTAATTTACATGCATATTTTAATGTAACAGTTATAATCATTTATAATTACATGTACTTCCAAATGGGTAATGAAGCAAGATGAAGAGAAAAAAAAAGTTTTTATAAATCTTAAAAAGAACATCATCACTTGCAGTAAAATTGATTATAGAGAAGAGAAAGTTAAAATGATTGCAATAACTCACATCTGGTGGAGTCCTTTCAGCTGGCTTGGGCCTTTCTGTGTTTTTACCATGAAGGTGTTTTGTTGCAGAAGCAATTGCTTTTAGGTCTGGTCCTGTTTCTTCTTTCTGTGAAATTTGACAGCAATTCAAATATTCTGAATGTAATGTGAAGTTTAAAAATAAAAGTAAACATCACTGGACATACCCGTAAAGATTTCTCAGGACTGAAATACACATTATCCCTCATTTAAGAGGGAACAACCAAATAGGTCAACTTCAGAGAATACTCTCACCAGCTTTGCCACATATGAGGGTTTAGTAAGTTACAAACAGTGACAGCTGGACATTGATGAAGCTAACATTTAAGGCAGACCAATTTTGGACTGAATTCATAGTGTTTCATAATCTTTCTAACCTTTTTCATGAACTGATCCTTGATGTCAGGAACATCCAACCTTTTAGCCACCAGAAGAATTTCATCTGAAAGATAATTAAGAATAGGATCATAATATCAACAAATTTCTAAAATTTGTCAGTACCAAATAACTGTTGGGTAGTAATTTTTTCTCTTTCTCGGGATGGGGGGAAATTTTAAGCTGCAGCTTTCTTATTATCCTGACATGGAGGAAAACTTGACTGTCAATAGTTCCAGAATCCCTCAAAAGACATGTCAGGAAGCTACAAGGTCTAAACATAACTAGAAAAATGCTAATGCAAAAACAAAGTGTCCGACAACAGATTAAAAATTATAATAGTAAAAAGAAATAGATGACAGCTAGTAAAATACATAAACATTGTTTATATTGTTATAGAAACCACTGTTACTAACTATTACTACACAAAATGATACATACAAATCCATTGGGGCTGGGCAAATTGTTTTCTGGTTCATTTTATTACTGTTTACTTGTCAATATTGGCATGTTACTATAAGAAAAAGAAATGATAATAATAATAATAGTAATATAAAAATACAAAAAAAAAACAAACAAATGTATATTATATACCCCATGTACGTGTTTTTGACATATTCACATTTTTATCATTATAACTGTGCTGTACAGGTTCACAGCCTCATTTATGGATGACCCTGAATTTACTGTTACACTGAAGAAAAGTGTTGGGCTATAATTTTTCAGTTATTCTTTGCAAAAATGTGTTTGTTGAGATCTTTATTATAGTGTGTTTTGCTTTGTCACATTAAAAACATATGCACTAATTATGTCTAATGGTGTAACCAATCAATAAAGATGTGTGCTTCCAAGTAATGAACCACTCAATACAAAATATCAAAACAAGAGGAGAGTGCCCGTGAATGGGCACTGTGTCAGCTGACGGAGTGTTTTTGATTTGTGAAGGTGATTAGAGAACAGAGTAATTATCAGGAAAAGGGCTGTACAGAAATACAGTAAATGGTAACTGAACAGCAAGTTCGAAAGAAATTCCGAAGCTGACAGAAGAAAAGGATAAAAAAGTTGTGCCCTGTAAATGGTATTATGAAGGAAAATAACAAGGTAATTGTTTAGGTGTAAAAAATAGGTTAAAACATATTTAAAGAAATACTACAAATGCAATATCCTCGTTCGACCTTGAAGAAGGGGTCCAAGGTCAAATCTAACCACACAAATACATTCCCAGCCCATGATTTCCTATGGTTTACCATTCCAAACCTCTAGGACCAATTATAAATGAGTTATAAGCACTTTTAAGCTTGGCTGTCCTCATTTGACCTTGAAGGAGGGGTCCAAAGGTCAAATCTGACCATACCAAAAGATTCCGAGCCAATGATTTCCTATGGGATGGTTTACCATCCCAAATCTCTGTCACCAATAATAAGCGAGTTGTAGGCACTTTCAATTTTCGCTATCCTCATTTGACCTTGAAGGAGGGTTCCAAGGTCAAATCGGACCAGATCAACAGATTCACAGCCCATGATTTCCTGTCTGTTTACCATCCCAAACCTCTGGGACCAATAATAAGCGAGTTATAAGCACTTTTAAGTTTGGCTATCCTTGTTTGACCTTGAAGGAGGGGTCATTGAAGGTCAAATCTGACCACACCAAAAGATTCCCACCCCATGATTTCCTACAGGTTGGTTTATCATCCCAAACCTCTAGGATCAATAATAAGGGAGATATAAGCACTTTTCATGACTGACAAAAAACACCTGTGGCGGCCATCTTGTTTCTCAAAATGAGGCCAAAAATATTCCCAGACAACATTTTATGGTTATTAATATATACTGCAAACTTAAGAAAGCTAGCTATAATATTTTTTTTCATCAGAGCAGTAATGGTGAAATCTCTCTCTACACACTGCGGCTATCCAGTGGATACAATGATTTACTCAACAGTGAGAACCTGAAAGTAGCTATTGCTCAGCTATGCCATGACATAGAGGTCTGCAATTTCACTATGTTATAGCTGACCAAAAATTCTGTGAATAACATATTTGACAAATTACTCTAAATGTAATAGTTTTCAAGTAACAACTGATTTACTCAACAGTGAGAACCTCAAAGGAACTATTACTCAGCTATGCAATGAGCTACATGTCTGAAATTTTACTATGTTACAGCTAACCCCAAAGTAGGTGAACAACATATTTAAGCAAACTACTGTAAATGCAATAGTTTTCAAGCTACAACTGATTTACTCAATAGTGGGAACCTGAAAATAGCTATTGCTCCGCTATGCCATGAGCTATAGGTCTGTAATTTCACTATGTTATAGCTGACCCAAAAGTAGGTGAACAATATATTTTAACAAAATACTCCAAATGCAATATTTTTCAAGTTATAGCTGATTTACTCAACAGTCAGTACCTGAGAATAGCTATTGCTCAGTTGTGCCATGAGCTATAGGTCTATAATTTCACTATGTTATAGCTGACCCAAAAGTAGCTGAATAACATATTTGCACAAATTTCTGTAAATGCAATAGTTTTCCAATTATAACTGATTTACTCAACAGTGAGAACTTCAAAGTAGCTATTACTCAGCTATGAAATGAGCCACAGGTCTGAAACTTCACTATGTTATAGCTGACCCCAAAATAGGTGAATAACATATTGAAACAAAATACTCTAAATGCAATAGTTTTCAAGTTATAAGTGATTTACTCAACAGTGATAACCTAAAAGTAGCTATTACTCAGCTATGCCATGAGCTACAGGTCTGAAATTTTACTATGTTATAGCTGGCCCAAAAGTAGCTGAATAACATATTTATACGAAATTCTCTAAATGCAATAGTTTTTAAGTTACAAGTGATTTTACTCATGATGGAAGTTACTGAAAAGCCCAAAAGTAGCTATTACTCACTTAGCTATTGAGACAGACACCCAAGTTACTCACCATATTGTAGCTATGAAAAAAGTAGCTGAATAACATATTTTAACAAAATGCTCTAAATGCAACACTTTTCAAGTTATAAGTGATTTACTCAACAGTGATAACCTAAAAGTAGCTATTACTCAGCTATGCCATGAGCTACAGGTCTGAAATTTCACTATGTTATAGCTGGCCCAAAAGTAGCTGAATAACATATTTATACGAAATTCTCTAAATGCAATAGTTTTTAAGTTACAAGTGATTTTACTCATAATGGAAGTTACTGAAATGCCCAAAAGTAGCTATTACTCACTTAGCTATTGAGACAGACACCCAACTTACTCACCATATTGTAGCTATGAAAAAAGTAGCTGAATAACATATTTTAACAAAATGCTCTAAATGCAACACTTTTCAAGTTATAAGTGATTTACTCAACAGTGATAACCTAAAAGTAGCTATTACTCAGCTATGCCATGAGCTACAGGTCTGAAATTTTACTATGTTATAGCTGACCCAAAAGTAGCTGAATAACATATTTATACGAAATTCTCTAAATGCAATAGTTTTTAAGTTACAAGTGATTTTACTCATAATGGAAGTTACTGAAAAGCCCAAAAGTAGCTATTACTCACTTAGCTATTGAGACAGACACCCAACTTACTCACCATATTGTAGCTATGAAAAAAGTAGCTGAATAACATATTTTAACAAAATGCTTTAAATGCAACACTTTTCAAGTTATAAGTGATTTACTCAACAGTGATAACCTAAAAGTAGCTATTACTCAGCTATGCCATGAGCTACAGGTCTGAAATTTTACTATGTTATAGCTGACCCAAAAGTAGCTGAATAACATATTTATACGAAATTCTCTAAATGCAATAGTTTTTAAGTTACAAGTGATTTTACTCATAATGGAAGTTACTGAAAAGCCCAAAAGTAGCTATTACTCACTTAGCTATTGAGACAGACACCCAACTTACTCACCATATTGTAGCTATGAAAAAAGTAGCTGAACAACATATTTTCACAAAATGCTGTAAATGCAACACTTTTGAAGTTATAAGTGATTTAGTGCATGATTTTATGAATTTTAATGCATTAAAAATTATTAAAAAAATTTATTACAAAAAAGTAAGACAGATCCAGGTCTCATACTCACACAAGAGAATCTACCTCTGGCCTAGTACATATTAGCAAGATATGAGAAAAATCCCAGCAATAGTCACTGAGAAAATTGTGATAAAAAGTTGAAATTTTCACACTTTTGGTGGGGGTACCCCCCTTGTAATGTCTCTAGCAAACAGACGAACAGACAGATTTGCATGCCTTGAACAATTTTTCATCCTCGATAGATAAGGTATCTTTTAACAAAAACAGCATGTCTCTAGGCCTTGTAGTTTTGGAGAAGAAGTTGTTCACGCGGACGCGTACGCCCACGCCGCAGAGTGATGACATAATGTCAGCTGACTGCCAGATCCAATTTAACACCAGCAGTGTAACACCTAATGCAAACATAGTTACCTTGGCTCTACTATCACAGCGCTTTGAGCTCCAAAGATTAAATGCTCTTTATAAATGCTGTATAATGATAATAATAATACTTGCATTTTAGAGCCATGGCACGACCCATCATAAAACTGGAGATTTGCACAAAAGACTTCGCTGTTGAAATAAACTAGAGAAATGAATACATTTGATTTTAGGCAGTTAAAACAATAGATTATGATGTAAACACACAGAGATTACCATATATAAGCCATTTTATACAACTTTTATTGTAAAAGAACATATGATTTTCAATTTTTGGAAAAATTTTCAAAAAAAACGTTAAAACTGTTGAAGGGAAATTTAACAAAATAGTTGTGGAAATACTTGGGTAAACACATTTATAGGTATTTGAAGCAAATCTCTAGTTTTCCAGTTTCTTGTGGGGTCATGCCATGGCTCTATATGCAACAGCAGGGCTAATAGTCTCCTCATGGGTTTTCCCGCCTTGCAGTATATAGCCCCCCCACAAAACCACTCTACCACAAAATGTACATTTGTCATAAAAGAAGTTATACAGTAATAGTGTATTACAGAATCAAAAATAGTAATGTATATCTCATGTTACTTGATGCTTCTCAGGCATTTGACCGGGTAGATTATGTTAAATTATTTCAGTTGTTTTTAAAACGTGGAATGTGTCCTATAATCACTAGATTTTTGTTAAACATTTACACAAATCAGACATTGAATGTTAGGTGGGGTAACATATATTCAAGTACCTTAGAAATCTCAAATGGTATCAAGCAAGGAGGTGTTTTGTCACCTATTTTATTTAATTTGTATACAGATGAACTATTAGAAAGGCTAAAAAAAAATCAGGATTTGGTTGCCATATTGGAAGCATGTTTATGGGAGCATTTTCTTATGCTGAGTACAAAGTACTTGTACTTACGTACATTTCAATGTACTTGACCCCAACCCTGCTGATGACTGTTCATTGTTAGCCCCATCAATAACCAGTTTAAAAATTATGTTAAAAGTAGTAACTCAGTTCAGTAAAGAATATAATGTAAAATTCAACTTTGCCAAAAGTCAATTATTAGTTTGTTCCAAAGATAATCATGTAGTTTCTAATGTCTCATTTAATGACTCAGATATATGTTCTTCTGAAAAATCATGTCATCTAGTTGGGGCAAATGAAAAAAGTACGTGTTTACTAAGTTGTAAAAAAGATTTTGTAAGCAAGCTAAATTTTATTATATCTAATTTTGGCTCCTGTTGTGCTAAAGTGAAGTATAGCCTACTTAAAAAGTTTTGCATGAGCCCATATGGTTGTGTCCTGTGGGATCTCTCAGATAAAAGTATAGAAACTTTTTACACCACCTGGAGAGTGGGAATGAGAAAACTACTTAATTTGCCTAGAATGACGCATGGTAAATACTTACCTGAAATTGTCAATGATATATCAGTAGAATGTCAACTCCATAGGAGAGTTATAAAATTTGTTAATTCTTTATTCGATAGTGAGAACTCGGTCATTAAATGCTGTACTAAATTAGCACTAAATGGTAGCAGGTCTATTGTTAGCAGAAATATTAACTATGTATTGAGCAAGTATCAATTAAGAAAATATGAAATAGAACCAGAACCTATTGGTGTTTTTATGTCTAAAGTTAGAGAAATTGTAATAGAGAAACTAAATACTGATGATCAGATAAATATTGAAAACATAACATGTCTAATAGATATGAGAGACAGTCTGTGCAACGATTTTAGTGAAACATCAGAGAGATTTTTCACTGTTCGTGATCTTAATATGTTACTAGAACATTTCTGTGTGAAGTTATGATGATACTGCCTATTTAGTTTATGTAAATAGATCAGTTTAAACATATGTATAATATGTTGCTGTTCTTTTTTCTCTGTATGTTTTTTTTTTTTTTTGTAACTTACTTGTACTGGTCGGCCAGTGAATTTCGTCACCCAAGTGAAGTTCGTCACCTGCCGTAAAAACGCTCAAGGAGAGGCAATATTCACATTTAAATAAATGGAATAGCTTCTTTCAATGGCAAGGTATACATATATGCTGTAACTGGACAGAAAAAACGCTTTAATATTGTCATAAAGTACAGGTGACGAACTTCACTGGGGTGACGAACATCACTGGCTGAGCAGCATACCTTGTGTATGACCAAATAAATAAATAAATAATAGCCGATGTACGAGTTTTCCATATATTCATGTTTTTCATCATTTAAATTATAAGCCCATGTTTTCGATCATTTAAACTATAAGCTCATATCATCCTCGTTTTTGGAGGATGTTTTAAAAATATTTTTAAATGAATACGCAATTACACTGATCCACAGAGTTTGTGGATTTAATTTTGTTACTTCTGATAATTTTGATTGCATTGGTTTTGATACTCATCAATGTCTGTCTATGTTGTCATATCGAAAACCCCTCCATCGAAGATACGCAAATAAAGTTGAGCCAAAGTGACCATGTTCACACTTCACGCAATTTATTCGACCATAATTAGCCAAATAAGGGGATAAAAATACTTAATGAAACAATGCTTACCTCCATTTGCAAGTCCTATATCACTTATTTTTATTTTTTCTGGCAGTGCTAGGCTGTTTTTCACTGAAACAAGTGTGAAATAGAGAGACTTCTTCAAGCTGTCATCACTTCCTTGAAAGTGAGACACCACTTGCATTTTAACTCTGTCGACTTCCATACTTGAATCAACATCAAGTATCACGTTATTCCCATCAGTCCCATTTATAAACGTCAACTTTATAAAATAACTTATAAATGGGTGTTCTTCTGCAACACGCATTTTAAAAGCGAAACTTGAAAGCACTTCCCCGTTTATGTTTATTCGTCCTTGACACTTTAACTTAAGTTTTCCTAAAACAAAATTATTAGCCGAAGATAACCTTATTTTGAAAGAAAATATTCAATGCCTGCAAAATCTCTAACGATTTCTACAACACAGTCTATGGAATAAGTGCCAAGCCACGTCCAAGATTTGGATGTGGTTTCCCCCCTCACAGACACACGCCAATGTTTTTGAACTGTCATCACAACCTCTGACATGCACAGCCTTGTAGTTGTGTGTTTATATGTGTGAAGGTACTGCATAAATGTACAGTATTTTTACACAGTTCACAGTCCTCTCACTTTGAATCTTTCACTTTTAGCCCAACCTTACACTTTTACAGATAATATTTGAAGGAATATTCAAAAATAGGTTTAAATTTAAATTTTAGCTGTGAAGATGGAGATAATTAGCTAATTAATAAATTTAAGCATTGCAGTTTTAGCAGTTTGCTGAAATAATAGTAAATGGATAAGCATTTTGGAGACAACCTGTGGTGAGTTTGAAATTTAGGTCATTATATAATTCCTCATCCCAAGCAAGTGGAGGATAAAATTTACAGCTGAGATCATGTTGAAGTGATAAACTGAATATATGCAAAGCTTTTCAAGAGTGTTGGGGCACATGCTATTGTATAAAGGAAATAGCACACTGGAGTGGTGTGATGTGAAGACTGAGGATATTTGAGAAAAATTTTGAAAAAATGCAGAGCAAGTGAATTGAAAGTACCATTCACATTAGATACGATTTATCACAGAGACATTTAGTACCATTATAATTTCAATACAATTTAGATATGCTGAAGGGGTATTAATAATCCTTTTCACCTCTCTTGTGCATTAGGCCAACTGCGATCTTAATTCAGTGTTTAATCTCTTCTTGTGCTATACCAATATTACAATATTACAATCATTAATCAAATTGCATTTAGATGTAAATAAAATTAGCAATAAAAGCCATATGCATTTTTCAAAAATCTTTGTGGGGTGGAGAGAGGGGTTAAATTTTAAAAAACTGTATACAGAAGCAACAGCAACAATGCTGCACTATTTATACCTATGTCTCAAGACAATGCATTTCATTTATTATTATTCATGTTTTAGCAATACCACACAGTGTCACTTACATGTGCAAAGGGCTTAATAGTTCTACTGTTTTACTGCTCTCTGACTCCAATCTGCAGTTCCAGGTGTTGGGAATGGAAAAAAGCCATCAGAGAAATGAAATGAAAGAAGCCCTCAGGAAAAGATCCCCTCAAATGATACTTATCTAAAGACACTCTCAACCTATATGCCCATGTTGAAAAAAAACCTCGACTTATTTTTCCCCAAATCTTTATAATAAATTTGTTTTCATACTGGCGTTGAAGAATAAAAACACTATATCATAAAATTTAGATAATTACAGATATATTTCAAATTAAGGGGCCACGGTGGAGCACACTCGTCTCCCACCTCTGAGATCAGAGTTCGAATCCCAGCCTGACCTCAGGTGGGAAAACTGGTGGTTACTTGCCATTCATTGGGCAGTTTACAGTACAGAACCTTGACCAAGTGTATGTACTGGTTTCCTCTGCCCTTCCAACTACCTGTCATGATATGACCTATACCATGTTGAAAGCGAACTAAAACCCCAAATAAAGAAATTGCGAAAAGCCTTTTGAAAAGCAACGTAATTACACTGAAAACCTCTGACAAATTTTAATTTGTCATTTATTTGTCAAAATGGTGCCTAAAACAACAAACTTCCTAATTGACAAATTAAAACTTGTCATTTTCTTGTTTGACAAATTAACTGACAAACTTATGACAAGAAAATAAGCCCGGCAGTCCAATTAATTAGTCATTTTAGGCATCTGTTATTGGTGACATTCCTGTGAAATTAATTTTAAGGGCACTAATTTTCTTGTCATAAGTTTTCTAATAATTTGACCTATAAGTTATCAACATTTGACTATCATTCAACAAGAAAATCTCATTTGATTTTGTCATTTAAGAAACTTGTCGTTTTAGGCACCATTTTGACAAATTAATAATTTTCAGTGTACAAATCTAACAAGACCACTGCTGCAACAGTTATCTCCCACCTTAGAATCAGTAACAATGGAGAACTAAAGGAGATATAAGGCCTTTGTAGTAAGATAACCCCACTTGACATTGCAGAAGGAGTGAAAGGTAAACGTCAGCAATTGGAAAACAGTCTCAGGCCTTGACTTCTTCAAGTTGTTTTCACATTTGGAACCCTTAGTAGCAATGATAAGGGAGATATAAGGCCTTTTTAATGGGATAATCCCATTTAACATTTAACATGTGAGATGACGGTCATTTTGTTTTCAAAACTAGGCCAAATTACTATCAGGCTAACTTTTCTAGCCATATATCTTTTGCACAAATTTGATGAACCTAGCAGCAATATTTCAAGTTTTAGAGCAGTTTATGTAAAAACCTGACAAATGGATGGACGGACGCACAAACATATGGAAGGCATTTTACAATCTCTCAACCATGGTCTTCATTTTTCATGGTCTTTCTTTACATTCTGAAGGATGTTTTAGTGTGACGACCCCATTTAGTCAAAGGTCAAATTCAACACCTGGAAAAGATTCCCAGGCCATGACTTCCTACAAGTTGTTTTCACATTCCAAACCTCTAGGAGCAACATTTGGGGAGATATAAGGCCTTTTTAATAGAATAACTTTGTTTGCCATTAAACATGTGATATGGCAGCCATTTTGTTTTTTGAACTAGGCCAAAATAACTATCGGGCTAGCTTCTCTAGCCATATAGCTTTTGTGCAAATTTTGATAAAGCTAGCTGGAATATTTCAAAATTTACAGCACCTTTATGAATTTCAAACAATTAGCTATGGCAGCCATTTTGTTTTTCAAAATGAGGCTAAAATTTTGCAGAGGCAGGTTTTTATAGCCATAAACATTCCCTGCAAATTTGGTGAAGATATCTCTATAAATGAATGAGATATTAAGGTTTATGCAAAAACGTGATGAACGAACGGACAGACGGACACACACACATACGGAAAGCGTTTTATAATCTCCCGACCATGGCCTTCCACCGCAGGTGGGAGATAATAAGGGATTTAGCAATTAGAGGGTTTGGGGGTTAATGAGTATGTGGATTAAGTTTCAGCATCAGTTATGAAGTTTTTTTCTGCTTAATTGCAATTATTTTTATAAAAATTATTAGCATGTAAACCTAGAGTAAGGCTTTTAAGTGGGCTGAGGCTTCTTTCCACAAACAAAAAAAGTCGTATATTGTATGTTCCATAAGTTTCAATTTTAGATAGCTTCTTGCCACAGATGTCTTTTGACAAGTCTTTCTGCTAGGCTTCTGACCGACTTTAATTTCTGTTAGAGGGCTTTTTTCCAAGATCCCAAGGTGTGCATGTAAGTTTTAGGATACTTCTACTGTTAAAGCAGCAAAATTTATAGTACCGGTTGAGCATGATCTAATTTTTACTTTTTGTCTTGCTGTACCTTTTTATATTTTCAAAACTAAATATGTATTTCTTTTCAAATGCAAGCACTCACTGAAGTGAATTTACTTTCTGTTTGGTTTGCAAATACAGGACTGAGTAGTGAGTACTGATCTTTGTACAGTATCAGCCCAGCTATTTTATTATGTGTACAGTGTAAAACCTCTACCATAAATTATGATATTCTTCCCAATTATAAATTAACTATATAACCGACAGAAGAACCAAATTTGTTAATAAAAGCCATTTTAATTTGGCTAATGCGGTTTATCGTCTTAACTCATAAATCAAATTAATTATTGCTAACAAATAAAAACAGAGAAATCATAACTTTTTTCTGGAGAAAATGGTACATTTTAAAATGTTACTTTCAAGATTACCACTGCAGCATCCTAATTTTAAACAATCCTGACAGGTGTTGATAGATTTATTGCTGCACACAGCATGTGAAGGGGGAAGAAAACTGGATTTAAAGGTTCCCAAAGACACTTATTCCATAGACTAAACATCAGTTTCAAAGAAGGCAATAGGATGAAAATTTTAAAAAGTTTTAACATACACAAGACATATGAACAATTGTTTTATTGGCTTCAATTACGACATTATGCAAATCATACATGCAATCAGCATTGAATAACAGATTTATCACAAAAAGGATGTACAGCAGATTAAAACAAAAGCACTCAGAGAGGTGAGATCTCCACCAAGGCACATGTAATGTCTGACATCATTTTTTTCATTCAAGGTAGATAGCTCATAGCAAACTATAAAATAGCAAACTATACATGTGCATTATGTAAACACATTTAGACAAAGATTTCAAGAGCATGAGCAGAGGAACTGAGTTCAAGCCACCAAAGGAAATAAAATATATAGAGTACAAACTGGGTTTAAACTAGGCATTACAGAAGAACTTATAACAATGGTGATGAGGATGAGATGACGGTCCTAGTTTCCAACAATACCAGTTTCCCAACACAACACAGTTCATCTTAAATGCTGATTAATGCCATTATTTTACACTGGATCCAGTTTTCTGATTGTATATAATGCTTCATAAAATATAGTTCTGGGTCCCTTTCAGATTTAACTTTCACCTGTTTAGGATTTAGTGCAACTGCATGGAATACATAAATGCTCCAAAAAATCTACCAGGTCAATATGATCCCGAACTAAATCCTTTGGCCTCTTCTGGTTCAGTCTTGAAAATGAGTCAGCAATGTTTTTGTTTTTCCTGAATGATAAACTACTTTGTAATTGTAACCCTGTAGTCATAGTACCCATCTCTTAATTCTAGATAAAACCTTTAGTTTGATTCTATAAATGACTTCCAGTTGCTCATGGTCTGTTTCCAGCCCGAAGATCTGACCAAAAACATATAGATTTAATCTTTCACAGGCCTAGACAAGATTCAATTTCTCTCTCTCAGTTTGTGAGTATCGCCACTCAACCTCTGAGATTTCTTTATGCATGCGACACCACCCTCCATCAGGTCTCTTGCTGTTGAACTAAAAAAACCCAAGACCAGTTGGCCCATCATCAGGAATTATTCTGGTTTTGCATATATTCTTGAAACTAGCTAAGGTTTCTTATCTGGTAATGATCTCTTTAGGTTTTCAGAATGCAATTTCTTCAAATGAAGATCTCATTTTTCCTTGTGAGTTTTCTAAGTGGTTCACTGATGTTAGTCAGGTTGGGCACAAAACTTTTCTGAATACTGTACTTAAACCACAAAGGATTAAACGTAAGATGAGCACTGTGGTGCCTTTGCCTCTTGAATGGCAGCTGCCTTCTCCTAGCTCGGTGTCACTCCAGACTGACTAAAATCATGTCCAAAAAATGTTAACTTTGGCACTTGGAAGTGACACTCATAAGCATCTAGGGTCAGGTCATATTCTTCTAAACTCTGTGACACTTTTAATCCCTTTCTATTCATTATTAGGTCATCCGCTATGTTTGTCACACCTGAGCATCCTTGTAATACATTTTTGGTCATTTTTAAGACTTGTCTGGTGAAGAGGTTATCCCTTATAACAGTCTCCTATACCTGTATAACCCTTAGTGCGTAATGAATGTAGTTGTTTCTTTGAATTTTTCATCCAAGTTAATCTGATTAAACCCACTGCAGGTCACACTTGTTGAATACTGTGGACCCGTACAAATCCAACAGAACCTATCCACATGTTGTGTCTATTCCTTATCACTGCTTTATTTGTCATTTTCATATTCAAAGTTAATATCTTGGCTTGTCTTGTCCACAACAACAGGAAGAACCTGTTGGGTGAGCTGTTTGTCTCTCATATAACGTCTTTCTGCAGTACTTCATCCAGTTTGCTATCCACTTTCTCTCTCATACCAAAAGGTATAATGTCACAGTTTAGGCCACATATGTAACACTTTTTATCAATATACATCAGCAACTGATAGTCTTTTAATTTCCCTACATCTTAAAAACACCACAATGTCTTTGTAGGATGTCTCTATTTGTAACTTCTGTTATTTTTTACCAAACTAGGCCTGGTATTATAGGACAAACTCTTGTAACACCTAGTTTCTCTGCAGTTTCTTTTTCTAGTAATATTCTATATATTTGATCACAGGAAACTCCCCACCACATGTTTTCTACTGTCTGGACAACATAGATCAGCTTCAATTACTACCAGCACTTATATAGGTGTTGTTTGTCCACAGGTTAACAACTAACTATCACATTTCTGTAAAGAACACTTTACCCCTAGTGTTGTTAACCATTTTCATGTGTTTCTGTCCATCACATTCAGTAACGCTCCAGAGTTTATTAGTACAGTGGAAAGATGTACACCTCCAACAACCAGCTTTATGAGGCCCTGGCTTGGGTTGTATACATACTCTCTGCTGTGAACGAATACATGGTGAGTCCTGTTAATGCCAATCTGGTTTTGTATGACTATTGGGTGTTAATTCTCCCCCCTCCACATAATAAGCTTTCTTGGAAGAAACTGCATGCAATTTTTATCTTCAGCAAAATGGTCCGTGCCATTAAATATGTAGGATCGATTCTCTGAATTTTCTTTTCCTTAAGCTTGTTTTGTGAATGATTTCTTGCTTCTTTTTCTTTTAATTTTTACTTCTGTAGTTCTGGGTTCAGCTACTTTATTAACTTGTTGTAAGTTTGACAGAAATCTTAGTTGAAGATCCATAGCTTCTGGAGCTCATGAAATATCTTGTAATTTCTTCGAATTCAATGCGACTGTTCCAGACCTTTCAAGAAATTTCTGCAGCAACTGGGAATCAAAGAAATCATCCACTGACTGGTAACAAATAATTTCATCCACATCTGAAAATTCACATCACTGGGCTTACTGTCTGAGGTAAAACACTGGTCATTTGTTTCTCCAGGTAATTGCTGATGAAATATCCATCAAGGTGTTGGATGCTCTCCTGGAAAGACTTCTCTCTACTTAAAGTGTAGTACTATTCCTGAAGATCCATTCCTCCTGTGCATGTGTAACAGTAAGGCTGTATTTATGTTGATCATCTATGACTCCTTTGCTGTAACATATATGCTTAAAACCCATTTCCATTTTTCCATCTCCTAGACAATATATCTCGACCACCCTTTGTATTGAAACAAGAAAGACTGCTCAACTCCATCTGTTTCAGCGCAATTAGAGATTGTTGTTGAGAAGCTTCTCCATTGTAATCTGTACTACCCTGTACCAGAGCTTCAACTGACATATTTCATTTCCTGCTAAATCACGTATGAACACATATATCAAGATTTAGCTAATGTCACCATGCAGATTCTATAATAATTTTCCTCATTGCCAGTGGTATATTCTTCTGTGATGCCTAATTTGTCAACCCACAATATTATAATGATAAATAAAGGAAGCTCTGTAGATAGATCAAGAAGACACCAAGGGATTGTAATACTAAAGAGTCATCTCAGAACCAAAGTATGCATGGTAGTCCAGAATGGATGAAGAGGTCCAGAGACTTTACAAAACTTGTCACAATTCTCAGGTAGTAGATGGAAATCCATCACCCCCATCAATACAGAGATTTGAACCGCCTCAGGACCATGGCATGGATATAGCTACAGAATTTCTGGGATTATCGGCCAAAGGTAAAAGATGGATGAATTATCACAGTACATCCTATGAAGTAGCTATTATGAGACCTGCCACATCTATGGAGAGGTTAATAGTGAAAATTTTAAAACTCAGGTCTGCTCACAATCATCATCATCCATCCTAGTCACCAGATCCAGTTTTTGTTAAAAATGTGCCATAACCCAAAATTCTAGATTTGTCACTTCTTTCTTTTATACTGAAGAAAATGACTCAAGTCTCTGATAAACAAAGAGAAGCATTTCTGACATAAAATTATCTTCTCATTTTCAACCCAAAATGTGTGTGTTCATAATTTATGTACACAACTCAAGACAGTCCACTTCTTCCTAATAACTGTTCATTCAAGACCCCCCCCCCCTTGTCAACTTGAGTAGGCCCTACTGATATGAACACTTATAGCACACAAATCATAAACAGAGGACTGACATCCTAATTGTGCCCTGCCGTAACATTAACTCCTCATCCCCTCCTTCTGTACATACATTACTCAATATAACTTTTGGCAAATAAACACAGAAAGTTTATGAAAAGTTTATGGAAATCAGATGGCAGAAATTACTGAAGAATTGAACTGTCTTGCTTTTTCTATAAATATGGGTATCTCTGTAATCAGAGAGTCGGAGAGTGTTTGGGTCACTTGAGCTGTCAATTACCATCAGAAAACTTTTCAAATGGAAATAAACTGTTTACATCTTTGGCTAATCTTGTGTTTGATTAGTAAGAATGGCCATCATCTGAAATAACAATTTGGACTTCGACTTCTAGTGCCACCCCGGTACATAACTACACCCCGTGCTAATGAACTTTGGCACAAAAATATCTTGTCTTCCTTTACACCTGTAGCCAAGGATGATGTACTAACACTTCTAGTATCTGCCAAAACCAATACAATTGATCTTGATCGTATTCCATTTTCATTGGTTAGGAATGTGCTGGTACACTCAAAACTCCTATTACTAATAATTATAAATTACTCACTCAAGGAGGGTAATATTTCTAATCACTTTAAAATTGCTCATGTTACTCCCCTTCTCAAAAAAGAGTCAGTATACAAGAGTTTTCAGTCTAGTGAGGTGACACTGCATAAGATCAAAAATGACATATCTATATGTGGACTCAGAGAAGGTAGTTGGTCTAACATTATTAGATCACTCCACAGCTTTCAACACGATAGATCAGTCTATTTAGACACAATTGCAGAAAGACTGGTTTGGTGTTGATAGTACTGTGTTGATGTGGATAAAGTCCTACCTCACTAACGCAAACAGAAAATTAAACTTGGAGACAGTTTTTCTGAGGATTTTCATCTCCCCTTTGGCATCTCTCAAGGTTCTATTCTAGGTTCCCTCTTCTTCACTCTTATGTCTGGATATTCATGGGCATTTGTTGTTACATCCACCAAGAAGGATATGTTTTGGTGGCATGCAGGTGCTTGTTTTGTCTTTTTTTCTGAATAACTCATGATCAAAAAGTTATACAAGGAACACATAAAGAATAATTTGTCTTTGGTGGTCATCAGGATCACTAGCTGAATCCAGAATTTTTTTAAAGATCTCGCATTTTTAGTATACATATATAAACCTGAATGGTAAATCATAAGACTGCATGGTAAAACTACAGGACACTTCCTGCATGAAAAGTGTTTATATTATATCTGAGTTTGATTCAGATCCCAGGAAAATTCCTCATACTATGATCATGCAGAATAGGACATATTTGGGGTTCAAACAAACAAGTTGCTTGGTGGAACTCTGTATTCTATGAGTACTGTTCTAGTTGTACAATAAGACGTCGGTTTAGCAACCTTCTTGTAGATTGAGCTGTCTTCTTTTCTTGCATTTTACCTTGTAGACTTTACCTGTTTATCCAATTTGGCTTTGTTTATATTAAGTCACTCTGTTTATATTAAGTCACTTTTTTATAAAGTTTATATCTTTATTAGCCCTTTTAGTGCCTTTTAGTGCCGGGAAGGCAAGGGTTCAGTCCCTCCATCAGGTGGATTACAAGTGCTTGTCATGTTTGTTATGACATTATCCCAGACTTTTCTTGTACATATAATCTACAATTGTCAATCACCCATCAAACACAACATCACATGTAACTGTTTATTATACGATATAGCTGTAACAAAGTGTACTTTACTCAGTATTACGATTCGATGATGAACCAATTAAAGTATAGGGGCCATGGTGGCAGAGTGGTAACACTTTCGTCTCCCACCTCTGAGATCGGAGTTCGGTTCCTGGCCCAACCTCAAGTGGGAAAGTTGGTAGTTGCTTGCCGTTGGTCGGCAGTTTAAAGTACAGAACCTTGACCAACTGTATGTACTGGTTTCTTCTGCCCATACAACTATCCATTGTGATATGACCTGTACAGTGTTGAAAGCAATGTAAAACCCCAAGTAAATAAATAAAGTATAATACACCTCAATGATCTTTTTCACAAATTTATTAAACTCTGTTGAATTTGTTTTACTCAAGATTTATTTTAATATTAATGGTAATATTCACATGTACATAACTTTTACTTTCAAATTTACACTTTGTCCATGTACTATGGATAGAGTATGATATTATTACAATTAATACATTCCATACATACAAATTTTCTGCGTTAATCCAAAATCCAAAGATGATATGTTTTAATTTAATATCTAGATTCAATTCCATACCTATCAGTTTACAGATATTATTAACCCTTGGGCAAAGAAATAATCAATGTGCTATATTCTCAGATTCCCTGCAAACATCACAATATTTAGATACGTCTATATTCAATTGACTAAGACTTTCACCACTCCTTGAAAAAATTCTATAAAACCTTATATTTGAATTGTGATAATTTCCTTGGTTGGAGGTTTGAATTGGTGGTGCAACTAAATATCCAATCCATTCTAAGGAGTCCAACACTAGTTTTATTTGGCCACATTTTTTCTGTGTAGGGTTTTGTAAATTTTTTATTTACTAATGTGTTGTAACAGAGTTTTGTGTTTATATCTTTAAGATCATACATTGAATTTCTTAAAATCACTCTCCTTTCAAGAGACATTTTAACATTGATGTATTTATAACATTTTGATACAAACTTTTTAGCAAATTTACAAATACATTTTTTACAACAATATTCACTAATCCAATTTGTTCCACACAATAATTTTTAAAATACATATTGTTCCTTAACAAAAGTACCATCATCATTAAATAAGTCTTTAACATACATAAATCCACTTTTTACCCACTGTTTTAAGAAGAGTGTGTTACTGCTGTACCTAAAAAGTTAATTAGCCCATATAACTTGTGAGAAAAATTCAAACTCATTCAACTTTTCAATAGGCTTTATATGTTTAACTGAGTTTTAGACTGAAATGACGGCCTAGTGGAAATCTGATACTTTATGTAAACCATGTGACTGTTCAAAATTGCAACAGTTAATTTTTAATAAGATAGGAAAAAATACATTACTTTCATTAAGCTGTGATTCAAAAAGTTTTGAATCAGACTGAAACTTAGTTATCCAAGAGGCTTAACTTTCATAGCTTTTTCCCTTAGAGAAACATCAGAAACTCCTAAGACCTCTACTCTACAATCACCACTTATAGTACCGATTTTTACTTTATGATTCTTTCCCCATATGAAAGTGAAGATCATTCTTTGAATCTGATTCAAAATAGATTTTGGAACAAAACGAACAGATGGATTTAAAGTTAATATAGTATTGCCAAGGATTTTACAACACACTTTTTCCTATAATGTAATTTTCTTTAAATCCCACTTAACAAGTAGTTGTTCAAATTTTTCCAATTTTGTTTTCCAGTTTCTTAAAACACATGTTGTTTAATCGAAGGTAAATTGCAAGTAAACGTAAAGACTCACCCTTGAACTCAATTCCATATACACTTTCTGGTCCTTCTTTCGGAGACCCTAACCATAAACCTTCACATTTTTTAATATTTAATTTCAGATCAGATATAACATTAAAATAATTGAAAGTCACGTATTTTAACTGCAAGCCATTCAACTGATAAAATAAACAGGAGTGCAGACAAAGGGCACCCTTGTCTAATTCCTTTTAATATTGGTATCTTGTTCAATAACCCGCCATTATTTTTTATTATTAGGGACATATCATTATACATTGAAAACAAGAGTTAGTTGGTCTAACAAAGAAAAGTTGGTTGATCCAACCAAGTTAGTTAAATTAAAAAAGTATGTTGGTTGGTAAAACAAAAGAAAGTTGGTTACATTTAACAAACTAAGTTGGTTCCTCAAACAAAGCATACTGGTTACTCCAACTAAAGTGATTGGTTTGTACTACCAGATGACTTAGTTTATTCCACCAAGTGAGTTAGTTACTTGAACAAAGCTGGTTGGTTAGTGTGGTCACTTATATTGGTTAGACAGGCCAGTAGTATAAGGACCCCGACAAACTTATATTCCACCACATTTTTGAGCGATCTGATTGGTCGAGACACCGGAAATGATGTCACGATTACCATGACAACGGAAGTGACGTCATCCTGTTTACCATGACAACGGAAGTGATGTCATTATGTTCACCATGGTGACGGAAGTGACATCATCATGTTTACCATGACAATGGAAGCGACGTTATCATGTTTACCATGGTGACGGAAGTGACATCATTATGATCACCATGGCGACGTGACATCATCATGCGCACATTAAATTTTATCCTGCGCATGCGCACTTCTCCTAAATATTTATTCGCGCATGTGCACGCTAAATTTGATCCCGCGCATGCGCACTTCTCCTAAGTTTTTTATTCGCGCATGCGCATGCTAAATTTTTATCCTGGCATGCGCACTTCCCCTAAATATTTATTCGCGCATGCGCGCACTAGATGTTATCCCGCGAATGCGCACACTAAATTATTGCGTGGGCATGTGAACTTAGAAGGTGTATAAAAGGAGGTGAAAGAGTGCAAAAGTGAAAAATGAATGTGGAGGTTGAATTTTTTAAGAGCAGAGAACGAAAATTGGTGGTATTGAGAAAGATAAGTGAAGAAGAGCGAGTAACAGATTTTGATGCGACTGTAATTTATACTGAAGAATATGATGCAACGTATCGGGATTTAAGTGCAATAAGTAAAAGAATCCAAAAAAATTATCGAGAGTATATGGGAGATAAGCGTCGTTTATTGGTGGAATTGGACAGTTTGGTGTACATAGGAGATTTTTATTTGACATTTTCTCAGTGGGAAGAATTTTGTACAGTGTGGCATCAATTTGAAACTAGAAGTGAAGTGTGTGAAAGTGTGTGAAAAGTATAGTTAGCCATACCAAAATCTAGAAGAGAATTAAGGAATGATTAGTTTTGAGTTGCAGAAAAACAAGGTGATATTTTGCAAAGGGAATCAAAAAATAAGTTTTGCAGATGAAGATTACAAAAAGTTTAAAAAAATTTTGAGTAGAATAAGTCGTGGATTAAAAAAGTCTAGTCGTGAATTTTTTGGTGAGACTTGGGGCGGGTGTACAATAGAATTGGTGAAGGTGTTAAAAATAGGAGGAATATCATTAAGTCATGAGCATTGGTTAAAGGTGGTGGCAATTTGTCGTAAATCAGAAAAGGGAGTATATTACCTTGGATGAGTTTAAAGGAAATTCAAGTATTAGCAAGGAGACAGGTGGATGCAGTGGAGGTAGTGAGATTGGTGAATTTAAAGAATACTGGAAGAGTGATAGTGGTATTGGTGTATTGTTTTTACTGATTGAAACATAGTTTTTCCTGGAACACCTTATTCAAGCTTGGTTATCATTTCTTGGGTCGATTTCTGAAAACGCAGAATGAATTATTTTTCTGATTATTTACAGACGCTTGGTAATGATTTTGAGATAGCAGCTACAGAATTTGATTTGATAATTGTAAAGGAAAACTCTGAATTAACGTTAATGGGGATGGTGGAACAATTAAAAGCGTTAGAAAAACCTTTGAAAGAAGGTATATCAAAAGGGGAATTTTCAGACTATATGATGACAGATGGATGGAGTTGTTGTATTTCAAAAACAGGTTCATTTCATTTATTTTGTTATTCTCAACCTATTTTGAATTTGAGTTTTAAATCATTTTCATATTTATTGGGTTTAGTAACAAATCATTACAAGGGTTATACTATAAAGTTTGAAGATCAGCTCACAGGACAATTGTGTGAGTGTGACTCTTGTTATAGTGACGAATATACTTGGAACCATTTGAATCTATTTGAAAAGCATGGTTTAAAGATAAAATTGGGTGATGTGGTGACAGGAGAAATGTTGTTAAAGATGTTAAAGATTCAAGAGGATCTTTTTCGTTGTTTGCATCATTTTAGGCCAAAAAGGTTAGAAGAATTATGTTTGGTTAGATTAAATGAACAGGAAAAGAAAAATTTACCAGAAAGTGTGCACTATAGTTGTTTCAGAGGATCAATGTATCGAGACATACCATATTTATAGTTTAATTCTACTGCTTTTCTAGTACACTGTTTAAGGCCTCCGAAAGAACATCATTGGGAAATTGATAATGAGCATGAATTATGGAACATATTTTCCGTTTTTCTAAAACATAAAGGTTTTGTCATATCCAAAAGGTGGATTTAACGCGCATGCGCATAGTAAATTTTTACCATGTGTGTCACTAAAATTTAGAATGCGCATGCGCAATGAAAAAAATAATAGCATGCGCATGCGCGACTTAAATATTAGGGAAAAGTGTTTAAAAGAGAAAGACAGGAACCACATGAATTATTCGAGATAAAGAGTTTGTAGAGAAAGGAATAAAAAAGTGGAATTGAGTTCAACTCTTTCAATATCAGTAAGGCAGGGGGTTGGGAATTATGTGAAACTACTTCGAGAAAAGAATGGGAAGTCTTGGTGGATTAATTTGAGCAGTAGTTTATTTGAGAAAATTCTACTGATGAAGGGGGAAATTCAAAAATGGATGCAAACAGGGGAAGAAAAGGAATGTTTGAAAATGGGAGCAGCGGTTGTTCAAGTGAAAGCGTATGAAGGGGAATATTATTTTTGTTTTGAAAAAAAGAATGGGGAATTTGTGAACAGAATTAATTTGAATGGAAAAGAATGGATTCAATTGCACCAAATGATGGACAAAATTATGGGTCAATTAGATCCTAAAAAAGAAATTTTTGAGAAGCCATTTTTAGTGCGGTATTATCCCAAACACGGGGAAGTGTTTTATTTTCATGAAGCATCAGCAGCCGCTGATTATCCGGGTGTTAAAATTTTGAAGAAAAAATTGACTCCTTCAACAAAGTATGAGTTTATGTTAATGGGGATGAGTTATGTAGTGAGAGAAATGTTAAAAACATATTCAAGAAAAAATTGCGAGGGTTGTTTTATGGGGTATTTGAGTCAATTAGATCATAATCTTTGTCTTGTGGAGTGGGGTGATCAAGTAGATAATTATTATCATAGGGTAAAATCTACATTAAAAGAGGAAAAAGTGGTAGAATTTTTCGAAGGGGCTTTAAAAAGTCTAGGGATAGATGAAAGTATTTCATTTGAGAGAATAATGTCCATGGAAGATAAGGAAATAATGGATGTTGTAAAACCTGTAAATTATCCTCGTGAATATGAGATGTTGTTTAAACCTTTTGTAAAAGAAGAAATGTAAAAATATATCAAAAGTGCTTGTTGTGTTTTGTGGTGGTTGTCAAAGTTGCTAGGTGATGTAAAAATGTATATAGATACGTTTGTCAATGCAAGTTCAAAGTTGTTAGGTGATGTAAAAATGTATATAGATACGGTTGCCAACGCAAGTTCAAAGTTGCTGGGTGATGTAAAATGTATATAGATACGGTTGTCAACACAAGTCAATGTTGCTTGGTAACCAAAGTGACGTAAAGGGTGTTAAATGAAATGTCCGTCATTTGTACTTTAGTCAAGATGGTGTACACAGTGTTTTTTAGACTCTGTCGTAAAGAAGATGTGTTTAACATTTTTCAAAATTTAAAAGTGCATTTGACAGGGGACTATGTAGCTTTAAAGTTAGTTAAGGGGAAATTGTGTCTGTTAAAAGTATTTGTCAAAGATATGTCTATTGAGGAGTCTTTTGGGTTTAAGAGTTTTCAAGTGTCTTCATTAGACTTATTAGACCAAGGATACAGAGGGTACTTAGAAATGGAATGTCGAGGGAGTTTTTTCACTTCACAGTATCTGGACATTGAAAGTAGTTTAAAAGAATTGCAAAAGTTCTTGAATGAAAACAAAGTAGACTTGATGGAATTTCAAGACACGATTCATGTGTGTGGTTATCCCGGTCAACCTAAAGCCATAGAGATCAAGGGATGTTCAAAAGCTATGAAGACATATTATTTTGCTCCAATGAAGAAAAGTATGGTGACACAAGTGATTGAAGAAGACAATCTTCCCACGAGTAAAAGTATAGGACTTGGAGCACAGTGTCTCTGGGTAAATGGAGCAGAAGAAAGAAGTGAAAGACTGATGCCCTTTTATTTAGGTGCTCATTGTGAAGATCTTGTCAAATCCAGTCGTCAATTGATAAAAGCCAAACAAGTGATTTTTATTTTTGTGCAGCAACTTTCGTGTTATTTTCCCAGTGTGACATTGGAAAAAGAAACACCTGTGGGGAAAAAGCCATTACACCCATTAACCTGGCAGAAAGTATTCCATTCTGAAGATGCGGCTAGTTTTTTAAATAAAATAGTGGATCCTCTTCCCGAAAGAAGTTTGAGAATGATGATGATGATGAATTCAACATCTCCAAAGACTTTGTTTGAAGAACTGGACGAAATCTTAACAGATGTACAAATGCCAGACAATGAAACGGAGAATTTATTAGAGTCATTATTATCCATGACTGAAGGAACAGAAGGACTTGACAAAGAATTCTCTGGAGTTGAGAATGTTTTAGCAGATATGACCAGTTTCCAAATGATGTGCACTGTGTGCTACCAGTTATCAAACGAGGGATGTCACTGCCATGAAATGAGGTGTGAACGATGTTTCGGTTTGTAAAAAGGTAAGAAAAATGATTTTTTTAAAAACCCTCGCTAAAATTCTTGTGAAAAATATTGTTTTTTCAAATTATAAATCATGAAAAAAACGATAAGTAAAACAACGTATATTTTAAAAGTGTTGTGACGTTGAAAACCACACAAAAAAAATATATTGTGACGTCATGCAGAAAATTTTAGTTACGCATGACGTTTTTTTTTTTAGTATCGTCCCGTTGATATGTAAATATGTTGTTTATGAAATGTTTTTAAATATATTTATAAACCGCTGTCTATTTATTTTTTATTTTAAAATCATGAAAAAGACAAAGAATAATATTGTTTTATATATACAGTCGATATGAGTAATCAATAATAATAAAAATAAACGTAATTTTAAAAAAAGTAAGAAAACTATGCATATTTTGTTGATTTTCATCTCCTTGGAGACCAACTTACGTCAAGCTAAAATATTCTTTGTATATCATTTGATTTCCAGCAGTCAAAGAGGGGGGACGTGCTGTCTTACATTACCATCATGTCAAGTCTCAAATGTGACAAATGTCAAAGATATCTTCATCCAGTGAAAAAAAAATCTCAGAACTGTTACTGGTGTTTCTGTGCCCTACTGTTATTGGTGTTTAAATTTTTTAAATAAAGAAGATCCCGAAGGACTTATAATGCATGTATTCCATTGTGTGAAACATCCTTTGAAACACAGTCAAAACAAGATGAGTGCTTTAGACTGGGGGCAAATAAGATGCCACTGTTCCATTTATCAGAAGATGCAAGATCACCTTGATGGTAAAAGTCCTTACCCCTTTTTTGGGTGTGACGCTGCAGTTCAAACAGCGGAAGAATCTTTTCTGGAGGCAAATGTCAAAGCTCCCGAACCTATACTGATTCATCCAATTACTGCTGAATCGTGCAAAGAACTTTCCACTTTAAAAATGAAATTCGAAGACGGAGAATTTGAAATTACAGTTGGAAAAAATGGCAAGTGTACCACATGTTTCAACGGCTTTGAGTGTGAATTGTATTAGCCAAGAAGTTCCATAAAGTTTCCAAGGACTTTCCAAAGGACTTTCCATGGGACTTTCCAAGAAGCTTTCCAAGGGATAATTTCCAAGAACCTTTCCAAGGGACTTTCCAAAGGACTTTCCGATGGTCTTTTATCTCTCTGAAAGCAACAGCGAGGTTTCAAAGTGTTCCCAGGTGTGTTTTCTGTTGAAAGACAGACAAAACTTTTCCTACTTGCTTTGGAAAATAAAAGGGTATGAGAATTTGTTTGTTTTTTTAAGTAACCCTTCTTGTCTTTTAACATGGTGAGATGTAAATTTGTCTTGCTTTTAAAAAGCAGAGTCTTTTTCAGCAGGTAAAAAAAAATGTTATCGTTAAAACCGTTTTAAATTATAGAAAATTTGCACGTTGTGTAAAATGATATAAATTATGGTTACAAAAGTTTGACTATTAAAAGTCATTTTTTAAAGACGTTTTCGTTCGAATTTTATCTTGCAGAAATGCTAGGTAATATCTATAAGCTTGTAGAATGTTAATGTCATTCTGAAAATCATGTGATTCACGGTAAATATTAAAGCGTTTTTTTGCCTACTGAATTATTTGTATTTTATTAAAAGTTTCATTAAATATTTTATATGGAAAGTCTTAAGCTTTTCTAATATAAATGTATATCAAGTGTTTTCACGTTTTCAAAGATGTGACTTTTTTAAAAAAAAAACTTGTTAGAGGTAAAATTTGTAAAGGTGATGAGCCGGTTATCACGACTTTAAAAGATGTGTCTTTTTTAAAAAAAAAACTTGTTAGAGGTAAAATTTGTAAAGGTGATGAGCCGGTTATCACGACTTTAAAAGATGTGTCTTTTTTAAACTTGTTCAAGCCCAAAGGTAATGAGTCAGTTTTCACGACTTAAAAGATGTGTCTTAAAAAAAAAAAAAAAAACTTGTTCGAGGTAAAATTTGTAAAGGTGATGAGCAGGATATCACGTCTTGAAAGATGTGTCTTTTAAAAAAAAAATTTTTCAAAATCTTGACAAAATTCAAAATACTTGTCACTTGACATTACTAAAAATACTTTGACAGATGCTCTCACTAGACTTTCATTTTCTCGCAATTTAAGCAATAAATATTCTTTTTAAAGTATTGCTCCAAGCCGGGCGTTATTTGTAAATTCACTTATTCTTTCAAGTGTAAAATCTGCAAAAAAGGCAATGAGGTACTTTTTCACGACTTCTGAATATGTTTTACGGCACGTCCCCCCTCTTTAAAAACTTTGTGAAATATTTCTTTACATATCCTATTTTAAAGTTTTAAATGAAATAAAAAATATTTATTCTGCAAAATAATGTTGGAATTTATTTTAAATTTTATCTTTTATTGATAACTGAATAGATCATTTTATGTTATAGTGCGTCAAGATGTGAATATAACTCTCTAATTTTCTGTGATTTTAAAATGTAATTTATTAAAAGTCTGTTTTTGTTAAAATTTTAAAGTTTAGACATTTTTGTTAACATTGTAAAAAGCTAAAAGTTTTTATTGGTTAAAAAAATTTATTAAATTGAAATATTTAGATTTTTTTTGTGTTTAATTGATTTAAAAGAAAATTTTATCGTTGTATTTGAAATATTTAAATGTTTCGTGATGACTTTAATTGTTTAAAAAAAAAAATTTATGGTTAAAATGTATTTAAATTTTATGTGTTAAGTTTGAATAAAACAATTGGATTAAATCTTGATTTTTTTATGATTGGTTGGTGCTACTTTAAAAGTAATTTGATGACGTGCTGCCCTGCAAATGTTGATAAGGGATTGCTATCCGATTTCTTGTCATCACCACTCTCGCAAGGTGCTCCAAAGAAAGGACCTGATTGTAAACAGCCCTTTTCAACTTGAACCTTGTTACTGTGCTGCCTGCCAGTCATACAAATAATTTTCGTGGTAAAAATCCACCAGTTCTTCTACGGTTGCAAAAAAAGTCAGATTTAGTTCTAACCTGTACTGATTTGCTAAATTTTCTCTCACTATTTGTCTGGTGAAAAGTTTGTCGGGGCCCATTTTTACCACCAAACTTATTTCTTGATTGACCGGATCAAACCGCACAATAAAAGAAAATGGCTCTGATAAGAAATCAAAGCAATCTTTCAACTCTTTGACATGAACTATACAGCTCGACATCTTGAAAAAATGATACAGGGTGAACGCCTAACGTCATCATGATGCAAAATATTTCAGTGACGTTCAGATGTAAACTTCGTCACAATGAACTTAAAATTTGAATGAGGTCATGAAAGTTTCTTTTATCAATTTTATTTTTTACAAATAACCTATTTACCTTATAATTACTTATGCTGGTGGAATGTGGTGGCGGAATGTGGTGGTGTTGGTGGTGGTGGTGGAATGTGGTGGTGGTGGAGGAGGAGGAGGAAAGAGGAGGAGGAGGAGGAGGAAAGAGGAGAAGGAGGAGGAGGAGGGAAGATGAGGAGAACAAAATATAGATATCAACAATATGTATTTTATTAACAATATTAACATTTAACACGTGTCTAACAACAAAAATTTTACAACAAGTTTATGTACAACTATATACATTTTATCTAAAAAAAAACATTCAAGTTTATGTACAAATTTTTACAATTTGATTTAAACAATATCCCCACATATTGGCACCGGGATAGTCTTCACTCGTGTCATACTGCTCTTGGGTTTGTCCACAACCCCAAAATGGATGCATGTGCACAAACACAAAATTGAAATCTTTCAAGGCTTGTAAGGCTTGGTCGAAATCATAATTGTACAAACGTCTTTCTTTGATATAAGCTATGGCAATCTCTTCTCTTTCGCTAATCGTGCAATGATCCAAAGTGAGTAAATATTCAAAGATGGAGGGATGAGATGGATCGCTGACAGGGGATAAAATATGCTTCTCATCAAAACTAAATGCTTCTTTGGAAGGCCATGGACTTAACACTAAATCTAAGGGTTTGGTATGGATGTTGTCCACCAGTTCATGTTTACAATAAAATTGGCTGAATCCGGTCTTTTCTTGTTCATAGGTAAAAATGGTGTTATTGTGCACCCTGAAGCTTTTATTGGTAGATGTGGATGGAATTCCAGTTTCTAACACTTTTCGGCTGGTGGCAAGAGCATTCTGTACAAAGTTTTTGTTGATACCTTTCAGCGCAGTCTTTTCTTCCCCTTTCGCATCCCTTAGGACGTAGGTTTTGGAACACAAGGCCACCATCACTGTCCCTTCTTTTTCCAGCTTAAAAAGCCCAGCTTGTCTCCTGTCATAGGCTTTATGTTTGGCACAACACTCTCTTGGGAACCAAAAGGGATTAGGCTGCACTCGATCTAGGTGACAACTGTGGAATAACTTGTCTTCAAAATCTTGTCGTTTTTCGGGCTTGATCACATCTCTCAGGGTAGGGGCAGCAATAGCAAAGTAGGCCGAATCCGTGTCCATTTCTATGTATTCAAAATCGGACTTGTCAACGTATTCTAGTAAATAGTCATAATACCATTCCAGCATTTTTAATTTAGCGTATTGTAAGATGGCAAATCCAATCTGAATAGGAAGGTTTAACTTTTGGTGGGATTTCATCAATTCTATTTCTGCAAAATCGTCTCCAAGATCTTCTATTTTCTTGAAAGTGGGCAGGTTTACTTTCAGTGCAATATCTCTCTTTCCTTTGACGTATTCAACCTTTTGATGTTTTTCCTGGTCCATGATCATGGACCCATAAGCCGAGTTGCCCAGTAATTTCATAGTGTCCCCCAAAAGCAAGTGGTCTGGTGAGACGTCTCCTTTGCATCTGGCTTTGCTGACTTTCTCTCTGAACTCTTTAAAAGAGGCTTGGGGAGAAAACTCGATGACTTGATAGACTTCTGTCACTTCCAAATCGTGGTGTATGTACCATTTGAGTAGTAGGGTCAACAGCAAGATCTTTTTGGCTTTCATGCCTCCTATCAACAATCTCCTAGGCTTGGTGGACATGTTGTATTTGGTGATGCGGTCCTGCATCAGGGAACCCATGGCACTGACTGGCACATCACAAGTACAAAAGATGGGACTCATTTCTTCAAAGTGACTTTTCAAATGTTCTGGGACTTGAATATCGACTTCTACCATGCCAAACAATGTTCCATCAACTACATCCTTTAGTATTTGGTCTTGCGTTAACGCTTTCTTATGGCTTTGGTAATAAGGCAGTAAATATTTATTCAGTGGTAAAGGCTGGTACTGACATTCTTTCATCTTGACTACTTTAAAACCTTGTTCTTTCAAATATGTCTCTTTATCCTGTGTCCTCTTTTGCCTCTTGGTCATCAGTTTTGGAAATTTTTCCCAGGCCTTGTTCGTGACTCTACATGTGTGTCCATGGTACCAGCACCCATCAAATTCATACACGGTTTTGTTGACGTGGTCATACCCATCACAAAAATAGGGACCTATGCGGTATTCTTGGCCTGTATTCATCAGGTGATGAATCTGAATGCCTTTGGATTCGGCCTCTTTGTCCATCCAGGCAAACATGTGCAGATACTTTTTGTTGACTTTGGGTTTGAAGTCTGGACCTTGTCTTCTCACAAAATAACCCCCCGGCATATCTTCTCCTATAGCCCACAGATACAAAGCATTACAGTCATACTCCACAATATTCTGACACAGTTTGTTTTTTCTGATTCGAGTTTTCCCAGCCTCGTGGTATCTGGTGAAAATGATGCTGGGTCCACCCACAATATTTTTCTTGATGGTCTTGTAAAGATCAACGTCTTCCAGTCCAAATAAGGAAAAGGTGGGTCTGTCTTGAAATAAAAATTTTCTGGCTACACCCGGGATACTCAAACATTCTTTTAAAAAATCGATTCCAATGTCTTTATAGAACACTTGCATTTTTTCTACTGCTTCCACAAAAGGTTTCACGTCTAAATTGTTGTAGTATTCCAGAAAATCTCGAAAGGTTTCCATGCCCTGCCTTTCCCACACCTGCTGCAACATTTCATAATTTCGTACGAGGCCCTCTCCTTCTCCTAGGGTGTTCTTTTGATTTAGCGTAGAGTAAAAAGCTTCTGGAGGAGGTAAGCTGGTGGCTTCCAATTTTCTTTCATCATCAAACCATTCATAAGGAAATAAAATTTAGATTCTTCTGTCTGATAGGCTTTCAAAAATTTCGCATAACTATAACCAGGAGCCAAATAGTTGGAAATATCCAGGAACCTAAATTCTGGATTGGCAACGCACATGTATTGATTGTTTTTCTTGACCACAAAATAATCGTTGGTTTTGTGTAGCTTTAATGTTTTAGCGAGCTCCATTTTGATGAGGTTGATGTCGTATTTGGCACTATTGAAACCTAACACTGGTACTTCTCGCTTATATTTTTCGAGCTTCTTTTCTAGATCAGCTTCTAAGGGTACATCAAACATCTCACTGGCCAAGTCATAAATGTGAGCGGCTATCTCGGTCATGTAGTCCACCATGTCCTTTAACAAGACTTTGAGGTCAGGACTCACAAAACAGGTGGGTGAGTCATAGCCAGGTACATTGCTGCAGACACTGACACTGATGGGGTGGTGTTTGGTTTTCCAGTGAATGGTTTGCTGGGTTGTATTCACAGGCAAGAGCAGAGATTCAAAATCATACACGATAAACCAGGGGAAAAATGGACGTTCTCCCGTCCTCTGGTACATTTCTTCAGAAAAACTGCACGGCGGAGTATAGATTCCTCCCACATACTGAAGCTTTTTGATTCCTGTGCAATTCTTTTGGTGTTGTTTCCAATCTCCTCTGTGATCAAACAGTTTCTGGCAGTGCTGGCAGGTATATTTCTTGGCATAGCATTGACAATCTGTAATGAGGCTCAAATGGTGGTTGTGTAGATTTAATTTTAATCCCTCTTCAAAATGGCTGAAACTTTGATAGATGGGCACCACCGTTCCATTTTCTTGCAGCTCGTACACATACATATTCTTCTTAAAGCATTCTTCTAATTCGGGCATTACTTGTAAACTGACTGGGGTGCCTTCTCCCATGAATTCTTCCCACTGTCTTAAGGCTTCTTTGGTTTTCTTCAAGTTGGGGTAAACTAAACAACGGAAGAAACACAAGTTGTCTCGATACAGATGCCCCTGGGTGTTTTTATGCATGGTTAGCAATCCCTTGCAGTTGACCACGTAATCAGGCAGCTCCCCATATCCCAGGGGAAATTGTGTGGGGGTAACATCGAATACCATGTTAGTCACCAGAAATGGTTTCCACTGGCTGTTGGGTTTGGAAGCCTGCAAATGTTCCAACACATTCATGTCCCGCAGTCTGTTTTCCACCATGTTCAGTGACTGGCGCGAGCTGATTAAGTGAGGGAGTGTCCACATGGTTTGGTTCGTGTTGGGGGCAAAGTATCTATATTCTCCAGTCTCAATGTTTCTCAGTATAAATCCCAGTGAAATATTGAGTTTAAATGCCGTTGTTTGCTGCTCATAAATGTCTCTTATTCTTTCAATCATTGTATCTATACCTTCTCTCAATCCATCTGTTGGTACATTGTAAAGAATGTGTCTCCCTCTATCCACTCTTTCAGGGGCCAAAATGATACTGCTATTTCCCTCTATCACCTCCCTCAAAGCTGTATCCCCAATATCTGTCCATGGAGCCTGTTGCAGCCCACCTCCGTGCTGTAGGTGCTGTAGGTTTCTATGGTAATGCAGTTGTCGTCTACTGGCACAAATTTGTCCACAATGGCTGCAGCAATAACCTTGTAACCTCTGAGGCTGACTGCGCGTCTCTAGTCTTGGTCTCTTTTCTGGTGGGGGTTGGCTGCCTCTTAGTTTACAAATCTTTTGATGACGTTGACAACTGTCTTTGCGCGAGAAGATCTTGAAGCAAAAAAGGCACTTTTGGTCATCCATTTCTTTAAAATAAACAGTAGCCGTGTATGTGTTATATGTTTACATAGTTTGCATCAAAATTATGGGTAGGATAGTTTGAATATTGTGAATACAAAGAATATATGTGTTTAAAGCTGTTGCAGTTTTTATATGGATGGAATGACCTTTTCAAGACGAATCCAATGATATCTTATAAAAATCCGCCCAATATTTGCAGAGAAAACCGCTTACAAAAAGCAGTACTTACCTCTTTGCCTGGCATGAGCGAATAGACATGTAGCATGGGCATGTACGTGAATAAAAATGTAGAGTGCGCATGCGCGTGCAAAAGATTAGGGGAGTGCGCATGTGCGTGCAAAAGATTAGGGGAGTGCGCATGCGCGTGCAAAAGATTAGGGGAGAGTTTAAATTTTAAAGAGTGCGCATGCGCGTGTAAAAATATTGGAAATGAAGTGACGTCACTTCCGTTGCTATGGTGACCATGATGATGTCTCGACCAATCAGATCGCTCAATGGGAATATATGTTTCTGTTTAAAGGAGGAAGAATATAAACTTCTCTTTAAAAGAAAACAGTAATCATGTATGTCTTATATATATTTACATAGTTTGCAAATTATGGGTAAGATAGTTTGAATATTGTGAATACAATATCAATGCTGTGTTTAGACTTGTTACATTTCCTAAAAACAAACCCTAACAATATATATATGGTTGGAAAGATCTCTTCAAGACGAATCCAATGATATCTTACTTTTAAAAATCCGCCCAATATTCACAGAGATATGGCCGAAATACAGCCTCTTTGCCTAAAAATTAGTGTGCGCATGCGCGGGATAATATCTAGTGCGCGCATGCGCGAAATAAAACCTAGCACGCGCATGACGTCACAACCTCTCGACCAATCAGATCGCTCAAAAATGTGGTGGAATATAAGTTTGTCGGGGTCCTTATACTACTCAGGCCAATGTAAGTTGCATACCTTAAATGATTTCATCGGTAAGTGCTATAAGTAGGTTTGTCAAACTAGATCAGTTAGTTACTTTTATTAATCAAATTGATTAAGTATTACTGATCTGGCTGCATGGTCAAATAAAGTTATTACCTCATCCTTTTCAAAATAATTCTTTACATGACAAGAAACAAGTCAAACATACTCTCAAAATGCTTTATTTAATATATTTCATCAGAAACAAAAATAATATACATAAACATACTGGTTGGCCAAGATTCCTCAATGTAAACTCTGGGTATTCATAAGCAACTACCAACTTTCCCACATCAGGTTGGGTCCAGGGCTCAAACTGCCGACCTCACAGGTTGATGTCAAGTGTGTTGCACTCTACACAACTGAGCAACCAACATAGCTTACTAAAAGCCCATTTCATTACAAATAACTTTAGGTCATCTCATAGCCTTTTTAATTGAAATTTATTCTGTTACTTGGAATTTTTTTTCTAAAACAGAAGTTTTTTTGGGTCTTTCTAGGTTAGACACAAGAGGTTTAAACTACATAAATCATCATACTTTCACATTAACATTTGAAGGAACACTGACTAAAAGGTTTATGCGTCCATACAGAAAATAAATTATATTACTAACACAGTTTAATATTTAAAACTTACAATACCTCAAAATAATAAAATGATAATTGTATTCCAAGGCCAGTATTCACAAAGAGGTCTTAATTCTGAAACAAAATAGTGTCAACTTTATATTCACAGACAGATTCCCAGCAAGTAAAATATGTATAAATATAAGTGTTGTGTGTCAGTGAGGTAGGTGTTATCCCTGTATAACCTTGCCTTATATTGTCCAATTATACTTGGCAATATTTCGAAAATTATGTGTATTTTCTCATCAGAGGCTGAAGAATTATCCCAACATTGGTCCTAAGGTACAAAAAACCTATCCACTTCTATCCGCCAAATTGAGCGGATAATCCGCCAAAATGAGCGGATAATCCGCCAAAATGAGCGGATAATCCACCAAAATGAGTCTCTTTATGGAGGATTTGGTGGACTCATGTTTTTGAGCATAAAAACAAAAATTAAATAAATATATTGATTATTAATGACATTTAAGGTGCAAATGTCCATATTATTTATTTGAATAATCAATATAAGGAGGTATTGGCTCTGTTAAGTTTGGCAGTTGGAGTCAGTTAAGCATTGGTTAACAACTCCTAGTTTATGGTTAGGTAAGTTTGAATAAATTGCATGTACTGACATGTAATATAGTCAGTACCAAGGACAATGGGAGGAGAGAGTATAGTAACTCAATATGGATGAAAGATTATGGTAGTTGAGTCCCAATAAGTATAGCTATTTGGCTAGGGAACTGAATAAATGATTGCAGTTGTCTCAGCTGTGTGTAGCAGAGTGGCCAAAACAAGTCATTTCAGGATGTGATGAGTGAGGTAAGACATGTGCGTTTGTGCTTGTCTCCCAATATGTGTGTGAATGTACTGTTTAATGTCTGAAAACAGTTTGTGATGACTGATGATGACAAAATTAGTATACTGATAGGGAATCAATAACACTAGGCATTTATGGTGAATATTACGTTAGATTTATGTATGTTGGCTCATTGGTTAGGTAATAATGTGGAAAAAACGTAACTTTTCCATCAAAAGTACCCATTTCAGGCCAAACATACATTTGGTAAATCTAAAGGTTGGATGTGAAATATTGGGAATATCAGGTTAGTTTTTGGATATCATAACAATCGCCCTTTTTACTTTAAGGGGATATATTTTTTATGGTGATATCTTTCAAAAAAGTATATGAAGAAAAAAAAATGAATTCTTCAATTTGGCGTTTTAAATAGCCTTTTAATGAACTTCTAATTATAGTTTTTAGAAACTGAACAAACAAGCCATTGGTATTTGGTTGTACCAGTGGTAGTGAAATGATTTTAATATTTAATCAGAATAGGTGTAACTGTTAAAAGAAATGATTAATTAATAAAATGATTAATTAACCGGAAAAAATAAATAAATGTTTATTAAATCATTACTGTCTTTCACTGGTGTAGTCCTCAGTGTCCTCACATAACGCACTATATGGGTGGTGTAATGTGTGTGCACATGTCCTCCAGATAATCAATTAACTGGAATTGAGGTGATTCACACTGTTTGGGGGTGTTGCCCCATGCAGCTGGCGAGTTGTTAAGGTGGGGAGGAAGAGGATTTTCTTCATCATCCTTAGTCAAAGGGCCTTGGTAAGTGATGCCTTCAGGTAAATTGAGCTCACGCCTTCTTGATTGATAGGCACTGGTGTAATAGCGTGGAATGTCTGCTTCAGGGGTTTTGGGTGAGCTAGTCACTGGGGAGTCCCATCCCTGTAATGGGTGGAAATCCATTTGTACTACATGTGGTGATGTATAAACTTCATTGGTGGAGGTTGAGATCTGAAGGCATTTGTCCCTACTCAGCCTGGGAGTGGTGTTGGTGCCAGAGTGAATCAATAGCTTAGTGGGAGCGAGAGTGCAGATATCAGTCTGACTGCCTTGGGTCACTGAAGTGGCAAGTGACTGTTGAGACGAGCAATGAGTGGTGACTGGATCTGCATTGAAGCTTGTAGATGGATCAATGACTACACTTGGTTCTGGTGAGAAGGAAGTGGGTGAAGGGTCCATTGTCACTAGGCTTTCAAAAAATGCATCAGTAGAGGTGGCACCACTGTATATAGAGTTGGTATCTACACTGGCGGCATTGTAACAGCAAATGGTGGTGGAGGTTTCTGTGTAACTGGGTGGTGGTGATCCCTCAGTCAGAATGGTCTCCAGAAAATCATCCACTGAGTCATATCCTGGTGACTCCACAGTGGGATGGGCCTTATTCTTATTGATTTCTGGCGAGCTCTCAGTACTGATGCAGTCATGGATTCTAGAGAAAACATCCTTGTTGTGGTGTTTCTTGAAGATGTGCCTCTTGAGATAGTCATTTCTTTTAAATCCTTTTGCACAGTAGTTGCAATTAAAAGTTTTATCCATATGAGTACTATTCAAATGGCGTCTCAGGTTACATTTCATAGTGTATGTTTTATGACAGATGTAGCAGGTAAACCACATTTTGATAAAACAGATAAAACAGGGTCTTTATTGTAAATAAAGCCGGTAAATATTATTGGATATTCACTGATAAATAAATCACATCTATTCAACTCACTTATATGCTGAGGAGTGATTTGAATTCAGCCCCTTTAGGTGTAGGTAAGGGGTAACCAAGAAACTCAGTAGGATTACTAAGTAACAGTGATGAAAGACTAATGATGGCATTATGACGTCATTGATGGGTCATTAGCGTCATTGTGATTCATGACGTCACAATTGTGACGTCCCTGATGAGTCAGCCCTTTGTGTGAAGTGCCCAATATATAAAATAAAGGGGAAAGGGGAGCACCTGGGTAAGGGGTGCTATAAGAGGGCATAGCTTCATACAAACATGTTGATGCCTGCAGGGTGGAGTGTAGGGAATGCCCAAATAAAGTATAATTCCTGGCGTCTACGCCTAGTGGTAGCATTTGGGCTGGTTGGATCCCCCATCCATTGTAAGATGCAGAATTCCATATTTCTCACAGAATGATTTTTCTGTGTGAAGTGCCTTGAGACTGGGGTGGATTTTTCAGCAATGAATTTCTGAACACTGCTGTAGTGTTCATACATCCTGTTTCTGATAGGTCTTTTGGTCTCCCCTATGTATTGGAGACCACATTGATTGCAATTTATAATGTAAATCACATTTGATAATTCACATGTTATTTTGTGTTTTGGTGGAAGTCCCTGACATTTAAATATCCTTTTGCTATTGAAACTAGTGACTTGTTCTAGTTTCTTAAGTTTGGGGCAGTAAGTACATTTCCCTAGTCTGGTGCATACTGACACATGAGGTGGGGCTGTACCTAATGGTTTAGGTGTGGGTGGGTAGTTAATACTACTACTGGTCAATATGTCCCTGAGATTTGGTAGTCTCCTGTATCCAACTATAGGTTTGTCTTTAAATATTTTTGTGAGTTCCTCTGTGTTTTAGATAATGTTCCAATTGTTTCTCACTAGGGCGCCAATGGGTGGATTGGTTGGGTTAAACTGGGTCACCATTACTGGTAATTCACTTTCTGAGCGTGGTACAGTGTCAAGTAATTCATCTTGGTTGAATTTACGAGCTCTGTGGTAATGCTTTTTCAAGGACTTAAATGGATATCCTCTTTTGAGATAGTATCCAGTAAGTTTGTAAGCATTTAGCTCAAAATCAGTGTCAAGGGAACAGATCCTTCTTAACCTCAAGTATTGTCCATATGGTCCCTTTGTAAGGATACTGTTAGGATGTGCTGAGGAGTGTTCCAGATACAGGTGAGTATCTGTAGGTTTATTATACAGGGTTGTGATTAATTCCCTATTTTGACCAAATTTGACTGTCGTGTCTAAGAAGTCAATTTGGGTGTAACTCATTTCATGGGTAAATTTTATGGTCTCATGTAATGAGTTTAGATATTCAATGAACTTGTTCAGTGAGTCCTCCCCATGAGTCCAAACCATGAAAATATCATCAATGAATCGTTTCCATGTAAGTGGTTTGAGTGGATAACCTTCTAAAGCTTTGGTCTCAAATCTATCCATAAAAAGGTTGGCGTAGTTAGGGGCTAAGGATGTGCCCATAGCTGTGCCTCCTGTTTGTAAGTAATGGTCGCCATTAAAATTAAAGTTCATACTATGTAGTACCAATTTGAGTAGATCAAGTATGAAATTAGCGATTGGTCCCTTTGTAGGGTCTTGTCTCAGTTTAGCTGCTACTGCCAGGATCCCTTCATTGTTAGGGATATTGGTGTAGAGTGATGAAACATCTAGGGTGCATAAAATGGCACCTTCCGGGATGGGTCCTAAGGATTTTATTTTCTTAATAAAATCCTATGTATCTCTTATGTAAGATTTTGTTTCGGGAACATATTCTTTAATATGTTCATCAACCAGCTTACTAATTCTACTAGTTGGGTGATTGACTGAGCTACAGATAGGTCTCCCTGGGACACCCTTTTTGTGGATTTTAGGTAGCATGTAGAACCTGGCTTCAGTGCAGTTGTCTGGAGCTAAATGTTCAAAATTCTTTTCAGTGATGAGGCCTTTATGCCTCATCTGTGCTAGAGTTTTGGTGACATTTTTGGCTATGGTGTCAGTTGGATCGTCAATTACCTTGGTATAGTATTTATTATCACTCAACTGTCTATAGCCTTCCCTGAGGTAGTCAGTAGTATTCATGACTACTACTGCTGAGCCTTTATCTGCCTTTTTGATGATAATTTCTGGATTATCAACTAGTTGTTTTAAGCCTAATCTCTGTTCTCTGGTCAGGTTTGGCTTAGAGTTATTTTTAGTTTTACTGTTAAGTAACCCAAGTTTGAATGACCTTTGGAAAATATCAAGAGATTGGTGGACTCTATTAGGTTTCCAAGTACTTTTATTAACAAGCCCTTTATGCAAGTGCTTGTAGGGATCCATTTCTTGGTCTAGGTTACTGGCCATAAAGTTGATCAGATCCAGTTCATTGTCTGATAGGTGTTCAAACATTTGGTTGTCATTGTAAAAGTGGAATTTTAAGCAAAGCCTTCTGTGGAATTCCTTAAAATCCGTCCAAATGAGGGATTTGTTTGGTGGACCAGGTGTTGGACAAAAGGTCAATCCCTTTTCAAGTGCTGAAACTTGGGCTTCAGTTAGGGTTGTGTCAGACAGATTAATGACTGTATGACCTATATAACTATCCATGGTTTTCCCTTTGGGGAGGATTCCAGGAGGAGCAGTCATGGCTTCCTCCTTAATCCGCTTGAGGATATTGTCAATGTCTGAAGTTGCCATTATTACAAATGTGCAACATTGTAATATTAAGTGAAGGGTACTGAGGTAGGTTTTACCTATCCACTTGGATCCGCTTTTTTAAGGAGGATAATCCGCTGTTTGTCCTCCTTAAGTGGATCTAGGGGATTAGGAGTCCATAGAAACAAGTAGAGATGGTTGGAGTGAGCTATGTCCAAATCCAAGTGTATGAAACTACATTGAAATAGTTGTCAGATTTATTAACCATAATACAATACATTAATAGCATTGATATGAACATGATCATTTTTTATTTTGAATCAACTTGTTCAGTCCATTCAACAGCATTTTTAACTGTCTTTCATGGTTCCTGATTTTAAGGAATTCCACAGAAGGCTTTGCTTAAAATTCCACTTTTACAATGACAACCAAATGTTTGAACACCTATCAGACAATGAACTGGATCTGATCAACTTTATGGCCAGTAACCTAGACCAAGAAATGGATCCCTACAAGCACTTGCATAAAGGGCTTGTTAATAAAAGTACTCGGAAACCTAATAGAGTCCACCAATCTCTTGATATTTTCCAAAGGTCATTCAAACTTGGGTTACTTAACAGTAAAACTAAAAATAACTCTAAGCCAAACCTGACCAGAGAACAGAGATTAGGCTTAAAACAACTAGTTGATAATCCAGAAATTATCATCAAAAAGGCAGATAAAGGCTCAGCAGTAGTAGTCATGAATACTACTGACTACCTCAGGGAAGGCTATAGACAGTTGAGTGATAATAAATACTATACCAAGGTAATTGACGATCCAACTGACACCATAGCCAAAAATGTCACCAAAACTCTAGCACAAATGAGGCATAAAGGCCTCATCACTGAAAAGAATTTTGAACATTTAGCTCCAGACAACTGCACTGAAGCCAGGTTCTACATGCTACCTAAAATCCACAAAAAGGGTGTCCCAGGGAGACCTATCTGTAGCTCAGTCAATCACCCAACTAGTAGAATTAGTAAGCTGGTTGATGAACATATTAAAGAATATGTTCCCGAAACAAAATCTTACATAAGAGATACATAGGATTTTATTAAGAAAATAAAATCCTTAGGACCCATCCCGGAAGGTGCCATTTTATGCACCCTAGATGTTTCATCACTCTACACCAATATCCCTAACAATGAAGGGATCCTGGCAGTAGCAGCTAAACTGAGACAAGACCCTACAAAGGGACCAATCGCTAATTTCATACTTGATCTACTCAAATTGGTACTACATAGTATGAACTTTAATTTTAATGGCGACCATTACTTACAAACAGGAGGCACAGCTATGGGCACATCCTTAGCCCCTAACTACGCCAACCTTTTTATGGATAGATTTGAGACCAAAGCTTTAGAAGGTTATCCACTCAAACCACTTACATGGAAACGATTCATTGATGATATTTTCATGGTTTGGACTCATGGGGAGGACTCACTGAACAAGTTCATTGAATATCTAAACTCATTACATGAGACCATAAAATTTACCCATGAAATGAGTTACACCCAAATTGACTTCTTAGACACGACAGTCAAATTTGGTCAAAATAGGGAATTAATCACAACCCTGTATAATAAACCTACAGATACTCACCTGTATCTGGAACACTCCTCAGCACATCCTAACAGTATCCTTACAAAGGGACCATATGGACAATACTTGAGGTTAAGAAGGATCTGTTCCCTTGACACTGATTTTGAGCTAAATGCTTACAAACTTACTGGATACTATCTCAAAAGAGGATATCCATTTAAGTCCTTGAAAAAGCATTACCACAGAGCTCGTAAATTCAACCAAGATGAATTACTTGACACTGTACCACGCTCAGAAAGTGAATTACCAGTAATGGTGACCCAGTTTAACCCAACCAATCCACCCATTGGCGCCCTAGTGAGAAACAATTGGAACATTATCTAAAACACAGAGGAACTCACAAAAATATTTAAAGACAAACCTATAGTTGGATACAGGAGACTACCAAATCTCAGGGACATATTGACCAGTAGTAGTATTAACTACCCACCCACACCTAAACCATTAGGTACAGCCCCACCTCATGTGTCAGTATGCACCAGACTAGGGAAATGTACTTACTGCCCCAAACTTAAGAAACTAGAACAAGTCACTAGTTTCAATAGCAAAAGGATATTTAAATGTCAGGGACTTCCACCAAAACACAAAATAACATGTGAATTATCAAATGTGATTTACATTATAAATTGCAATCAATGTGGTCTCCAATACATAGGGGAGACCAAAAGACCTATCAGAAACAGGATGTATGAACACTACAGCAGTGTTCAGAAATTCATTGCTGAAAAATCCACCCCAGTCTCAAGGCACTTCACACAGAAAAATCATTCTGTGAGAAATATGGAATTCTGCATCTTGCCAACCAGCCCAAATGCTACCACTAGGCGTAGACGCCAGGAATTATACTTTATTTGGGCATTCCCTACACTCCACCCTGCAGGCATCAACATGTTTGTATGAAGCTATGCCCTCTTATAGCACCCCTTACCCAGGTGCTCCCCTTTCCCCTTTAAGTAAAATATGTATGTTAGTAAAGATGAAATAACACTTGAACCTTTTACTAAAATATCAACAAGGATATGAGACAACAATGTATAAGTCTAAAGTTGAGATTTGGTCGAACTTATTTTGTGAATAACTAAGTAGTTTGAAATAAAAAAAAATTATCTCATTCTTGAGACCGCAACTTAAGATAAAATTTTGTCTCAGCATGTTTTATGAATGCAGGCCTTGTATCTCATTCAATTTCAGACGAACTTTGGCATAAATGTAGCCCAAATAAAGTCATTTTAGATATCCATTAAATCTCAGATAATAAAAATTGCATGCATAAATAATTGTTATCAAGGTTGAAAAGAAATTACCAAATCCAATATTTTTTGCTACCTTTTGCATGAAATGCCAATTTATGCTATCAAATGCCTTTTCAAAATCCAAAGATATAATTGCTCCAGGCAGGCCTGGTGTTTCACAAAGTTCAATAATTTCAGAAATTAGTCTAATATATGTAGTCATATTTTGTTGTTTTATGTAGCCAGTTTGGTGTAACTTTTTCAAGAAAGGTATTACAGTCTGGAGTGTTGTGGCAAGAACAAAAGACAGTATTTTATAATCATAATTGCTTAAACAAATGGGTCTAATTCTGAAGAAGTCTTTTATCACCTTTCTTAAAAATTAAAGTTACAACAGATTTTCGTGCTGTTTCTGATAGGACATCTCTACAGAATCATTCATTTATCATATTCATGTCAAGTCACTCTGGAATAATTGATAAAATTCTGGTATTAAGCCATCAGGACCAGGTGATTTCGTAGGGTTTAACTTTAGATTGCCTTCTTTGAACTCTATCTCACTAAATGGATTCTCACACATTTCATTTCTTTACCAGATGATTTAGGAAGGTCAATATTGTTTAAAGTAATCATCAATTATGGGTGTAGAGGTAGTATTATTAGAATATAAATTTGTGTAGAATTTTAAAATTTTATTTAATATGTCTTTATCATCATATACAATCTTGTCTTCTACTTTTATTGTTTTCATCACATAATTACTTTGATGTTTTTGTTCTAACCCCTGATAATACTTTGAGTGTACACCATGTTTGATCAATTTGGCATGTGACCTGGTATCACAGCCATTTCCCTTGATTTCATAATGTACTGTTAACTGTGACTGAATTTTATCCCTACATCTTTCTAGTTCATTAGCACTCTGCCCAACAATTTGATTCTCTAAAATAATTTTATTCAGTGAATCTTATTTCGCTTACAGGGATTGAAAGTCCTTATACCCCCTCAATGCTGTATTTCATGGAGTATTCTTTCATATTAATTTTTAACATTTCCCACAATAATTGCCTACAAAGGCATTTATCTAATTGTATTTTTAATTGTGAGTTTAATATCATTTACATACTCTTGATCTTGTAAAAGAGATTTCTTTAATTTCCAAAATCCAGATCCTCTAGCAGTGTTTTTTATTCTGAAAGATACAATGACTGCTTTATGATCTATTACCACCATTACTTCTTGGGGTTGAGGGATATAAATATCAGAGATATCTCCACTTAAATGTTCTGATAAGAGAACATACTCTAACCTATACTGTAACATTCGTATGTTTTATCACAGTAAGTATAACCAGGTTTGTTCACATATTTCAGAGTCCAGCAGTCATTAAGTTTATACACTTGTTTAATAAATCTACCAACATAAAAAACAATACTTTTATCAGTAATATTTTTTTTGAGGAAACCTATCAGAAGGTCTAACACAAACATTGAGGTCACTGCTGGTTGCAATTGACTTTTTACAATGTATAGATATCTAACTAACAAGTATAGTTATGTATGTATATGTGTGGCTTTCCTAGTTGCTTTAACTGTATCAATGTTATCGAATCATTTCAGCTATATGTATGAGCTGAAAGTGAAGTTAGATCCAGATGAAACAATGAATCAGCCTCCATGACTGACTGTGGTGGTTTTAGTGTTCTTAAGCAACACATAAACGCAATAGTGTGTGATCACAGGAAGTATTAGAAGTTAAGCTGTGTCCCAAGGATGATTTCCCAAGCTAAATTAAAGCCAGTTGGAAGCTCTTTTGTTGTTCCAATTAATATCTTCATGAAGTTATCTGGTATCTTTTATCGTGATACCAGTGGTTTTCAGCATTATTATATGGGAATTATTCCATCATTTTCAAAATAGCTAAACTAGCAATTAAATGAAATATTTAATGGAAGAAATGTAATCTATAAAACTTAGAAGGTTTTATGTTATAATATAACATATACAAAAGGAGGCAATAAAATATTTTTAAAAAACTTAGACGGTATATCATAAAATATTAACTTCCAATAGGGCTATTCGGAGAGGGTAATTTCTTGATCACTTAGCTTACTTAAGTCACTTGCAAGTAATCATGCATCTTTGTAGGATACTTGGGGTAATGATTTCAGTTACATGGAAAGGCACCATCCAAATATAAAAGATCTCTTCCAATCAATTAATTCACTTAAATTACCCATTCCAAAGTTAGACATATAAAGATACGAAATATTAACAGCATCAGCATAGCACAAATTATACTGGTAGTGATCTGTCAACTGTTGTATGGTGTGCATATAGATCTATAACGAGTCAGTATCCAATTATGTTTGCACTTAATGAAATCAGAATTTGAGTCTGTATTGTGATGATTGGGAAAGTATGCTATGGTACTATATACAAAGTGAACTGTGGCTGTACACTATTGAAGAAGAAATAATTGTGTGCTAAAGTTATGCTAAAATATCTTCTGAAGCACATATTAGGCATATTTCACAAACAAAAATCTGCATAATCTGTGTAATTTAGATTCAGAGTTGGATTCCTTGGATTAACTAAAATCGTGAAATGCAATTTTCTCTAGATCTGGGGCCGGTTTCATGAAGCTTCTTTGTTTTTGTCTTCCTTAAGTAAAGGAAGGGGGATTTTTAACCTTTGGCAAAGCTTCCCTTAAATCCTGTTTCACAAAGCCTACTTTAATCCACCTTACCAAAGATTTTCCCTACAGCAAAGGAAAGGAGATTTCCTGTATAACCACACTGCTTGGAATTTCCCCTCCATTGCTTATATAACCTTCACATAATTTATTTTAAATATTAAGAGAGTAAATTGCATTTTAGCATTTTAACTATTTTAAACTTGGTACATTAGGTACATTTTAATTTTCAGATACATTATTTGCATTTTTATTTCTTTTGGGAGATGTCTCCAAAACCTATAACCACACCAAAGTTTTTCTTTCACTGTAAGTACATGTGTACTTGTGCACTTATTTTGTACCTAAATTACCCTTATTGTAACACTGTTAAAGATCAGTAAAGTCAGTAAATCTATATTTTACTATATTTTAATAAATTTTGTAAAATGCAGATTGGTTGTGATTATATTTTGTAAATTAATACAGTAGGTCACATGACAATTTTTTACCCAAAGTAAGGGAGGGGCCCTTTATGTTCAAGGAAACTCCATGAATATGTTTCTCACTTCAAAAGTTTGAACATCAATTTTTCAAGAATTAAACAACCAAATAGTATGAAATAAACAGAAAAACATTGTTTGTGGATGTAGGTTTGACAATAATGTTTCAAGTTCTATATATTTAGGTGGATTCACCTTAAAATGTTCATTAAAGTTAATAAACATTCCTTGAAGGAGACTTCCTTAAATCTAAGGTAGGTCCTTAGCTTCCTTGAAATTCAAGGGAGTTTTCAAGGTCTCCTTTAAAGACCACAGTGCATGAAAATTTTTTTTGCATTATTGTACAGATTATGTGTGTAACAACACGCCTGCCAAGTCCCATCTTCAAACTCCCACTAGAAAGTACGTTAAAAGCCAGTTAAATCTGACAGTTGGAAAAACAAAACAGATCCCTCTCTGAAACTGTGCCACGTCACACAAGGTGATTTCCCACTCTGATTTCTGTGTGTACAATACAAAATAGTGTAAAATGAAGTGCAATTAGTGTTTTATAAACTGGCTTGGAAAGGGTCAGCTTCAGTCAGAAAAAAAATTTTTTTCCCTACACTTAGTGCAAAGATTCTTCTATCAAATGAACTTGGAATATTGTGTGGTCACACACAAATAATGGTCTTTTTTTTAACAATTAACACTACAATTTGACTGCAACTTTTGTTCAAAATAGTGAATAAGTGTGTAGCTTTTGGTGTAAATATGCAGCTTCTGATAGTGTGTCAGTTTTTAAATAAACTGATAAGCAAGGTTTTTACCCAGTTCTTGTCCACATTTTCTCAAAATGTGATAAAATTTTATCCAAACTCCTTATTATCAGAACAGAAAGAGTTAGCCCCAAGGTTCAATAGTCAATATTATATTGTATTAGTTATTATAAACCGATCAATATTCATTACTAGTTCTAGTTGACCATTAAGAACTGACAATTTATAAATTGGTACAAATGGTTTTAATGTTTTGTACTTTGTATAATTAATGTACTTGTCACTATAATAAAAATGTCTCTCTCTCTCTACAAAACCAGCTGGTAAAAACACGTTGTAAAAGACCCAGTGTATTAGGCTCTTTTATATTGGGCTACACTGCTGCCAATATTGAAAGTAAGCAGACTGAAATGACCAAATGTTTAAGCACACTGGTTCAGTACCAGGATGTAAAGTTTAATACACTGGAGATCTGAACCACATTCCGACATTTTATTAACAACAGTGTATCTTTCATGATATCTACTTTTAATAGCTGTAGGGATTAGATTGCAATGTTCATGTAAATTTGCACCTGAAAGTTAGTACTTTTAAAGTATGAAATTCTTTTTTTCATAAACAATATTTTATTGAAGCAATCAGGCAAAATCAACAAAGATTATAATAAGCCTTCGCGCAGGAAGAACTATTTACAAAAGAATATGAATAGATGATGAAGTTGTGGACATGTGACTAATATAAAACTATGAAAACCGCCCTGATTCCTTTAAAAATTCTTGTACTGCTTCAAAAACTACTTTTTTCGTTCAAAAGTCAAGTTATAATCTCCATATAAAAGAAAATCAGTGGTTATTGTCAGTAAAACTTGTAACTTGTTAAGCATTGACTGCCTATGTTGAGTAGTAGTCTGCATTCTAAAAGAAAATGAGAATTGTTTTCTACTGAAAGGGCACAGTCACAAGTTGAATTTCGTATAACATGTAAATATGTGCAAGATGTTCTTTAAGAGGACTACAGTTTATTCGCATTTTTGAGTGTATCAAGTTCTAATATCTATCACCTATACTGAATAATGTATTAACACGTTTAAAAGAATCATCTAATGTATTCCATAATTTTATTCCAACAGGAAAGAATGAATACTGATAAAATTCTTGTTTGTCATAGAGAAGAGTTGTGTACTTTGTTGATTATAAAACATTTTAATGTACTTTGGTGGAATTGCATGCAAGAAATAACCAAGTTAAAGACTATACTCAAAAACTTCATTGAAAGTTTTACAACCCAAGCCAAAAAAAGTAACACTTTACTAACAATGATTGATACACATTAATAAATGTATGACTGTAAACCAACCTGCTCTTAGAATTACATTATTTGTGGTTAATATTTAAAATGTTATCTCTACAGATTCCTCACTCCCAAACACTCTATCACTGACAGTTTTAGATGGAGTCTGATTGAGAGCTTTCATGTTAAAGAATAAATGCTAATTATCATATTAAATTATAAAAACTTTTCAGACAAAATGATCCCTACTCAGTTAAAGTTAAACTTCAAAAAAAAAAAAAAAAGAAAAAAAAGTCACTTCCAAATGCAATTGAATCAGCTACATATTCAGTTACATCCAATTCTTCCCAATACATTTATAACAAAAACCACAGCAAATCTACACTTGTGTTCCTTGTGTTTCGTCACAACTCCTCCACACATGTTTTCAGGGATGTTATTCTATATGCCACTTTGAGAGGCTGTATCTCAGTGGGGGATGCTCTGATTGATGTCTAGTTTTCATTGTTGGGATTGTCTTACTCACTGGCATACACATACAAAATTTTAAAGAAACTTTTTTTTTCATGCACTGTGGACTTTAAGGAAGGAGGCTTTGTGAAACTGAGATTTTTTTAAAGGAGGGAGAAAATCAAGGAAATCTTAGAATTTAAGATGACCTTTATTTTAAGGAGGCTTCCTGAAACCGGCCCCTGAATCCAAAATAAAAAAATAAGATGAACCAACATAAACATTATATATTAATGTATATCAATATATATTGATATAATATTATCATATTACAATCTAATAATAAAAATTTCCCAAATGTTAAAATTTCTTACCACGTTTTGCCGCCATTATTTTACAAAAAATTATGTGTAATCAAATGCATCTGAATTCGTTGATATACCTCGAGAGGTAGAATCAACGGAAACATAATCCGGATTAGGATTCACGTCACAAGCAAATCTGTTGATCTGACGAACCTACTGGTGGATCCATAATATTAAAATATTTCATTAATGTACGGCTACAAAAATATTTCAGTTGCTGTACGTTTTAATGGATAAATACTTTGCTGAAAAATTCTTTTAAAAAGAAATTAATTTAAAGGTTATTTTTTTTGAAAACTTTGCTATGTGTGCAAAGTTAATTTGGTGATGATAACGAGCCAGTGTTTTGTATTAAAGGGCAAAAGTCGTAATTATTATATTATCGCCCACCTGCAGGATTTCTACTGTACACGGGGCGACAGCAAATGGGCCACCGAAGACAAGTTTTATAAGTCGTGATTCGTAGTTACAAGGTGTTGGATAAGAAAACATATATAAAGTCGTCTAACAAATATATTTATAAAATAAACCAGTAACATAAATAAAAATAAATATTTTGTCAGTTTAACAGAATTTTTTTTTGAATAATGCAAAATGAGAAAATTATTGAAAATGCGACAGCAATTGGGCCCCTAATATAACACAATATAAATATGATTTTTTTCAAATCTGTCTACATTTTTAATATATAGCATACATTTCTATCGATTTTTTTACCTCAAAAAAGGGATTTTACATAAAAATAAAGGCAGAGGATATTTACACCACCGCTGTGTACGCAATGCCGAAAAGTCGTCTTATGTACACCACCGCTGTGTACATAAGCTAGATATGGTTTCTTATGTGCACCACCGTTGTGTATATTAGCCAGATAATGTCTCTTATGTACACCACCGCTGTGTACATAAGCTAGATACAGTTTTTTATGTACACCACCGCTCTATGCAAGCTATTTGGGATATTTTCTGTACTTTTCAACTTCGTGGTGTACATAAGCTACATATGTTTCCTTATGTGCACCACCGCTGTGTACATAAGCTAGATATGGCTCCTTATGTACACCACCGTTGTGTATATTAGGCAGATAATGTCTCTTATGTACACCACCGTTGTGTATATTAGCCAGATAATGTCCCTTATGTACACCACCGCTGTTGATGTAAGCTAGATTGAATATCTTGTGTACATATGCAAGATATTTGGGATATTTTGTGTACCACTAAAATGTAGGTAAGCTAATATACATGGTCTTCTACACCACCTTATTGTGCATGCTATGTCAGTCCCCCTAGAAATGGGATGATTAGTCTTCCCCACTATTGTACTGTGGAAACTAAATTAAATTTCTTATACACACCTTGTTGTGTACCCAGCCAGGTAAAATTTGTTACATAATTAGCCTTTTGGTTGGATGACACTTAGATGACAAAGACAGTGAAGATGTGATTTTTTATTGTTTCATTATTTATTCATTATACACATGGAACAAGAATCATACAAGTAACATACATTACAAATGTACCAGGTTCTAATGGCATGAAAGCCTCTACACACAGCCATCTACACACCTTACAAAAAAGTGATATATAGCAAAAATACAAAAAGAGAAACATTCTTTTTAAGATTCTATATTTCTCACTAAATACATATCCATGGAGAGTGAACAGGACAATGTCAACTTGTTTTTGGCCTTTCTGTTTCAACTTTATAAGCATTAATCAAATATATTCTTGTAAAAGAGAGAAATTGCATTTATTTTCAAACTAACACTGATAAAACAGCTTTTGTTTTACTTTATATTATTGTAGTGTATTATTGCATTACTCAAAGTTGTGGCCATATATAATTGGATTTATTTTGGGAAAGTTGACAGTAAAACCTAACCGCAGAAAAAAAAATAAAGATACGTGCAATATACAAAGTTCTATTGACCTGAAAGGTCAATAATTTCCTTCCCTCATTATTTATTCAAGAAAATAAGTATTTTCAATGTTTAAATCCCTTAGAAAGTCTGTACATAAGTCTGTACATCAAAGGACACAAATGCTGCACTGGTCGACAGCCGTGGTGTACATAAAGAACTGAAATACCCTTATGTACACAGCCGTGGTGTAAATAACCAGTTCGAAAAAATAAAACTTAAAAATTTCAATGACATGGGTAGCTAAAAATAGACCAGGCTATGCTAACCCCATCATCAGAAGGTTTTGCAGTACAAAAAGAGAATCAGTAAAATGAATTATGAAATTCTTATTTCTTGCTTGATTTTTACAAATAGTATATCATTTTAAAGCTAACATCTAACACAAATCACCTACACTGGCAAATACAGCGGCAGTTATTAAAAACACAATTGAAAAATAGAACAAAGACATTGTAATAAATAAAAAAAATTATCAAAATAGTTTGTGATTTCCTTCTGATTTGTGGATGAAGTATTATTGTAATTAATGCAGCTGGAATATTTTAATTTAAAAAATATTCAAAATTTAAAGTTGGTTTCTCCACTGAGTATTTTTAACATGAATAAAAAAGTTATCATAGCCACTGTTGCCAGGATGATGTCATTATGGAAGTTTTGGGGAAATCCCTACATGTACTATTTTTAGATTGAATAGTTTTTATTCTCAAAAACATTTATTAGTGGAATAAAATAAACTAAAACTGTATAATGCACTGATCTTTCATAACAAGTTGATTTTAAAGTTTAAAATTTCACTTTATATATTGTGAAAAGTATTTTAGTAAAAACGGCCCAATCGCTGTCGCCCCGTTTAGTGCACTTAGTGGCTTTCTACCAGTAAACGCCCGCCTACCAGTGAACGCCCACCTTATATTTCTTTGTTGGAGGTCAAGGACAAATGCTTCTAGAAGTATACAAAATGGGCGTTCACTGGTATTTCCGGTTTGCGGTAAAAACGGCCGATAATAGAGATAAATTATTAAAATATAAAGCTTTGAAACAAATGTAACAACATGGTCCTCGATTATTGCTTGTAGTGTATACCATTTGACAATCTGTTGGTAGAAGAATATAATATAAAACTGTTAATACAATTTAAATTCAATATATTATTTTCGGCATGGGCGTTCACTGGTAGAAAGCCACTACAATATGTGTGTAATATATGTGTTATTTTATACAGCTTTTATAAAAAAGAGCATTTTCAAATTTTTGGAGAAACGGTCCAAAATGTATTGAAAATGAGGAAATATAATTTTTTTTTGTCAAATATGTTTGCATGTTGACTGAGCAGGGTTCACAATGCACAGGGAAAACAGGGAAAATTGTGAAAAGTAATTCCAGACAGGGAAAACACAGGGAATTTGAAAATTTTGGAAAAACACAGGGAATTTGAAAACTTCAGAATGATTTTGAAGAGTAACAGCCATTTGCATTCACGCGCCGCGGGTCGCGACTCGTAGGTCACGTTTGATGTTTTGGCGCAAAATTAGAATATTTAATAAGAATCTTTAAGTAATCATAGCATTCTTATTTTTTACCGATTTTGACATTTTCATCCTTCACCAGTTTGTTCAGGGAAAAATATAAACATCACAGGGAAAACACAGGGAATTTAAATCAGGAAAAGAGAGTGGGAACCATGTGACTGACTGTTGAGGTTAATGTAACAAAATAGTTGTGGGAACAGTTGTGTGTATAATTTTTATGGTATTTGTGTTTTATGCAAATCTCTAGACGTGGTTACCTCGGCTCTACTTTACTTGCGTGTAGAGCCGTGGCACGACCCCACATAGAACTGGAGATTTGCATAAAACACAAATATCATACAAATGTTTACACAAACTGTTCCCACAACTATTTTGTTTCATTTTCTTCAACAATCAGTCAACATGCAAACATGTTTGACAAAAATAAATGACATTTCCTGATTTTCCAGGGTTTTTTGACCATTTCCCCAAAAGTTGAATATGTTCTTTTATTATAAAAACTGTGTAAAATAGCATATATTTTGTACACATATTGTATTTGTTGTGTCATTGACTTAATATCAATTAACTGTTTCTACTTATGTTAAACCATTTTCAGTCATTTTGTCAAGTTTTATTCAACAGAAAAAGATTTTATGCAAATCTCCAGTTCTATATGGGGTCATGCTATGGCTCTACACTCAAGTAAAGTAGTGCCGAGGTAACGACATCTATATGTTTGGCAGACATACAACAGAAAGTGATAGCAGCAACATAATGCAAAAATTTGTTCATAACCGAGCTTCTCTCAAATGTAAAATTGTACAAAATCTTTGAAAAATATCTGCACCAAACATTCATGAAGTGGGTCGATTTATCAGTTAAAAATACTTCTCCCATATTCACATTTTGACTAAATCAATGTGTTTCTTGGATTTATTATATTTAAAACTTCACAAAAAATGCTCACAAGAAAGAAAATAGTAATTAATCCATTATAAATAAATTTGGTTTGTGAATGTGCCATGATGTTACCGGAGTCCGGTAGAATTTCTTGAAAAATTGACCCACTTCATGAATTGATCCACTTCATGCTAACCCATGTACTGCTCATCCGCAGCCAGGGATGTTCGTCACCCAATGCAGATAATCACGTGCACTGTATGACTATATTAAAACGTTCCTATACTCGGATTTTACAGTATCGCTGAATTGTATATCTATTATGAAAGTTATTTTTAATTGATAAAGTTCCCTTGGTGAGCACTGTCTGTATGAAGTGTCTACACAATGACATGCGTGTAAACTGGCATACGTTGAAAATTCTCAGAGTGAAAATCCCCGGATTGAAGATATTCAGGTCAAAAATCTTGAATTGAAAACCACTTTACCAAAAATAGCATCATAGATGCCCGTACCCCACAGTCTGGGGAACTATTTTTCAACACCATGAGATATAGAAGTAGTGAAACAGTACAAAGATCTGGACACTTTCAGTCTCAGCAGTGTCAGTTATATAAAGATCCAAATAATGTTCAAGCAGAGAAAATAACATCTAAGAGAAAGAAAATGTATGTAAAGATAAAGTATTAAAACAAGACAATTGCAAGATGACAGCATTAATCAGAACACTAAAAATGATGAAGCTGTAAAATTAATTAATTGGAGAATAGCTCCCAATGGAATAAAGCACGATTATGTAAAAGTGCACATAATAATTCAGTTGCAGCAATCCATATATCTTTGTCAAAAGACAAAGACGTCTCAAATATGGCAGATGAACACACTTTAGCAGAGCCAAAGTTATAGGTTACACCATGATTCACACCTACACCCCCTAACCAATGTCCCTTAACCATGTGTCAACCTTCTACACCTTATTGAATCAGAGAACTAACCCAGACTAGATTTTAAAACGTATGGTCATTAGGACAAGGTCAAAGGTCAAATCAAGGTCACACCATGACGTTGCACTCCTTCAACCCCCAACCAATGTCCATACCAAGTATCAACTTCCTACACCTTTCGGTTTCCGAGATATAGCCAGACTAGATTTTATAGGTCAAGGTCACTACGGCAAGGTCAAAGGTCAAATCAAGGTCACACCAAGATATTGCACACCTATACTGCATAAACAATGTCCCTACCAAGTAACAACTTCCTACACCTTACGACGTCTGAGATATAGCCCAGACAAGATTTTATAGGTTAAGGTCACTACGGCAAGGTCAAAGGTCAAATCAAGGTCACACCATGACATTGCACACCCACACATCCTAACCAATGTCCCTACCAAGTGTCAAGTTCCTACACCTTACGGTTTCTGAGATACAGCCCGGACAAACTTTTTGCCGCCGAATGCTGACCCATCCAGACACCATGGGTGAAAACAATACCCCGACAGCCGTAAGGGCTGTGGGGTAAAAAGGGAGTGGTCATGTACCCAACGGGTGTGTACACTGGTTGTAATATCGGTCTAGCATACCAAAAAGCTATGCATGCAAGATCTCTATGACTGCTACCATACCTAATGGCTGTGTATGCAAGATCTGTATGACTACTAGCTTAACCAACGGTTGTGTATGCAAGATCTATATGAATGCTAGCCTACCCAACAGTAGCTAGCGAAGACAACTAATGACAACATCCGTGTGTGTTACTCATGAGAGAGAAGTTGGTTCGCCATACCAGCTAACCTAATGGCTATGTATGGTGATCCATGGAGTTTTTATGCTATTAAAAATGTCTTATTTCTGTTAGCACTGTAACAAATTAATTTCAAATAAATAACCTACTTAATGAATAGACATTTGTATTTATTTCAAAGCTACAGAACAGAAATATTTTTTTTATTCTAAAACATATTTTGATGCCAAAAGTATTATGAAAAATAATTGACAGATAAAAACATTTACTGTTTAATTTTTCCAGGAGCATGCTAATTAATCAATTTGCAAGTGCTCTGGATTGTACCTTTCAAAAATATTGCTCATCAAATTGTAATTTATATAACATAATATCTGAATGCCATGGAGTCATGTGACAACAGCAAAAGTACAATTTTCTTTTTAGTTTAAGATAAAGCATCCATTAATCACATCAAAATCAATGTGTCAAGCAGCACTTTTCTTCCTCAGCTCATTTCTGACATGTCCTTTAAATTTTGTCCAAATATAACAATAATCAAGTTATTCTGCCCACACATAGAGCTGTGCAAACCTATGCCAAGCCCAATAATTTTTATCCTGAGAGTGATCCTTGGCCCATTTCTGACTACTCAAAAAGTTTCCTTAAAACTACTTACCTCACAATGCCTTGGGTGCAGACCTGTTGAGTACTCTGTAAAAGGTACTGATATCAAGTGCGCAACCATTGAGTATACATTGCTTACTGCCCTGGGTACTAAGAAATTGGGTACACGGTAAAAATTTGGAGTCATTGGGTATGCTAGGAGTGATAAAGATGTGTACATGGCTGGGCAGTGGTTACACTAGACAGATATCACTGCTAGTGTACACAACCACTGGATATGCTAGCATTGATATAGATCTTGTATACACAGCCGCTGGATACACTAGCATTGATATTGATCTTGGATGCACAACCATTGGCAACATAGAATCCATTGCCTTGGGTACAATGTAGTTGGGTATGCCAATTCTGTACACAGCCGTTGGGTATGCTAGCTGGGACATAAGTTGTAGCGTGATATATATCATTTGTGTACACACTGGATACACTAATAATGATATAAATCTAGGGTGCACAACCGTTAGGAAAATAGTGCTCAGTGCCTTCATTAGATACAGGATAGTTTTGTATGCCAGTAGTGTATGTACACAGCCATTGCCACTTTCCCTGATGGTAATTAACAGGGGGACACACTGTCGGGGTATTGTTTTCACCCATGGTGTCCGGATGGGTGAGCGGGCGGGCGGCGGGAAATAGTTTGTCCGGGCTGTATCTCAGAATCCGTAAGGTGTAGGAAGTTGATACTTGGTAGGTAGGGACATTGGTTAGGGGGTGTAGATGTGCAACGTCATAGTGTGACCTTGATTTGACCTTTGACCCTTGCCGTAGTGACCTTGACCTATAAAATCTTGTCTGGGCTATATTTCGGAAACTGTAAGGTGTAGGAAGCTGATACTTGGTAAGGACATTGGTTGGGGGTAGTAGGTGTGCAACGTCATGGTGTGACCTTGATTTGACCTTTGTACTTGCCGTAGTGAACTTGACCTATAATACCTGGTCTGGGCTATATCTTGGAAACCGTAAGAGGTGTAGGAAGTTGATACTTGTTAGGCACATTGGTTAGGGGGTGTAGGTGTGCTATGTTATGTGACCTTGATTTGACCTTTGACCTTGCTGTAGCGACCTTGACCTATAAAATCTTGTCCAGGTTATATCTCAGAGACTGTAAGGTATAGGAAGTTTATACTTGGTAGGGACATTGGTTGAGGGTTTTAGGTGTGCCACGTCATGGTGTAACACTGATTGACCTTTGACCTTGCTGTATTGACCTTTAAAATCTTGTTGCACCTTTGGGTCTGTCTGTTGATGCACATTAAGCACTGTTAAAGTCATATTAGAATTCATTAAGAATTTCCTTTTGCAAGTTCCCATTGTAACAGATGGAATTTCATCAAGCGAGCCACAGGCTTTTCTCCAACACCACACATAAGCATTCATTGAATGTATTGCCACTTCTGTATGCATGGGTAATATTCAAAACATCCAAACCATAATTCGGCCATTTTTGGTTTACTGATAAATGCTGTCATTTTATTATTGAATTATCTTGTTTTAATACTTCATCTTTATATACATTTCTTTTCCTTAGATATTATTTTCTCTACTTAAGCATTATTTTGGCCTTAATATAACTTACACTGCTCTGAAAGTATCTTGAACTTTGTACTGTTACACTACTTCTATATCTTATGGTGTTGAAAAATATTTCCCCAGGCTGTGGGGTACGGGCATCTCTGATGCTATTTCTAAAGATTGCACTAATTAGAAGCCACATGCATTCCCTAATAGCAATTAACAGTGTACACACTTCAGAGAAAATAACCACATATCTCGGGTACAGGTAGGCTGAGAATACAGATACATTAGTTTTTTTAATAAGTGACAACAGGAAATAGGGGGGAGGGGGGGGGGTAGCTACATATCTGCTTTGAAGATGGCAGTTACTTGAAGCGACATGATACAGAATCAATTAGCAGCAATAAATAAATGAAAAGACAATATAACATTTGTAAATGGTATTCTATTGGAGATTTCCTATACCCCACCTGGTGATTTTCTATGGGTTTGCAAATATCTGAGGATTTTCATATACAATGATCACAGATTTGTGTGATTTTGGTTGAATGTTAATTGATAAAATATTGTTTCTAACTTTTCTGCATCGGCTGCGGTGCAGTAAACCGTTCTGTATAAAATATGCCATACAGACTTTCACCCTGTCAAACTTTGCCTTGGTGATCTTTTTGCTAGTATTTATTTTTATTGGTTAATTAAATTAATCATGTTTGTATATGAAAAGTAGACTTGTTGAAAATTGTCTTTAGGTATCACACCACAAAATGAAGTTTATGATGAGGCAATAGTTGCAAAACTTTCAAAGAAGTTAGCTATTAAACCCAGAAGCCAGTATTGTGGAATTTGCAAGTGATTCTTGTATATTGCAGGTATGGATTAAGAAAGAATTGGATGTGAAGTTTTCTCCAAAGATAGTACCCATATAATATACCCATCATGAAGTGGTAGCATTAAAATATGTTAACACAGAAACAATGTTGCACATCAGTTACAGACTTTGGTCACTACAACAGATGCAAGGTTTTCTGTTTAATGTGAAAGCAATGGACAGTTATTCTCACATTACTTAAAATATACACAGAATTTGTGGTCAGCACCCTACTCTCAGAAGATGGCTCTTTTTCCACTCTCAAAGAGGATAAGATCGTTTCAAGGCCCACACAGTAACTGCATTGAAACTGCCGAGACTTACATGCACAGACTTAGCAGAGGCAGGGAAGACAAGTTTGGTTTCTTATTGGAGACTTGCATGGTATCAGTTTATGTCCGATTTTCCATGTACTTTTCGATTGGACTGCTCTCCATGATTGCCATAATTGTAGCGGGTACCTTGTTTGGCTTAGGATATGCTGTGTGCCAACTGTTCTTCAGATTTCAGTACAAGATGAATATAGTCTTCATATTGATGCAGCAACCACAGCTGGACTTTAACAGGGTGAATAAGCTGTGTGTCTATTCTTTGCGTGTTGTGATGATGCTCATTGGTGGGTTTGGATGGTTGTCACTGTTGTATATTGATATTTAGTTTGTATATACTAATCAAGTAGCAAATGTCATCTATGAGAGGGGGGGGGGGGGGAGGGCTTTCAAGTATTTTTATATGTTTCTGATGTTTTCATTGAGAAGCAATGAAAGTTATTTCTGAAATTTTATCTTGTTGATATATTGTTCAGTTTTTCTTTGGTAGTACTTTTCACGGATTAATTTCAGCCAAATAAGGTTGTATTCCAGTTTTCTGGATGCTCATTTGGCATATACTAGTATTTATATATTTAAAACTTAAGATAATAATTTTTCGGCCTATATAAAAGAGTAACACTTTTGTGAGGCAATAAGATAACTGTATATTTGCACAATTAGGGCAATGTAAATGTAATAAAACTACAAACATGTATACCTAGGTACAGTGGGTATATTAAAATTCAATGCAAAGCATATAATGAATTAGATACACTATGACATAAACCAACATTCGTGTTCACTGTCATGCTGACATTTTTCATTGGTTTCTTACCATTTTGAAATGTTAAAGATTTTGTACCCATGTTGCTTGTGTAAGTTCAGTCGTCTTCACTTTCATGCTGACATTTTTCATTGATTTCTTACTATTTTGAAATGTTGAAGATTTTGTACCCTTGTTGCTTGTGTAAGTGTAGTTGCCCTTAAAAGTATGTATATAAGTAAATGGAAATATTATTTGGATAAGATCCTTCTCACATTTTAATCAACCAAAATGCGAGTTTTGCTTCAATATTCATAAGGTATAATAACATCAGATATATGCTTGAGGCAAGTACTTTATACCTCTTAACTGTTTTTCACGTTTAAATTAAATAAAGATTACTGTAACTATGGTGATCTTACAATATGATTGTATATCTTCATGTATAAAGCATGCTTTATGAAGAGAATATTTCTCTTTTTTGGTGAAAACAGCATGTTTGTATTCTTCTGCTCCAAGTCCACTGACTTAGTTAGGAAACTGTATAAGTTAAATTTTCGCTAGGCATTAATTTGATCTATTTAAGCTATTGAACTTGACAAGTTAAAAATTAAAATTCCTATTAAAATTTTAAATCTGTATAATTATCTTAAGTAGAAATTAGCCATTGGGGAAAATTAATTCTAGTATTTTATCTTCAAAGTGATGAATTAGTGAAATTTTGTTCGGACTAAAACTTCTACTTATACATTATTGTATCATATAATGTGTATTGCAAATATGTGATCAAAAAATCATGAAATGTACAGATGTAGTACTATTCACCTCATATGTAGTAAACTGCAGATCAACAATAGGGAGAATTGTTTATTCATATTTAAATCACATTTTTTCCTACCTGTTTAATATTGTCAGCAACCCTTAAGCATAATTTATATGATAAGATTTGCAATCCATGTAAACATATTAAGAGCCATAGAAGACAGAACTTATGTTTTTAAAAGTAAGTTTAAAAACTGCTTTACATGATAACACCATTTCATTATTTTCGTATATTTGTGCAAATGGTCAAATGGAATATTTTTGGGTAAATTGTTTAATTTTTGTTTCAGCTAATTTCGAAAAGTAAATAAACTCAGTTTATGACTTGTGGGTGATATACGTATAAATTAACGTATTAAATATTTAAAATTAAATAAACTAAACTATGGGATTGTGGATAAAATGTAAATCAAAAATCACCAAAGTATTGATGTAAGGTTTAGTCAAAGCTAGTTTATTTTACTGTGATGGCATGATAAGAGTATACAATTATTTATTATAGTTCTAATGTATAATCTGGGAAGAGAATGTAATGGCGTTGAGAAACAAAATACCTTCATTGCCACATCATGTTTCATTCCTTTAGTGGAGATAATGAGTGTAAAGTCATGTTTTAGGATGAGGGCACATGTTCACTAACATAACTAGACCAAGGATACATCTGTGGCCAGATGCAAGATGTATCCACCGGAAAAGGACAATTAACATAGTTTCAAAGGTAAACAGCATTTTTCAATAACATGCAAATTATAAGCACTTTTAAGTTTGGCTACCCTCATTGTACCTTGAAGCAGGGGCCCAAGGTCAAATCTGACCACATCAGAAGATTCGCAGCCCATGATTTCCTATAGGTTTCATATTGCAAATCTCTAGGACCAATAATAAGCGAGTTATTGGCACTTTTAAGTCTGCCTATCCTCGTTTGACCTTGAAGGAGGGGCCCAAGGTCAAATCTGACCACATCAGAAGATTCGCAGCCCATGATTTCCTATAAGTTGCTTTCGCATTGCAAACCTCTAGGACTAATAATAAGCGAGATATAAGCACTTTTCATGACTGAAAAGAAACACCTGTGGGACCATCTTGTTTTAGAAAATGAGGCCAAAAATATATACCCAGTCAAGATGTTGTAATGATGAACATATCCTATGAATTGAGATCTCTACCTATAATACCCTTTGACCTAGAGGGCCAACAAAACTCCTTGCTGAAGGTCGAAAAAGCCTGTGGCGGCCATCTTGTTTTTCAAAATGAGGCCAAAAATATTCCCAGGCAAGATTTTATGGTTATGAATATATCCTGCAAATTTGAGAAGTCTAGCTATAATACCCTGGACTCTAGAGGGGTAACGAGGAAATCTCTACACACTGGGGCGGCGGCGGCGTTCTCATGCATAATCCATAGTATCCACTGGATGCTATCCAGTGGATACAATTAGAATTACACTGAATTTAAGGGGGTTTGTTGCACCATTGGGCTGTTCTTAGGCACTTAGACCCACAGTTACTAAGAAATGTCAGAAGGGTGCATTTTCAAACCCCAAATCCATTATGATGCCATTCAGCTACTATGAGTCCAGAACTATCGGTTTATACATACGTATTATCTAAATCTTATTTGTATTTTGGTCTGCAAGAAATCAAAAATTGTTGAGGAATTAGTTGTCTGGTCCCTGTACTGCTTTTCTTTACAAAATGGGGCTGGTATCGGCTAAAATTTTGGATAATTAGTTTTGGTAGTTACACTCAGCAATATTATGAAAAAAATTAACATAAGTTACTATGTTTCTCATCAACTGATATGGTGCACAGTTTGATATTACATTCCCTTGTAAATGGTTATGGTAAAATGCCATCAGATAATAATTTTAAAAAAAAATTTTCTTAAATAAACTTCAAGTGTTGAAAATCTCCTGTTATAGCTGACATATACATTTCAGATTTTAAACACGCCAACAAGCCATCAAAACAACTCTTATTTCATTGGCAATATTTACAGAATAAAACACTTCTTTCTGGGCAATATGGTGATTTATGAAGCCCAAGGGCAAGTGATATTGCCCAGAAAGAAGTGTTTTATTCTGTTTATTATACCAAAAGTATTTATTTTTCATCTTTTGTAATTGCATACAAAAGTACACAAGTCTGTCTTTGCAGAGATTAGGTGCTTTAAAAACATAGAAGAGAGTAGAATGTTTGTGACAAGTCTCTTTAAATATGATGAAATGTGATGTCAAAAACCAAGTCCATATACGTCACTCAGTATCCAGTTCTACTACTGAAGAAAATCAATATCACCCCACCCCCCCACCCCCCCTGAAACTTTTTGTTCTCACTGAATAACGTCATTATGTGACGTAACAATGATGTATCCAGTAAACAACATCCAGAACGTAGTTTGTTTACATTCCAAGATGAAAAGGGCATCAGAGTCATATTTTTTACTCAAAAAAGGCAATATCACGTCATATTGCCCGCAAATACTGCAGTCTGATTGGCTGAAACTCATTTGAGGTATAATAATTCCAGTTATAAGTCTCATTATATATTGTAAACTTTATCTGAACACATAACAAATTTAAATAAATAATTTTGCAAATTTAATAAGTAAACTAAATACCTTACCTAAAGGACAGTTAGCTATATTGCCAGTGCAAGCCAGTCCTGCCAAATGCCAGAATAAGATAAGTTTTGTGTCTCTGCCATTTGCTGGGTGGTGTGAAGCACTTCCTTCCTGGCTAGAGAACATGATGCCATAGCATCGGTTTTGTTCTTCTAACTTTAGATGACCCCTAGTAAGGTGAATGCGGGTTGGTTGGAAGGGCCTCTCTTGTCCATTAAGTAACAAATTAACTTATAAAAATTCAATTGAATAATTAAATTTGCAATTTTATTGTGTTAATATATCTTACCTAATGGACAATTAGTGAGAATAACTACCGCTTGGAAGGTGGGTAGCTTACTACTGATTTAAGAATAAACTTGAAGAGTCATTAGTGGTCTCAGAGGGACATCAACTGGTCCCATTGGTCAGTTGGCAGTGAATTGGTTACCAGAACCATCTGACCTTGCTCCCTTCTAGAGATCACCATTTTTTTTCTCCGAAATTTCATGACTGTCTGTCTTTTACAAAAGTTAAGTGGCTGTAGGCTATTTTAGTGCTGGGATGGGTGACCGCTTCAGTACACTACTCGTGTCTCTGATGGATTTGCGCTCGCGCTAGTAGACTGAAACCCATTTTGGCCTTGTTTTCACAGACCTCCACTGAGATAGGGGAAGGGAGGTATGAGTTCAGTCCCTGTAGAAGCCCTCTTAGGAAGGAAGAAGAGTCTAGCTGGTAGTCTTTGGGGACAACACTGCTACCTTAAAGACCCTGCTGAGCAAGGTGGCAGGGTGCTTATTTGTATAAATGGGCTAGTGGTGGGTCTGCTGGGCAGCCATCATCGGGCCCAAATTAAAATTGTGGGATTTCCAGTGACAGGCCGATAACTTCTGAGGAACCTCCTCACTGGAAGGCCTTAGAAGCAGCAAGAAGCCCTAACATCATGGGCTTTATCTTGATGAGGGTAAGGTTCTCTTGGTCAGAGAGCTCATAGCATAGGATCACAGTCTGCTTGATCCGTGATGAGTTAGCGGCAGGGGAGATATCCTTGTCAAAGCCTTTCTTGAAGGAGACAAAGACCAATTCTTTGTTCTGCCTGAAGTCTGAGGTCCTATCCAGATAGTAGCGCAGGGTTCTAACTGGGCATCAAGACCGGTTAGCCATGAGTCACTTGTCTAGCTGATTCTTTGAAAGAAAGCTGGGAGACGGGTAGAGAGACACATCAGAGCAGTCTGTCTGGTGTCTGATGTTTTTGTTCAGTCAAGCCGGGATCTCACTACAGCGTTTGCCAGAATCCAGAGCCAAGAGGAAGACAGTCTTGAAGGTCGAATGCTTCATAGAGGCTTCTTTAAGGGGTTCAAAGGGAGCCTTTGTAAGCTGGTGAAGGACTAGCGAAATGTTCCAAGAGGAGATGCCTCTGTGACCCTTAGGCCTGTCTCCTGGAAACTATCCAGGAGACGAGCAAGATTTTCACCTTTGCTGACATTAATGTTTGAATTACCTAGTATACTTTGGCCATCTATGGTACTTTGCTGTAACTTTCTGTCTTGGAACAAATACAAGAGGAAGACATCTATGGATTTGATAGGTGGTGCATTGAAGTCCATCTGATTACTGTGGCACCATTTTGTAAAACCTGGCCCACTTTGCTTCATAGACTGATTTGGTTGAGCCTCTTTGTGCAGCCTCAGTTCGTGCCGCCACTGCCTAAGAAAAGCCTTGCTGCTTGATTTCTGAGGCTCTAGGAGCCAAGTATGGAGATTTAGACTTAATACTTTCTTGTGTGGAATCTGATTGAAGAGCTGAGTCAGTAGGTTGGGCAGGCACAGAGGGATCTGGCTTGACATAGCTACAGGTCCCAGAACCAGGGCATGTTGGGCCACCCTGGAGCCATTAGAATGATCCTCCTGCACAGGTAGTTTTGCCACCACCTGGCCCAGAATGGCTATTGGTGGGAAAGCATATTGGTCCAGGTTCTCTCAAGGTAGACTGAGTGCATCTACTGCCCAGGCTAGGGAGTACGGAACTGGTGACATGAACTGAGGCAATTTGTTGAACCTTGCTGGAAATAGGTCTATATGAGGTTGGTGCACCTGGTGCATATCAATTGGAAGACCTCTGGAAGGAGGGTCACTCTGTTTAAAAGATCTGGCCCAGCCGGGATAGTTTGTCTGCTACCACATTCAGCTTGTCTGGAATGTGTCGGGCCTTCAGGGTCACCTGATTCCTGGAGCACCAATTCTGGATTTACCACAGCAGGTCACACATTGGGCCTGACCTCATGAATCCTTCCTTGTTTATGTAAACAACTGTGGTGTTGTCTGTTGCTATGAGTACAATCTTGTTTGAATAGATGTCTTGGAACTGTTTTAGGGCCAGAAAAGCCGACTTTAGTTCCAGGTAATTTATATGCAACTTGCTTTCTGGAAGGGGCCAAGTCCCTGTTGCTGTGAGATCTCGTGAGCACTCCAGCCTTCTCTTGAAACATCTGTAAAGATCTGAAGAGTATGGCTGAGCAGGTGTAGTGGGTGACCGTGAAGAAGTTTGTTCTCTTTGGTACTGGTGGATTCTTATATCCTTGTTCTGAGCCATCAGTTTATCTTGTAGACTACCACTGGTAATTCCATTGGAGCAGTTGAGAGACCAAATGACAGAGCTTTGAGTTGGTAGGATTGACCCTGGACATCAAAATGTAGGTATTTACTGGATTTGGGGTTTATTGGGATATGGAAGTAGGTGTCATTGAAATCTATGGATATTACCCATTTGCCTGCCTGCAAGAAAGTCTTTATGCTTTCTGGTGTCTTCATTTTGAACTTTTCTGATTTCGAAATTTGTTCAGTGAGCTCAGGTCGAGGATAGGTCTCAACTTGTTGGACTTTAGAACAATCTGTTGAAGAAAGCCAGGGATGCCTGGTTTTTGAACATTTCTATTGCTTGTTTCTGCATGAGAGCATGTAATGCTTCTATCAGGTGGCTGTTGCTGAGGGGATGTACATAGCCTCTTATGATAATCGGAGAACTGGTCAGACTTGGTCTATTCCGGAAGGTTAGGGTGTAGCCTTTGTTGACGATTTTTATGACCTTGGGAATTGCCCCTAGGGAAGCTCATGTCTTCCAGAACTGCTGCAGTCTGGCCCCTACTGGCAAATTTAGAGCAACAGTGTTTGGTGACAAACTGGACAGAGGACAACTGATCTACACAGAAAACAGCTTTTACAGATTTTGTTGACTTGTTGCCATGGAACTTTAGCTTTTTTTTGGTGGCTACCCAGCAACAGCATGATTCACAGCATGACAATTTGCATTTAAAGTCTGAACAGTTTGTACACTTAAAGCACTGTTAAAAGTAAAAGGTAAACGTTCAGCACAAGGTACAATAGACTCTTTCTTTTTGTCCTACCTTGTAACACCCCCATGGGTGACACAGTAATTGTAATTTATTTGAAGACTAAGCCTGGGCTGGTTGTGATGAGGAGTTGGAGGCCTTGCCCTGACCTGTACTTTTCTGGCCACATGAAGCATTATTTTGCCAGGCTGGCTGCACGGGGCAGATGGTGGTCTGAGATGGCTTGGTGAAAAGGCCACAAGGGTGATGCCAACCCTTAAAAAATTTCCTCCGCAGCTTTCCCCCGTGCAGAGTCTAGTCCTCTGATTTCTTTCTGGAATGCCCCCCACATCTGGCTACACTTTTTCCAGACAGTCTGGAAAAAGTGTAGCCAGATGTGGGCAGCATTCCAGAAAGAAATCAGAGTGTCATGCTTGATGCCAGATTCCAGATAATCTCATTCTGGTAATTCTGAATGACCTCTAGTTGAGCCATGATGTTCTCCTGCACTCTAGTGAGGCATCTATTTAAGCCGGCTACCTGGTTGCAAATGGAAGAATCCTCTCTGGTAGATCCTCAGAAGACAAGCCTGAGGATATAACAATCCGGGTGTAAGTAGTTTAGTGTAGTGGGCCAGTTATACCAGAGGGACACATTCTTTGAAGGACTGTTGTTGTAGTCCATGCCATACCACCTGTTTTAAGATTTGGCCGGCTTGATGAAATGGTCCCTATGTAGGCTCGGTTTGTCATAACTTCTTGAGAAGTAACCCTCCATTAAAGTAATATTGAGTCTATCCAGCTTTTAACAAAGCCAATGGTTGGTTGGTAAACCAACAAATCTTTCCGGTAGTTTGGGGTTTAGAACCAGCAAAGGGGTTGTCATCTAACAGAAATCTTTCCGGTAGGTTGGGGTTTAGAACCAGTAAAGGGGTTATCATCAGTTGAAGGGGCCCGGTCAAGGTGGGGGAAGTGAAGCCAGCCCACGTAAGATCTAATCCCCGGACTGTTTCTCTGTAAGCAGTTTCTTCAGAGAGCAGTTGGCCAGCCTCACCAGCTAGTTTATGCTCTTGTTACTCTTCTGCTGGCCCGGTAGATGCTACTGGATGTGCCAGGCTGGTAGAGTGTAACTCAACCTCAGAGGTCGGCTGTTGCTAGAAAGATCTTGTACAAAGCAGGCTGGCTGGACCGGTCGGTGAAAAGAATGGCTTTTCAGAAAATGAAATAACCATTGGGGGGGGGGGGGGGGGGGGGGGGGGAGTCAACTGGATGGTACAGTCTGGAAAAATCCTCCAATCTTGGCAATTCTGGAGACAATTTCTAGTCAAGATCCTCCAATTCTTTGCTGTAGTTACTGGTTTCTAATTTTTCAGATATCTTCTCATTGACCTGCCCTAGGAACAGGTCAGTGAGTGTGGCTCGACTAGGGAGGGACTAGTTAATTCTTTTCAGAATATTTGCCAGTTGTTGACAGGGTAGATTTCTGTGCATTGTCTTAAGTTGAATATTCTTCTCATTTCCTCTCGTTGAACTACCTTAGGTCTGACACAAAGTATAGCTTGAGGGACTAGGGACTAGTGGTGAGTTTGTCAGAATATTTAATCTTGCTAGCTGGTTTTACTGGTTTCTTCTCATCGACCTGCCCCAGGATCAAAACAGAATTGGAATAGACTAGGGAGAGACTTTTAATCTCGCTAGCTGTTGATTTGTGAAGTGTATTCTCGTCAACCTGCCCCAGAAACCAAATCCCTTAATCCCCAAGGAGGGAATAAAGTCACCCTGTTTTTGCCCTGGTGGTGCCATGATATATTTTATACACTTCTACATAAATATTTTGATGAAAGAAGTCTTTAGCAGAAGTGTTTTATAAAATATCTTTGATTTTTGAGAGCTTTTCAAAATGCATCTGTACTGCACATGCACCAAACAAAAAAAATGCTATGACATCACATTCTCTAGCCAAGGAGGAAGTACTGTACGCCACCTAGCGAATGGGGGTAACCTAGCTGGTCATCCTGGTGGAGACACAAAACATGTTTTCCAGGCGTTCAGCAGGACCGGCTTTGCGGGCAGTATGGCTAATTGTCCATTAGGGAAGATTTATTAATGCAATAAGAAGTTATTTTAATATAAGCATGAAGTTTACTGATTCATGAAGGATTATAGAAAAGTGTACTGGCCTGTTGAGAAGAAAAAGCTGTTTGACAACCAGATTTAGTGAAGGTCTTTGTAGGTGATCCAGTTGCTTTTTTGCTAAAGTGGACTGATGCCCTGCTGAAGTAATTTATAGGTTTCTAACTGGTTTTCTTTTTTTTTTATCATTCAAAAGTTTCAAGAATAATTCATGCAGTAAGTCACTTATAACTTGAAAAGTATTTCATTCAGTATTTCGTAACAATTTATTCTTCAGCTACTTTTTCCATCGCTATAAAATGGTAACATGGGAGTCTATGCCAATAGCTAAGTGAGTAATAACAGTGACTACTTTTATATTAAATTATGACTTTTTGGTACCTTCCTTAATAAGTAAAATCAACTGTAACTTGAAAACATTTTTACATTTATGATATTTTGTTCAAATATGTTATTCACCGACTTGTGCACCAGCTATATCATAGTAAATTTGCAGACCTGTAGCTCATTGCATGAACAATAGCTGTTTTGAGATATGTTTTTTTCTACATTCACTTGTACTCTGAAGCTCAAAACATAAAGTCAGCTGACACAAATCCCGTTCACAGGCACTAATTTCTTGTTTTGTCCTTGTGGCTGGATTATCAACTTGTATAGCATAATATGCTGCAAATCCTTTGGCAATATTTGAATTGACCTGTGATATCTCAAAGGGATCAAATGTTATCACTATATCCAAAAATAGCATCAGAAATGCCCGTACCCCACAGCCTGAGGAAATAGTTTTTAATACCATAAGATATAGAAGTAGTGAAACAGTACAAAGATCGGGATACTTTCAGAGCAGTGTCAGTTATATTAAGGTCAAAATGATGTTTAAGTAGAGAAAATAACATCTAAGAGAAGGAAAATGTATGTAAAGATAAAGTATTAAAACAAACAATTCAATAGCAAGATGACAGCATTAACCAGTAAACTAAAAATTTTGATGCACACGTACAACCCCTAACCAATGCCCCTACCAACTATCAACTTCCTACACTTCACGGTTTCAGAGATATTGTCTGGACAAAATTTTAAAGGTCAAGGTCACTACGGCAAGGTCAAATCAAGGTCACACCATGACGCTGCACACCTACACCCCTAACCAATGTCCCTACCAAGTATCAACTTTCTACACCTTACGGTTTCCAAGATATAGCCCGGACAAGATTTTATAGGTCAAGGTCACTACGGCAAGGTCAAATCAAGGTCACATCATGACGTTGCAAACCTACACCCCCTAACCAATGTCCCTACCAAGTATCAACTTCCTACACCTTACGGTTTCTGAGATACAGCACGGACAAACTTTTTCCCACCGCCCGCCCGGCCATCCGGACACCATGGGTGAAAAACAATACCCCGACAGCCCTCAAGGGCTGTGGGGTAAAAACCACATGTATCTCCTTTACTAGTCATTCTAGAGGCTTAGAATGTAAAAAACAACTTACAAGAAGTCATTAACTGCAAATCTTTTCAGCTATTTCAGACTGGCATGTTACATCTCCCTCAAGGTCAAACATTTACTAAATTACCATAAAAGTCCGCAATTATACAGTTTTAGTGATACTCTGTGCATTGTACCTATTTTGTCACTTTTTAACTGTGATCTTAGATTGTTCATCCTGTATATTTTTAATCAAAAATAAATAGCAACCAACTGCATCTGTGCATATTTTTCTTAAGAGATTAGGTAAGATTATTTTTTTTAATTCTTAGATCAAAAGCATCATTTAGGTGTGTATACTAAACAATTTGGCAAAATTGTATTGATCCATTGATCAAAAAAGGTGTTGATAAGTATTCATACAATTTTATTCAATTTTGTTGAACTGATAATCCAATAAACAAAAGAACCTCTATTGTCCAAACTTCTGTTGTCTGATATACAATTTTATGAACGAGGCTAGTTTGCTCACATATTTATTTTTTTAACTCTGCTTTTCACGTCTATGTTATCATTGTTGCTCTATATTTTAGAGTAAGAAATCTAAAATTCGCCACATGTGAAAATACTAATAAAATAAATGAATTGTGGTGAGATTTGTTGACTGTATAGTAAATTAAAGCTTTTTGAACTGAAAAATACCAATTTTTGGACAAAAACATCATTTTCTTCATAAAACTAACTAAGGTTTTAGAGGTGTCAAATTTTAGATTCCTGGCAAATTTTAGATTTCTTACTCTACTAATCTTATGTGTTCTTGAACACAAACCAAACTTTGTCCTAATATGTTCAGATAATAAAGGTTCTAATGCAGCAAATATGTATATTTTTTTCTGAACAAATTTTCACATTTTTTTCCTCTAATGGTTAGGTCACACCTTTCCTTACCGTCATGTCTCTACATATTTGATTTCCGTTTGATGACCTTGTTCTTATGGCTCCCAATAAAGACTTTGCGTGTGAGTAGTACATCCATCCTGGCCTCACTTCACCCTCCACCATATATATTGTAGTATAGTGTGTAAAGATGTGATTCTGAATGCAAAACACAAGTTGTGTTGAATTGCCCCAAAAGTATCCTACCCAGATTAAATCCCACAAAGTAGATGAGCCAGTTTGGTTGTAGAAAGGTGTAAAGAAAAGCAACATTAACTCTGAAACAATTGCATCAATTGAGTTTGTATGTTTAGGTAATTCAAAGGAAGATATTGAAGGTCATTGTGTTAATTTAACAGTTATAAAGAGACATATATGGCTACATAAAGTATTACAAAGGTGTCGAGGTGAAAATAGCACTTTTACCTCATGAATGATTTTTTGTAGTAAGTGTTAAAATAGGGTGGTTTTGTATGTGCTACTTTCAACAATCATGTTCAACACTGTTAATAAAATGTTAACTTTTGATGTGGGTATAGTTTCTTGTTCCGGAACTTTCTATTTATTAAAACATATATGCCGTTCTTTCGCTTACAAGCCCTTTGTTTTGGGATATGATAAATATCTGTCTTCGGATAATTGTGTGCAAGCTGGTCTTGTATAATAATGCCGAATCAGTAACAAGATGCAATGATACTCAAGATCTTCACAACTGAAAATAGTGTCACAACTACATTATTGGGGAGGCAAGAGGTGAGAACGGAACTGGAGTTTTAGGTTTTGAATCCTAGTCTAGAGTTGAAGTAGGAAAGGTTGGTTCTTGCCAATCTGCATTATTTTAGATGGTAGAATCCTGCCCACATGGTATGTATTGCTTTACTATATCCCCCCTCAGCTACTCATCATGACTTGAACAGTGTGCCTAAAATGGCAGTGACTTCATACTGTGCATTTTTTCTCTATTAAGAGGTCCTCCGTTGCCTAGTGGGTTAACAGGTTTGGCTTCTAATCACAGGCAGTCACCTCTGTGGATTCGCCTCCCAGAACTGACAAATGCTGAGGACCTGTTATATGACCATGGTTATTGAAGAGGATGTAAACCCCAATTTTAATCTTTGCTCTTTCACCATTAATCTTAAAGGAGTGCTGTTATAAGCATTAAAAGAAAGAGAAACCTATTTTCCCTGGAAAAGTGAAGTCATTTGATACATTTATACCAATTTTTTATTACTTTTTGGACAAGTACATTCAGAAATACATAACAATACTTCAAGATTAAAGGTAGCACATATAATGTCACTTATAACATTCATAAAATGAATCAAAATACTGGCACACTAACATTGACGTTCGATTGCGGCAATTCATGTGTAAACCAAAGCTATTACAAAATATTTTGACAGACCTCTATTTGAATAAGCCCCTTTCAACTAATTTTTATCTTCCAGTTTAATTTTTGTAAATTAATGTTACTTTAATACTAAGTTCACACCTTTCCACACCGGAGTCATGAGCTACATTGAACGGATTTCTCTACTTTCATTTCTTGTTCAGTCCGTCTCATATTTGGGTAGGGTGTATTTGTTGAAATTTGGGTCACAGGTATTATTCACCATCTGACACAATTTGGAAAGCAAATAATATTCAGGATAGGATTTTAAAGCGTGAGCCTCGATAGAGCTCACGCTTCTACAGATCACTTTGTTTTTTTTCTGTCTCTGGACTTTTATGAATTGTGGCACAGCATGAGGAGTATTTGTCCACTCACTGAATTTAAGCAGCATTGGTCTATGTTAGTACTTGGATGGGTGATCCGTCTGAGTTCTAGACCAGCTGTGGGTAGAGTCTGCGCTCGCGCTAGGGGACCAAAACACCTTTTGGCTTTGTTTTGCAATGTTTGAAAACAACTGTTATGGCCCTTGATAAACTGTACTAAAACATACACACTGGGGGGAGGGGGGGGGGGGTGAAGAGAAGGGGACGGATATTTAAGCTGGCTCATTCTTCAACATGCACTACTCAGATTCGAGGGTATAAGGATGAGATCATCAAGCAGAAGGCTAATAATTAGAGATATGACTGTTTATAAAAGTGTGACTGGGCCATTAAGCTTTATTTTCAGATGATATGCCAATATTCAAATAGAAAAGAAGAGTTCCTGTCATAATTCTATACTCCAAATATTCCATTTTATTAATCACTGCATGCAGTATTTGAGCCGTATAGGGGGATAGGATATACCGAGAGGGATATGTTTTATTTGTATACAACAATGCCTCCATACCATGGACAATTAGGATCAATAACTTCAGATTTTTCACCAATATCTCGGAAACTATGTAACCTAGACATGTATTAGAGGTCACTAGAAAGATTTTAAACAATGCTTCTGCTTGTTTAGTGGCATAAAAATACAAAGAGAAATAGCTAGAAATCCCAAGTTAAATATCAAGATTTTTATATTCACTGGTACCCTTGTATATATGTCGGCCATTTTCACCTTCTCTCTTTAAATATGAATTTATTTATTTACAAATCATACAAAATTGCAAATTTAATAAGTAAATTAAATTTTTATAAGTTAATACCCTATCCAATGGACAATAGCTTATCCGGTCGGCGCAGACCGGCCCGCCAAACGTCAGAAAAAGACGTCCTGTGTCTCCACTAGCAGGTCGGTCCGTAGCACCAGTGCACTCGCCAGATGGCGTGTCGTACTTCCTTCCTGTCTAGACAGAGTGACGTCATAGCATCTTTTTTGTTGTCTAAACTTATTAGACCCCTAGTAAGCTGATAGCGGGGTCGGTGGGAGGGTCTCGCGTGTCCATTGGATAGGGTATTAACTTATAAAAATTTAATTTACTTATTAAATTTGCAATTTTATTGCGTTAATACATCCTATCCAATGGACAATAGCTGAATAACTACCGCTTGGTCGGCGGGTAGGTTACTAGGGACTTGTGTGAACTCGTGGAAATTCCTTCTTAAAGCCTGGGTAAACCTTGAAGTTTAAAACCCCTAAGGCTATGGTCGAATATCATCATCCGGTTAACCCGGTTGGAACCGTCAGAGTCGACCTTGTTTTTCTCCCCCCCCCCCCCTTTTTAAAAACAGACCTGCTCTGAGGTAGGGGGAAGAGAGGGATGAGTTCAGTCCCATAAAATTAAGTCTCCCGGAGGAAGTACGTGAGATTTTTTTTTTTTTTTTTTTTTGTTGCTCCTTAATTATGTGTAGTATAAACAAATATGTACAAGCATTTACATATGTACAGATCTCCTCTAGGTACCAGTCTGTTGGTGGATCTGTTGAGCAGCCACAACCGGTCCGAGATGGTAGAGCTCTGAGTCAGCCCAAGCCACGTCCTTCAGATAGAATTGGGTGAAGGTATTATGAGATTTCCAGTGGCAGGCTGATAAGATCTGCTCCAAGGAGACTCCCGACTGGAAGGCCTTAGAAGCAGCAAAAGCCCTTACATCATGAGCTTTAACTTGATGTAGAGTGTGGGCTTGATGATCAGAGAGCTCATAGCATAGGATCACAGTTTGTATGATCCATGAGGAGATAGTGGCAGGTGAGATGTCTTTGTCGAAGCCTTTCTTGAAGGAGACAAAAACTAATTGCTTGTCCTGCCTAAGGTCTGAAGTCCTGTCCAAATAGTAGCGTAAGGCTCTGACTGGACAAAGAGACCTATCAGACTTGAGGGATCTATCCAGAGTAGGAGCCAGGGCTGGTATGACCACCGGGGCTACACTCTCCGGACCCTCCTTGGCCAGCTGATTCTTGGAGAGGAAGCTGGGGGATGGAAACAGAGACACCTTAGACCAGTCCGACTGGTGTCTGATGTTTTTATGCTGCCATGCATGGATCTCACTCCTTCTTTTGCCAGAGCCAAGGGCCAAAAGGAAGACAGTTTTGAAGGTCAGATGCTTCAGAGATGCTTCTCTAAGAGGTTTGAAAGGGGGCTTTGTCAGCTAGTGTAGTACCAGGGAAAGATTCCAGGAAGGTATTCCCCTCCGCCCTTTGGGTCTGTCTCTGTGGAAACTTTCCAAGAGACGAGTGAGATTATGATCTTTGCTGATATTTAGGGTTGTATCACCTAGTTTATCAGCAATGGCAGACCTGTATCCATCAATGGTGCTGGGCTGCAACTTCTTTTCCTCAAAGAGGTACATCAGGAAGTCAGCCACCGACTTTACAGGTGGTGACCTGAAGTCCACCTGATTAGTGTAGCACCACTTTGTAAAAAGGGTCCACTTTGCCTCATAGACTGATCTGGTTGATTTTCTTTGAGGAGCCTCAATTCTTGCTGCCACTGCCTCAGAGAAACCTTGTTCTTTGATTTTTGCGGCTCTAGGAGCCAAGCATGGAGATTTAGATTTGTCAGATTTCTGTGAGGAATCTGATTGAAGGGCTGCGTTAGCAGATTGGGCAGGTTGGGCAGACTGAGAGGGGCCCGACTGGACATGGCCACTAGGTCCCAAAACCAGGGCATGTTGGGCCATCCCGGCGCAATCAGAATGAGTCTTTTGCACGGGGAGTCCAGTAGCTTCTCCACCACTTTGCTCAATATGGCGGTCGGTGGGAAGGCGTATGCATCCAGATCGTCCCATGGCAGAGTGAGTGCATCCACTGCTACAGCCAGGGTGTCCGGTACTGGAGAGACAAACTGAGGTAACTTGCGGTTGAACCTCGTGGCAAATAGGTCTATCTGAGGCCGGTGCCATTGTGTGCATAGTTGTTGAAAAACTGCTGGTAGGAGGGACCATTCGGTTTGGATGGTCTGACCCAGTCTGGATAGCTTGTCGGCTATCACATTGAGGTGGCCTGGGATATGCCGGGCCTTTAGGGTCACCTGTCTGTGGGAACACCAGGTTAAGATTCTCCACAGGAGGGCACAGAGTGGGCCTGACCTCATGCCTCCTTCTTTGTTTATGTAAGCGACTACCGTAGTATTGTCGGTTGCCACTAGGACTATTTTGCCCACACAGAGACTTTGGAACTCTTTGAGGGCTAGGAGAACCACTTTGAGTTCTAGGTAGTTTATGTGCAGCTTGCTTTCTGGTACCGACCAGGACCCTCTTGCCATGGACTCGTTTAAGTGAGCGCCCCACCCTTCTTTTGAGGCGTCTGTAAATATTTGCAGAGCGTGCCTCATAGGGTGTAACGGTTGTCCTTGGAGGACATTGCTTTCTTCCAGCCACCAGCATAAATGTGGGTGCAGGGACCTGGGTAGAGGGATGACCTTTTCTAAGGATTCCGGTACCCTCCAGTTGTTTTTGAGATGCCACTGAATGGGTCTCATGTGTAATCGGCCTAAGTGAACTTGCTTCTCTGTGGCTGTTAACAGACCTATCAAGGACATGAACTTCCGGGCCGGACAGGCCGGCAGCAATAAAAGTTGTTGTATCTTTCCCTGGAGGCTTTGCCACCGGTCCGGTGTCGGTCGGACCCGACCGGACTTGAGGTCGAACTGGTAGCCTACGAAGTTGAAGACTTGTTTGGGTTCCAGCTCTGATTTTTCCAAATTCACTAACCAGCCTAGATCCTGGCATATTTTTACCAGTATCTGAGTATGTTGGAGACAGGCCTGGGGGGATTTGGCTCTTACTAACCAGTCGTCTAGGTACTGGTGGATTCTTATACCCTTGTGCATGGCCATTAGCTTCACTTCCTTTGTGATTACAGTGAATTCCATGGGTGCTGTGGATAGACCAAAGGGAAGAGCTTTGAACTGGTAGGTTTGGTCCTGGACCTGAAATCTGAGGTATTTCCGGGACTGTTTCTGTATCGGTATGTGGAAATAAGCATCCTTGAAGTCCACCGACGTTACCCATTCCCCTTGTAAGAGGGAGGTTCTGATGGTTTCCGGTGTTTCCATCTTGAATTTCTCTACTTTGAGGAATTGGTTCAGATGGCTGAGGTCCAATATAGGTCTCCATTTGTTGTTGGGTTTGGGGACTAAAAAGAGTCGGTTGTAAAACCCTAGCGAGGTCTGATGGTAAACCTGTTCTACAGCATTTTTGTCGATAAGCTGATGCAATGCCTCTAACAGGTAGCTGTTCCTGAGAGGATTGGCATAGCAGCTTACGACTGTGGGAATTCTTGTGAGGTTTGGTCGGATCCGGAAAGGGAGGGTGTAGCCCTCTCGCAGGATTTGAACTACTTTGGGACCGGCACCCCGGTCCAGCCAAGTCTGCCAAAAATTTTGCAGTCTGGCCCCTACAGGCAGAGTGAGGGCAGCATTTGGTACATTTGGAACAGAATTGGCATAAGACAATGGAGTGACACAAGAAACACTTTTCACAGATTTTAATTGACACCTTTTTACTTGACATTCTGGCACCCCGGGACTTATCCCTTTCTTTTGTGGAAGCCCGGGTGCAGAAGGTACAAATTTGACAACAGGAGGCTTTACATTTAAAGTCACTAAATTGTTCAATGTATGGTCTGTGTGGAAAGTCCCGGTCATCAACTGGCTTGTATCCTTGTGTACATAATAATTGTCATTTATAGTGTTGGTGACCGCGGGAAGGTCGGGAAGAGAAGTTAGAGGCTTTTCCCCTGCCTCGCTTGAAGGGTCGCCTGTTGATATTCTTCCAGGCGGGTCTGTCCTGTTTTCCCTCCGACCGACTCTCCTGTTTCTTATCAGGGCGTTCATATGGGTGAAAACGTTGCCTAGTATGCGAAGTGGTGGCAGTCGGGTGACTCTTACTATCATACAAGGCAATCTCTTCCTCAGCCTTTTTAACAACTGTTTCTGTAAACAAGGTGGCTATATGGAGTGGGCCGGTCCTAAGGGCAGCAAACGTGTCTGGTTTCACTCCGTTCTTTAGATGGCTGAGATATGAATCCCGACGGGCCAAGGCAAGGTTCCCCATGGTAATGAAAACAAAGTCTGTCAAGTGCTCCATTGCCTTGGCTGTGGCCTGTGTGATGCTAGAATTGAATTCCATAAGGAATTGTAATTCTTCAGAGGCGTCGGATAGTTTCTTGGAAACTTTACCTTTATTGTCTGAACGTATAACTTTCAACTGTGCTTGCATGTCCCCTTGCACTTTAAACAAACAGCGATTGAAGCTGGCCGTCTGATTACACACTACTGAGGCCTCTCTGGCCGTCCTCTCCCAGCGCCTGAGTGTATCTTGAGAAATTCTACGCGAAGCTGGGGGTGTAGCTGCTAAGGCGGCTTTCCTGGCTATTCTCCCAAAACTGTTATTCAACTTAGCCGGGCCTGTATGCCAACTGGTGACTGTGGCTGGATCTAACTGTTGGTCAGAGTAAAGACCATACCATTTAGTCTGTGGTTTTGGAGGTCGGAGGAAATGGTCCATGGGAAGACTACCGGCTTCAGTGGTTCTGGAGGGGTATCCCTCAGTCATGTTGAGGTTGAGTTTAGCTAATTTCCGGCAGAGCCAGTCCTCTGTAGGCATTTGTACTGAAATTTTGCTGGGTGCCGGAGCCTTGGGACCCGCGAAGGGGTTGTCGTCTGAAGGGTTTGAGCTGTCCATATCAGGAATATGAGACCACCCCATGAAGGAACGTATGCCTCTCATAGTTTCCCGGTAGGTTTGCTCTTCTGACGTCGGAAGTTCTTGATCAAATTCCTGGTCGTCGGACAAATCTCCCTCCTCTACAAAAAGTTCCACCGGAGGAGTGTCAGAAAGCTGACTCTGGGTATCTGAGTCCAAACTAGAAATACTGTCTTTTCTGCCCGCCTGAGGGGTCGGTGAAAATGAGCCGGTTGAACTCAAAGGTCGGTCGGAGGGAGGGTGGTCGGATGTCTCAACAGGAAGAGTTGAAGGTCGGTGAGAGTCTGAGCTAGGCTTGCCGGTCGACTTATGCTTCTGAGAAGCGGTGTCTGGACCAGTGCGCCCTTGTGTAGCAGTGTTAGTCTTAGATTTCAGCTTACCGGCCGACTTTTGCTGCGAAGCAATAATGTCTGGGCCAGTGCGCTTAACAGTTGAAGAACCTTGTGAAGCATGTTCTGAGGGCAGCTTACCGGCCGACGTCTGCAAGGCAGCACTAGAGTCTGGGCCAGTGCGCTGTGAGATGTCCAGAGACTTTTCACTTGGATGAAAAAAGGGTTCAGAGTCACGTGAAACATTTCCTGGTGGAGGGTGATCTGGAGCGACCCTGACATCTGAAGAGAAGGTAGGTTCTATGGATCTGGCTAAGAGTAAGGCTTCTAGCCTATTGAAACGATCCGCCCATTTGTCCTCAAGGGCTGAAAACTTTTCTTCCGTGGCAGAAGAGAGAGTTGAAGATGAAGATTTCTTTGTTTTAGCAGGGGGCTTTTCCTTTTTGAGTTTCTTATCAGGTGGTGCAGGCGATTTATCAGCACTAGGCCCACTAACAACCCCAATGACGGAGACACTGGAAGGGTCTACAAGATCGTCCGTGGGTTGGGTATTATCCAAACGTTTTGCCTCCCTTTTCTCTTTCTTGATTTTATAAGATGGAGTAGAGATCTGGGCACGTTGCTCAGGGGTGAAAGAATTACAGAGAGTACAGTCTGCAGTGTCTTTGTTAGCAATACACGGTTCCTCACCTTTCCCCTTTTCCCTACAACGTGCGCAGAAGGCATGTCCGTCGAAAATAGCCATTGCATGGCCACAACTCCCTCTCTTCTGGCCAGGTGAAGACATAGTTCATAAAATATAGTTGTAACTTCAAAATAATAAGATTCAAGACGATTTCCAAGCAATAAACTTCAAAAAAACACAATTTCTGCCAGAGATAAAATTTTCCACTGTGCACTGGTTCGCGCCAAACGAAAAAGATGCTATGACGTCACTCTGTCTAGACAGGAAGGAAGTACGACACGCCATCTGGCGAGTGCACTGGTGCTACGGACCGACCTGCTAGTGGAGACACAGGACGTCTTTTTCTGACGTTTGGCGGGCCGTTCTGCGCCGACCGGATAAGCTATTGTCCATTGGATAGGATGTATTAACGCAATAAAATAGTGGATAGTAAAAGTAAAACATCTCTCATTAGGTATATACAGAAAAAATAAATCACTCATGAAGATAAACAATATACCCCAGTAATACTCGTGCTGCATTCTTGTATAATATTGTTATCTTCATTCATGATACATTTTTCTGTATGTGCCATTCGGGGGGAGGGGGGTAGTGTTCTTATTATATATTCTTCTCTTAGAGGAGACTTGAACACTGTTGTGACACTTAATTTACGCAAATTTAATTGACCAGGCAATTAATCCAGTGTATTAAGTTTCAAGAATTCTGCTGCTCAAACTCAAGTTGTACTCGCTGTTCTTCCATGCACTGTTGTAGCAGTGAAGTCAAGTCTTTGTGTAAAGGATGGTCCATGCCATGTGAAAGTCGCAGTACGGATTCAGCCTAAATACAGATATACGTGCATAAAATCACCCTTGTTTTACTAAAATATTGGCCGAGAGATTACCTAGACAAAAAAGAAGTGTCCCACAGCAAATGAAATGTATAATGACACAAAAGAAATTGTAAAGATATGAGGCTAATAAAATACACAAACAGTGTTAATTAGCTTTATACAAGTGTTTTATTTGTTTAAAAGAAGAAAAAAAAGAACTTTACAACCCTATTTTGATCTTGAGCAGAGGGGAGGGAAATATGATGTTTAAAAAAAATCTCAAGAAATAACTGAAAACTAAAAATTTAGGCTCACAGAATTGACCATGGAAGGCAAGAAGGGGGCAGGTCTGAACGTTTACAATTTCAGGCAATAATTTTATAGATTCACTGCAAAAACAAAATATTTAACTTACGACAATCACTAGAGTTTGAGGGAAATTTGATATATATTTTTTTTTTTTTGGTGGGGGGGGGTGCGATCCTAGGCCATGGTTTCCTGTTACCTCCCAATACATTCCACAGGTCTAAATCCAAAAATTGAGATATTTCATGTTTTACAAATCTCTTCTGCCTGTGTACAGCATTCCAGAGACACCTGATTTGCCTAATTTTAGTTAACCTAACATAAGGAAGAACTGCTGAAGCTAAAAAAAAAAAAATTCACAATACAATAACATATTGAACCTGAATAAGATCCTTAATGTGTCCAAACGAGTCGATTTCAGCATGTATTGACTAATAATAATGAGTTGGCCCTCAATCGGTCAATTATGGTTTGCTTTATCTGAGATGAGTCTTGTGCCTTGATGGGAAAAAAGTTTAAGAAATTGATTTTTGATTATGTGAAAAGGTCAAATTCATAACTGTCAAAAAATTTCTCACACTTACAGATGCCAAAAATCATTTTGATTGGGCCTTATATAAAGGGGAGCTATTCAACTTGGAAAGTACTGTGGTGGTGTAGTCTGTCTCAAAATCAGATGAAACCAATAAGCACCCTCTTTTCAAGGGACACTTACCAGTAATTATTTTTATACAAGGAGTAGACCAGTCATTAAATTCAACCTGGTTAGCATACATAGGATATTAACTCAACATAGCTCTCACAAAAATGTGTCAAATCTGTCAGATTTATCAGCACAATGTATACTGCATAATGAATGAAAAATAAATATTTTAGCAAAATCAAAAATTCTTAAAAAAAGAAGTAAAAGTGGAAACTGGCAGGCATACTTGAATGAGAAGATGTTATAATGTATACTCCATAAGTGCAAGCAGTTTTTTCTCACTTGATTTCAATAATTTACATGGCACTAAATTTATAGAAACATCCTCTAATGTAGTGATTGTCCAAGAATAGATTACGGTGGAGGCAAGGCAATTCTGAAAAGATGAGCCTTTAGTTGATTTCTAAACAGCCAAGGTGGCTTGATACCTAACTACAGGTGGTGACCTGTTTCACATGATGCCACAATTACAAAACTCTGGCTTGTTCATGAATGAAAGCTGGAATGAAACCATCTGTTGCCACAACTGGAATTTACCATAATTTGTATAAAAAAGTTGAATTTTAAAAATATATGTGAGTATCATCTGTAAATAGACCATAGATTAATTCATAAAAATACACACCTCTTGTAAATACCTAGCCGCTTCACAAAGGTGTTTCAGATATAACTCAATCTTCCCAAGTTTCATCAACTGAATTCCCAAATTTGGATGACACTTGTCATAGAACTTCCTACATAAAAAAAACAAGCATAAAATCACTTTTCAGATATGGAGAACCCTATATGTATTGTACACATAACAAGTAACAAAAGTTGGCATTTGACATTTTGCATAATTGTGGGTTTTTATTCCTATTCTAACATGACAATATGACCTGTATCTGATATACAGTTTTTAAGTTATGCAAACAGGATGTCTGATACTTACGGATAAAGCAATTTTTTTTAAATATTCTAGACAAAGAACTGTTGGAGCTCTTCAGACTCCTATATATATGACTGGTCATCACAACAATATGTACCTTATCGAATTGTATTTTCCTTCTACACCTTTTGATACCACTACCGTAGTCCAGTATATTTTACAAAATTCCTTTTCTTCTTCCCAAGTTATAGCTGAGACTTCCCTCTTCTGCTTGCCAAGTAATTTTGGACTGTGCGCCAAGTATTGTCACGTCAAGCAATTTTTAAGTTAATTTTATATTTAATCATAAAGGCCAAATTTTTAAGATTTATGTGGACTTCTATTTGAGATCTTCGGAAGTCTCTATTGGTTTATTGTAGTCAAACAATATGTACTTGTCCAAACATACATGGCATGTTTTCATACCTATAACAATGCAGAGTATCTCTTCCAAATTCAACAGCCTTTTCCCACACTCCAAGTTCAATACAGGCATCCAATGCATGATCAGTAATCCGACACCTGAACACATTACTGGGAGGTAGAAAGCTACTGCACTTGCTCAGACAAGCTTTGCTTCTGCACAATACCTCTTGGAAATCTGAAAGAATATAACATCTCGGTAAAATCAAGAGAATCTAGGATAATATTTTGTTGAAAATGTCAAATATTTGTGTTACTATTATGTTACATTTACTTTGAGATATATTAGAAATTTTATTACGTCTACAATAGCTTTGTTTGTTTATTTGGGGTTTTACGTCGCTTTCAACACTGTACAGGTCATATCACGACGGGTAGTTGGAAGGGCAGAGGAAACCAGTACATAGAGTTCGCTAGGGTTGTGTACTGTAAACTGCCGACCAACGGCAAGCAACTACCAGCTTTCCCACTTACAGCCATGACGGGGATCGAACCCCGGCCGCAGAGGTGGGAGGCGCGAGTGTTACCACTCTGCCACCGTGGCCCCTACAATAGCTTTGAATTAAACTTGTGATTTATCTTGAGTATCTTAAATATTTTTGGGTGAATGAAGCACTAATGGCATTAAAATGAAGTATTTTCCGGTGTGAAATGATCTTTCAATATCAATGGATATCCATTGTCATATTTGGGTTTCATTTTGAAGCTACATTTCAAGTTCTGCACTAGATCATACACTGCAAAAACTCTTATAAAAAGTCTTATAACCATCAGTATTTCTCATATAACAAGAAAGAGGTTTCCATGAAAATCATATGTATTTGCTTATTCCAAACAAACCTCCATGTTTTCTCAGATCTTTCAGGTTTTCAAGTGTTTCTTGCACTTCTGTTATAAGTGACTGCTTTCTGGATATATAATCATGTCCCACATCAGCCTTCTTACAAACAGAGCAAGGCCTTAATGCTCCGTCTGTAAAAAGAAACCAATAACAACAAGATTATCAAATATTTTATGTCCCCCTTTCTAGCAGCTAGAGTTATATTGGGACAGACAATACCTATTTCTTACACATTGGTGGAGTAAGAAATCTAACATTTGCCAGGAATCTAAAATTCGCCACCTCTAAAACCTTAGTTAATTTTACAAAGGAATTGATGTTTTGTCTTAAAATTGGTATTTTTCAGTTAAAAGAAGCCAAGATTTACTAGATATCCAACAAATCTCACCTCAATTAATTTATTTTATTAGTATTTCAACCTGTGGCAAATTTTAGATGAGTGGCAAACTTCTTACTCTATATGTTTAATTCAAACCCATAACCACAGAGGTAAGAGCTAAGTGATCATTTACGAAACTTGAGAAGTGTTATAAAAAAAACAACATTTTTTTCATTGGTATTATATTTTATTCTACTGCTATGATGCTTAACATTCCTGACAGTCATAATATCTGGGTTTGTATTCAAAAGAGATTTTTATTCATTTTCACTTTTAAAATAAACAATTTCAATTTTTTTTAATTTAAAACTCTGACATAAACCAAAATTTCAGGGTTTTAAAATTCATTTTCAGATTCAGAATCAGTATTTGTTTATTTTTTTTTATTCATTCTCACCTTTGATATGAATAATTTTCATGTTTTTCATTCATTATTTGCGTTGAAATAAACAATTTTTCATTACTTTTAAGAATATACTGAGAATATTTTGTGTTGATCTGTCGATTTCAGAAAACCAGCAAATTTCAAAATTAAAGAATCTTTGTAATTATGTAATTAAATTGGACATAACTGACCGCCTTTCTGTTTGATAATACCACCACAGTTCATTGTTTGGCAGACAGTTGCAAGTTTTTCTTCATCCTGGGCAATAAAAATAGCAAAAGTACAAAAATACAGTGTAATAGATCTACACCAATAATTGAGAAATAAGGCACAAGTTATTACAGTAGATTTGTTGTGAGGAGAACTGCCATAAGTAGAATATTGCCAGAAGTAGAAGTAGTTTCTAGGTCTCAACAATTATTAGTGCAAAATACAAAAATAACTAGAAGTCTGAATTACAGAAAGTGGCCATAACTAGGAACTAATTTGACACAGAAAATGTGGTTTTCAATGGGAATAACAAGGTAAAAGTAGAATGTATAACTTTATGTGTGCAGAAGTGTCAAAATCTGTGAAAGAGGTGACAAAACAGCAACATTACCTGATTCCTTCTTTTTGTCTTGTCAAGTGTGAACACCAAACAAGTAGATTATTACCCAGTAGTGATCACAAAAGTGTTAATTATTGTGAGGTAAACTGCATATGTTAAGAACCTCATGTATTTTTATGTTGGTATAACTAGAAGTTGCCATCTGTAGAATGACCAACATAATTCACTATATTCTCTACTGAAAAACTTCCTCCTTTTCTTTGAATAATAAAAAAGTATACTCTCAAATCCATAAATTTATAAAGTGTTGCCACGGTTCAAATAAACACCAGGTTTAAATATGTGCCTATTGTCCCCTCCACCAAGAGGTTGTGTTTGGTATGTGTTTATCAATTTGCTTCTGTTTGTGATTACTCAATTAATGAATGGATCTTTCTACAAATTTTAATGTGGGTAGGGCCTTATCAAAGTAAGAATTTGCTTAGCCTTTGTGAAAGATCCAGATCATACTCCCAACACACACACACACACAAAAAAATCCCAACTTTTGGGAAATTTTCTCTGGTGGAGGCTATATTCTATGAGTGCTTTCTACTTATAATAGTAAACAAGGCTAAAGTTGCCCATGAATTTTGGATGTTCTGGTAAATATGTTTTATTTTTTTTTTGTGACTGTCTATACTTTACTCAAAATTGTACAAAAAATCTCCCCGAAACACCCAGATTGTAATTTTAATAACTGTTCAACATAACTCCTGGTTCAACAAATTTGTAAGTATTTAATGCCTGGGCCATATATTGGAAACAAATATGGAATGGGACTTTTTTATGTAACTTATGGCCAATTATCCTACCTGATGCCGAGTTTAAGTGGTTTTTACTTCTTAAATAGTAATTTTAGTTGGTGTTGAAGTGGTAACTTGGATCTGGCATTTTCAACTGTATTGAAACTGATAATATTTATTTTAGCAGTTTAACCTCCTTTATTATCCAAATAGGAGATGACAAAGTGGTTTATACAGTACAAGACATGTTTTAATATTCAGTTGAATGTTGTTACATAAAATCTTAGGGTACCAGAAAATACTTTTATCTAACAAACATTTTAGATATTAATGTTAAATGCCCACAGGACCACACACATTTACTTCTTCTTAAAAGATGATTCTACATGAAAGTGTTCTACTTAGCGATTCTTCTGTAGAAATCAATGGACAAATGAAGCTTTGGAACAGTGGAAATAAGACTGTAATATACAGAAATACTATACAGTAGTCCCCTTTGGCAATAAGGGGAGAAAACTAGTGGGGGCAGTAGAGGGGGTTTGAACACTTACAGAATGGGTAAAAACAAGAGTGTTGGAGACGCATGAGCAGAACTTTTCAATAAGTGGGGAAATTCTACTTTGATTATGTGTTGTTACATATCTTATATGCATATATATCTGCAGTATGGCTAAACTTATGCACTTTTGGTTAGGTTACGTGGGACATAATGAAATACATGTGACAGAACCCAAGAAGTGATAAAATCTCTACTACTGGCTTGGCTAGTAAAGATTTCTTTTATTGCTCACCTCGAAGAGTGTAGGCCTCTGGGATGAGAGGTTGTGGGGCTGTGTTCCCCAGAAAACCAGGCCTGTGATATCTGGCTCTTCCTGGAATGGACTGACTAGTGTGTTTGGGTTAATCACACCGTGGAGAGCCAGTGGTGCTGAATACTGTGAACCAGTAAGAAATCTAGGATCGATTTCATCCCAAAAGAGGAGAATATGGCAAGTGAAGAACTGACAAAATTGCCACTATTAGTTTTGCTAGTAGTGATTTACCTTGAACTTCACCTGGTAGTGTAGGCCTCAAGAGTTAGAGGTTATGGGTTTGAGTCCCCATAAAACTTAGTCCTGTGACATGAAATCTGTATAAAAATTCCTTTAACACTCTGTACATGTACTTTGTATTTCTGAAAAGAGTGGGTGTTCGTGTTTTGGCACAGCCAATTATGTGAACATTGGCACTTACTGTGATGACTTTTGTGTAAATAGAAAAGGCTGAAAATAAAATATTGCATAATAAAGGGTCTACTGTAAAGTACTAAACAATATTCCAAAACGATATTGTAATTTAATGAATGCAACTTATGACTTAATGATATACAAGTGAGTTCACTGTAAGTTTTTAAGCCTTCATCATCTGACCTGGTCAAAATCATCACACCGGGGGCAGTGACAAGTGAAGTAGTAACGAGAGTTCAATTCATCCTGTCTCTCTTGTGTTGTGCTTAACTGATCTGTGTAGCTGATAAATGTCTATGAACAAAAAAATATATATGTGATGTACAAGTTGTGAACATACAAAAGTTAATAACTTGCAAAAGTACATGTATAAATATAAAATAAATTCACACGTTGTAGTATGATAGCACTGTTATCCTTTTTAACAATAATTCAGAAAGGACAGTACAAAGACCAGGAATGGTAGTTTTACATGAAGGTTTGAATACACCCTATATTACCTAATATTACTTAATAATAAAGTTTACATTTGTATCACTAACTTTAAACGTTTATACAAATGTAACTATTGAGGCTAGTTTAATTCATTACAAATCTTCACTGCCCCTAATACCAGTTCCAGTTGTTTATCACTTTTAGTACATGTGAATTCAGGCCTGAATAAGAATGTTTTACAAAAGGTATTAAAGTTAGCTAATTTAAGCTTTCAAACTTTCCCTGCAAAACAGAGCCCAATATTAACACTGTACCCTGACTTCATCTTTAAACTAGACTAAGTGTTGAAGACGGCAAACCGGAAACCTATTTGCCGACTGAAAGACACTGATTTGGTTACATTCTGTTTTCTTTTAATCAAAAGTTTCCTCCCATATTTATTATTTCAACATAAGTTTATCCAAATATTCAACAAATATTCAACATCATGGTTCATATTTATATGCAAGTTATAGCTCATGTACACATTTAAAAACTTATGCCTTGGCATTTACCAAATCCAACGCATCTGGTTTCTTGCCGAATTTTAACTTTCATTAACCGGTTCTAAAATGTAGAAATAAAGTCCAAGGGTGAGTACTTTATGACCTCTATAAAAGGACGGTACTTCCAGCGGATAATGGACGAGCGCAGAGCGTGAGTCCATTATGACGGAAGTTCCGTCCTTTTATAGAGGTCATAAAGTATGAACCTGAGGACTTTATTTCTATAATAAAGACCGGTATCTTTTATTAATCCATAAATATTATTGAAATACGTTTTTCTACACACCGATTTGTCGTACTATATTTTGCCTGTATCGTTTGGTTCTCTATTATCGGCGATCGTCCATTTATTGCCTCAGATAAATGTACGCAAAGATATGCGCACTGCATTGTTTAGTGTAGTCTGCGCACTTCCGGTCTTTATAATTTGTATTTACTACTTTAACACTACTTTATACCAATACTATAGTAGGGATGTTTATACTAACAAAGCCAAAAAGTCTTTCGGTCTACACGAGCGAGCTGCAAGCCATCAGTCACATGAATAGTGTACTAGAATTTATGAAAGTCTGGCGACAAAAACATATTCAGAGTCAGATACATCCCATACCTGGCCCAGAATTGAGACGGTAACCCACCGAAGTACAAACAAAGACCATTGCTGTTCACCTTCGGAGATGAGATGGGTACTCATCACGCTACACCACAATTCATGAAGTCAGGTGACAAAAAAAGTGATCTCTAAAAGTGCTAGCTTTGCTATAACTTATGCTTAAAAAGTATCTAGAAACTCATGTCCTTATACCTCTGAATACTGGAATGCTGACCCATCATCAATTTATGTTCTATTCAGTGTCTTTCAGTCGGCAAAAAGTATCTAGAAACTCATGTCCTTATACCTCTGAATACTGGAATGCTGACCCATCGATTCTTGAGATCTGTAATGTGACACCATCGAAGGTGGGGATTGCATTTGGAGTGCAGCTGTGATCTAAATGTGATGCTCTGACAAAATAAAATAAAGTTATTACTATCTTCCAAATGTAGTAACTAAGCACTGGTGTTCATTATATTAAAACCCCAGGTGGCACAAATATGTTTCTTTAAACTCCTCTTACAAAAACTGTAATAAATGGTGCCTTTGATCAAGGCTTTCTACTAAGCTACTGATAAGTCTTATGTTTCAAAATTTTAAGGACTGACTGAATGTTACAGATAGCAATTAATCAATGTTTATATTGACACTTTCCTGAAAGCACAGAATACCCAAATACTTCAATGCTGATATAATAATATAGTTTATCAACTACCAAAATGAATGTTAACAGATACTTCTTACCACAAGGCTAGCTAAAATCTTATACAAATACTTGGACAAAAGACTGGAAATATATAGCACACTCACCCTAAATAAATGCCAACTCCTAAAGTCTGCATTTCCTTATCACATATTGTGAAGCTGTTTATACATACCTGTGAAAAGAACCAGATCCACACTTCACAATTTATATCCACAAGATTTAGTAATTTTACATCCGCAGTATACCTGGTACTGAAAGGAATCAGGGTTATAGAGAGGTTGTTTATCCGATGTTATGATGGACAAATTCAACTTTAAACCTTTCAAACCTTCAAACCTTTAATCCAATAAGACCATTTATGTTCTATTATAATGTGTAAAAAATAATAAAACTTTCACATTAGAAGGTAGTTTTATTACTTAAAAATTTCACGCACTTTGGTGAGTATCACAACTTTTACTCCACCTTGCCAAATATTTCCAGTAACTCTGCAGAACTAGGAAGCTGGAACAGGTCACCAGTATAGATCTTTAAAGTTTCCATTACTTCTGTAAATTCTTTCATCCTTTTGAAATCTTCCTTCATTTTATCAGTGTCTGTATATTTAATAAATTATAAAAAGTATTATTAAGCCAATGACATTGTGATCATTTTACAGCAATTTTACATATGGCTGCGATGGCAGGATAGCTCTTCATTTGCAAATAATTTATAATTAAAACACGAGATCATTATTTATTATCACTCAACGGTTCAATTGAAATAATGTTAAACTATAATGTAAACAATATTTTGTAACATGTAAAACCACTATATTGAGACATATTTACTTTTACTAATAAAACAGATGCAACACAAACAAGTTTCAAGCACACAAAAACAGTCAGGCTGTTCGTATAAAAACTGTTTACCGTAATTATTTTAAAAGTCAAAAGTATGAAAATAGATCCATTTCTTATAACTTATAAGCAAATGTTAATCCGCTCACGGGACATGAGGTCTTGAAAACATCTTTCACCAAAGACTGAGCCTTGCTTCACAAGATGCTTTCCTTTCTACAAATACAGGATGGCAAAGAAATTAATAAAACAGAAAATATGTGGCTGTGGAAATTACTAAAATTAATATGTATTGTGACAGATAGTAGCAATAGGAGTTGCCTACAGAAGATTGTTGTGATCAAACACTGGCCTGTTTATAAACTTTACCAGCTGTGTTTAATTCGCTGGAAATATATTAGCACATATTATGCTTTACTTGTCATTTATGTATAGGTTGCAAAAAAAAAAAAAATTAAAAAAAAATTAAGTACAATATTCATTAATTTTATCTCTTAATTCTCCTTACATTATTTTGTTTTAGTTTATCTCTTTCTAAGCTTGTCTGGCTGTTTTCATGACTTCACAAAGTACTGATAATATTAGGTTGCATTTTACAGGTGTTTAGTGATAAGTAAAGTATGAAAAAGTGTGCCTTACTGGGAAAATAATGCACACTTTATGAGACCCCAAAGGGGGCACACTTTTGAATACTTTACCGAACTTAAGGCTCACACAGTTTCTGATTCCCCTAAAATACTACACTTTTATAGAATACTTTTAAAACTCTTGACAAACCTATTAACCTAAATCTCAATGTTCTTGATTAGTGGTTATTTATAGATTGACTTTTGTATATTGACTCATGTGTAAATATAAGTTTCTGATATTTTTTCTGTTCTGTAGAATTTTCCTCTAAAATGGATAGCAGGAATAAAAGTGACATATAATTTGTTTATAACTTAGAACTGTTAATAACTCAGAAAATTTTTTGGGCAAATGAACTGGATAATTCAACTGATTTACTAGAATTAAAACATGCTTGTTATGTCATCCTATTGATGAAAAGGTGAATTATATGTAATGTACATTTTTCTGGGCTAAATGTTGGGCATCATTTGACTGTTTCAGGTGTCTGTAAATTGTAACAAAAAATTGTGCATTACCTAAAAATTATGCACACTTTTAACAATAGAATGACATCACAGGTGTGCTTTAAAAAAAGGCACAAACTGAATAATTTCATTCAATTACAGATTACTACCCACAATTCACCTTTGAATTGATGTTCAATGTTATATTGACACAATATAGTAATAGACCACAAATGTTAATAGGCTTTTACAGTATGATGATCTATTATATGGTTTTGCCGATATGATATGAGGAGTGATGATCGCACTAAATACCAACTATATCATTTATATCAATGAGTAAATCTAAACACATGATGTTAATTTAGCTGCAGTACTACCATATATCATAGTTCCAGTGACATTATAAAGCTGTATAACATACAACAAATCTACATAATCTATTTGCATTGGGAACCGGAATTTAGATTTTGTGAGCTTCAGGGATTTTACAAACCTGGTGTAAAATCAACAGCCTATAGAAGAGTAACACACTATCAGTTGGTATTTTAGGAGCAACTTTCTTTAACGCTGGACATTCATCTTTGTGAACATTCCAAGCTTGTCTCTGTATATGTGAAATAAAAATAAAAGATATTATATATTAAATAAATATGTTGCATTAAACATTTACACTTACACAGACAAATTAAAATATAACAGATCAACGCTTACAAATAACAATCTAATTAGTGTTTGTTTGACCTATTTAGAAGGCCAATTCAGAATACACTTGATGTGGTCTCACTAAAGTTGCATAACATCATCCATTTAAATCTACTTATGGCTACATGTACATGTACTCACTTTGAGAAATATTAGGTTTTCATAAGGAAATCATGCAATTTCCAGGGAGAAACTTAAGCCTGTTATATATAACATACTGCCATATTGATGATATTTTGCACCTTTTATTCCTGATGAAAAGTGACACTTGGTGCATTAAATTAGGTTCTATAGTTATTGCTACTTTCTCTGAGTCAAACTTCCAGTTATTATTATATTCTCAATGACAAGTTTACACACTGTGGAGAATTTTGGACTGTTCACAGGTTTTATCATCACATTAAATCTGTTTTACCTGACATTGTACACTGCAATATCTTACAACTTTGCATCCTGAACAGCGTTTTAATTCACCCAGTTGTCTGAAACATAGAAATCATACAAGAGGAGAGTGCCCGTGAACGGGCACTGTGTCAGCTGACTGAGTGTTTTTGATTTGTGAAGGTGATTAGAGGACAGAATAATTATCAGGAAAAGGGCTGTACAGAAATACAGTAAATGGTACCTGAACAGCAAGTTCGAAAGAAATTCCGAAGCTGACAGAAGAAAAGGATAAAAAAGTTGTGCCCTGTAAATGGTATTATGAAGGAAAATAACAAGGTAATTGTTTAAGTGTAAAAATAGGTTAAAACATATTTAAAGAAATACTACAAATGCAATATCCTCGTTCGACCTTGAAGAAGGGGTCCAAGGTCAAATCTAACCACACAAATACATTCCCAGCCCATGATTTCCTATGGTTTACCATTCCAAACCTCTAGGACCAATTATAAATGAGTTATAAGCACTTTTAAGCTTGGCTGTCCTCATTTGACCTTGAAGGAGGGGTCCAAAGGTCAAATCTGACCATACCAAAAGATTCCGAGCCAATGATTTCCTATGGGATGGTTTACCATCCCAAATCTCTGTCACCAATAATAAGCGAGTTGTAGGCACTTTCAATTTTCGCTATCCTCATTTGACCTTGAAGGAGGGTTCCAAGGTCAAATCGGACCATATCAACAGATTCACAGCCCATGATTTCCTGTCTGTTTACCATCCCAAACCTCTGGGACCAATAATAAGTGAGTTATAAGCACATTTAAGTTTGGCTATCCTTGTTTGACTTTGAAGGAGGGGTCATTGAAGGTCAAATCTGACCACACCAAAAGATTCCCACCCCATGATTTCCTACAGGTTGGTTTATCATCCCAAACCTCTAGGATCAATAATAAGGGAGATATAAGCACTTTTCATGACTGACAAAAAACACCTGTGGCGGCCATCTTGTTTCTCAAAATGAGGCCAAAAATATTCCCAGACAACATTTTATGGTTATTAATATATAAACTTAAGAAAGCTAGCTATTATATTTTTTTTCATCAGAGCAGTAATGGTGAAATCTCTCTCTACACACTGCGGCTATCCAGTGGATACAATGATTTACTCAACAGTGAGAACCTGAAAGTAGCTATTGCTCAGCTATGCCATGACATAGAGGTCTGCAATTTCACTATGTTATAGCTGACCAAAAATTCTGTGAATAACATATTTAACAAATTACTCTAAATGTAATAGTTTTCAAGTTACAACTGATTTACTCAACAGTAAGAACCTCAAAGGAACTATTACTCAGCTATGCAATGAGCTACATGTCTGAAATTTTACTATGTTATAGCTAACCCAAAAGTAGGTGAACAACATATTTAAGCAAACTACTGTAAATGCAATAGTTTTCAAGCTACAACTGATTTACTCAATAGTGAGAACCTGAAAATAGCTATTGCTCCGCTATGCCATGAGCTATAGGTCTGTAATTTCACTATGTTATAGCTGACCCAAAAGTAGGTGAACAATATATTTTAACAAAATACTCCAAATGCAATATTTTTCAAGTTATAGCTGATTTACTCAACAGTCAGTACCTGAGAATAGCTATTGCTCAGTTGTGCCATGAGCTATAGGTCTATAATTTCACCATGTTATAGCTGACCCAAAAGTAGCTGAATAACATATTTGCACAAATTTCTGTAAATGCAATAGTTTTCCAATTATAACTGATTTACTCAACAGTGAGAACTTCAAAGTAGCTATTACTCAGCTATGAAATGAGCCACATGTCTGAAACTTCACTATGTTATAGCTGACCCCAAAATAGGTGAATAACATATTGAAACAAAATACTCTAAATGCAATAGTTTTCAAGTTATAAGTGATTTACTCAACAGTGATAACCTAAAAGTAGCTATTACTCAGCTATGCCATGAGCTACAGGTCTGAAATTTTACTATGTTATAGCTGGCCCAAAAGTAGCTGAATAACATATTTATACGAAATTCTCTAAATGCAATAGTTTTTAAGTTACAAGTGATTTTACTCATGATGGAAGTTACTGAAAAGCCCAAAAGTAGCTATTACTCACTTAGCTATTGAGACAGACACCCAACTTACTCACCACATTGTAGCTATGAAAAAAGTAGCTGAATAACATATTTTAACAAAATGCTCTAAATGCAACACTTTTCAAGTTATAAGTGATTTACTCAACAGTGATAACCTAAAAGTAGCTATTACTCAGCTATGCTATGAGCTACAGGTCTGAAATTTTACTATGTTATAGCTGACCCAAAAGTAGCTGAATGACATATTTATACGAAATTCTCAAAATGCAATAGTTTTCAAGTTATAAGCGATTTACTCAACAGTGATAACCTAAAAGTAGCTATTACTCAGCTATGCCATGAGCTACAGGTCTGAAATTTCACTATGTTATAGCTGGCCCAAAAGTAGCTGAATAACATATTTATACGAAATTCTCTAAATGCAATAGTTTTTAAGTTACAAGTGATTTTACTCATAATGAAAGTTACTGAAAAGCCCAAAAGTAGCTATTACTCACTTAGCTATTGAGACAGACACCCAACTTACTCACCATATTGTAGCTATGAAAAAAGTAGCTGAACAACATGTTTTCACAAGATGCTGTAAATGCAACACTTTTGAAGTTATAAGTGATTTAGTGCATGATTTCATGAATTTTAATGCATTAAAAATTATTAAAAAAATTTATTAAAAAAAAAGTAAGACAGATCCAGGTCTCATACTCACACAAGAGAATCTACCTCTGGCCTAGTACATATATGCAAGATATGAGAAAAATCTCTGCAATAGTCACTGAGAAAATTGTGATAAAAAGTTGAAATTTTCACACTTTTGGTGGGGGTACCCCCCTTGTAATGTCTCTAGCAAACAGACGAACAGACAGATTTGCATGCCTTGAACAATTTTTCATCCTCGATAGATAAGGTATCTTTTAAAAAAAACAGCATGTCTCTAGGCCTTGTAGTTTTGGAGAAGAAGTTGTTCACGCGGACGCGTACGCCCACGCCGCAGAGTGATGACATAATGTCAGCTGACTGACAAGTCAGCTGACATAATAAAATAAGGATGTTCCTTGGAAAACTGCCTTTTGCAAAATGAGAATTTTGCCACTATATTTGAAAGTCATATTATGGTCAACTAGGGAAGCAACATGCTGACTTTTAAATTTTGTTATTTCTTGCTCAACTTTGACAAGTAATATACCATATTAAAGCTTACAACACATGGCAACTAGTCTAGTCTGGCAACATATTTCATTTAAATAAAGACCTGAACTTTGTCACATGTTACCTTATAATTCAGTTTTCTTTAACTCCTTTAACTTCCCTTTTCCCTAAAGTATTCTAAATCTGACATAATACTTTTAGGTAACAAACCAAGAAAAGAAACATGTAAAATTTTTTTTGCATTAACCACAACACAGCAACTGTTTAGGTAATTTTAGTTTACATTGATTTTAGTTTTATACACCTTAAATGATATTTCGAATTTATGTGGGTTGAAAAACACAAACATTGTAAAAATTATTTTTTGACAAATATGTATCATTTATTTGTAGTAGTTGCACTCTTGAATTTTTTTCAGTATGAAGGGCCTAGCTGACCAAAGGAAGAAGTGATTAAATCATGGGAAAGATCATTGTCATATTCTAAGAAAAAAAACAGAATTTCTAAAAATGCCCCCATGATAGAAGACTGTGCTTTTTGAGTGACTCTTAGCAACTTAATTTTCTACTAAATATCAAAAAAGTAAATAAATAAATAAAAACTAGAAATAGGATGCCCTGTTGATAGTAGCTGCGATCATGACCTCGAACGTCCCTTGACTTTCCCTTTTTGATTTCAAGCGCATTAGAGGATGTTGCATCAATTTTGCGCTATATAAATGTTTCTATTCTATTCTATTCTATTCTATATGAATAGAAACAGGATAGCATAGAAGAACACACATTATCATGTGTAATGTCCACCCTATGAACCTTTTGCCAAAATTGTACAGTAGTCTTACAAGACCCTGATTCATTTGTAAAATATATCAATGATGCTTAAATATTTATTAGTGTACATGTAAATTATTTCAGCCTTTTTGCATTGGTTGGGTCGAAAATTTTGACAAAGTCACTCTATCTTGCACGGTTAAGAAGATAGAACCAAATTTCTGTTTTTCTATTTTTGGCAAAAATTCGAAAATTCAAAATGGCCGCCATTTTTGGGAAGAGGAAAATTTTTTGAAAATTGCCAAGAGTACATTTCTTAGATACCCTGTGGGTCGAAAATTTCGACGAAATCGCTCTATCTCGCACGGTTAAGGAGATAGAAGCAATTTTGTGTTTTGCCATTTTGGGCAAAAATTCGAAAATTCAAAATGGCCGCCATATGTGGGAAGAGGAAATTTTTTTGAACATTGCTTACATTGCTTAGATACCCTGTGGGTTGAAAATTTTGACGAAATCGCTCTATCTCGCACGGTTTAGGAGATAGAAGCAAATTTGTGTTTTGCCATTTTTGGCAAAAATTCGAAAATTCAAAATGGCGGCCATATGTGGGAAGAGGAAAATTTTTGAAAATTGCCAAGAGTACATTGCTCAGATACCCTGTAGGTCGAAAATTTCGACGATATCCCTCTATCTCACACGGTTAAGGAGATAGAAGCAAATTTGTGTTTTGCCATTTTTGGCAAAAATTCGAAAATACAAAATGGCCGCCATTTTTGGGGAGGGGAAATTTTTTTTTTAAATTGCCAAGAGTACATTGCTCAGATACCCTGTGGGTCGAAAATTTCGACGAAATCGCTCTATCTCGCACGGTTAAGGAGATAGAAGCAAATTTGTGTTTTGCCATTTTTGGCAAAAATTCGAAAATACAAAATGGCCGCCATTTTTAGGGAGGGGAAAATTTTTTGAAAATTGCAAAGAGTACAATGCTCAGATACCCTGTGGGTTGAAAATTTTGGCGAAATCACTCTATCTCGCACGGTTAAGTGTATGTGGTTTAGCGTTCGCCAGGGGAGACGTGGTTTTTATATTTTTGTTAAAAATATTTTACTTTCTCCATAGAACTGGTCGGTATTTGATATATTTTACTGTAACTATATGTATTTTATCAAATAATTGTAAACAAATAGATTACTGACTGTCACCACACCCAGATATCAGTTAAAAGTGCTGTTTGTCATTAAACAGGTATTATCGCCCACTCGATAATTCCCGCGGTAACACTTTCATTGTTCCACACACAAAGCAGATCAAGTGTATTACATGTAAAATAGATATATATCATAAATATTGTTTACCAATTAATTATCCCTGTCCACTGTTTGTTATATTTTAATCCCACACATCTATCAATCATATGCACTAATCTACTCCTTCCTAACCTACCATCTTTTGATTTTGGTACTGTGATGCTGTAATTAGAAAGGTTTGTACGTAGGAAAGGTAGGTGCACCTATTTCTAAATTTTAATTTTTGGCTTTCATTGGTCATGCATTGCACTTTTTGGTTCTGTTTTTCCATCCTCTTGACTGTTCGGTCAACAACCCCCACCAAGGAAAATAGTTTGACATCACCAAAAAATATTCACCCAAGTTTACTCTCCTCTTTGGACAGTTGCAACATTGCTTTTGTCGTCCTGCAGGCCCACTGTCGTCAAGTGACGCACTGTTTCAGAAATGTCAGCCCTTGGTGGTCCATCATCCTGATTCTTTCTGGCGACATTAGTTTGAACCCAGGTCCATCAGCCAGAAATATCAAAGCCTGTCATCTGAATGTCCGTTCATTGCGCAACAAACATCAGCATTTAGTGATTTTGTTTTGTCAAATGATCTCGACATCGTTGGTGTCACTGAGACATGGCTAAGACCGTCAGACACACAAGGCCTAATGGATGAGATAACCCCTGCAGGTTTCCAGCTTCACCAGGTCCCACGCGAGAACAAGAAAGGAGGTGGAGTTGCTGTCCTTGTTAGGAATGACATTGATAGCGTGCGTTGTCAAATTGATCGGCGGGAAACGTTTGAACACATTACCGTCAAACTGTCAGATCGACAGTCAAGCCAGCTCCTGGTACATGTAATTTACTGACCTCCAAGTACCAGCAAAAGCAGATTTATCGAGGAATTCAACAGTTTCATGGAAGCAGCTGCTTTGTCACCACATGAAAATATTATCCTGGGAGATGTCAATATCCAGCTTGACAGTCAAAATTGCTGGACAGAAAATTTCAACACAGTTCTATTGGATTTTGATTTTATTCAACATGTGTCAACACCTACACACATACAAGGACATATCCTTGATGTACTCTGCACTAGTAAATCCCTAACTTCCTCAGTTCACCATCATGTAAAGGACGGCATATCAGACCACCTAGCTGTCTTTTTCACTACAACATTCCCTGTCAAAAATTCCTGCAGAGTAAAACGGTTGAAAATCAGGAAACTTCGCAAGATAAATAAAACTGAATTTATGTCTGACATTGAAAATTCTGAGCTTATCCAGGCTCCTTACAAAACAGCTAGCTTACTTTCACACCAATACTTTCATACCCTTAGGAACATACTTGACAAGCATGCACCTGAACATGTATGTAAAACCCCACAACATGTCAACAAAGGGTTCATCAACAGTGAGATTTTGGCAGCAAAGAGACGTAAGCGCAAACTCGAAAGGGAGTGGCGAAAGGACAACTCTGCCATAAACCGCAGTAGGTATAGAGCCGCTGTGAACCATTTCAACCGTCTCGTGGAATGTGCAAAAACCAAACACTACAGTGATATGGTTAGGGAAAATGAGGATAACCCCAAGGCCTTGTGGAATTCCATAAAGAAAGTCCTCCATAGATCACCAAAAATGGTACTTCCAGATTATACCACCATGAACAGTCTAGTCAACACTTTTGGCAGGTATTTTGCAGACAAAATTGCTAAATTAAGATCTGGATTACTGTCTACTGATGCCGATCCCCCTGTCTCAGGTTCCTACAAAAACAAGTTTGTTTCTTTCCGGACCATGTCAGAGGAAGAAGTCCTTAAAATCATAAAGTCCACACCAAATAAATCATGTGACTTGGATCCCATCCCAACATCATTGGTCCTTGAATGTATCAGTGTGCTCCTGACTCCTATTACAAATATTGTGAACTACTCTCTACAGGAGGGCAGTTTCCCATCCTGCTTTAAGACTGCACATGTTACACCCTTGTTGAAAAAAGCTGGTCTTGACAAGAATATTCTCAAGAATTATCGACCAGTGTCCAACCTCAGCTACATCTCCAAACTCATAGAGAAAGCTGTGGCTAAGCAGATAAATGAGCATATTGCTCACGAGGGTATATCTAACGAAAACCAGTCCGCATATAGAGCTTTTCACTCAACTGAAACGGCGTTGCTCAAAATACAAAATGACATTGCCACATCAATGGACAAGGGTGCAGCTGTTGGATTAGTCCTTTTGGACTTATCTGCAGCTTTCGATACAATAGACCACTCAATCCTATTCAACTGCCTTCAGCACTGGTATGGCATTGATGGGGTAGTGCTTAAGTGGGTCCAGTCATACCTCAACTCACGGAAGCAGCGCATCAAAATAGATGGACATCTTTCAGATGCTTTTCAACTCCCTTACGGGGTTCCCCAGGGCTCAGTTCTAGGGCCACTCCTTTTTACCCTATACACAACCCCTCTCAGTTCAGTCATATCTAAATTCAATGTCACCCACCACTTATATGCAGATGACATACAAATTTACTTGGAACTCGACTCTAGGAACTTCGATTCCAGTATCACTGAATTAACAAATTGCCTTGAGGCGGTCCAGGCTTGGATGGGAAATAATAAGCTTAAATTAAATCCTGACAAGACAGAATTCATAGTGATTGGTGATGATCAAATTAGAAGTTCCCTGAAGTCATCTTTCCCAGTGAGTTTGCTTGGCAACACCATGGAACCAGCCGAATCGGTAAAAAACCTTGGTGTCATCCTGGATGCTGAAAATTCAATGCAAAGACACGTGGCTAATCTATGTCGCATAAGTTACTACCATCTCCGGGAACTACGAAGGGTCCGCAGGTACTTAAATCATGAAACAGCTGTAAAGGTGGCAAATGCCTTGGTAAGCAGTCATCTGGATTACTGTAACTCACTGCTTTACAACACAAAAAAGGCATATACTACCAGACTACAGAGAGTTCAAAATGCCTTATGTCGGACGGTGTGCAAGCTAAATAAATACTGTCATGTTACACCCTTCCTGCACAAACTACACTGGCTCCCCATTCATTACCGTATACTGTTCAAATATAATCTCCTCATTTATAAAGCAATACATTTGAGCCAACCTCCATATCTCTCCGCTCTAATTAGGCGGAGTGATCTCACACGGGGCAATCGCCTATCAATTTCCTCATCTAAACCAAATAAACGTTCAGGGCTACGCAGTTTCATAGCAGGGGCTCCCACAGAGTGGAACAAGCTTCCTCAAGCCATCAGAACCATAGAAAGCATTTCTGGTTTCAGGAAACAGTTGAAAACATACCTTTTTAGATTGGCTTATCCTCCACCATAGCCTATCTCCCCTACCGGACGCTAATATGGAAACGGACATCTTTCTGGAACTGGACTATCCCTTTTTGCACATCAGCACCTTAGAGGATGTTTACATCAAATTCGGCGCTATATAAGTGTTTCTTACTTACATAAGGAGATAGAAGCAAATTTGTGTTTTGCCATTTTTGGCAAAAATTCGAAAATTCAAAATGGCCGCCATTTTTGGGGAGGGGAAAATTTTTTGAAAATTGCAAAGAGTACATTCCTTAGATACCCTGTGGGTGGAAAATTTCGACGAAATCGCTCTATCTCGCACGGTTAAGGAGATAGAAGCAAATTTGTGTTTTGCCATTTTTGGCAAAAATTCGAAAATTCAAAATGGCCGCCATTTTTGGGGAGGGGAAAAGTTTTTGAAAATTGCAAAGAGTATATTCCTTAGCTACCCTGTGGGTCGAAAATTTTGACGAAATCGCTCTATCTTGCACGGTTTAGGAGATATGAGCACATTTACCCTTTTCAGTACTCAAAAACAAAAAAAAAACGCAGCCTTTTAGAACAGTGTAAGTTATGCAAAGTTGCAGGAGAATAACACTTATGAGCAAAAAAGACAAGTAAAGGCAAAGTATCAAAACAAGATAATTCAGTAGTAAGATGACAGTATCAAAGTTACGATGTTGCAAATGTATAAGTTGATATAAATCTGCCTCTGGAGATGGCAATGTTAGGCAAAAGTACATATAATAATAATTAGTTGCAGCTTTGTGATACAGGGAATACAGCTGAAAACATTCTAGCAGAGTCAAGATTAAAGGTCACATCAAGGTCGCTCTTCAACATTGGACATCTACAAACTCCAACCAATAACCTACCAAATAACGGTTTAGTTCACTTCTTGGTTTCTGACATATATGCAGACATGACTTTAAAAGGCTAAGGTCGCTGCAGCAAGGTCAATTGCCATATAAACTTCACACCATGACATCATAAACCTAAACCTCACAACCAATTAATAATATTATGATGGTATGTCTGGAAATTGCAACCAAAACCCATTGCACCAAAGTGACCAAACAATCCACACACACAACTCACAGACATAATTACTTTTTCATAGGTTTGAATCACTGTAAGCAATTGACATTTGTACAAGTCTGGGAATTTCAAGAATTTGAGATTTAAAGTTTTAAACACAGAGAATACCTCACCTTGAAGTGGAATCTGAATGTCTCAACCCACATCAAAGTCAACACCTTCAATTTTGGCCCCCTATAAACTGGGCCCCTTTTTAAAAATATTTATCCAACAGCATTAATGCACTTGACTTACGTACAGAAGTATTCTGTGTCATTGATCTTTAACCAGTATTTCTGTTTATAAAATATACACTGTTGGGAAACCCCAAGGAATTCCATGACCTCATTTAATGCACATGCATAAAATTAATGAGTTGTACAGATGCGAGAATTTGAAGCATTTGATCTTCAATCAAATTTATATTTCCATGCGAAATACTTAAGCTCAAAGTAGTATTACTTTTTATAAAAGTGTGTTACAAAATAACACAAATACATGAATATCAGAGAATTGAAAGGGCCTAGATTGTAGTGGGCCAAGTTTATAGGTGGCTGACTTTGAAGTGGGTCGAGATGTCCATAAAACTCTTGAAGCAGCCTAGCTTTCTATTTATAAAATGCAGGGTCTCTTCCGACAAAAGTCAGCAAAAAATGTTGTCCCCATTAAATTCATGACCTAATGTTTTCTGTACATAGATGCATATTAATGAGTTGTTAAGTCTGTGAATTTAATCGTCAAACATTCAGATGTTTCCAAATTCCAAGTGAAACTTTAACATCCAGCACCCCATACAGAAATATAAAGGTTTGTTTTTGGGAGCGAGTTGTGTGTGCAAGTCGTTGGATGCTAGTTGTTTTGGTCACCACTGGCCGGTAATTGATGCACTGGCAATAATGGTCAAAGTTCAGGTACCCAAAGTCCAATATATATGTACAGTAGGCATATTTCACAACCATAATCTGTGCAATCCAGGTTCATATTCTTTGGATAAGCTAGATTTGTGAAACACAATTTTCTCTAGACCTGAATCCAAAATCGAAAAAATAACAAACCAACATAAATATCATAAACATTTTTCAAATCTTAAAATTTGCTGCCACATTTTGCTCCCATTATTTTACAAAGAATTATGGGTAATCCAATGAATCTGAATCCGTTGATCTACCTCCTGAGGATTCTAGTCGCATCACAAGCATATCTATTAATCTGAGGAATCCTGCAGTTTCCACACATTATTATAATTATGAAACACACCTAGTACACGGGTGGTCACTGAGATAAATGGTCTTCAGAAATTATGACATAAAAACAGTTACAAGGTTTAAACAACAATTAACACAAATCAAATGTTATGGAAAGCATTGTGTAAGTATATGTTATTTAGGTTGTGCAATTTTGTCATTTACACTATTTAAATTCAAAGTGACTCCTGTCACGGCATCGTGGTTTTAAGTTTTTGTCTAAAGTCACGGCATCACCATCAATTCGAACAAATAAAATATGTTAGGAAACCTCCAAAGAATACCGTGACCTCATGAATATTAATAAGTAGTCTACAAATTTTGATCTTCAGGTGAAGTATTGTAAAAAATGCCATGGAATCGTCAAATATTTTCTATGCATACATAAATATTATAATAAGCTGTGTACAGTAGTCCATCTAGTATTTGATGTTAAAGCAGGAAATATTATTGAGAAAGCACCATGGAAATAAGTGACCTCATGAATATTAATGAGCTCTCTATGAATTTTGATCCTCAAGTAAAGTATTTCTATATACATTGTTGGGAAACCTCACATAATTCCGTGACCTCAAATATATTCTATGAAATTGTCAAGCAAATATATATATACCGCTAATAAATTAACTGATCAAGTTTTCGATTCTCATTGATTTCTAGTGTGATGCCGTGACTTTAGATGAAAACTTAAAACCACGATGCCGTGACTGGTGTCACTTCGATTTAAATTAGAAAAATTTGAAGACCGTTTATCTCTTTGACTGTTTATCTTTGTCCATGTACCGTTGTCGCGTGAAATTTGTTCCCTCGTGAAATAAGTTTCTCAAAATGGAAACTAAACCACGAATAGGAAATATTCATGTATTTTATAACTGTTAAATGACTGTTTAAGAATTATAATTGTACTGCCATGCTATCAATTATCACCGGGTACCAATTTTTGGTGGCGGTAATTGGTACCCGGCGATAATTGGTAGCAATTTAAGGTAGTACAAATATATCGATAACTTGCAAAAATATGTTGAATATTATGTTAACAATTATACTTCTCAGGTGACAATGCTACCATTTCTGGGCATGGGCGATAGCGTAGAAACGAGTAAAGGGGCCAAATTTAACGGATGCAAATTTCACAAGACACCGGTATATGAGCAAATCGCTGACAAGACAACTTGCAGACATCAACTCGCCGACAAATTTTAAATAAATTAATGACACATTATTACCCCATTTTTGTCATTTTTTCACTGAAAAAATGTTACAATATTCAAATTATCCCAGATAACATTCCGCCGGTGGCCCACCGGCGTATTGTCAGCTGATTTTGCCACTGGTGGGCCAACGTTGGCCCACCGGTGGTTTTTGGTTGTATAATCGGCAGTTTTCCAACGTTGGGCCAACGGTGGCTTTCCACCAGTGGGCCAACGTTTTTTTTTGTTCAAGATGGCGGTGAGCAATAATAGGGGATTTTTGGAAACTTAGTAAAAATTTATTCATAAGTGTGTGTCTAATAATGAGATTTCAGTGAGCCCACAAGTTTTAACTCACTATTTAACAATTTTAGACATACAAACAGTATTTTTATTATAATTTTACAATACAAAAGTTGTCATTGGACATACTATAATTATTATTATAATTCTATTACAGAATTTCAACCAGCGTATTTCCACCGGTGGGCCAACGTTGGCCCAATGGACAAAAAGACGGTGGCCCACCGGTGGAAACCTCCGGTGGGCCAACGGATTTACCGCTGGTGGCCCACCGGTGGGCCACCAGCAGACTGTTATCTGGGTATCATTTATACATGTTTTCAAAGCAGGCAAATCATGTTTTTACTGTCCACAAGATGCACTCCTCTGTCATTTTATTGTGATTGGTCCGTAAGTTACACACATACTTAAAACTGTTTCAGTTTAATTTGGTTTCATCACATTTTCGTAGTATAACATGTTTAACGGCCCATGTTTAATGAAGGGAAATGAATGATTGCTGATATATAATACATTTTAAAATAATGTATGGCAATATTTTAGTGTTATAAAAGCTGCAAGGGTCATTTTGGTATCTACATAATCTGTCGGCGAGTTGACTTGTCGGCGACTTGCAGGTACTTTGAGACACCGTACTGTACTATATAGACCGAGTTTCTGTCCCGTTGCCAATTGCTATTGATATACTGATGGACACAATGGCGAGGGACAGAGTTCACATGTACTTGTTTTCTGTGTAAATTTTGAACGGCATATTTCTACATATATTACAACAAGTATAAAGTGTTATTTGAATTTTTTTTTATATTTATGTGCCGTTCACTAATATTTAAATGCCAATCAAACTGGCATGCATGTATATCAACCTGTTTTAAAATGTAAACAAACTGTCAATAGTACATTTAGTTATCTATAAAAGAAATTTTTTGCTTGTAAAAGCAGTTTAGTTAAACAGCATATGCACTGTAAACCGGATACAGCGACATGGACATAATAATTACTTTTTTCAGCTCCATGCGCCGTTTCGACCTGGCGCACTCAATATGTGCGCCATTTCAACACTTTTTCTGCTCAAATTATAACATTTAGAGGTCATATGAAGGCAAATGGCACATAACAAAAGGTTTTATCTATACCTTTATGTTTTTCACGCCAGGCAGGTTTATTTCCCCCCAAAAATCTCTCAATATAACATCCATTTATTTCAACAGCTATACAATAAAAGCACTACAAGTACAAAAGCCAAAACACAAAGACACTAAAAACTGAGCATATATACACAGCACATTTTACATTTTTTACGTTTTTCACAGTTCCATTTATCTTCACCTGCATATCTCACACAGTTACAGTGGAACCACAGCTGGCAGCCCTCACATAACGTAAATTAACGGTGGTGTTGAAATGGCGCAGTGAGCCGTTTCGACCTGGCACTGGGCTCATATTCACGAAAGGTCTTAGCCAAGTTTTAGGCTTAAGTGGTCTATATTTTTATACAAAAGTTAAGCCTAAGACTTGGCTAAGACCTTTCATGAATACGGCCCCTGGTGTCTAAACGGCCCAATACATATGTACTATACTGTACTGCTCAGCCAGTGAATTTCGTCACCCCAGTGAAGTTCGTCACCTGCATTTTATGGCAATATTATAGACATGGTTACCTCGGCTCTACTTTACTTGCGTGTAGAGCCGTGGCACGACCCCACATAGAACTGGAGATTTGCATAAAATCTTTTTTCTGTTAAATAAAAGTTGATAAAATGACTGAAAATGGTTTAATATGATTAGAAACAGTTGATATTATGCCAAAGACACAACAAATACAATATGTGTACAAAATATATGCTATTTTACACAGCTTTTATAATAAAAGACCATTTTCAAATTTTTGGAGAAATGGTCCAAAAACCCTGGAAAATCAGGAAATGTCATTTATTTTTTGTCAAACATGTTTGCATGTTGACTGATTGTTGAAGAAAATGAAACAAAATAGTTGTGGGAACAGTTATGTGTTCACATTTGTATGATATTTGTGTTTTATGCAAATCTCCAGTTCTATGTGGGGTCGTGCCACGGCTCTACACGCAAGTAAAGTAGAGCCGAGGTAACCATGCACGTCTAGCAATATTAAAGAGTTTTTCCTGTGAACTTTCGGCATACATGTATACCTTGTTGCTGAAAGCAGCTATTCCATTTATTTAAATAAGAATATTGCCAATCTTTGAGCATTTTTACGGCAGGTGACGAACTTCACTAGGATGACGAAATTCATTGGCTGAGCAGTACCTATGGTAGACCGATTAATCTGTCTCTCAGCCAATTTTTAAAAGATTGATGTATTGGCGAGAGACAGATGGCATTAGTATGCAAAAAACATAAACGTCATGAAGGGCAACAAGTGGCACACATCCTGACATTAAACATGTACTAGGCTACCACCTTGAGTAACAAGGATGTGCCCCGCATTAAAAGAAATAAACTTTTTGCATAGTTAATGGATATATTTACCAAAATATATTTCACTTGCCAAATTTTATCATTGTTTATACAAACAGGAAGTGCAGAAAAAGTGTCTATATTGCTGCAAACACAGAAAATTGTGTTCCTGCATCTAAATGCTTTCTACTGTTAATACATATAAGTGCATATTTTAAAGTTTAAAGGGACGGTAATTTTCAGATATTGAAGTTTTTTGTGTAGCGAGGAACTCTGTCCCAAAATGCCATCCATCAGTTTTAAAAAGGCATATTTTGGGACAGAAAACTCGGTCTATACCTATGGCGAAAACATTGATCACAACATTCTTCTTTGAAGTGAGGTGTCAGCACATGACAGTATGGCTGTTCGTGAATTATTGTTCCCATTTTCAATTTGATAGTGTTCATTCTTCGTGACAAAGTGGAACAAATTGGAAAAACTGATTAAGAATCGTTCTGCTTTCGAACATAATGCTGAGCGATAATTAAGTATTATTGCAGGTACATACTAAATTCAACGTAAAATTCCATCACGAGGAATTGCCCTACAGTCGAATATTTAGTTATGCCAGGATTGTAAAAATGTTACTTTATATTCTGACTGTCTATATGTCCTATTCTTAATTAAGCTGATTGCATTCAGAATTTTCAATTTGGTACTTAAATGACATTTGGTACTCAAATAGTATACCTTGAAACAACATCTATGAGCTGCATGCTTATGCAAAGGGGCCAGTTTCACAAAATGTTTTACGCTTATATTCACGTTTTGGCAAAGTAAGTGACTTAAATCTGAGCCTTAAGTCTGTGACTTGATTGGATTTCAAAAGGGATCACTTAGCTTAGACTAAACCCAGATTGGTTTATCAAATAACCACAGTGGTTTTGTGTGCCAAATGACCCTTTATTTCTATTAAAAATATATTCCCAGTGACTTATATTCTTAGTTTCATGTATTTTAACGCAGAAAATAATTCTGTTTCCACGCAAATCCTTGTAAAAAACACATGAAAACTTAAAAGTGTTCTATAAAGAGGTGTTGTACGTATATATTTATACTTTATTTTCAGCCATTAATTCACATTTTGAAGTGGAGAAAAAGTTATGGCAGACATACTCAAGTTTTTGTTTATGAAAACCAAACCAATGCTCAGATGGACATAAATTGGAACCCATGACTTAGCCAAAGCTCTCAGATTTTGCTCCTTGGTGAAATCCACGAAGTCTAAGACCACAGATTAAGTTTAAAACAAAAGGTCCTAACTTTAAGTTAAAGTCTGGACTAAGTCATTTTGTTCAACTGACCAAAAGTCATTCCACTGACACTCACATTTGAGAATATAAAATGAGATTAATCTGTTTCTCCCAAACAGCATGTCCGTACCAAAATTCCTTATGCATGCATCTATCTGCCACAGTTGATACCACTGACTATGGTATATGGGGTATACTCAAAGGCACCTGTCATATTGGTATGGATTCGATGCATTTGGTTCTCTAATGATGCTGATGATTAAACAATAAACAATTGCTGTATGCAATAGTAACCAGGGCATTGGCGAGAGAACCCATGCAGTGTCAAAGAGAATATCCCTTCTATAAAGTTCAAAGTTTTGGGTTTTATGTCCCATTCAGCAGCCAAGGTTACACTGAAACAGTCCGTCACTTTTGCCACCTGTGGGAGTCAAACAGACATGCATATGGGTGACAGACTATGATTATAGATGCCAAACTTGCTAACCACAAGACCACCGATGATCTTTTCTGTTTTGCAATGTATTTTGCCTAGCTATTCCTAAGCTAGCCACATACTTTTTGGACATACTAGTCACATATTCATGAACTCTCATGATTTTCCAGTTTTTCAACAATCACAGTAGGCCTGGATATCAACATAGAAATTTGCAGGATCTTCAAAGGATATATGATCTTGAAAAGGCAAAAGGGGAATTAAAAAATTTTGATTCCATTTACGTCCCTGCCAAACAAGATGTGGTAAAGAAAAAGTGCAAGTTATGTTTTCATAGATATTATTCCTCCATAAAATACACATAACTGAACGTAAGGCTTGGGTGTACAGAGTTCTGTTATACTGTTATACACTTCCTGAAACCCCTTTGGGTGAATTTATCAATGCAGTAGAAAATTTGGTTTTATTCTAAATTAAGAAAAAAATCACCAAACAGGCAATAGCCTCTGTCCAGCAACTGCAGGTCCTGCCAAATCCATGCCTAAAAAAAACATTTTGAGCCATGCTCCAGTAGGTCCCGAACTACTTACTTGGATGTGAGCTTAAAATTGTCATCACGTCTTCATCTTTATCATTTGTACTTTTATCAATAAATTACTCAAGGAAGCTGAAAAGCAGAGACAGTAGGGTGGGAATATCATCTGTTAAATTAAGCTATTAGCTGATAAACATTTACTCATCATAAGTCACATGACAACCTTGCCTTTTACCTGAGGATGCCTGTTTTATGGAATTTGGTGGCACCAACATTGCAGGACATTGTTGAGTAAGTTTATATTAGCATAATGAATGATTCTTTTCAAATTTGAGATAATCTTTTTAAATATTTTTACCTATATTATTGTATCTAACGGACCGTGGGCCAATCCTTCAAGGTCAAACGAGGGTAGCAAAACTTAAAAGTCCCGGTTTCTACTTTTTTATTGCTCCTAGTGGTTTGGAATGTTAAACTAATAGGAAATTTAGGACTCAGAATCTCCTGATGTGGTCAGATTTGACCTTGGGCCCTCAAAGTGCTTACAACACACTTAATATTGCTCCTAAAGATTTGGTATTTGAAACCAATAGGAAATCATGGGCTATGAATCCTCAGACGTGGTTGGATTTAACATTGGGCCCCTCCTTCAAGGTCGAACAAAGGTAGCCAAACTTTAAAAGTGCTTATAGCTCAATTATTGCTTCTAGATTTTTGGGATGTGAAACCAACCTATGGGAAATCATGGGCTAGGAATCTTTTGAGTGGTCAGATTTGGAATTGGGCCTCTCCTTCAAGGTGAAACAATGGTTCACTGGCTTCGGTGAGTTGTCTTTCTGGTGGATACAATTTGCAATGGTACTCCAACATGGCAAGTCTAGTTTGGGTTTTGAAATTGCTTTGAATACTCTGTAGGGTATATCACTATTGGTAGTTTTACGGGCAGAAGTTATACAGTTGGTCAAGATTCTGTACTGTAAACTGCCGACCAATGGCAAGCAACTACCAGCTTTTACACATGAGGTCAGGCTGGGATTCAAGTTGTCATCTCAGAGGTGGGAGGCGAGTGCCACCACTGCATTAACGTGGCTCCATTCCCCCATCTTATCAAACGTGGAAAGCTTTTATCAACAAAACAACTGTGTCAAGAATTTATATTGTGTTTCTTGAAAACAAAAACACAAATTATCACACCACAAACAGTTGGTCTGACCATACATAACCTGGATAAGGCTGAGTAGTGAGGCTAACATTCTATACCTCTCATCATGCAGTTTCATTACTTGCATTTAGTTCTGATAAAATATTATATTGCAATAGTTTCATTTATTCAGCTCTTACTTTTAACTCCAAAGGGTGGCTAAAATATTTGAAAACAATGGATTACAAACCAGCCGCTAGTTGATTGTTAAATCAAGATTCCTACTTGAGATTATGACAATGATACTTAAGAGTAAGATCAAAACTAAAACTAGCCTCAGAAATGCCCATAACCCACACCCCAGGGAAATAGCATTGAACACCATGAGATATAGAAGAGGTAAAATAGTATAAAGGTCAGGTGACTTTCAGAATACACATTGTAACTTATGTTAAGGAGAAAATACTAACATAAAAGAGAGCAAATATGCTTGCAAAAACAAAGTATCAAAACAAGGCAATTCAATAACAGGATGACAGCATTAAGTAGTAAATTAAACATTATAAACCTGTAAAATTCCTTAATTGAAGTCTCGCTGTCAAAGGAGATAGTACAATAAGATTAAAGTACATCTAATAATCAATTGTAGGAATCCATACATCTTTGTGATATACATAGGTTTCAAATGTGGCAGCATATTAAATTTTTATTAGTTAACATCTTACCTAACAGACGGTAGCTTTTACCTCTGGCAGGACCGGTACACTACAATCCAGGTGGCCTAGTTCCTGCTTCATTTGCCAGAGGGATGTGACGTCATAGCATCTAGCTTAGCATCTTTTTCGTTTTTCCAGAGATTAAGTCCACTGTCAGCTGGAATCTCCCATCTGTTAGGTAAGATATTAACTAATAAAAATTTAATATACTAATTAAAATTTGCAATTTTATTCCGTTAATACATCTTACCTAACAGACAATAGCTGAAATAACTGCCCAGTGGATGGTGAACAGCTTATCTGGGACTAAGGAGAACTCTGAATAGAGGCAAACAGGGTCAAACCTTAATCACTATATACACTATATACAAAGGGAAAGGAGTACAGGAGCCTCCATGGTGGATCTGCAGAGCAGCAACCACTGGGCCCAAATGAAACTGCTCCAAATCTACCAAAGCAACATCCTTCAGATAGAATTGGGTAAAGGTGTGGTGGGATTTCCAGTGGCAGGCGGCTAAAATTTGGTCTAAGGAGATGCCACCCTGAAAAGCTCTAGAGGCAGCAAAGGCTCTAACATCATGTGCCCTGACCTGGTGCAAGGTTTGAGCCTCCAGATCTGATAATTCATAGCAAAGGATGATTGTCTACTTAATCCAAGATGAGATAGTAGCAGGGGAGATATCCTTAGCAAAACTCTTTTGAAGGAGACAAAAATAGCCAGCCTAGCCAGGCAAGAACCTCAGCCCGCAGGTACAGTTAAATGGCCAACAACATTGAGATTTGGGAAAATCTTAGGAACAACTTCTGTTGCAAGAAGCACAGAGAACCCACGAGATGTTTGACAAAAGATTCACAGGCCTTGATTTCTTACAAGTATATTTTGTAGCCCTAGAAGCAATTATAAGGGAGATAAAAGGCCTTTTTGATATGATGACCCTCCTATTTGGCATTAAATATGTGATATGGCTTTCATTTTGTTTCCAAAACAAGGACACAATTACTCTCAGGCAAGCTTTCCTATCCATTTACATTTTGTGCAAATCTGATGAAGCTAGCTGCAATATTTTAGGTTACAGAAAATATTAAAGATTTGATTAGAAACTTTAAGACCCCAAATTTTTAAAGTGTTGCCATGGCAACAGTTGCCATTGGATACCCCCAAAACCTAATCAGATCTAGATCCTCTTGGCATTAACATATCCTGAAAATTCGGTGAATACCCGTGCAGGGGTTTAGTCTGTGGAACACCCACAAACTTGGAAAATTTAATAGTAATTTAATTTTTTATTGGAAATACTTACCATTTCCTAACAGTAGCTATTTGTTGGTGCCATCCAACCCAATGGCCAACGCAGAGATGCGATTTTAAGGTTATATAACCACCTTAATAAAGCCATTGGGTTACAGTAGTCCATCCTCCCGCCAATTAGGTCACATGACCACATTGTTTACCTCATTATTTTTGTTGCAAGTAAATGAATGACTTGCGGGGAGGCGGGAGGGAAATCCATGTGTTAGGAAATGGTAAGTATTTCTAATAAAAATTTAAATTACTATTAAATTTCCAATTTTATAGTGAAATACCCTTACCATTTCCTAACAGTAGCTGAATACAGCCTTGCAGGATGGAGGGAAATATCTTTATAAACAACTTACATCTCCCCCACAACAATTATGTAACAATGTGAGAAAACTAAAAACCAACACAACAGTGAAATCTACATGCAAAATAACAACATATAAATTCCAACATGCAACATTCAACACAACAACATACCTTTTTAATGAAGGCAGTATGCAGTTGAACACTCTCACAATGTTCTGAGTCAAATAAATGCAGTTGTTGAACAAACATCCACTGTACAAACTTCTAACGAACATTAATCAGGTCGAACCCCACTTGGTACCACTATCAGCTGACGCATCATAAACACCAAGTACGGGTCCAAGCTAGGCAACTGTACACTATACAAGTTCACGCCGTCTATCCTATAAAATACAAACAGATTACAAGTATTTCCCACAACATCACAAAGAGAATATACATATACATATTCCAATTCATGAAATAATATACAGTTATAACACGTACTTATAAGTTTATAACATGTTGAGCAGAGACTATTGGACCCAATTTCAAGATCTGACCATTATGCCAACAGAGGTCTTTCAGATAGAAATTGGTGAAAGTATTGTGGGACTTCCAAAAGCATGCTTCAAGAATCTCACTTAAGGAGACTCCTCCTGTAAAAGCCAAAGATGCAGCCATAGAACGAACATCATGAGCTTTGACCTGACATAGTTGTTGAGATTCAGAGTCTGACTTCTCATAAGCCAAAAGGATAGTCTGTTTTAGCCAAGATGAGATTGTTGCCCTTGAAATATCTCTTGTAAAACCCTCTTTAATAGCTACAAACAAAAGATTCTTATTCTTTCTTAAATCCTTTGTTCTATCCAAGTAGAATTTCAAAGCCCTCACAGGACAAAGAGATCTATCTTGAATCAAACTGCTGTCCATATGAGGTTTGAGAGCTGGAATGACAACAGGCTTAAGTACAGTAGGCCCATCTGAAGCCAACTGGTTCTTTGCCAAAAAGGCAGTTGATGGGGCAATAGTTACTTGTGACCAATTTTCCTTGTAACTAAGAGAAGAGAAGGTCCAAGCATGAATTTCACCTCTTCTTTTGCCTGATGCCAAAACCAAAAGGAAAACCGTCTTGAAAGTTAGTAACTTCAAAGAGGCTTTACCCAAAGGTTCAAAAGGTTGTTTGGTAAGAGCCTGTAACACCAATGCCAAATCCCAAGGAGGTATAGATCTATTAGCTACTGGTTTGTCTCTATAAAAGCTTGCCAATAATCTAATTAATTCAAGACTTTTTGACACATCTTCACCCTTCAAACCCAATCCATCAGCAATTGCTGTCGTGTAGCCAGCAATAGTAGATGGCTTGAAACTTTTCTCCTTAAACAAGCAATTAAGGAAATTTGCTATCTCTGGAATAGTGGGATCTGAGATGTCCACCTGACTCTCCTGACACCACTTCCCAAAAATGGACCACCTTGATTCATAGATTGTCCTCAAGGAGTGTCTCTGAGGCTCCTTAATTCGCTTCACCACCTCCTCTGAGAATCCTCTTGAACTTTCATGACTGACTCTAGATGCCAAGCATGAAGGTTGAAATAAGCTAGATTGTTGTGAAGACTGTTGCTGAATGGCTGAGTCAACAGATTCATCCACAAAGGAAGTCTTAGAGGGAGTTTCGTGGACAGATCCACCAGATCCCAAAACCAAGACATCCCTGGTCACCCTGGCGCAATCATGATGACTCTGCACCTGTAGGTGGTCATCTTTTGAATCACCTGAGGAATGAGAGCCACTGGACAAAACACATAGGCGTCCAGTCCCTCCCAAGAGATGTTCAATGCATCTGTTTCCCAAGCCCGACTGTCGGGGACAGGAGACACATACATTGGAAGCTTGTGATTCAACCTTGTTGCAAACAAATCTACCATTGGCTGATGCTAGTAATGACAAATCTGATTGAACACTTGATGATTCAACTCCCATTCGGTCTGAATCACCTTGTCTTTCCTTGACAGAGAATCTGCTAGCACATTTAGATTCCCTGGAATATGTTTGGCCCGAATCTGGATTCCCCTGGCATTTGTCCAAGCCATGATTCTCCAGATTAAAGCACACATTCCTTGAGGGTGGGTGCCTCCCTGCTTGTGCAGATAGGCAACCATTGAAGAGTTGTCTGTGGAAATCAGCAGATTTTGATTCAAAAGCTGATTTTCGAATGATTTTAAACCTACAAATACTGCTTTTAGCTCTAGAATATTTATGTGAAGACTTGACTCCACCTGATTCCACAGACCACTGGTTGTGTGATGCTGTAAATGAGCACCCCAGCCTTTTAGGGAAGCATCTGTGAATAGAAAGAGATTGTGCTCCTTCTGATGAGTGGGGAACCCCTCCTCAAGTTCGAGAGATTGGTCCACCACTGAAGATGCTGTTTGAGAACCTGGGACACAGGTACTGGGATATCCAGAGATTGAGGATACCTCCAGTGTGTCTTTAGGTACCATTGGAGTGGCCTCATATGCAGCCGACCCAATGGTACAGTCTTCTCCATTGAAGCCATGCTTCCAATCAGTGACATGAGCTCCCTTGGAGATGTTTGAGTAGCCTTCAACATGGAAACTGTCTTTTCGAGAAGGCGATCGATTTTCTTTTGTGTTGGGTACACTAGCCCCACCCTGAGGTCAAATTTGTAACCCAAAAAATCGATTTTTTGAGTTGGAATCAAATCTGACTTTTCGAAATTTATTATCCAACCCAAGCTTTGTACAAGATGTATCAATCTGTGGGTATTCTCTTGACATTCTTGTTTTGTTTTTGCCCTCATTAACCAATCGTCTATGTACTGATGAATCCTGATGCCTTGTGCAAGAGCCATCAGCTTCACCTCTTTTGCTACCATGGTGAACTCGAGTGGAGCCGTAGCGATTCCGAAGGGGAAGGCAATGAATTGGTAGGATCTGTTGCCTACATTGAAGCGAAGATACTTTTGAAAGCGTAGGTGTATTGGTATATGGAAGTATGCATCTGTAGGGTCGAGTGAGGTTACCCATTCGCCTTCTTGAAGCGAATCTCGAATATTTTCGGCAGTTTCCATTTTGAAGGTGGGTACATGTAAATATTTGTTTACCACACTCAAATCTATAACTGGACGCCATTTCTTTCCTGGTTTGGTAACAAGAAACAAGCGACTGTAAAATCCCAGGGAAGTGACCTTTTGAACTGGAGTTATCGCTCTTTTGTCTAAACCGCCTTTATCAAAAACTCTTGTTTCTCCCGGTTCAAATATTTGCTCCTTATCACAGGAACCTTTGTCAATGGAGGTTTTAATCTGAAATTTAGACAATAACCCTCCTTCAAAATGGTCACCACCCTTGGATGTGCTCTCTTGGGTTCCCATACCTGCCAAAATGCGGACAAACGGCCTCCTGGCACTAAGCAGTCACTTCCTTCTACCACCCCTGCCTCTAAAGGGCCTGGAAGAGAAGGAACCTCTACCTCTGTTGCTAGTTGTAGAGCTAGTTGCTGAGGAGCTGGTGGCTGAACTTTCACGGTAGGGACAAAAAGACCTGCTCTGGGATTTACTTCCCTCCTATCATCATGTCTAGCAGGATGCTCCTTCCTAGACTTGAAAGAATCTCTGTTTACATGAGCCCACTGGATAAAATTCCTCTGGACCTCTGATAAGGTTTCAACTGGAAATACTTCATTAGGGGTGAAAGAAGCATTCCTCAACCTGGAAATATCATCCTCAGTAACATCCTTTGAGCAATGTTTTAGGTAATTATCTCTCCTATTCAGCAGTACATTGGAAGACAAGGTCATAGAACTTCCTAACAAAGACTCCAAGGATTTTCCCAGTGACTGATTAATTGTGGACTGAAGTTGCAAACATTCCTGGACATAGTCCATAGCATTGTTGAAATCAACCTCAGATTCAGCAGACTTTATAATGTTGAATTGCTTCTCCATCTCCTCAGTTGCCTTAATATTTGCAGAATTGAACCAGAAAATATGATTCAACACATTAATATTTTCCGTGTTCACTGACTCCCATAAGGTGTATTGCTTCATAGGAGTAGAAACCGAAGTAGGAGTCTGAAACTATGGAGCAGTGATGTTCCTGAAAGCGTCCTGTAGCTTAGGAGCCCCCAAGGCATGAGGCTGAGGAGTCATGCTGTACCACTTCATATTTGGTCTGTCAAAGTTAAAAAAATGACCCCTGGCTAGTGGATTTTTCCTGGAAGATTTATTCTTCATATGGTCTTGATCTTTGGATTAACCATATTATCTGCTGGTGGCAAAGCAAGAGAAGCCTGTGCAGACTTCTTAATTGTGTGAGCTTGTGAAAAAACAGTTGGGGCAATAATAGCATCTGTGTCAGTGATATCTATGTCCAGCCATTTCTTTACAGTTAACAAAGTATCTGAATAAGATGGACCTGGCTGTTTTTCTTCTTGACATGAATCGTATACGCCATCAGAAATCTTGATCCTGGACCTTTTAGGAGGTACAGAAACTCGATTGTCACTAGTTTGCGTACTGCAGGGGGTTTCCTCTGCTGAACGTTTTGACTGGATCTCGACGAAAGTGTTTTCCGAAGAGATAGTCCTTTTCCTGCAATCGGAACTTCCCCTTGTAGATGCATCCATAGAAACTGTCATGTCTGCCTGCATAGGGGAATCCCGCTTCTCCACAGCTGAGAGCCTATTCGATATGGAAGTTAGTTGGGACAGAATTGCTGCCAACGCCTGGTTGTTAGAACTAGATAAGTGAGCAACATTAACAACAGACGAATTGTCGTCTTCATCCAAGATGGAGTCGTCTATTTTCGATTTCTCAAGGGAAGTTTCTTTGACAGATTTCTTTCCTTTAGAATGTTTTACAAAGTAAGTTTACGCTTCTGATCTTCCGAGAAAGATGCACACAGTAAACACTCCTTCTTCAAAGCACATAAATTGTCACCTTTATTTGCTTCCCTGCATTTAAAACAATATCTATGGTTGTCCCAACTAGGCATGAAATGACCACAAGACAAGGATTTCTTTGCCTTATTATCAGAAGATTCATTGTTATTAGCCATATTGAAGAAAAACCTCAATAAAAAAGCAAAAGTCCCTGAAAAACTTCACCACTTCCAAAACACGTCCTACTGTTGATGGCCAACAAAAATAATGAGGTAAACAATGTGGTCATGTGACCTAATTGGCGGGAGGACGGACTACTGTAACCCAATGGCTTTATTAAGGTGGTTATATAACCTTAAAATCGCATCTCTGCGTTGGCCATTGGGTTGGATGGCACCAATAGCTACTGTTAGGAAATGGTAAGGGTATTTCACTATAAAATTTAAGATCAGAAAATCTTAAAAGTGTTGCCATGGCAACAATTGTTACCGGATACCCCCCAGCGTATCAGCTCTAGATCCTGTTGGGGTAAACATCCCCTGAAAATTTGGTGAAAATCTGTGCAGGGGTTTAGGCTGTGGAACACCCACAAGCTTTATTCCCACCGCCGCCCTGATGGCGCAAGGGATGACTATAATGCCAGCCTTTATGGGCTGGGGTTAAAAACCAGCTCCTTGCCATGTCTCTGATCTCGAGTCTTGGCCAGATGATAGCATAAGGCTCACACTGAACAGAAGGATCTATTCTCCTTCAGGAATTTAACCAGAATAGGGGCCAGTACTGTGATAACCACTGGGGCTACACACTCTGGGCCCTCCTTCGCCAAATGGTTTGTAGAGAGAACACTTGGTGAAGGATATAGAGAGATTTTGACCAGTCAGCTGGGTGACTGTTTGACCAGTCACAAAGGATGTAGGGGTTGACCTGGAAGGACATTTGCCACCTTGGTCCACCACTGAAGGTGAGGGTGTAAAATCCTTGGAATTGGAGTTTTTCATCCTTTCCCAGTGATTCAGGCACCCACCAGTGGTTCTTGAGGTGCCACTGATGGATCTCATGTGAAGCCTGCCTAGGGCACCTGCTTTTCTGTTGATGTGAGGAGTCCTATTAGGAACTTGAACTGTCTGACCCTGCAAGTTGGGTTGGTCAGGAGGAATGGCACCTTCTGCAGAATGGACTCTCATCTGTTCTTGGTCAGCCTGACTAACCTGTGCCTGGTAGCCCACAAATTCGAAGATCTGTTTGGGCTCTAATTCTGACTTTTGAAGATTGACCACCCAACCTAACTGATGGCAAAGGGCGAGGAGGGATTGAGTGCCAAAGGTGGCAGGACTCTTTTTTTGGCTCGAATCAACCAGTCGTCTAGGTACTGGTGGATCCTTATACCCCGAGCCTGAGCCATGAACCTGACTTCCTTGACCACACAAGTCTGGTTCTGGAAATGGAATATCGGGAATTTCCACAAACTTTTGTGTATGGGAATGTGGAAAGGGGTGTTGCTGAAGTCCAGTGTAGTTCAGTGCACTGAGATCCAGGATTGGATGCCATTTTTGATTTGGTTTTGGTACTATGAAGAGCCTGTTGAAATAGGCTAGAAATGTTCGAACCCTTACCATCTCTACTGCCTTCTTGTGAACAGTGCCTGCAAAGCCACCTTCAGGTACAGGTTCCTGAGAGAATTTGTATAATGACTGATGATCAATGGGTCCCTTACTAGAGGAGGTCTGATTTTGAAAGGGAGCATGTATCCGTCCCTCAGGATCAAGACTACCTTTGGATCTGTGCCAAGGAGAGACTAAGTCTGCTAAAAGGCTTGTAGCCAACCTCCCACTGAACATGTGCAACATTGGGGACATTGAGAACAGTTGGGACAGCAACACAATGACCTACAACAGAAGCACTTTTCACACACTTTATTTCTCTCTCTGATCTTAATGAAGGCCTTACGTCTATTTTTTGTGACTGCCTTGTTGTATTTGTTACATTAAGTACAGGACTTGCAACAGGACAACACACATTTACTGGAGAAAGAACATAAATGTCTTTGTCTCTTACACTCTTTACACCAAGATTGCTGGGCCGGTTTAGCTGCCCCGGACAGGAAACCCTGTAATTGTTATTTATACTGAGTGATATCCTTGGAAGGTCGGGTACCATGACCAGCCTGACCTCCCCTGCCTCTACCACGGGATCTACCATGTCCATCAAAAGATTTCCAGGCTGGCATTTCTTTTCCGGCCAGACCAGAACGGGCACTGTCCTGGTTCTGTTTCCAACTGGTAGAATAGGGTTGATACTGGTTTTGTTGTCCTTTTTGTGCACTGGCAAACCCCCCATGGCCTGGACCTGTTTGGGAAGTACACTTGTTATGCAAAGTCGCTCAAAGGGCAATTTCTCAACGCTGAAAATGTGTCAGGCTTTACTCCAGGCTTGAGGTGTTCCAGGAACAAATCCCTGCAAACAAAGGTAAGGTTGGCCATTTGGACAAACGTTAAATCTGATAAATGTTGTAGTGATTTACCCATGGCAAAGCTGACATTTTGATTACAAGAGGTCAAGTAATGCAGTTCATCCAGGGCTGCCTGTGCCTGAAAACTTTCTTTACCAAGCTCAGACTGAAGACATTTGAGGTTTTCTTGTTCACTGTCTTGGATCTTAGTGATGCACCTATTGAAACCAGCAGATTGGTTACAAATGTAGCTTGTCTCTTTTGCTTTTTTCTCACACTTGTACAAGGTATCTTAAGATATGGGATACGTTGGTGGTTGAAAAGAAGTAACAGACAGCTTTGCAATTCTTCCAAAGGCATTATTAAGCTTAGCTTTATCATTTGGCCAAGTGTTGACATACTTCCCCTTTCTAGTTGGATCTTTAGGTTCAACTAAGTGTATGCCGAACCATCTACTCTGTGACTTGGGAGGACGCAAAACTGATCAACATGCAGATCTCCTGGTTCACTAGATTTAGATGGATAGCCCTGTACTAACAGTACTAAGTTTAAACTAGATATTGCGTCTCGACACAGTGTATCCCCGGACGGGACATGGTTGAAGCGTGACATACAGGGCATTGCCAAATTATAAGGTGCAACCAATAATAAGGGAGATATAGGTCATTATAAGTATGAAGGACCACGTTCGACCTTAAAGGAGGGGTTGAAGGTCAAATCTGAACCAACCCAAAAATTTGGGGCACATGATATCCCATACGTTGTCTTCACATCCAAACCTCTACAACAAATAATAAGAGAGATATACACCATTATCGGTATCAAGGACCACATTCGACCTTCAAGGAGGGCTCCAATGTCAAATCTGACATCACCAAAAGATTCAGGGCACATGATTTCCTATAAGTTGTCTTCACATCCAAAACCTCCACGAGTAATAGTAAGGGAGATATAGGCCATTATAGGTATCAAGGACCAAATTTGACCTTGAAGGAGGGGCCCAAGGTCAAATGTGACCCCACCACAAGATTCAGGGCAGATGATTTCCTATAAGTCATCTTTACCACCAAAACCTCTACGACCAATAATAAGGGGGATATTGGCCATTATAAGTATCAAGGCCCACATTCAACCTTGAAGGAAGGATCTAAGGTCAAATCTGACCCCACCAAAGATTCAGGGCACATGATTTACTGTAAGTTATCTTCACATCCAAAACCTCTACGACCAATAATAAGGGAGATATAGGCTCCTTTAAATTTGGTCATCTCAGATTTTCAAATTCATTGCCATAGCAACCAACCAAATTGAACAAACTGGACCACATGTCAGGCAAGATTTCATAGCAGGGAAGATATCTTGAGAAATCTTGGTAAAGATAGGTGCAACAGATTTCCAGCTGTGATTTACTCAATGGTGAACTGTCAAAGTAGCTATTTCTCTGTTCGCTACGGACCTACAGCTCTGAAAATTTGCCATGACACTGTGCATCAAAAAGTAGCTGAACAACATATTTGACAAAATTATTGTAACAGTTATGACAAAAAATATCCTTTACGCATTTTGGTCATGGTTAAAAACTGAATATAGCTATTACTCAAGTAGCTATTGAGACAGACCTCTGAAAAAGTTACCACCTTGTGGGCATGGAGAAAGTAGCTCAACAACATATTTTACCAAAATGTTGTAAATGCAGTCATTTTTGAGTCATAAGCACTTCACTCAAAGTAGCTACCAGTGATATTACTCCCTTAGCTATGGACCTATGCCATACATAATCTCCAGTCCAGCAGGCCACCTAGAGATAATCAACATGAGCCAGTAAGTTATACAGCCAATAATAAAGGAGGTATATGGCCTCACAGTCTTATACAGGCATATATAAGGTAAAAGGTAAAGGAGTAAAAGGTACCATTTTGAGTCACTTTAGCAGGCCTAAGGTGACAAGGCCTAAGAAAACAATAGCTAAGGCCTAAGGCCTAAGAAAACAATAGCCAAGGTCAACAAACTGGATGCTGGTACTCCATCATGTACTCAACCTCCAAAGCCATTTTCAATAATTTCAATGCAATATAGTCAGTATTAAGTGTGAAAATATCTCCAAAAGGCCAAAAATGGCCTCGGTGAGGTACTTTGGCGATCTGTGTGAAAAAATGGCCAAAATCTGACCTTGAAATTGAAGGTCAAGGTCACAAAAGAATAACATTTGTGGCATTGCCCATATATACCCACATACCAAATTTGAAAGGTCTAACTAGAATATTTTTTAAGTTGTCGCGTCCGAAAGGAAATCTCTGCGGCGGCAGCGTGACCATACTGAATGCCAAGTATCCCCGACTTTCATCCGGGGATACAATTCTCAAGTTTTTTACAAAGCCAGTCCCCTGGGGGTAAAAGTACAGAGACTTTCATAACGGGTTGAGAATGGTAACCTATCCATGGGTTATCAGTCCTGGTTGCTGGAGAATATTCCAGGCCCAGAATGTGCGTCCAGCCCATAAATGCTCTCACACCGCGATCAGTCTCATGGTCTTTCACTGATAGCTCTATCTGGGTAACCAGTATCCGGTTGATCCTCCGGGTCAGAGACCTCTCCCTCTTCAAATTGCTCTGGTGGTACATCATCCCAGGCAGATACCGGTAGGGGTTCTCCAGTGGAGAAGACATATCCATGGACTTGTTCGCTTGCACTCCATCCAGACATGAAACTGGGCCGGCTTGGCCTGAAGGAACAGCTGACAGCATAAAAGGTCTCTGGGAAGAGCACCTGCTGGTGGCTTATGGTCGTCAGGTGCTTTGACTGGTGAGAAGGAAGGCTTTGGTAAAGGTCGGTGATCTAACGTAAGTAAAGCTTCCAGTCTAGCCATCCCGATAGACCATTTCTCATCCACTTCTTGTAGTTCCTTACTTAAGGAAGGCTGATGCAATGACAAATCAGAAGACACACTCTGAGAGGAAGTGGCTTGATCCACAGCTTCATTCTCGACTGGAGTTAAAACTGTTACAGTAGAAGGGTCTACTAATGTGTCTTTTTCCTTCTGCTTTTCTTTTCTCAACTTATAAATTAGAGTTGACAACTGTGTCACTTGTTCAGGTGTAAAATGTTACAGTACTCACAGTTCTGGTTTAGAACGCAGGGGTCATTGCCCTGACCTTTGTCTCTACACTAGCACATCTTTGATGCTTGTCAAATATAGCCATAATGTGTCTACAGGCTCTATGATATTGTCACCAGGAACAACGAATATGCACAAAATATAAAGTATCCACAAGTTTAATAACAATTGTGAAAAGCAGAACTTCCTAAACCACGCCAAACAAAAAAGATGCTATGATGTCATGTCCCCCTTGTGAATGAAACATGAACTTGGCCACCTGGCGAGTGGATTGTAATGTCCTGCTGGAGGTAAAACTTGGGACCTCTTTTTTTGGCGTTTGGCGGGACCGGCTGGCGCCGGAGTATAGCTATCGTCTGTTAGGTAAATGTATTAACACAATAAAAAAACATTTTAGCAATGATACGGTTTTAATATTTTGCTTTGAAATAATAAATATGTGCTTTATATCAAAAAAGAATTCTACACCTTACAGTTTCCGAGATATATCCTGGAAAAGATTAAAAGTCAAGGTCATCAGTAATGTAAAATCAGTCAGAAAATGAGAGTTATGAGAGTTTCAATGTGAGATGACATTATCAACCTGTTTCTTCAAACTGGCCAGTATAATTTTACTTTACATACTTAAAAGCTGTCTCAGTAATAGAAAAGCATACATACGGGTTGGTCATAAGGTACAAAAGAAGGATGATTTTTCATTTATCCTTTATTGAGAAGTATTAATGATTATTCACTCACACATCATTTGTCTAGCTTAATTATCCAGTTCAACCAAAGTCATAGTCAATAAATATATAAAATACACAATAATAAATGAAAATGAAAGATTGTGTTCAATACACAGAGCAGCATCGCTTTTACATTACAATACCACCATCATTTTTTCAAACCTCTTTTGTTACTATGACTGTTGAATTTGTTGTAGATATTAACAGTATGTATGAAACCATTCACCGCTTAATGAAATTTGAGTGAATTTACAGATGAACTGCAATGAAAATGGTTTAGAAATTTGTCATTACATACATGAGTCACTTGTCAAAAACATAACAGTTTGCAAATCAACAATGTCCAGACAATAGGTCAAGTGCCAAAAACACCATTTTGGTTTTTCAGTCAGATTTACATACTTCTACGGAGGTGGAATAAGTGCAGTATGAAAAACAAGTGCCACACAATAACACAAATATTTTGGTCAACTAGCAACAAACAAGTACTATCAGAGATTCAACCTGGTTGCACTTTTGTGACTGTCAGAGGAAAAAGTTGCTTCCTTTGAGTTTCTTTAATCTAATTTGAAAAAAAGAGAAGTAATTGTAAATTTAGTCTTAACTGTAATTTAATATTTGTTGCAGAATAAGAAGGTTGATTTGTAAACAAAACCATAATCATCCTCTAGTATGAAGGGAATGGGTTTCCTTTTAAATTTGTGGAAATAATTTTCAAGATAACTGACATTTTTTTCCAGAATAACTCTGAAATCAGTTTCTAGGAGTCTATTGATACCTAAATATTCCATGGTTTTGCTTTGAATAAAATGGTAATGTCTAAAAGAAAACTGTCACAGCAAACAACTTATTCTCAAAGGGCCAAAATAATAATAATAATAAAAAAACAAAAAAACAAGAAGGCTTTTGACAAAGAAGCATATAAACAGATTAATATTTACATCTAAAATGATTATGCCTTAACTGAGTAGAAAACGATTTTAAGATGGCTGTAGCCGCAGTTAATGCAAGACATCATTTATGAAATTTTGCAATGATAACAATATATGTTCAAGAAAATTACCAAACCAAAATTGTCAAACCAAGCTGAATTTATACTCATACAGTAATAATAATTAGGAAGAATTTATAAACTGTGGAATTGATGTTGACATCCTTTGTGGCACCAAAGTCCAAAAAGGGACATTGCAATTACTAGCTTTAATAACAAAAAAATATGGCAAAGCTTTGTAATAGTTTATCTACCAGAGTAACTAGAAGATCCCTTGCAAAAAGAAGATAATGTTTTTGCACAGCAAAAACAAAGCGTCCCGAAAAGGATATAAAGGTGAGTGCTAAAGTATTAAGAAAATGCTCTGCTTCTAGCCTTATACTGTTGTGGCAACCAAAGTAAGCGTAGTCTGCTCTATCTTGAATGGTTTTTGAGGTATAAGCATTTTTGTGTTTTGCAATTTTTGCAAAATATTCGAAAATTCAAAATAGCCACCTTTTTGGTGAAACAAATTTTTTTTTTTTGAAAATTGGCATGGCCACTCTTCAGAGATACCCTGTAGTTAAAAAATTTTGTCGAAATCGCTCTATCTAGCACGGTTTTCGAGATATAAGCATTTTTGTGTTTTGCAATTTTTGCGAAAAATTAGAAAATTGAAAATGGCCGCCATTTTTGGCAAGACAAACATTTTTTAATAACTGGCATAGGGACTCTACAGATACCCTGCAGGTCAAAAATTTCATTGAAATTGCTCTATCTAGCACGGTTTTCGAGATATAAGCATTTTTGTGTTTTGCAATTTTTGCAAAAAATTTGAAAATCCAAAATGGCTGCCATTTTTAGCGAGACAAACATTTTTGAAAATTGCTTATATGCTTATACAAAAATTCTTATATCTTTGAAAACCATGCTAGATAGAGCATGGTTTTCAAAGATATAAGCATTTTTGTGTTTTGCAATTTTTGCGAAAAATACGAAAATTCAAAATGGCCACCACTTTTGGCGAGACAAAATTAAAAAAAAACAAACTAGAGGAATGCTTTTGCTAACAAAAGCGAAGCATCCCTGAAAGTTTAAAATGCTTTGCTGTAAAGCTAACAATGTACAAAGCTGCGCCGTATGCTTTCCCAATACCTCTTAATACATTCTGAAGGTATAAAAGCAACGATAAAGGAGATATAAGGCAAAAACTCCAAAGCAGCTATTTATGACCCCAGTTTGGCCCATAAGGAGGGGTCGGGGGGTAAAACTGACTGGCTATTTAGACTCTCCACATGTGCTTTCCCAATACCTCTTAATACATTCTGAAGGTATAAAAGCAACAATAAAGGAGATATAAGGCAAAACTCCAAAGCAACTATTTTATGACCCCAGTTTGACCCATAAGGGGGGGTCGGGGGATAAAACTGACTGGCTATTTAGATTCTCCAGATATGCTTTCTTAATACCTCTTAATACATTCTGAAGCTATAAAAGCATCGATAAAGGAGATATAAGGCAAAAACTCCAAAGCAACTATTTATGACCCCAGTTTGGCCCATAAGGGGGGGGTTGGGGGGTAAAACTGACCGGCTATTTAGACTCTCCACATATGCTTTCCCAATACTTCTTAATATATTCTGAAGGTATAAAAGCAACAATAAAGGAGATATAAGGCAAAAACTCAAAATCAGCTATTTTATGACCCCAGTTTGACCCATAAGGGGGGCCGGGGTAAAACTGACCAGCTATTTAGACTCTCCACATATGCTTTCCCAATACCTCTTAATACATTCTGAAGGTATAAAAGCAACAATAAAGGAGATATAAGGCAAAACTCCAAAGCAACTATTTATGACCCCAGTTTGGCCCATAAGGGGGGGTTGGGGGGTAAAACTGACCGGCTATTTAGACTCTCCACATACGCTTTCCCAATACAAATTCAAAGGTCAAATTTAAGGATGTAGAAAAATTTTCCCACGCCTAAGGTATATAACTGCCAAATATGGTGTGAAACCTTCTAATAATAAGGGAGATATTCAAGGGAGACCATAATGCAGCGGCGGCGGGGAGGAAACTGAGCCGAAAACAAATAACGCCCTTTCAGGGACACTTAATTAGAATAGCTATACTGGAGAGATACCCAGAGGGTAAAAAATTTCATCGAAATCGCTCTATGTAGCACGGTTTTCAAGATATAAGCATTTTTGTGTTTTGCAATTTTTGATAAAAATTAAAAAATTCAAAATGACCGCCATTTTTGGCAAGACAAAATTTTGTTGAAAATTGGAATAGCTATGCAGGAGATATACCCAGCGGGCCAAAAATTCCGTCGAAATCACTCTATCTAGCACGGTTTTCGAGATATAAGCATTTTGTGTTTTGCAATTTTAGCGAAAAATTCAAAATAGCCGCCATGTTTGGCGAGACAAAATTTTTTTAAAAATTGGGATAGCTACTCTGAAGAGATACCCAGGGGGTCAAAAATTTCATTTAAATCGCTCTATCTCGCACGGTTTTCAAGATATAAGCATTTTTGTGTTTTCCTTATTTGGAAAATTCTTAATGATTAATTAATCATTAATTACTTGGCCATTTCTTAACCAATCAATGCCAAAATCTTATGATTTCCAGATTTTAATAGAATGAATGTATTTGCCAAGTTTCAGGTGAATTGACAAAATCCCTTTCAAGCTATCATCCGGACAAGCTTACCCATTGAAAAAAAAAGACATTTTTGGTCATGTGACCTCTCTGATTGGTCAAAATGTCACTGCAGCATATTCAAAAAATTTGCTTACACTGCATACACCAGCCAAATTTGAAAAGAATCCGCCCAATGGTCACAGAGTTATGAGGAAAAGAAAACGCGGAACTCACTGAGCCGGCGGAGCCAGATATCCTCCCATATATGAACAAGCGTCCCTTATGGGACACTTAATGATAAAGAAATACAATGAAACAATGAACAATGAAATCAAGTGATAAGCAACAAACATAATAGCACTAAAAGTGGAACACATTTATTTTTTCAAAGGTTACAATGTATATATTCACGATAAATCATAAATTTACAATGAAACAATGAACAATGAAATCAAGTGATAAGCAACAAACATAATAGCACTAAAAGTGGAACACATTTATTTTTTCAAAGGTTACAATGTATATATTCACGATAAATCATAAGTGTTCTGCAACTAGACAAAACAAAGCATTAACTTCATCCCTATTATTCTCTCTCATTAGATCAAAATTTGCATTTTAAAACATACTTCACCAGGAATTTATAACAAGCTCATTGAATGAAGATATCTAAGAATGTCAAATTGGAGGATCAGCAGCTGTTTAGGGGTAAACTTCCATTCTTCTCCAACATTGTTTACAAAATTCATATGTTTTAATAACAAGAACATTTATAACCAACGATATCAACTTCCTCCTACATCTCTTCACTCACAATTGAGCCTCCGTCACTCATGCTCAGCCATCAATCACTCATGATCAGCCCTCACTTACTTGTGATCACCTCCCATTCACTCATGTTCATTCCTTATTCACTGATGATCACTGTCCATTTTACTCATGATCAGTCATCTTTCACACATGATCAGCCTCTTTCACTCCCAGTTCAGTCCCACATTCACTTTTCAGCAAGTAGTAACTGCAATAACCATTTTACTTTCTTCTCCTTTCAGGAATCTTGCTCTTCTGTTACATTCATATCTAAATTCTCTACTGTATCTTCTTTTACCCTAGTGATTAGTGCTTCTTCACTCTTGATTGTATCTCCTTCATTCATAATACCTTTCCCATTGCTATTATTGATAACCACCTGCAGTACGTCACTGTCTTCTATTTTAGGTGCCTCTTTAGTCATGACGACACCCCCTTCACTTATCACTCCCCCTCCTTCTATCAATGTCCCTTGATTGTCACTAATGATCACTGGTCCTTCAGTCATGATTTTACCATCTTCACTAATGATCACAGCATCTCCACTACCCCCAGACTGGATGACCATGGGGACCATTTCATTGCCCTCCATTTTGGCCATTTCACTCCCATCTATGGTAAAGGTCACTGGAGCTATTTTCTGGTGGTCATATTGCAGTGCTGGAGCTAATGTCTGGATGCCATCCACTGATTCTACAACTTGGTAATATTCCTCCTGGCCCCCATCTCTCACAATTATCTTGTTTTCAAACTGAGTCACTGTAAACAGAAATGTATTTTGTGTAACTGGTTGTGTAAGGTCAAAGTTTACGGGTCGTATTCACGAAAGTTCTTAGCCAAATCTTAGGCTTAATTTGGCTATATATATATATATATATTTAGTGATTGTGTTGAACACAATTGCCATGTTTTGGTTGCGACACTTTATAACCTCAATCTTGCTTGTCATCTCATATAATTGAAGGAAAACTTAAAATATTGGGAACAACCAGAAATCTGAAGAATTATAAGCTTTTATCTCATATTTTGTGCATTTGACCACTTTTATTGGGATGTCATTAAGAGAGGAAACGTCCATGTTTGGTTGGGGTGTACTGAAACACAGAGTCCCAGAATCGGTACGGTTTTGCATTTGCGACCTCCTGATGAACACATTTTTGGTACAGACCCTTCCCTAATAAGACTGGTCGTCCATTCACTGCACATGTTTGCATGAGCTGGACTAAAGCCGTAGTAAAGAAAAAGTGAGAACCAAGTGACTAAGTGTTCAACTGGTTAATAGTTTCACTACTTAAGGTTTATGTTGGTCTTATAACTTAAATTTATAAAATTGTAATTGCCATTCTGATTACTTTCGAGGGCTTTTGCAGACTCTGTCACTTGAAATATGTGCAGTCAAGTATATACACATTCGTGCAAAAAGACTGTTCTGTGAAATGAACAAGTCATCATATAAATGCAGAACTTAATAACTGAATGAGTGAAAATTAGTTATATTTGCTGTCACACTGGCTAAAAAGGCACAAGAGAATTGTATAATTTGCTACAGTTCATAAGGTTTGAAATAGATGACACTCCCGTACTCCCAATAATTCTATGGGGCACACTATTCACAATTTCACTGAATCTGCCCTCTTGTAGATTAACTAAAAATTGTCACAATTTGATGTAGTGTATTTTCTGATAAGACATGGTGAAGGGCAACAAAAAAAATTCTTTGAGCAATTAGAAGGGTAGATAAAAAACTTTGTAAATGGCAATCTCCCTTTGACCTTGAAGAAAGAGATTGAAGGTCAAGTTCCTGCGTGCTTATAGAAAGTAAAATATCAATACAGAAAGTCAACGAAGGTGTTTGAAGCAGAGGTTACATGACAGAAGAAATGTATAACATCCCACAAACTTTGAAAATAAAAATTTTAAAAACTTTGAAAATAAAAATTTGCCACCCCCTTACTTATTTAAACAATATTAAAACTATGTTGCAGATTAACTCATTTGCCGATTAACTTTAAGGTGTGGCACTTTTGGAAGTAACACTTAATCATCTGGGTATGGAATTAATCAATACAGGTATACTACTCCACCTGGATCTGTAGCTGCATTCTGTTGCGGTAATTCAGTACCAGTAGTTTGAAGAAGCGGCTGTGTGTTAGGGGCTGAACTTGAAGAACTAGATAATTCTTGGATTATTCCTGAAAAGTATCGATCATTAAACATTACAATCAACTATTTCAAAATTTTTTCATCTCCCAACAAGTAGACCTTCAATTGTATAAAATTGGCCAAAATCATTGTTCTAACATAATAAAATAATTGTACAAGCCATATATGGTAATCACCAGTAGTAAAGCATGTTATCACCAAAGAGTGGTCATTCTCTTTGGTAGCCATCAACTCTGCAGCCACTTACCTTTAAATGAAGGATTTATAGAAGGTTTTGATTTCCACAACTACTTTTTGTGTTTCGTTTCCACTTGATGTTTCTTTGCACAAACAAAATTTCTGCACTTTTTGCAGGTCAAATTAAAACTAAAAGAGAAAATGGTTCTTGCTTTTTAGCAGTCATCTGTAAAGGAAAGTCAGGCACTTTAATGATCATCTTTGTAATGTCTGGGAAAACCCAAGGTTAGTTTGTTTGCTTTATATATTTGCCTTTAATTATAGCATTTTGATTTTAGCTGGTGAAAGCATTACAATAAAGTATTGTGACAAATGATCACACATAAGTTACTTAGCATTTATAAAGAGCTTCAGCCTTTACAGAAGTCTACTGGCATGCAAATACACTGTCAAATGAATTAAAGTTTTCAAATTAGACTTGAACCAGATAAAGTACTAGATCCTTATTATTTTTTTTAATCTGTAAAATTCAATCAAACTTACCCATTTGAAGCAAATCATCAGAAGGGTGTGTGATATTAAACTGCGCAACATTCTTGGATCTGTACTTCACTTTTGGTCGATGTTGCCTTTTATGGATACAGAAATTGTACATATATCACCCACTATACTCTTGTGTTTTGTGCTTATGAGAAGCAGGCCACCCGATGTCCAATTAATTTGTGAAAATGGCAGATATTTCATAGGCTTAAATATGCTACAGACCAATATGCACTGGAGCTGGAATAACATATCTTGTGTTTATGCACAAATAACAATATCAGCCAATAAGAGACAATTTTTATTTAACAAAAATTAAACCAGCTTTATCGAATTGCTATCATCAGTAAGGTATCATCAGCATGTAGCACTGATCTCCAGATGAAATGGCCACAACTTCCTTAATTCCAGTGCAATTTTAAAGTATTTTTGTTCAGTGTAGCAACAGTTTATACCTCAGCCTATTTGATTGGTTTGGTGCAGAAGGGCCTTAACAATCACACACTGGGTGATAATGTCAATGTAAAACTCTAGAAGTGGTTAATCATTACATTATTGCCATATAATTTTACTAATTTTTGAATTTTGATGTAAGATACGGCATATATTCTGATCTGATCAACAAGATAATATTGTTGTAAACAATTTTTGTTTTGTTTCAACATTACACACACATGAGGATAAACTAGAAATTAGCATAAATAATTGATTTTAATAGGAACGGCTGTGGGTTTTACCTGGGTACAACAATGTTTGGGTTTCTCTTGGAGAAAGAAATATTGTGTTTTGCCCTCTCGTGTTCTCTCAAGTTGGAAATACAGGAGAACTTGACATTACACACCTGGCATGGATATGGCTTTTCACCTGTGAATTGAAAACAGAATTCTGTGTACTAATACTGACTTTGATATTTATTTCTATTTCAAAAAGATGTCTACCTGACACCCAAGTGTACTCATCAGTGCCATGGTTGTCGATGAGCAGTTAACACCCCTATATGTAGTGGTGTTATCATGAGCAGCAATACTGCACATTCACTGGTGATGGAATAAATGGATGATAACTAGAGGATCGCTCGCAAAAAAAAAAGATAATGTTTTTGCATAGCAAAAACAAAGCGTCCCGAAAAGGATATAAAGGTGAGTGCTAAAGTATTAAGAAAATGCTTCGTTTCTAGCCTTATACTGTTGTGGCAACCAAAGTCAGCGCAGTCTGCTCTATCTAGCACGGTTTTCACGATATAAGCATTTTTGTGTTTTGCAAAAAATAAAAAAATTAAAAATGTCCGCTATATTTGGCGAGACAAAAATATTTTGAAAATTGGCATGGCTATTCTGCAGAGATACCCAGCAGGTCCAAAATTTTGTTGAGTTCGCTCCATATAGCACAGTTTTCGAGATATAAGCATTTTTGTGTTTTGCAAAAACTTTGAAAATTCAAAATGGCCACCATTTTTGGGGAGACAAAAATTTTTGTCAAGACCACTGCCGTGGTGTGTATCTCCCGCCGAGCATTAAAGCAGAAGAAATAGCTTTTCCGAGATATTCACAATTTTTCATTTTCGTGTGTGAAAGGTCTTCCAAAAGTAGGTGAATGAGTTATTTGAGAAAAATTGGCTATCTGCAATACTATTAAGAGATAATTCACATTTACTCATTTTGAGTAGGTGAATAATTATCTATGGGTCTGAAACTTCACCAAGTGAAAGCTCTCCCAAAAGTAGGTGAATGAGTTATTTGAGAAAAATTGGCTATCTGCAATACTTTTAGAGATAATTCGCATTTACTCATTTTGAGTAGGTGAGTAATTAGCTATGGGTCTGAAACTTCACCATGTGAAAGCTCTCCCACAAGTAGATGAATGAGTATTTGATAAAAATTGGGTATCCGCAATACTTTTACAGATAATTAGCATTTACTCATTTTGAGTAGGTGAATAAATAGCTATGGGTCTGAAACTTCACAGAGTGAAAGCTCTCCCAAAAGTAGGTGAATGAGTTATTTGAAAAAAATTGGCTACCTGCAATACTTTTAGAGATAATTCACATTTACTCATTTTGAGTAGGTGAATAATTAGCTATGGGTCTGAAACTTCACCAAGTGAAAGCTCTGCCAAAAGTAGGTGAATGAGTTGAGAAAAATTGGCTATCTGCAATACTTTTAGAGATAATTCGCATTTACTCATTTTGAGTAGGTGAGTAATTAGCTATGGGTCTGAAACTTCACCAAGTGAAAGCTCTCCCAAAAGTAGGTGAATGAGTTATTTGAGAAAAATTGGCTATCTGCAATACTTTTAGAGATAATTTGCATTTACTCATTTTGAGTAGGTGAGTAATTAGCTATGGGTCTGAAACTTCACCAAGTGAAAGCTCTGCCAAAAGTAGGTGAATGAGTTGAGAAAAATTGGCTATCTGCAATACTTTTAGAGATAATTCGCATTTACTCATTTTGAGTAGGTGAGTAATTAGCTATGGGTCTGAAACTTCACCAAGTGAAAGCTCTCCCAAAAGTAGGTGAATGAGTTATTTGAGAAAAATTGGCTATCTGCAATACTTTTAGAGATAATTTGCATTTACTCATTTTGAGTAGGTGAGTAATTAGCTATGGGTCTGAAACTTCACCAAGTGAAAGCTCTCCCAAAAGTAAGTGAATGATTAATTTGAGAAAAATTGGCTATCTGCAATACTTTTAGAGATAATTCGCATTTACTCATTTTGAGTAGGTGAGTAATTAGCTATGGGTCTGAAACTTCACGAAGTGAAAGCTCTCCCAAAAGTAGGTGAATGAGTTATTTGAGAAAAATTGGCTATCTGCAATACTTTTACAGATAATTCGCATTTACTCATTTTGAGTAGGTGAGTAATTAGCTATGGGTCTGAAACTTCACAGAGTGAAAGCTGTCCCAAAAGTAGGTGAATGAGTTATTTGAGAAAAATTGGCTATCTGCAATACTTTTAGAGATAATTCGCATTTACTCATTTTTGAGTAGGTGAGTAATTAGCTATGGGTCTGAAACTTCACCAAGTGAAAGCTCTCCCAAAAGTAGGTGAATGATTAATTTGACAAAAATTGGCTATCTGCAATACTTTATGAGATAATTCGCATTTACTCATTTTGAGTAGGTGAGTAATTAGCTATGGGTCTGAAACTTCACCAAGTGAAAGCTCTCCCAAAAGTAGGTGAATGAGTTATTTGAGAAAAATTGGCTATCTGCAATACTTTTAGAGATAATTCGCATTTACTCATTTTGAGTAGGTGAGTAATTAGCTATGGGTCTGAAACTTCACAGAGTGAAAGCTCTCCCAAAAGTAGGTGAATGAGTTATTTGAGAAAAATTGGCTATCTGCAATACTTTTAGAGATAATTCGCATTTACTCATTTTGAGTAGGTGAGTAATTAGCTATGGGTCTGAAACTTCACCAAGTGAAAGCTCTCCCAAAAGTACGTGAATGATTAATTTGACAAAAATTGGCTATCTGCAATACTTTATGAGATAATTCGCATTTACTCATTTTGAGTAGGTGAGTAATTAGCTATGGGTCTGAAACTTCACCAAGTGAAAGCTCTCCCAAAAGTAGGTGAATGAGTTATTTGAGAAAAATTGGCTATCTGCAATACTTTTAGAGATAATTCGCATTTACTCATTTTGAGTAGGTGAGTAATTAGCTATGGGTCTGAAACTTCACCAAGTGAAAGCTCTCCCAAAAGTAGGTGAATGAGTTATTTGAGAAAAATTGGCTATCTGCAATACTTTTAGAGATAATTCGCATGTACTCATTTTGAGTAGGTGAGTAATTAGCTATGGGTCTGAAACTTCACCATGTGAAAGCTCTCCCACAAGTAGATGAATGAGTTATTTGATAAAAATTGGGTATCCACAATACTTTTACAGATAATTAGCATTTACTCATTTTGAGTAGGTAAATAATTAGCTATGGGTCTGAAACTTCACCATGTGAAAGCTCTCCCAAAAGTAGGTGAATGAGTTATTTGAGAAAAATTGGCTATCTGCAATACTTTTAGAAATAATTCGCATTTACTCATTTTGAGTAGGTGAATAATTGGCTATGGGTCTGAAACTTCACCATGTGAAAGCTCTTCCAAAAGTAGGTGAATGAGTTATTTGAGAAAAATTGGCCATCTGCAATACTTTTAGAGGTAATTCGCATTTACTCTTTTTGAGTAGGTGAGCAATTAGCTATGGGTCTGAAACTTCACCAAGTGAAAGCTCTTTGGGATAGCTGCTCTGCAGAGATACCCTGAAGATAAAAAATTTCGTCGAAATCGCTCTATGTAGCACGGTTTTCGAAATATAAGCATTTTTGTGTTTTGCAATTTTTGCGCAAAAATTCGAAAATTCAAAATGGCCGTCATTTTTGGCAAGACAATTTTTTTTTGAAAATTGGCATGGCTACTCTGCAGAGATACCCTGTGGGTCAAAAATTTCGTCGAAATCGCTCTATCTAGCACGGTTTTCGAGATATAAGCATTTTTGTGTTTTGCAATTTTGCGAAAAATTTGAAAATTCAAAATGGCCGCCATTTTTTGCGAGAAATTTTTTGTTTGAAAATTGGCATGGCTACTCTGCAGAGATACCCTGCGGGTCAAAAATTTCGTCGAAATCGCTCTATCTAGCAGGGTTTTTGAGATATAAGCATTTTTATGTTTTGCAATTTTTGCGAAAAATTCGAAAATTCAAAATGGCCGCCATTTTGGCGAGACAAAATTTTTTTGAAAATTGGCATGACTACTCTGCAGATATACCCTGTGGGTCAAAAATTTCGTCGAAATCGCTCTATCTAGCAGGGTTTTCGAGATATAACCATTTTTATGTTTTGCAATTTTTGCGAAAAATTTGAAAATTCAAAATGGCCGTCATTTTTGGCAAGACAATTTTTTTTTGAAAATTGGCATGGCTACTCTGCAGAGATACCCTGTGGGTCAAAAATTTCGTCGAAATCGCTCTATCTAGCACGGTTTTCGAGATATAAGCATTTTTGTGTTTTGTAATTTTGCGAAAAATTCGAAAATTCAAAATGGCCGCCATTTTTTGCGAGAAATTTTTTGTTTGAAAATTGGCATGGCTACTCTGCAGAGATACCCTGCGGGTCAAAAATTTCGTCGAAATCGCTCTATCTAGCAGGGTTTTTGAGATATAAGCATTTTTATGTTTTGCAATTTTTGCGAAAAATTCGAAAATTCAAAATGGCCGCCATTTTTGGCGAGACAAAATTTTTTTGAAAATTGGCATGGCTACTCTGCAGATATACCCTGTGGGTCAAAAATTTCGTCGAAATCGCTCTATCTAGCAGGGTTTTCGAGATATAACTATTTTTATGTTTTGCAATTTTTGCGAAAAATTCGAAAATTCAAAATGGCCGCCATTTTTGGCGAGACAAAATTTTTTTCAAAATTGGGATAACTACTCTGAAGAGATACCCTGAGGGTCAAAAATCTCGTCGAAATCGCTCTATCTAGCACGGTTTTCGAGATATAAGCATTTTTGTGTTTTGCAATTTTTGCGAAAATTTCGAAAATTCAAAATGGCCGCCATTTTTGGCGAGACAAAAATTTTTTGAAAATTGGGAAAAGTACTCCGCAGAGATATCCTGCGGGTCAAAAATTTTGTCGAAATTGCTCTATCTAGCACGGTTTTTGAGATATAAGCATTTTTGTGTTTTGCAATTTTTGCGAAAATTTCGAAAATTCAAAATGGCCGCCATTTTGGGCGAGACAAAATTTTTTGAAAATTGGGAAAACTACTCCGCAGAGATACCATGCGGGTCAAAAATTTCGTCGAAATCGCTCTATCTAGCACGATTTTCGAGATATAAGCATTTTTGTGTTTTCCTTATTTGGAAAATTCGTAATGATTAATTAATCATTAATTACTCGGCCATTTCTTGACCAATCAATGCCAAAATCTAATGATTTCCAGATTTTAATAGAATGAATGTATTTGCCAAGTTTCAGGTGAATTGATAAAATTCCTTTCAAGTTATCATCCGGACAAGCTTCCCCATCGAAAAAAGACATTTTTGGTCATGTGACCTGTCTGATTGGTTGAAATGTCACTGCAGCATATTCAAAAAAATTCCCCAGGGCTACTGCCTAAACCTGCCAAATTTGAAAAGAATCCGCCTAACGGTTACAGAGTTATAAGGAAAACAAAATGCGGAGCCGGCGGAGCCGGCGGAGCCGGAAGCTCTCCCATACACAAACAAGCATCCCTTGCGGGACGCTTAATTAAGGATTAATGATCATCCGCGATGCATTTATAATAACCATTAACCAACAACTTTATCGGAGCAATTTTACTTTACCGGTACGAGATCCACCATATTGGATAATTACAAAAAACTTTCAAGGAAATTTTTTAAAAACCCCATAAATAATATGGATGCGTGTTTGAAATAAAATAAAAAGATTAAATTGTTAAAATATAGAATTTATATCATCGTCCAAACCTCGTACCGGTAAAGCAAAAACTACCCACTTTAGCCTATTTTTTCGAAGGAATTTAATAAAAATATTATGAAACATTCATATAATTTTTATTTTCATGCAGTTTTGTTTTGATTTGTGACTTAAGTATGATGATGACTACTTCCACTTACTACAGGAAGTGAAAACATAAGTATTGTTTACGTTTTAACTGCTTCAAATATTCACCATTTTAACAACTGTCAGCACAAAAAAAATATAAAATCCAATTTATTTCACTGAAGGTGATCAATGCACATCATTTGCATAAATACCAAATGTAGGTTTTATTTGCAAAATGATGCCACCGAGTTATCACTCACTCTTTTGTTCATGGCACCTCATATTTCCTGACGACGACACCAATTACCTCTATAGTTTTATTACAGTAACTTTCCTTCAGCACTGTGGAATTAAAGCTTGTGGTATTTTACCATTATGTTATTTAAAGTACTATGTACAAGAAGACTATAGATGACAAGCAACACTTGTGGTGTGTGTCTTGGCAATTTAAACTGTCTGCAAGGTCTTCATCCCGTAATTTCCTGTGGTATAGTTGAATGTTGCTCAGTTGGTGGCAAAGGGGACTGAAAAAGGTTTGACTGAATTACGAGACGTATTCCTTCTGTCAAATTCATACAGGTGAAAAATAATTGCAGCCTACCTGTGTGAACTCTCATGTGTGACTTCATGTCATCCTTGCGCACAAATGTTTTCGGGCAAAACGTGCACGTAAATGGTTTAATTCCAAGATGTCTGTGAATATGAGTTCTGAAAAGAATATACAAAATGATAGACAATGAAATAACAAGAAGGGACGAATGCCTATTATTTTCCATACATTTACCAGTGTCCAATATTCGTACCTATTTGTATTTTAGCTTTTTCCACTTAGCTTTTCCTTTACTGTTATGACCAACACAGTGTTAAAGTGTGGTGTTAACACCATTTTTCGTCTCAAGGTCTTTGATGAGGAATTTCTATTTTCTTTCTGTCTGAAGTACTGTACAGTCTGCCTTTCATGGAAATTAGGGCAGGATAAACGTTATATTAAAACTAGAAATAGGCCGCCCTGTTGATAGTAGATGCGAATAGAAACAGGATAGCATAGAAGAACACACATTATCATGTGTAATGTCCACCCATGAACCTTTTGCCCAAATTGTACAGTAGTCTTACAAGACCCTGTTTCATTTGTAAAATATATCAATGATGCTTAAATATTTGTTAGTGTAGATGTAAATTATTACAGCTTCATGCCTTTTTGCATTGGTTGGGTTGAAAATTTTGACGAAATCACTCTATCTTGCACGGTTAAGAAGATAGAAGCAAATTCCTGTTTTTCTATTTTTGGCAAAAATTTGAAAATTCAAAATGGCCGCCATTTTTGGGAAAAGGAAATTTTTTTGAAAATTGCCAAGAGTACATTCCTTAGATACCCTATGGGTCGAAAATTTCAACGAAATAACTCTATTTTGCACGGTTAAGGCCAGTTTGTGTTTTTCCATTTTGGGCAAAAATTCGAAAATTCAAAATGGCTGCCATTTTTGGGGTAGGGGAAAATTTTTTGAAAATTGCCAAGATTACATTCCTTAGATACCCTGTGGGTTGAAAATTTCGACGAAATCGCTCTATCTCGCATGGTTAAGGAGATAGAAGCAAATTTGTATTTTGCCATTTTTGGCAAAAATTCGAAAATTCAAAATGGCCGCCATTTTAGGGGAGGGGAAATTTTTTTTTAAATTGCCAAGAATACAATGCTCAAATACCTGTGGGTCAAAAATTTTGACGAAATCGCTCTATCTCGCACGGTTAAGGAGATAGAAGGAAATTTGTGTTTTGCCATTTTTGGCAAAACTTCGAAAATTCAAAATGGCCGCCATTTTTGGGGAGGGAAAATTTTTTGAAAATTGCAAAGATTGCATTCCTTAGATACCCTGTGGGTCGAAAATTTCGACGAAATCGCTCTATCTCGCACGGTTAAGGAGATAGAAGCAAATTAGTGTTTTGCCATTTTTGGCAAAAATTCGAAAATTCAAAATGGCCGCCATTTTTGGGGAGGGGAAAATTTTTTGAAAATTGCAAAGATTGCATTCCTCAGATAACCTGTGGGTCGAAAATTTCGACGAAATCGCTCTATCTCGCACGGTTAAGGAGATAGAAGTAAATTTGTGTTTTACCATTTTGGGCAAAAATTCGAAAATTCAAAATGGCCGCCATATTTGGGGAGGGGAAAATTTTTTGAAAATTGCAAAGATTGCATTCCTCAGATACCCTGCGGGTCGAAAATTTCGACGAAATCACTCTAGCTCGCACGGTTAAGGAGATAGAAGCAAATTAGTGTTTTGCCATTTTTGGCAAAAATTCAAAAATTCAAAATGGCCGCCATTTTTGGGGAGGGGAAAATTTTTTGAAAATTGCAAAGATTGCATTGCTTAGATACCCTGTGGGTCGAAAATTTCGACGAAATCGCTCTATCTCGCACGGTTAAGGAGATAGAAGCAAATTTGTGTTTTGCCATTTTTGGCAAAAATTCGAAAATTCAAAATGGCCGCCATTTTTGGGGAGGGGAAAATTTTTTGAAAATTGCAAAGATTGCATTGATTAGATACCCTGTGCGTCGAAAATTTCGACGAAATCGCTCTATCTCGCACGGTTAAGGAGATAGAAGCAAATTAGTGTTTTGCCATTTTTGGCAAAAATTCGAAAATTCAAAATGGCCGCCATTTTTGGGGAGGGGAAAATTTTTTAAAATTTACCAAGAGTACAATGCTCAGATACCCTGTGGGTCAAACATTTTGACGAAATCGCTCTATCTCGCACGGTTAAGGAGATAGAAGCAAATTTGTATTTTGCCATTTTTGGCAAAAATTCGAAAATTCAAAATGGCCGAAATTTTAGGGGAGGGGAAATTTTTTTTTAAATTGCCAAGAATACAATGCTCAAATACCTGTGGGTCGAAAATTTTGACGAAATCGCTCTATCTCGCACGGTTAAGGAGATAGAAGGAAATTTGTGTTTTGCCATTTTTGGCAAAACTTCGAAAATTCAAAATGGCCGCCATTTTTGGGGAGGGGAAAATTTTTTGAAAATTGCAAAGATTGCATTCCTTAGATACCCTGTGGGTCGAAAATTTCGACGAAATCGCTCTATCTCGCACGGTTAAGGAGATAGAAGCAAATTTGTGTTTTGCCATTTTTGGCAAAAATTCGAAAATTCAAAATGGCCGCCATTTTTGGGGAGGGGAAAATTTTTTGAAAATTTACCAAGAGTACAATGCTCAGATACCCTGTGGGTCAAACATTTTGACGAAATCGCTCTATCTCGCACGGTTAAGGAGATAGAAGCAAATTTGTGTTTTGCCATTTTTGGCAAAAATTCGAAAATTCAAAATGGCCGCCATTTTTGGGGAGGGAAAATTTTTTAAAAATTGCAAAGATTGCATTGGTTAGATACCCTGTGGGTCGAAAATTTCGACGAAATCGCTCTATCTCGCACGGTTAAGGAGATAGAAGCAAATTAGTGTTTTGCCATTTTTGGCAAAAATTCGAAAATTCAAAATGGCCGCCATTTTTGGGGAGGGGAAAATTTTTTGAAAATTGCAAAGATTGCATTCCTCAGATAACCTGTGGGTCGAAAATTTCGACGAAATCGCTCTATCTCGCACGGTTAAGGAGATAGAAGTAAATTTGTGTTTTGCCATTTTGGGCAAAAATTCGAAAATTCAAAATGGCCGCCATATTTGGGGAGGGGAAAATTTTTTGAAAATTGCAAAGATTGCATTCCTCAGATACCCTGCGGGTCGAAAATTTCGACGAAATCACTCTATCTCGCACGGTTAAGGAGATAGAAGCAAATTAGTGTTTTGCCATTTTTGGCAAAAATTCAAAAATTCAAAATGGCCGCCATTTTTGGGGAGGGGAAAATTTTTTGAAAATTGCCAAGATTGCATTGCTTAGATACCCTGTGGGTCGAAAATTTCGACGAAATCGCTCTATCTCGCACGGTTAAGGAGATAGAAGCAAATTTGTGTTTTGCCATTTTTGGCAAAAATTCGAAAATTCAAAATGGCCGCCATTTTTGGGGAGGGGAAAATTTTTTGAAAATTGCAAAGATTGCATTGATTAGATTCCCTGTGCGTCGAAAATTTTGCCGAAATCGCTCTATCTCGCACGGTTAAGGAGATAGAAGCAAATTAGTGTTTTGCCATTTTTGGCAAAAATTCGAAAATTCAAAATGGCCGCCATTTTTGGGGAGGGGAAAATTTTTTAAAATTTACCAAGAGTACAATGCTCAGATACCCTGTGGGTCAAACATTTTGACGAAATCGCTCTATCTCGCACGGTTAAGGAGATAGAAGCAAATTTGTATTTTGCCATTTTTGGCAAAAATTCGAAAATTCAAAATGGCCGAAATTTTAGGGGAGGGGAAATTTTTTTTTAAATTGCCAAGAATACAATGCTCAAATACCTGTGGGTCGAAAATTTTGACGAAATCGCTCTATCTCGCACGGTTAAGGAGATAGAAGGAAATTTGTGTTTTGCCATTTTTGGCAAAACTTCGAAAATTCAAAATGGCCGCCATTTTTGGGGAGGGGAAAATTTTTTGAAAATTGCAAAGATTGCATTCCTTAGATACCCTGTGGGTCGAAAATTTCGACGAAATCGCTCTATCTCGCACGGTTAAGGAGATAGAAGCAAATTTGTATTTTGCCATTTTTGGCAAAAATTCGAAAATTCAAAATGGCCGAAATTTTAGGGGAGGGGAAATTTTTTTTTAAATTGCCAAGAATACAATGCTCAAATACCTGTGGGTCGAAAATTTTGACGAAATCGCTCTATCTCGCACGGTTAAGGAGATAGAAGGAAATTTGTGTTTTGCCATTTTTGGCAAAACTTCGAAAATTCAAAATGGCCGCCATTTTTGGGGAGGGGAAAATTTTTTGAAAATTGCAAAGATTGCATTCCTTAGATACCCTGTGGGTCGAAAATTTCGACGAAATCGCTCTATCTCGCACGGTTAAGGAGATAGAAGCAAATTTGTGTTTTGCCATTTTTGGCAAAAATTCGAAAATTCAAAATGGCCGCCATTTTTGGGGAGGGGAAAATTTTTTGAAAATTTACCAAGAGTACAATGCTCAGATACCCTGTGGGTGAAACATTTTGACGAAATCGCTCTATCTCGCACGGTTAAGGAGATAGAAGCAAATTTGTGTTTTGCCATTTTTGGCAAAAATTCGAAAATTCAAAATGGCCGCCATTTTTGGGGAGGGAAAATTTTTTAAAAATTGCAAAGATTGCATTGGTTAGATACCCTGTGGGTCGAAAATTTCGACGAAATCGCTCTATCTCGCACGGTTAAGGAGATAGAAGCAAATTAGTGTTTTGCCATTTTTGGCAAAAATTCGAAAATTCAAAATGGCCGCCATTTTTGGGGAGGGGAAAATTTTTTAAAATTTACCAAGAGTACAATGCTCAGATACCCTGTGGGTCAAACATTTTGACGAAATCGCTCTATCTCGCACGGTTAAGGAGATAGAAGCAAATTTGTATTTTGCCATTTTTGGCAAAAATTCGAAAATTCAAAATGGCCGAAATTTTAGGGGAGGGGAAATTTTTTTTTAAATTGCCAAGAATACAATGCTCAAATACCTGTGGGTCGAAAATTTTGACGAAATCGCTCTATCTCGCACGGTTAAGGAGATAGAAGGAAATTTGTGTTTTGCCATTTTTGGCAAAACTTCGAAAATTCAAAATGGCCGCCATTTTTGGGGAGGGGAAAATTTTTTGAAAATTGCAAAGATTGCATTCCTTAGATACCCTGTGGGTCGAAAATTTCGACGAAATCGCTCTATCTCGCACGGTTAAGGAGATAGAAGCAAATTTGTGTTTTGCCATTTTTGGCAAAAATTCGAAAATTCAAAATGGCCGCCATTTTTGGGGAGGGGAAAATTTTTTGAAAATTTACCAAGAGTACAATGCTCAGATACCCTGTGGGTCAAACATTTTGACGAAATCGCTCTATCTCGCACGGTTAAGGAGATAGAAGCAAATTTGTGTTTTGCCATTTTTGGCAAAAATTCAAAAATTCAAAATGGCCGCCATTTTTGGGGAGGGAAAATTTTTTAAAAATTGCAAAGATTGCATTGGTTAGATACCCTGTGGGTCGAAAATTTCGACGAAATCGCTCTATCTCGCACGGTTAAGGAGATAGAAGCAAATTAGTGTTTTGCCATTTTTGGCAAAAATTCGAAAATTCAAAATGGCCGCCATTTTTGGGGAGGGGAAAATTTTTTGAAAATTGCAAAGATTGCATTCCTCAGATAACCTGTGGGTCGAAAATTTCGACGAAATCGCTCTATCTCGCACGGTTAAGGAGATAGAAGTAAATTTGTGTTTTGCCATTTTGGGCAAAAATTCGAAAATTCAAAATGGCCGCCATATTTGGGGAGGGGAAAATTTTTTGAAAATTGCAAAGATTGCATTCCTCAGATACCCTGCGGGTCGAAAATTTCGACGAAATCACTCTATCTCGCACGGTTAAGGAGATAGAAGCAAATTAGTGTTTTGCCATTTTTGGCAAAAATTCAAAAATTCAAAATGGCCGCCATTTTTGGGGAGGGGAAAATTTTTTGAAAATTGCCAAGATTGCATTGCTTAGATACCCTGTGGGTCGAAAATTTCGACGAAATCGCTCTATCTCGCACGGTTAAGGAGATAGAAGCAAATTTGTGTTTTGCCATTTTTGGCAAAAATTCGAAAATTCAAAATGGCCGCCATTTTTGGGGAGGGGAAAATTTTTTGAAAATTGCAAAGATTGCATTCCTCAGATAACCTGTGGGTCGAAAATTTCGACGAAATCGCTCTATCTCGCACGGTTAAGGAGATAGAAGCAAATTTGTGTTTTGCCATTTTTGGCAAAAATTCGAAAATTCAAAATGGCCGCCATTTTTGGGGAGGGGAAAATTTTTTGAAAATTGCAAAGATTGCATTCCTCAGATACCCTGTGGGTCGAAAATTTCGACGAAATCACTCTATCTCGCACGGTTAAGGAGATAGAAGCAAATTAGTGTTTTGCCATTTTTGGCAAAAATTCAAAAATTCAAAATGGCCGCCATTTTTGGGGAGGGGAAAATTTTTTGAAAATTGCAAATATTACATTCCTTAGATACCCTGTGGGTCGAAAATTTCGACGAAATCGCTCTATCTCGCACGGTTAAGGAGATAGAAGCAAATTAGTGTTTTGCCATTTTTGGCAAAAATTCAAAATGGCCGCCATTTTTGGGGAGGGGAAAATTTTTTGAAAATTGCAAATATTACATTCCTTAGATACCCTGTGGGTCGAAAATTTCGACGAAATCGCTCTATCTCGCACGGTTAAGGAGATAGAAGCAAATTAGTGTTTTGCCATTTTTGGCAAAAATTCGAAAATTCAAAATGGCCGCCATTTTTGGGGAGGGGAAAATTTTTTGAAAATTGCAAAGATTGCATTGCTTAGATACCCTGTGGGTCGAAAATTTCGACGAAATCGCTCTATCTCGCACGGTTAAGGAGATAGAAGCAAATTAGTGTTTTGCCATTTTTGGCAAAAATTCAAAATGGCCGCCATTTTTGGGGAGGGGAAAATCTTTTGAAAATTGCAAATATTACATTCCTTAGATACCCTGTGGGTCGAAAATTTCGACGAAATCGCTCTATCTCGCACGGTTAAGGAGATAGAAGCAAATTTGTGTTTTGCCATTTTTGGCAAAAATTCGAAAATTCAAAATGGCCGCCATTTTTGGGGAGGGGAAAATTTTTTAAAAATTGGCAAGAGTAGAATTTTTAGATACCCTGTGGGTCGAAAATTTTGCCGAAATCGCTCTATCTCGCACGGTTAAGGAGATAGAAGCAAATTAGTGTTTTGCCATTTTTGGCAAAAATTCAAAAATTCAAAATGGCCGCCATTTTTGGGGAGGGGAAAATTTTTTTGAAAATTGCAAATATTACATTCCTTAGATACCCTGTGGGTCGAAAATTTCGACGAAATCACTCTATCTCGCACGGTTAAGGAGATAGAAGCAAATTTGTGTTTTTGCCATTTTTGGCAAAAATTCGAAAATTCAAAATGGCCGCCATTTTTGGGGAGGGGAAAATTTTTTGAAAATTGCAAAGATTGCATTCCTGAGATAACCTGTGGGTCGAAAATTTCGACGAAATCGCTCTATCTCGCACGGTTAAGGAGATAGAAGTAAATTTGTGTTTTGCCATTTTGGGCAAAAATTCGAAAATTCAAAATGGCCGCCATTTTTGGGGAGGGGAAAATTTTTTGAAAATTGAAAAGATTGCATTCCTCAGATACCCTGCGGGTCGAAAATTTCGACGAAATCACTCTATCTCGCACGGTTAAGGAGATAGAAGCAAATTAGTGTTTTGCCATTTTTGGCAAAAATTCAAAAATTCAAAATGGCCGCCATTTTTGGGGAGGGGAAAATTTTTTGAAAATTGCAAAGATTGCATTGCTTAGATACCCTGTGGGTCGAAAATTTCGACGAAATCGCTCTATCTCGCACGGTTAAGGAGATAGAAGCAAATTTGTGTTTTGCCATTTTTGGCAAAAATTCGAAAATTCAAAATGGCCGCCATTTTTGGGGAGGGGGAAAATTTTTTGAAAATTGCAAAGATTGCATTGCTTAGATACCCTGTGCGTCGAAAATTTTGCCGAAATCGCTCTATCTCGCACGGTTAAGGAGATAGAAGCAAATTAGTGTTTTGCCATTTTTGGCAAAAATTCGAAAATTCAAAATGGCTGCCATTTTTGGGGAGGGGAAAATTTTTTAAAATTTACCAAGAGTACAATGCTCAGATACCCTGTGGGTCAAACATTTTGACGAAATCGCTCTATCTCGCACGGTTAAGGAGATAGAAGCAAATTTGTATTTTGCCATTTTTGGCAAAAATTCGAAAATTCAAAATGGCCGAAATTTTAGGGGAGGGGAAATTTTTTTTTAAATTGCCAAGAATACAATGCTCAAATACCTGTGGGTCGAAAATTTTGACGAAATCGCTCTATCTCGCACGGTTAAGGAGATAGAAGGAAATTTGTGTTTTGCCATTTTTGGCAAAACTTCGAAAATTCAAAATGGCCGCCATTTTTGGGGAGGGGAAAATTTTTTGAAAATTTACCAAGAGTACAATGCTCAGATACCCTGTGGGTCAAACATTTTGACGAAATCGCTCTATCTCGCACGGTTAAGGAGATAGAAGCAAATTTGTATTTTGCCATTTTTGGCAAAAATTCGAAAATTCAAAATGGCCGAAATTTTAGGGGAGGGGAAATTTTTTTTTAAATTGCCAAGAATACAATGCTCAAATACCTGTGGGTCGAAAATTTTGACGAAATCGCTCTATCTCGCACGGTTAAGGAGATAGAAGGAAATTTGTGTTTTGCCATTTTTGGCAAAACTTCGAAAATTCAAAATGGCCGCCATTTTTGGGGAGGGGAAAATTTTTTGAAAATTGCAAAGATTGCATTCCTTAGATACCCTGTGGGTCGAAAATTTCGACGAAATCGCTCTATCTCGCACGGTTAAGGAGATAGAAGCAAATTTGTGTTTTGCCATTTTTGGCAAAAATTCGAAAATTCAAAATGGCCGCCATTTTTGGGGAGGGGAAAATTTTTTGAAAATTTACCAAGAGTACAATGCTCAGATACCCTGTGGGTCAAACATTTTGACGAAATCGCTCTATCTCGCACGGTTAAGGAGATAGAAGCAAATTTGTGTTTTTGCCATTTTTGGCAAAAATTCGAAAATTCAAAATGGCCGCCATTTTTGGGGAGGGAAAATTTTTTAAAAATTGCAAAGATTGCATTGGTTAGATACCCTGTGGGTCGAAAATTTCGACGAAATCGCTCTATCTCGCACGGTTAAGGAGATAGAAGCAAATTAGTGTTTTGCCATTTTTGGCAAAAATTCGAAAATTCAAAATGGCCGCCATTTTTGGGGAGGGGAAAATTTTTTGAAAATTGCAAAGATTGCATTCCTCAGATAACCTGTGGGTCGAAAATTTCGACGAAATCGCTCTATCTCGCACGGTTAAGGAGATAGAAGCAAATTTGTGTTTTGCCATTTTTGGCAAAAATTCGAAAATTCAAAATGGCCGCCATTTTTGGGGAGGGGAAAATTTTTTGAAAATTGCAAAGATTGCATTCCTCAGATAACCTGTGGGTCGAAAATTTCGACGAAATCGCTCTATCTCGCACGGTTAAGGAGATAGAAGCAAATTTGTGTTTTGCCATTTTTGGCAAAAATTCGAAAATTCAAAATGGCCGCCATTTTTGGGGAGGGGAAAATTTTTTGAAAATTGCAAATATTACATTCCTTAGATACCCTGTGGGTCGAAAATTTCGACGAAATCGCTCTATCTCGCACGGTTAAGGAGATAGAAGCAAATTACTGTTTTGCCATTTTTGGCAAAAATTCAAAATGGCCGCCATTTTTGGGGAGGGGAAAATTTTTTGAAAATTGCAAATATTACATTCCTTAGATACCCTGTGGGTCGAAAATTTCGACGAAATCGCTCTATCTCGCACGGTTAAGGAGATAGAAGCAAATTAGTGTTTTGCCATTTTTGGCAAAAATTAGAAAATTCAAAATGGCCGCCATTTTTGGGGAGGGGAAAATTTTTTGAAAATTTACGAAGAGTACAATGCTCAGATACCCTGTGGGTCAAACATTTTGACGAAATCGCTCTATCTCGCACGGTTAAGGAGATAGAAGCAAATTTGTGTTTTGCCATTTTTGGCAAAAATTCGAAAATTCAAAATGGCCGCCATTTTTGGGGAGGGAAAATTTTTTAAAAATTGCAAAGATTGCATTGGTTAGATACCCTGTGGGTCGAAAATTTCGACGAAATCGCTCTATCTCGCACGGTTAAGGAGATAGAAGCAAATTAGTGTTTTGCCATTTTTGGCAAAAATTCGAAAATTCAAAATGGCCGCCATTTTTGGGGAGGGGAAAATTTTTTGAAAATTGCAAAGATTGCATTCCTCAGATAACCTGTGGGTCGAAAATTTCGACGAAATCGCTCTATCTCGCACGGTTAAGGAGATAGAAGCAAATTTGTGTTTTGCCATTTTTGGCAAAAATTCGAAAATTCAAAATGGCCGCCATTTTTGGGGAGGGGAAAATTTTTTGAAAATTGCAAAGATTGCATTCCTCAGATACCCTGTGGGTCGAAAATTTCGACGAAATCACTCTATCTCGCACAGTTAAGGAGATAGAAGCAAATTAGTGTTTTGCCATTTTTGGCAAAAATTCAAAAATTCAAAATGGCCGCCATTTTTGGGGAGGGGAAAATTTTTTGAAAATTGCAAATATTACATTCCTTAGATACCCTGTGGGTCGAAAATTTCGACGAAATCGCTCTATCTCGCACGGTTAAGGAGATAGAAGCAAATTAGTGTTTTGCCATTTTTGGCAAAAATTCAAAATGGCCGCCATTTTTGGGGAGGGGAAAATTTTTTGAAAATTGCAAATATTACATTCCTTAGATACCCTGTGGGTCGAAAATTTCGACGAAATCGCTCTATCTCGCACGGTTAAGGAGATAGAAGCAAATTAGTGTTTTGCCATTTTTGGCAAAAATTAGAAAATTCAAAATGGCCGCCATTTTTGGGGAGGGGAAAATTTTTTGAAAATTTACCAAGAGTACAATGCTCAGATACCCTGTGGGTCAAACATTTTGACGAAATCGCTCTATCTCGCACGGTTAAGGAGATAGAAGCAAATTTGTGTTTTGCCATTTTTGGCAAAAATTCGAAAATTCAAAATGGCCGCCATTTTTGGGGAGGGAAAATTTTTTAAAAATTGCAAAGATTGCATTGGTTAGATACCCTGTGGGTCGAAAATTCCGACGAAATCGCTCTATCTCGCACGGTTAAGGAGATAGAAGCAAATTAGTGTTTTGCCATTTTTGGCAAAAATTCGAAAATTCAAAATGGCCGCCATTTTTGGGGAGGGGAAATTTTTTTGAAAATTGCAAAGATTGCATTCCTCAGATAACCTGTGGGTCGAAAATTTCGACGAAATCGCTCTATCTCGCACGGTTAAGGAGATAGAAGCAAATTTGTGTTTTGCCATTTTTGGCAAAAATTTGAAAATTCAAAATGGCCGCCATTTTTGGGGAGGGGAAAATTTTTTGAAAATTGCAAAGATTGCATTCCTCAGATACCCTGTGGGTCGAAAATTTCGACGAAATCACTCTATCTCGCACGGTTAAGGAGATAGAAGCAAATTAGTGTTTTGCCATTTTTGGCAAAAATTCAAAAATTCAAAATGGCCGCCATTTTTGGGGAGGGGAAAATTTTTTGAAAATTGCAAATATTACATTCCTTAGATACCCTGTGGGTCGAAAATTTCGACGAAATCGCTCTATCTCGCACGGTTAAGGAGATAGAAGCAAATTAGTGTTTTGCCATTTTTGGCAAAAATTCAAAATGGCCGCCATTTTTGGGGAGGGGAAAATTTTTTGAAAATTGCAAATATTACATTCCTTAGATACCCTGTGGGTCGAAAATTTCGACGAAATCGCTCTATCTCGCACGGTTAAGGAGATAGAAGCAAATTAGTGTTTTGCCATTTTTGGCAAAAATTCGAAAATTCAAAATGGCCGCCATTTTTGGGGAGGGGAAAATTTTTTGAAAATTGCAAATATTACATTCCTTAGATACCCTGTGGGTCGAAAATTTCGACGAAATCACTCTATCTCGCACGGTTAAGGAGGTAGAAGCAAATTTGTGTTTTGCCATTTTTGGCAAAAATTCGAAAATTCAAAATGGCCGCCATTTTTGGGGAGGGGAAAATTTTTTGAAAATTGCAAAGATTGCATTCCTGAGATAACCTGTGGGTCGAAAATTTCGACGAAATCGCTCTATCTCGCACGGTTAAGGAGATAGAAGTAAATTTGTGTTTTGCCATTTTGGGCAAAAATTCGAAAATTCAAAATGGCCGCCATTTTTGGGGAGGGGAAAATTTTTTGAAAATTGCAAAGATTGCATTCCTCAGATACCCTGCGGGTCGAAAATTTCGACGAAATCACTCTATCTCGCACGGTTAAGGAGATAGAAGCAAATTAGTGTTTTGCCATTTTTGGCAAAAATTCAAAAATTCAAAATGGCCGCCATTTTTGGGGAGGGGAAAATTTTTTGAAAATTGCAAAGATTGCATTGCTTAGATACCCTGTGGGTCGAAAATTTCGACGAAATCGCTCTATCTCGCACGGTTAAGGAGATAGAAGCAAATTTGTGTTTTGCCATTTTTGGCAAAAATTCGAAAATTCAAAATGGCCGCCATTTTTGGGGAGGGGGAAAATTTTTTGAAAATTGCAAAGATTGCATTGCTTAGATACCCTGTGCGTCGAAAATTTTGCCGAAATCGCTCTATCTCGCACGGTTAAGGAGATAGAAGCAAATTAGTGTTTTGCCATTTTTGGCAAAAATTCGAAAATTCAAAATGGCTGCCATTTTTGGGGAGGGGAAAATTTTTTAAAATTTACCAAGAGTACAATGCTCAGATACCCTGTGGGTCAAACATTTTGACGAAATCGCTCTATCTCGCACGGTTAAGGAGATAGAAGCAAATTTGTATTTTGCCATTTTTGGCAAAAATTCGAAAATTCAAAATGGCCGAAATTTTAGGGGAGGGGAAATTTTTTTTTAAATTGCCAAGAATACAATGCTCAAATACCTGTGGGTCGAAAATTTTGACGAAATCGCTCTATCTCGCACGGTTAAGGAGATAGAAGGAAATTTGTGTTTTGCCATTTTTGGCAAAACTTCGAAAATTCAAAATGGCCGCCATTTTTGGGGAGGGGAAAATTTTTTGAAAATTGCAAAGATTGCATTCCTTAGATACCCTGTGGGTCGAAAATTTCGACGAAATCGCTCTATCTCGCACGGTTAAGGAGATAGAAGCAAATTTGTGTTTTGCCATTTTTGGCAAAAATTCGAAAATTCAAAATGGCCGCCATTTTTGGGGAGGGGAAAATTTTTTGAAAATTTACCAAGAGTACAATGCTCAGATACCCTGTGGGTCAAACATTTTGACGAAATCGCTCTATCTCGCACGGTTAAGGAGATAGAAGCAAATTTGTGTTTTGCCATTTTTGGCAAAAATTCGAAAATTCAAAATGGCCGCCATTTTTGGGGAGGGGAAAATTTTTTGAAAATTGCAAATATTACATTCCTTAGATACCCTGTGGGTCGAAAATTTCGACGAAATCGCTCTATCTCGCACGGTTAAGGAGATAGAAGCAAATTAGTGTTTTGCCATTTTTGGCAAAAATTCAAAATGGCCGCCATTTTTGGGGAGGGGAAAATTTTTTGAAAATTGCAAATATTACATTCCTTAGATACCCTGTGGGTCGAAAATTTCGACGAAATCGCTCTATCTCGCACGGTTAAGGAGATAGAAGCAAATTAGTGTTTTGCCATTTTTGGCAAAAATTCGAAAATTCAAAATGGCCGCCATTTTTGGGGAGGGGAAAATTTTTTGAAAATTGCAAATATTACATTCCTTAGATACCCTGTGGGTCGAAAATTTCGACGAAATCACTCTATCTCGCACGGTTAAGGAGGTAGAAGCAAATTTGTGTTTTGCCATTTTTGGCAAAAATTCGAAAATTCAAAATGGCCGCCATTTTTGGGGAGGGGAAAATTTTTTGAAAATTGCAAAGATTGCATTCCTGAGATAACCTGTGGGTCGAAAATTTCGACGAAATCGCTCTATCTCGCACGGTTAAGGAGATAGAAGTAAATTTGTGTTTTGCCATTTTGGGCAAAAATTCGAAAATTCAAAATGGCCGCCATTTTTGGGGAGGGGAAAATTTTTTGAAAATTGCAAAGATTGCATTCCTCAGATACCCTGCGGGTCGAAAATTTCGACGAAATCATTCTATCTCGCACGGTTAAGGAGATAGAAGCAAATTAGTGTTTTGCCATTTTTGGCAAAAATTCAAAAATTCAAAATGGCCGCCATTTTTGGGGAGGGGAAAATTTTTTGAAAATTGCAAAGATTGCATTGCTTAGATACCCTGTGGGTCGAAAATTTCGACGAAATCGCTCTATCTCGCACGGTTAAGGAGATAGAAGCAAATTTGTGTTTTGCCATTTTTGGCAAAAATTCGAAAATTCAAAATGGCCGCCATTTTTGGGGAGGGGAAAATTTTTTGAAAATTGCAAAGATTGCATTGCTTAGATACCCTGTGGGTCGAAAATTTCGACGAAATCGCTCTATCTCGCACGGTTAAGGAGATAGAAGCAAATTTGTGTTTTGCCATTTTTGGCAAAAATTCGAAAATTCAAAATGGCCGCCATTTTTGGGGAGGGGGAAAATTTTTTGAAAATTGCAAAGATTGCATTGCTTAGATACCCTGTGCGTCGAAAATTTTGCCGAAATCGCTCTATCTCGCATGGTTAAGGAGATAGAAGCAAATTAGTGTTTTGCCATTTTTGGCAAAAATTCGAAAATTCAAAATGGCTGCCATTTTTGGGGAGGGGAAAATTTTTTAAAATTTACCAAGAGTACAATGCTCAGATACCCTGTGGGTCAAACATTTTGACGAAATCGCTCTATCTCGCACGGTTAAGGAGATAGAAGCAAATTTGTATTTTGCCATTTTTGGCAAAAATTCGAAAATTCAAAATGGCCGAAATTTTAGGGGAGGGGAAATTTTTTTTTAAATTGCCAAGAATACAATGCTCAAATACCTGTGGGTCGAAAATTTTGACGAAATCGCTCTATCTCGCACGGTTAAGGAGATAGAAGGAAATTTGTGTTTTGCCATTTTTGGCAAAAATTCAAAAATTCAAAATGGCCGCCATTTTTGGGGAGGGGAAAATTTTTTGAAAATTGCAAAGATTGCATTGCTTAGATACCCTGTGGGTCGAAAATTTCGACGAAATCGCTCTATCTCGCACGGTTAAGGAGATAGAAGCAAATTTGTGTTTTGCCATTTTTGGCAAAAATTCGAAAATTCAAAATGGCCGCCATTTTTGGGGAGGGGGAAAATTTTTTGAAAATTGCAAAGATTGCATTGCTTAGATACCCTGTGCGTCGAAAATTTTGCCGAAATCGCTCTATCTCGCACGGTTAAGGAGATAGAAGCAAATTAGTGTTTTGCCATTTTTGGCAAAAATTCGAAAATTCAAAATGGCTGCCATTTTTGGGGAGGGGAAAATTTTTTAAAATTTACCAAGAGTACAATGCTCAGATACCCTGTGGGTCAAACATTTTGACGAAATCGCTCTATCTCGCACGGTTAAGGAGATAGAAGCAAATTTGTATTTTGCCATTTTTGGCAAAAATTCGAAAATTCAAAATGGCCGAAATTTTAGGGGAGGGGAAATTTTTTTTTAAATTGCCAAGAATACAATGCTCAAATACCTGTGGGTCGAAAATTTTGACGAAATCGCTCTATCTCGCACGGTTAAGGAGATAGAAGCAAATTTGTATTTTGCCATTTTTGGCAAAAATTCGAAAATTCAAAATGGCCGCCATTTTTGGGGAGGGGAAAATTTTTTGAAAATTGCAAATATTACATTCCTTAGATACCCTGTGGGTCGAAAATTTCGACGAAATCGCTCTATCTCGCACGGTTAAGGAGATAGAAGCAAATTAGTGTTTTGCCATTTTTGGCAAAAATTCAAAATGGCCGCCATTTTTGGGGAGGGGAAAATTTTTTGAAAATTGCAAATATTACATTCCTTAGATACCCTGTGGGTCGAAAATTTCGACGAAATCGCTCTATCTCGCACGGTTAAGGAGATAGAAGCAAATTAGTGTTTTGCCATTTTTGGCAAAAATTCGAAAATTCAAAATGGCCGCCATTTTTGGGGAGGGGAAAATTTTTTGAAAATTGCAAATATTACATTCCTTAGATACCCTGTGGGTCGAAAATTTCGACGAAATCACTCTATCTCGCACGGTTAAGGAGGTAGAAGCAAATTTGTGTTTTGCCATTTTTGGCAAAAATTCGAAAATTCAAAATGGCCGCCATTTTTGGGGAGGGGAAAATTTTTTGAAAATTGCAAAGATTGCATTCCTGAGATAACCTGTGGGTCGAAAATTTCGACGAAATCGCTCTATCTCGCACGGTTAAGGAGATAGAAGTAAATTTGTGTTTTGCCATTTTGGGCAAAAATTCGAAAATTCAAAATGGCCGCCATTTTTGGGGAGGGGAAAATTTTTTGAAAATTGCAAAGATTGCATTCCTCAGATACCCTGCGGGTCGAAAATTTCGACGAAATCATTCTATTTCGCACGGTTAAGGAGATAGAAGCAAATTAGTGTTTTGCCATTTTTGGCAAAAATTCAAAAATTCAAAATGGCCGCCATTTTTGGGGAGGGGAAAATTTTTTGAAAATTGCAAAGATTGCATTGCTTAGATACCCTGTGGGTCGAAAATTTCGACGAAATCGCTCTATCTCGCACGGTTAAGGAGATAGAAGCAAATTTGTGTTTTGCCATTTTTGGCAAAAATTCGAAAATTCAAAATGGCCGCCATTTTTGGGGAGGGGGAAAATTTTTTGAAAATTGCAAAGATTGCATTGCTTAGATACCCTGTGCGTCGAAAATTTTGCCGAAATCGCTCTATCTCGCATGGTTAAGGAGATAGAAGCAAATTAGTGTTTTGCCATTTTTGGCAAAAATTCGAAAATTCAAAATGGCTGCCATTTTTGGGGAGGGGAAAATTTTTTAAAATTTACCAAGAGTACAATGCTCAGATACCCTGTGGGTCAAACATTTTGACGAAATCGCTCTATCTCGCACGGTTAAGGAGATAGAAGCAAATTTGTATTTTGCCATTTTTGGCAAAAATTCGAAAATTCAAAATGGCCGAAATTTTAGGGGAGGGGAAATTTTTTTTTAAATTGCCAAGAATACAATGCTCAAATACCTGTGGGTCGAAAATTTTGACGAAATCGCTCTATCTCGCACGGTTAAGGAGATAGAAGGAAATTTGTGTTTTGCCATTTTTGGCAAAACTTCGAAAATTCAAAATGGCCGCCATTTTTGGGGAGGGGAAAATTTTTTGAAAATTGCAAAGATTGCATTCCTTAGATACCCTGTGGGTCGAAAATTTCAACGAAATCGCTCTATCTCGCACGGTTAAGGAGATAGAAGCAAATTTGTGTTTTGCCATTTTTGGCAAAAATTCGAAAATTCAAAATGGCCGCCATTTTTGGGGAGGGGAAAATTTTTTGAAAATTGCAAAGATTGCATTCCTCAGATAACCTGTGGGTCGAAAATTTCGACGAAATCGCTCTATCTCGCACGGTTAAGGAGATAGAAGCAAATTTGTGTTTTGCCATTTTTGGCAAAAATTCGAAAATTCAAAATGGCCGCCATTTTTGGGGAGGGGAAAATTTTTTGAAAATTGCAAATATTACATTCCTTAGATACCCTGTGGGTCGAAAATTTCGACGAAATCGCTCTATCTCGCACGGTTAAGGAGATAGAAGCAAATTAGTGTTTTGCCATTTTTGGGGAGGGGAAAATTTTTTGAAAATTGCAAATATTACATTCCTTAGATACCCTGTGGGTCGAAAATTTCGACGAAATCGCTCTATCTCGCACGGTTAAGGAGATAGAAGCAAATTTGTGTTTTGCCATTTTTGGCAAAAATTCGAAAATTCAAAATGGCCGCCATTTTTGGGGAGGGAAAATTTTTTAAAAATTGCAAAGATTGCATTGGTTAGATACCCTGTGGGTCGAAAATTTCGACGAAATCGCTCTATCTCGCACGGTTAAGGAGATAGAAGCAAATTAGTGTTTTGCCATTTTTGGCGAAAATTCAAAATGGCCGCCATTTTTGGGGAGGGGAAAATTTTTTGAAAATTGCAAAGATTGCATTCCTCAGATAACCTGTGGGTCGAAAATTTCGACGAAATCGCTCTATCTCGCACGGTTAAGGAGATAGAAGCAAATTTGTGTTTTGCCATTTTTGGCAAAAATTCGAAAATTCAAAATGGCCGCCATTTTTGGGGAGGGAAAATTTTTTAAAAATTGCAAAGATTGCATTGGTTAGATACCCTGTGGGTCGAAAATTTGGACGAAATCGCTCTATCTCGCACGGTTAAGGAGATAGAAGCAAATTAGTGTTTTGCCATTTTTGGCAAAAATTCGAAAATTCAAAATGGCCGCCATTTTTGGGGAGGGGAAAATTTTTTGAAAATTGCAAAGATTGCATTCCTCAGATACCCTGTGGGTCGAAAATTTCGACGAAATCGCTCTATCTCGCACGGTTAAGGAGATAGAAGCAAATTTGTGTTTTGCCATTTTTGGCAAAAATTTGAAAATTCAAAATGGCCGCCATTTTTGGGGAGGGGAAAATTTTTTGAAAATTGCAAAGATTGCATTCCTCAGATGCCCTGTGGGTCGAAAATTTCGACGAAATCACTCTATCTCGCACGGTTAAGGAGATAGAAGCAAATTAGTGTTTTGCCATTTTTGGCAAAAATTCAAAATGGCCGCCATTTTTGGGGAGGGGAAAATCTTTTGAAAATTGCAAATATTACATTCCTTAGATACCCTGTGGGTCGAAAATTTCGACGAAATCGCTCTATCTCGCACGGTTAAGGAGATAGAAGCAAATTTGTGTTTTGCCATTTTTGGCAAAAATTCGAAAATTCAAAATGGCCGCCATTTTTGGGGAGGGGAAAATTTTTTAAAAATTGGCAAGAGTAGAATTTTTAGATACCCTGTGGGTCGAAAATTTTGCCGAAATCGCTCTATCTCGCACGGTTAAGGAGATAGAAGCAAATTAGTGTTTTGCCATTTTTGGCAAAAATTCAAAAATTCAAAATGGCCGCCATTTTTGGGGAGGGGAAAATTTTTTTGAAAATTGCAAATATTACATTCCTTAGATACCCTGTGGGTCGAAAATTTCGACGAAATCACTCTATCTCGCACGGTTAAGGAGGTAGAAGCAAATTTGTGTTTTGCCATTTTTGGCAAAAATTAGAAAATTCAAAATGGCCGCCATTTTTGGGGAGGGGAAAATTTTTTGAAAATTTACCAAGAGTACAATGCTCAGATACCCTGTGGGTCAAACATTTTGACGAAATCGCTCTATCTCGCACGGTTAAGGAGATAGAAGCAAATTTGTGTTTTGCCATTTTTGGCAAAAATTCGAAAATTCAAAATGGCCGCCATTTTTGGGGAGGGAAAATTTTTTAAAAATTGCAAAGATTGCATTGGTTAGATACCCTGTGGGTCGAAAATTTCGACGAAATCGCTCTATCTCGCACGGTTAAGGAGATAGAAGCAAATTAGTGTTTTGCCATTTTTGGCAAAAATTCAAAAATTCAAAATGGCCGCCATTTTTGGGGAGGGGAAAATTTTTTGAAAATTGCAAAGATTGCATTCCTCAGATAACCTGTGGGTCGAAAATTTCGACGAAATCGCTCTATCTCGCACGGTTAAGGAGATAGAAGCAAATTTGTGTTTTGCCATTTTTGGCAAAAATTCGAAAATTCAAAATGGCCGCCATTTTTGGGGAGGGGAAAATTTTTTGAAAATTGCAAAGATTGCATTCCTCAGATACCCTGTGGGTCGAAAATTTCGACGAAATCACTCTATCTCGCACGGTTAAGGAGATAGAAGCAAATTAGTGTTTTGCCATTTTTGGCAAAAATTCAAAATGGCCGCCATTTTTGGGGAGGGGAAAATCTTTTGAAAATTGCAAATATTACATTCCTTAGATACCCTGTGGGTCGAAAATTTCGACGAAATCGCTCTATCTCGCACGGTTAAGGAGATAGAAGCAAATTTGTGTTTTGCCATTTTTGGCAAAAATTCGAAAATTCAAAATGGCCGCCATTTTTGGGGAGGGGAAAATTTTTTAAAAATTGGCAAGAGTAGAATTTTTAGATACCCTGTGGGTCGAAAATTTTGCCGAAATCGCTCTATCTCGCACGGTTAAGGAGATAGAAGCAAATTAGTGTTTTGCCATTTTTGGCAAAAATTCAAAAATTCAAAATGGCCGCCATTTTTGGGGAGGGGAAAATTTTTTTGAAAATTGCAAATATTACATTCCTTAGATACCCTGTGGGTCGAAAATTTCGACGAAATCACTCTATCTCGCACGGTTAAGGAGGTAGAAGCAAATTTGTGTTTTGCCATTTTTGGCAAAAATTAGAAAATTCAAAATGGCCGCCATTTTTGGGGAGGGGAAAATTTTTTGAAAATTTACCAAGAGTACAATGCTCAGATACCCTGTGGGTCAAACATTTTGACGAAATCGCTCTATCTCGCACGGTTAAGGAGATAGAAGCAAATTTGTGTTTTGCCATTTTTGGCAAAAATTCGAAAATTCAAAATGGCCGCCATTTTTGGGGAGGGAAAATTTTTTAAAAATTGCAAAGATTGCATTGGTTAGATACCCTGTGGGTCGAAAATTTCGACGAAATCGCTCTATCTCGCACGGTTAAGGAGATAGAAGCAAATTAGTGTTTTGCCATTTTTGGCAAAAATTCGAAAATTCAAAATGGCCGCCATTTTTGGGGAGGGGAAAATTTTTTGAAAATTGCAAAGATTGCATTCCTCAGATAACCTGTGGGTCGAAAATTTCGACGAAATCGCTCTATCTCGCACGGTTAAGGAGATAGAAGCAAATTTGTGTTTTGCCATTTTTGGCAAAAATTTGAAAATTCAAAATGGCCGCCATTTTTGGGGAGGGGAAAATTTTTTGAAAATTGCAAAGATTGCATTCCTCAGATACCCTGTGGGTCGAAAATTTCGACGAAATCACTCTATCTCGCACGGTTAAGGAGATAGAAGCAAATTAGTGTTTTGCCATTTTTGGCAAAAATTCAAAATGGCCGCCATTTTTGGGGAGGGGAAAATTTTTTGAAAATTGCAAATATTACATTCCTTAGATACCCTGTGGGTCGAAAATTTCGACGAAATCGCTCTATCTCGCACGGTTAAGGAGATAGAAGCAAATTAGTGTTTTGCCATTTTTGGCAAAAATTCAAAATGGCCGCCATTTTTGGGGAGGGGAAAATTTTTTGAAAATTGCAAATATTACATTCCTTAGATACCCTGTGGGTCGAAAATTTCGACGAAATCGCTCTATCTCGCACGGTTAAGGAGATAGAAGCAAATTAGTGTTTTGCCATTTTTGGCAAAAATTCAAAATGGCCGCCATTTTTGGGGAGGGGAAAATTTTTTGAAAATTGCAAATATTACATTCCTTAGATACCCTGTGGGTCGAAAATTTCGACGAAATCGCTCTATCTCGCACGGTTAAGGAGATAGAAGCAAATTAGTGTTTTGCCATTTTTGGCAAAAATTCGAAAATTCAAAATGGCCGCCATTTTTGGGGAGGGGAAAATTTTTTGAAAATTGCAAATATTACATTCCTTAGATACCCTGTGGGTCGAAAATTTCGACGAAATCGCTCTATCTCGCACGGTTAAGGAGATAGAAGCAAATTTGTGTTTTGCCATTTTTGGCAAAAGTTCGAAAATTCAAAATGGCCGCCATTTTTGGGGAGGGGAAAATTTTTTAAAAATTACCAAGAGTACAATGGTCAGATACCCTGTGGGTCGAAAATTTCGACGAAATCGCTCTATCTCACACGGTTAAGGAGATAGAAGCAAATTTGTGTTTTGCCATGTTTGGCAAAAATTCGAAAATTCAAAATGGCCGCCATTTTTGGGGAGGGGAAAATTTTTTGAAAATTGCAAAGATTGCATTCCTGAGATACCCTGTGGGTCGAAAATTTCGACGAAATCGCTCTATCTCGCACGGTTAAGGAGATAGAAGCAAATTTGTGTTTTGCCATTTTTGGCAAAAATTCGAAAATTCAAAATGGCCGCCATTTTTGGGGAGGGGAAAATTTTTTGAAAATTGTAAAGATTGCATTCCTCAGATACCCTGTGGGTCGAAAATTTCGACGAAATCACTCTATCTCGCACGGTTAAGGAGATAGAAGCAAATTAGTGTTTTGCCATTTTTGGCAAAAATTCAAAAATTCAAAATGGTCGCCATTTTTGGGGAGGGGAAAATTTTTTGAAAATTGCAAAGATTGCATTGCTTAGATACCCTGTGGGTCGAAAATTTCGACGAAATCGCTCTATCTCGCACGGTTAAGGAGATAGAAGCAAATTTGTGTTTTGCCATTTTTGGCAAAAATTCGAAAATTCAAAATGGCCGCCATTTTTGGGGAGGGGAAAATTTTTTAAAAATTGGCAAGAGTAGAATTTTTAGATACCCTGTGGGTCGAAAATTTTGCCGAAATCGCTCTATCTCGCACGGTTAAGGAGATAGAAGCAAATTAGTGTTTTGCCATTTTTGGCAAAAATTCAAAATGGCCGCCATTTTTGGGGAGGGGAAAATTTTTTGAAAATTGCAAAGATTGCATTCCTCAGATACCCTGTGGGTCGAAAATTTCGACGAAATCACTCTATCTCGCACGGTTAAGGAGATAGAAGCAAATTAGTGTTTTGCCATTTTTGGCAAAAATTCAAAAATTCAAAATGGCCGCCATTTTTGGGGAGGGGAAAATTTTTTGAAAATTGCAAATATTACATTCCTTAGATACCCTGTGGGTCGAAAATTTCGACGAAATCGCTCTATCTCGCACGGTTAAGGAGATAGAAGCAAATTAGTGTTTTGCCATTTTTGGCAAAAATTCAAAATGGCCGCCATTTTTGGGGAGGGGAAAATTTTTTGAAAATTGCAAATATTACATTCCTTAGATACCCTGTGGGTCGAAAATTTCGACGAAATCGCTCTATCTCGCACGGTTAAGGAGATAGAAGCAAATTAGTGTTTTGCCATTTTTGGCAAAAATTCGAAAATTCAAAATGGCCGCCATTTTTGGGGAGGGGAAAATTTTTTGAAAATTGCAAATATTACATTCCTTAGATACCCTGTGGGTCGAAAATTTCGACGAAATCGCTCTATCTCGCACGGTTAAGGAGATAGAAGCAAATTTGTGTTTTGCCATTTTTGGCAAAAGTTCGAAAATTCAAAATGGCCGCCATTTTTGGGGAGGGGAAAATTTTTTAAAAATTACCAAGAGTACAATGGTCAGATACCCTGTGGGTCGAAAATTTCGACGAAATCGCTCTATCTCACACGGTTAAGGAGATAGAAGCAAATTTGTGTTTTGCCATGTTTGGCAAAAATTCGAAAATTCAAAATGGCCGCCATTTTTGGGGAGGGGAAAATTTTTTGAAAATTGCAAAGATTGCATTCCTGAGATACCCTGTGGGTCGAAAATTTCGACGAAATCGCTCTATCTCGCACGGTTAAGGAGATAGAAGCAAATTTGTGTTTTGCCATTTTTGGCAAAAATTCGAAAATTCAAAATGGCCGCCATTTTTGGGGAGGGGAAAATTTTTTGAAAATTGCAAAGATTGCATTCCTCAGATACCCTGTGGGTCGAAAATTTCGACGAAATCACTCTATCTCGCACGGTTAAGGAGATAGAAGCAAATTAGTGTTTTGCCATTTTTGGCAAAAATTCAAAAATTCAAAATGGTCGCCATTTTTGGGGAGGGGAAAATTTTTTGAAAATTGCAAATATTACATTCCTTAGATACCCTGTGGGTCGAAAATTTCGACGAAATCGCTCTATCTCGCACGGTTAAGGAGATAGAAGCAAATTTGTGTTTTGCCATTTTTGGCAAAAATTCGAAAATTCAAAATGGCCGCCATTTTTGGGGAGGGGAAAATTTTTTAAAAATTGGCAAGAGTAGAATTTTTAGATACCCTGTGGGTCGAAAATTTTGCCGAAATCGCTCTATCTCGCACGGTTAAGGAGATAGAAGCAAATTAGTGTTTTGCCATTTTTGGCAAAAATTCAAAAATTCAAAATGGCCGCCATTTTTGGGGAGGGGAAAATTTTTTGAAAATTGCAAAGATTGCATTCCTCAGATACCCTGTGGGTCGAAAATTTCGACGAAATCACTCTATCTCGCACGGTTAAGGAGATAGAAGCAAATTAGTGTTTTGCCATTTTTGGCAAAAATTCAAAAATTCAAAATGGCCGCCATTTTTGGGGAGGGGAAAATTTTTTGAAAATTGCAAAGATTCCATTGCTTAGATACCCTGTGGGTCGAAAATTTCGACGAAATCGCTCTATCTCGCACGGTTAAGGAGATAGAAGCAAATTTGTGTTTTGCCATTTTTGGCAAAAATTCGAAAATTCAAAATGGCCGCCATTTTTGGGGAGGGGAAAATTTTTTGAAAATTGCAAAGATTGCATTGCTTAGATACCCTTTGCGTCGAAAATTTTGCCGAAATCGCTCTATCTCGCACGGTTAAGGAGATAGAAGCAAATTAGTGTTTTGCCATTTTTGGCAAAAATTCGAAAATTCAAAATGGCTGCCATTTTTGGGGAGGGGAAAATTTTTTAAAATTTACCAAGAGTACAATGCTCAGATACCCTGTGGGTCAAACATTTTGACGAAATCGCTCTATCTCGCACGGTTAAGGAGATAGAAGCAAATTTGTGTTTTGCCATTTTTGGCAAAAATTCGAAAATTCAAAATGGCCGCCATTTTTGGGGAGGGGAAAATTTTTTAAAAATTGCAAAGATTGCATTGGTTAGATACCCTGTGCGTCGAAAATTTTGCCGAAATCGCTCTATCTCGCACGGTTAAGGAGATAGAAGCAAATTAGTGCTTTGCCATTTTTGGCAAAAATTCGAAAATTCAAAATGGCCGCCATTTTTGGGGAGGGGAAAATTTTTGGAAAATTGCAAAGATTGCATTCCTTAGATACCCTGTGGGTCGAAAAGTTCGACGAAATCGCTCTATCTCACACGGTTAAGGAGATAGAAGCAAATTTGTGTTTTGCCATTTTTGGCAAAAATTCGAAAATTCAAAATGGCCGCCATTTTTGGGGAGGGGAAAATTTTTTGAAAATTGCAAATATTACATTCCTTAGATACCCTGTGGGTCGAAAATTTCGACGAAATCACTCTATCTCGCACGGTTAAGGAGATAGAAGCAAATTAGTGTTTTGCCATTTTTGGCAAAAATTCGAAAATTCAAAATGGCCGCCATTTTTGGGGAGGGGAAAATTTTTTGAAAATTGCAAATATTACATTCCTTAGATACCCTGTGGGTCGAAAATTTCGACGAAATCACTCTATCTCGCACGGTTAAGGAGATAGAAGCAAATTAGTGTTTTGCCATTTTTGGCAAAAATTCGAAAATTCAAAATGGCCGCCATTTTTGGGGAGGGGAAAATTTTTTGAAAATTGCAAATATTACATTTCTTAGATACCCTGTGGGTCGAAAATTTCGACGAAATCGCTCTATCTCGCACGGTTAAGGAGATAGAAGCAAATTTGTGTTTTGCCATTTTTGGCAAAAATTCGAAAATTCAAAATGGCCGCCATTTTTGGGGAGGGGAAAATTTTTTAAAAATTGCAAAGATTGCATTGGTTAGATACCCTGTGCGTCGAAAATTTTGCCGAAATCGCTCTATCTCGCATGGTTAAGGAGATAGAAGCAAATTTGTGTTTTGCCATTTTTGGCAAAAATTCGAAAATTCAAAATGGCCGCCATTTTTGGGGAGGGGAAAATTTTTTAAAAATTGGCAAGAGTAGAATTTTTAGATACCCTGTGGGTCGAAAATTTTGCCGAAATCGCTCTATCTCGCACGGTTAAGGAGATAGAAGCAAATTAGTGTTTTGCCATTTTTGGCAAAAATTCAAAAATTCAAAATGGCCGCCATTTTTGGGGAGGGGAAAATTTTTTGAAAATTGCAAATATTACATTCCTTAGATACCCTGTGGGTCGAAAATTTCGACGAAATCGCTCTATCTCGCACGGTTAAGGAGATAGAAGTAAATTTATGTTTTGCCATTTTTGGCAAAAATTCGAAAAATCAAAATGGCCGCCATTTTTGGGGAGGGGAAAATTTTTTAAAAATTGGCAAGAGTAGAATTTTTAGATACCCTGTGGGTCGAAAATTTTGCCGAAATCGCTCTATCTCGCACGGTTAAGGAGATAGAAGCAAATTAGTGTTTTGCCATTTTTGGCAAAAATTCAAAAATTCAAAATGGCCGCCATTTTTGGGGAGGGGAAAATTTTTTGAAAATTGCAAATATTACATTCCTTAGATACCCTGTGGGTCGAAAATTTCGACGAAATCACTCTATCTCGCACGGTTAAGGAGATAGAAGCAAATTTGTGTTTTGCCATTTTTGGCAAAAATTCTAAAATTCAAAATGGCCGCCATTTTTGGGGAGGGGAAAATTTTTTGAAAATTGCAAAGATTGCATTCCTTAGATACCCTGTGGGTCGAAAATTTCGACGAAATCGCTCTATCTCGCACGGTTAAGGAGATAGAAGCAAATTTGTGTTTTGCCATTTTTGGCAAAAATTCGAAAAATTCAAAATGGCCGCCATTTTAGGGGAGGGGAAAATTTTTGGAAAATTGCAGATTGCATTCCTTAAATACCCTGTGGGTCGAAAATTTCGACGGAATCGCTCTATCTCGCACGGTTAAGGAGATAGAAGCAAATTAGTGTTTTGCCATTTTTGGCAAAAATTCAAAATGGCCGCCATTTTTGGGGAGGGGAAAATTTTTTAAAAATTGGCAAGAGTAGAATTTTTAGATACCCTGTGGGTCGAAAATTTTGCCGAAATCGCTCTATCTCGCACGGTTAAGGAGATAGAAGCAAATTAGTGTTTTGCCATTTTTGGCAAAAATTCGAAAATTCAAAATGGCCGCCATTTTTGGGGAGGGGAAAATTTTTGGAAAATTGCATAGATTGCATTCCTTAGATACCCTGTGGGTCAAAAATTTTGTCGAAATCGCTCTATCTCTTACGGTTTCTGAGATATTAGCAAATTACTCAAAAGTAGTACTGAAAATACACAATGAAGTACCTAAATGGCTATTACTCATGTACTGACAAAGCTATCAGTCCCAAATGCAATACCAAGCGAGCTATGGACATAACAATCTTGTATTCAAAATTGTAGTAAAATATCTTTAATTATTTTGGCTTAAATGCACGGAAACCAATGGGTACTGAAAATAGCTGTACTTAAGTATTACTCAGTAAGCAAAAGAGGTACAACAGCCAAAAGCAATCCCAAGCAAGCTACTGACCCAATAAGCCTGCATACCAAATTTGGTGACAATAGCTCTAATACTTTTCCTTTAAATGAGCGGAACCCATGCGTGACGCCGGACATCGGACGCCGGACATCGGACAACGGACATCGGACGGCGAAAAAAGCAAAAATAATATATCCACCCCCCAGGGGGGTGGACATAATTATAACTACACCTAGTCTTATAACTTGAGGTCTGACATTGAATGAAAAACTTTCCTATCAGTATCCAGTCTAATTGTCAATATTTAAAACAATTAATTCACCCCACCATAAATTCCATAAAGGGTGTTTGTGCAGTGATCCTTTCAAAAGACAGCCTCCAAAAAATATGACTAAGTACAACTGCACAACAGGATACTTGCCAATTTAGGAGAACAGTTATTGTAATGCATTTAATATGTATTTTGGGTGCCATTGTTTCAAGTAAAGTTGTAGATATTATGACAAAAAACAAGCACACAACATGCCACTTGTTTACCTGCAAATCAGACTTGTTTCTCCCAAAAACCTGATATGATTTAGTTAGAGTAAATTTGGGGCAATTATTATTATAGAACGAGTACTTTTTTGGTGCCTCATCTCAATCATATGACAGACTACAGGTGCTAGAACCATAAGGGAGAAGAAAAGTACAGTAGAAACTCTATTATCCGAATTTTCAATTATCTGACCTCAAACCCACTCTCCCAACTCCATTTAACCCTGTTATTTTAGCCCTTCTATTATCTGACCCTTCTATTATCCGAACCAATTGTCCCTCCCCCAAGAGGGTCGGAAAATAGAGGTTATACTGTATCGGATTTCACAGACATAGCTGGCCCGACAGCAGAGATGCCAGATCTTAAAATCTTCTCATGTATGCAAATACACATGAAAATAATCAGAGATGAACTTTGATTTTTAAATTTTACTTTCTTGTTTTTTAAATTTGCGAAAAAGTAGATTTACGCAAATTTAGTTTGTAAAACTATGCAAAAGATCCTATAAAATAATACTCTATTTTCATAAAACTTACGAATAGTTCCCTTTATGCGTGAAACCTTTGCCGCAGTATTTACAGATGAAGGTCTTCTCGCCTCTATGCTCAGCTATGTGCATGCTGAAGTCGGGCTTGTTGTCAAACTCTGTGAAGCACACTGGACACTTCCATAGATCCTCTGTAACTTGCCCCTCGTGTGTCCTCATGTGTTTAGAAAGCAGACGCATGGACTTGCACTCAATATGACAAACCTGGCATTTGAAGGGGGCCGAGTCTCCAGGCTGTAAAGAGTACAAGTACAATGCTAATCATTGCTGGGATTAAATAAAATGCACTTAAGTACTTTTATGAAAGAAACAAAAGGTATTCAAGTACTCATGTTAATACTTCAATTGAAAGGAATTTTCAACAAAGTTCCTGAAAAAAAAAAAAGACTTCGCGAAATTTGGATTTCTTTAATGCAGTATTAACCTAGCTACAAAATGTTTTATGGGTGAACATGATAAATAAATACAGCAAAAAATGTTGATTATGCATAAGATTTTGTAGATGTTAAGATATTATGTAACAAAACATGACATTGACAAAGTATATATTCATTTTTAAACATGACTGTATGGATACTGGGTGTCTGTACCTGTGACTGGATTCTGTTTAAAATTGTATAAATCAAATGGAAAGCATGTAACATGATTATTTAAAAATTTATTCAACAAGAGGGTATTATAATCAGCTTATACTAGTATTGTGGCTGTTGGTAGAAACATTAATTTCTCCCATTAAAAATCTTTCTGCAATGATTAAACTCTGTACTCTTGGTGGACTGAAATCAGCTACTATTCTGATCTGATGACTAAGTGCTCATTAGTGTTGGGACTTACCTCCAACTTTCAAGGTTGATTATTTGTAAATTTTTCCAACCGATGATTCACCCATAATCAATTATTTTACTCCATTGTTGGTCATTATTTAAGAAACACTTTCCGGGATAAAGTATAGGTCAATCTGGTAAGAATAACAGTGTTCCGACATTTAGAATCTATCAAAAGTACCTACTTCCTGTAAATATGGCTTTAGATATAAACAAAGTCAAATTTCATGACAAATCTGTCAATTTATTAACTAATAATGTCTAAAATATCTTAAAAATATGTGGATATTGAGGTATATTAGGAAAGGTAAGATTTAAGCTGGAAATTTGATTATTACAAAACTACAACGACCGACTGTGACTGTACACTCTCACGGACAATTAATCGAGCACATGTATAATCATCCCAATGCTAGTGTTTAGTCTCTATACTGGTAGATTCTAAGGTGCATTAAACTTGGAAATTTTAATTGTTAAATGTAATTTTTTATAAGCTACAACCTTGACATCTGGGACTGTACGCTTATCTCGGGGGGCGCTCACGGGTCGGTCAACCCTTGAAAAAAAAAAAGAGTTCATAATGACCGAGCTGGCTAGACGGAGCTAGGAGACGGGATGACCTAGATACTGAGCATGTGCAGTACTTACTCTTCTCCCTGGCCGGCATATTGTGTAGACGAGTGGTTTTTTTTTTGTGACAGTGAATTATAAATGATTTTCTGTGGATATATTGCCTTAATTTTATAGCTGTGCATTCAGTTGTATGTGGATATATTCACAGATTGAAATAATCAGTTCTCAGAAGGGCCTCCTGAGATAAGCATCGAGTCCCAGATGGTAAGCTTATGTAGTACAATAAATAAATTTATTCAATTTATCTAAAAGTCAAAATAAGTTCAAGTTGTAAGGGTGCTGACGTACATGAAGATATATAGCAATAAATGAGATAAACTTTCTCTATTATTCAGAAAAAGGGAATACTGGAAAAAAACCTTTCTTTTAATTTCTACACATACATACCACATCTTCTCTTATTGTCATGACTGCAGCTGCCGTTTCTGATGATTTAGGCTCAGATTTCCCTAGATGCTCCTGAAAATATGGTTTACTCAAAAATATGGTTTACTCAAATATGGTTATGACATAAATAAATGCCATCTTATAGAGATTTGGTCCCATTTTACCCTATTCAACCCCACTGGTTCCAAAACTACAGAGGTCGAATTTTCCACAAAGAAAGATCACATATACAATTAATACCTACTAGAGTTTGAGCCTGGTCAGATTTTCCACTTCCAAGTTATAAGGCAAAATATGTAAAAAAAGCATAAACAAGTCTTCCCGGTAGACCGTTCATGGGTCTCACATAGAAGTTAAATGTCCACTTAAAGCCTTGATTATTTGGTATATGCAAAAGGAACAAATCAATATATTCCCAGATGAGATATCAGCTCTGTCAGGCCCATAGTTTGATAGCTGTATGGCTTAAAAGTGGCAAAAAGTCCATAAATTAGGTCTCTGTGGCATTTTAGATAACTTAAAGTGCAGTTGTATCAAATACAGTTTGAGACTTGTCAGACTTAACATTTCCAAGTTGCAAGGCAAAATATGGGAAAAATATAGAAAATGGGTCACTCAGGTGGATGTTTATGGTCCTCATACACATGTTTAATGTCTATTTAAAGCCTACTTTTTGGCACATATTAACATATTCCCAGATGAGCCTTACTTTTTGGCACATATTAACATATTCCCAGATGAGCCTTACTTTTTGGCACATATTAACATATTCCCAGATGAGCCTTACTTTTTGGCACATATTAACATATTCCCACATGAGACTTACTTTTTGGCACATATTAACATATTCCCAGATGAGACTTACTTTTTGGCACATATTAACATATTCCCAGATGAGCCTTACTTTTTGGCACATATTAACATATTCCCAGATGAGACTTACTTTTTGGCACATATTAACATATTCCCAGATGAGCCTTACTTTTTGGCACATATTAACATATTCCCAGATGAGATTTCAGCTCTATCAGTCACATGGTTTGACAGCTATAGAGCATGAAAGTGGCAAAAAGTCCATAAATTGGGTCTCTGTAGGAAATTCAGAGACCTTAAGGTGACCTTAATATTAAAGCTACAGCCTTCAAATTTTCCACACCAAAAGATTGTATATAGAAGTTATATCTAATACAGTTTGAAACTTGTCACTTACCATTTCCAAGTTACAGGGAAAAATATGTGAAAAATGAAGAGAAATGTCTAAGTAGGTCTTTATAGGCCTCAAACACAATTGTAACCTCAACATAAAGTCTTGATGTTTGGAATATTTAAGAAGAATATCGTAATGTGTTACCAGCTACAATTTGAGCCAAATCACAGACACAATTTTTTGACCTAGAGAGCCTTAAGTGACCAAAGGTCAAACTTCTGATCTTAAGGTGGTCATAACTACTTTATTATTGGGAATTTAAGGTCACCTTAAAATGGGATTCTTCTCCTGACCCAAGTACATGTATATGCCACATTTGAATGAAATACCTGACAAGGTTTTTGAGTAATAGTGCACACTAGTTAAAACATATGGCAGCGGCACAACAGACGTGAAATCAGAATATCCCCGACTTTTGTCGGGAGATATAATTACTAAAAAAATTAGTGATAAAATAGATGTCCTATTATATTATTAAAACACTGTCATTATTGTTATATGTTCATAAACCTCACAAGATAGGAAGACAGTTGCTAATATTACCATTCCAGGACTAGTAGTTAGCTGGAATTTGGAAAAAAAAGCTCCAAAAGACTGCTGTCTATTAATAATGATCACATGTATGAAATGTCCAACTTTAATAAGCTTTTACCAGGGCACAGCTATATAGACACCTATGTTATTAAAATATTTCATGTATAGAAGACAGGTAAAACAGTGTTCATAACAACAATGGGTAAACAAGAGAAAGAATTTTTAGAGTAGGAATGTTCCATTTGTCAAAATATTGTCTGGACAAATGTGTACTGGCAAAATAAATCTAAATATAAAGGAGCCAAATATACCAAGTATAATTTCATTTGTTTGTTTTTTTCCTTGTATTTAACTTTTTTCAGTAGTAGTTTCAGTAGTAGACTAGTAGTGTATTAGTTACCTGATAATGCTGTAGAACTTTATCTGAAGATTCAAATGCTTTGACACAAATATCACAAAACTGGGGGTTTTCAAGCTGATGTTCACTCTGCAAAAAAAAAATTTACATAAAACAAAGTGGTCTGAGAACACAATCACCAGCTTGCCAGACCAACAGATTGTAGATCCATTTAATGTTTTATGGTTCTGCAATGTAAACTGAACTGTGATTTATGTCATATCTCTCAAAGTATGTACACTATATTCTATAATGGTAGGCTGCACAGTGACTGTGGACAAATCTTTTGTGCAGTTCTGCAATTGCAAACACAGAACAGTAAATAAAGTAAAGCAGTTGAATTCTACGTACATCATCCCTTCGCGTACAAATGTGCATAAACAACTTGTGGTAACATAAGTGGTTTAAATCTTGATAAGATTGTCATTTTTTTTAATTGATTTCAACAAATAGTATATTATTTTAAGGCTTATAATGAATCGAAATATCAGCAATGACAGATTGGCTGTATTAGAGCACTGAGTCCTTCGGGCTTCGTGGCTTTAATATTCAGCCAATCGATAGCTTAAAACCATCCTAAAATACTTGAATATGTCATATTATTATAATAATAATGACACATAGCATCTACTAAACTTTGCCAATTCCTGGGAAAATGGTGGCAAACATACACAAAAAAGAAACTTTCAATAATTCATCATTTAAATTAAATGAAAAAAAAGCAGAGATGCCCGTACATCACAACCTGGGGAAAAAGTTTTCAACACCATGAGATATAGAAGTAGTGAAACAGTAGAAAGATTGGGATACTTTCAGAGCAGTGTCAGTTATATAAAGCTTTAAATAATGTTTAAGTAGAGAAAATAACACCTAAGAGAAAGAAAATGTATGTAAAGATAAAGTATTAAAACAAGACAATTCAATAGCAAGATGACAGCATTAATCAGTAAACTAAAAATTATGGAGCTGTAAAATTTATTAACTGGAGAATAGCTGTCAATAGAAAAAGCACAATTATATAAAAGTGCATATAATAATCAGATGCAGTAATCAATATATCTTTGTCATAAGAGAAACATATCTCAAATATGGCAGGTAAACACATTTTAGCAGAGCCAAAGTTAAAGGTCACACCATGACGTACACCTACACCCCTACCCAATGTCCCTACCAAGTGTTAACCTTCTACACCTTATGGAATCCAAAAAATAACCCAGACAAGATGTTAAAACCCGTGGTCACTATGACAAGATCAAAGGTTAAATCAAGGTCATACCATGACATTGCACACCTACACCCCCTAACCAATGTCCCTACCAAGGTATCAACTTTCTACACCTTACGGCTTCCGAGATATAGCCCAGACAGACAAGATTTTATAGGTCAAGGTCACTACAGCAAGGTCAAATCAAGGTCACACTATGAGGTTGCACACCTACACCCCCAAACAATGTACCTACCAAGTATCGACTGCCTACAACTTACGATTGCCGAGATATAGCCCAGACAAAATATTCAAACCCAAGGCGACTGCGGCAAGGTCAAATCAAGGTCAGACCATGACGTTGCACAGCCACACCTCCTAACCAATGTCTCTACCAAGTATCAACTTTCTACACCTTACAGTTTCTGAGATACAGCCCGGACAAACTTTTTACCGCCACCCACCCACCCGCTTATCTGGACACCATGGGTAAAAACAATACCCCAACATGGCAACAGCCCTTAGGGTCTGTGGAATAAAAGCAGTTGGTCACTTCAGCAAGGTCAAAAAACAAGGTCACACAGTGACATTGCACACCTATGCCCGTTAAATGCCAAGACAAGATTTTTAAGGTCAAGGTCACTACATCAAGGTCAAAGGTCAAGTCAAGGTCATACTATAAAGTTTCTTACCTACACCCCCAAACTAATGTCTAGACAAAGTATCAACATCTTACACCAAACAGTTTCTGAGATACAGCCTGGACAAACTTTTTACCACCCACCCTCCCAATCAGACCCAATAGGTGAAAACAATACCACCACAGCCACTAAAGGCTTTGCGGTAAAAAAAATTAGAAGGTGGATCTTGGTCCAGCTTAGATCCCATTGAATTCTGAGACCACTCCAAATCACAGTCTGGATACAAAAAATATTAAAGATTTTTGGATTTTTACATTTACTTATTATTGGACCATTTTAAAAAAAAACATACATGCCTTGGCACAGGTATGCGCTCTCTGAGTGCTCTGGTTATACAATTAAAGTGATTATAAATACAAAGGCATTAGACTGTCTAAGGACACAAGCCTCATAAACCATGTGAGGCCTGAACCTCACACCTGCAACTCCAACATTCAACACCCTAACCACTGAGCCAAAGACACAGGTCTGGTTCTGTGTCTAGTGTTTGATTCATTTGTGGTTTAGCATTTTTTTTCCTGCCCATGAAAAACCCTGACAAAAATTACCTGAAAATGGCTTTGCATGAGAGTCCTTGACATACATTTTTCATCACACAATCCACAAACGCTCACCAGGGCACTTTTAAGTGACTTTTTATCAGGGGATTGTGATAATTTTGGCTTTTTAAAACCATGAGACTGAAAAATACACAAAACTAGTTAATGGTATGACACATATGCAGTTAAACTAAATTGAGATTGGATAAATTTATTTGGATCTTTAAGATTACTTGAGTATTCATTAAAGAATATTATTATGAACTACACAGAGTACAAAATTAAGAAAAGAGAACTTTTTTCTTGTTTGATACAATACATTTCATAAATTGACTTTAAATGTCATTTTTTTTTTTTTTTTTTTTTTTTAGAAATACTGAAAACTGGTTTTATTACCTTTCATATATCCTGATAAGACATTTCATATTTAAGTTTATGGCTCATGTATGTTTGCATCTAAATTTATACCACATCAGTGACAAACTACTGGATATTGTTCATTTCAAAGCCCAAAAAACTGATTTTAATTTTTTTTTCAAAAAACAGTTTAACCACTGTAATTTATCAAACAACTTAATGAAATATACTTCATAAGCATTAGGACTAAAACATATTCACTCAAAGTAAGCCCAAATCCTTGTGTTACCAAATTTGCAATTTTTTTTTTTTTTTTTTTGATATATACTTTATTTTCATAGGTATATATATGTTATGTACAAGCTGAGATATTGTACAAGTTGCAACTCGTACAAAGAGCCTGTACAAGTTGCAACTTGTACAGAATTTCACCATCAAATAAACCCAACTTGTACAATACTGTTATACAAGTTGGATTTTAAAAAGAATTTTGTTTAAATTCACAATTTTATTGAAAATATCTCTGATTTTATATGTATAAATATCCAAAGTAATGTAAGACTGTCATATGTTTTTAATTTTTCCATAAAAAATTAGCACGGAATTTACAGAAAAACTTTGAAAGCAATTATATAAAGATGGTGCTTTAACACTCAAGGTAAAGTTATTTACATTGTTTCTCATGCAGAGAAAAATAAAATTTTGTGTGAAATACTTAATTTCAGCATTTGTGATTTCCTTATTAATGCTTGTAAGACTCCACCTTTGTTCTCTTTGGGATTATGGAACTGTGGACTGGAGTCTTTTTTCATTTTAAAAAGACTTGGGCAGAAAAGTGTTTGTAATAATAATCAGACTTCAAAGATAAAAGTTAAAAAGTATTAAATCAGAAATAGAAATATTCTAAATGTAATCGACTGTCTTGGTGTGTCTTCCTATAGCATCAGGGCTGTTTTGTGATTTACCTCTAGGCAATAAACTAGGATCACAAGTGTGTAAGGGAAAGTATCAAAGAACAGATGATAGTATATCCATAATTGTAACTGACACATGCTTTTCATCCTTGCATAATCTTAAAATTCAGATGTGGTTTTATCATAGTAAAATAATGAATTTATACCTTTGTTAGGGAGTAAATAAATTTAGGTTAATTGTTGACAGAAAACATGATAATCATTATACATTATAAGGATACCAACAAACCCAAAAAGTCAGATACAAGCTTCAGCTGGGCAAATGTGACTCAAACTTTTAAAATAATATAAGATATGCATTAAAGTTGTAGAAATTGTCAACAAAATTAAGAAAATATAGTCAACAGTTTGCTTTGTCATCTAAGAAGTATAATTTACAGTGATTTGGTCATTCGTGAACATCAGATCTGTTCACTTGTATTTTTAAGTTTAATTTCAATATAATACATTGTTCAACTGATAAATATGAAGCTTGTATAAGTTGCAACTTGTACAGGTCCAACACTTGTACATGTTGCAACTTGTACAAGCTGTTTGTACAAGTTGCAACTTGTACAGATTTCTTGTACAAGTTGCAACTTGTACAAAATCTCAACTTGTACATAACATATATATCTCCCATTCACACTACGGGCAGTTAGATCCACCTCCCGGGACATTATCTTTCGAGATATGCGGTATCCACTAATACAGTCACCAACTGGACATGGTTTGTAACCATCAATAACAGTTGCATGACAGTACTCCAAACGTTGGTCACCGAGATGCAACCTCAACCCACCTTCGGTAGCTTTTGGACAAACACACGCTACCGAAACACGACCAAGTCACAACGTTATATAAACCATAGACCACACTTCAGTTACTGTATAAAATATTTATCTGTAGAATGGCATGGTGAGAAATTCAGAGGCGGATATTTTAAACACTTTAAAATTTCCACAGAACGCTACAGGAATGGATCAGTGGGCCACTGTATCATAAGTTTGCATATGGATGTTAGATGGTAGCTAAAGGACAGGGGCATTTTGTCTAATGCCTATAACCACAGGTTAGACTGCCTGTAGTGTGAAAGGGGTATAAATAATTTTAACTATAGTTTAACAAAGAATTTTAAAGATTTTAAAGTTGACTACATAAAAAGGTAAGAAAAATTAATCTGATGAAATTAATATATAGTAGATTCAATACAAGTAAGTCTACCATAAGTGGAATATTGCCACAAGTAGAAGTGGTTTCTAAGTCCCACCAATTATTAATTCAAAATACAACGGTACCTTGAAGTTGCCTTACAGGAATTGACCACAACTAGAACCTAAGTTAATGCACAGAGTGTTACTTTTCTATTGGAATAACAAGGTATAAGTGGTACCTATGATTATTGTGTCTCTGTAGGGGTCAAAAGTTGAGAAAAAGGTAACAAAAACAGTTCCATCATGTTACTCTTTCTGATTCATTACTATTGTGTTATTAAGAACAGCAAACAAATAGATTACCCAGTACAGTGATAATCAGGTTTAACTATTGTAAGAGAGTTAAAATGCATAATATCTTCAGTATTTCATGTATTTATGAAACTGGGTACAGAAGTTGCTATAAGGAGAAGTAAATGGCTTATATTTTGCTACCTCAACTTAGACCAGATCTACTGTAGAACTGCATTGCCAAAGAGGTTTGATTATTTATTAAATACACGCAGATAAGATAATTAAGAGAAACTTAACTATGTATGCTTTGCAATTTGATGAGGATTCACATTAAATATAGATACATATACCTGTGACAGATGTCTTTGTAACAAACCCTTTGCCACAAAAGTCTTTGCACAGGTGTTACACTTGTACACATCTCCTGAAACTTGCTTCATATGTTTCTTCCACATGTGCAGTTCATAGTTTACATGAAAATGAAAACCTAATTAAAAAAAACAACAAAAAACTGAAAAAAGAAAGTCATGGGAAGTATGGAGGGAAATACTTTACTATAATACCCATAAAATATACCATAAAATTATGTCCACCATTTCAGCCTTATTCCTTTCAACAGCTAAGATAATATTAGGGTAGACCCACTAGTGAGTGGAATCGCCTCAATTTTTGTGGTCGAGTATTCGTCCATTTTTCCGACCGATGATCGACCCATAATCGACTTTTCTACTCAGCTGTAAGGCAATATATCATGAAACACTTTCCGGGATGAAGTATTTGTCAATCCGGTAAGAATAACGGTGTTCCGACATTTAGAATGTACCAAAAGCACTCACTTCGATTAGACCAACGTTCGATTAATCGTCTGTGTTATGGTACAATCGCGTTCGGTCACTGACAACTTCTAGAAATCGATTAAATCTTACCCTTCCTTATGTGTCTTAATATCCATGTATTTTTTTATATTTTAACCAGTTTCCTAAACTTTCCTTTGATAAATCAAGAGATTTGTCACGAATTTTGGGTTTGTTTATGTCTACCGCCATATTTACCGGAAGTGAGTGCTTTTGGTACGTTCTAAATGTCGGAACACCGTTATTCTTACTGGATTGACAAATACTTCATCCCGGAAAGTGTTTCATGATATATTGCCTTACAGCTGAGTAGAAAAGTCGATTATGGGTCGATCATCGGTCGGAAAAATGGACGAATAATTGACCACGAAAATTGAGGCGATTCCACTCACTAGTTGTCTCATGCATGAAAAGCAACCATCAGTTTCCTCAGTCCGTCCCAAAAAGGCTATAGGCAGGCCTGGTTTTGTCACGGCCATATCAGTGGAATGGAAGAGGCTCTCACTTAATGTCAGAGCACAGCAGTCCATTTTGAGTTTTAGGAGGGAGCTAACTCAAGGCTTACCTGTTAAGAAGAGCATACCCACTACCTATAGTCATCCTCCCCTGGTGGGCGCTTACTGGGTTATGACTTAATATTGTTCAATGCATAGCATACCTTTAAGTATGAGATTATAAAGTTAGACTATATTACTCTCACATGGAACCAATACTTTATGTGCCATATTTTAAAAATAGCATCAGAGATGTCCGTAACCCCACAGCCTGTGGAAATAGTTTTCAATACTATGATATATAAGGAGTAGTGAAACTGTACAAAGACTGGGATACTTTCAGCTCAGTGTCAGTTATATAAAGGTCCAAATAATATTTAAGGGGCTATCAACGTAAGTACATAAAATTTGTTTACGTAACGTCCGCCAGATGGTGAAGCAGACAGAGTCACTGTTGCTATGCACGGACTATTATTTACGAGAGGGACAGTTACGTCATTTTCTTTCAGCCGTTGAAAAAGATCAGTATAAATGATAAAACACTGCATTTAGTACTACGTTTTGTAAATAATGCTCTTGCCTTCTATATATGTATAGCACCCACTTGGAAAAATCAATAATGCTCTTGTAGATCTTGCCAGTTTACTACTGTTACTGTATGTGAGTGCCAGTCTTTTCTGCACTGATAAAATGAACCCACATTTTTTAAACATGCACTGCGTGTGTATTTAGCCTTTCTGCTTACTTACAGTGAAACATTTCTTTACACACACTGAATCTATATTTGTATCATCTTAATTGTTAATATAATAAATTTATCTAAAGTTATACTATTCTGATGAAAATTTCTTAAGTGTAACAATAATTTACAAAGCTTTGTTTTCATTAGTCAAGGCACTTCTTACATTGAAAGAGTATCTGTCCATATAAAATATAATTCTCACTGATGGAAGATAAGATGTACATATATTCAATGAGAATGGAGTAGTTTACTTATAAAAATATAGACATAACATGTTAGGAAAAATTGTTTTTATTTAGAGATATATACACTAAGATATAGGAAGCCAAATTAAAAATAGAATATTTTGTATAACTACGCCTTAGTTACTGGTGAGAGGCTATAAAAGTTGGCTCAGAGAGAAGGGAGATGCTTCTGTACTGTGACACGATATATAAACCATGCTGTTCTAAATAAAGATCTAAATACATACACAAGCCTCCAAACGCATACAGATTTATTTGAATGATTTACAATTTTAAATAGTGGTTTCTTGACATTTTAAATGAGTGTAATGAGAAATAGAGATGAAAAAATGAAAACATAAAATGTTGTGTTTCTTTGTTTTTATCTCTGAAAATAAATGCCCAAATTAAATGAAAATCTAATTCATTCAAAATTTTTGTGAGACATTTTTCTTTGGAATAGTGTATAAAAAACTGTTGTTGCTTTTCTTTTTGTATGTTAATTGTGTCACAACAGGAAGGTATGCACTGTTTTAGGTGTCCAGAAATAGGACATATTTATTTCACATTTATCTTTGTTATTTGGTGTTTATATGTAAAAATATAAAACTTTAAAACAACAAGGACATTTTGTTGTATAACTTTATTTCTCTTATTCAACATATCACAGAACAAACAAACATATTCTCCTCAATAATTTGTGACTTTAAGCCTAAGAAATATACATCCCTGAAAAAATCATTCCCTTGTTGAAACCACTTTCGTCGGGCCGTAAAAGTAATGCGTTACGTTGATAGCCCCTTAAGCAAAGAAAATAACATATAAAAGAAAGAAAATGTATGTAAAGATAAAGTATTAAAACAAGACAATTCAATAGCAAGATGACAGCATTAATCAGTAAACTAAAAAATATGAAGCTGTAAAGTTTATTAATTGGAGAATAGCTGTCAATGGAAATAGCATAATTTTGTAAAAGTGCACATAATAATCAGCTGCAGCAATCAATATATCTTTGTCATAAGAGAAAGATGTCTCAAATATGGCAGCTTAACACACTTTGGCAGAGCAAAAAGGTCACACCATGATGCACACACATTTACATACACCCCTAACCAATGTCCCTACCAAGTATCAACCTTCTACACCTTATGGAATCCGAGAAATAGCCCAGACAATATTTTAAAACTCATGGTCACTATAACAAAGTCAAAGGTCAAATCAAGGTCACAGAATGATGTTGCACACCTACACCCTCTAACCAATATCCCTACCAAGTATCAACTTCATACACCTTACAGTTTCCGAGTTATAGCCCAGACAAGATTTTATAGGTCAAAGTCATTACGGCAAGGTCATAGGTCAAATCAAGGTCACACCATGACGTTGCACACCTACACCCCCTAACCAATGTCCCTACCAAATATCAACTTTCTACACCTTACGTTTTCCAAGTTACAGCCCGGACAAGATTTTATAGGTCAAGGTCACTACGGCAAGGTCAAAGGTCAAATTAGGGTCAGACCATGACATTGCACACCTAAACAATGTCCCTGCCAAGTATCAACTTCCAACACCTTACAGTTTGTGAGATACAGCCCGGATAAACTTTTTCCCGCCGCCCACCCACCAACCCATCCGGACACCATGGTTGAAAACAATACCCCGACAGCCCTTAAGGGCTGTGGGGTAACAAAATAATGTCATGATGGCTGATCATTAATCTAAATACCAAGTTTGGTATATGATGATACCTTTATGAGATGTCAAATTACAAACTGAACACAGTTTGGAATCTTACTAAATTAAAGTATGGTGGCAAATATGGTGACTGATGTAAACAAGTTTATCGAAAATATAATGTCAAATTTCCATGGAAATGAGAAAAATTGTGAAAAAAAAAATAGCATCAGAGATGCCCGTACCCGAGAAGCCTAGGGAAATATTTTTCAACACCATGAGATATAGAAGTAGTGTAACAGTACAAAGTTCAAGATACTTTCAGAGCAGTGTCAGTTATATTAAGGTCCAAATAATGCTTAAGTAGAGAAAATAATAACTAAGGAAAGGAAATGTATGTAAAGATAAGTATTTAAACAAGACAATTCAATAATAAAATGACAGCATTTATCAGTAAACCAAAAATGGCCGAATTATGGTTTGGATGTTTTGAATATTATCCATGCATACAGAAGTGGCAATACATTCAATGAATGCTTATGTGTGGTGTTGGAGAAAAGCCTGTGGCTCACTTGATGAAATTCCATCCGTTACAATGGGAACTTGCAAAAGGAAATTCTTAATGAATCCTAATATGACTTTAACAGTGCTTAATCTGTATCAACAGACAGACCCAAAGGTGCAACAAGATTTTAAAGGTCAATACAGCAAGGTCAAAGGTCAATCAGTGTCACACCATGACGTGGCATACCTACACCCCCTAACCAATGTCCCTACCAAGTATCAACTTCCTACACCTTACAGTCTCTGAGATATAGCCCGGGCAAGATTTTAAAGGTCAAGGTCACTATGGCAAGGTCAAAGGTCAAATCAAGGTCAGACCATGATGTTGCACACCCACGGCACCTACACCCCCTAACCAATATCCCTACCAAGTATCAACTTCCTACACCTTACGGTTTCTGAGATACAGCCCGGACAAACTATTTCCCTTAAGGGCTGTGGGGTAAAAATTGGAGAAATACGAACCAAAATTATTTTTTCATGGATATATTTATGGATGTTAATAGTTTTAAGAGCTTGCACTTGGTTTCTCAAAAGCAAGCCCATATTTGAGTAATGGAGCACCCTGTCATATCATACAAGGTTCGTTCTTCATTCTCTGGCTTGTTGCAAAATGTTAACAGTACTGTTGATTCCTTTTAAAGAAAAAGCTTAATTTATTGCTTTGATGAGAACATGTTCACATTACAAAGTTGTTTGAAAAATGGTTTCTGAGTACTGTTCCATATTTTAACTAAACATAACTAGGGCTGGGGCGGGTGGTAATAAACAGCTCTGAGTACCCGCACTCTGACAACAGGCCAGAATTCGAGTAACTACAGGATTTAGTATCTGCCATTAGAACTCTTCTGTAAACAAATGGTAGTGAAACTTTTGAAGAAAAACGTTATCTATTTAACCAGTTATTATAGAATATGGAGTAAATTACACGCTTTTAAGCCAAAACTATAACTTTTCTTTAAACTAGAAATAGGCCGCCCTGTTGATAGTAGATGCGAATAGAAACAGGATAGCATAGAAGAACACACATTATCATGTGTAATGTCCACCCATGAACCTTTTGCCCAAATTGTACAGTAGTCTTACAAGACCCTGTTTCATTTGTAAAATATATCAATGATGCTTAAATATTTGTTAGTGTAGATGTAAATTATTCCAGCTTCATGCCTTTTTGCATTGGTTGGGTTGAAAATTTTGACGAAATCACTCTATCTTGCACGGTTAAGAAGATAGAAGCAAATTCCTGTTTTTCTATTTTTGGCAAAAATTTGAAAATTCAAAATGGCCGCCATTTTTGGGAAAAGGAAATTTTTTTGAAAATTGACAAGAGTACATTTCTTAGATACCCTATGGGTCGAAAATTTCAACGAAATAACTCTATTTTGCACGGTTAAGGCCACTTTGTGTTTTTCCATTTTGGGCAAAAATTTGAAAATTCAAAATGGCTGCCATTTTTGGGGAGGGGAAAATATTTTGAAAATTGCAAAGATTACATCCCTTAGATACCCTGTGGGTTGAAAATTTCGACGAAATCGCTCTATCTCGCATGGTTAAGGAGATAGAAGCAAATTTGTGTTTTGCCATTGTTGGCAAAAATTCGAAAATTCAAAATGGCCGCCATTTTTGGGGAGGGGAAAATTTTTTGAAAATTGCAAAGATTACATTCCTTAGATACCCTGTGGGTTGAAAATTTCGACGAAATCGCTCTATCTTGCATGGTTAAGGAGATAGAAGGAAATTTGTGTTTTGCCATTTTTGGCAAAAATTTGAAAATTCAAAATGGCCGCCATTTTAGGGGAGGGGAAATTTTTTTTAAAATTGCCAAGAATACAATGCTGAAATACCTGTGGGTCAAAAATTTTGACGAAATCGCTCTATCTCGCACGGTTAAGGAGATAGAAGGAAATTTGTGTTTTGCCATTTTTGGCAAAACTTCGAAAATTCAAAATGGCCGCCATTTTTGGGGAGGGGAAAATTTTTTTGAAAATGCAAAGATTGTATTCCTTAGATACCCTGTGGGTCGAAAATTTCGATGAAATCGCTCTATCTCGCACGGTTAAGGAGATAGAAGCAAATTTGTGTTTTGCCATTTTTGGCAAAAATTCGAAAATTCAAAATGGCCACCATTTTTGGGGAGGGGAAAATTTTTTGAAAATTGCAAACATTGCATTGCTTAGATACCCTGTGGGTCGAAAATTTTGCCGAAATCGCTCTATCTCGCACGGTTAAGGAGACAGAAGCAAATTAATGTTTTGCCATTTTTGGCAAAAATTCGAAAATTCAAAATGGCTGCCATTTTTGGGGAGGGGAAATTTTTTTAAAAATTACCAAGAGTACATTGCTGAGATACCCTGTGGGTCGAAAATTTTGACGAAATCGCTCTATCTCGCATGGTTAAGGAGATAGAAGCAAATTTGTGTTTTGCCATTTTTGGCAAAAATTCGAAAATTCAAAATGGCCGCCATTTTTGGGGAGGGGAAAATTTTTTGAAAATTGCAAATATTACATTCCTTAGATACCCTGTGGGTCGAAAATTTCGACGAAATCGCTCTATCTCGCACGGTTAAGGAGATAGAAGCAAATTTGTGTTTTGCCATTTTTGGCAAAAATTCGAAAATTCAAAATGGCCGCCATTTTTGGGGAGGGGAAAATTTTTTAAAAATTACCAAGAGTACAATGCTCAGATACCCTGTGGGTCGAAAATTTTGACGAAATCGCTCTATCTGGCACGGTTAAGGAGATAGAAGCAAATTTGTGTTTTGCCATTTTTGGCAAAAATTCGAAAATTCAAAGTGGCCGCCATTTTTGGGGAGGGGAAAATTTTTTGAAAATTGCAAAGATTGCATTCCTTAGATACCCTGTGGGTCGAAAATTTAGACGAAATCACTCTATCTCGCACGGTTAAGGAGATAGAAGCAAATTAGTGTTTTGCCATTTTTGGCAAAAATTCGAAAATTCAAAGTGGCCGCCATTTTTGGGGAGGGGAAAATTGTTTGAAAATTGCAGATTGCATTTCTTAGATACCCTGTGGGTCGAAAATTTCGACGAAATCGCTCTATCTCGCACGGTTAAGGAGATAGAAGCAAATTTGTGTTTTGCCATTTTTGGCAAAAATTCGAAAATTCAAAATGGCCGCCATTTTTGGGGAGGCGAAAATTTTTTGAAAATTGCAAATATTACATTCCTTAGATACCCTGTGGGTCGAAAATTTCGACGAAATCGCTCTATCTCTTACGGTTTCTGAGATATTAGCAAATTACTCAAAAGTAGTACTGAAAATACACAATGAAGTACCTAAATGGCTATTACTCATGTACTGACAAAGCTATCAGTCCCAAATGCAATACCAAGCGAGCTATGGACATAACAATCTTGTATTCAAAATTGTAGTAAAATATCTTTAATTAATTTGGCTTAAATGCACGGAAACCAATGGGTACTGAAAATAGCTGTACTTAAGTATTACTCAGTAAGCAAAAGAGGTACAACAGCCAAAAGCAATCCCAAGCAAGCTACTGACCCAATAAGCCTGCATACCAAATTTGGTGACAATAGCTCTAATACTTTTCCTTTAAATGAGCGGAAACCATGCGTGACGCCAGACATCGGACGCCGGACATCGGACAACGGACGGCGGAAAAAGCAAAAATAATATATCCACCCCCCAGGGGGGTGGACATAATTAATTGATATCATGTGGCGGAAATGCAAAAATGTAGCATATTTTACATAAACATTTCACTCCGCGGGCGATAATACAATATGCTCGGAGTAATCGAGCCGTTAAAATGGACCCGAGTCCCAGCAATGACCAACTCATCTATCGAGGCTCGGGTAACCGTTCGCAGCCCTAAACATAACACTACATTAAACCCGATGAAATAGGCCTCACCTGTATTGCACTCCTCACACTTGAAAGGGTGAAAGTTGTGAGTTCTCTGATGTGCACTCAGTGAGTGATAGGACAGAAACGTCTTACTGCAGACAGTACAAGGATGCTTAGCCGTCTTCTTATTCTTGTGCATCAGCTCATGAATATGTAACGACTTCCCCCAAGGGAAACTCTTCCCACATAAAGTACAAGTGTACTTTGTGGCTCTAATAGTATTAGTCTGTAAATAAAAAAATAGTAAGCAATATTAATCAATGAACAAATAATTGTTTGGAGGATACTGGTTTTATGCATTACAGGGTTAGCGAAGTACCTCTAAAATATGGAGTCCAATGGACTACATGTCCTCCGAAAAATGGAGTCCCAATCATTTTTTCCTGAGTCCAGTGTTTGCGTTAGTGTTATGAAATGTCGGGTACCTTGTACCTTATGGCTCATCAAAAAGGGGTACCACTGTATGAAAATTGAGTGCAAGTAATAATTTTTCTCCTGTAATTCGGGTACATTTAAATATATAGAAGCACCATCCAATTTCCTTTATATTGATAAATAATATGCATCTATACAAAAATAAATGTTAAAAATATTTTAAAAAGCTGAACCCCAGTCAACAAACTTCATTTTAGTCTAATTAGATTGAAATTTATTTTGTATGATTATTTTATTTAAGCTACAAATATGGCATTGATACTGTTTGAAAGATAAAAATTTGTAGTTTTCCTTGCTTTTTGTCTGACAAAAATTCATTGGGTAGTCCCAGAGATATAGTTTTATTCATAATTTGTTACATCCCCTGTAAATATTTTCGAATTTTACAGCTTTTATTTTCCGGGCAACTTTCCGGGGTTAAATAACAGGAGTTTCCGAGATTTGTTAGAATAGTTTGTCTCCCACGAAATTCACCGTTCTGGCTTGTTGTTTCGACTGTTTCCGTGCAGAGATCAGGCTTTCTTTCGATATATAACGTTTTGAGTAGATATGCTAGTGTACGAAATATCTCGCTTTACAATGGGGACGTAAACAACTTGCCAGGAAATCGCTCGAAACCATTTAATTTTAAAATATAAAGCTTATTTTCAGTGTTATATATATTGCTTGCATATCTACGCTTCCTGCCACCGAAATTCGCTTCTAAAGCAGAAATATTTCCTTCATAAAAATCGCGTCCCGATGGACGCACTGACAACCGAAATTTGCGTCCAAATCTGAAATACCGCGTATTTAATATACTCGGACGGCGTAATCGCGAACCCTGGCATTAGTCCAAGAATATGTAAGAACTAGTGTGACTACCCTTATGGAAAACCCCTTTCATAGAAAGTGCAAGTATACATGTATTCTGGGAAATATGGTTGTAGAGTAAGAAATCTAAAATTCGCCAGGAATCTAAAATTCACCGCCTCTAAAACCTTAGTTAATTTTATGAAGAAAATGATGTTTTTGTCTAAAAATTGGTATATTTCAGTTCAAAAAGCCTTAATTTACTATACATTCAACAAATCTCACCACAATTCATTTATTTTATTAGTATTTTCACATGTGGCGAATTTCAGATATGTGCCGAATTTTAGATTTCTTACTCTACCTTCCTGGGAACCTGAAAGGTAGTGATTGACTCCAGCATGATTCTCTCTAATCATGTGTCCAAAGTCACCAAGTTGACTTGAATCAATATCAGAAATCAACAGTGCATTCAGCACTTTAACCCCTTACAGACCTTACCTGTTGGCCTTATTTGTAAACTAGCAGTCAACAGTCACATGTCATTATTTTACTTCAATTAAAAAACTCTTGAGACACTGAAAAATAAAAGTTAAGCCTACAAGAACTTTGGCGCATATGGTCCCAGGTCAGTGTCTCTATCTTCCATGTGTTCCCATATATTACCTCACAATGGAAAACACTCCATTGGCTGCCAGTTAAACACTGGTTACAGTTCAACAATGGGTTGATCACATATAATGTTCTAAAACATAGTCACACAAATTACTTCAATGAAACAATCCATTCATTTACCTTGTTTAGAAATACCAGACGCAGTTGCCCAACAGTTATTATTGGCTGACTATCAGATTTGCATCAGGAATTTTTTCATACAGGGTCCAATGCCCCATGCTTCTGAACTAAGTGGGGCACAAAGTAAAACGATGGGGATGTCAACTAAATATATATGGTAATTGTAATAGACTTTTGGGTTCAAACTTTAATAAGACATAAACATCAGGCCTGGGGCGAATACTTTCAAAAGTATTCGAATAGGAATACTTTTCATTTCCATGAATTTCCATGATTAGTTTGCCTAGGCACATAATGATTGCCAAATTTCATATTTATATCTAAAACTTGTAAACTTACATTTATACATTACATGAATACATTTTAACAATCATTTTTAATAAATCTTAATAATTTTACCTTTCTGCATTAAATATGCAAACATGAAAGCACAACTCTGTAAATGATGGTTCATCCCTAAGTTAATCCCCTATTGCAGCAAAGGCAAACACAGTTGTCATTTTAAGGTAGGTAGCTTGGTGTTTATAATTTCATGAATTTTATAATAACATGATACTACATTATGAAAACCAATGTTGATTAAATCACACATGAAATCATTTATCAATATAAAAGTTAAACACACAAACTAATTGCATTTATGAGATGTAAGAGAAGAAGTTATAATCCTAACTATTTTGTTCCAACATGACACTGTCATTATTATGTTACACAACATTTACTGACTCAAAGTATTTATTAAATATGTCATTAGTTTTCCTAGGCACATAATTGATAGACAGCCAAATTTCATATTTATATCTAAAACTGGTCAGTACAATGTGAAAAAAGATCAACAAAAAGTGAAAAATATTAAATGTATTCATAAAAGTATTCATGAATACGAATACTTTTGAAATGTACTTGAATACGAATACTTTTAAAAATGTATTTGAATACGAATACATTTTGCCCAGGCCTGATAAATATACATAATCAAGAAAGGCAGTGCTTACCATAAAACACTTTTCATGTGCCTATATGAACACAACAACAGTAGCATTTCTTGTTATAGTTATTAAAACTTCAATATTACGGAAGAGTCCCTTATTTGGGGCATAAATGGCACCCAACCAATCAAACTACAGGTACCTCAAATCTGGTTTCACTCTGACAGCCAATTGTCTATTATTTCAGACACGGGTCTGGGGCTTTCCCATCTAGGACAGGCAATTGTTAAACATACAATTTTTGATAATATGTTATGATTTATGTATAAAATCTCCATTATAAATTGTCACTTTTCAAGTGTAAACAATTGAGGTGGTCAGATTGATAATATAGAGATTATTTTTTGATAATTTTTTATACTATTTATTGTTGCTTTTATACAGTCATAAACACATAATTGTTGTTTATCACATATGATAGAGGTGATATCTCACCGTATCAGCAAAGAGCACACAAAATACATTATTTCATTCATTTTAAAATCCTGACAACTGATTTTCAGTTTTATAAACGGCTTTGCCAACCAATAAAAATTGTGTATAATTAAGTCAAATAACCGTTTATTCTCTGTTCTCATCATCCAGCAAGTTGACAGCAAGGCAGCAAGCAGTATGTTTGTTACCATCAATCTCAAACTATATAAATTCTTTTCCCACACAAAGTGTTGGAATATAGACATGGTTCAAATACCAGTTAACAAGTATTGCAACAGATGTTTATGTTAAGCAAACACTTATAATTTAAAACTACTAGAGTAAGAAATCTAAAATTCACCAGGAATCTAAAATTCGCCACCTCTAAAACCTTAGTTAATTTTATGAAGAAAATGATGTTTTTGTCTCACAATTGGTATTTTTCAGTTCAAAAAGCCTTAATTTACTATACATTCAACAAATCTCACCACAATTCATTTATTTTATTAGTATTTTCACATGTGGCGAATTTCAGATATGTGGCGAATTTTAGATTTCTTACTCTACACCAATTGCTTTGTACATACCATCATAGATTTTGCAATAACAAATCAAATACTAGGGATGGGTCGGTATTAAAATTATCTACTTTGGGAGGTCGCCAATGCAAAACTGTACCGAATTTGGGAGTCCGTGTTTTAGTACACCCCCACCAAACATGGACGCATCCTGTTAACGACATCACAATAAATGTAACCAAATACACAAAATATGAGATAAGCATGACAGTTCTGCTCATTGTACCGCCTAAAAGTGTAAATACACAAAAATATGGGGTAAAAGCCTATAATATCTTCAGATTGTGGGTATGTTTCTAATATTTTAACTCTTCCTTCCATTACATGTGCTGGCAAGCGAAATGGCAGTTTCAAAATCTTGTCACGTTATTTCAGTAACATGCTCTCGATACCGAGATACAGGGTGTACCAACTCATCCCTATCAAATACACTTTCTTACTATTTACCTTAGCTGCCTGCTTGGCATTTTCTACGGCTTTTGTTGATAACACAGACTCTATCTGCTGAGTCGATAATACCTGTCCATCTTCTGCTAAGGTATTATTGGTACTTGGTGCTTCTGAACCTAAATAAACAGTTACAAGAATTTAAAACTCAAACTGCTGTAGTGATGGCACAATACTTATAAAATCTGTGTTTTCTTAATCCTGCCACTTGCATATGTAAAGAATACAAAACTAATGTACCAACCTCATGAGTCATAAAGGGTTCTATGAAAATGCACTTTTTAATGTTTGAAGTTAGTAATGTGAACGGTAAACAAGTATTCTACTTTCTGTTTAGTTTTGGTAGAAATGACAAAATATGCAAAGAATATTTCTGAACTAGTTTTTGTAAGTGTTATTATTTTATACTCTCTACTGATTAACACTTTGTCAAAACAATAAGACAACATATAACTTTAAGAAAAAAATATCTTACATTTTACTTTATAATCATTATAAATGAAGTTAATTAATTTCAAAATTTATTATCCACCACGCGACGTATTTGCCCTAAATACGGGGAAATACAGACCGGGATGTATTTTTTTTGTATACACCGGCGCCCCGGTACTATGGATAATGAGTGTGAATAACTTCCGGTTTTTCAACAATATCTCGGAAAGTATTCAACTTACAAATATATATAATATATCATTAGAAAGGTGTTATTGTAGCGCTTCTGCTGATGTATGTTGCATAAAAATCCATGCAGAAATGACTGAGATATTGCAAGTTAAAGATTGAAGTTTTTATATTCAGTGTTGCTCATGCTTTTCAAAGCCTTTTTCACGTCCTGTCATTAAATATTCATATTATTTAACCGATAAATCACACAAAATGGTGGATAATAAAAGTAAAACACCCCCTCATCAGACATATACAGAAAAAATATATCACGAATGAAGATAACAATATTATACGAGTGCGTTCTTACATTTTACTTTATAATCATTATAAATGAAGTTAATTAATTTCAAAATATCTTGTAAAGACAATAAGTGTTGCAAATAATGGCTCATGAAGGTTCATGATTAAGTTTTACTGTATCAGTGTAAGTGTATAAAATACCAGTTTTCATTTGGTTTAAATGCCCAAGAAGCTGACCTTGATTTTCATAAATAGTTCAATGGCTAGTTATTGTCATATGGACTAAACTGCAATATTTGAAATCTCATTTGAAATCTACTATGTAAGTAACTTAAACTTCTAAACACATCAAAATATTACTGCAGAGAGTGTTTAAATATTTTTATGGAAGATCAGACAAATGTTTAACCAAAAATGGCTTCTGCTCTGGAAGGCTTTGGGTCAGTGGTGATCACGGTACTTTTCATTGACCCAACTTCAGATTCTTCTTGTGAACATGCCTTCAACAGACTCTGAAAAACATATATATATATATACATAATAGTTACTCATGGTCAACTCCCAAGAGCACAAGACAACTAAAATAACACATGACAGGGTGTATCCACAAAATTTCAATATGTTTTCCATGATTATTCCATGACTTCCCCATGACCAAAGCTTTAAAATCAAGGACCTTCTACATGCTTCACTGCATGAAAGAGACATGTACTAAGGCCACGAGCTCCCGCTTATTTTGCCTTTGAGAACCATGCACAAGGTTCCAGTCACAGTACAGGAAGACACCAAAATTTGATCTGTTTACTTAAACGTATCCTTGTATTGAAATGCTGGATGAAAGAGAGGAACAACACCGTTGCGTGAGAGGATGCCTTTTAGTTTCCATGACTTTTTATAATAATACCCCCCACCACCTACACTTTTCACATTTATATGTCAGAGACCAAGTGTCAGAAACTGAAGCATATGTTACTCAAATTTAAGATGCCCAATAAATTTCACAGTTTTTCAGTCTGATTTTTATATATCATACCAATGTAGCGAAATCATAATAAAATATATATAAATATTATCGTGTATGTTTTTACAGTAGCTGTGTTCAACCAAGAATATGAAGTAAAATACCTTACACTTTTGACTTTAACAGCCATCTTTATTAATCATTACACCTACAGAGAAGAGTAAACCTTTGAAAATGCTGAAGAGATAATACAATTGAATTATTTATAGGTGGATATTTCACTGAATGGATATTTTTTACTTCTGCATGTTGTTCTAATAAAGGCCCCTTCTTTAAAAAAAATGTATAGCCCTGGGGCTATTACTGCAGAAATTACGGTATAAGTTTATATATTTTTTGGGAGATCTGGAGGTGGATGATTGTACTTTTTGGAGATTTTGACTGGATGACTTAAAACTTGCTGTACCTGTAATTCACTTAATCCCAGTGTTGTGGAAGCAGTCAACAAGGCATCCTTTTCATCTGCTGTGACTTTCACTTTACCTCGATAGATGAATTGCAGGAGTTGTTCCCACATCTGGCTTGTAATGCTTGGTATCTTGACCACATAATGGCCTCTACAAAAAATACATTATTGCAGTGGAAAAAAATATCTAACCTTGATCTGTGGCATTTAATCTCTAGAGCTGCAGATTTTTAGGTGACAAAGTAGTCTGGGTATCCATAAACCTGAATAAAAAATATCTAAAGTAAAATATTAAACATCAAGATTGTCACCAACACAAAATATCACAGTCCAAGGCAAATTTCAAATTGTTTATATTGGCTTTATTAACATGGACTAAACATAAATGTCTTGATAGACATTTCTTACTCGGGGGAAAATTTTTTTTTTTCATATATAACTCATGATTACTTTCAACCATGTAAAAATAGCATGCTAGTTCCTTTAAACTGGCTATCCTAGATACTTTAGTCCTTTTAACCTCCAGAGTGTGTACATAATACAAGGAAAAATCAGATGAAGTTTTCCATCAGTAATTAGGTCTACCGAGCAGGTTTGTTTCAGCATTGCCTTTGACACACCAAATAATTGTAATAAATAACCTTTTCATATCCACCCTTGAATGTTATTTTTAGCGTGATGTGCCTTAGAGTCTCTTAAGAGTTACAAAAGTGTCACAAGAATTAGAACTTACAATGCAATAAGTTGAAATCACTATATCACTATTACCCATGCAACCATGGTTCATTTTCCATTTATACTAATATAATAAGTGACATAAATGCTCTCTCTCTCTCTAACAGTGTGTCAATCTGCCACAGGTTATCTCTCCCAGTTATGACAGAAAGTTAGATACCACATAAAGACCAATGAGAACTGCCAACATGTGCCAACATCTTGTCTAGGCATGGCATGCCATGTGCCCCCTAATTTGTACTCTTACAGTTTCACAATAGGGGCTCTTTGTTTTGTACTTGTAGAAAAAATATTACACAGTTTATAATGACAGAATTCTTACTTCTTAGCACCAGGGGCAGGTTTCACAAAGCAACCTTTCGAAAGGAGCTCCTTTAGTAAAGCAAGGTCATTTGACTCATTTTTATTCCTTTGGGAATGCCACCAGTTTCACAAAGCCTCCTTTAACTTTCCTTACCAAAGGTCTTCCGTGAAACTTAAGGAGGAGCAATTGTTCTTTAAAGTTATTAAATATTCCTTGACGGACACACTTCCTTAAATTAATTTTTAGGTCCTTAGGTTTGTTTAAATTTGAAGGACTTTTCAAGGCCTCCTTCAAGGAAGAAGGCTTTGTGAAACTAAAATTATTTAAAGGAGTGAGAAATTCAAGGAAATCCTTGAATTTAAGGTGACCTTATCTTAAGGAGGCTCCGTGACACATGCCCCAGGAGACAAAAATAACAGGTTCTGAGTGGTTCCCTGTTCTAAAAATGTTTATCTTATATATGTTACAGTAAATATGTGTATTTACTAAAATTTTCAGTAAATACTCATATATACTAAACCGGTGAGTAAACACATGTATTCCCTACAATAATTAATAAAGATGTGTACAGATATATGACCTGTATTTTTTCAAAAGTTTACTGGTTTGAGTAAATATGTTGTAAATATATAATTGAACTTTCTGCAGATATTCCATTTAAGTTTACATTATTCTCAATTACATAGCTATTTAAAGAACCTATGACATCCCTATAATAAGATCAACAATAAGTTTTTACCATTATTATAAGACTGACAAACTTGCAAATTTAATAAGTAAATAAAATTTTTATAAGTTAATACCCTATCCAACGGACAATTGCTAATCCGGTCGGCGCAGACCAGCCCGCCAAACGTCAGAAAAAGACATCCTGTGTTTCCACCGGCCAGGCCGGTCCAGTGCTGTGCATTCGCCAGGTGGAGAATCATACTTCCTTCCTGTCTAGACAGCGTGATGTCATAGCATCTTTTTCGTTGTCTAAACATACTTAGACCCCTAGTAAGCTGATAGCTGGGTCGGTGGGAGGGCCTTGTGTGTCCATTGGATGGGGTATTAACTTACAAAAATTTAATTTACTTATGAAATTTGCAATTTTATTGCGTTAATACATCCTATCCAATGGACAATTGCTGAATAACTACCGCTTGGTCGGCGGGTAAGTTATTAGGGACTTAGGTGAACTCACAAACAAACTAACAAAAAACTTTCTCCAGGCCTGGGTCAACCTTGAGTTCAAGAACCCTTAAGGCCATGGTCGGTTAACAGCAGCCAGTTACCCGGGGTTATACCGACGTTGCCCCTCCCCCTATTTGTACAGACCTGCTCTGAGGTGGGGGAAGAGAGGAGTGAGTTCAGTTCCATTAGAAGCAGAAATAAACCTCTCGAAGGAAGCATGTCAGACTTTTTGGGTTTTTTTGTAAAATCTTATATATATGTACAAATATTTACATATGTACAACTATTTACATTATGTACAATAAAATCTCCTCTATATACTGGGATATTTGTGGATCTGCTGTGCAGCCACCACAGGTCCCAGGTGGTAGAGCTCTGAGTCAGCCCAGGCCACATCCTTCAGATAAAATTGTGTGAAGGTATTATGTGACTTCCAGTGGCAGGCTGATAGGATTTGCTCTAAGGAAACTCCCGATTGGAAGACCTTAGAAGCAGCAAAGGCCCTGACATCACGGGCTTTAACCTGATGTAAAGTGTGGGCCTCCTGATCTGAGAGCTCATAACATAGGATCACAGTCTGTTTGATCCATGAGGAGATTGTGGCAGGTGAGATGTCTTTGTCGAAACCTTTCTCAACTCCTTGTTCTGCCTGAGGTCTGAGGTCCTGTCCAAATAGTAGCGTAATGCTCTGACCGGACAGAGGGACTTGTCAGACTTGAGGGATCAGGGCTGGAATAACCACTGGGGCCACACTGACTGGACCCTCTTTTGTCAGCTGATTCTTGGAAAGAAAGCTGGGTGATGGATGCAGGGACACCTTTGACCAATCAGATTGGTGTCTAATATTTCTGTTTTGCCAAGCATATATATCACTTCTACGCTTGCCTGACCCAAGGGCCAAGAGGAAAACTGTCTTGAAGGTCAAATGCTTCAAGGAGGCCTCTTGAATTGGGTCAAATGGAGCCTTAGTCAGCTGGTGCAAAACCAGGAAGAGGTTCCAGGAGGGATCTCCCCTCCCGCCTTTGGGTCTGTCTCTGTGGAAACTATCCAGGAGACGTGTGAGATTTTCATCCTTGCTGATATTAAGAGGTGAATTTCCCAGTTTATCAGCAATGGCTGACCTGTAACCATCAATGGTGCTGGGTTGTAACTTCCTGTCATGAAACAGGTGCATGAGGAAGTCAGCAATTGACTTTACAGCATTTGCCCTGAAGTCCACCTAATTAGTGACACACCATTTTGTAAAAATGGTCCACTTTGCCTCATAGACTGATCTGGTTGATCCCCTCCTAGAAGCCTCAATTCTTGCTGCCACTGCCTCAGAGAACCCCTGCTCCTTGATTGCTGAGGCTCTAGGAGCCATGCATGGAGATTTAGATTTGACAGATTTCTGTGAGGGATCTGATTGAAGGGCTGAGTCAACAGATTGGACAGAATGGGCAGGCTCAGTGGAATTTGGCTGGACATTGCCACTAGATCCCAAAACCAAGGCATGTTGGGCCACCCCGGAGCAATTAGAATGATACTCTTGCATGGGGAGTCCTGCAACTTCTCCACCACTTTGCCCAATATGGCTGCTGGTGGGAAGGCGTATGTGTCCAGATCCTCCCATGGCAGACTGAGAGCGTCCACTGATGTGGCCAGGGGATCCGGTACTGGTGACACAAACAGAGGCAACTTGTTGAACCTCGTGGCAAATAGGTCTATTCGGGGCCGGTGCCACCTGCTGCATATTGTTTGGATAGTCTGGCCTAGCCTGGATAGCTTGTCTGCTACCACGTTCAGCCGGCCTGGAATGTGTCAGGCTTTTAGAGTCACTTGATTTCTGGTACACCAGGACAAGATTCTCCATAGCAGGGCATAAAGTGGGCCCGACCTCATGCCTCCTTCCTTGTTTATGTATGACACCACTGTGGTGTTGTCGGTTGCCACAAGAACTATCTTGTCTGAACAGAGGTCCTAAAACTCTTTTAAGGGTAGAAAGAGTGCTTTTAGTTCCAGGTAATTTATATGCAGCTTGCTTTCCGGGAGGGACCAGGTTCCTCTTGCAGTGTGCTCGTCTAAGTGAGCGCCCCACCCTTCTGTTGATGCATGTGTAAACATTTGCAGAGCGTGTTTTATAAGGTGTAATGGTTGGCCTGTAAGTACATTGTCTTCTTTTAGCCACCATTGTCAATGGGGGTGTAGGGACCTGGGAATTGGGATCACCTTTTCTTGTGATTCCGGAACCCTCCAGTTGTTTTTGAGATGCCACTGTATGGGTTTCATGTGCAGTCGGCCGAGGTGAACTTGTTTCTCTGTGGCTGTTGGTAAACCTATCAAGGACATGAACTGCCAGACCGGATAGGCCGGTAGAGAAAGCAGTGTCTGTATTTTCTCTTGAAGGCTTTGCCATCGGTCCGGTGTGGGCCGGACTCGACCATACGTGAGGTCGAACTGGTAACCGACAAAATTGAAAATTTGTTTGGGTTCCAGCTCTGATTTTTCTAAATTGACTACCCAACCAAGTTGCTGGCACATTTGTACTAGATCCTGAGTATGCTGGAGACAAGCCTGGTGGGATGTACATACTTTAATTTGTACTTTCTTTGAGTATAACAATCTGCTGACCCGGGACTTAATTCTCTCTTTTGTGAATGCCCGGGCGCAGTATTAACTTTTACAACATTCAAGTTTACATTTGGAAAAATACAAGTGTCCATTGTCTGTCTTGGTGGTGAGCTCCCCGCCAGCAGTTGTGTCTGTAACTTACTGTTACACAGTAATTGTCATTTATACGACTGCTGGCCCTTGGCTGGTCGCGATGATTAACTTGGAGCTTTGCCTCTAGGTTTCCTGTACCGACCCTTCCCAATGTTCTTCCATGCTGGCTTGTCTCCCTTCTTGTCCAGTCGTTTATCTGACCTCCTGTCCGACCTCTCATAAGGGTGAAAATGTGCCTTGCTACGAGAAGAACCAGAGTATCCCTTTGATTCATAATGGGATATCTCCTCCTCATCATCAGGGAATAGGGTTGGGATATGTAGAGGGACTGTTCTAAGTGCAGCCACAGTGTCAGGCTTGATCCCACTCTTGACGTGTGTGAGGTAAGCATCTCGCCTAGCCAAAGTCAGGTTCCCCATTGAGATGAAAACAAAATCACTTAATAGGTGCTCCATGGTCTTTGCAGCCGCCTTGTGTAATGCTGGAGTTAAAGTCCATGAGATACTGTAGTTCGTCCATGGCACCTGAACACTTTGAGGAACCCTTTCCTTCACTCTCACAACATAGGCTTTTAAGCTGGCTCTGCATGTCCTGCTGCACTTTGAAGAGGCACCTATTAAAGCTGGCAGCCTGGTTGCAGATGACTGTAGCCTCTCTGGCTGACTTCTCCCATCTTCGCAGAGCTTCCTGTGAAATGCGTCTGGATGCAGGGGGGGGGTAGAAGTCAGCACGGATTGTCTAGCTATCCTACTGTAGCAACTGTTCAGCTTTGAAGACTCTGTACTCCAGTTTGAGACACTGGCAGGGTCGGCTTTGTGGTCAGATGACAGTCTGTACCACTTGGGAGTGCGACTTTGCTGTTCTCAAAAACTGGTCCATCAACAGGCCACCGGCCTCGGAACTTCGGGAGGGGTACCCCTCAACCAGAGTTAGGTTCAGTTTACTGATCTTCTTACAAAGCCAATCTTCAGTAGGCATTTGCACCGACACTTTTCCGGGAGTAGCAGCTTTGGGACCAGAAAATGGGTTGTCATCAGAAGCAGTGTTGGCACTATCTAAGTCTGGAATGCCCGACCAACCCACATATGCTCTTATGCCCTTCATTGTTTCCCTGTAAGTGTGTTCTTCTGAGGGCATCTGGTCGGGCTCCATAGCAGTTAAATCCAGCTCATCTGTTGGTGAAGTGAAGGGGAGCCGGTGTCGGTTGCCACAGTGGAACCTGGTCGGTCGACATGAGGTTTGCTGTGAGGTTTGCCAGTGGACTTATGTCTGTGGGCAGAAGGGTCGGTACTAGAGAGTCCAGAGGCTGGAGGTCGGCTCCGGTCGGTATGAGTCTGGCTGGTGGATTGTTGCTTGAGAGCAGATGCGTCTGTACCTGTGTGCCTGTGAGGAGATCTTGAGGTCGGTCGGTCGGTGTTAAGCTGGCTGGCTGGTTGATGCAGAGTTTGCAGAGGAGCCCTTGCCAGTGCGCTTTAGTGATGATGAAGTTGACTTCTGTTGGCCAGATGTGAGATGGCTGGCTGGTTGATGCTGGGTAGCAGAGAAACCCTTGCCAGTGCGCTCTGTAGCAGCTGCGAATCCAACTCCGGCTGGCTGGCTGACTGATGCATTTCTGCAGAGAAGTCCTTGCCAGTGTGCCCAGTAGGTTGAAAGAATGGCTCAGAATCTCTGGGAATGTTAGCAGGTGGAGAATGAGGAGAAGTGACCTTAACTTCAGATGAAAATGCTGGTTGCAAAGTCTTAGACAAAAACAAGACTTCAAGCCTGTTGAAGTGTTCCGACCATTTCTGGTCAAGTTCAGCTAGTTTTGTTTCAGTAGAACTACCATCTGAAGATTTCTTGGATTTAGACAACTTTTCCTTTTTGGCTTTCTTTTCCGGAGGCACAGAAGAGTAGGTGAAGACTTTACAGATTCTTGCTGGCCAACAACCCCAATGACGGACACACTTGCAGAGTCAACAAGTTCCGAAGTTTCTTTAGTGGGGGTGGCAGTTTCTGATTTTCGTGCCTCATGTTTCTCCTTCTTTAATTTTTGGAAGGGGTGGAAATCTGATCAAGTTGCTCTGGAGTCAAAGCCAAACAAAACTTACAAGTAGTGGTGTCCTTGCTTTCAACACAAGGGTCCTTGCCCTTATTCTTCTCGCGACAATGTGCACAGTAAGAGTGCTGATCAAATTTTGCCATAACATGGCCACAACCCCCTCTTTGTTGCCCAAGGGAAGACATTCTGAGCTATAAGTTCTATAAATCACTTTGGTATAACCAAAAATATGAAGTTTCACAATATAACAGAATAATCTGCAAATTTTCAATCACTGAAAAATTCCGCTTGCACAGATCTCGCACCAAACGAAAAAGATGCTATGACGTCACGCTGTCTAGACAGGAAGGAAGTACGATGCGCCACCTGGCGAATGCACAGCACTGGACCAGCCTGGCCGGTGGAAACACAGGATGTCTTTTTCTGACGTTTGGCGGGCCGGTCTGCACCGACCGGATTAGCAATTGTCCATTGGATAGGATGTATTAACGCAATAAAAAAGAACTATTTTATTGGACAAAAATTTAAAAGGTTAAGAAATTCAATTCAATATGAGTTTAAAAAATTTTAACATATTTTAACTATATTCCAAAAGTGTCCTTTATTCAATAGAAATTTTACCTGATCATGTAAGACAACATAATCTACACCCAAGCAGACTTGCATGTATTCTTGAAGAAACCATTGTTAAACATGGCATTTATTTATTGGAATGTTTATTTTATTTTAATCAAGGCTTTGTCACTTACTTCTAAATATATGACTTTAATGTAGATATGACATTAAAGGTATAGGCACTTTTAAAATGCGCTATGTGGGGCACTATGGTACTCTGTGGATGACCTTGAATGAAGAGCTTCAAGGACAAATGTCTGCGTACTTGTAGAGGACATATATATCTGTTATACATATCAACTATGAAGAGATTCAACCCTTTAGTTATTATGAGAACCAGCCAGAAGAATATAGCCAGCCTCAGCAGTCAAGAACCCCAGCCCGCAGGTACAGGTAAATGGCCAATGACATTGAGATTTGGGAAAATCTTTTGAACAACATCTGTTGTAAGAAGTATAGAGGACCCACAAGATGTTCTACAAAAGATTCACAGGCCATGATTTCTGACAAGTAGTTTTCATATTTTGAAGCCCTAGAAACAATTATAAGGGAGATATAAGGCCTTTTTGACATGATCACCCTCCTATTTGGCACTAACGATGTGATATAGCGGCCATTTTGTTTCCAAAATAAGGACACAATTACTCTGAGACAAGCTTTCCTTTCCATTTACATTTTGTGCAAATCTGATGAAGCTAGCTGCAATATTTTAGGTTGCAGAAAATAATAAAGATTTTAGAACAAAATTTAAGACCCCAAAATTTTAAGTGTTGCCATGGTAACAGTGGTAGCCGGACACCCCCCAAAACCTAATCAGCTCTAGATCCTCTTAGGGTAAACATCCCCTGAAAATTTGGTGAAAATCCGTGCAGGGGTTTAGGCTGTGGAACACCCACAAACTTTAAGACCCGAAAATCTTTAAAATGTTGCCATGGCAACAGCTGTTACCAGATACCCCCCAAAATCTAATTAGCTCCAGATCCTCTTGGGGTAAATATACCCTTGGGGTTTAGGCTGTGGAACACCCACAAACTTTGAGACCCAAAAATCTTAAAAGTGTTGCCATTGCAATTTGCAACAGTTGTTACCGGATACCCCCCAAAACCTAATCAGCTCTAGATCCTCTTGGGATAAACATCCCCTGAAAATTTGGTAAGAATCTGTGCAGGGGTTTAGACTGTGGAACACCCACAAGCTTTATGCCTGGCGCCACCTGGACGGCACAGGGGACGACTATAACCCCAGCCTTTATGGGCTGGGGTTAAATAAAGGCTGGGGTTAAAAAAGGTAGACAATTTTCAAAGAAATACCCAAAACATCGTTTTTCGGAATGAGGCTAATTTCAATCACAGAGAAGCTTACCTCCCAATGAAGACATCCTGCGAATTTAGTAAAGCTAGCTGGTTTTGCTTTCTGCTCGGTGTTAATGCTGAAAATTTTCTCTGCGCACAACAGCAATGTAGCAAATGCCAAACCAAAATATCCATTGAATGCATCCAGTGGATACAATTAATGTTACAGGTTAACCAACACTTATGAAGATGACTCAAACATTTCAATGAGGTCTGTCCCGTTCTATAAATATATTGGCCACAAAAAAACAAAGGGAATATATGTATGATCATAGATGTAAAAGTTTATATGAAATCTAATCTTTTACAAACCTTGGCGCTTGTACCAGGCAGGATTTAAACACAGTACTGGCTGCAGCAAGAATACTGGAGTGGGCAAGCTGTATCTGTCCATCACTCCCTGACAGTGTGACATCACATAAAATACCTTCATTACGCAAATCCACCAGATTCTCATGCAAAAAGTTTGACCACTTATTACTCACAAGGACAAACATATCCAAGGACTGAAAAAGAATATGTACACATGAGGGCACTGATCTTAAAAAAAACATAATCTTTTTGCATACATATCAGTGACAAAAGAAATACAATGTTTAGGGAGCATTGATATTATATTATTGTTGCTTAAAGAATAAAAATACAACAAATTTAGCTGTACATCTACCCAGCAAAAACAAAAGTGAATGTAGCAGAAAGAATCATATTTTAAATCACTGGTACTAAAAAGTGTACGAGGTTTATGGACGCATATGGGGGTATATGCATATGACCGAGTACAGGAGCACATGAAGGCAGATGTAATGGTAAGAAAATAGCATCAGAGATGCCCGTACCCCACAGCCTGGGAAAATAGTTTTCAACACCATGGGATATAGAAGTAATGAAACAGTACACAGATTGGGATACTTTCAGAGCAGTGTCAGTGTCCAAATAATGTTTAAGTAGAGAAAATAACATTTAAGAGAAAGAAACTGCATGTAAAGATTAAGTATTAAAACAAGACAATTCAGTAAACTAAAAATTATGAAGCTTTAAGACTTCTCCCATTTTGATATTCATTTGTATGGTCGAATTATGGTTTGCAAGTTTTGAATATTACCCATGCATACAGATATGGCAACACATGTTTTTATGTGGAGTTGGGGCAACACCTGTGCCTCACTTGATGCAATACCATTGTACCTTGTTACAATGGGAAGTTGCAAAAGGAAAACAGTTAATGAATTCTAATATGACTAACAGTGCTTAATCTACATCAAAAGACACCCAAAGGTGCAAAGACCATGATTCAAGTAAAAGATATAAGAGAGATAAAATAGTATTAGATATCTCTGTAGAGAGATAAAACAGCATCAGATATGCAAGATCAAAGGTTAAATGAATCCAGGTCACACCATGATGTTGCACACAATGTCCAATGTCCCTACCAAATATCAACTTCCAACCACGTTATGGTTTCCGAAATATAGCCCAGACAAGGCATTATAGGTCAAGGTCACTATGGCAAGGTCAAAGGTCAAATCTAGGTCACACCGTGATGTTTTACATCTACACACCCTAACCAATGTCCCTACCAAGTATCACCTTCCTACACCTTATGGTTTCCGAGATATACCCCAGACAAGATTTTATAGGTCAAGGTCACTACAGCAAGGTCAAAGGTCAAATCAAGGTCAGGCCATGACGTTGCACACCTACACCGCCTAACCAATGTCCCTACCAAGTGTCAACTTCCTACACCTTTTGGTTGCCGAGATATAGCCCGGACAAGATTTTATAGGTCATGGTCACTACAGCAAGGTCAAAGGTCAAATCAAGGTCAGGCAATGAGGTTGCACACCTACACCCCCTAAACAATGTCCCAACCAAGTATCAACTTCCTACACCTTACAGTTTCCAAGATATAGCCCGGACAAGATTTTATAGGTCAAGGTCACTACAGCAAGGTCAAATCAAAGTCACACCATGACGTTGCTTCATTTATTCAACCATAAACAATCTCCTTGTAAATAGTGCTCCTCCTCTAGCCTCCCCCTGCCTTTTTCATCTAACACTTGCAATAAGTTAATACTGAAATCCTGACTTCAGGAACTGTTTAAAATAGATCTTAATTTTTGGCTCACTAAAGCACATATATGTCCAATCTGGCGCCACAAAGACATTCAAGACATCATAATGTCCTCTTAAATAATTGTGAACAAGAAGAGACTTAAAAAATTAATGCAACAACATTTACAATATCTTATTCAGAGTTTCTTTTCCGTGATCACAGGATCATTCATAAATAATTTATCATACAACAAATAACAATTCTTTAATTTGAAGTATTATAATACTTATTTCATGACAGATCTATCTGCTCCTCTGATTTTATTTTCTATGTACAGGTTGTAGCTAGAATAATATTAATATTGATCTTTATGGGAAAATAAAGATATATATAATTTACATTATTATAACTATTATTTTGTTAAAGGCATTGTTATTTTATGGGAAAAGAGATTTTTGACACCATTTTGAGTTCTTATAAAACTTCAGCAAATAACTCTTCTATAAATTCGTTTTTGTTTATGATTACAGAAAAAAAATTATTTTGTGATACAAAAGGACATTATTATAGGGCAAAATGAACAAACTTACTGCATTCTTTATTATGAAAACTACGAAAAAAACATTATAAACAAGTACTTCTCGTTTTAAAAAACTATTCTTGTTATGAAATATTGGAAGAGGACATTGTGGTCAATTTGAAGTCGGAGCAAATGAGGTCGGAGGAAATTAGGTCGGAGCATGGAGCACGGAGCCTCATGGATGTTATAGGCGACTATTATTGGTTACAGTTCCATGTATCTTTATTATGATATTATGATAATTATGTGAAATGACGGCATTTCAACGAGATTCGCGGCGAATTTCGGGAGTTCCGTTTTCGGTTACGGAGTTTGAAACTTAGCAGTAACCGTATACGTACATATCCTGTTGTGATGACGTGATTTGAACAGTGGTTTTGAGTCTTAAAAAGGGTAGGATTTTGTACTTTATAATGGGTTTTATAGTTAGTCATTTAGTTTAATGTATTACATATGTCATTCCTAATGTTACTGTGTATTATCAGGCACTAGTTATGTCAATTACAGCACTTTTATAAGTTGTATTGTTTAAGATCTGTGATGTCATAATACAGTTTATCAGTTGTCAAGTTGTTGTCAGCTGTAGGTACAGGTATCTTAACAACCATGATTAGGTCATAGGGTGATTTGATTTTAAAATTAGGTCTGGGTTTGAATCTTAGGGTGGCAGGAGGTGTTTTTGGTAAGCTTAGTCTGGGTTTGAATCTTGAGGTGATCAGATGTATTTTTAGCATGCTAATGCTGGGTTTGAATCCTAAGTGTTATTTTGAGTGATATTTTTAACAGGCTCAGTTTGGGTTCGAATGTTAAGGTTACAAGAAGTGTTTTACCGGGTCGTTAATATTTATATTAGGAGTTGTTATTATTTGTGTGATACCAGTTGTGTTTTACCAGAAGGTGTTTTGCTGATTGAAGTGCAGTGCCAGATTTAGGTTAGTAATTTTACATCCGGAATTGTGGTTTATTCTTAGTGATAATATATTGTGTATTATTCAGAAACCGTAAAGTCGGATACTGTTTAATAGGGTTTTAATCAGTATATTGGTGTTTATAGACAGAGACCGTAAAGTCGGAGACTGGCTATATGTTCGGTATCAGAGACCGTAAAGTCGGAGACTGTGCCGGTGGTATACGTGATTAATTATTGGTTTGATAACCATTGGTTTCAGTATATTTATCACTATAGGTTGTAATACATTCCGTGTTGTAGTGGTGGTACTTTATCTGGTAACTATCACATTTCGGTTGAAGACCAAGCATTTGGTTTAATTTATAATATTTGTGTAAAGAATTTACACAGGTTTCTTGGGTCAAGAACACAGGTATTGTGTTCGTTTTTAATTACAACAGATTGTTGTAATAACGGTAACAGGTTGTAATAACGGTAATATATTGCGGTAACGGTAATATATATATTCGGGTATTTATAGGTTATTACTATTATCAGTAGCAGTAGTAACTTTGTAGTTTAAAACTTAGTTTCTAGTAATATTTATATTTCGTATCTGTAATACAGTAATACGATTTAATTTAGATTTGCTGTGTATTCTTGTATTTGTATTGCTGGATATTTTATATTAGATTTAATAAATGTCAAATTTATATTAATACGGTGTTATTAATAAGTTGTTACATTAAATCTAAAGATCTTAGTGGTATTATTCTCTTGCGAAGATTAAGGTCAATCTTCCTCCGTTAGGAGTCAGGTCAATGAACTCAGGCAATTTTAAGGTTGTTGCGTAACATATTGGTGATTAAAGTTTTTGTCCTAACAAATTGTTAGGTGGGGGCTCGGAGCTGGGATTTGTTATAAATCTTGTAGGGCGCAACCTTCACATTTTTGGGGGCTCGTCCGGGATCGATCTGTCAAGCGAGTAGTACCAGTACCCGGTTTAGATCAATTTTTTTTTTTTTTGTTGAATAGTTTTCACAGTTTGTGATTTTTTTTTTATTTTGTTCGGTTATTTTTACAGAATTATTTGATCTGTAGAATTACAGATTTTAAAGGTATTTTTTGGTGAAAATAACTTGAGTATTTGTTCAGCATTTATTGCTTATGCTGATTTTGCTTTGCTGTGTAATTTGTCTTGCTTAAAGCTTTGGCTTTGTTTAAGCGGCATTGAATTTTGTTGATATTGTAGTATTAGATTACTGTGTGTTACTGCAGTTTATTTTGTCTTGAAATTATTTCAGCATTGCAGTAAGTCCATTTTTTTTCAGGTTCAGTATGTATTGATCTGTGTATTATTTGTCTAACTATGTTATTTCTATTGTAGGACTTATTGTGTGAACCTGAACTTTTGATTTTGATGATGAGCTGGATTTGCTCGCAGATTAAACTTTTTAATTTTGTAGAATTCAGTAACTTGTACTTGTCAAAGTGTCTGCTTCAATGTAGATACATGTATGTCATGTTAGAAAGAAGTATGTTATAAATATATTTTACCAGATGGTAAAAGGTACATGTTAAATGTAAATGTTATCAGAAATCTTTTCGTAAAGTTTCATATTTAGTACCAATTGGTACTCTTGGAAATATTGCTTTGTGTTTAAATATTGTACTTTTAGTATATTTTTTGTACTAAACTATGTAGTGTAGTTTCAGGAATTCAGCAGACAGGAACAGACTGGAGATTTCTGGATATTGCGGACATTGGACAATACATGTGAACTGTTGATATTTAAAAGAGACATTGCTGCTAAACGTAAAGTAGATCTATGCATTTTAAATGTTATATCAGTTATATGTGAACTGTTGATATTTAAAAGAGACATTGCTGCTAAACATAAAGTAGATCTATGCATTTTAAATGTTATATCAGCTAAAGTATTTTGCATATTGATATGCTATAGTCTTATCTTGGTAAGTTAATTTGCTGTTTAATTCTGTAAATAATTTGAAAATTATTTCCTTTTGTAAGAGGGGAAAGGTGTGTAAGTTTTGTATATTCTGGTAATGTGTATTACTTGCTAAATGATTACCAGATTTTATCTGTTGTTGTTGTATGTCATATAAATTTGGCATATTTGAAGTGAAATAAGATGAGATGTGGTCATATTTTATCTTGTATTGTGGTATGCCATATAGATTTGGCTTATTTTGAGATATGACAGTAATGTGTGGTAAAATTTTTTTTTGTGTGTTTTTATGTTGAATACATCTTGAATGTTTATTGATTTTTATCTTGTATTCTTGTATGTCAAATAAATTTGACATATTTTAAGGGGAGGGAAGTGTGAAATGACGGCATTTCAACGAGATTCGCGGCGAATTTCGGGAGTTCCGTTTTCGGTTACGGAGTTTGAAACTTAGCAGTAACCGTATACGTACATATCCTGTTGTGATGACGTGATTTGAACAGTGGTTTTGAGTCTTAAAAAGGGTAGGATTTTGTACTTTATAATGGGTTTTATAGTTAGTCATTTAGTTTAATGTATTACATATGTCATTCCTAATGTTACTGTGTATTATCAGGCACTAGTTATGTCAATTACAGCACTTTTATAAGTTGTATTGTTTAAGATCTGTGATGTCATAATACAGTTTATCAGTTGTCAAGTTGTTGTCAGCTGTAGGTACAGGTATCTTAACAACCATGATTAGGTCATAGGGTGATTTGATTTTAAAATTAGGTCTGGGTTTGAATCTTAGGGTGGCAGGAGGTGTTTTTGGTAAGCTTAGTCTGGGTTTGAATCTTGAGGTGATCAGATGTATTTTTAGCATGCTAATGCTGGGTTTGAATCCTAAGTGTTATTTTGAGTGATATTTTTAACAGGCTCAGTTTGGGTTCGAATGTTAAGGTTACAAGAAGTGTTTTACCGGGTCGTTAATATTTATATTAGGAGTTGTTATTATTTGTGTGATACCAGTTGTGTTTTACCAGAAGGTGTTTTGCTGATTGAAGTGCAGTGCCAGATTTAGGTTAGTAATTTTACATCCGGAATTGTGGTTTATTCTTAGTGATAATATATTGTGTATTATTCAGAAACCGTAAAGTCGGATACTGTTTAATAGGGTTTTAATCAGTATATTGGTGTTTATAGACAGAGACCGTAAAGTCGGAGACTGGCTATATGTTCGGTATCAGAGACCGTAAAGTCGGAGACTGTGCCGGTGGTATACGTGATTAATTATTGGTTTGATAACCATTGGTTTCAGTATATTTATCACTATAGGTTGTAATACATTCCGTGTTGTAGTGGTGGTACTTTATCTGGTAACTATCACATTTCGGTTGAAGACCAAGCATTTGGTTTAATTTATAATATTTGTGTAAAGAATTTACACAGGTTTCTTGGGTCAAGAACACAGGTATTGTGTTCGTTTTTAATTACAACAGATTGTTGTAATAACGGTAACAGGTTGTAATAACGGTAATATATTGCGGTAACGGTAATATATATATTCGGGTATTTATAGGTTATTACTATTATCAGTAGCAGTAGTAACTTTGTAGTTTAAAACTTAGTTTCTAGTAATATTTATATTTCGTATCTGTAATACAGTAATACGATTTAATTTAGATTTGCTGTGTATTCTTGTATTTGTATTGCTGGATATTTTATATTAGATTTAATAAATGTCAAATTTATATTAATACGGTGTTATTAATAAGTTGTTACATTAAATCTAAAGATCTTAGTGGTATTATTCTCTTGCGAAGATTAAGGTCAATCTTCCTCCGTTAGGAGTCAGGTCAATGAACTCAGGCAATTTTAAGGTTGTTGCGTAACATATTGGTGATTAAAGTTTTTGTCCTAACAAATTGTTAGGTGGGGGCTCGGAGCTGGGATTTGTTATAAATCTTGTAGGGCGCAACCTTCACAATTATAATTAATTATATAGTGGTGGTGGACCAATTCACGCCCGTGTACCTATTCACGCCCACCCCTAAATTTATCTAAAACAATCACATTTAAACAATATATTACAAATGTACATGATCAATTTGATGATTATCTATGATGTGGTATACATCTTCTCTATGAAAAATTATAAATCTTCAAGAAAATTAGGGGTGGGCCTGAATTGGTACCCGGGCGTGAATTGGTCCACCACCACTATATATATATGTATATTGTGTATTTTGAATGGGTGTACAAACTTTTTAGTGGCTTTCTACCAGTGAACGCCTGCCTACCAGTGAACGCCCGCCTTATATATCTTTGTTAGAGGTCAAGGACAAATGCTTCTATAAGTCTACAAAATGGGCGCTCACTGGTATTTCCGGTTTGCGGTAAAAGCGGCCGATAATAGAGTTAAATTATTAAAATATAAAGCTTCGAAACAAATGTAGCAACATCCACCTGAATTATTAATTGATGTGTACATCATTTGACAATCTGGTGGAAGAAGAATAAAATAAAAATCTGTTTATATAATTTAAATTCAATATATTTACTTCTGTATGGGCGTTTACTGGTAGAATGCCACTAACAGGATGAATTATGTGCAATCATCCCAATGTCAGATCTTATACAATCTGCTGTGAAAGAATATTAAAAAAGTTTTGTTTCTTCAAAACAGAGGTCTTTATGCACTTGAGTGTTTTTGGGAAAGATAAATGCTCTACTTTACTGAGTACTCTATTGAAAAGAACAAAAAACAAAAACAAACTAGTTTGCGACTTTTTAAAATAAATCGGAAGAAGGGATATCAGGATCATCCTATTGTTACTAAATGCTAAAATATAGACAAGGTCGTAGGCATATCAACTGTGGTCTGCCAGAATGCTGTATAGTGACTATGTGGGATCCCACTGTGTAAGTATCGAAAATTTTATAGTCTGTTTGTTTACATTTGTAAAGTGGGAAGTTAATCCCAATCAAAACACGGTTTTCATTCGAAATTCCACCAAAAATGTCGGAAGATATTAATCGGAAGTTGTCCATATGAAACATGTTAAACGGGTAGATTTCGTTTAATGAATTCACTGTTGAGCTCTAAGGTCATAACACCCAAGTCATTTATACAGTCATTTTGCACTCATTCAAGTCCCGGATCACTTGTGGTGCTATGGAACCACTGGTCCTACAGAGGTCTAGGTGAGTGTTACTTATTATTAGATGCATATTAAATATGTTCTAGCTTTCTATAGTTACACTACAGTAAACCTATACAGATACAGTTTAGCTGTTAGTTGAGTTAATTTTCTTTAAAGAATTGACTGTGTCCTCATATCTTCTCATGAATATTAATGACTTGGGTGCTATGGCCGTTCATCGCACTCCATCGCACCACGTCGCACCCATTGCACCACTCTAATAGCACCTCTGGTAGTCCGGGTTTTATAAGGCACCGTTAAACAGGGATAAACTTTTTTTTATTTTTATTCATTTTTATAACATACACAAAAACAATACATAATTGTTAGCACAATCATACATGAATGGATTAAGTTACTCAAGCTTTGAAAGTATATACCCAAATCTTTTGTTAAAGAGAGATTGCAGTTGTTTGCTAGTGAATATTTCTTTCTTAATTTTCTTTTCAAAAAAATGCAAAAATGAACTTAAACAAAGGTTTCTTTTACCATTCTTTTTACACAAAGGTGTAAACTTCCATTTTTATGCAGACGACACACAAGTTTACGTCCATCTCTCACACAGGAATGCCTCAAGATGTCTTTCTAAAGTCAATCTTCATAGATTACAGTCTATCCAAAATAGTGCTGCTAGAATTGTTACAAATTCGTGTAAATACACTCGGATAACTCCGGTACTCAGGAAACTCCATTGGCTCCCTATTCAGTTTCGCTCAGAGTTCAAACTGGCTACCCTGGTGTACAAGTTTATTCATATTGGTTTCCCTAAATAAAGGGGAGAGGGTGCACCTGGGTAAGGGGTGCAATGAGAGGGCATAACCTCATACAAACATGTTGATGCCTGCTAGGTGGAGGGTTGGGAATGCCCAAATATAATATAGTTTTTGGCGCCTGTGCCCGATGGTGGCATTTGGGCTTATTGGATCCCCCATCCACTGCAAGATGCTGAATTCCATGTTTTTCACAGAATAAATTTTCTGTGTGAAATGCCTTGGTAATTAGATGTTGGGAAATGGAATTTGAGTTCCATTTAATTTCATTGCCAAGTTGATCTGCTTCATAATCAGACATTGCTTCATATAAATTCCCTTTTGTTTTTCATGGAGTTCATAATTATTTTTAAATGGGAAGGTACATATGGTTTCGTACAAGCAAAGTTATTCCCCTTTTTGTGTTTTTCAATGAAGCCTTTTACCAACCTTTTTATACTGTAATAATGCAAAATATTTATATTTATCTTGTACCTTTCTGTTAAAGTGTCATGGGATAGTATATTACTCCATTATCTATGATATCACTTATGATATTAATACCTTTTCTTGACCAGTTTAAGTGGAAAGTGTATCTGGCACTTAATTGTTTGTTAAACCAGAGACTACTGTTGCAAATATCTTCATTTGATTTGATTTTTTGTTTTGCACATAGCTCTGACCAATATTTAAAAACATCATTCCAAAATGGATGTAGAACTTGTTGAAAATTTAACAACCATAGATATTTATTTTGTCTAGTTTCTGTATTTCACTAATCAGCAGATCACTCCAAGTGTGTCCAGTTTGGAAGATAATATATTTAATCCACTTAAGTTTCATAGACTTTTCAAAGTTAAATATATTTATCATTTTTAGACCACCTTTGTTATAGTTCATGGATAATGTTTTCCTACTCACTTTATCAGGTTTTCCGTTCCAAATATAATTGTAAAACATTTTGTTAATTTCATTTAGAATGTAATTAGGTGTTGGTACTGATGAAAACAGGTGGATAAATTTCGGCAAAATTAATGTTTTCAAAACAGCTATTTTACCAATGGGTGATAATATTCTGTATTTCCAAGAGTTTAATTCGGCTTTTGCTTTAAGTAAAACTTTTTCAAAATTTATGTTTGAAATATTATTTAGGTCTGATTGACTTTTAGAGATAATGTACTCAAGGTGTGGTTTCAGTCTGTTTGCTATTACAGCAGAAGCCAGTTTATATATTGAGCATAGAAGAGATATTGGCCGCCAGTTTTGAATAAGTTTTCTATCTTTACTTCCCTTAGGTAAACATGTTATCACTGACTGTCTTGATGAAACTGAAAGTTTTTCTTTTCTGTAACAAGTATTTAATGCATCCAATATATGGATTTTGAGTTTACTCCAAAACACTTTTAAAAAATCTGCTGGGATACCATCAATTCTGGGTGTTTTGTTATTTTTAGTATTTTTAAGGTCAATGCTTAACTCACTGATATTAATTTCCCCACCAATATCTGTACAGCAAATTTTCGTGACTTGCGAGGCTATTTGTGGAGATATAAGCACTTGCTTATTTTTGTCCTTTTGTTTAAACAGGTCACTATAGAATTGTCTTAATTCTTCCAATATTTCCCTTTGATTCATCAACAGTTTACCATTTTTCATCTGGATTTTTTTCATTGTTTTTTCAACATAATTTTTTTTTCCAAATTACAAAAATACGATGTTGGCTTTTCCCCTTCATCAAGCCACTGCAAACGTGTTCTGGTGATGAATCCTTTAACCTTTTACTTACGAATATTTTCCAACTCTCCTTGTTTGTCTGCCAACAATGTCATATTAGATTGTGAGACTGAAGAATTTTCAAGTGTTTTAATATCTTCTAATAACCTCTTTTCTTTAAGATAAGTTTGCTTTTTTTTATTTGTAGCAAATTTAATTGTTTCACCCTGAATTCGTAGAAAAAGAACCTCAAGAAATTGGTCACTATCAATTGACATTTTTATATTGTCATTAGCTTTTAAGAAGTCAAGGTCATATACAGGTAAAGCATACTTTATTTTTTCTTCCTGAATTAAATTGTTAAGTAATTCAAGATAATTCTCGTTCTTCAGCAAACTGTTGTTAAATTTCTACAATCCTTTACCTTGTTTAAATGTGTTTATACTTATTTGTAGCTCAAGTATAGAGTGATCAGACCGATAGCCTGGATTTATGTTACATTTATCAATAATATCTGTCATTGAAGCAGTGGCGAGAAAATAATCAAGTCTTGCTTGTTTAATTGGGTTCTTTTTCCTCCACGTGTATCGTTTTTGATTCGGATACAAGTATCTATAAACATCAACTAAATCTAATTCAGAAATAAGATCAACAACATTTTGTCTGGACCGTGGATTGTTTATGTTTGTATAGTTATAGCAGTCCTTCAATGGGTCTAGCACTAAATTTAAATCTCCACATATTAGGACATAATCTGTATTAATTTGTTTAGCTAAATCTCTAATCATACCAAAGAAAGCAGGGTTATCTTGATTTGGTGCATAGATTGTAATTAAGTTTATTTTAATGCCACTTACAGTTATTATCAGTTGCAACCAATTGCCATTATCATCTTTATTTATATCATGAATAGTATATTTAAAATTGTTGTTAAATAAGATAGCTACTCCTAGGGAATTATTTCTGAAACCATGTAGGTAGCAATCCGGCCAAATTTGTTTTACAGAATTTATTTCTCTTTCAGTTAGATGTGTATCTTGCAGACACACTATAGATGCTCCAGTTTCTTTCATATAGGATAAGACATCAATGTGCTTTTCGAAAGTACGTAAACCTTGACAATTTGCAGATAACACCACAATGTTATTTGTAGATGGAAACATTTTTAATAATATGGCAGGAGTAGTTAATGTTCAGTTAGTTGGAGGTCTTCCCTCAGGCTATATGAGATCTCTTATGGGATTTATATATGGAGAGAGGGGAAATCTGCTACTGGGAGACACGGGATCGGAATGGAGGGCACCCTAACCACCAAAAGGTTATTTTTGTAAACAGTGTCTCCTATATGGAAAGCTGGAAATCAACAAAGACAATGGAATGGCTCAGTTTTAAATACACTAACCATCACACAAGTTCTAACCTGAAATCAAATCCTAGCTAATCCCATGAGAAATGTAAATACTTGCTACTTGCTGAATAAATCACATTCACACTAGTTGTAACTTGAATTGTAATCTCCCTGAGAAATGTACACACATAAATGATGGCTTTACATATTTGTCATTAATAAACCCTCACAGCACGGGTTTTAACTTGTAATGTAAACCTCATGAGAAACTCTAAATATGTAATGATATATGAACAATGTAAATGCTAAAAACCAGAGTTATATGTACACATCAAGGACATAGGAGTACATCCAATGGATATTATTTGAGAGGATTATCAAATCTACAATTACTCTTTGTGCTCTTACAATGGTTCAAGTCATATTTATATTATTAATGGTTCAATAATGGTTCAATGCAATGTATTCACTCTTTGTATTTACACAAATTCTGAGTACCACAAAAACACCTCTAAGGCACACGTTGAACCTCACAACCTTATATAAACACAGTACAAGTCTAGGGAAACTGTATGCGGTGGTCTGACACATCCCACAATGCATATTTAATGTTTAAGTTAATCTGAATGTATATGAACAGAATAAGATTTTATATGCATCTTAAGGAAGTATAAAATATCGCCTCTTATTTCGGAGAAAAAAGCAGGATCAAGTGTCGACGAATCATCAAATCGCAATCTAGGTCAACACGTGACTTTACATCAGGTTTTGGTATATAAACCATTTCGGGAAAAAGAGGGATCAAGTGCTCGCGAATTATCAAATCACAAAGTAGGTCACTCCATAGTACTCGCATATATAAGAAAACTTGAACCAAAAGGGGATCCAAAGCTGACGAATCATCAAATCCTATCAAGCAGTCACGTGATATATACATCCAATGTGGTATATAAGGGACACCATACACGAAGAAATAAGTTCAATCTCGAAATCTAACAAGTCACAACAGATAACACTTAAGGATATAATCCCAGATTAAAATGAGGCTTATACAATTGCTATCGCTAATCAGACAGAAATGCTATGGTTTATACTGTTACTGCTCAGATATAAATAAGTTGGTTCCCCAGAATCGAACTCACAGTCCTGACATATGCTATACTCAGATCATTTCCAGAATTGACATTAACAATTTTGGCAGAGTATATGTATGTGTTATATTTACAGGGTGTTATGCAATGCAATACCCTCTCTCATCAAGTAAGATATTTGGAATTTTCCTGAAGAAGTTATACAAGGATCTAAGGAAGAAGTTAAACTACGAGTAGATATGGCGTATAAATGTTCATATTGTGGATGGGACATGCTGAATAAATCCAACCAAATACACCATGAAGCAATCTGCATACAGTCACACAGAAGGGTGTTGGAGGAATGTAAAATTTGCACTCAAAAATTTAACTCATTACAAGAATTGCAGTTTCACCTTATGAAATGTGGGAAATTCATCTGTTTTCAATGCAATCTACCATTTTTAAATCCAGGAAGTCTGAATGCTCACATTGAAGGAGTTCACAGGAAACAAGATCAATCTGCCATTATTAAGTTATACAAGTGTTCAATATGCAGCCATGTCTGTAAAGACAGATCTGAGTTATATAGTCATAGAATGAATCAGCATGGTGGCAATGACAACGATAATTTAGATGATATACCCCAATATATTTTTGAAGAACAGAATGAAAATATTAGAGAAGTGTACATAACCAATAGAAACCATATACTAGCTGAACACGAGACTGGAGATTTAAGAGAAACATATAATTTTCCAGTTAATAATCTGAACGATGGTTATAGGGAAATCAGAAGACATATTAACCTAATATATGATGATCAGACAACAGTATTTCGAATAAACCTTGGCTTTGGCATGATTTTATTCAATAATCAAACAGGAGAGTATAGGTATTATATTCCTTATTATAATAGTAGGATATTGACCTATCCCTATACAATATCTAACAGAAATAGTATCAGATTATTAATGAACAAAATAACCAGGATTGATATCATAGAACAAGCCAGAGCTATCAGACCTTCAACAGCCTGGACACTAGCATTCATAACCAATATACAGTACAATATATTTCTAACAGATTTCCCTTTAGGTCAAGCCATAGAACTACCCACATATATCAAAAGTAATAAATTTTTAAGAAACTTTATCTATGATAAAAACAGGAAAGAACCATACCAAGATAACCTATGTTTCTTCAGATGTTTAAAGCTCCATCTTAATAACCAGAACAAGAATATTAAAGACTATTTAAAAATATGGTTAAATTTCACTAATTCTCAAAATCCTACCGAGTTTCCAGGTGTACTAATTGAAGATGTTATCAATTTAGAGAAATGTTTTGAAGCTAAGATTATTCTCTATTCCCTGAATGCTAATGGTACAGTCAATCATATTTACGAGACCATGTCTGATTATCAATCAAAAATGTATTTGAATGTATATCAAAACCATTTCAGTTATATTACAAATTTTGATCAATTTGCTAAGAAGTTTCAATGTGATAAATGTGGAAAGATATTTAAAAGATTGTGGAATATGAAAAGACATAACAGTACATGTTATGACAGAACCAAATACATATTTCCAGGAGGATTTTATAAGACTAAATCCACAATATTCGAAAAATTAGAATCCATAGGCATATATGTACCAAATGATCTCAGGTATTATCCCTACTTTTTGGTTTGGGATATGGAGGCTATGCTGAGGAAAACTGTAGACGATAACCAGTCAAATACCCAACAACTACAATGGATATCTAAACATATTCCTGTAAGTGTAAGCATTGCTTCTAATATACCTCAGCATGAGGATCCAGTGTGCATTGTAGAAGTCTCACCAAACCTCTTGATAGCTAAAATGATGAAAAAATTTCAAGAAATTAGTAAAGTCTGTTATGAGATAATGAAGGAAAGATATGAATTTGTATATCATGAGTTGGAAGTATTGAAGGATCAATATTCTCAAGAATCAGACTCTGAGTCTGAAGAAGCAGACACAAAATTCAAGTCTCATTTTGCTAATGTTATAATCACCATGAATAAAGAATTCGACAAATACATATCTCAGCTTCCAGTAATAGGTTTTAACTCAGGCAAATATGATCTGAATTTAGTCAAAAGACAGATTATGTTATATATCACAGCTCACTATCAAGATAATGAGATATTTACCATCAAGAAAAATAACTCTTATCTCGCAATCGCAGTTACTGACATGAAATTTTTAGACATTTCAAATTATCTGGCTGCTGGATGCTCATATAGTAAATTTCTGAAAGCATATGGTTGTGAAATACCCAAAGGTATTTTTCCATATGAATGGTTCGATTCTGAGGAGAAATTAAGTCAAAATCACCTACCTGAATCCCAAGAATTCTATTCAAGACTTTCCAATGATAACCCAATTAAGACTGAGTCTGAATACCAGGCTCTGCTCACTATATGGAGAGACGAACACATGGAAACGTTTAAAGACTATCTTATTTATTATAATAACCTTGATACAGCCCCATTCGCCATAGCACTTCAAAATTTCATAGATATATATAAGAATGAGGGTATTGATATTTTTAAGGACTATATAACACTACCAGGTGTTGCCAGACGAATGCTGTACGAATCCTCTAAAAGCAATTTTTCTTTAATTAATCATAACAACAGAGATCTGTATTATATAATTAAAAAAAACATAATTGGGGGTCCTAGCATTATTTTTAGTAGATATCACGAAAAATCTGTAACAAATATAAGAAATATAGCAGGTAATACCTGTCAAGCTGTAGTTGGTTATGATTGCAATGGACTTTATTCTTTCGCTCTTAAACAAAAAATGCCATCTGGAGTATTTGTTAGGAGATACCATCAGAATAATTTCAAACCAGAAGTATCAGAAAGGTATATAGACTCATATGTATGGTTGGACTATTTGATGAAGAGGGACAAGGTCAAAATACTCCATAAGTTAAATAATCAGAAAGAAATAAGAATTGGTAACTTTCTTGTAGATGGATTTTGTGCTAAAACTAAGACAGTTTATGAATACAATGGATGTTATTATCACTACTGTAGATATAATTGTCACATTATGAAAAAAATAACCTAAAAAAACTGGCTAAAAAAATTAAAGCAGGTACAACAGAAAGATGAAAGAAAAAAACAATTTCTCATATCACAGGGTTATAAATATATAAGCATACAGGAATGTGAATATCTATCTAAAATTAAACCCCTTTGTAGTAAATTTTACCAGAAGTATTTGCCTGTGTACTACAGAAAGAACAAAGGTAGTTTGACCACAAGTAAGATATTGAGAGATGTCGAATCTAACAAATTATTTGGTGCTGTAGAAGTAGATATTGAGGTGAAACAGTCACACCAAGCTCAGTTTAAGGAGTTTCCACCATTTTTTTGTACATGTAATGTTAAGATGGAGGAAATAGGACCACATATGCTACAGTATTGTAGGGACAATGACATTATGTTCGATCATAAAAGACTATTAATTAGTGGACTTAAAGCGAAAAAAATTTTGTTAGCTACACCACTATTGAGATGGTATCTTGCTAATCACTGTGAGGTCACTAGAATATATCAGATAGTAGAATTCCAACCAACTACTGCCTTCAAGTCCTTCATAGACACAGTAACCATGCATAGAATTCGTGGAGATCAGAACCCTGATATGGCTATCATTGGTGACACTTACAAACTGTTAAGCAACTCGAGCTATGGATCAGTACTGATGGATCGTACCAAGCATAGTAACACAAGGTATATGAACAACAAAATCAAAATATCGAAGGTCATTAATTCACCAACATTTAAAACTCTAGAGAAATTAGAGGACAACCTATTTGAGGTGGAAACATATAAGAATTCTGTAACAATGGACAACCCCATTCAGATTGGTTTCTTTATTCTGCAATATGCCAAATTAAGGATGTTAGAGTTTTATTATGATTGTCTAAGGACCTATCTAACAGACAACAGCTTTGAGATAATAGAAACAGACACAGACAGCATTTACATGGCAATAAACGCCCCTACTATCGATCAGTGTATCAGGGAAGAGTATAAGGAGAGATATAACCTGGAAATATTCGGATCTTGTAGTGATGCTAAATCACCAATATGGTTTCCAAGGAGGTGTTGTCAGCGCCATCTAGCACTAGACGGCCGCCATTTAGGCACATTTAAATTTGAATGGGGTGGGGATAAGATGTTGTCATTATGTTCAAAGTCTTACATAATAGAAGATGCTGATGGTAAACAAAAAATTTCATGTAAAGGAATTTCCAAAAGAAACATATTAGATCCAATGAGGAAATTTGAGGAATGTTTGAGGTCTAAGAAAGTAAATTACTCCACTAATGTAGGATTTAGAGTTAGAGACTCAGATATATTTACATATTCACAGAGTAAAATTGGTTTTAACTATTTCTATTGCAAGAGACAGGTATTAATGGATGGCATTTCAACAGAACCCCTTGAGGTTACACTAACACCTTGGGAGAATGAAGTTTTTTTAGTAGAGAAACCACAAAACCCGATGTCAAACCTTTATATATGTCAGATCCGAATGGATGAGAGAATATTTCACTCATCAGAACAGATGTTTTGCTACCTAATAGCAGCAACCTATGACCAAGACAAGCTGTGTGAGAAAATTATAAAAAATTCTGATCCCCTTGAATTACAATCCCTTATGAATTCCTTCCAAGATTTTAATCCATCTCATGAAGTGATGGAAACTCTGATGAGATTGACTATCTCACTAAAATTGCAACAGGTTATAGAATTTAAAAAAGAACTCTCTAATCATTATGGAAAATATATAGCATATAAACAAGTTAATTTTGGTAAAAGTCAAGAAACCTTCTGGGGTGTTACTGTACCGAGTAAACTAGTGACAGTGTTAGATGTGAAATATATTTCCGGCAACAATTTAATGGGAGTTATACTTAAGGAATGTTTACAGGACTCCATTCCAAGTACCTGATGAAAGTAAAACGAAAGTTATAGACAGTATCATTTATTTCTATATAAATTTACAAGAGATACAAAACAGAGTTCGTTTCACCATGACATATACACATATCTAGAGAGAAAAAGAACTAGTTCATATGAAATCTTTCCACAAAAAAACTACTCACTAATAACTCATTATCTAAAAGACTATCACTGAAATGTCTAAGTATACCATTCAAATTAACCCCTCTACAACTGTAATAACTGTAAAAAAGACAAAATAAACCACAGGTGTAGGTATTGTAAGATTGTAGCCTCCTATTGTTATACATATACATCATATCCTGTGATAGTAACAAATTCTGCACCTCTAGTTTCGGTGGTTTTCCTACTGAATCAAAATATTCAACAATAGCATCACTTGTATAATGTATGACAACCCAATGACTTCCTTTCTGATTAGAAGTGTCCTGATTCACAATGATTATAGACTTACTAGGAAGATTCTCAGGAATCAAATCTATAGGATAAATTCCACAAAACCTCTCTCTTATCCACCTATCCTGTTCCATATAGCTAGTTAAAGTCTGTCCATCCATTGAGAGAAAAAATCAAAGAAAGAAAATAAAATCGAGGTCACGTGATCCTAATCAGCTGTTCAACACAAGTGCTTTCCTTTACGTTCGAAATTTAAAGAGTGCTTTCCCAGAAGCTCGGAATTTGGAAAGGGTCTTTCCTTGACGTTCGAAATCCTGCTATATATATATGTACAACCTTCACCAGCCCACACTCTCATCATATTCTATGACACTGCAGTCCCCTCAACTTCACCTCGTTATGACAGGTTCACACTCCTTGTGTGATCAATAGTTATCAATTCAGGAAATTTAGCATAAACCAAGACATTTATAGTTTCTGGCAATGCCTTGGCATACCTTATACTTAACCTCACATGACCACTATTAGATCTAGTCATGATTTTACCCCTAAGGAAACTTTGAATATCGAATAGGTACAAGCAATAACCATTAGGGTATTCACTTAAACCAATAATTATCCCCTTCTTCTTATTCAGATCACTGTCTAGTAAACTGAGGTAGGAAGAGACATAATCATTTTCCTCATAATTAGGTTTATATGGTCTGTTAGGAACAGGTTGTCCATCTACAGTGACCTCTAAGTAATTAGCATCCATATGTTTAAAGTTAAAGGGATTCTTACTTAAGTCACCAGAGTAGGCGTTGTTAGATACCATACCTATAATCATTTTACTAGGTACCTTCCCGTGAAATATATTATCTGTCATAAAAGTTAGAGAACCTTGAGCCACACTGAAACTCTTTATATCACTCCTCCAGAATGGATATAAGGCAGGTGTTAACTTTAAAGATTCATTATGGGCGATTATGAGACTGGGATTTAAATTTACATGACACACTTTCAAAACAGCAGATCTTATCTGCAATTTATAAATTTTAGTTCCATTTCTCATCAATCTGAAATCGTTAGATGCTTGGAACAGCTTGAGGTTTATTGACACACCATTTAAAACTGCTCTGTTTTGTCCTGTGGCAAAGTCTAGGTATAAACTCCCCTCCACTGTAGCTGTACCACCGTCCTTGGTAGGTCTGGCTCTCTCTGCAAATGCTGGGTTATTGCCTAGGTATGTGACCTCTTCAAATCTCTCTGCCTGATCCTTATGAAATAATGCTGCCTCTGCCTGGGATTCTATCATGTCAGAATTAGAGTTTAAAAGTAGATCTATCATAGCCTTATAGGGATAATTAACTCCAACATCTGGTGACACTATCTTCTGATTCAGAGATAAGTCAATCTGGCGAAATATTGAGTGTAATGTCAGATTGACAGGACCCACCTGATCACTGTCTGTAGTAGGTACCCCACCTACTCTGTCATCTACAATAGGTTTGCCGTCTGCATGGGTTATCGCATAAGTAACCTGTAACCTAGTTTTTGCTAAATTAACATAATCTACAGATGTTCCAGGAATGTTAAACTCAATAACCCCACCTCCTGATATTGCTGCAATTGGATTAAACTCTACCCAATACTCCCTCTGGATTGAGTTATCGATAGGAGGTGGCATAAACAGAGACAAAGATGTTTGCACTACATCCATATTGAACTGTAACTTTTCGATGTCCTTCCACTGGTTTTCTTGATCTTTCCCTTTTTATTATTCGTTCTGCTGGTTTTCTTTTTCTGAGCAGATTTCGATTTCTTTTTACCTTTAACAACCGCTTTTTTTTTAGACTGTCTTGACTTTTTCTTTCCACTATTACCTCCCGTCTGATTATATTTCATTTTTTCTACCCTATTTATAGTCTTTTCATTTTTTACCTCACTTTTGGCCTGATCTACAGCAGCCTGAGTTGGATTGACAATTGAAATATCTTTGCTTTGTTCTCTCCCTTTGATGTTACTGTAATTATCACTAAGTACATAGAAATCTTTGTTGTACCCTACCTTTCCCTCACTGCACCTTTTACAAAAGTCTAAATAGGTATCCATTTCTTTAGCCTAGCATGAAGAGTCAACTGTATCTCCTCTGATAAGCTACTGACAGAATTCATCTCATTGTCTCTTATATATACGCGTATGCGAGTTAATACCTTCTGTTTAATTGGTAGATAATACCTGTTTGTGAATGAATAAGATGTGAAAGAAGCTGAAGGAAAAATTAGACGAATTACTGGTTCAGATGAATTAAGAACATAAGACTGATCACATATGTCACTATAAACATACACAGATTCAGTTAGATTGGTGTTGAGGTTGATATCGCATAAAGCAATTTCCCATAAACCTTTTAGGTTAACTGTTTCGTTTAATTCCACTGTGAAGTCATAAGGTTTATTATCTTTGTGATAAAACAAAGAATCCCTAGAGGATAGGAAGAAATATAGATCTGATTCTGCCATTGACTTACAACAAATACGATACAATTGCTGGTTGAGGTGATGTTTCCTGTGAGAAAACATCAAATTTTAAACTCCTTAGATCAGTCACTCTCTACAAAAGGACACCATGTGACCAGATATAAACCATCTGAAGCGGTTTATATACTCCAATTTCGAACGTCAAGGAAAAACCCTTTCAAAATTCCGAGCTTCTGGGAAAACACTCAAATTTCGGACGTAAGGGTAAACACACTGCAGTAGATGTAGTCACGTGATTTAATTCTTCAAAACAGCTGATTGACTAGTTGGCATTATATGTCTTTAATTTATTTCCTGTACATCAGACTCTGGAATCCAAGAGTTAAATTTAACAGGCCAACCTTTCCATTTAACTAAAACCTCGGGAATACCATTTCTCTTACGTCTTTTCAATATATCTTCTATTTTATAAACAACATTAGAGTCCATGTATGCCAATTGCAACTCTGGTTGCTGGAGATTCTATCACCTCATTATTATAGTCTTTGAGTTGATACATAGGTATATCTTGGTTCCTCTTTCTGTCTACCACAGTAAAAATTTCTCCTGACCACTTTTCTGAATACTCTCTATCGAATGTTTTTTTAATGAAACTAATTTTTACTTTATCTCCAAGCTTGAATTTGTACAGAGACCGTCTCTTACTTTTAGAGGGTTTACCCTGATCCTTTTTACTTGATGGTTGGTTATCTCTCTTAGAGTTTAGATTTATTTCATATTGATTTTTCCAAACCTGATAGTCATTACCCTCTTTAGCCTGATTGGGTGACATTTTGATAGTCCTATGATAAGACTGATTGTAGCCGAATGTAAGATCTGGCAAAATCTCAATCCATCTAAATGTTTCCTTGCTGGTAAAATATTTATTAATTTTTAATTTAATGGTTTTTATTACTCTCTCTGCATAATTGGCCTTGGTTTCATAGTATGTAAAAATATGATTAATCCTATTATCCCTTAAAAATTTTTTAACCTGATTGTTTTTGTATTCACTACCTTGATCAGTTCTTAGATTCTTTGGTTTATCAGTAGTCTGTTCAAAGAGATCATTCATGATATAAACCATTTCCTTTCCAGTTAGTGTTTTCATTGGCGCTGTGTAGAGGAATCTGGAAAATATATCTATGAAAACTGCAAAATGGCTGTACCCATCATTATGCTCCCTATAACCAGTCATATTGGCAGTGTCACTGTCCCATTGGTAGTTCACTGAAAAGGCTATCACTCGAGGTCTTTGGAATCTTCTTCTGGCAGAACGATGTGATGTGTATGCTTCCTGTCTACTTAACCATATCTTAAGCTTCTTAGGTTTGATGGTTTCTATACCCTCACTTTTTAAATATTTGAGAATTTTTTGAATCCCACCGAATGCAACAGGACTCCTTGGGTTGTAATAGATATCAGTCAGAATCTGCTCTTCTTCATCTGATATTTTTGTTCCAGAACTTGATCCACTCTGGTGTACGTCTAATTCCCTTCCTTGTTCCTCCATATCCGACCTGAATAATGTCTTCAAGATTAGGATCTGGAGTGGTCACTACATCAGATTTCTGGGATGGTATTGTCCTATCACTTGAGTTTATATATTGCTCTGGAAGTCCTGGTGGTGGAGATATCTCTTCTTTCAAGGAATTATGTGGCTTATGCACTGATTTGCTCTCTTGGTCGATCCTATCTTCGTAATTTTGATCTGTGCTACTGTTTTCAGTGCTCCTTTTGACTCCTCCTATGTCCTGAACATCCTTAAATTTATCATATTGTTCTTTAGGTACTAATATAAACTTATTCATTGTAAAATCTCTTGTAGATAAGATTGTAGGAGTATTAATAGATCACTTAATAACTTGTAGTGCCTCTTAACAATAGTTGGTCTCTTGTTGGGATGTTGAATGAACTTCCTCAAAATTGGGATATTTTTAATAAATTTTCTTTCAGTTCTTGGATCTAAAGGTAGACGAAAGACGTTATAAAAAATCTCTGCCAATGCTTGGAGTTGCCTCCTCGAGGCGTGTATCAGCAAATACCTATTCAAGTTTTTATCCTTCTCCAATATAAGGTTTATGAAGTGACTTGATCTCAGTAAATTTTTTGACATTGTACGTGCATAGAGATTCGATAGTACCCACTCCAGTTAAAGTCCAGCAATAAACAAAAGTGTCTTCAAGTCTCTACTTATATACTGTTGCATATTCATCAGGAAATATATGGGATCTCAACATGTAGGAATTATTGGATTGAGGAGATAAATCTATCAAAATATATGAGTATGGTTGACTAGTTGCATCTGAATAAGCTTGTAAAAGTTTAGTTCCAATACCCAATTGATTTCCTAGAACCTTAATTTGATTTATATCTCTTTGATTTTTGAATAAAATGAAGTAATGAGTGTTTAATGAAATGTCTCTTGAGAATTTTCCTTGATGAAATAAATTCTGTAACACTAGAAATACACTCACATTTCTGTGGTGTGACTCCCTACTAAATAGATTCGCTATAAATCCGTTATTTAAGGCTGAACTTTGCAGATCGTCTATAATAAGCAGATTATGGTTGTCGCTTTCTAGATCCTCCAGAAACTGAGTGTTGGGTATATCCTTGATGTATTCCATATTTAATTCCGGATTTTTTTCAAACATCTTCTGCCAGACTCCATAGATGTAATATATCTTGTTCACTGGTTTGTCAAACATATGTTTCAGGTTATGTAGCATCTTAAATATAAAGGTGGATTTTCCAGACGCTGTAGGTCCTGATATAATTGCTGTACACGGTGTTGTAAATGGCAAGGAGGTCATTGTGATTGCTTGTTTTTTAACTGCCACTCTGTTTTACAAATGGTGTGATTATTACCCACGCTCACTCCAAGAATAACAGATTAACCTCACCATAAACCAGTCTTATTTATAGTCTCTTGTATCAGTATCTGTACCTACAGAATCTCGGTTAGATAAAAAATCTCAGTCATTTGCATTGTTTAGAGTTCTTAACAAACATGGAATTAGCTAGCTCACGTCAATTTTTGCTTATATGCTATTTTTTGAATGCTTTAACTACAGCTGGTTCTACAAGTTGTCACCAAAAAGTATGTAATTGTAGGGAGGATATGATTTTCTGCATTGACGTATCTATGCCTTCATTCAACTATAGGCCGGTTGTTACCAGACTTTACATGGAAAGGGTGCAGCTACTGGAGCTGGAATCTATAATAAGGGCTCTACCCAACCTTGTATATCTCTCTCTGGTAGATATGCAATACTTCAATTGCGATTGGATGGGAGAAATTCCCTCTAATGTTATAGTAACAACAAATATGTGTCTGGTTAGTACGGGATTACCTCTCACCACCACAGGTATGAATTTTAATGGGTAATAGTTACAATATGGTGATTTGTAGTTGTACAATAGCTTTTGAAAACTTATCTTGCAACAAATTTTTTCTTGTGAAAAAAGGGGATCAAGTGTCGACCAATCATCAAATCTTAAAGTAGGTCGTCACGTGATCTACATCCCTGCTGTAGTATATAAGTCATCTCGGAAAAAAACAGGATCATCTGTTGACCTATCAACAAATAGAATTAGTATGTCACGTGATCTTATTAAAAGGGGTATAAAAGAAAAAAGTTGTACTGTTTGTGGTATTTTCGTTCATAATAAAATATTGTGACATTACTCCTCATTGCTGTAACTGTTACAGTTCAATGAGTAGGTTCACAAGGGTTTATGTCTATCATTTCTTTCTTCTATAGATCAGCAGATAGATTCCGTCCAGTCTTCCAGTTCAAGCCAAATGTCCACTAGGGGTCAATTCAGCACAGGTGGCACTATCAGAGATGAGAGCATTTCATACTCGAGTCTTATCACTAGTCCTCATTCTGATACAAGTGGGTATATAACATTATCCACTGAATCAGTCAAACATGAAGATGGTAGTACCTTTTCTAATTCCCCAACTGGTGAAATTGATGCGGGTTCCTCAAAATCTAGTTTAATCAGCACCAAAATCACCAACCCTATCAACACAGAATCAAATATCCCTGACACTGATCAATCGAACTCCCACATGTATAGCTATTACACGACAGAATCTACTATCAATACTTATATCCCTGAAAATGCCCCCCAATGTCATTGTACCACTCCAAAATATATCATTTTTTTGGCTGCAATACCAGAAACACTGCTCATCAGTTCAGTTATATTGATAGTTATTGTGGCTGTATTCAAGAGGGCACGAATCAGCAGGAGACCTAGTGCAAGGAGACCGTCTAGGAGACCTATTGTAAGAGACCTAGGCAGTCTTCAAATGACCTGTGTAGTGAATGAGAGTAATGTTGAGGGTATCGAAATGCAAGAAAGGTAAGATATGCATCCATTTAAACTTATTCATCACTATGCGATTCTCAATGCTATTCAGAATGAGTTATTTCGAATCCCTACACCGTGTTTCTTAAGATCCATTGTATGTATATTTGTTTGCAAAATTATAGCTACTATATGGTTCCAACGTGTTGCACTGAGCATTGTCACCACGACCAAATAATGGTGGGGTTTGAAAGCAAGATTAGTGAAGAGGAAAGTTTATCAGAATTCAGTTGGGAGTTAGGTAATATTACTTTTTTCTGTAGAAAACACTGCGAATTCAAAGAAATAGATTGTGACGTCACATTACAAATTTTTCCTGCGTCAGAACATATTTATACGTCATGGCATACACGTGGTGGTTCATTAACACTAGTGATTTCCTCGATGGTTGAAGATTTAAGATTGAATTATGGATGGATTGATAATGCTATTGGTTAAATGTTTCTGTTTACTATGTAGTTTGTTGGTATATGTTGGAGGGTATGACATCCAATGTGACTTCAGAAAAAACAGTGAGGTTGGAATAATATCGGGATTTAGTGGTAGTGATGAGTTTAACGACTTCTTAAACAGATGTGGAGATGAGGATATAGAGATTATTCGATATTATGAATGTTATGTAGGCCAATTATCTCTTCCTGTTGAAAAGATAATTAAAAATTATCCATCTGTCAAGATGATAATCTGGGATTGTAATGGATTGTGCAGATACACACATAAGGATTGTAATGAGGATTACTTCCCCATCATACGCGGATGTAGTACGGGTAAGTCACCTTTAGATACAGTAAAATTTACTCTCATTTGATCTTCAGATATCAGTAGTACTGCTGAGCATATTTATGAGGATTTTACAATTGGGGTCCATAATTTAGAGATAATGAAGACGTCTGACAACTCAACCACTTCCACACCCCAGTATGTATTTTTGTGTATTTATGGTTGTATCTATGTGCAGTTTGTGTTGTGTGTGTGTGTGTGTGTGTGTGTTTGGTTATGTGATTACAATTGATTGTGCAAATGTGTGTCATTTTATGATAGCTTACATATATTCTTTGTATTTTGTATAAATTTTTTTTTTGATTGTAGATCAGAGGTTGTTGTGTCTGGACCCTTGGGAGACTGAAGCAGCTGATTCATCAGTTAGGGATGGAGTTTATGATGACAGTGTGTATATACTGCTATTTTTTCCTGCATTGCTACTTGTTATTTTAACAATGCTGATTATTCTCTTCTTCTGGAGACATGACTTGTATTTATTTCTGAGGATGAGTTTATTGAGGTTATTTCTTCGTTACTGTATGCACATTGAGGATGAATCAGATGGATCCTACATCAGTAGTTCAGTGTCATTATGTTTAGAGAGTAGTGATACATCGCCTTATAGTTCATTATCTGAGGATTCGAAGAGCAGAGATAAATATGTTACTCCAGATTCTGCTGAACAGAGTTCCTGGGATAGTATATTTCATAATGAGGCTGAGCTTATTGCCAGGATAATATCAAATCAGGGGGAGGGGTCAGATTCGGCTTCTTCAGACAGTATATTGTCTTCATCTAGTTCCAGTTACCTCCCACTAATCAATCCCATAGTGGATGAATTCATTCCATTAAGTGTTGAAGAAGACAGTGAATTAGATACAATTGTCACAGACTGCAGTGTAACAGTACCAAAGATAGCATACAGAGATCAGTTCACTCAAACCAGTACATTTGAGTATAGCTCAGAGGATCAACTGAATTGTACTAGATCTGACCAGAACAGCGATTCTAACTCAATCATCCCATTGAGTTATCAGACTAGTCAGTTTGTTGAGGATGAGAACAGCTCTGAGGATCATTTGAATTTGACTAGTTCTGATCAGAACAGTGAACCCAATTCGAGCATCCCATTGAGATGCGCGTCTGACCAGATTGGTGAGGAGGAAAACAGCTCAGAGGATCAGTTGAATTTGAATAGATCTAGTCAGAACACTAGGTGTAGCTCAAATACCCTATTGAGTGATCATAACACATCAGATCAAAACAATGGATCATGTGATAGTATAGTAGACCTTGACCAAGATACCCATGATGGTACAATGGAAGTTAACCCTGAGCAAAACCTACAATCTGATAGCTCTGCATCATCTGTTTCTATTAATGAACACAGTAACAGACCTTTTTTTAAAACTAGATCAGGAAAGATTTATTACAAAAACATATAAACTTTATAAAGTATTAGTTAAAATTTGTACATTGCGTAAAATATATGTAGTAATATTATATGTATCAATGTGTAATTCAGTGATTAACTCACCATAGAACTTTTTTAACAACAACATACCATTTACAGAGTTAAGATTTTATACAGAAGACAATAATTCAGAAAATAGCTTTTTCTGCTTAAAATTCGCCATGTTAAGCTAAAGGATATTTAGATAACTTTGAAAATTTAACTATAATTTGTACAGAGTACTTGATATCCTCCCATTTTACATTTATACCTCAAGGTATTTAACCTGGAGTAGTCATTGACCTATGTATTACAGACAATACACTGTTCACAACTGTAACATTCAAATGTTTACTTTGATATACATAGAAGTGAACCTATTTTGAGGTTAATGTAATCTATTTATTAACCTCGCCTTATATTACGCTATATGTTGACTTGGGTGAACTGGTATTATGCAAAATAGTACTGTAGTGGCAGTATTGTACTACATATATATATATATTTAAAACGTGATATGTTTGTAACTAAAACTTACCATAACTTTATGTCATTACCTTTATATAACACCTTATATCTGATTATTGGTGTGTATTGGATTTAAATGACAAATTACATCTGAATATTAGTAATAAATCTATAATTACCAAGGTATATTACATATATATATATATCGAATAAACCTGATTGATTGTAACTTTGATTTAAATTAATTTCACATTATTACTTTTCAGTTATAACTTACAGTTCAACTTCAAGAGTTCTATGAATTGAGTTAGTTGAGGGGTTGGGGAACCTCTGTCCAATCGCCTGGGGGAAGTTTAATTGGTCTTAGGAAAATGATTTCTGTTGACTCGTCCTCAATTTCCTCCTCACATATTGGGCAGTGGAGGGGAGAATTCCGTGGTTTGGAGACAGAGTAGGCAGAGCAGATAGTGCAATAAAAATGCCCACATTTTGTGGCAAATGCTTGGGCAAAGCTGATTGGAAGAGTGCAGGTGGTGCAGCTTAGGTTGTTTTTTCTGTCCTCATAGAACTGTGGCCATGTAGGTGCTAGCATCTTCTCACCATCTGAGGGTTTAGTACTCATTAAGAATGAATAGTAAAATGCTTTGATAAAATTTCTTGACGTCAATGCCTCAATCATTGATTGATTGTGGTTGGTGTGGATATAGGTGGATGTGGGGACCCACACAAAGAGTGAGCATTGGTGTAGTCTGGTGGCACTCAAGAAACCTGGTTTTGCGAATAAATGGTCTCTCAACACTGCTCTGCAGAGAGGGCACTTGGGTCTCTGTCTGCCCTCTTCGTTCCAGTTCTTAATCAACTGGCAGGCACATTCAGCGCAGAAATAATGCGCACAAGGGTTGGATAGAATGAGTTGTTCTCTTGCTAGACTGTCTTTACAAATACAACAGACTGCTTTCTCAAATTCCTCCACGAAATATCTGGCGAAGTCTGGATATTTGGTCCTGAAATCACATAAACAGTAGGCAAACTTGTACATATCTTTAGTTATTGATTCTTGGTTAGTGGGTTGGGAGTAAAGACAGTTTGACAAAAAAACAAAAAAAACAAAACAAAACAAACTTGGGTGATTGAATGAAAGGTGTTATACGCGTCTTTATACTGAGCGGATCCTTATATACCACAATGCTAAGTCACCACGTGACTCCTTGTTTTGCGATTTGATAATTGGTCGACACTTGATCCCTGTTTTCCCCGAAAAGCCTTATATACCGCATGTGGTTGTTGTGTCACGTGATGACCTAGTTCGTCGATTGATGATAGGTCAACACTTGATCCCTCTTTTTCCCCAAAAGGTTTATATACCAAAATCACTTCTAATGTCACGTGATATGTCGGTTTACAATAAGTTACATACAGTGTTTTACAGTCTTATTTTCGATATCTCACCAAGAGAAAGAAATTTAAGTATCAAAAAAGATTACCTACATGAGTAGATTTCTACTGAATGATGGTTTACAGCCTTATTTTCGATATCCCACCAAGAGAATGAAATTTAAATATCAAACAAATTACTTATATGAGAACATTTCTACTTACATAATGAAGTCTGGTAGTACCTCATTCAAAAGCGTTATGCAGTTGAAAGCCTGCTTGAAGTTTTTGGCTTCAATTAGCTGAATCAAATGCATAAAAGTTACCATCGAGGATGGTATATGAAGTGGATAGTAGACATCATATCTGTTACCCATGAACAGATTCATCTCCATCTGAGCTAATTCCATCCTTATATTACTAAAGGTTGACTTATTCTAAAAACAAAAAAAATGCTGTAAAATTCACCAACTACTATTCGCTCAAAGTTAATCTTGAGGCGACAGAACACTTGCGACTTGCACTGGTCTCAATCCCAAATTTGATAAGAAATCAATGACATATCATTGAGAAGGTGGGGTTTTTATAGCCCTAAGATTCAAAGCCCCATTCAAAAGATTTGTCTCAACTCGTAAATGTCCAGCACCCTACTTTAGCTACAGATTTATTTACAAGTTCAAACAGGTTGGTTGAAAATCTGTTATTACCCGACTCTATCTATAGATACTAACCTATTGTCCTCTTATGGGTATATACATAAAAATTAGTTTCTGCCTAGTTTGTTATATTTATACTACAGTAGCATTAACTTGTGAAAGTTGTTAGAGAGGTATATCAAAATCGACCTCTCCCATTGGTGCTTTGGTTGATTCACAACATTCAGCACAAAACACTTTGTTATGACCTGGTTGATCAGATTGCATTAAGCATGGAATGTGTGTAAAAATTTCCATTCTCTCTGAATAGATTTTATTAGAAATTTTAGTAAATTCATCCCATTCCCCACAACTCATTGTTATGCCAGACTTGGTGGGAAAATATTCCCCATTCCCCCCCTTTCTCCACATTCGAATTGCTACAGTTTTGTATGGACTATTGACAGAGAGGTAATACGACCCTCCTATGTGAATTCTAGAGTTCAATCCTTCCTCCCCTTTCAAAATTTTTTCAAGGGTGTGGTTTATAATTTCGACATTGTGAAGAATCATTACAAATCTAGATCTATTAAGTTTTACACCTTCTTTTAACACCACTTTACCATCCCACTCTTTAATTTGGATGTGATCTATAAGATCCCTTTCCCCATAAAAAATTGCATATTTTTTGCCGCCTATATGATAATTTTTCCTGTAAGGTTTGTTCGCTACAACACTGCATGTAGTAGAGATATCTGTACTGGTTTGGTTGTGTTCCCCTGATGCATCAGAATTCTGTTGTGGCATTAACATAACCTTCTTCACTTTTGCGAATTGTGACTGCTCGTTCTTTCTCTTCTTACTGTTGGAATTTTTCATTGGTGCATTCAATGTAGCCTCTGCCATTAGAACTTCAAACTCTTGTACCTACTAGTTGAGTGTTGATGTAGATGTCGTAGATTTCCTCGTTGCTTTCCAAAGACTGTGTGCTGTAGGTCGCTCTTCTGTCCAGTACACCAGAAGGTTGGATGATAGATTGTCAAATCTGTGGGGTTTTTATAACACTAGATAAAGGGGGGGTCATTGTTCGGAAAGGGGGCATAATCAGCATGATTTTCTTCATTGAAAATTCTGGTTCAAGCTTGTTACAGACTCGAATATCTTTTCTTTTTGATTATTGAAAGTTACTATTGATAGAAATTTCGTGACCAGACAGAATCTCTAGGATTCCTTTCTGTTTAAGCAGATTTCAATCTGAATGCCAGTTTAACTTACAATTAACTCAGACCTTTGGGTTCGAGGTATTACAGTCTGTTTTACAAGGGTTGCTGTTTAGGATATAATTTCTATAGTTTAAGACCTCTTGAACGTGTTGTGATGTGATTTTGCATGCTCTTCCACCAATACAGCATTCATTGCATGCCCACTAATGTATGGTTGTGACATCAAATATTAATATTATTGTTCTGATATGAATTTCTGATACTGCTAGAGGGGTGTGAGTGTGTTGAGACCTATTACTCTGTTTTAACATGTGTCTCATGAGTGCCTGGATTGTAGAATGACTGTTACAGGTGTTTATATTGTACAAAGGCCTATACAAGTCAAGGTCAGAGGAGATAATGGAAAGTTATGTACATTATGTGGGTTAGGATTGTAGTATTGTGCTTATTTTAAGGGTGTGTGGCGTTTATTTTCTCTCATTTGGATATTAAGAAACAATATTTTAACATAAACTACAACTATCTATTCATTAATATCACATTTATTACAAAGATTGCAACATATCATTTTTACACATTAATAGTCTTTAGGGCATCAGCATCTTCAAAAAGTCGCATGAGGTGGAATGTCTTCTGTGTTCCTCGAATGGTATGTCATAGGGTTCCCATTCTATCAGCCTTATTTTACACCACGGGCAGATAACTTTATCCCCTTCTCCTGTGTAGACAAAACCTGCTCTGCATAGTTGATCAGGTCTCACTGGATGTGATTTGGGCCATGTCCTGAATGATTCAAATCTTGTGACATATTTCTTATAAACCAGTGGATCACATTGAAATATATAGTCATTAAAAACAGAATTTTTCAAATGAGTTGGATGATCCATTGTACTGTGACTAAAGGTGTATGTAAGTGGATTTTTAAAGGCATATCTGATTTGCTGATTGTTTGACAATGAAAATCCCCCTGTGTTTGCACTTGATGGTGGTTTTGCAGCTGGTTTCAAAATATCAGGTTCTTTCATTGAGGAATCAGTCGAATCTGACTGTTCAGAATTAAAACCTGGGTTAGAAAACATCCTCCCTTACCAGTTTTCTAAAACTTGTGAGTGGATGTTACAGGTTGGAGACTGGATTTATATAGTATGGATTTCTGTAAGGTTTTTTGCTGATGGAGGATGAAAAAAAATCAAATTCATCATATTTTGTATATAGTTACATATCAACAGATATGTCACGTGATGATCTTGTAGCGATTTGATGATTGGTCGACACTTGATCCATGTTTCGCCGAAATTATCTTATATACCTTTTGAGATACTGAGATTGGGTTGACCTAGTTTCAGATTTGATAATTCGTCGACATTTGATCCCACTTTTGCTCGAAATTGCTTATATACTCCTACGAGGTTGTTTAGTCACGTGATGACCTAATTAGAGATTTGATGATTCGTCGACGTTAGATCCTGTTTTTGCACGACAATTTAATAGTGATGTAAAATATAACCAAAGCTCGCATTTTAGAGACTTTTACGCTAATTTCGTTGGGTGAGATAAACAGAGTGAGGGTTTGTTATTTTTGGTGGTAGGGTGCTCTAAGGTGAGATATTTGTCTATGTTTTGACAGGCTTTAAAGACTTTCATGACAGGTTCAAGGTTGATTCTATTGTATATTCATTCAGGTTGTTTCTACAATCAACACACTGGTTCAGACAGATTTATGATGAAAGTAAATATCTAGGGTCTTAAGATTAGATACATAAACGAGTTGGGGCTGAATTTGTTTGATTCATTTACATAAGATCCCTTTCATTGGTTCTGATTTGTTAGATATAGCCGAGGTGGTATATTTACATGTGTACTTTTCCATTGCATAGATTAACAGTTCATTGGTAGATTAACAGTTCATATTGGTGCTTCTAAATGTCTTGTGTTTCCAGATGTGGACTGTAAGACTGTGACAAGTTAAAACCCATTTCTTTCTCGAGAGAGTGTTGAAAAAATTATCTCCTTTGCTAATTGTTCACAAATAAATGATATTTAATATATACATATCTTCCATTACAACACCTTTTGGTGGTTAGGGTGCCCTCCATTCCGATCCCGTGTCTCCCAGTAGCAGATTTCCCCTCTCTCCATATATAAATCCCATAAGAGATCTCATATAGCCCGAGGGAAGACCTCCAACTAACTGAACATTAACTACTGGCAGGCCTTGCAGTTATGTAGCATTTTACAATTTATTCCGTCAATTAAACACAGATATTATATTTTTACAAGTGCTAAGCATAAACGAGATTTGTATTTATCAAATCTGCAAAACTTGATAAAAGAAAAATTCATTGAACAAGAAATGCTATCAAGAGTCAATAATACATCAGAGAATTTTGAAAAGAGGTGGTCATTGTGGAGACAAATTTTTACTGACATTTAATATACATGTGTGACTGCGTTATTGAAAAAAAAAACCATACATATATTTAAAAAAACGTCTAGCAACTGCTGTATTATAAAGGCTTTGTACATTGTTTCAAAATTTGTAATTGTAACATTGTAACTCTATTTACAAAAATAAAGGGATGAAGAAAAAAAAGAAGAAGAAAATTATTGTCTCTTTTAGTGTGAGCTGGACTCTCTATTATGATAATAATCCATCCCTGGGGGTCAAGGTTATGCAGAATTATAGTTCAATTGGCTATTTAGTACCATGAAAGTATGCCTGAATGGTTCTTAGCTGCAAACTACAGTGATAGATTATTACTATTCTAATACAATATGATTTGCCTCCCACCTGTGCAGTTGACGGTTCAAACCCAGAACTCTATATGTAGGAAAGGTGAGAAGTCTCTTATCAAGGGTTGGCAGTTTATAGTACAGAACCTTGACCAACTGTATGTACTGGATTCCTCTGCCCATAAAACTACCCATCATGATATAACCTATACAAGTGTCATTAAAGTGATGTTAAAACCCAATAAACTTGAACTTAATACAATAAGTGGAATTATGTTTAAAGCTATGACACTTTTTATGTGGGTGATAATAAGGGACACTTTTATGCAGAGTTTTAATCCAAAGTTTTTTCCTATCAATCAATCAGATTCACTGACCTAGTGTGCTGTATTAGAATACATATTTATGAATATCCAAATTTAAAGAAATTATATGAATACATTAAAAATCTTCTCAAAGAGCTGGGGGAATAAGTTTGATGTAAAATCTTCTTGCTTCATTGGGATATCAAATGGGACATAAATAAAATCTTATTTTAGATTTTATAAATACATACAAGTACATATTTATCATCTGATAACTTTTATTCATTATATCCCTATGCTAACTAGAACAGCTTAACTGGCTGAAATCTGTGGGAATGGCTGATAAAATTGAAACTCGACTTTTTAATGGCACTCTATTTCAGTGAAGATTTATCATTGCCGTTCTTAATCAAAATATTAAAAACCTGTTTTATTTTTATTGTAAGTGTACATTTCATCTTCACAGCATAAATATAACTTTAATGATCCCATGAAATGAATAGAATAAACAAAAATAATGTTGCATGACTCTAGCACAGAGTGTCAAACCAGATTGAGTTCCCATGTCTGATTAGCAAACGTGCTGGATCATTTATACATTTAAAACTATTATGTATCTTTGGTTTGGGTACTTTGAAATAATAAACAGAATATAAGATGTTTACCAGGGCTGTATCGAAAGAATATACATTCAATGTATGCGCATTAGAGGATGTTGCATCAATTTTGCGCTATATAAATGTTTCTATTCTATTCTAATGGGGATAACAAATACCCTTGGTGTTTAGTATTCTGGTTAGTATTCTCTTAGTTTATTTAATACCCATAATATTTTAATTTAGTAAGAGTAGGTCTATGTTCAAAGCAGTTTCTGTGCGTGGCTTCATAAAAAGTTTTCCCAACCTTAATATATTTAACTTGATCTTTTAACAAAACACGGCCTATCTGTTAAAGCCCATAAAACCGCACTTTAAAATGCAATTATGTTTCTTAAATAAATGGTTCATCTTATATTATACATGTTATTAGAATCAGTAGCTATCATTTTTATGGCGTGTTAAGAATTTTCTGGACATTATTGACATTTTGTTACCAACACCTGTGGGATATTTGTTTTGATCACGTGACTGTGCTCTAGTACTGAAACGAAACAAAGTGTGAAAACAGTATAGCTTTTCACTTCTGGAATTTATAAGATTTTTTACAGAAAGGATTTTCACTTTGAATACTGTAAAGTTTTGAAAACATGTGTGGAGGTTCTGAGGACAATGGAGATGAAGGAACACCCAAAGGAGGTACAAGGCAGTAGATTTGGGCGGTGGTGTCTTGTTTTTGTTTACTGCTTCACGCCTTAACTCTGCACACTTTGGACACAAAAACCTTATTTTTGATTGTTTTGAGTGTACTGCTACTCTGCATAAGTTGGCCGCAGTCATAAGTTGGCCACCCTCACCACAGCTTCACAGGGCTTTAACATGAGTGGCCTACTACACTCTGAAATCATGTATTATTGTTAAACGGTATCGAGACGATTCGCCCCAAAATCAAACTCGCACCAATTTACAAATAGACAACTCGCCCCATATTATGTTTGGTATCAAATTAATCGGAGGAAAATACTTATTTTAACTTTCCTCATATAAATAACACCATTCATATCCTATCTATCCCATATACTGTAATAGTGAAAATGTTTATTTTAATTTACTTCTGAGATTATAGAGAGATTAAGGTGCTTACTAAGTCACAATAGGATGGACCTAGCAGCGGAGGCCAACAGTGACCCACTGAGGAGCTTGTGTGACTATATCAGTCGAACATGGATTAATAACCGCACCTGGCCACCTTCAGCATGGTCATGTTTTATGCAGTCAGTCAGGACAAACAATGACCTTGAAGGATGGCATGGTCGCATTAACAGGCATGCTGGTAGAGGACAACTACAGTTTTATCTGTTGATCGATCTGCTTCACCAAGAAGCAGAATTTGTCGCCGTTCAAGCCCGGATGGTGAGACAAGAGACCTTGGAAAGATGTCAGCGTAAAGAATACAGAATATTAAATGAAAAATTGATGGAACTCTGGGAACAATTCAATGCTGGGGATATTGGGGCCAAACAACTTCTCCGTGGCTGTGGTAAACTCTACAGACCAATTTTCAAAAAGAGAGATCAAGATGAACTTGAACTAGAAGTTGCAGGGGAAGCAAGAGTGTAACTGACTTAATGTTTATGATTATGGTTATTATTAAGGTTTGTATGGTTTGTAACAATACTAATAAAAAGTGCTTTGTGTTTTTGTAGTGATAATAGATAGTGCTTATTGCTGTAGTTGTTGTTATGGTTGTAGGAAAGTAGTTTTGTAGTGATAATAGACAGTGCTTGTTGTTTGCTGTTGAAACCCATATTGCAAATAAAAAAATAAATAAATATTAAATGCTAAGTATTCTTTGTTGTAATAATATGTTAATAATAAAAAAAAAAATAAATAAAAATGCTCAGTATTCTTTGTTGTAATAATATGTTAATAATATGCTAAAACCCAAAATCTGGGGCGAGTTGGCAGTTGGGGTGAGTTGGAATATGGGGCGAGTTGTCCCGAAATTTCCGGGGCGAGTTGGTACTTGGGGCGAGTTGTCCCGTAAGCTGTTAAACTTATTATATGCAACAGTTTTCATTGGTGTACACGGGTGGTCATGAAGATAAACAACATAATCACACAAACTAAATACGAAAATACAATCAAAGAAAGCTTGTCAAGACATCTGGTATTTGGTTTGTGTTATGTTGCTCTTTCGACTACTTATATTTGAAGAATTCTGAAGACCGTTTATCTCTATGACCGTTTATCTTCGTGACCACCCGTGTACAATAATCTATTTGTCTTTCTGGAGCCTGTAGATGAGCCGCAGCCAACTTATGACTGCGGCCAACTTATGCAGAGTAGCAGTAGTTTCGTGGATTTCTTTTTATTAAAATATGAATTGACACAAGCACAATTAAGTTATAAAAGCATTTTACTGACATAAAATCAAAAGAATAAACCTTTTACACTCATTTTTAATGAGCGATAATATAATTTCTACATAAAATCAGCGGAAATTGCCCAAGATATTTAAAATTATTTCTGTTGTCATTTCCACTACCTTATTTAGCAAGCAAAAATGTACGAGTGTGGGCAATAAAGAACAATTGTTATTAAATATTTTAACTTCCGTTTTGTGCCAATTTGAGGCGTGTGCCAAGATATGAAGCCAGGCAGTACAATACCCAACCATTGTGTCTCCAAGAAAGATATGAAATCTTGTGCACTCCATGGCTGTTTACCCAAGTCAGAAAAACATAAACCAATTAACATGGGCTTTGCTGCTGTCGGTTAATTGCCTTGAAACATAGTTTCTAACTTTCTAACAAAACTTGTGGTATCCCAGCAGTGCAGAAACTAAACCCCAGGTTAATTAAACTGATCCCAATACCATGAAAAACTCCAATGACATAAAAACACCACAAATGACTACACATATCATGGTCAGTTATTTACATTCATCCTGACTCGTATTTTTGGCCTATTATGTGTATTTTGGCATTAAAATAGAGCCATCAGAGACATGAGTAGTGCACTCAAGCGGTCACCCATCCAAATACTAATGTAGCCAATTGCTACTTCAGTGATGAGACAGGTAATCATAAGTGGTGTGGCGATTAGACGTATTGTCGATTAATCGTCGGTGACAGTGTAGAATCGTGGTCGGTCACTGACATTTTCTAAAGATCGATTATTAAGTTTACCTTTCCTGATTTATATCAATATCCACGTATTTAAAAAATATTTTAGGTATTTTTACTTAATAAACTGACAGTTTTGTCTTGAATTTCAAGTTTTTTTATGTCTACCGCCATATTTACAGGAAGTGGGTGCTTTCAGTAGATTCTAATTGTCGGAACACCGTTATTCTTACCGGATTGGCCTATATTTTATCCCGGAAAGTGTTTCATAAATGATAAACAATAATGGAGTGAAATAATCGATTATGGGTCGATCATCGCTCGGAAAAATGGACGAATAATCGACCATGAAAATTGGAGGCGATTCCCAGCACTAGTAATCGTCATGTTATGATACAATTCATGAAAGTCTGGTGATAAAAAAAAAGAAAGAAAAAAAAGGTGATCTCTAGAAGGGTGGGCAGGCGGTGTAAAAAGTTTATCTGGTCTGTATCTCAGAGACTGTAAGTTGTAGGAAGTTGATACTTGGTTGGGACATTGATTAAGGGGTAAGTGTGCAGCGTCATGGTGTGACCTTTGTTTTGACCTTTGACCTTGCCGTAGTGACCTTCAGTTTAAAAATCTTGTTCAGGCTATATCTTGGAAACCGTAAGGTGTAGGAAATTGATACGTAGTAGTGTTGGTGTTGAATAATAATATGTATATTGATATCAAACCATATTTTTTGCCTTTCCCGAAACATAAACAAATATGGCGTTTCCGCTTTAACGGTAAGTGAAAGTTGACAAAAATAATATGAAGACCAATATATTCTTCAAATTTTGTACTTTATTTGAATGGAAACCAGCATAGTTACATCTATTAAGTACAAGATTCCGATATTAATATTGGGCCCTACATTATCGATATCAGCTTACTTGGCATGGATAGATAAATATTTTGATATCGATAAACAGTACCAGCACTACATGGAAGGGACATTGAATGGGAGTTGTGTGTGTGCAACATCATGGTGTGACCGTGATTTGACTTTTGAACTTGCTGTAGTGAACTTGACCTATAAAATCTTGTCCGGGCTATATCTCAGAAACCATAAGGTGGAGGAAGTTGATACTAGGTGCAGACATTGGTTGAGAGTTGTAGGTGTGCAATGTCATGGTGTGACCTCTTTGAACTTTGACCTTACCGTAGTGACCTAGACCTATTAAATTTTGTCTGGGCTATATCTCAGAAACTGTAAGTGTAGGAAGTTGATACTTTAAAAGGACATTCGTTAGGGGTTGTAGGAATTGACCTTTGACCTTGCTGTAGTGACTTTGACGTATAAAATCTTGTCCAGGCTATATTTCGTAAACCATAAGGTGTAGGAAATTGGTACTTGGTAGGGACTTTGGATGGGAGTTGTATGTGTGCAGCATCATGATGTGACCTTCATTTGACCTTTTACCTTGCTCTAGTGACCTTGACCTATAAATCTTGCCTGGGCTATATCTTGGAAACTGTAAGGTGTAGGAAGTTGATGTTTGGTAGGGACTGTGGAATGGGCTGTAGGTGTGCAACGTCATTGTGTGACCTTAATTTGACCTTTGACCTTGCTGTAGTGACCTTGACCTATAAAATCTTGTCCGGGCTTTACCTCGGAAACCGTGAAGTGTAGGAAGTTGATATTTGGTAGGGCCATTGGATGGGGTTGTAGGTATGCAATGTCTTGCTGTGACCGTGATTTGACCTTTTACCTTGCCATAGTGACTTTGACCTATAAAATCTTGTCCGAGCTATATCTTGGAAACTGTAAGGCGTTGTAGTTGATACTTGGTGGGGACATTGGTTGGGGGTTGTTGATTGTGCAATGCCATGGTGTGACCTTGGTTTGACCTTTGACCTTGCTGTAGTGACCTTGACCTTTCAAGTCTTGTTAAAATGTAGGAAGTTGACACTTTGTAGGGGCATTACTTAAGGGTTGTAGGTGTACAACATCATGGTGTGATCTTGATTTGACCTTGTCGCAGTGACTATGAATGTAAAAATCATGTCCGAGCCATTTCTTAGATTCCGTAAGGTGTAGGAGGTTGACACTTGGTAGGGACTTTGGTCAGGGTTTGTAAGTGTGCTTCATCATTAGGGCTGGGACGGGTGCTAAAAAACAGCCCCGAGTACTCAACCTCTGACAACCAGCCCAAATTCAAGTAACCGCGAGATTTAGTACCTACAATTAGAATTCTTCGGTAAACAAGTTAGTCGATTCTGGTGATGATACTTTTGAAGAAAAATATCTTCTGTTTAACCAGATATTATAGAGTATGGAGTAAATGATACATTTTAAAGGGAAAACCATAACTTTAATTGACATTATGTGACAAAAATGCAGAAATGTAGTATATTTTACACAAACGTTTCATTACGTGGGCGATATTACAATACCTTGCGGCTTGCGAGTAACCGAGTAGTTAAATGGACTCAAGTAATGGCAAAGACCGACTCGTTTATCAAGGCTCGGGTAACCGTTCCCAGCCCTAATCATCATGGTGTGTCCTTTAACTTTGGCTCTGCCAAAGTGTGTTCACCTGCCATATTTGAGACATGTTTCTCTCATGACAAAGATATATGGATTGCTGCAACTGATCATTATATGTACTTTTACATAATTGTGCTACTTCCATTGATAGCAATACTCAATTTAATTAATTTTCAAGCTTCGTTATTCTTAGATTACTGATTAATGCTGTCACCTTGCTATTGAATTGTCTTGTTTTAGTACTTTAACTTTACATACATTTTCTTTCTCTAAGATGTTATTTTCTCTAGTTTATTTTCTAAGTTATTTGGACCTTTATATAACTGACACTGCTCTAAAAGTATCCCAATCTTTGTACTGTTTCACTACTTCTATATGGTGTTTAAAACCATTTCCCGAGGCTGAGGGGTACGGGCATCTCTGATGCAATTTTATCTATCAGTACTTACCAAAGACAATATGATGTTTTGATGTTCATAGTTTTAGAAACAGTATCAGATAGATGCCAGATAAAATGTATTTGTCAGTGAAATAAGCCAGTAAAGATAAAGTTAATTATCGTGAATTTGCAAGGTGAAGGGGATTACCTAAACTTTTATCAAAAAAACCTAATGAACCTTTTAGAGGACTGTTCCATATTGCCGATTGGATTGTAAACTCCACCCCCCCCCCACCCACCCCCCCCCACCCCCGGGGTTAAAAAAGTATGGATTGAGCATGTGGCTCCCAATTGGGGGTTAAAGAGGGGGGGGATTTTATCGTCAAGAAAAGAAATGTGATCGCTATCTGAATGCTTCCCAAGTGACAATGAGTGTTTAGAATCCATGTGGTAGCTTCATGTGTGATTTTGTTTACATCCAGATTCGTGTGAATCTGCATTCAATCAATATATATGATCAGTACAATTGGTTTAAGAATGTTCCAAACATCCAGTTGGAAAGATCTCAGAGGTCACTCTAGGATAGTTTTACAACTGCCCTCTGCTGTTTATCATGATATGATCTGTTTATGATCCTGGCTGGATTGTATATAAAAGGTCATTTTAAAGGTTAATTTCATTGACTATTTTGACTTTGACCGCTATGTATTGCCAAGTAAATCAGACTTCACCCAAATGAACCTTTTAGATGGCTGTTCCATATCGATGATTGGATCTGTATGTGATGATTGTGATCACTATACGATTGATACAATTGGTTTGCAAATGTCCTGAACATCTATACGATTGCTACAAATAGGTATACAAGTGAAAAAATTTGGTTTCCAATTGAAAAGAATTAAAATGTTGCTATAATAGGATAGTTTTGGGTTTACCCCTGCTGTTTATCCCAAACTGTTTATTATCCATTTATGAAATGAGTATAAAATTTTCAAAACCAGGGCCGGGATTCACAAAAGGTCTTAAGCAAAAAATTGTCATAACTTTAAGAGAAAAGTCTTAACTGTGCAAGAATTTTGTCATAAAGTTAAGACTTTTTTTTGCTTAGACAAAATGGGATTCACAAAAGGTCTTAGACAAAAATTTGTCTTCGATTTTGTCATAACTTTAAGACCACTGCAGGACAGACTTAAGTCATTTTTAAAATATTCCATTGCATGTATTTACATTTTACCCTTTGTTATGAAAACAAAAATATACTATGGGGATCTATACTTCCTGTAGAAGTAATTTCTGTGGATTGTAATAGAAATTTACATCATTTAAGTACCTATAAATTTCCACATTATGCCTTCTTGTGGTAAAAATATTGTCATAAAAATGGCTGACTCACAATAAAACACAAATATGACTATTTTTACATAATTTTACAAAAAAGAAGTAAAAAATCTGTTTTATAATTTTAAAGAGAATGTTTGGTGTATTTATTGATGAAAAATGTTTTGGTTTTACTAAAATTTGTTAATTTGAATTCAAAATAGTTTAGACTTTTTGCACAAATTTTGTCTCAGCTAAGATTTTGCTAAGCACTTTTTGTGAATCCCAATTTAAGAAAAATCTTAGCTAAGACAAAAGTCATAACTTTAAGATTTATCTAAGCAAAAAAATTGCCTAAACTTCAGACCTTTTGTGAATCCCGGCCCTGTTGTTGCTTTTAATATTAAATATTAATTTTTTTGTTTTTATGTAGTTTTTATGTCAGCTGACATTATGTCATCACTCTGCAGCGTGGGCGTACACGCCCGCGTCCGCGTGAACAACTTCTTCTCCAAAACTACAAGGCCTAGAGACATGCTGTTTTTTTAAAAAGATACCTTATCTATCGAGGATAAAAAATTGTTCAAGGCATGCAAATCTGTCTGTTCGTCTGTTTGCTAGAGACATTACAAGGGGGGTACCCCCACCAAAAGTGTGAAAATTTCAACTTTTTATCACAATTTTCTCAGTGACTATTTCAGGGATTTCTCTCATATCTTGCATATATGTACTAGGCCAGAGGTAGATTCTCTTGTGTGAGTATGAGACCTGGATCTGTCTTACTTTTTTTTAAATAAATTTTTTTAATAATTTTTAATGCATTAAAATTCATGCAATCATGCACTAAATCACTTATAACTTCAAAGCTATAACATAGTGAAATTTCAGACCTGTAGCTCATGGCATAGCTGAGTAATAGCTACTTTTAGGTTATCACTGTTGAGTAAATCACTTATAACTTGAAAAGTGTTGCATTTAGAGCATTTTGTTAAAATATGTTATTCAGCTACTTTTTTCATAGCTATAATATGGTGAGTAAGTTGGGTGTCTGTCTCAATAGCTAAGTGAGTAATAGCTACTTTTGGGCTTTTCAGTAACTTCCATCATGAGTAAAATCACTTGTAACTTAAAAACTATTGCATTTAGAGAATTTCGTATAAATATGTTATTCAGCTACTTTTGGGCCAGCTATAACATAGTAAAATTTCAGACCTGTAGCTCATGGCATAGCTGAGTAATAGCTACTTTTAGGTTATCACTGTTGAGTAAATCACTTATAACTTGAAAACTATTGCATTTAGAGTATTTTGTTTCCAATATGTTATTCACCTATTTTGGGGTCAGCTATAACATAGTGAAGTTTCAGACCTGTGGCTCATTTCATAGCTGAGTAATAGCTACTTTGAAGTTCTCACTGTTGAGTAAATCAGTTATAATTGGAAAACTATTGCATTTAAAGAAATTTGTGCAAATATGTTATTCAGCTACTTTTGGGTCAGCTATAACATAGTGAAATTATAGACCTATAGCTCATGGCACAACTGAGCAATAGCTATTCTCAGGTACTGACTGTTGAGTAAATCAGCTATAACTTGAAAAATATTGCATTTGGAGTATTTTGTTAAAATATATTGTTCACCTACTTTTGGGTCAGCTATAACATAGTGAAATTACAGACCTATAGCTCATGGCATAGGGGAGCAATACTTAAAAGTGCTTATAACTCGCTTATTATTGGTCCCAGAGGTTTGGGATGGTAAACAGACAGGAAATCATGGGCTGTGAATCTGTTGATATGGTCCGATTTGACCTTGGAACCCTCCTTCAAGGTCAAATGAGGATAGCGAAAATTGAAAGTGCCTACAACTCGCTTATTATTGGTGACAGAGATTTGGGATGGTAAACCATCCCATAGGAAATCATTGGCTCGGAATCTTTTGGTATGGTCAGATTTGACCTTTGGACCCCTCCTTCAAGGTCAAATGAGGACAGCCAAGCTTAAAAGTGCTTATAACTCATTTATAATTGGTCCTAGAGGTTTGGAATGGTAAACCATAGGAAATCATGGGCTGGGAATGTATTTGTGTGGTTAGATTTGACCTTGGACCCCTTCTTCAAGGTTGAACGAGGATATTGGAGTTGTAGTATTTCTTTAAATATGTTTTAACCTATTTTTTACACTTAAACAATTACCTTGTTATTTTCCTTCATAATACCATTTACAGGGCACAACTTTTTTATCCTTTTCTTCTGTCAGCTTCTGAATTTCTTTCGAACTTGCTGTTCAGTTACCATTTACTGTATTTCTGTACAGCCCTTTTCCTGATAATTATTCTGTCCTCTAATCACCTTCACAAATCAAAAACACTCAGTCAGCTGACACAGTGCCCGTTCACGGGCACTCTCCTCTTGTTATTTCAAACTTTCAATAAAATATTATTAGAGGCTATAAAAGTCTAGAGATCTGATGAAATAACATACCAAGTATTATTTTTAACTTTCTTAGCTTTCATCACCGAAAGTTACAAAATAGATTCACCAAACCGATAAAGGTGTATATTTTACTTGTACTTTTTTGAGAGATGTTTCATACAATTTTAAAACTGGTTAAAAACCAGTTATCACCTGTTTTTGGAAACCCACAATCCATTTTGGAAAACCAAGTCCACCCAATTTTTCTAATCACTCTTAAGTGAACGCCAGTTACCTATTCATATAGATGAACATCAGTGTTTGTGGTTCTAGTTCAGATGGTGATATCTTTAACCATTGTTGGAGATTGGTTAAAGGTCGACAATGAAATATTTCACCTGCAACCAGTGGTCTTGATTGGCTGAAGGGTAGACAACATACACCGTATAGATATTTATTTTTATCAGCTTTCCTGACTGGTGGGGGTTAAATTCATTATTTACTTGATTCTCTATCTATTTGAGGCATATATCAAATTACCAAGTCAAGTAGGAGCTGGGGCTTTCACCGAAAATGCCATTTAAAATATTGAAGAGGGTAAAAAAGTTACAAAAAACTGAAGATAAGGGCAACACAGTAATGTATTTTTGGGGAGAAAAAACAATTGTAAATCACTAATTTTTTTTTTCACTGACCCCATGGTCAGAGTGCTCTGGAAAACACATTGTGTCAATATTATTGCAGTACACACGTAAATGAAAACTTTTGACATCTTCAGTCACATTGAGAGAAGCTATCAGTATTTCCCATCTGTAGTCATATAAGCTTGGTTGAAATCCATGGCTAATTAATCAAGAATGAAGTTTGTGGGAGCACAAAACAAGTTGAATGTAATTTACATCATGTAAGCAAATTTGGATATGAAATAAATTTGACAATTCCAAATAATTTATGTTATCTTTTTGAATCAAATTCTTATGAACTTGTTCTGTTGAAACAGTGTTGAAGTTTATGCTACATACACAATGAAATCACACACTGTAGATTCAACATGGATCTTTAAATGTGTATAGGTGGTGTATTTGGAGGTGAAAATGAAATAAGGTTGTTTATATCACTGGCAAACCATACACTGATCAAATTTGTGCATTTGTGAGTAATCTCTGTTTTCTGCCTTTGTCCATTCGATGTAAGACATTTACCACCTCCAATAAAGGCTTAAGATTCCTAACAAATCAGCAGTGTGAACTTAGAGGCTACACTCCTGTTGGGCTAAATACTGAGACAGGAATTGAAATTAGTTTATTGCTGATAAGGTATTTGGTTACAAATAGACACACTTAATTTTTGTAACAAAGTAAAATAAAAAATGAAATATTTTGCACTTGATCTACTCTATATGGAATCTTTTTCTTATAAAGAACTCAGAATACCTTATAACTAATCTATAAACTGTGCATTATATGAAGCAAGTTTTTACTAGGTTTGCTTGTCATTGAATAGTTAAAATGTTGTCTATATTATTAAGGAATACTAATACACAGTACATAGTTTATGTTTTGAACAGCAAAGACTGGGGCACTTTATTTTGAGAATTCTCTGACAAATATTGTTCTTGATATGTTGTGTTAGAGAGATGTGTAGTATACAAAATAAAATAAATATATACTCATTTTTCTCACTAATGAATAATCTCAGAATAAATATTTGACAGAGTAATGCAAATTATAGATGAGTGTACACTTAAGAATATAATTCCTGACATTTCAAAATAACACCTTATCTACTTAATGTTTGAGACAGTTGTTCTCTTATTAGACATTTACTGTGTTGGTCTTATGAACAAAATAGAAACTACTGGAGTGGAGAATGGTAGTGTCATACTATACACATGACATTCACAATTGGTCCATATATATAAATTGTCATGACTGAATCCAAAGCAAATGTAAACAAACTTCATAGCAGTGTTATTTGGAATGGTGAATGTGGTGGTTATGTAATGATTTTGCTCTTTTTTGGACAAATATTACATTTGTGGCATGGGAACCCCTGCGTAAGGCTGTATACATGCAGAAACTAATTTAGAGTACAATTGTTACAATACTAATGATTATACAACATACTGATAGTTCACGTTCTTATTCAGATCAGAGATCCGTGTCTTTAGGATATACACAAGATTAACTTACATGATATAGATCTGATATATATTATACTACAACATTATAATCTGTTGTTAATCAAGCGTCTTTTGAAAAGGGGACACTTATTGGTTTCACCCCGTTCCTACACTGCTGCAGCAGTATTTTGTAAGTTGAATATCTCCCTTAACATAAGGCCTATTAAAATAATTTTTTTTTCAGTTATAATCCATAGGTGTGTGGAAACTTTTTGGTTGTTACAAATTTGACCTTTATGATCAAAAACCTTTTTTTCTTGTACTTCATTTTCTCCAGATTTTCTCAGAAACCACTATATAGGGATCCACAAGATTTGGCAAGCACTTTCCTAACATCCAAATCTAGGCACCAGTTTAATTTCAGGTGAATCGGGTCATAATTGAACGATTGAGATGTGCTTGATTATCGATTAATTGAAAAAATATGCTGAAATTTACCCTTTTTGGCATACCGTAAATGACCTATTTAGCGCATCCGCCCTTGTAACCGCACCCTACCTTTTTTTCCCAGCAATATCGTTGGTGACAGTGCACAGTATCCACATATGTTTTATATATTGTACGTATTTTTACTTAATAAATTGAATTTTTTGTCACGACTTTCGAGTTTGTTTTCATCTACCGCCATATTTACAGGAAGTGGGTATTTCTATATGTCGAAACACTGTTTTTCTACCGGATTGACCTAAACTTCCTCCCGGAAAGTGTTTCATGATGGGTGCGCTAAAAGGGGATTTTTTTCCCAACAAATATTGAATAAAAATAGACTTTGCTTAGCGCACTGTGCGCTAAATAGGTCATTTATGGTATATTGTGTATGTCTACTCACATTAAGGATTTTACAAAGCTTCAATATGTTATTGAAGCATGAATACTGGCTTTATAGCTTCATACATTAGATCCTTATGTTAAGGGTACCTTAAAATCAGCCAAATCAAGTGTATAAAGTGTCAAATATCTCTTTTATTTTTAGATTTAGAACTTTGAAATGTATTAGTAAGTAAAAAGAAACCATGGCCAGGGATTCCAAGAATCACATCAACCCTTCTAAAACTCAAACTTGGGTCATGACATTGAATTTCTCATATTTTGAATGTGAAGTGTATCTACAAAATTATTGCCTGAAATCTTAAAAAAACGTAATTGAATTTTTCTTTGAGAATATTTATACCTGGGAATGTGGCTTTTTGCTCCCTTCCTGCCTTTCAAGGTCAATTTTATGACCCTAAATGGGTCAATTTTCATTGATTTCTTAATATCTCTTTCGTTATTGCAATTAGAGCTCAGGAATGTATTGAGACTCTCATGAGATTTGAGCATACTGAGTCAAATTTAAAGAAAAGAGACTGTATTTGACCTGTATTTGTTTAAATACAACCAAATACACCGATCAAATATAAATACAAATTTGAAGATTTTTAAAACAACAAATATAAAATTATAAATACAAATACATGATTTTGCGTGTATTTAAATACACATACAGATACACATTCCAACCCTGATTGAGAAGTAACAGGAAACCATGTCCTAGGATTCCAAAAATCACAGCTGATTAAACTAGGGTCATCTGGTTAAACTTGGGTCAAAAAGTTGAATTTTGTATTTTACAATGTGTTTTCAAAAAGATGGCCTTAAATCCTATAAAGCTTAATTAAATTCTTCTTCATGATTATTCAAACTTAGTGGTATGGTGACATGGATTTTGTCCGCTACTTACCTTTCAAGGTCAATTTTATGACCATCTTGACATTTCACTTATTGCTTCATTTCATGTACCTTTCAATTTGACTTGCAATTATGTATTACTACTGACAACCCCATTCATGTATTTTACAAGCCTTTATCTTTACCATTTTTACCATTATTCCCTTTCTGCTGTGTGACACTTATTTTTGTCTAAACAAAAACCTTTTTCTAGTAATATTAGTCTATATTATTTACAACACGGAATCCTTCAAGCCATATGTGACATGCTCACAGATTTGTACCTGCACTAAACATTGTGGTTTGACACAATTATTGGACCAAAATAAAATAACATATTGATCATATTTTGTACATAATTTTGGTGATTAATAAAATTATTCAGGAAACCAAGACTGTCCTTTATTGTTATGGGCTAAAACAAACTTCCATTTTCCTTTTGACTCCACCCATTAAATTGAATGAAATTAAAGAATGAAGGAAATAAATAACTTGACAAACATGGTGTGTAATAGTACTTCAAGGTTTCACAGATGAAGTATTCAGCCAGTTCATTTAAACAGAGGTGTGTCATGCTAACCAGTATTGGGAATATAATAACAAACAGAGAGCACTTCTTTGGTGTTTTTGGGTGCACCATCTTTACCCTTCTTGAAAATGATATAATTATAAATTATATTTCTGTGTGCCTTTTTCATTCTTAGACTTTGTTAGTCTGGTTCCTGACCGCTACTGCAATATAGGGTCAGGTATCGCCCACCATATTTGGTATTAGCCTTCTGTAGTTACACCTAGCAATGATCAAGAAGAAGTTAAATAAAAATATATCTAGTTAACACATTTGGTACACATTTTGACACAATATCTCTCTTTTACTATGCAATGGCATCGTATAGTAATTAAACAACATTTGTGATAAACAAAAAATGTGCATCAGCTTAAGTGATGTCGATCCTCTTTTTTTTTAACCAAAACTATGTATTTGCTTCTAATTATTATTCATTTTCCAAAGTATTTTAAAATTTAATTTGCAATATTTGATGTTATAAATCCTATAATATATGGTAAAAATATTTTGAATGCATACAAAATGCATATAAATAATTAAAATAACGATCCAGATTTCCCGATACATGACAAATATGAGTGATGCATTCTTTTGGCTTTACAGCACTGGTATTTACTAGTTCACATCCCGTAAAAATGTGGTTAAAATGCTAAGAACTGTTTCATGGGTGTTTAACACCACCTCATGACATGCAAAAGAATGCAGCTTAATAGCTGAAGGCTATGGTTAGGCGATACCAGTCTCTTTATTGTTAAAGTAGACTGGTTTCCCGTCAAAGACATTGTAAATGAGTGCTTTGTGGTTAACTTATACTAAGTTGCACAAAATATCAGAATTAACAAGTTCCATGACATAAAACATAATTGGATTACAATGGTAAATTAGTGTTAAAAATGATACTTTATATTATTAAACTGTAAGTTAAATGTAATGAAAAAAACTCAACAAATCATAAATGATCTTCACTCTGGTAAATAGTTTATATGAAATAGTATCAGGTTATAAAACCAACTAAAATTCCATGAAACTGAGAGATCAAAATCTAATAATACAGAAGAATAATTGATAATATTTCAGCCTCTCAAGGGTTTATGATCGGAAAACATTTACAAACAAGGCCGAAAGGTGTTTCAGTCCCCTAGCGTGAGCGCAAAGTCATCAGAGACACGAGTAGTGCACTAGAATTTACGAAAGTATGGTGAAATTCCAACTCAGACACATCCCACAGCTTGTCTGGAACTCAGACGGTCACCCATCCAAGTACCAATGTAGCCCATTGCCGTTTAACATCAGTTAGCAGAAAAATACTGACATCATGCTGCGCCACAGCTGATGAAAGTCCGAAGACAAAAAAAAGTGATTCCTAGAAGCGCGAGCTCACGCTTAAAAAACCTTTGAAAAAACAAGGCTAAAATTTCTTTCTGTCTTCATGCTTAAGCAGCAAAGCAATCAGAAACACGAGTAGTGCATTAGATTAGTGCACAGTTCATGAAAGTCTTTAGACAAAAAATCCTGTGGACTTCTAGAAGCACAAGGCTTTTAGCATGCTCATACTTAAAAATCCAGACATATAAAAGTTGGCGTCCTTAAAGGACACTGATATGTAAATAAAAACTATAGTCGTGGTGAATATGCTTGTGCAAGTGAGATTTCAGTTTCTTTCTGAAGGGGGAAAGAGAAATATCTTCTGGGAGGGCACCAGCACCCTTTGCACATGATTGTTTTCTACCATGTCTTTTCTATTCTTTCAGGTGAACCACATAAGTATGATCCAACTTTCAAAGGACCTATTAAAGACAGGTAATGTTGATTTGTCTTGGGCACATTGTTAATTTTTATATTCAGTTAACATGACTTCAAAAGATACAAGCTCATACTTTCTGAAAATGTTAAACTTTAGGCTAAAATAATTTTGTGAATGTTATATTCCCGAGTCAACTGAATCAACATAGTCCCTTATTTTCTAATATTTGACACCTGTGAGCCTATTTACCTGTTTAAATTACCCCTTTTTGTAATTTTTGAAATGTTTAACATCCTTACTATTCATTCCTATATTTCTAGTATGTATTTTCGGGTTCATAAAAGAAATTTGCAATTTTCCTGATAAAGCTTTCCTCTGCTAAATTTAAGTTTAGTTGATATGTTTATCCAAAAAAAAAAAGGTTATATATTTATCAAGTCTTTTGAATTTGCACTGAGATATTACAGATGTAGCAAATGGTATGAGAGTTTTCTAAGTGATATACGGTAATGTATTATTTTGTCAAACCAGGAGCTGTACTGACATCATTTGCTGTCTGCTGTTTCTGGTTTGTGTATTGGGGATGATTAGTGTTGGTATTTTTGGTGAGTATAACTTTTTATTTCCCAGCTATAGTAGGGAGTGTTTTACTGGAGCTGTGTTTAGCAGAATTCCTTTTTAATAGAAATTTATAGAATGCTTTTGAGCCCACAGCCTTTAAAGGCAGTGTAGGTATTACTCCTGTTGGTTGATGTAGTAGGGATACTTGGGGAGGAAGGAATCCTTGTTTGGAAACCATATTACTAAAATACCACAACAAAAATCAGTAGTCAACATCTTGATTGTGACCATTTTACAAGGTGGGACAATGAAAATATTAGAAATTGACAGTGTATAAAAATAAATTTTCAAGTATATCCTAAAGCTATATTTTGGAGGTTTTTTCAGAGCTTTTATAGCAATCTTGTTTTCATAAAATCCACTTCTAGTGAATGGGATTGTTCCCTCAGTAGATGATACTAAATGACCACAGAATAGTGGATTTTACAACTGTTCAGAATTGGTTGGATAACAGGTGGAAAACAAGCACATAACCTATCCTTCAGTATACAATAGGAAAACTTCCCATATGACATATACAGGAAAAATATTTCACAAATGAAGATAAGAATATTATAAAAGTGTGTAACACAAGTATTATATAGTTAATTTTCATGAGTGATATATTTTTTTATATATATGTCTAATGATGGATATTTAACTTATACTTTCCACCATTTTGTATGATTAACATGTGAAAAATAAGTACATTTAAACAAAGAATTGAAAAAGGCTGTCCCATATACAGGGGCACCAGTGAATATTATAAAAACCTCAATATTTAACTGGCGATTTCCCATCCATTTCTGTATGGATTTTTATGCAACAAAACAGGCAAAAGTGCTGTAAAAAGATCTAATGATACATAATACATATTTCTAGGTTACATACATGTAGTTTCCGAGATATTGGTAAAAAAACTCAAAGTTATTAACACTAATTATCCATGTTACTGAGGCGCCGTTGTATACAAAAATAATGTATCCTGCTCAGTATATGGATCAAATATGGATAATATAGTTGAATCTGTTTTATTAGATCTCTGTTCAGTAGAATTCCTTTTGAAGTAGGAGTAACTGAGATCCAGTAAAATCGGCCATGTGTTGTAGAATTCTCAATTGAATATTTTTCTGGTCCCTTTAAATGTGATTAAGATTTTATTATATTGTTACCCTCAATTTAGTATGATAAGTAATTGTGTACAGAATTCATTTTTAGGGCTGTTTTAACTAATGTTGTAACATTTTCATCTCAATTTGTATAATACATATTTTTGGTATTACTTTCTGTTTGAAGTGAGCTTTGGTGTGAAAGCTTTAATGTGTCACAAAAGTAAAAAAAAAAAGTTTTTCAAAAGGCAAGGATTTTACCCCTAAAAATCTGACGATTGTGTGTAATATAAATATATTCGATAGAAATTTAAAGAAACTATCTATTGTTATACAACCTGGATGCAGCTCAAAATAATTATGCCAATTTTATATTAAGTTTTTGAAAAAATTGATTATTCTGAAAAAATACTGAACTGTACTTACAGCCTACACCAAAGGAGACCCCCGGCTTTTGCTCTACCCCACAGATTCTCAAGGGAACATCTGTGGTGTTGGAGATTATGTGTAAGTTAAACATGTCTTGATGGTGTGTAATTCATAGTGTATTACGTGTTATTAAGTGCAGTAAGAAAAATCTCTTTCTTCAAAGTACATGAAATTCATTGCTGAGTCTACGCTTAAGAATTATTCTGGTAATAGAGTAAGAAATCTAAAATTCGCCACATATCTGAAATTCGCCACATGTGAAAATACTAATAAAATAAATGAATTATGGTGAGATTTGTTGAATGTATAGTAAATTAAGGCTTTTCGAACTGAAAAATACTAATTTTTAGACAAAAACATCATTGTCTTCATAAAATTAACTAAGGTTTTAGAGGTGGCGAATTTTGCATTCCTGGCGAATTTTAGATTTCTTACTCTATCAGCTAATATGCTAGCTGCTGATATTATTGAAATCTTCATAAATGCTTACAGTATTTAAATATCCCTGAATGAATGTAAATTCTGAGGAAAACATACATCAGTGAAAATTTAAAATGAGCGACATCTCAATATCTTATCCTCATGTGGATTTCTTTTATACCGAAAAAATTTAACAAGATCTATGTTTTGCAATTATTATAGTGATATGTATCTACTGATCATATATTGAATTATTTGTGTAATATGTCAATATATATTTAAATATAGTTGTGGTATAATATATGCAAGTAAAATTATTAAATAGTGTATTGGTACACATTGGACAGTAGACAGTACCAGTTCTGAAAGAGACATTTTTTGATTAAATCATTACCTCATTGAGAGAATGGATCATATCACCATAACATGCTTGAAATATTTGCATCGTGATTGCTTTTTACCCCACAGCCCTTAAGGGCTGTCGGGGTATTATTTTCACCCATGGTGTCCGGATGGCCGGGCTGCGGGAAATAGTTTGTCCGGGCTGTATCTCAGAAACCATAAGGTGTAGGAAGTTCATACTTGGCAGGGACATTGGTTGGGGGGGGGGGGGTGTAGGTGTGCAACGTCATGGTCTGACCTTGATTTGAACTTTGACCTGCTGTAGTGACCTTGAGTTTGAAAATCTTGTCCGGGCTATATCTCGGCAACCATAAGGTGTAGGAAGTTGATACTTGGCAGGGACATTAGTTAGGGGTTGTAGGTGTGCAACGTCATGGTGTGACCTTGATTTGACCTTTGACGTTGCTGTAGTGACCTTGACCTATAAAATCTTGTCCGGGGTATATCTCGGAAACCGTAAGGTGTAGGAAGTTGATACTTGGTAGGAACATTGGTTAGGAGTTGTAGGTGTGCAACATCATGGTCTGACCTTGATTTGACCTTTGACCTTGCCGTAGTGACCTTGACCTATAAAACCTTGTCTGGGCTATATCTCAGCAACTGTAAGGTGTAGGAAGTTGATGCTTTGTAAGGACATTGGTTAGGGGGTGTAGATGTGCAATGTGATGGCGTGACCTTGATTTGACCTTTCTACTTGCCGTAGTGAACTCGACCTATAATACCTGGGCTATATCTTGGAAACCGTAAGAGGTGTAGGAAGTTGATACTTGTTAGGGATATTGGTTAGGGGGTGTAGGTGTGCTACGTCATGTCTGGGCTATATCTCAGCAACTGTAAGGTGTAGGAAGTTGATGCTTTGTAAGGACATTGGTTAGGGGGTGTAGATGTGCAATGTGATGGCGTGACCTTGATTTGACCTTTCTACTTGCCGTAGTGAACTCGACCTATAATACCTGGGCTATATCTTGGAAACCGTAAGAGGTGTAGGAAGTTGATACTTGTTAGGGATATTGGTTAGGGGGTGTAGGTGTGCTACGTCATGTGACCTTGATTTGACCTTTGACCTTGCTGTAGCGACCTTGAGCTATAAAATCTTGTCCAGGTTATATCTCAGAGACTGTAAGGTGTAGGAAGTTTATACTTGGTAGGGACATTGGTTGAGGGTTTTAGGTGTGCCACGTCATGGTGTAACATTGATTGACCTTTGACCTTGCTGTATTGACCTTTAAAATCTTGTTGCACCTTTGGGTCTGTCTTTTGATGCAGATTAAGCACTGTTAAAGTCATATTAGAATTCATTAAGAATTTCCTTTTGCAAGTTCCCATTGTAACAGATGGAATTTCATCAAGTGAGCCACAGGCTTTTCTCCAACACCACACATAAGCATTCATTGAATGTATTGCCACTTCTGTATGCATGGGTAATATTCAAAACATCCAAACCATAATTCGGCCATTTTTGGTTTACTGATAAATGCTGTCATTTTATTATTGAATTGTCTTGTTTTAATACTTCATCTTTATATACATTTCTTTTCCTTAGATATTATTTTCTCTACTTAAGCATTATTTGGACCTTAATATAAGTTACACTGCTCTGAAAGTATCTTGAACTTTGTACTGTTACACTACTTCTATATCTCATGGTGTTGAAAAATATTTCCCCAGGCTGTGGGGTACGGGCATCTCTGATGCTATTTTATGAAATTGTGATACATGGGATATGCAAAATACTCAATATTTTAAGTAATTATTATATCCAAAATGTTGCGGATTGTCAAATTGGTTACTGTGCATATGATTGAACTGACAGGCAATTACTTACTCTACAGATTGCGTTCTTTGATTTTAGTTATAAAGGATTTATTGGACTGAGTATAAATGTTATGCAATACAGTACATTTTCATTATACCGTATATCCCATTAATGCGCCCTGGTGGCCAAAACTGATAACTTGTTATATTTCAGGGACAAGCCGCTCTTGTTCTTCTTTGACATGCTGCAGTGTTACAGAGCAGGTTCCATTGACACCTCAGGAAATACCTTGTCATTTGGTGGCTGCCCAACTCCTCAGGTCAGTTGTGTGTAGTAGAAAATTCATTACTGTTTTATTTTAACAAGTACTTACAGCTCCAGTACCATGTTAATACTATGGCTAAAAAACAGCCCTGAGTACCCTGCACTCTGACAATCGACCCAAATTCGAGTAATCCTGAGATTTAGTAAATACCATTATAAGTCTTCTGTAAACAAATGGTGACGAAACTTTTGTTGAGAAAAAATGTGTCTTCTATTTAACCAGGTATTATAGAATATGGAGTAAATTATATGTTTTTGAGCCAAGACCACAACTTTAATTGATATTATGTGGCGGAAATGCAGAAATGTAGCAATTACACAATTTTACACACAGTCACACATCCACAGAGAAGACACTCGGACATCTGTATATCAATACAACCGTTTTCACTGCGCAATAAATATGTGCACTGAAAAAAGCCGTGATTGTCCTCAAATCCTATACAAAACCCACACTAAGTCATCTATATGGAAACTAATGTGGAAACTGACCTCTTTTTGGAACTGGACTATCCCTTTTTGGACATCAGCGCCTTAGAGGATGTTTACATCAATTCCGGTGCTTTATAAGTGTTTCTTACTTACTTACTAACTATCTTTGTGTCTAGTTACAGCACAGTCATTATTTACAAACCATTTTTTTAACATCAGTAGTCACAGTAATAGCAAATATTGTCAGGATTGAAATAAATTTCAATATTGATATGATAATTTAATTAACTTTGCATATCAGTCGATAGTGAAATTTTATTGTTTTATACCATTAAATGCATCATTAGAATGTTGTTTATGCCTTATTTACCGATACAGGTTAAATTTCAAAGTTAGGGTTTTACATACTAGGTTGTATTGGAACAGGCTATGAACATATGTCAACTGTGGGTGTATGCCAGCCTGTGATTAGATGCCAAAATTGCTAATCACTAGGCCACAGATGATAGCCAGCTACAGTTGAGTACAGTTGACTGTAGTAACAGGTTTATACCAATTATAGCATTATCAATCAAGACAGGATGGCTACAAAAGCTCAGAGGCCCTTGTCTGATACTCAACAATTGACCAATATGGTCTGTACTAATCAGAAGGTGAACTTAAATAAATATCATTTTATTTAATCAGAGTTTTAAGTTTTAGTGATCTGCTGAAGGTAAGTTGTGACCCGATTGCATCTCATTTTTTTTTTGAAAATTTTGTAATGCAAATTTCTCTCTGTAAATGTGTCACAGAACGTTGATCAGAGTAATCTTTGCATCATGTTGACTATCTAGACTGTCTGGGTTCAGTCTTCTATTTTAGGAATCATTTGAACAAAATTCATGTATAAATAAGGACTCAGAAAGTCAATAAAATATCATACATATTTCATATTGACAATGAAATAAAAAGTACTTACAAATGTAAACAGTATTTTTAGTGTATGTTTTAGTTAGTTAAATTGTCTCATTAGTGTTGTTATTTAATCCAAAAAGTTGTATTTTTCACATAAATTTAGATAGTATGTCTATCCCCCAATAGCAAGACCAATCTTGAAACTCCAATTTTTAATTTGACAGTTTTCTCATTAAGGAATCACAACCTGTGTTGGATCTTATATGTCAGTTATCCAGACTGGAAGTATTGTCATTTTTAGGGGTGTTTTTATCATTTCCAGATTTGCGTCAAAGAGTGTCCAAATGAGGAATGGACTTTTTCACAACTTGTGAAAGCAGAATTTCTCAAAACAAATGACAGCGATCGCAGTCAACTGATTTGCAAATACAATGTTGATCAATATAAAGGGGTATTGATATTTTTCAGAAAGGCTAACTATAGGAATCTATTAATGCATGTTTGTTCACAGAGTTTGTCTAAATAAAAGGTCTTTATACTTGAGGTTGTTATGGTGTGTGATATCAAATGCTGATCTGAAGTTCCCCAAACTCAAAGTGTGTGGTATTTTGCCACTTCAAAACACCCTTTCTATTTTGTTCATGTTTTTTTTTTAAATCAAGTTCGACAGTTTGAGATTTTTGACACTGTTTGTTTATTAAATTTCTTACAAAGCTTTCATGAATTTTACTTTATGTTCTTAACCTTAAAGGGTGTTTTTGTCACTGACAGATGTCACATACTGTAAATCTGTAAAGAACTTTGTCTTCGTTAGTCTGTCTTTATACCAAAAAAAAAGGAGTATTCTAGGTACTTAGAAGTCTAAATCACAAATTCCAAATACCCATACTTCAGGCTTTAATTTTACAGGGCATGTTTTCAGTATTTAAAAAATGATAACAAACCTCTTGTTTGATGGTGACCTTTTATTTATACTCCCAATATTAAAGACACATTTCAAACAGCTACTTTCATTTATAATTTTAATACATTCATCAATATACAAATTTTGGACCATGTATTCTGTACAACTAGAACCTCCAATATTGAGAGGATTTGGTTCTAGTTATGGCTAACTTCCACTCATTCTCACAAAATGCATTCTTTATTGAGGCCTTAATACTGGTTCTATTTAAACCATAATTCAACTCCTTATATTCAGTATGATCAAGGGGAAATTTCAATATATGGACAGTTTATTATACATTGTGGGAAGAAAATGAAACTAACCATGCAGGGTTATCGAGAATAAGTTGATAAGCATGGCATTGGTTAATGGACATTTTATTGTTGACATCAAGCCAACATAAACTAATCGACTGAATCAAATCAAAATTCACAAAATCTTTGACAGAAAGTGGTTGTTTTTCTTGTTCTTGCATGATTCTAACTTAGTTTTTTTTTTAATTTATACAGGACACTAACACTATTGGTATTGATTGATGGAAGTCTTTGGGAAAATGTCACTGATAATATTACTTTTCAGATTTTCAGGTATTTCATTGGTTAAAGTTGTAACATGTTAGTTGTGGTTGAGGTATTTTTGTGAGTTTTAATTATTTGGAAAGGGAAGAAAACTACTGAATAATAAATATAGTGTTTTTATTGCATGAAGAAATTAACATGTATTGTTGTATGTTTGTTCAGACATGAGCAATACACTAATGATCAGGAAGCAGGCTGTGATACATGAATAGTATTCATGATTGGGGTCGATGTGGAAAGATCTTGTGTCTCTCTGGTCCACTCGATAGTTAACTGCTACAATATATTATATTGTCAACTGCGAGGTCATTCTTTAAGTACAACAAAACATAACACTGCAAAACATCAGAATGCTTTGTATATTTGGTGTTTCATACACAATTTCTCATTTTATAACAATATAGTAACGTTTGGCTACATTTCACAACTACTTTAATGTATCGATATTGTTTCTGAAGACCTCCATTTTGTTTATCAAAAAAAAAAAGGCTGTGCATACTTAACCATGTGAATACAAAAATGTGAAACTCGCAGGGTGGATTTTCAACACTCATTGCAACCTTACTTAAGAATGGGACAAGTGTAGAAAAATGAAGTTATTACTAAGTACTGATGTTTAGCATTACTTGGCTTGTATCGGAGTACTTGCTCTATTTATTATATAGCTTTTCACATTCATAGTGACTGCATTGTGAATTCAGAATATTTGCACACTAATCTAAACCAAATAAACATAAAAAAGTATGATTCAGGATTCAAAATTCACCAAAAGTCAGATGTAATATGCTTGCCATTTCCAGAATTTTGTTTTTAAAAACTTTTATGACAAGCAAAATTTGGCTTTATGGCATGAATAAAAATACTGAGTGAAACAGCTTGTTTTAAAATTTTTGTTTTAAATTGAATACATTCAGTTTCACAGGTTAATATTATTTAGCACATTTTAAGGCCTAATGAAAATTTTAAAATTCGGTTCAGAAATCTGAAAACCTCTGTCAGAAGCTGTGGATGCATTATTGCATAAAATTGGTTTGATGATGAAAATAAAACATTACAAAATCTTTTTATACATTTTTGCAGAAGTAGAGTAAGAAATCTAAAATTCGCCACATATCTGAAATTCGCCACATGTGAAAATACTAATAAAATAAATGAATTGTGGTGAGATTTGTTGACTGTATAGTAAATTAAGGCTTTTTGAACTGAAAAATACCAATTTTTGGACAAAAACATCATTGTCTTCATAAAATTAACTAAGGTTTTAGAGGTGGCGAATTTTAGATTCCTGGCGAATTTTAGATTTCTTACTCTATGTCCCCATCATTTAATGACATGAATCTGAGCAAGTACACACGCAAAGTTAAGTTTTGGAAGGTTCATACAAACTCCCTGTTTAATTAATCGAGTCTGTGATCACATCCATACCAGCAATGGCTGACCAATTTGAGTATTGACTGGCATTGTCAGTTAATTATCAAACTTCATTGAAGATAATCAAATTTGAATTGAGCAACATTAATATTTTGTAAAAAAAGTCAATGAATATTCATTAGAAGGAAGGAGAACAGTATTCCCTTAAATATCCATTTTTTGTGTAAATGATTATTAAAAAAGATGCTATATTTGAGCCTAACTAGTAATTCTAGCACATGTCCCATCCTTCATGACTCTAATCTGGATGAAGTTTTTTTTGGGAAAAACTCAAGTTAGATACAGTTTGGCTAGTTGGTTCACAGACACTAAGACACAATGATTGAAGTAGATTATATTAGTGTATTACACTTGCTGTCTAAGGGTAGTTGCAAAGGTATTGTTTATCTACTTGTCTGTGTGCATAACTTCAAACTATCCATTGGATCAGAGTGATACTTTAAGATCCATAATTGGGATTTACCTGTGGTTCATTCCTTCTCAAAGATGACCCCGGTCTGGATCTGGATTACTAAGCCAGAATATATTCATGTATATTACTAAAAAAAATTCATTTTAATTAGGCACTAATTTTCCATACAAGGTGATACTGATCCGGAAGTGGATTGAAAATCCAGAATTTTTTTTTGGTTTTTATCAGCACTGGCTGGTGGTAAGGTTTTTGTGTTCTCAGACACTGCTGTTTTTGCATGTTTTCCCTGTAGTAGATAACATAATCATTATTACATGGGAGATGATATTAATATGGTGGGATGGACTTTTTATCAACAGATTTGTGTGTCTGGATGCCCTTCTAAGAATTATGAATGGTTTAGTCACAGTGTACCAGCAGATGATTACACAGACATCATTTGTAAATATGATGTTGATGTTTCCACCACATCAAAGGTAGTGAACATATAGTTGTGTGTTTGAGAGGGGGGGGGCACTATTATTGGTTTGTCAGACCATTATTTTATTTGAAGCGCCATTCGTAAGTTTTATTAATACCTGTGGTTACCAGTAATATCATGGATTCCATCGTGGAATACTTAAAATAATTATATTTTATGCACCAGGTTTAAAGGTGGATGGAAGATATATTAAGAATCATCCACAATTTGAATATTTACACAGGGTATTTCTTCAATATGATAGACATTTCATCTCTATCTATTAAACAATACGTTATCTGTAAAACAAACTGGTTTTGTATACCTTATTCTGGTTCATGTGTGCCTACTGCCTAATCTGGTTCTTTTAAATGGCCAAATTGTAATTAAACAAATTAAAGAAAACTGGATAAAAAAATTGCAAAGTGTCTGTCATAGCTTCATTCAGTGTTTTCTTTGATCAAGTTTAGACAAATATCCTAAATACTTGTAGTGACTCAAATAATTTAGCATCCCTTGTGGGACGCTTGTTTGTATTCAGGGGAGAGAGAGAGAGAGTCTGCTAGCTCCGCCGGCTCCACCGGCACCCACTGGCCCCCGCATTTTCTATTGCATGTAGCCTGGTAAACAGTAGGTGGATTCTCTTTAAATTTATTACATGTATGCAGTAGCGATGGAAAAAAAAAAATTTGAATATGGTGTCATGACATTTCAACCAGTCAGAGAAGTCACTTGACCAAAAAAAACAGAAACGGTGCGAGATGGAGCTATTTGGATGAAATTTTTTACCCCCAGGGTATCCGCAGATTCATCTGGCGACCTTCCCCAAAAATTGTTTTCTCACCATTTTCAGCGGCAATATTGAATATTTGTGTAAAACTCAAAAATGCATTTATCTTGGAAACAGTGCTAGAAAATGATTTCGGCGAAATTTTTGACTCCCAGGATGCCACGTTTTTTTTTCCAAATTTCATATTTATTTTGGAAGCCTTGCATTTTTACCCCAAAGCCCTTACAGGGTGTTGGGGTATTGTTTTCACCCATGGTGTCTGGATGGATGGGCGGGCGGTCAGTGGGAAAAAGTTTCTCCGGGCTGTATCTCAGAAACCATAAGGGGTAGGTAGTTGATACTTGGTGGGGACATTGGTTAGGGGTTGTAGGTCTGTAATGTCATGGTGTGACCTTGATTTGACCTTTGACCTTGCCAGTGACCTTAACCAATAAAATCTTATCCGGGCTGTATCTTGGAAACCGTAAGGTGTAGGAAGTTGATACTTAGTAGGCTCATTTGTTAGGGGTGTAGGTATGCAATGTCATGATGTGACCTTGATTTCACCTTTTACCGTACTGTAGTGACCTTGACCTATAAAATCTTGTCCAGCCTATATCTCGGAAACCATCATGTGTAGAAACTTGATACTTAGTAGGGACATTGGTTAGGGGTTGTAGGTGTGCGATGTCATGGTGAGACCTTGATTTGACATTTGATCTTGCTGTGGTGACCTTGACTTATAAAATCCTGCCTGGGCGATATCTCGGAAATCATAAGGTGTAAGGAAGTTTATTCGTGGTAGGGTCATTGGTTAGGGGTTGTAGATGTGCAACTTCATGCTGTGATCATTATTTGATGAGTTTGAAAATCTTGTCCGGGCTCTTGAATTCTGTAGAAGGTAGGGACATTGGTTAGTGGGTGTAGGTGTGCATTATGGTGTGACTTTTAACTTTGGCTCTGCCAAAGTGTGTGCACCTGGCATACTTGAGACATGTTTCTCTTATGACAAAGATATATGGATTGCTGCCCGTGATTATTATATGTATTTTTACATAATTGTGCTATTTCCATTGACATCTGTTCTCCAGTTAATAAAATAAATTTTACAGTGTCATAATTTTAGTTTACTGATTAATGCTGTCATCTTGCTATTGAATTGTCTGTTGTTTATACTTCATCTTTATATACATTTTCTTTCTCGTAGATATCAATTTTTCTCTACTTTAACATTATTTTGACCTTTATATAACTGTCACTACTCTGAAAGTGTCCCGATCTTTGTACTGTTTCACTACTTCTATATCTCATAGAGTTGAAAAATATTTCCCCAGGCTCTGGGGTATGGGCATATCTGATGCTATTTTTAACTTCGCCAAATCATTTAATCCTACTGGTGAGGTTAAGTGTGATATGTGATCTTGCCTTAGCATACCATTGACCTTCTGTGAATTATACAACCTTGGCTTAAAATCACACTCTTGATCTTCAGTGTAATATAACAAACTTGATTTCTCAACACACTATTGACCTTCAGTATAATGTGTGACCTTGACTTGGCTGTAGGGTGGTAGTTGAAATATCTTTGCATGACCTTTTGTGTCTTGATCAATTTTCATTGTCATGATATTTTTTTTTGTTTAACTTTGAAGCTTTTGTTGGTGTCAGTTTATTAAATATTTAATAAAATGATTTACCGGTATCTTTTTATGTGATACTACTTTAGAGTGTTTATGACTTGGTGACAGATGAAGACTGTGCAGCTTATTATCTGAACAGTACTCCAAGTAAGTAAAAAAACCATAATAATTGATTGGTTTTGAAGAAAAATATGATATTCATTGTGTGAAATTTCTGACAATTAGGGTGGAATGACCTTAATTAAAAAAAAATCAATCTAGATTCATTAATTCGTCATTAATTGGCGTGGCTTTAAGTATTTGCTGTATTTATTGTATCCACCGGAAAAAAGTGCTTATAACTCATTTATTATTGGTCCTAGAGGTTTGGGATGGTAAAGCAACTTGTAGGAAATCATGGGCTGGGAATCTTTTGATGTGCTTAGATTTGACCTTGGACCCCTCCTTCAAGGTCATACAAGGATAGCCAAACTTAAAAGTGCTTATAACTCACTTGTTATTGGTCCTAGAGGTTTGGGATGGTAAACCAACCTATAGGAAATCATGAACTGGGAATCTTTTGGTGTGGTTGGATTTGACCTTTGGCCCCTCCTTCAAGGTCAAACGAGGATAACCAAACTTAAAAGTGCTTATAACATCGCTTATTATTGGTCCAAGGAGTTTGGGATGGTAAACCAACCTACATAAAATCATAGACTGGGAATCTTCTGGTGTGGTCGGATTTGACCTTGGGCCCCTCCTTCAAGGTCAAACGAGGATAGCCAAACTTAAAAGTGTTTATAACTCGCTTATTATTGGTCCTAGTGATTTGGGATGGTAAACCAACTTATAGGAAATCATGGGCTGGGAATCTTTTGATGTGGTCAGATTTGACCTTGGACCCCTCCTTCAAGGTCATACGAGGATAGCCAAACTTAAAAGTGCTTATAACTCGTTTATTATTGATCCTAGAGGTTTGCAATGTGAAACCAACTTGCAGGATATTGTGGGCTGGGAATCTTCTGATGTCAGATTTGACCTTTGGTCCCTCCTTCAAGGTCAAACGATGGTTCACTAGCTTTGGTGAGTCGTCTTTACGGTGGATACAGATTTGCATCGGTTCTCTGATGTGTAGGTCTAGTTATCATTCACATTCACAGAGAGACACGTAATAAATCAGATAAAATTAACATATTGAAAGTCGGTACCATTAAAATAAAAGTAAAGTTAATGTATTGCATAAAGAGAGTTAAGAAAACACCCTTAGCGATTTTTGCCGAAACTTATTACCCTAATCAGATGGCACATCTAGGAACAAGCTTTTTAGTACAATATTTTATTTCAGATTCTTAAGGAATCCTCTTGTTCAACAACTATTGAGTTCTTTTTTGTTAACAGTCCTACTGACAATTAGGTGTTCATAAATTTCCTTGCCACTTAAGGTTACACATGCTGTGACATATGTGGGTAAAGAGTATCTTATAAGTCTTGATTAAACTCCAGTTGCAGGGAGATGTATTCCAACATTCATCAGTGAAGTGGTAGATGCTGGAACTGGGTTTGTGACGAGTGGTGGGAGCACTTTCTTAGACAAGTACAACAACTCAGTGAGTGGGACTGAACTGGAGGAGTCTACGAAGTGAGTGGTGAAAATAAGGGGTTTGGAGGGTATATTTGAATACCTGTAATATTTATGTGTAAGATGTTTAACCAGAAACCTATTTACTCAAAGATACTGATACATCTACATTCCATTTCCATGTATCCATAAATGGTTTTCTTAAATATTCACTGTTTTAACAAAAGTTTCAGCCTACTGCAAAAAGTAATGAAAAAATATTTCACAGTATTTTAGAATTTTTATTATTATATTCTACCATGTTAGCCATTTTCTGCCAACAAAATTTCATAAGGGGTTTGTATATCCAGCACGATATACTCAGCATTTATCGTGATATGGCATGGTATTGCCCATTTATGATAAAAAATATCACTGTGATGACCGCTGGGAATGTAAACAAACTAGGTAGTGTTTACTTTACAAAATTTACTGGACTCAGAAATGTTACATCACATAAGGATGTACATAGAAAAGGTTAATACAAGATCAACAAGCATCCAACACTAGTTTAATGCAAGGACATGCACTGGTGCGTGCATTTACAGAGTTAATTAGTATAATTGTATCTATTGATTTCACATCAGTCATTGTCTTCAGTGTGTTGCACCTGTGGCAAAATAAATCAGTGGAATTTATCTGTGACATCACATTTTCATGTATTTAGAGAGACCTTTACAAACATTTTAAAAATACAATTACTGAAAAAGAGGAAACATTAATAACCTAATACTTTCCTGCATTGAATTGGTTTGTGACATCACATATTTAATCCAGGGATTTACAAAGATTTCTTATCTAGTAATTACTGCTATAGGAAAAAAGAAAATTATAGTAAACAGAATAAAGCACATCTTTCTGGGTAATATTGTGATTTATGAAGCCTGGGTGGCAAGTGGTTTATTCTGTAAATATATTTCTGGTCTCGCTATAGTCCATGTAACGTGGTTGCGATGTGTTTCTTTTCTGACTCTTCATAATAATCTTGCTTTTAATTATGTTTTTTTTTTGTAGATACCTGGCCCAGTTTTTGAGTATTAAAGAATATGGGATCAAAATTTACCAAGATGTCAGAGCCAGCTGGTGGATGATACTTGTGTAAGTTTTCCACTTCGCACAGTTTACTTTGATCAGTCACTGTTATTATATGCTGTATCATATTTTTCTCGAAATCAGCTGCAAATCTTTTCAGGCAAATATAAAGAATGTATATTTTATTTGTATAATGTATTCACTCAGAATACTTGAAGCAAGAAAATAATATGGCGTTTACGTCTTTTACGATCATGTTGTGTGACATTTACATGTATATTTATTGATAACCTATGGTAGGGATTGAAATGGTTTTCAAAGTGTAATAATTGCTGCAAAATTTCCAATTAAAACTTTCCCATCTTAAGATGAGCTGGGACAGAGCCAGCCCATCTTAAGATTGGCTGTCCAATATTTAGATTAGTAGCCAAACTTAGGATCCTATTGGTGATATCTCAATTTTGGCACCAACAATATCAAAGTTGAGTTTAGCTTTGTGTATATGTTTTTGATGTTATAACTTAAAGATATTTCAATTCGTTATCAGCAACAGACAACATTGCTTTAAGAGTGATTAAATTTCATAAGACATCCCAAACTAATTCTTGCAAAGGCTACCTCTTGACTACTTTAACATGGTTATCAATTGCAAAAGTAGTTTAAAGAATATGTCACAGAGTGAGTTATTGGAGTCAGTACAATTGTTAACTGAAATTGATATATATTATAAAGACCGGAAATGCGCAGTGAATGAAAACTCGTCGCTGCGCATCGTTGCTAGCGTACATTATAATGCGAGGGATATGATATTGTAAAAGTAATCCAACTGGCTGTAATTCAGCAAAGATATAGTTCCTCAACAACTACATTTATTCACTAAATTATAGATGTTTTTGAGTCAAAATTATACCGGTCTTTATAATAGCCATAAAGGACTTGGTTTGAGTACTGTATCGGCGAATAAATCACAAACATCTGGCCATAATGGACTCAGCCGTATCAGGCTTCGTCCATTATTCCACCCGGAAGTTTGTGATTTATTCGCCGATACAGTACTCAAACCTCGTCCTTTATTGCTACATTAATGTCAATGCTGAAATGAAGAATGCTATTACCTGTATGTTATTCAATGTTGAATAATTGGTTTGTTATCCTAATCCAAGTGATGCCCACTTAAAGAGAAGCATGTGGTGCTGTATACTCTGCTCATCACAACACAGTCAGCCAGTGCTTTGATTTTACCCTTTGTAAATATTTATAATGTTAAATTATTGTCAAATGTTACTGCTGTTTGTGTGAAAATCAATTTGTATTTTTATTTTCTAAGCTTTAATCTGTGTTTTATTTATAAATATTTATAAGTTATAAAACAAGAAGCATACAGAAGCTTCAGTAGTATTTTTTGTTGATCGAATTAAAGCCTTTATAATTATGTCAGTGGTTTATAAAAGCCATGACACGGGAAAGATTGTCTTGTATATATAGTGAGGCTGAAACGACTAACCAATTACCTTTTCCCAAGGTTTAGCATGTATGAAGAAACACCCAAAATGTCACATGGACATGTGTTCCAGATGTAAACAAATAATATGGCGGATCGCGAGATGCCAGAAAAGCAAAAAGTTTCACAAGATTGTTGGGTTAATTAGCTAATGATATAATATTTTGATATTTTAAACATAAAATACAGATAAAATGCTTTAATTTGACACCTTTTAGGGATCTTAACTTGAAATATTCATAGTTTTAACAATCGGATAAAATCCTATATGGGGCAATATACATAAGAAAACGGTTAACCTGTTTTGTAATACTGGCATCGACTAGTGCTTTGATAACCTAATAATCGATTAGTATGGTTAATTGTTTCAGCTTTAATATATAGATCCCAATTAACTTCACACTGTCTGTTTGTAAGTTAAGTGTTCGATAATCATTATATTCATTATTGAAGTAAAATTAAGGTATAATTTGTTGTTATATGTCCTTTTAAGCAGGAGATGTGTAGATGTTATTTATATAACTAATAACAAAATTCCAAAATATGGGATCTCCTTTGCCTTCTTGTTCCTCTTGGGTATTCACCATGTCTGAAATAGTTTCACTTTCACTTTTTCACCCCCAGGTCTTGCGCTTTTGCCCTTACTGTGGAGAGTGTGTACACAACTTTGTTTAACTATTCCTGTCTGTAGTCTCTGCAATAACTGTGACCCATTGACCAATTTCTGGTCCCTTGATTTTGAAAGATTGGAATCTAATTTTATTGCGTTAATACATCCTATCCAATGGACAATTGCTAATCCGGTCGGCGCAGACCGGCCCGCCAAACGCCAGAAAAAGACGTCCTGTGTTTCCACCGGCTGGCCGGTCCCAGTACTGTGCATTCGCCAGGTGGCGCATGGTATTTACTTCCTGTCTAGACAACATGACGTCATAGCATCTTTTTCGTTTGGCGCGTGTACTGTGCGAACGTGTTTTCAACAATCTCCAGATATTTTAAGGAAAAGTGTGCATTATGACGGATTTTTAACCTTATATATGGATATGTTCAGTGTAGAAGTGTTACCTACTGATCAAGCACGGATATACATTTAGAAATCTGCTGGAAACGCCCCCTAGTTGACTCAATTTATTGTTGAGGATAGGGCAGTGATCGACGAGAAATATGAAGGCAGCCCTTTTGCTAGTTTCCTCCCTTTAACCTTTGTGTTGTTAGGGGCAGATCGACAATTTTTAAAGAAAATAATGGATATTCTACTTACAAGGTATTTTTATCCGTGTCTTTTAGTTTGAATGTACCTTCAGCTACAATCACCATAGAAACGTCTTCTCTAGTACTACAAATGGAAATCACGGAAAACTTCGTTCTATGTAGTATTTAACTCTGTAAATAGAAGGAATTCCGCATACGAAAGGTGCATTCTTCAGAGCGCACTGGTAAAGACTTCTCTGCTGTATAGCATCAGTCACACCAGCCTAGCTCGAGTATTGGTGTTTTTTCATCAGAAGCAAGAGGTGAATTCTTCAGATTTCTTCAGAGCGCACTGGTCCAGACATCTTTGCTTTAAAGCATTAGTCGACCGGTAAGCTTATATATATATGTACATCAGCAGCAAGAGATGAATTCTTCAGTTTTCTTCAGAGCGCGCTGGTTCAGACATCTTTGCTTGTAAAGCATTAGTCGACCGGCAAGCTCCAGTTCTTCCAACCTCACAATAGAAGGTGATATCAGTCCCTCCCTTGCAGACCCGGCTTTGTTGTCGGTAGTGGGGGTTGTGGATGGCCAGTTCACTGGTTTTATCACGAAAGAGAGAAGGAATTTCATCTACACATCTACAGAGTGCACTGGTCCAGGCTTCTCTGCTTTTAAAGCATCAGCCGGCCGGCCAGCTCAAAAGAACGCGACCTCTGACGTCATATCCAGTCAGCCAATCGCGTGTCTTTCCGACCAATCACGAAGCAGGTCACGTGTTTTCACCGACCAGGAAGGTCGGAAGTGCGTTCTTCTGAACTCACGTCTACTGTGACTACAGTCCCTGCTTTACAGACCCGACCTTGTTGTCGGTAGTGGGGTTTTGTGGACTGTAAATTTGCCAGTAAAGCATCGCACAAAGAACGCGAATACTGATGTCATCTCCAGTTAGCCAATCGCGTGTCCTTCCGACCAAAATACCAAGCTGGTCACGTGGTTTCACCGACCAGGAAGGTCGGAACTGCGTTCTTCACAACTTACATCTACTGCGATACCAGTCCTTCTCTCATGAACCGACCTTCGTTGTCGGTAGTGGGGTTTGTGGATGAGCAGTATACTGCGCATTTGCATGTTTAATTATCACAAAAGAACGCGGCAACTGACGAACTCCAATCAGCCAATCGCGTGTCTTTCCGACCAGCAGGCTGGTCACGTGACACACCGAACACCAAGTGTCTCTAAAAATAGATTACAAGGGCTTTCCCAGCAACTGTCAAATCTTCAAACAAGACGTGCGATTTAAGAAATACTTCAATTAATGGAGGAAACCTACAGCAAGCTGAATTCAACACAGAAGATAGTTGTTAAATTGTTTTCAACAACTGGTTACAGAGTGTACGGCTGGTACTGGCTACACAGCCTTCTTCAACAACTGTTTACAGAGTGTACCAACTGGTACTGGCTACACAGCCCTGTACACTTGCTTCAGCCACTGGTTACAGAGTGTGCCGGCTGGTACTAGCTACACAGCCTTCTTCAACAACTACTTACAGAGTGTACCAACTGGTACTGGCTACACAGCCCTGTACACTTGCTTCAGCCACTGGTTACAGAGTGTGCCGGCTGGTACTAGCTACACAGCCTTGTGCACTTGCTTCAACCTACCGGTTACAAAGTATACTAACAGGGTGCTGGCTACCCAGCCTGCCAGTTTTTTGCCGGTTACAGAGAATTACTGGTTACAGTAAAGTACCGGATATGGAGTCCTGGTACCGGACAGAGTTGCCTAAGGTAAATTTGGTTACAGAGAATTCTTAGACCAGTCAGTGGGCTTGGTGATATGACAGTGATATGACAGTGTCCCAAGCTACTGCCAGGCAACCTTCCCTTATCACACCTCTCAAAAAAAAAAAAAAAAAAAAAACCTGTTATCGGTGCTGGACTTGACTGGAGAGATAATAAATTTTGTCATCATGTCCGGCCAGGGGTCAGACATCTCACAAATGACAATTGCTCTGTAAATGCTGCACCTTGCAGGCTGCCGGCCCGGGGCGAAGAGTCTATTAATGTGAAAAGTTGTGTCAGCCCCACCAGACCACAATAAGAACAGAGAGACTGTTAATCTGGATCATTGTCACCAGACCGGACCAGTGTCCGGAGGGACAGAAAATGTTTGTCAGAATACCCAAATGTCCCAAATGTGGCACACAATCTGCTTATAGGGTCCAGACTAAGCCCTTTTTGGGAACTTAGGAAGCCTTGGGGACTGGACCCTAGGTAGTACAAATGTTGAAGGAGGGACACCTACGTCCATATACCTATACAAGAACAATCCAGGAAATGCCTGAGATTTCACTTCCAAGGTCGGGCATACCGGTTCAAGGCCCTGCCATTCGGTTTGTCCACAGCACCTTTGGAGCAATTGTCCATTGGATAGGGTATTAACTTATAAAAATTTAATTTACTTATTAAGCGTCCCGCAAGGGACGCTTGTTTGTGTATGGGAGAGCTTCCGGCTCCGCCGGCTCTGCCGGCTCTGCATTTTGTTTTCCTTATAACTCTGTAACCGTTAGGCGGATTCTTTTCAAATTTGGCAGGTTTAGGCAGTAGCCTTGGGGAATTTTTTTGAATATGCTGCAGTGACATTTCAACCAATCAGAGAGGTCACATGACCAAAAATGTCTTTTTTCGATGTGGAAGCTTGTCCGGATGATAACTTGAAAGGAATTTTATCAATTCACCTGAAACTTGGCAAATACATTCATTCTATTAAAATCTGGAAATCATTAGATTTTGGCATTGATTGGTCAAGAAATGGCCGAGTAATTAATGATTAATTAATCATTACGAATTTTCCAAATAAGGAAAACACAAAAATGCTTATATCTCGAAAACCGTGCTAGATAGAGCGATTTCGACGAAATTTTTGACCCACAGGGTATCTCTGTGGAGTAGTTTTCCCAATTTTCAAAAAATTTTTGTCTCGTCCAAAATGGCGGCCATTTTGAATTTTCGAAATTTTCGCAAAAATTGCAAAACACAAAAATGCTTATATCTCAAAAACCGTGCTAGATAGAGCAATTTCGACAAAATTTTTGACCCGCAGGATATCTCTGCGGAGTACTTTTCCCAATTTTCAAAAAAATTTTGTCTCGCCAAAAATGGCGGCCATTTTGAATTTTCGAAATTTTCGCAAAAATTGCAAAACACAAAAATGCTTATATCTCGAAAACCGTGCTAGATAGAGCGATTTCGACGAAATTTTTGACCCACAGGGTATCTCTGCAGAGTAGTTATCCCAATTTTGAAAAAAATTTTGTCTCGCCAAAAATGGCGGCCATTTTGAATTTTCGATTTTTTCGCAAAATTGCAAAACATAAAAATGCTTATATCTCGAAAACCCTGCTAGATAGAGCGATTTCGACGAAATTTTTGACACACAGGGTATATCTGCAGAGTAGCCATGCCAATTTTCAAAAAAATTTTGTCTCGCCAAAAATGGCGGCCATTTTGAATTTTCGAATTTTTCGCAAAAATTGCAAAACATAAAAATGCTTATATCTCAAAAACCCTGCTAGATAGAGCGATTTCGACGAAATTTTTGACCCGCAGGGTATCTCTGCAGACTAGCCATGCCAATTTTCAAACAAAAAATTTCTCGCAAAAAATGGCGGCCATTTTGAATTTTCGAATTTTTCGCAAAATTGCAAAACACAAAAATGCTTATATCTCAAAAACCGTGCTAGATAGAGCGATTTCGACGAAATTTTTGACCCACTGGGTATCTCTGCAGATTAGCCATGCCAATTTTCAAAAAAATTTTGTCTTGCCAAAAATGGCGGCCATTTTGAATTTTCGAATTTTTGCGCAAAAATTGCAAAACACAAAAATGCTAATATTTCGAAAACCGTGCTACATAGAGCGATTTCGACGAAATTTTCAGGGTATCTCTGCAGAGCAGCTATCCCAAAGAGCTTTCACATGGTGAAGTTTCAGACCCAATTGCTCACCTACTCAAAAAGAGTAAATGCGAATTACCTCTAAAAGTATTGCAGATGGCCAATTTTTCTCAAATAACTCATTCACCTACTTTTGGAAGAGCTTTCACATGGTGAAGTTTCCGACCCATAGCCAATTACTCACCTACTCAAAATGAGTAAATGCGAATTATCTGTAAAAGCATTGCAGATAGCCAATTTTTCTCAAATAACTCATTCACCTACTTTTGGGAGAGCTTTCACATGGTGAAGTTTCAGACCCATAGCTAATTATTTACCTACTCAAAATGAGTAAATGCTGATTATCTGTAAAAGTATTGCGGATACCCAATTTTTATCAAATAACTCATTCATCTACTTGTGGGAGAGCTTTCACATGGTGAAGTTTCAGACCCATAGCTACATAACTCACCTACTCCAAATGAGTAAATGCGAATTATCTCTAAAAGTATTGCAGATAGCCAATTTTTCTCAAATAACTCATTCACCTACTTTTGGGAGAGCTTTCACTTGGTGAAGTTTCAGACCCATAGCTAATTACTCACCTACTCAAAATGAGTAAATGCGAATTATCTCTAAAAGTATTGCAGATAGCCAATTTTTGTCAAATTAATCATTCACCTACTTTTGGGAGAGCTTTCACTTGGTGAAGTTTCAGACCCATAGCTAATTACTCACCTACTCAAAATGAGTAAATGCGAATTATCTCTAAAAGTATTGCAGATAGCCAATTTTTCTCAAATAACTCATTCACCTACTTTTGGGAGAGCTTTCACTCTGTGAAGTTTCAGACCCATAGCTAATTACTCACCTACTCAAAATGAGTAAATGCGAATTATCTCTAAAAGTATTGCAGATAGCCAATTTTTCTCAAATAACTCATTCACCTACTTTTGGGAGAGCTTTCACTTGGTGAAGTTTCAGACCCATAGCTAATTACTCACCTACTCAAAATGAGTAAATGTGAATTATCTCTAAAAGTATTGCAGATAGCCAATTTTTCTCAAATAACTCATTCACCTACTTTTGGGAGAGCTTTCACTTGGTGAAGTTTCAGACCCATAGCTAATTACTCACCTACTCAAAATGAGTAAATGCGAATTATCTCTAAAAGTATTGCAGATAGCCAATTTTTCTCAAATTAATCATTCACCTACTTTTGGGAGAGCTTTCACTTGGTGAAGTTTCAGACCCATAGCTAATTACTCGTCTACTCAAAATGAGTAAATGCGAATTATCTCTAAAAGTATTGCAGATAGCCAATTTTTCTCAAATAACTCATTCACCTACTTTTGGGAGAGCTTTCACTTGGTGAAGTTTCAGACCCATAGCAAATTACTCACCTACTCAAAATGAGTAAATGCGAATTATCTCTAAAAGTATTGCAGATAGCCAATTTTTCTCAAATAACTCATTCACCTACTTTTGGCAGAGCTTTCACTTGGTGAAGTTTCAGACCCATAGCTAATTATTCACCTACTCAAAATGAGTAAATGTGAATTATCTCTAAAAGTATTGCAGATAGCCAATTTTCTCAAATAACTCATTCACCTACTTTTGGGAGAGCTTTTACTCTGTGAAGTTTCAGACCCATAGCTATTTATTCACCTACTCAAAATGAGTAAATGCTAATTATCTGTAAAAGTATTGCGGATACCCAATTTTTATCAAATACTCATTCATCTACTTGTGGGAGAGCTTTCACATGGTGAAGTTTCAGACCCATAGCTAATTACTCACCTACTCAAAATGAGTAAATGCGAATTATCTCTAAAAGTATTGCAGATAGCCAATTTTTCTCAAATAACTCATTCACCTACTTTTGGGAGAGCTTTCACTTGGTGAAGTTTCAGACCCATAGCTATTTATTCACCTACTCAAAATGAGTAAATGCTAATTATCTGTAAAAGTATTGCGGATACCCAATTTTTATCAAATACTCATTCATCTACTTGTGGGAGAGCTTTCACATGGTGAAGTTTCAGACCCATAGCTAATTACTCACCTACTCAAAATGAGTAAATGCGAATTATCTCTAAAAGTATTGCAGATAGCCAATTTTTCTCAAATAACTCATTCACCTACTTTTGGGAGAGCTTTCACTTGGTGAAGTTTCAGACCCATAGATAATTATTCACCTACTCAAAATGAGTAAATGTGAATTATCTCTTAATAGTATTGCAGATAGCCAATTTTTCTCAAATAACTCATTCACCTACTTTTGGAAGACCTTTCACACACGAAAATGAAAAATTGTGAATATCTCGGAAAAGCTATTTCTTCTGCTTTAATGCTCGGCGGGAGATACACACCACGGCAGTGGTCTTGACAAAAATTTTTGTTTCCCCAAAAATGGTGCCCATTTTGAATTTTCAAAGTTTTTGCAAAACACAAAAATGCTTATATCTCGAAAACCGTGCTATATGGAGTGAACTCAACAAAATTTTGGACCTGCTGGGTATCTCTGCAGAGTAGCCATGCCAATTTTCAAAATATTTTTGTCTCGCCAAATATAGTGGACATTTTTAATTTTTTTATTTTTTACAAAACACAAAAATGCTTATATCTTGAAAACCGTGCTAGATAGAGCAGACTGCGCTGACTTTGGTTGCCACAACAGTATAAGGCTAGAAACGAAGCATTTTCTTAATACTTTAGCACTCACCTTTATATCCTTTTCGGAACGCTTTGTTTTTGCTATGCAAAAACATTATCTTTTTTTTTTGCGAGCGATCCTCTAGTTAAATTTGCAATTTTGTTTATTACGGCTTAGACTCTGCATTTTTACGCTAGATAAAATAGGCAAACTTCCTGAATAACATATACAGAAAAAATATGCCTTGAATGAAGATAATGATACCATACAAGTATCACGAGTGTTAAATTGTTAATATTTATGAGTGATATATTTTTTCTGTATATGTCTACTCAGGGATGTATAACTTTTATTAACCACCAATTAAGTATGATTTACGAGTTAAATAAATCAACATTAAATGAGATAATGTGAAAAAGGCTGTCAAAAAGCAAGGGCACCACTGAATATAAAAACTTCCATCTTTAATATTTGCAATATCTCAGTCATTTCTGTATGGACTTTTCTGCAACAAAACGAGCAGAAGTGATGTAAATAGACCTTACTAATGGTATATAATATATATTTGTAGGTTGCATAGTTTCTGAGATATCAGTGAAAAAGTGGAAGTTATTGACACTTATTATCCATGGTTCGGAGACGCTTTTGTGTACAAAAAAAATATATCCTGCTCCGTATATCCCCTATACGGGTCAAATATGGCTTGCGGTGGATAATAAAGAGCTATACAAGTTGGTTTTCACTCTCTTTTCTCCTTTAGAAAGAAGTTGAATAGTGAATACCATCTTCTTGCAAAAGCATGCCAACAATAGATTATCCTTTTTTCTTATGTGGCACTTTCCCCATAGTGCTGGCCTGTGCTTATGTCCCTGAATAAAGATTAAGTGCTATAAAAGTTTATTTAGAATTAGAGTTAACTAAAGCCTGTATTGGACTATTGGTATGCTAAATCCAATGTTCCCAATTCTTTCAGAGGTTTTATAATGGCCATGATTTTGTCTGGCCTGTGGATGTTCCTGTTACGCTGGCTGGCTGGAATCATGGTTTGGCTCACTGTGTTAGTTTTCTTGGGGGGTTTTGGTTTCAGTAAGTTGTTCTTTCTTTTCAGCACTTACAGTATACAGAGCAAGAAGTGTGAAATTCACCACAGCATGTGACATTTATCCACTCTGTCAGTCAACCCTAGAAAATAAAGCAATAATTAACCCCAAAACTCACCTAAAATGTCTAACAGATGAGATAAATCTTCTTAAATTGCAACAGAATCACATTTTGTTTGACTGTTGTCCTTTGGTGTAGACTAAAACTAAAGGGGTTGAACTTTGCTGGAAAATTTCAGATGCTGTGTAAATTTTCCATGTCTTGCTATATTTAGTACTAATAAAATGGATACAGGGAAGTCCTCACAGTGTATAAGCATTTGATTAAAGGGTTTTAGTTGTACTAATACAGCATGATATTTTTTTAAAGAAAACAGCATATTTAAGGAAATTAACATAGAACATGTCAGTTTCCAGTTAATTCCTTGTCATTGTCAGTATTGTATATAATTAAAGTGACATATAAGCCCAACTAGAAGACTGGGACTCATTGACTGAGTTATGTTTTGTATATATTACCGGGATAATTCTTGTGTTTGTAGCATACATGTCACTTTTATTGATAAATAGCAAAACATAGAAAAAAATTACAAATTATATTCATTGAAATATACTCAGTTTTTGGAATTTCATGTTAAATAGATTTCTTCCTGTCCCCAAAGATTTAACCAAGTAAGATGTGACTGTACTAATACTTTGAGGTTTCATACAATTGTCTGAAGGTACCTCTTGCATCGAAGCATAAAGACTATAAAAACATGGTTTCAGTTTATCAGATATTTCGGTAAGCAGGATAGTTAGACATATTGTTACTGGGATTATGATTTTGTCAACAAAATTTGTTAATAAGAGCTCAATATTACAGGGTTAGTCAGACTTTTTAACCATATGATCTCATTCATTGTCATGTAGAAGTATGTAATTTGCCATGTCAGCTTTTGGATTTACAGTTATTTTCTATGCAATAATACAATTGAACCCCATTAAGTAAAACATTGGAAGAAATTCCCTCACCAATAAAATAAATATCAAGATCTTGGAGTGCCTTGTCCATTCACATTTAATCACCTACCTGAAATTCCTGATTTAATTAGGAGTATTATTGTAATATTTTTGAGAATTAGCCAAATAGGGTCTAACATTATAAAAGGGAAGGGTTTTTTTTAGCTAGCACTGTTTTACTGAATCATTGAAAAAAAAAATTATAATTATCATTTTGATTGTCCACACATTAAATAGTGCCTCATAATATTGAAAAGAAATTATAAACTTGAAGATATTGAAACCTTTTTTTTTGTAATGGGTATATTTCTTGCAGAATTTCAGCTTTCATATAGATTTTGGTGATCAGGTTTTGTTTTACTGGCATTGATTGGGACAGTACTAAAAGGAAACCTTTTTCAGTAATCGCTGAATTGGAATGGTCAGATGTTAGCAGATATTTGACAGGGAAAACATGCTAATTACTGGCCTATTATAATAAGCTACTGCAAAATAAATATCATGCTGTTGTGGTTCTCATATTTTGCTTCTTCAGTTAATCACATTAGCATGGTGACGGGAAACATCAGTTTTTCCCCACATGTATGAATCAGCTTTGTAGTTGCCAGACATTACATCAGGTGAAAATGGATCCTCATGAGCATATATAAAGACATTCCTTTGAAAATCAGAAATATGAATTTTGAGCGATAGTCTGTCCTGCACAATACCTCAATATTAATGTTTATGTATTTAATATTGTTGTATGTCTGAAAAAAATCTGATATTAGAGAGTTTTAAGATACAAGTACGCGTCGTGAGGCGTACTGCAAAGAGAACGGATGACGTAATCTTGGACGTTTTTTTCCAAACTCAGTATGTCAAGCTACAAGTTCACAACGTGAAAAACCAGTTCTACAAGTAAGGACAAAACGTGAGGGTTTACCTAAACTTTTTATTATTAAATCTTCATTTTATATAATCAACTTTTTAGCAATAATATATTCAAGTATCTTACATTATATATATGTTGTTAAAATGCGGTTTTAGATAAAAAGTGCACTTGAAAAGACTGTTTTTAAAAAGCCTCTAGTTTTTGCCATATTCCACAGATTAGGGACGGACCATTCCTTATCATGCTGTATCATATTTACCTTTGTGGGAAGTATTTTTTTTTAAAAACAATGGAAAAGTTAAAATTCAATAGCTTATACATGTAATATATGTGGCCTATTCTGTTGCTAATCTTTATTTAACAATTGGATGATTTTAGGTAACTGTAAATGCTTGAGTAAGTTTACATTATATTGAATCACAGTAGATCATGAAGTAACACACGGTCAATCCCTCTACCATATTTTCCTTGCAATGAAATTGACTCAGTTTCCAAGCATAAACAACCAAATGGGGAGGGGGCTTGCCTTCATCACGTAGTACTTGTATCTTAATCAGAAATGACAAACGCGAAATGTCTATGTGTACTTATAGATTTTGCAGTACACGTAATTTCCAAAATGTGTATCTTACTCTCTATTCTTTATTTGTTCCCGAGCAACACTATTCAGATGTCATTTGACAATGATAAATGTTAGGTCAACTTCATTAACCAGAAAATTCATACATCCAAGTTGCCTTTCTTCAGTTTTAACAAAAAAGCCACCTCTTTATGGATGAAATTTTGTTATGTACTAACTTTCCCTAGTTACCCCACACCCTTAAGGGCTGTCGGGGTATTGTTTTCACCCATGGTGTCCGGATGGGCAGGCTGTCGGGCGGGCGGCAGAAAAAGGTTTATCCAGGCTGTATCTCAGAAACCGTAAGATGTAGGAAGTTGATACTTGGTAGGGACATTAGTTAGGGGGTGTAGGTGTGCAGCGTTATGGTGTAACCTTGACTTGACCTTTAACCTTGCCGTAGTGACCTTGAGTTTGAAAATCTTGTATGGGCTATATCTCGGAAATCATAAGGTGTAGGAAGTTGATACTTGTTGGGGACATTGGTTTGGTGGTGTAGGTGTGCAACGTCATGGTGTGACCTTGATTTGGCCTTTGACCTTGTCAAAGTGACCTTGACCGATAAAATATTGTCCCGGCTATATCTCGGAAACTGTAAGGTGTAGTAAGTTGATACTTGGTAGGGACATTGGTTGGGGGGTGTAGGTGTGCAACGTCATGGTGTGACCTTGATTTGACCTTTGATCTTGCCATGGTGACCTTGACCTATTAAATCTTGTCCGGGCTATATCTCAGAAACCGTAAGGTGTATGAAGTTAGTACTTGGTAGGGACATTGGTTAGGGGTTGTAAGTGTGCAATGTCATGTTGTGACCTTGATTTGACCTTTGATGTTGTCGTGGTGACCTTGACTTGTAAAATCTTGTCCGGGTTATATCTTGGAAATCGTAAGGTATAGGAAGTTTAGGGACATTGGTCAGGGGATGTAGATGTGCAACTTGGTGTGATCTTGATTTGACCTTTGACCTTGTGGTATTGACCATGAGTTTGAAAATCTTATCGGGGCTCTTGAATTCTGTAAGGTGTAGAAGGTTGACACTTGATAGGGACATTGGTTAGGGGTTGTAGGTGTGCAATGTCATGGTGTGACCTTGATTTGACCTTTGATGTTGTCGTGGTGACCTTGACTTGTAAAATCGTGTCCCGGTTATATCTTGGAAATCGTAAGGTATAAGAAGTTTAGGGACATTGGTCAGGGGATGTAGATGTGCAACTTGGTGTGATCTTGATTTGACCTTTGACCTTGTGGTATTGACCATGAGTTTGAAAATCTTATTGGGACTCTTGAATTCTGTAAGGTGTAGAAGGTTGACACTTTGTAGGGACATTGGTTAGGGGGTGTAGGTGTGCATCATGGTGTGACCTTTAACTTTGGCTGTGCCAGTGAGTGTGTGCACCTGCTATACTTGAGACATATTTCTCATGACAAAGATATATGGATTGCTGCAACTGATTATTATATGTACATTTACATAACTGTGCTATTTCCATTGACATCTATTCTCCAGTTAATAAATTTTACAGCATCATAATTTTAGTTTACTGATTAGTGCTGTCATCTTGCTATTGAATGGTCTTGTTTTAATACTTCATCTTTACATACATTTTCTTTCTCTTAGACATCATTTTTCTCTACTTAAACATTATTTTGACCTTTATGTAAGTGACACTGCTCTGAAAGGATCCCGATCTTTGTACTGTTTCACCACTTCTATATCTCATGGTTTTGAAAACTATTTCCCTAGGCTGTGGGGTACAGGCATCTCTGATGCTATTTTTAAAAATATGATCTAAATTATCAATTACAGACAAAAGTGACCACTTCAACTCTTCTTTATGTAGATATTAAAATACATTTATGGTTAACTGTAAGTAGCAGAAGAAAATTTATGGGTTTGTCAAAAAAATGCCTCAGTTTCAAAAAACCTTTGAAACATATACACAGTGTCTGAATATTTGCCAAACATCATCGGCAAATATTTGAATAGTAATTTTCCTGTTTGTTTTCAGCGTTGATTTGTTCCACATTTGTTTTTACAGTAATCTCTTTTAACTTATATACGGGTCAAGGTGAATTCATTTGTTACTAATACATAGGAATTTGTTCTGGTATTGTTTAATTGTCGACACAATAAATTTATCCACTTTCGTGAAATCCATTGATTTTGTAATCATTATGTGAAGGGGACATAATTACCATGAGATTCAGAATTGTTCCAGCAGGTTACACAAATTCCCTGAAAATTGATTAACCATAAAGAGACCTAAAGTCTAGATCAAACCTTTCTGTGAATAAATAAAACATTAAAATTATATCAGATTGTTATGAAAAACTAAAGAGAATGTGTCTGCCCCTTAAACATCTAGAATAAACTCCAGTATTAAATGCTTCCTGCCATGATTCAGCATAAAAGTGAAATAGAAATGATTGTTTTTACTTGTTCATTTGTTCTATACGAATTGTTCTCGAATTCTTTTAATGAAAATATGCATCGACACAAGCACAGCATCCAGTTGACATGAAAGGCAACTCATTGATTAATGTTATGTTGGTTGTTTTTGACGGGGCAATAAAACATTTTCATCAGCACACTAAATCACAATAAAACCAATCCACAGTCTGCTGATAAAATTAAAAAAAAAACAAACAAAAAAAACAGCAGTGATAAGGAGGTTAAGGATTGCAAATAAACCAATCTACAGCAGCTTACAGAATTTTTATATCAGTGATAATGATTTAATGAAGCTTATGCTATAAAAGTAGATCCCTGTGAATCAGAAATAAGTGACGGATCATTGGGTGCTTTTTTCATTGAATTTTACCATGTATCTACAAATACTGGTAAAGTGGAATTTGGTTTCTGCTACGAGGCTAGTCACATTAGATTATCAAATGTATTAAGTATTTCATATTTTTTTCTGCCTTTCATGTATGCTGAATTATGAACAATTAAAAAATTGTCCATACTAGGAAGGGGTGAGATAGGTCGAAGGACATTTGGTACAGGAGCCCAAAATGTAAAAATTTAACCCTCATCTGGGGACCTGCATTCTAGTAGACATCAGCTGGAAGTGCCAGTATTGCTTGCAATGAGACAGAGTTCCTTTTGCATGTCGGTGGAAAAAGGCTTTGTTTTATGAAAGAAACTTTACTTGCCAACCAATTATGGTCATAGCAAAACTAATTGACATCCCTATTGGTTCTATCACCAATCCTTTTAGTTTAAAAATATAGCTTCTGTTTGATGATGGCATATATCAGTGTAGACAGCTATTCAAAATAAATAAAATTTGCATTGACATTAAAAAATTGAAATTTAAAATAAAAGAAATAAAGTTTTAAAATATGTGGTTTGCTCTGTGGCCATACTTGGTGTTACTAACCTTAATTGCTTTTGCAAACAATAAAACAAATATTATAATTATAGCAGCTGATTATTTTTGAAGAAATTTATCAAAAATAAGTGTCAGCTATCTGTGGAAATAGAAAAAAACGTGCAAAACAAAAGTTATGCAGTTAAATCTGACTGAATATAGGTTCCATCCATATTATTTATGGACATAAACAGCATTTTAACAGTTTCATGTGTATTGGACTGTCATCTCATGGCCTCCCATTTGCTGGCACCAGGATGCCCTTGAACTCCCTCAGTACTAACCTTGCTGTATTATATGCTCTTGACATTTTATTAATCTACAGTGGTTTTGGGTTTTCAATGATCATCTCATTTGTGTGGATCATACTGCTGAGATGGGTGGCCTTTGTCATCGTCTGGGTCACTATTGGACTCTTTACAGCACTTTTTATATTCAGTGAGTCAGTGTTTCCATATCCATATTATAAACCATACTCTAAGAAGAGTAACTTTGAAAAAAAATTACTTCATAAAGTGAGACCTACTATTATTTAGGGTTATTATAAAGGTTACTCCAGTACTTTCAGAGTAGGTTGATTGATTTGGATTTCACATCACATTCAATGCATTGTCTAGGTCTTATCACAATTGGTCAGGAAATGGAGGGAAGCAATGCATACTAGTTGGTGAGATTTTGCACTGAAAACCATCAGACACAAAGAATTTATGTTAATGTTCCAACATATATGACTCATTGGTTTATTTTATAACTATAAAGAGGAGTTGTGCAGGAATAGGGTAATGATAAAAGAGAAAGAAATTACAACTGATGGCTGCCCTAGTATTATTGATCTGTTGCTTGTGTTACCTTGCCTATTATGGATGTTGTATTTATTGATGCAATTTCTACCCAAAGTAGTTTGCTTATGCTAAATTATTACTCCCAGTTATAAATCTTGTTAATGTAGTATTATCCAAGATTGTAGAGCTAAATAAAAGTAAAGTGACTTCAAATACTGGCAGACTACTTATACAGGATGCCCCTAGTAATATGTAATATGGCAGTATTGCCCTAGACTAGGCCAACCAAAAATAAAATAACTTCAACCTGTAGGATAGTGTACTAAATATTCATTGGTGTGGTTAAAGCTCTAAATTCATCTTTCTGAAAGTGTTGGTCAATGACTTGGCCGACTCCAAGAAGTAGATTTTGTTAGGAAATAGGAAGCATTTTTAACAGAAATTTGAATTTACAAAATTAATATTTTTGTTTCAAACCTTAGTTACCTCGTACTGATAATCTAATCCTCTATTATGTGTATTTGTACAGCAACATATTACTGCTTTAACAAGTATGTAGAGCTGAAGGACCTGCCAGGCACCACAGGGACAGTCCAGTTCACAACCAACTTGGACTACTATCTCAACCTGACCTACACATGGCTGGCTCTAGGTATGTGCGTTATACTTCATGTAGGGATAAAAATAATTACAGTACATATATACGGTAGACCCTGTAGTATACAGCCTTCAGTTATCCAAATATTTGAATTAATGAACCTCCCTCCACTCTTTCCCCCAGTTACTGTCTTAAACACTCCATGTTTTTTTTATATCATATTGGAGCAGAAATAGAACTTCCAAGCAGAAAAAAAGCAGACACCAACTTCCACTTTACCAGTATTTTATAAAAATTTATGGGTGTATCTTAGTGGTGTGAACGGTAAACCGGTATACTGCATGTCGTTTGGTTTAGGTAGAAATGACGAAATCCGCAAAGAATATTTAAGTACTGGTTATTGAAAACGTCATTATATAAGCTTTCTACTGGTTAATATTTTATCAAAACAACAAAGAATATATATATATTTGAAGAAATAACTTACATTTCCACTTTATATTCATTGTAAACGAAGTTTACAAACTTGAAAATATCTCGCGAATGCATATTTCCTATTGAAGATATAGCTCATGTATGCTCGCGTAAATTTTTTTACCATATCTCTGCACACTTTTGAAATCCCGGATTTCCTTCGGTTTTAAAGCCCCGAAAACCAGTTTTCATTTTCAGAACCTGTCCGACCACTAGTATATCTGTTTTAAGTTTTTAATATGTTAATGTTGCTAATTACTTGAGTAATGAGTGGATTGAAAAAAAATGGACTATTTCATGTATAAGGCTAGTAAACGGAGTACCCTTTCTGTTATTAAGCAGTTTTTGAAAACATTCTCAAAAAATCGATCAAATAATTGGTGATTTACTCTTACTTTTACAAGAAAATCATCCAGTTCTTGACTATTTTAACACTAAAAGAATACTCTGAGCAAGAGCAGCGGGCAAATTTAATAACAACTCATTGCAGTAATACCTGTTTAAAGTTATGATTTAATGTGGAGTTGATGTTGTTAAATATAATTTCTTTGGGTTTGCAGGCATCATCTCGGTTACAATACTGGTGATTGTTCTTCTGGTCATTCTGTTCCTGAGGAGCAGGATATTGATCGCCATAAGCCTCATCAAGGAATCAAGCAAGTGAGTTTAAAACATCATGTTGGTGTTTGACTGCATTGTATATTTTACAGAGCCATCAGAAGCATGCTGTTCATAGTAGCTTTTGCACAATGCTTGAACCGCGAATATAGAACGATAAATAAAGCACGCTGTTGAAATCTCATACATCGTCCCTTCGCATACAAACGTAAACAAACAACTCGTGGTGAAATAAAACTTCAATTATATGCAGCAAATACTAAGTCAAATAATTCTGTAGGGGATTTTATCAATATTTCATTTAAAGATATAAATAAATAATTTCATAAATATTTACGAGATCACAGAATTCTGTGGGTATTTCCTAACAATATTTAATCCAAAAGGCTGTTTGCACATCCATCACTATGCATGTTTAGTTAATGGAACAGCCAACATGGTGTTGGATCTGTTTTGAATTTTGCGTAAGTTATACTGCTTATTTTGACGAAATTATTAAGATAACCATTTTAGAATAGGAATAAAAGACAAATTCTCGTGCTTTATGATGCTTTTAAACTATCGATCGGCTTCGGGCTTCGTGCTTTAATAGTCAGCCGCTCGATAGTTTGAAACCATCATAAAGCACTCGAATATGTCTTTTATTCCTGTACTAAAACACGGGCTGATAACAGAACAGCCACAGCAACTGGGCAGTAATGTACATCTGATCAGAATGGGTTACAGAACCTTGACATATTGCTTACACTCTGTATTTACAGGGCCAATCACATTGGATGACACAGTCTTTTTATGTGGTTTTATGTTTTGTATTTTAGAGCAAACCACAATATGTTACCCCTGATGAAAGTTGGGGATATACATGTACTGGATTCATTCATGTTGTGCTGGTGCTGTCACTGTACATACTGACTCCTGTTCGAGATTTACTATTTTAGATTGTACAGTCAACCATTAAAATAATATTGCATAGGATCAAACTTACCTCTGAAGGAAGATTAAGATACAAAATGTTTCATAATAGTTGTAACATCAAATTAGTATCTGTGGCATGGGGATATGTTGAAATCTAGTAGACACCTTCTAGTTTACAATGTGTATTACTGAGCCAATTAAAATAGAATCACGCAGTCTTGTCATGCACTTACATTTGTGTATTTACAGAGCCAATTACAATAGATTACACAGCTTGGTCACGTGGTTTACATTATGCCTTTACACAACCAATTACAATAGATTTACATGGTTTTTACCCCACAGCCCTTAATGGCTGTTGGGGTATTGTTTTCACCCATGGTGTCCGGATGGTCGGGCGGGCGGGCGGGTGGGCGGGCGGCGGGAAATAGTTTGTCCGGACTGTATCTCAGCAACCGTAGGGTGTAGGAATTTGATACTTGGTAGGGACATTGGTTAGGGGGTGTAGCTGTGCAACGTCATGGTCTGACCTTGATTTGACTGTTGACCTTGCCGTAGTGACCTTGAGTTTGAAAATCTTGTCCGGGCTATATCTCGGAAACTGTAAGGTGTAGGAAGTTGATACTTGGTAGGGACATTGGTTAGGGGGTGTAGTTGTGCAACGTCATAGTCTGACCTTGATTTGACCTTTGACCTTGCCGTAGTGACCTTGACCTATAAAATCTTGTCTGGGCTATATCTCGGAAACCGTAAGGTGTAGGAAGTTGATACTTGGTAGGGATATTGGTTAGGGGGTGTAGGTGTGCAACGTCATGGTCTGACCTTGATTTGACCTTTGACCTTGCCGTAGTGACCTTGACCTATAAAATGTTGTCCGGGCTATATCTCGGAAACTGTAAGGCTTGGGAATTTGATATTTGGTAGGAACATTGGTTAGGGGGTGTAGGTGTGCAACGTCATGGTGTGACCTTCATTTGACCTTTGACCTTGCTGTAGTGACCTTGACCTATAAAATGTTGTCCGGGCTATATCTCAGAAACCGTAGGGTGTAGGAAGTTGATACGTGGTACGGATATTGGTTAGGGGGTGTAGGTGTGCAACGTCATGGTGTGACCTTGATTTGACCTGTGACCTTGCCGTAGTGGCCTTGACCTATAAAATCTTGTCCAGGCTATATCTCAGAAACCGTAAGGTGTAGGAAGTTGATACTTGGTAGGGATATTGCTTAGGGGGTGTAGGTGTGCAGTGTGATGGTTGATACTTGGTACTTGGTAGGGACATTGGTTATTGGCTATAGGTGTGTATTATCATGGTGTGACCTTAATTTGACCTTTTACCTTGCCGTAGTGACCTTGACCTTTAAAATCTTGTTGCACCTTTGGGTCTGTCTTTTGATGCAGATTAAGCAAAAGTCATATTAGAATTTATTAAGAATTTTACTTTCGTAACTTCCCCTTGTAAGAGATAGAATTTCATCAAGTGAGCCGCAGATTTTACTCCAACACCACACATAAGGATTCATTAAATGTATTACCACTTCTGTATGCATGGTAATATTCAAACCATTTAAACCATAATTTGGAAATGCAGATGTATATAAAGAGTGTTGAATTTTAGTTTACTGATTAATGCTGTCATCTTGTCATTGAATTATCTTGTTTTAATACTTCATCTTTATACGCATTATCTTTCTTTTAAACATTATTTCTCCATTTAAACATTGTTTGGACCTTTATATAACTGACAGTGCTCTGAAAGTATCCTGAAGTTTGTACTGGTACTGTACTTCTATATCTCATGGTGTTGAAAATATTTCCCAAGGCTGTGGGGTACGGGCATCTCTGATGCTATTTTTTCAGAATGGTTTACATTGTGTATTTAGGGAGCTAGTAAGAATAGATACAAAGCCTTGTTACGTGGTTACTTTTCATATGGTTTACATTGTGTATTTACAGAGCCATTGGTAACATGGTATTCACCCTGTTCTGGCCTCTCATTCCCTGGGTACTACAGCTTTGTCTCTTCTCATACTGGGGAGCATCTGCAATCTTTCTGGCATCCATGGGAAAGGCTCAGTATGGCGCCTCTAATGTCACAGACAATGGAGTAGTGGAGCAACTTACAGAGCAGATAACGTGTGATCCAAACACCAACACAACAGAGGGAAATGTCTGTAACTTCTTACTGTATGGTGGGGATGAGTAAGTATAGTTACTGTACTGAATACCCTTCACTTTATCCTCAAAAATTCTTGTAAAGGTTTGTCAATCATTAAATCAGTTGAGCAAAATTTACAAAAGAGAGAAACTAGGCCCATTCCTAGTCAATTCACAACACACTTCATGAATATCATAAGTTTGCTATTAAACTGTCTATGTAAATGAAATGGGAATTTTATGCTACTGTATTTTGACATTTAAAACCCAAATGACCAGTTTGTCCTGTTGATGATCTATGTGACAAGACCTAGCTTACCGAGTATCCCCATTGCATAGAAGATATTGTACCTGCAAAGATTAGATTAGAAATACCAGTTTGGACCAATGGAAGTGAGTTTATAGTGTCATAAGTTCGTGTAACAGAAGGTTGAATAATGGAAGTTACATAATGCATTTACTGACCTTTGTGTATTATATTTACAGGTATACCATCTATCTTCAATTCTTCATGCTGTTTATGCTGTTCTGGGTAATGAACTTCATCATTGCATTGGGTCAGATGACGCTGGCAGGGTCTTTTGCTTCATATTACTTTGCGTTTAAGAAGCCTGATGATATCCCAGCATTCCCTGTTTCAGGTGCCCTATGGCGAAGCATAAGGCAAGTTTATGAAATCTGGTATGAGCAGATTGCTTTTGGCACTTTATTTATATGCTAATGCTTTCCTTTCATTTTCATTCCTTTCTGTGTGGTCATTTTTCATATTTTTGCTTTCCGGTTGATGACCTTGACCTGTTGACTCTGAAAACTATTGGTGCTATGGTACTAGATTTTCTAGGTCGCGATTCTGCGAATGCAAAACCGTCCTGATTATGGGATACCAAAAAAGTTTCAGTTTTAGTATTTGCCCAAGTGAATAGACCTACAAACAGGAATTGATTTTCTGTTATCCAAAACATTGCAGTTTTTCTCAAAGAAATGGCTATAGATGCATTAGTATCTGTTGAAAAATGAGGGAATAGTTTATAATTTCTTCAGATTCAGGTTTGGTATTTAATATTTTACATTTCCCAATAAGTTTATTACCAGACATTTGAGATTCGAGTTGTTAAAATGGTTGGGGTATGTAATATACTAAGCATAATTGTCTTGATACCGGTATACCGCCACTACCAACTCATCCCTACTGAAAAGAGACCTCGTACTGGCTCTAATGCATGATGAAGAGTGAGAGGTCCTGTATATCCATCCTGTTTCCTCCCTACACCCCTCCAGTGTGTAGAATTGAATAAAGAAGTAACACTTACATCAGACATTTTAAAAGTTGATGGTCCTGCATGCAAAATGCATCCCAAGTTGTGTTGAATCACCTGGGAAGGGGATCCTACTCAAGTGCCAACTACACAGAATCATACTGAATGTGTCCTAACATAATGTGAGGGGGATCACACCACAACCAAAGGTAGAGGAGCCCATTTGTTTGTAGATTGTGACCTCGGCATGGAAAGTTGTGGTATTACAGATGGAAGGTATTACAGATTCTCAGTTGCATAACTAAAATCATGTGGAAAATTGTGACCTAGGTATTACAGATTCTCAGTCGCATAAACAAAATCATGTGGAAAATTGTGACCTTGGTATTAACAGATTCTCTATCGCATGAAACAAAATCATGTGAAAAGTTGTGACCTAGGTATTACAGATTTTCAGTCGCATAAAACAAAATACATTGTACCAAAATCATATATATGTTAACTTTTATATCAGCTGAAAAAATTGCTGACTTCCTTTCATTTTGAGTAGTGCTGATACAAGAACCCCTATTTTTGACCTTCTTATCATTGGAAAGGATTATACTAATACCAGTAAACAGCTGTCCTACAGATTGGTCTACCAGCTGTATGTACTAGTGTCCTCTGCCCATAAAACTATCCATTGTGATATGACCTATACAGTGTTGAAAACACTGTTATATAAATAAATAAAGATTGGTCTTAAGATGCATTAAAATGTTTGCAGGAATGCAGGATTTTTAATGTTGATACGGAGGTATATTTCCTCTGATATGTAACTGGGTCAGTATGAGGAGTGGGCATAGTATTTTGTCTAACTTCTAGCATCACACTATATTACTACGTTTCTGCTCATTAAAAGGAAAAGTATTTTGCATAGTTTAGTCAAATTTCAAGTGGAGGCTTATTATGCAGATAGCTTGTATGGGATTTTTGGTAGTGTTATGGTAGAATCCTCAGCGTCCTACTTCTAGTTTACATTTTCTTTGCAGATACCATTTGGGAACCTTAGCATTTGGTTCTCTGATAATTGCCATCATACAAATGATCAGGGTAATTCTTGAGTATCTCGACCGAAAACTGAAGGACTCGGAAAATAAAGTTGCCAGATTCTTTGTAAAGTAAGTGAAAATCTTTTTTTAACATAAAACATTTTATACTTATGTTCTGAAAGCTGTTATATTCACTGTTAATAGGTATGTTAATAGTTTATTTCAATGTAGGTTTAATATCGTCAATTTAATGAACCATAACTAGTAATTGTAAATTTAATACTTAGAAAAGACCTCCTGAAGTATCCTGAATTGATACATTCAATCACATTTTTATTCAAATATAGTACAGCCAATGAATGTACTGAGAGTGTGTGCATGATTTGTTATGTCATCTTATATGGAAAATTACTCCAGAATTCCATGATGAATTCCATTTAAGTTTAGACTGTGGTGGTACATAGACCCAAGAAAGGTGCCCACAATTTGTGGTAACCTAATGTCCCAGAGATAATGAATATTCCAAAAACTGCACGATAGATTTCATTTATATTTCCTTGAATTAGATTTTGGACCATAGGAATAATAGGAAAAACTGTAGAGGCTGTTATCTTTTTTATGTTAACATGTACATGATTGTACATGGATGTCTCAATTACTCAAAATTTGAAAAAAAAATAGCCTGTGAGTTTAAATAACTACTTTGTTTATATAACCATCTGTTACGGAACACCTTGAGTGAAAGCTAATGTAGTATTCACAGATTTTGTATACTGTAATTTTATTGCGTTAATACATCCTATCCAATGGACAATAGCTTATCCGGTCGGCGCGGACCAGCCCGCCAAACGTCAGAAAAAGACGTCCTGTGTCTCCACCGGCTAGGCCGGCCCAGTGGTGTGCACTCGCCAGATGGCGTGTCGTACTTCCTTCCTGTCTAGACAGAGTGACGTCATAGCATCTTTTTCGTTTGGCGCATGTGTGTTGTGCACGAATTTTATGAGTTAACAAATTTTCAAAGATATTCACAGTTTTCTTTAGAGGGTGACTTTTATTTTATATATATTTGTTCAAGAGTGTGTATAGATCATTTTGGACTATCTTTTGTCACGGATCGTCATGTCTTCCCCTGCTCAGAAGCATGGAAGTTGTGGCCATATCATGGCCAGCTTCGACAGTCACAGTTTCTGCGCACGTTGCAGAGAAAAGGGTAAGGGGTCAGATCCTTGTGTTTTAAAGAATGATTGCAACTCTTGTAACATTTTGTCTGAGGACCAACGCTTACAGTTGTCCACTCCATCTTACAGACTAAAAAAGGAAAAGCGTGATCTCAAGAAATCCGCGGATACTCCTAATAAGGACTCATCCAGTTCCTCTCTCATAGATCCATCTTCAGTGATGGTGGTGGGAGTTGTGGACGATCAAGGGATTGTTAAGTCCCCTAATCCGAGTTCTGAGAAGAAGAAACAGAAAAACACCCAACCTGATAAACCTTCTAAAGATTCCAAAACTTCTGCTGATAAGCCCTCCAAGTCGCTTTCCAAGACTCACAGATCCTCACCGGATACTAGGATTGAGGAGTTAGACCAGAAATGGTCGGACAGGTTTAACAGACTGGAGGCTCTCCTTTTATCAAGGTCTTTGGATAAGGAACCTACTTTTTCCTCAGTGAAAGTGGCTCCAGCCCACTCGCCTCCTCAGAGTTCGGCTATCTCTTCCAGACCGTTCATTGAACCCGGTCAAACTTCAAGTCAGTTGGCTACCCACCTCACCTCTCAGAGACCGGTCACCGACCATACCAAGAATTCCCCTTCTACTCACCGACCCTCAGATTTGCCTAGTGTTACTCAGACTGTCTCCAAGTCGACCGGCAAATTGTCCAAAGGAAAGGTGTCTGCCGACCAACATTCAGATGTAGCTGGTACTGACTCTCCCTCATCTCAACAGGTACCCAGCAGATCATCAACAGCACCGACCAGGCGGCACAGTGTCTCATCAATGGACACGGACTCAGAAACGGACCTTTCGGACCGTCCCCCAGTAGACCTCTTTGTTGCTGAGGAAGGGGAGCTATCTGATCAAGAACTGGAAGCCTCTTTAAATGATCCAGACCTTACCCTCTCGGAAGAGCAGAGCTACCGTGAAACCATGAGTGGTATCAGGTCGTTTATGGGGTGGACTCACATCCCAGAAGTCGATAGCACAGCTTCCAGATCTGAAGATAATCCCTTTGCCGGCCCTAAATTTCAACCGACAGGAAAGGTCTCAGTCACCATGCCCACGGACGAGTGGCTTTGCAACAAATTTGGGAAATTAAATGTTACTCTCACAGAAGGGTATCCATCACGCAGCTCAGAGGCTGGAGGGCTCCTCAAGGACCAGTTCGTCCGCCCCCCAAAATCGCAAGCGAAATGGTATAGCTTTGCACCTAACCCACAGAAGAGTGATCAGGAAGCGGCACAGACTGTAACTACTTGGAACACGGACGTTTCTAAAGTTAATAGTTCCTACAGTCGCATAGCCAAGGCGGCCGGCATTGCTTCAACCCCTCCTGCTTCCCGTCAAATATCACAGGATAATTTACGCAGATGGGAAAAGGCGGCCCGCGAAGCTTCCACCACTTGCAACCAGGCGGCTGCATTCAACAGGTGCCTATACAAGGTCCAGGGAAACATGCAAACAGAACTCAAAACCATTAGATCAGAGTTGGGTAAAGGGAAATCGGCAGGAAAGATGTCCCGTGCAACAGAGGAAATGCAGTTCCTCTTGAACTTCAACTCAAGCATTACCCAGTCTATGGCAAAAACCCTTGAACACTTAACAGACTTTGTTTTTGTGATGGTCGCCAATACTACCCTGATTAGAAGAGATTCGTATCTCTCCCACTTAAAGATGGGTATCAAGCCAGACACTCTGTCCGCTTTGAGGACTGGACCTCTTCACACTCCAACCCTGTTTCCAGATACTGCCTTAAAGCAAGCGGAGCAGGACATTGCCAATTTTGAAAACAAGTCTCAACCCCAGTCGGGCAAGAAAGGTCGCTTCCATCCATACGAACGAACCGACAAGTGTTCGGATTACAGGAAATCAGACCGACCAGCTTGGAAGAATATTGGCAATAAGGGACAGGGCAAGAAGAACAAGGGAAAGGCCTCATTCTATTCCTCGCGACCAGCCAAGGGCCAGCAGTCATATAAATGACAGTTATTGTGTAACCAGTTTACCAAAGGGACTGCTGGCCCGGAGCAAGACATTAGTACAAGAAAAGACACTAAATACTGTAAACTTTCATGTTGTAACAGGTGTACCTTCTGCTCCCGGGCACTCCCAAAAGAGAGAGTTAAGTCCCGGGGCAGCAGATTGTCAAATATCAGAGTATCACAAATTAAAGTATGTGAAACTTGCTTCTTGTGTCACTCAGTTGTCTTGTGTCCAATCTGTAAACAGTGCCCCAAATGTTGTACAAAATCTGCCTGTAGGAGCCAGACTCCAAAACTTTTGGGAAACTTGGTCAAAACTAGGAGCCGGCCCCAAAACCCTTCAAATACTGAAGGAGGGCTATACCCTCCCTTTTCAAACACGACCAAATCTTACAAGGTCTCCAACTGTCATAAGTCGCTATGCCAATCCCCACAGGAACAGCTACCTGATGGAGGCATTGTATCAGCTTACGGACAAAAACGCAGTTGAGTTGGTCCGCAATCAAACATCCTTGGGTTTCTTCAACCGACTTTTTCTAGTGCCCAAACCCAACAACAAATGGAGGCCAATACTAGACCTGAGCAAACTAAACCGTTTCCTCAAGGTGGAAAAATTCAAAATGGAGACACCGGAAACCATCAGAACATCTCTCCAACAGGGAGAGTGGGTCACCTCAGTAGACTTCAAGGATGCCTACTTCCACATACCAATACAGGAACAATCCAAGAAATATCTCAGATTTCATATCCAGGGCCGGACTTATCAGTTCAAAGCTCTTCCCTTTGGCCTGTCCACAGCCCCCATGGAGTTCACTGTAATAGCCAAAGAGGTGAAACTGATGGCCGCACATCAGGGTATAAGGATCCACCAGTACCTAGACGACTGGTTGGTGAGAGCCAGATCCAAACAAGGTTGCCTCCTCCATACTCAGATTCTAGTCAGAATGTGCCAGGACCTCGGTTGGCTGGTGAATTTAGAAAAATCAGAGCTGGAACCCAAACAAGTCTTCGACTTTGTAGGTTACCAATTCGACCTCAGGTCCGGCCGGGTCAGACCGACTCCGGACCGGTGGCAAAGCCTTCAGGACAAAATACAAGCATTGCTCTTACTACCGACCTGTCCGGTCCGACAGTTCATGTCACTAATAGGACTCCTAACGGCCACAGAAAAGCAAGTTCACCTCGGCTGCTTACACATGAGACCCATACAGTGGCATCTCAAAAATCATTGGAGAGTACCAGAGTCACTCGAAAAGATCATTCCACTACCCAGATCTTTACACCCTCACCTACAATGGTGGCTGGAGGAAGACAATGTCCTCCAAGGTCAACCCCTACACCCAATGAAGCATGCTCTGCAGATTTTTACAGACGCATCAAAAGAAGGGTGGGGCGCTGACTTAAACGAGCTCACTGCAAGAGGCTCCTGGTCAGTTCCAGAAAGCCAGCTACACATAAATTACCTGGAACTCAAGGCAGTCTTTCTAGCCTTAAAAGAGTTCCAAGATCTTTGTGTAAATCAAATAGTCCTAGTGGCTACGGACAACACGACGGTCGTAGCATACATAAACAAGGAAGGCGGCATGAGGTCGGGCCCTCTGTGTGCCCTCCTGTGGAGAATCTTGACCTGGTGTTCCCAGAGACAAGTAACTCTAAAAGCCCGTCATATTCCGGGCAGGCTAAATGTGATAGCCGACAAGCTATCCAGACTGGGTCAGACCATCCAGACGGAGTGGTCCCTTATTCCGGAAGTATTTCAGAGCCTGTGCAGGAGGTGGCACCAGCCTCAAATAGACCTCTTCGCCACCAGGTTCAACTACAAACTACCTCAGTTTGTGTCTCCAATTCCGGATCCCCTAGCGGTGGCAGTGGATGCTCTCACCCTGCCATGGGAGGATCTGGATGCTTATGCCTTTCCACTGACCGCCATCTTGGGCAAAGTAGTAGAAAAGCTACTGGACACCCCATGCAAAAGATTAATTCTGATCGCTCCGGGGTGGCCCAACATGCCCTGGTTTTGGGACTTAGTGGCCATGTCCAGCCAAGTTCCCCTGAGCCTACCACAGCTGCCCAACCTGTTGACACAGCCCTTCAACCAGATCCCTCACAGGAATCTGACCAACCTAAATCTCCACGCTTGGCTCCTACAGCCACAGCAATCAAGGAGCAGGGCTTCTCTGAAGCAGTGGCAGAATAGAATAGAATAGAAACATTTATATAGCGCAAAATTGATGCAACATCCTCTAATGCGCTTGAAATCAAAAAGGGAAAGTCGAGGGACGTTCGAGGTCATGATCCAAGGTTAGCGCCCGCCAGGGAGATGTACTATGGTGGAGGATATGCTAATCTAAACAAGTAGGTCTTTAGCTGGCTACGGAAACCTGTTATTGTTTGTTGTGATCGTACTGATTGTGGGAGTCTGTTCCATTCTATGGGGGAAGCCACTGCAAAACCTCTCCTACCGATGGCCTTTTTGTGAGAGGCTGAGGAAAGAGAAAGACGATTTCCACGTGTTAGACAACTGGTTTTGATCAAGGATGATAGGTATATGGGTTGAGAGAAATTTATAGCCTTGAAAGTAATTAGATTGTACTTAAACAAGATACGGTAAGTGATAGGAAGCCAGTGTAGTTTTTGAAGGAAAGGAGTGACATGGCTAGTTCTATCAAGTCTAAAAACAATTCTACAAAGGGCATTTTGTATCTTTTGGAGTTTAGCAACATTGTACTTACTGATGCCATAGAGTAGGGAATTGCAGTAGTCAAGTCGACTACTGATCATTGAGTTTGCAAGCAAGGCTGCAGTTTCCACACTGAGGAATTTACGGATACGTCTTAGGTCCTTAAGGTGGTAGTAGCAGGCTCGACACATATTAGTTATGTGGTTGGAAAAGGTGTTTCCAGAGTCAAAAATTACACCCAGGTTCTTGACTGTATCGGTAGGGGAAATAGAATTTCCGAGAAGTTGAGTAGGGAATTTATTTATGAGGGACTCTCTGGCTTGTCTATCACCTATTATAATAAATTCAGTTTTCTCGGGATTGAGTTTCAATTTCACGCCAGCCATCCAGTTTTGGATACATGTGAGACACTCTGTAAGCTCAGCGAAACTGGAATCAAAATTCCTATTGTCCAATGCTAGATATATTTGGGTGTCATCAGCATATAGCTGGTGGGTGACATTGAAATTGGAAATGATATTACTGAGAGGGGTTGTGTAAAGGGTAAAAAGGAGGGGGCCCAGGACAGAACCCTGAGGCACACCATATGGAAGTGAGAACACATCTGAAAAACTATTTCCTAATTAAGCGTCCCGCAAGGGACGCTTGTTTGTGTATGGGAGAGCTTCAGGCTCCGCCGGCTCCGCATTTTGTTTTCCTTATAACTCTGTAACCGTTAGGCGGATTCTTTTCAAATTTGGCAGGTTTAGGCAGTAGCCTTGGGGAATTTTTTTGAATATGCTGCAGTGACATTTCAACCAATCAGAGAGGTCACATGACCAAAAATGTCTTTTTTCGATGGGGAAGCTTGTCCGGATGATAACTTGAAAGGAATTTTATCAATTCACCTGAAACTTGGCAAATACATTCATTCTATTAAAATCTGGAAATCATTAGATTTTGGCATTGATTGGTCAAGAAATGGCCGAGTAATTAATGATTAATTAATCATTACGAATTTTCCAAATAAGGAAAACACAAAAATGCTTATATCTCGAAAACCGTACTAGATAGAGCGATTTCGACGAAATTTTTGACCCGCAGGGTATCTCTGCGGAGTAGTTTTCCCAATTTTCAAAAAATTTTTGTCTCGTCCAAAATGGCGGCCATTTTGAATTTTCGAAATTTTCGTAAAAATTGCAAAACACAAAAATGCTTATATCTCAAAAACTGTGCTAGATAGAGCAATTTCGACAAAATTTTTGACCCACAGGGTATCTCTGCGGAGTAGTTTTCCCATTTTTCAAAAAAATTTTGTCTCGTCCAAAATGGCGGCCATTTTGAATTTTCGAAATTTTCGCAAAAATTGCAAAACACAAAAATGCTTATATCTCAAAAACTGTGCTAGATAGAGCAATTTCGACAAAATTTTTGACCCACAGGGTATCTCTGTGGAGTACTTTTCCCAATTTTCAAAAAAATTTTGTCTCGCCAAAAATGGCGGCCATTTTGAATTTTCGAAATTTTCGTAAAAATTGCAAAACACAAAAGTGCTTATATCTCGAAAACTGTGCTAGATAGAGCGATTTCGGCGAAATTTTTGACCCACAGGGTATCTCTGCAGAGTAGTTATCCCAATTTTGAAAAAAATTTTGTCTCGCCAAAAATGGCGGCCATTTTGAATTTTCGAATTTTTCGCAAAAATTGCAAAACATAAAAATGCTTATATCTCGAAAACCCTGCAAGATAGAGCGATTTCGACGAAATTTTTGATCCACAGGGTATATCTGCAGAGTAGCCATGCCAATTTTCAAACAAAAAATTTCTCGCAAAAAATGGCGGCCATTTTGAATTTTCGAATTTTTCGCAAAATTGCAAAACACAAAAATGCTTATATCTCGAAAACCGTGCTAGATAGAGTGATTTCGACGAAATTTTTGACCCACAGGGTATCTCTGCAGAGTAGCCATGCCAATTTTCAAAAAAATTTTATCTTGCCAAAAATGGCGGCCATTTTACTCACCTACTCAAAATGAGTAAATGCGAATTATCTCTTAAAAGTATTGCAGATAGCCAATTTTTCTCAAATAACTCATTCACCTACTTTTGGAAGAGCTTTCACATGGTGAAGTTTCAGACCCATAGCTAATTACTCACCTACTCAAAATGAGTAAATGCGAATTATCTCTAAAAGTATTGCAGATAGCCAATTTTTGTCAAATTAATCATTGGCCTACTTTTGGGAGAGCTTTCACTTGGTGAAGTTTCAGACCCATAGCTAATTACTCACCTACTCAAAATGAGTAAATGCGAATTATCTCTAAAAGTATTGCAGATAGCCAATTTTTCTCAAATAACTCATTCACCTACTTTTGGGAGAGCTTTCACTCTGTGAAGTTTCAGACCCATAGCTAATTACTCACCTACTCAAAATGAGTAAATGCGAATTATCTCTTAAAAGTATTGCAGATAGCCAATTTTTCTCAAATAACTCATTCACCTACTTTTGGAAGAGCTTTCACATGGTGAAGTTTCAGACCCATAGCTAATTACTCACCTACTCAAAATGAGTAAATGCGAATTATCTCTAAAAGTATTGCAGATAGCCAATTTTTCTCAAATAACTCATTCACCTACTTTTGGGAGAGCTTTCACATGGTGAAGTTCCAGACCCATAGCTAATTATTTACCTACTCAAAATGAGTAAATGCTAATTATCTGTAAAAGTATTGCGGATACCCAATTTTTATCAAATAACTCATTCATCTACTTGTGGGAGAGCTTTCACATGGTGAAGTTTCAGACCCATAGCTAATTATTCACCTACTCAAAATGAGTAAATGCGAATTATCTCTAAAAGTATTGCAGATAGCCAATTTTTCTCAAATAAATCATTCACCTACTTTTGGGAGAGCTTTCACTTGGTGAAGTTTCAGACCCATAGCTAATTACTCACCTACTCAAAATGAGTAAATGCGAATTATCTCTAAAAGTATTGCAGCTAGCCAATTTTTCTCAAATAACTCATTCACCTACTTTTGGGAGAGCTTTCACTTGGTGAAGTTTCAGACCCATAGCTAATTACTCACCTACTCAAAATGAGTAAATGCGAATTATCTCTAAAAGTATTGCAGATAGCCAATTTTTGTCAAATTAATCATTGGCCTACTTTTGGGAGAGCTTTCACTTGGTGAAGTTTCAGACCCATAGCTAATTACTCACCTACTCAAAATGAGTAAATGCGAATTATCTCTAAAAGTATTGCAGATAGCCAATTTTTCTCAAATAACTCATTCACCTACTTTTGGGAGAGCTTTCACTCTGTGAAGTTTCAGACCCATAGCTAATTACTCACCTACTCAAAATGAGTAAATGCGAATTATCTCTAAAAGTATTGCAGATAGCCAATTTTTCTCAAATAACTCATTCACCTACTTTTGGAAGAGCTTTCACATGGTGAAGTTTCAGACCCATAGCTAATTACTCACCTACTCAAAATGAGTAAATGCGAATTATCTCTAAAAGTATTGCAGATAGCCAATTTTTCTCAAATAACTCATTCACCTACTTTTGGGATAGCTCTCACTTGGTGAAGTTTCAGACCCATAGCTAATTACTCACCTACTCAAAATGAGTAAATGCGAATTATCTCTAAAAGTATTGCAGATAGCCAATTTTTCTCAAATAACTCATTCACCTACTTTTGGGAGAGCTTTCACTGTGTGAAGTTTCAGACCCATAGCTAATTACTCACCTACTCAAAATGAGTAAATGCGAATTATCTTTAAAAGTATTGCAGATAGCCAATTTTTCTCAAATTAATCATTCATCTACTTTTGGGAGAGCTTTCACTTGGTGAAGTTTCAGACCCATAGCTAATTACTCACCTACTCAAAATGAGTAAATGCGAATTATCTCTAAAAGTATTGCAGATAGCCAATTTTTCTCAAATAACTCATTCACCTACTTTTGGGAGAGCTTTCACTTGGTGAAGTTTCAGACCCATAGCTAATTACTCACCTACTCAAAATGAGTAAATGCGAATTATCTCTAAAAGTATTGCAGATAGCCAATTTTTCTCAAATAACTCATTCACCTACTTTTGGCAGAGCTTTCACTTGGTGAAGTTTCAGACCCATAGCTAATTATTCACCTACTCAAAATGAGTAAATGTGAATTATCTCTAAAAGTATTGCAGATAGCCAATTTTTCTCAAATAATTCATTCACCTACTTTTGGGAGAGCTTTCACTCTGTGAAGTTTCAGACCCATAGCTATTTATTCACCTACTCAAAATGAGTAAATGCTAATTATCTGTAAAAGTATTGCGGATACCCAATTTTTATCAAATACTCATTCATCTACTTGTGGGAGAGCTTTCACATGGTGAAGTTTCAGACCCATAGCTAATTACTCACCTACTCAAAATGAGTAAATGCGAATTATCTCTAAAAGTATTGCAGATAGCCAATTTTTCTCAAATAACTCATTCACCTACTTTTGGGAGAGCTTTCACTTGGTGAAGTTTCAGACCCATAGATAATTATTCACCTACTCAAAATGAGTAAATGTGAATTATCTCTTAATAGTATTGCAGATAGCCAATTTTTCTCAAATAACTCATTCACCTACTTTTGGAAGAGCTTTCACACACGAAAATGAAAAATTGTGAATATCTCGGAAAAGCTATTTCTTCTGCTTTAATGCTCGGCGGGAGATACACACCGCGGCAGTGTTCTTGACAAAAATTTTTGTCTCCCCAAAAATGGTGGCCATTTTGAATTTTCAAAGTTTTTGCAAAACACAAAAATGCTTATATCTCGAAAACTGTGCTATATGGAGCGAACTCAACAAAATTTTGGACCTGCTGGGTATCTCTGTAGAGTAGCCATGCCAATTTTCAAAATATTTTTGTCTCGCCAAATATAGCGGACATTTTTAATTTTTTTATTTTTTGCAAAACACAAAAATGCTTATATCTTGAAAACCGTGCTAGATAGAGCAGACTGCGCTGACTTTGGTTGCCACAACAGTATAAGGCTAGAAACGAAGCATTTTCTTAATACTTTAGCACTCACCTTTATAGCCTTTTCGGGACGCTTTGTTTTTGCTATGCAAAAACATTATCTTTTTTTTTGCGAGCGATCCTCTAGTTTAACCTTCTGTTTCCGGTTTGAGAGATAGGATCTGATCCACCTCAACACAGTGCCATCAACCCCAAACCAATCTCTTAGGGAATTAAAAAGAATGTCATGGTCGATAGTGTCGAATGCCGCTGAGAGGTCCAGCAATGTGAGTGCAACAGCCTTACCAGAGTCCAACGAAGCAGCAATGTCATTCTGGATTTTCAACAGCGCTGATTCTGTGGAATGGAGTCTCCTGTAAGCGGATTGGTTGACATTGGAGAGCCCCTCGCTATCGATATAATTATTTAACTGTTTGGCAGCTACTTTTTCGATCAGTTTGGATAAAAAACTAAGATTGGATACCGGTCTATAGTTTTTTAGGAGTTTCTGTCTAAGTTTGGTTTCTTGAGAAGAGGGGTGACATATGCTGTTTTAAAACAGTTTGGGAAACTCCCTTCTTTGAGTGAATAGTTTATAATATTGGTGATTGGAGTGACCAAAAAATCCGCACACTCTTTGACTAGTGCGGTAGGTATTGGGTCCAGGTCGCATGATTTGGTGTTGGATGACCTTAGGATTTTGAGGATGTCATCCTCAGATACAGGCTCAAAAGAGGTCAGGGCACTCCTATTACTCTTCGGTATTGTGAGGGAAACAGGCACTGATGACTCTAAAGCAACTCTGATTTTCACAATTTTGTCACTGAAAAAATGACCGAAAGTGTTAGCTAAATCAGTAGGACTAATATGATCGGGTAGGATGGTAGTTGAGGTTTTGTGCAAGATTTTCTTGAAAGTGTTCCACAGAGCCTTGGGGTTGCCATTATTTTCAGCAATGACAGTGGAATAGTGCCTGCGTCTTGATTGTTCCAGTAGGAAATTGTAGCGATTGACAGCAGCTCGATATCTTCTCCGGTTGATTGCAGAGTTGTTACTGCGCCATACTCGCTCACACTTGCGCTTCAGACGCTTTGCTGAGAGGATGTCTGAATTCACAAAGCCTTTGTCGGGGTGCACTGGAGCCATTTTCCTCTTTATTGGGGCATGCTTGTCTAGAATGCTGCGCAAGGTGTTGAAATATTGGTGACTGAGCAAACTGGCTGTTCTGTGAGGATGCTTGATTAGATCAGAATTCAGGATGTCCTCTTTAAAATCCATGATGTTTATCTTGTGAATTTTCCGGGTATTAACTTGTCTAAATTTGCAGGGAACCTCAATAGGTATATTGACCGAAAAAGTGATGGCAAGATGGTCAGATAGCCCAGGTATAACCTTAGCGCAGAGTGCCTTTGAAAAGGTGTCCCTCACACATATGACATCTAATATATGGCCATGAATGTGTGTTGGGGAATCAATAATTTGGGTGAAATTATATTGGCAGAGGGAATCATTGAATTTCTGCGACCAACCATCCTGTTTATCCAGGTGTAGATTTAAATCACCTAATATTACATTTTCACAACATGATAAGGCAGCACCTTCGACAAAGGAACTGAAATCCTCAATGAAATTGGCTTTGGAAACATTGGGGGGCCTATACACAGTATGGAAAACAATATCCTGAGCATTGCCTGTGGATAGGTGAACAGATATGGACTCAAAGGTATTGAAACACGGTTGAGGCAGAACCTTAAAATCAAGAATTGAGGCTCCTCAGAGAAGGTCAACCAGATCAGTCTATGAGGCAAAGTGGACCATTTTTACGAAATGGTGCATCACTAATCAGGTGGACTTCAGGTCACCACCTGTGAATTCAGTGGCTGATTTCCTACTTTACCTCTTTGAGGTCAAAAATCTTCAGCCCAGCACCATTGATGGATACAGGTCTGCCATTGCGGATAAACTGGGTAATACCACAGTCAATATCAGCAAGGATGAGAATCTCACGCGTCTCCTGGACAGTTTCCACAGAGACAGACCCAAGGGACGGAGGGGTATACCCTCCTGGAACCTTTCACTGGTATTACACCAGCTCACAAAGGCCCTTTGAACCCCTCCGAGAGGCGTCATTGAAGCATTTAACCTTCAAGACTGTCTTCCTTTTGGCTCTGGGTTCGGGCAAAAGAAGAAGTGAGATCCATGCTTGGCAGCACAAGAATATCAGACACCAGTCGGACTGGTCCAAGGTGTCTCTGATTCCATCACCCAGCTTTCTTTCCAAGAACCAGCTGGCCAAAGAGGGTCCAGAGAGTGTAGCCCCAGTGGTCATACCAGCCCTGGCTCCTACTCTGGATAGATCCCTCAAGTCTGACAGATCCCTTTGTCCAGTCAGAGCCCTACGCTATTATTTGGACAGGACTTCAGATCTCAGGCAGCACAAGGAGTTAGTCTTTGTCTCCTTCAAGAAAGGCTTCGACAAAGACATCTCTCCTGCCACTATCTCCTCATGGATCAAACAGACTGTGATCCTATGCTATGAGCTCTCTGATCAACAGGCTCACACCCTACATCAAGTTAAAGCTCATGATGTCAGGGCCTTTGCTGCTTCCAAGGCCTTCCAGTCGGGAGTCTCCTTGGAACAGATCTTATCAGCCTGCCACTGGAAGTCTCATAACACCTTCACTCAATTTTACCTGAAGGATGTGGCTTGGGCCGATTCAGAGCTCTACCATCTTGGCCCTGTTGTGGCTGCTCAGCAGATCCACCAACAGCCAAGGACTTAGAGGAGATCTGTGCATTTGTAAATAAGTGTACTTATTTGTATATATTGCATATATAGTTAAGCAGCAAGACAAAAAAAAAAAAAAAAAAAATCTCTCACGTACTTCCTCCGGGAGAGCTAATTTTATGGGACTGAACTCATCCCTCTCTTCCCCTACCTCAGAGCAGATCTGTTAAAAAAGGGGGGGGGGGGGGGGGGGGGGGGGGGGGGGCGCAAGGTCGACTCTGACGGTTCCTTCCGGATAACCGGATGATGATAATCGACCACAGCCTTAAAGGTATCTGACTTCAAAGTCTACCTAGGCTGTAAGGAAAGAAGAAATGGTCATTATTTCTAATATGAGTTCAACTTCTTTAGTCCCTAGTAACGCACCCGCCATCCAAGCGGTAGTTATTCAGCTATTGTCCATTGGATAGGATGTATTAACGCAATAAAATTGCAAATTTAATAGGTAAATTAAATTTTTATAAGTTAATACCCTATCCAATGGACACACAAGACCCTCCCACCTGACCCCGCTATCAACTTACTAGGGGTCTATATATGTTTAGACAACGAAAAAGATGCTATGACGTCACTCTGTCTAGACAGGAAGGAAGTACGACACGCCATCTGGCGAGTGCACACCACTGGGCCGGCCTAGCCGGTGGAGACACAGGACGTCTTTTTCTGACGTTTGGCGGGCCGGTCCGCGCCGACCGGATAAGCTATTGTCCATTGGATAGGGTATTAACTTATAAAAATTTAATTTACCTATTAAATTTGCAAGTTCGTTCCTGTTTAAATGTACCTCAAGTGATGAGAAGAATTTAACTTCGCAAGGAATTCTCAAATAATGGACAAATTTCAATAGAAAGGGCCTTCTGATATTAATTTCTGTTTAAAGGGATTTGTACTAAACAGAGTTTTACAGTAACTTTGCACAAAAAACCATCATCAACGACTCCTTTTGTCATTTTCCAATCAATATTCTTGGAAATCAGGTCTCACAGGCTCCAAACATCAGGAACCTTGGTGTGACGTTCGACTGAAACTTCAAAACTTCAATCCTATTGGTAAATGCTGTATTGAGCAGTAGATTGGACTTATGCATATGCGGTTCCTTGTTTGTGTCACTCACTGACTTTGAGTTCAGAAGATTGTATTGCATCCAAAACTCACTCTGCAGGGTTGTCACTTATTCTTCCAAGTGTTCCTATATCACCCCTAATTCAAAAAACTTCATTGACTGTCTATGCAGGGTACAATTTAAAATAGGCCTTATCACATAAAAAGTTCTTAAAGCTATGGCATCACATTTCAGATTTTGGGGTCTTAAAGTTTGTCAGTGTTCCACAGCCTAAACCCATGCGGGGATTTTCACCAAATTTTCTGGTTATGTTTACCCCAAGAAGATCTAGAGCTGATTAGGCTTTGGGGAGTATCCAGCAACAACTGTTGCCATGGCAACCCTTTCAAGATTTTTGGGTCTTAAAGTTTGTGGATATTTCACAGCCCAAATCCATACGTGGATTTTCACCAAATTTTCAGGAAATGTTAACCCCAAGAAGATCTAGAGTTGATTAGGTTTTGGAGGGTATCTAGCAACAGTTATTACCATGACAATGCTTTAAATGCTTTTTGGTCTTAAATTTCTTAATTGAAAAATTGACACTATCAATCTGATGTTACTACAGTTGCATTTTTATCTCTGCCCAGGCCTAAGGCCAGGATACGGAAATTATTAAATGCCTTCTATGTGTGTGTGCGTGCATTTGTCACATTTTTACACCAATCTATATATCTCATTCATTGAGGAAGATATCGTCAGCACATTTGAACAACATGGCCGTCATAGCTGATTGTGTGAAAATCATTAATATGTTCTAAAACTTAAAATATTGCAGCTAGCTTCATCAGATTTGTAAAAAATATAAATGTCTAGGAAAGCTTGCCTGAGAGTTTTTTTGGGCCTTGTTTTGAAAACAAACTACTAGTAGCCACCATATCACATCTTTAATGTCAAATAGGGGGTGGGGTGGGTAGTTAATATCTCCCAATATCATTGATCCTGGTGGTTTGGAATGAGAAAATAACTTAAAACAAATCATAGTCTGCGAATCTTTTGCAAGTGTCAAATATGACATTTGACCCCTGCTTCAAGGTCAGGTGGTGTCATCATATTAAAAAGCTCTTATATTTCCCTTATTATTTGTTCTAGAGCTTTCAAATGTGAAAACATTTTATGGAAAATCATGGGCAGTGAATCTTTTGCAATTGTCAAATTTGACCTTTAACCCCCTGCTTCCAGGTCATGTTCTGTCAGTATGCTAAAAAGGCCTTATATCTTTCTTATAATTGGTTCTAGGGCATCCAAATATGAAAACAACTTGTAAGAAATCATAGCCTGTGAATCTTACATCTGATAACATCTCGTGGGTTCTATATACATCGTACAACTGAGGTTGTACCTAAGATTTCCGCAAATCTCAATATTGATGCCCACTTAGCTGTACCGGTGGGCTGGGGTTCTTGCCTACCGGGGCTGGCTACTTTTAATTCAAGCTTCCCCATTTAGTACTTTTCCCTCTGGTCACACCAACAGCACTGGATTACTAGATTGCCCCTTGACTACTGCTTTAAACAGTACTTTTGTTAACATAGCACACTAAGTCCCCCATTGCAGAAAAGATATTGTGCATGCAAAGCAGTAGATTAGATTAGATTATATCTACTATTCTGTGTCACTGTTGTCAGTAGTTCTAGTGATAAGTTAAGAGTCTGTTTTCATTCCTTTCCAGATGCCTCAAATGCTGTTTTTGGTGTCTTGAAAAAGTCATCAAGTTCATCAACAAAAATGCCTACATTATGGTGAGTATATTTTGCTAAATGTTTACACCATAGAAAGACCAATGTTTTTTTTTACAGTCCTTGGATTTTCTGAGGATAAAAAGCAACATTAATAGAAAGTGTAATAAATTACCTTTAAAATGGTATAAATTTTTAAAATGTCATATCTGTAAATTGGATAAAATAATCACATAAAACTATTTTCAGTTTTTCGCTAAAAATTTCAGTATAAGTTGGAGGGTGTCAGTAGGTCATCATCTTTTGCAGATATTATAAAAAGACTAGAAATGTATAGCATGAATTTATGTATTGAAAACACATGAAAAGATATTTTTACATAAATTAAACTTTGTAAGTAAATTATTTCAGACTGGTATATATGGATACAACTTCTGTAAAGCTGCATCCACAGCCTTCAGTCTGATTCTGCGGAATATAATCAGGTAAGCTTTGTAAAATCCGTTTTTATTTATTTGGATTGTTGAGTAACTTAAAGCTTTTTCAGGTAGTCTTAATGATCTATTATATATTTTTAACAAAAACATTATCAATGTTTCAGAGAATGTTACTCCAAGGCCTTGTGGTCTCTGTGGCCTTGCAGCTAGGGTGTTGGCCTCCAGTGTTGAAGGTGTGGGGTTTGATCCTTGACCAGGTCAAAGAGATTGTACCATTAGATTATGTACTTGACTCATATTTATCCATCTTCATCCAGAAGAACAAATGGATACCAACACAAGTTGAGGTGGTTAACTTGCAAGATGACACCTTTTCAGAGGAGTAGAAATACTCGGGAGTCACTTTATGCCACAAAAACCTGAAATAAGCAGCATATATAATGGCCACTAGGCCTTTACTTTCCTTACTCCCAGCCAAAAGCTTTCATGCCAAAAAAGGTAGGTCCTGAGTGTTCTTGTGGGTTTGCAAGTTTGGCATTTAATCATAGGCTGGCAACTCTGTGTGGGTTTGACTCTTACAAGTGGCAATACCGAGGGCCTGTGTCAATTTGACCCTAGCCGTTGATTGGGAATATATGAAGTATTTAAAACAAAACCAGTGGTTTCAATATATAAATGTTGTTTGACATTGTATTCTGCTGAAAAGCAAGTGAACTGGTTGCCCATGATTAATATTGCATCAATCTCGGTCTGACTAAAATTGTATGTTATTGGTGGTAAAATGGTGAAGTACATGGGTAACCTATTGTGTGTGTGGAGGGGGGGATGTGTGTGTCAGTGTAGTTTGTAAATTTTGAATAACTACATTACAGGGTGGCAGTAGTGGACAGAGTGACAGATTTCCTGATCTTTGTTGGAAAATTATTGGTTGTTGGTGCAGTCTGTAAGTCCAGTTTCTGTTATTATTTATGAATTTTTGCAGTGTGAATCTTGCATTATCATTTTATAGTCATAATAATCGTTGTAGTACACTTTAAATAGTATTGTAATTTCCAGAAAAAATAGAGTATGTACAGATATGCTTGTGTAATTTCCAAGTGTAATTTTTTGTAAGGTGCTAAGTAACATATGGTGTTCAAATCTTAACTTTCCTAGTCATTCAAAAACTAAAACTTATACATGGTTTAACAACAAAAAAAATTATCATTTTTGACAGCCAATCAAAAATTTGTATTTTGTCATTCAAGAGATGAAAGGAAAAAAACAACACTTTTTTTTCAAGTTTGTGAAGTACTTTGCAAGAATTTGAAAGGAGCAATGTCATGCAACTTGTCAGCACAGAAAGTTGAGAAACTATGGATATATTTTTGGTTATTTAGTTGATCCTTCATACATAATTAACTTCATTGGGATATCAGATTTTAACCCTACAGAACTGTTTTCTATTACATTTTAAATTTATGCCAGAAAGTGTCCATACAGTTTATCCATCTGCATCTAGCTAGCTATAAAGTTACTTGTTATGTTCAGGTCAGACACTGGAAATTTTGAAGGATAATATTTGAGAAAGGACCTCTTTCTTAATCCCCTTTCTCTCCAACACAAAAAAAAATCATTCAGCCCCACACTCTGACAACAGTCTACTGGTCAAAATTAGTGTGGGATGGGTGAGTGGGTGGAAAACCTTTGCTATCACAGAAACTGTAAGGTGTAGGAAGTTTATACTTGGTAGGGTCATTGGTTGGAGTTTTGTAGGTATGCAACATCATGGTGTGACCTTGATTTGACCTTTGATCTTGCCTTAGTGACCTTGACCATTAAAGTTTTGTCGGGCACTTTCACCATAATTTGTAAAAACAATGTCACTTTTTTTAAATTATCACTTTATTTATTAACAAATGAAGGAAGCTGATAAAGTCAACTTACAATAACACCTTTAATTAATCTTGTTTATTTTTTTGCAGCCATCCTAGCTTTTTACTTCTTCAGTGGAGACTTGGCCAAGTCAATCCCAATCAGCAGCATATCAGATTATGTGTCCAAGTACACACCTGAACTCAACTACTACTTAGTGCCTGTCATAGTAAGTCAGACACTTTAGGCACTGCTCCGTTAGGTAGAATTTAGTGATAGTAAAAGTGAAAGGCCTAGAGAAGTGAAAACCTATCCGGTAAAATTAACTTTACAATAGTGAAATAAAAAGAAACTCTTAAATAAAAATTGGTGATGATTAATAAAAGTATTAAATGTTTTAAGTGTATCTGTCAATAAAAATTAACTAGATCATCATAATAAAAATGTAACCCCTAAAAGTAGAATTAAGTTGAATTAAGTGAAACTAAGCAAACCTGTATCTGCTTTAACTATTACTTGTAAATAGAATTAACTTCACTCATTGGGCTTTACAATTTCCTTGGCTACATTTCTCTACAGGTAATGAAGGGGTTAACCTTTAGACAATTAGACTGGTAATTTGACACATTAACATTTGGATGATACTGTATTAGTTGAAATTTTCACTAGATATTAATTTTAGCTATTATAGCTTATGAGCTTGGATAGTGAAATTAAAATTCTATTTAAAATTTAAATCTGTAATTAATCTCTTATTAAATAGAAACTTAAACCATTAGTGAAAATTAATTCTAGTGAATTTCTGAAAGAATTGTAAATTAGTAAAACTTTCTTCTAGCAAAAGTTTGTACTTCAGTAATTCAAACTGAGTATGAACATACCACATTATCAGTAAGTGACTAGTCTCGCCAATCTACTGAATAAAAGAATCAGTCACTAACCACAGAAGAAATAAATTTAAGTTAACTCCATATTAAGGAGTCAGATCTTGTGTTTCAATCTTAAGAATGTAGAATTTCAGGACTTTAAATTGCTTGTTGTAATAAGGACATGTTAACACTATAATACTATTATATGGTTGAATGGTTCTGTACATAAAATTGTAGTTAACTATTATATATTTCTATTTATTTGTTACAGATAATTGGCATTGGTTCGTTTGTTATTGCATCAGGATTCTTTGCCGTGTTTAGTATGGGAGTGGACACCCTCTTTCTGTGTTTCTGTGAGTATCATATCCTTCACATCACCAGTACCTATGAAAATGCATACTCCAGAAGGGGTAAATTACCATTGACCGATAATATACACTTTTTAGACACAAAAAAAACAATTTTACAGATTCACAAGACATTATATATTTGGCCTTGTTGATTTGTTCCTCAGTTTACTACATATTTTACAATCCATTGTAACAAAGAAAACGTATTTTGGAAAGTATGTTCAAAACAGATTAATGTATATTTTTATTTATGTATAATAAGTATATGCTATAGCAATAGAACTGTAAAATATCATTTCTTATTCTCAGTTTTAGGTTCTAGAAAAGGTAAATTTGTTACCCGAGTTTCATTTGGTTTTGGTTCAAAGATTGAAAAACTGCAATGTATACTTATGAAGTATTCATTAAAAAATGGCAATAATTGTATTTCAGTCAGATAAATCATATACATATTACTGGTAATGCTTTTCTGAATGTTTTTTCTTACCTCAATAAAGTTGGCAAAAGGCTTTAGGCCAGAATCAAAGGTCAAACCTTTTATTGTACAGACGGGAAGTAGGTATGTGAAACATGGAAATTATATCACATGATTAAGTACCAGGTTGAAACAGGAAAACGTCTATTCAGAACAAACCTTGGAGTTTTGCAGTAAGCTATCCAAATCATTTATTTTAAAACAATTTTCAGTATCATGCCCTACTGTACTGTGTTTATTTGATAACTGACCTAAAAATAAAGATGATGTAGTCAGTGTTTGATAAAGAAATAAATATGGTTTCCAGCCAGTGAGTGACCTTAGAATGAAAACTGTTTCCATTTATTTATCACCTCTGAAATGAATGTGGGTTTTCACTTTAATGTTTAACCTTGAAATGAATATGGTTTCCATTTAGTGATTGACCTTGAAATGAATGACGCCCGAGAAGAGAGACATTACAGGTGTTCCCGTAAATTCTCCCTTGCCATACTACACACCTCTGTCCCACCTCCTCCTCCAAGTCACACTATCAGGGACAATAAGCCAGTCTCTGAGACATTCCACGCCCGCTATTATAGGAACTACAGGAAATATATTAAGGGAGGCGACCCTGGAACTAAGATAGATCCCCCTCCAATGCCCAAAAAGACAAAGAAAGGCAAGCCTAAAAAGGCGAATAAGAAAGCCAAGTCTGACAAGGAAACAAGGCTATAATGTGTGAATAACAATTAAACAATAAGGTGAAATGAACTAAGATAAATATGTTACACTCTAGATTTAAGGAATTATAACATTATTGTTCTAGTAGAAGTGTACTGTAAGCTAAGGAAATCATAAAATGGTTAAGAAGAGGAATATGCAATAGTTGGTAGTTTTAGCACTACTACTGCCTTGAGGCCAGTGATATCGCCGTTTACCAATTATCGCCAGGCGGAATTCAAATAGACATAACTTGACTAAAAGTAGCATCCCAAGTCTTGTAAATAAAGTAAACTATTTCCAAAGTGAATAGAAAAAATACACAACGAAAAGCGTGGTGGCGATAATTGGTACCGGATGATAATTTGTAGCAAGGCAGTATAGTTGAAGTTTCGTTTTGAAAAGGAGTAAGTGGCTGAGAAGCAACATCTGACAAAGGAGTAAGTTTGGGCTGTATTGATATAGTTAGGTAAAAATTGTTTATTATATCCAATTAGAATTATATATGAAATTATACCAATGGTTAGTTGTTTTAAGTACTATTATCATGATAGTTAAGTGGAATAATTAGCTATACAACGGTAACTGATACTTAAGGGTGAGTGGATGTATATTGTGTTGGCTACTGTATAAATTATATAAGGTGTTTACACTGGTTTTCGTTTATGCAATACAATTGCAGCAGTTTTGTTACTTTCTTTTCCACCCTATGTTTACAGTGTGAAAATACAGGGGTTACCGTAGTATTTTACAGTCTTCTCTGACCTATTGCCCCAGTTCCCCTTTTGTAACTTTTCATAAGACCTTCCCAGTTGATAACTCAAGAGGTTGCTTTAGTTAGACGTGTTTGAAAAAGGTGAGAAAAGTGGCAAAACATATGCTTCGTTTCGAGCGATAAGGGAAGTCATACAACCGGAAAGATAAATCTTATAACCTGCTCCCAAGTGGTATTACTCCTGAAGACAACTTGTTATAATAATCCAAGAAAAATCTTGTGGAGTAATCTTATGACATATCTTATGTTTGGACAAGATCATCATATTGTATACATGTCTCATACATCAAATAACGTTCAAAATGACATCAAACAGAATTTGACAAAGGTTAATTAACGGCTATCTAATCATATGTACTAATAAAATACTGACAATCACTGCCAACATTCAGATAATAATAGATAGTCTACACTCTAGCCTTTTTCACAGTAGAGTTATCAAAATCAGTTGTAACACCATGAAGATAAATCCTAGCACCGTAAATATAAGTTGTAGTAGCCAGTAGATAAATTGTTGGTGACTTACAACCAAAAAGATCAGTAGGAGCCATTTGGGACACTTGTCCTCACTTTAATGGTTTTTAAGTGAGTTTAAAAAATGAAAACAGATGCTACCATCATTCAAGTATGGTCGCCATCTTTATGAGTTAAAGGAAAACTCACAGAACTTTCAGGAGGTGGCTTCTTAGTTCAACCATACAACTGTGGAACTAGGATATTACTGCATAAGACCTAAGCATGCAAGTTGGAGAACTGCAATATAAAGAGAAAAAAAATCCTGTTACATTTCAAATGATACACAGTTTCATAAACTACTTAATTTTGTAGTCAATTGTATTTTACTTGTTAAAATATAGTAAACTAAGAAATCTAAAATTTGCCAGGAATCTAAAATTTGCCACCTCTAAAACCTTAGTTAATTTTATAAAGAAAATGATTTTTTGTCTTAAAATTGGTATTTTTCAGTCCAGAAAGCTTTAATTTACTATACATTCAACCAATCTCACCTCAATTCATTTATTTTATTAGAATTTCCACATGTGGCGAATTTCAGGTATGTGGCGAATTTTAGATTTCTTACTCTATGTAAGTAGTGCACAGCAAAAAAAAAAAAAAAAAAAAAATGAAAAAATTACATAATTATTCATTAGAGAAAAGAATAACCAGAAACTTGCATTTGAGGGAGCTGTTTATGCATGTAAAGAATGATATAAAAGTATTTACATAATAGGCTTGGTTTTACAAGAAAATTAGTGTAATAGTATATCACTCTCAGTGCGTGGCAGTGTAACAGTTATTATGTCCACCCCCCTGGGGGGTGGATATATTATTTTTGCTTTTTTCGCCGTCCGATGTCCGATGTCCGGCGTCCGGCGTCACGCATGGTTTCCGCTCATTTAAAGGAAAAGTATTAGAGCTATTGTCACCAAATTTGGTATGCAGGCTTATTGGGTCAGTAGCTTGCTTGGGATTGCTTTTGGCTGTTGTACCTCTTTTGCTTACTGAGTAATACTTAAGTACAGCTATTTTCAGTACCCATTGGTTTCCGTGCATTTAAGCCAAAATAATTAAAGATATTTTACTACAATTTTGAATACAAGATTGTTATGTCCATAGCTCGCTTGGTATTGCATTTGGGACTGATAGCTTTGTCAGTACATGAGTAATAGCCATTTAGGTACTTCATTGTGTATTTTCAGTACTACTTTTGAGTAATTTGCTAATATCTCAGAAACCGTAAGAGATAGAGCGATTTCGTCGAAATTTTCGACCCACAGGGTATCTAAGGAATGTAATATTTGCAATTTTCAAAAAATTTTCCCCTCCCCAAAAATGGCGGCCATTTTGAATTTTCGAATTTTTGCCAAAAATGGCAAAACACAAATTTGCTTCTATCTCCTTAACCGTGTGAGATAGAGCGATTTCGTCGAAATTTTCGACCCACAGGGTATTTAAGGAATGCAATCTACAATTTTCCAAAAATTTTCCCCTCCCCAAAAATGGCGGCCATTTTGAATTTTCGAATTTTTGCCAAAAATGGCAAAACACTAATTTGCTTCTATCTCCTTAACCGTGCGAGATAGAGTGATTTCGTCGAAATTTTCGACCCACAGGGTATCTAAGGAATGCAATCTTTGCAATTTTCCAAAAATTTTCCCCTCCCCAAAAATGGCGGCCATTTTGAATTTTCGCCAAAAATGGCAAAACACAAATTTGCTTCTATCTCCTTAACCGTGCCAGATAGAGCGATTTCGTCAAAATTTTCGACCCACTGGGTATCTGAGCATTGTACTCTTGGTAATTTTTAAAAAATTTTCCCCTCCCCAAAAATGGCGGCCATTTTGAATTTTCGAATTTTTGCCAAAAATGGCAAAACACTAATTTGCTTCTATCTCCTTAACCGTGCGAGATAGAGCGATTTCGTCGAAATTTTCGACCCACAGGGTATCTAAGGAATGTAATATTTGCAATTTTCAAAAAATTTTCCCCTCCCCAAAAATGGCGGCCATTTTGAATTTTCGAATTTTTGGCAAAAATGGCAAAACACAAATTTGCTTCTATCTCCTTAACCGTGCGAGATAGAGCGATTTCGTCGAAATTTTCGACCCACAGGGTATCTAAGGAATGCAATCTTTGCAATTTTCAAAAAATTTTCCCCTCCCCAAAAATGGCGGCCATTTTGAATTTTCGAATTTTTGCCAAAAATGGCAAAACACCAATTTGCTTCTATCTCCTTAACCGTGCCAGATAGAGCGATTTCGTCAAAATTTTCGACCCACAGGGTATCTGAGCATTGTGCTCTTGGTAATTTTTCCAAAAATTTTCCCCTCCCCAAAAATGGCGGCCATTTTGAATTTTCGAATTTTTGCCAAAAATGGCAAAACACTAATTTGCTTCTATCTCCTTAACCGTGCGAGATAGAGCGATTTCGTCGAAATTTTCGACCCACAGGGTATCTAAGGAATGTAATCTTTGCAATTTTCCAAAAATTTTCCCCTCCCCAAAAATGGCGGCCATTTTGAATTTTCGAATTTTTGCCAAAAATGGCAAAACACAAATTTCCTTCTATCTCCTTAACCGTGCGAGATAGAGCGATTTCGTCGAAATTTTCGACCCACAGGGTATCTAAGGAATGCAATCTTTGCAATTTTCCAAAAATTTTCCCCTCCCCCAAAATGGCGGCCATTTTGAATTTTCGAATTTTTGCCAAAAATGGCAAAACACAAATTTCCTTCTATCTCCTTAACCGTGCCAGATAGAGTGATTTCGTCAAAATTTTCGACCCACAGGGTATCTGAGCATTGTACTCTTGGTAATTTTTAAAAAATTTTCCCCTCCCCAAAAATGGCGGCCATTTTGAATTTTCGAATTTTTGCCAAAAATGGCAAAACACAAATTTGCTTCTATCTCCTTAACCGTGCGAGATAGAGTGATTTCGTCGAAATTTTCGACCCACAGGGTATCTAAGGAATGCAATCTTTGCAATTTTCAAAAAATTTTCCCCTCCCCAAAAATGGCGGCCATTTTGAATTTTCGAATTTTTGCCAAAAATGGCAAAACACAAATTTGCTTCTATCTCCTTAACCGTGCCAGATAGAGCGATTTCGTCAAAATTTTCGACCCACAGGGTATCTGAGCATTGTGCTCTTGGTAATTTTAACAAAATTTTCCCCTCCCCAAAAATGGCGGCCATTTTGAATTTTCGAATTTTTGCCAAAAATGGCAAAACACAAATTTGCTTCTATCTCCATAACCGTGCCAGATAGAGCGATTTCGTCAAAATTTTCGACCCACAGGGTATCTGAGCATTGTGCTCTTGGTAATTTTAACAAAATTTTCCCCTCCCCAAAAATGGCGGCCATTTTGAATTTTCGAATTTTTGCCAAAAATGGCAAAACACTAATTTGCTTCTATCTCCTTAACCGTGCGAGATAGAGCGATTTCGTCGAAATTTTCGACCCACAGGGTATCTAAGGAATGTAATATTTGCAATTTTCAAAAAATTTTCCCCTCCCCAAAAATGGCGGCCATTTTGAATTTTCGAATTTTTGCCAAAAATGGCAAAACACAAATTTGCTTCTATCTCCTTAACCGTGCGAGATAGAGCGATTTCGTCGAAATTTTCGACCCACAGGGTATCTAAGGAATGCAATCTTTGCAATTTTCAAAAAATTTTCCCCTCCCCAAAAATGGCGGCCATTTTGAATTTTCGAATTTTTGCCAAAAATGGCAAAACACCAATTTGCTTCTATCTCCTTAACCGTGCCAGATAGAGCGATTTCGTCAAAATTTTCGACCCACTGGGTATCTGAGCATTGTACTCTTGGTAATTTTTAAAAAATTTTCCCCTCCCCAAAAATGGCGGCCATTTTGAATTTTCGAATTTTTGCCAAAAATGGCAAAACACTAATTTGCTTCTATCTCCTTAACCGTGCCAGATAGAGCGATTTCGTCGAAATTTTCGACCCACAGGGTATCTAAGGAATGCAATCTTTGCAATTTTCAAAAAATTTTCCCCTCCCCAAAAATGGCGGCCATTTTGAATTTTCGAATTTTTGCCAAAAATGGCAAAACACCAATTTGCTTCTATCTCCTTAACCGTGCCAGATAGAGCGATTTCGTCAAAATTTTCGACCCACAGGGTATCTGAGCATTGTGCTCTTGGTAATTTTTCCAAAAATTTTCCCCTCCCCAAAAATGGCGGCCATTTTGAATTTTCGAATTTTTGCCAAAAATGGCAAAACACTAATTTGCTTCTATCTCCTTAACCGTGCGAGATAGAGCGATTTCGTCGAAATTTTCGACCCACAGGGTATCTAAGGAATGTAATCTTTGCAATTTTCCAAAAATTTTCCCCTCCCCAAAAATGGCGGCCATTTTGAATTTTCGAATTTTTGCCAAAAATGGCAAAACACAAATTTCCTTCTATCTCCTTAACCGTGCGAGATAGAGCGATTTCGTCGAAATTTTCGACCCACAGGGTATCTAAGGAATGCAATCTTTGCAATTTTCCAAAAATTTTCCCCTCCCCCAAAATGGCGGCCATTTTGAATTTTCGAATTTTTGCCAAAAATGGCAAAACACAAATTTCCTTCTATCTCCTTAACCGTGCCAGATAGAGTGATTTCGTCAAAATTTTCGACCCACAGGGTATCTGAGCATTGTACTCTTGGTAATTTTTAAAAAGTTTTCCCCTCCCCAAAAATGGCGGCCATTTTGAATTTTCGAATTTTTGCCAAAAATGGCAAAACACTAATTTGCTTCTATCTCCTTAACCGTGCGAGATAGAGTGATTTCGTCGAAATTTTCGACCCACAGGGTATCTAAGGAATGCAATCTTTGCAATTTTCCAAAAATTTTCCCCTCCCCAAAAATGGCGGCCATTTTGAATTTTCGAATTTTTCCCAAAAATGGCAAAACACAAATTTGCTTCTATCTCCTTAACCGTGCGAGATAGAGCGATTTCGTCGAAATTTTCGACCCACAGGGTATCTAAGGAATGCAATCTTTGCAATTTTCCAAAAAATTTTCCCCTCCCCAAAAATGGCGGCCATTTTGAATTTTCGAATTTTTGCCAAAAATGGCAAAACACAAATTTGCTTCTATCTCCTTAACCGTGCGAGATAGAGCGATTTCGTCAAAATTTTCGACCCACAGGTATTTCAGCATTGTATTCTTGGCAATTTAAAAAAAAATTTCCCGTCCCCTAAAATGGCGGCCATTTTGAATTTTCAAATTTTTGTCAAAAATGGCAAAACACAAATTTGCTTCTATCTCCTTAACCATGCGAGATAGAGCGATTTCGTCGAAATTTTCAACCCACGGGGTATCTAAGGAATGTAATCTTTGCAATTTTCAAAAAATTTTCCCCTCCCCAAAAATGGCAGCCATTTTGAATTTTCGAATTTTTGCCCAAAATGGAAAAACACAAACTGGCCTTAACCGTGCCAAATAGAGTTATTTCGTTGAAATTTTCGACCCATAGGGTATCTAGAAAATGTACTCTTGGCAATTTTCAAAAAAATTTCCTTTTCCCAAAAATGGCGGCCATTTTGAATTTTCAAATTTTTGCCAAAAATAGAAAAACAGGAATTTGCTTCTATCTTCTTAACCATGCCAGATAGAGTGATTTCGTCAAAATTTTCAACCCAACCAATGCAAAAAGGCATGAAGCTGAAATAATTTACATCTACACTAACAAATATTTAAGCATCATTGATATATTTTACAAATGAAACAGGGTCTTGTAAGACTACTGTACAATTTGGGCAAAAGGTTCATGGGTGGACATTACACATGATAATGTGTGTTCTTCTATGCTATCCTGTTTCTATTCGCATCTACTATCAACAGGGCGGCCGATTTCTAGTTTTAAATTGTATTTTGTGAATAGAACAAATAAAACTATATATGTTTTTACTAATCTTAAATTAAATAATACAGTAACTGTTTTCTGTTTTTGCAAGCGTACTTTACTTATTTATGACTCTAAAAAGTTACTTGGATAAAAGTGACACTGGGACAAATTTACCTGTGCTGTCTGCTGTTGCAGTGTAAGCCTATCAAATAGACATGAAGCAACAAGGCCAAATCAATAAAAGATTATATTAATCCTTCTCACAGGAAGAACCATTTTTCAAAAAAGAAAAAGAATGCTATCAGAAAGAAAAAGTCTATGCATTGTTCTATTTTGTTCTTAAAGTGGAAGACCTTGAAAGAAATGATGGATCTGCAGAGAAGCCGTACTACATGAGTAAAGGACTGATGAAAATCCTCGGCAAAAAGAATGACAAGGAAGTGGAGCAAGCCAAGAAAGAATAGATGTAAACCAAAGAGTAGTCAGAGATTGCAGTTCAGCCACAAAAGAAAAGAACACTCTCAAAAAAAAGGCTTCTAGTTTATATTATTTTCAGAAATGTGACAACAGGTGTTAAATTATTTTCAAAATCCAGTAGAAATGGGTGTTTAAGTTAAAGCGGATGTAAACTTTAATATATGAAAGTACAGTTTTAAATATTGTATGTAAGATGTTGAAGCAATATATGCAAATGTAAAACTGGTTTGGTTTTGTTTGGCTGTGGTATAGAGTAAGAAATCTAAAATTCGCCACATATCTGAAATTCGCCACATGTAAAAATACTAATAAAATAAATGAATTGTGGTGAGATTTGTTGACTGTATAGTAAATTAAGGATTTTTGAACTGAAAATACCAATTTTTAGACAAAAAACATCATTTTCTTCATAAAATTAACTAAGGTTTTAGAGGTGGCGAATTTTAGATTCCTGGCGAATTTTAGATTTCTTACTCTAAATAGCATAAAACCACAATGAATATTCAGAAAGCAATTTTTGAAAATGTCAGTATTTTAACCTTTTCTTGGGCTGATCTGCCATACATGAAACCGATAAAAGACCCATATTCTAAGTAATATATCAGGCATTTTGATTGTATATTCAGCAAAATGGGTTTTCTTAACTTAAAATATCATGCAAAAATTTCCCTTAAGTTTTTAAATTATAGTTCATGTACACTGACATGATGTTTTAGCTCGTGATCTTGGATAGTGAAAATTAATTCCTAGTGAAATTTTAATTCTGTATTAATATCTCAAGTAGAAAGTAGCCATTTTTGAAAATTAATTGTAGTAAAGTTCTTAAAAATTTAAGAATTAGTGAAATTTTCTTCTAGCAAAAACTTTGACTTGTTCAGTATTATTGGCTTCCATAAATAAATGGGTCAAATCCAATTTTTGGTTAGAGTTTTCTATCTAAATTTTCCCTACATCATCTTGTGGAAACATGATATAAATATATTTCTGATTACCTTCCTGAATATTTTCTTTTTGAAACCTGCTGTTTTTGTACAGATTAAATATATTTTGTGTGATCATTATAATAAGGAGAATGGGACCATTTTAAGGAATGAGATTATCATTGTAGATATTTTTATACAAATTATAATAGTTATTATTATATATTTTATAATTTAGTGAAGGGATTGAAATGTAATTTCAATATCAGTTTCAAACTCATGTTTGGCTTTGCATATCGATTGATACTGAAATATCGTTTCACACTGTAAAATGCATTATTTTGCATCTACTAATCCTTTAGGTATCAAAACCAGTTTTGTTTGCATTTATGATATACAAAAATGCATGGATTAAATACAAACTAGCTTTTGAAACAATTAAATTTCATCAAAATTCTCGGAATAAATCTTCTGATGTATCAGTCAATATTGACGATCACACTATGTAGCTTTCTGTTTTGAGAATTCTCATTAAAGGAGAAGTCTAGTTAATAAAGTTTTACTTGTATGGGTTCAACTTTCATTTTGAATACATTTGAAAGTCCGTTATCTGACTTTTTTGAGAGATTGACATTATGTCTGGATATATAATGTTCACAAAGTAGAATCAGGATCTTAGCATAAAAGAAGAGGAAAATACAAATTTGGGAGAGTGGAGTGTTAATTGAATATTAGGATATCGGAACGTCGGATAATAGAGGTTCTAAGGTATATTAATTAAAAGACTAGTTGTTGATCATATCATGTGATAGAAACGTGTGATAAAAATGGTCAAAATTTTTCTGGTATTGAAATCTCAAGGATAAAAAAGTTGTGAGAACAGGTTATTATTATTTTTTTCATTTTGTAAATAATTGTTCAACTATTCTTTAGAATGGGTTGTATCTGTGGCGTATGAATTTCCTGGAACATATCAAGGCTGATATGTTTATACACTAGTGTGTGGTATGTAGGACCAAAGTCATTTTCCATATCAATGAAGATATCATCAGCCAGCAAGACATATCACATTTTAATTTATATGTGCTTAATAAAGGTTTAGGTTAGTATGCTTTGTTACAGTATTTCAGTAGAGATATATTTTTATATATCACCGAGCTATCCCAACTTAATGTGTCTGTTTTGTTAAAAACACTTTTAATATGCTAGTAACTGTGTACTGTTATATACCTGGATACTTGTAAGTATTAAATACTCTGAAGTATTTCTGTCCTCTTTAATGGCTTCATTTGTGTAAGCATTTCCAGTAATATTTTAAATTCAATAGATTCAACCAGTGGATGAATTGCTTTATAATTTGTTTTTGTCAATGGAAGCTACAGTTGAACTAGGTATTAGAATATCTCAAGGGACTAACCAAATACATATACAATAGATATTATATATTATACAGATATATATTTAATTATCCAAGTTTCTGTCAACTGAATATACTTTTTCATTAATAATTTTTCCATTCTTCTAAATTTCTCTGATATTTTATCTCACAAAATGACCTTCTCTTTTGTAACATTTTCTTTTGTCTGATCACATTTTGTTTTTCTCTCTCTCTACATGGTCAAATAATAAAAGTTGTAGAGTAAAAAAATCTAAAATTCGCCAGGAATCTAAAATTCGCCACCTCTAAAACCTTAGTTAATTTTATGAAGAAAATGATGTTTTTGTCTAAAAATTGGTATTTTTCAGTTCAAAAAGCCTTAATATACTATACAGTGAACAAATCTCACCACAATTCATTTATTTTATTAGTATTTTCACATGTGATGAATTTCAGATATGTGGCGAATTTTAGATTCCTTACTCTACTAATAACTGTACTTAACTAGCAGTTTGAGATAGCAGGGAATAGTTTTATTGGCAAAGGCCCTCTCTGTACCTGATACATTGATTTCTTCTCAAAGAGGTTTTACTGTATATTTGTATATGTGCAGTTGTCCCATGGCTTACTGTAAAGTTGAAAGTGTATCACAACTTTATATTGCAAAGTACATGAAATTTAAACATTCCATTTATACATATTTTTACATGCTGCATTTTTGCCCCATTTCTTTTTTTTTTTTTTGTAAACTTTAAATAGTGCCTTTTTGGATATATTCTACTTTTTTTTCTTTATAGATGTGTAGTACAAAGTTCTTTTGTGTGGTGTTGAGTAAGAAATATGACATTCAATATGATAATATGTGTCATTTGCCACCAGGGTGCAGAGTTCAAAAGTAAATTATGCTAAGCAAACTTTCTGCCATTTTTGTTTCAGGGGAGCTCAGAATCTTTTGAAAAGTGTCAGTATTTAGTAGAATACTCTTAATTCTTCATTCCAAATAATTAAATACTCTAGTCTTTAGTGTTTAGCAGTCCTAGTATTCAGGTGATAGTTTTATCGTTATTGTGCATCCTTGGATTTTGTAAATTCTGTAGAAATTAAAAGGTTTTTTTTATCAAGGAAATAATCCTCTGGATAAATAGAAAAATGTAAAATTCACAAGAGTGTGTGACATTTGGCACTAGGGGTCAACCTATAAAACTAACCCAAAATAATCAAAATATGTGCTAATTTTGTATATCAGGGAGATCAGTAGCCTAATGCTGAAGAAATATTATAATAGAAAAGGTGAAAAGAATTTCTCACACACTGCTGTAAATTTTACATTTCTTAGTATATGTTATGAATCTCTACACATCTTGTATTATATTGTCTTTTTTTACTTTTTATCTAGTAGTAATTATTTGGTACATGCTGGTCCTTTATGAATAACATTTTTTTTTCTAAAGGAAAACCGTAATAGTTTTGATTAGTACAGTAAATTTATCACACTTCAGAGTTATTAACTGGAGGCTTTAAATCATGATAGATGCAGACCTTTTGATCCATATAATTATTTTGTGTAACCATCTACATTATGTTAATTTAACTAGCCCTTACTAATTATATCCCCAGACGAAAGTCGGGGATATATTGGATTCAGGTCCGTCGCGCCGCCACCGCCGCCGCCGCCGTAGAAATTTCCTTGTGGACGCGATAACTCAAAAACGGATTAATATTTTTTTTTCAAACTTGGTACTCATGTTAAGGATGCCCAAAGGAAGATCCCTATTTTAAGGTGACCTTAAACTCCCAATAATAAAGAACTTATGGCCACCTTAAGGTCAGAAATTGCACTTTTGGCCACTTAGAGCCCTCTAGGTCACAAACTATGAGGCTTATCTGCCTCAAATTTTACCTGAGAACACATTAATATATTCTTAGTACATGTGCCGAAAATCAAGACTTTAAGTTGAGGAGAAAATTGTCTTTGAGGCCCATAAAGACCCCACTTAGGACTTTTTTCCTATATTTTTAACTTATTTTGCCCTATAATTTGGAAGTGGTAATTCTGATGAGTCTCAAACTGCACTAGATGTAACTCTTATATGTAATCCTTGTCTGTGAAAAATTTAAAGGCTGTAGGTTTACCTGTTAGGCCGACTTAAGATCTCAAAATTGCCCACAGAGACCCAATTTATGGACTTTTTGCCATCTTCAAGCACTGTAGCTTTCAAACTATGTCTCTCATCTAAGTGAAATATCATCTGAGAATATATCAATATGTTTTTCTTGTATGTACTCCAAAATTTAGGCCTTTAATAGACATTTAACCCATGTATGAGGACCATAAACACCCACCCGAGTGACCCTTTTAAGACATTTTTCACATATTTTGCTCTGTAACTTGGAAATGGTAAGTCTGAGAAGTTTCAAACTGTATTAGATATATATTCTATGTGTAATGTTAGTATGTAACAGATTTTAAGTCTGAAGCTTTAATTTGAAGGTCAAATTGAGGTCTCTGACGGGCTCCCAAAGACCCAATATATGGACTTTTTGCCACCTTTAAGCCCTGTGACTGTTAAACTATGTTATTGATGGAGCTGAAATCCCATCTGGGAATGCATTATTATGTCCTTTTTACATGTGCCGAAAATCAAGGCTTTAAGTAGACATTTAACCTGTGTTTGAGGACCATAAATCCCCACTCGAGTGACCCTTTTTAGACATTTTTCACATATTTTGCCCTGTAACTTGGAAATGGTAAGTCTGAGAAGTTTCAAACTTTATTATTAGATACATATTCTATGTGTAATCTTAGTATGTGACAAATTTTAAGTCTGAAGCTTTAATTTGAAGGCCACATTGAGGTCTCTAAAAGGCCCCATAAAGACCCACTATTTGGACTTTTTGCCAGTTTTAAGGCCCATGACTGTTAAACTATGTGACTGATAGAGCTGAAATCTCATCTGGGAATACATTATTATGTTCTTTTTACATGTGCCAAAAATCAAGGCTTCAAGTAGACATTTAAACTGTGTATGAGGACCATTAACACCCACCCGAGTGACCGTTTTAAGACATTTTTCACATATTTTGCTCTGTAACTTGGAAATGGTAAGTCTGAGAAGTTTCAAACTTTATTATTAGATACATATTCTATGTGTAGTCTTAGTATGTAGCAGATTTTAAGTCTGATGCTTTAATTTGAAAACCACATCGAGATCTCTAAAAGGCCCACAGAGACCCAATATTTGGACTTTTTGCCACCTTTAGGCCCTGTGACTGTTAAACTATGTGATTGATTGAGCTGAAATCCCATCTGGGAATGCATTATTATGTCCTTTTCACATGTGCCGAAAATCAAGGCTTTTAGTAGAATTTAACCTGTGTATGAGGGCCATAGACACTTGCCCAAGTGACCTTTTTTGACATTTTTTTCTGTATTTTGCCCTGTTATTTGGAAATGCTTAGTGTGACAAGTCTTAAACTGTATTATATATAATTTTTGTTTGTTGTGTATGTCCCCCAAAAAGTTTCAGTTCTGTAGTTTAATTGCTAAGGTCTCTTTAACAATTGTAAAATGCCCACAGAGACCCAATTTATGGATATTATGCCACTTTAAAGCCCTGTAACTGTCAAACTATGTGGCGCATAGAGCTGAAATCTTTGAATTTTTCAAAGGAAGTGCCTGTCTATTTAAATTTTGAATATTAATAATGTGATGGCTATCTTAGGCTTTTAAGAACTTATTTTTATTGCGTTAATACATCCTATCCAATGGACAATAGCTTATCCGGTCGGCGCAGACCGGCCCGCCAAACGTCAGAAAAAGATGTCCTGTGTCTCCACCGGCTAGGCCGGCCCAGTTCTGTGCACTCGCCAGATGGCGTGTCGTACTTCCTTCCTGTCTAGACAGCGTGACGTCATAGCATCTTTTTCGTTTGGCGCATGTTCAAGTGTACACGAATATTTTTTCTGAGCTTAATTTCAGTTTTTTTTGCCAGATTAGTTGCTAAAGTGTTGTGAAATTTTATCTACGGATTCTTCACACCTTATAGACCTTCATGTCTTCTCCAAGTCAACGTAGGGGGGGTTGTGGCCACATGATGGCTGGCTTTGACTTGCACAGTTTTTGTGCACGCTGTCGCGACAAGAAGAAGGGTAAGGACCCCTGTGTGGAGAACCCTAATGTTGAATGTCAGCTTTGTAAAACCCTTACTCCAGAGCAAGCTTCCCAGTTAGCAACCCCTTCATATAAACTTAAAAAGGAGAAGCGGGATAAGGCGGAATCTACACCATCTAAGAAAGATTCATCTTCTTCAGCGTCAGTCACTCTCAGTCCCACCCTTGTGGACCCGGCACGAGTGTCGGTAATAAGGGCAGTGGATGGCCAGGACACTGGTTTGAGTGCACAACCAGCAGAGAAAAAGAAAAGGGTAGAGGAAAAGAAGAAGTCGGTTAAACCCAAGCCTTCTACCTCAACTGCGGCTGCAGTTTCCACCGACCAGAAATTTCAGGAGATGGATCAGAAATGGTCGGACCGGTTCAACCGGCTTGAGGCTCTCTTACTAGCTAAGACCCTAGACCGACCTCAGCAGGAACCGACATTCAGCACTGTGAAGGTGGTCCCTACCCACTCGCCACCAGCTAATGTCACCAGGTCTGAGCCCTTTATCAACCCTGCCGACCAGCCTTTTACCCAGTCTTCTGATCTACCGGCCACATCTTCAGACTGACCTGCTGTAGGTGCTATCACCGACCCACCGGCCTCTTCTAAGAAAGCTGACCGGCCTTCAACCTCTGATAAACCTTCCAGTGCCTTCCAGCCGACCAGAAAGGACACTAGTGATTCAGAGTCGGACAGTGAACAATCTGACCAGCCTCCCCTGGACATTTTTGTAGAGGAGGGCGAGTTATCAGAGGATCCGGATGCCGGTAACGACCCCGAACAAACATTGTCAGAAGAGCAGTCATACCGTGAGACAATGAGGGGCATCAGAAGCTACATGGGATGGACCCACATCCCTGATATGGAATCTGCTGCCGGCTCTTCAGATGATAACCCCTTTGCCGGGCCTAAGATGCAAACCCAGGGCAAGGTTTCAGTTCAACTTCCAACAGATGAGTGGCTTTGCCGAAAAATCTCTAAACTGAACCTGACTCTTACAGATGGTTACCCATCCCGTGGGGCAGAAGCCGGTGGTTTGCACAGGGATCAGTTCCTTAAACCCCCAAGATCTCAGGCCAAGTGGTATGGGGCCCACCAGCAAACTAAGAGTACTGATGATACGGTGTCATCCTGGAGCTCAGATGCAGCTAAAGTGAACAGTGGCTACCTGAGGATAGCAAGACAGGCCGGAATCGCCACCAGCCCTCCCCAATCGCGGCCAATCTCTCAAGACTCCTTGAGGAAGTGGGAGAAAAGTGCACGGGAGTCGTCTGTTATCTGCAATCAGGCTGCAGGTTTCAACCGCTGTTTAGTTAAAGTGCAGCAGGACATACAGTCTCAGTTAAAGACAATTAGATCAGAACAGAAAGGGAAGTCAGCTTCCAAGGTGACAGAAGCCACAGAGGAAATGCAGTTCCTTCTGGACTTTAATGCTAGTATCTGCCAGGCCATGGCCAAGTCCATGGAACATTTAACAGACTTTGTTTTTGTGACCATGGCCAACACCACCTTACTCAGGAGAGATTCGTACCTAGCGTACTTGAAGGCTGGAATTAAAGCGGATACTATGGCAGCTCTTAGAACAGCACCTCTCCACCTCTCCACCCTATTTCCGGATAGTGTACTAAAACAAGCCGAGGAGGACATTAGTGCTTCTGAAAAGGGTCGGTCTGTCTCAACATATAAGAAAAATCGCTTCCACCCTTATGAAAGGCCGGAAACTAAACCAGACAACAGACAGCCGGATAGACCGGCTTGGAAGAACCTCTCACGTGGCCATAACAAGAGAAATAAAGGCAAGCGGCAGTACTCATCGCGTCCTGCCAAGGGTCAACAGCCTTATAAATGACAATTACTGTGTAAATCTGTTACCGGACAGGCTGTTGACCCGGACAAGTGCACTACCCAGAAAGACAATAAACTGTTTAAGTTTAAATGTAAAGCATCTTGCTGTAAACCATGTTCATTCTGCGCCCGGGCACTCCCAAAAGAGAGAGCTAAGTCCCGGGTCAGCAGGTTGTCATCAGTCAAAAAGCAAATTAAAATATGTCAAAGGTGCTTCTTCTGTCATTCAATTCTCTTGTGTTCAACCTGTAACAAATGCCATGAATGTTGTCTCAAATCTGCCTGTAGGGGCCCGACTTCAAAACTTTTGGCTAACTTGGTTGGAGAGGGGTGCCGGACCGAAAATAATTCAAATCCTGAGAGAGGGCTACACCCTCCCCTTTCGGATCCGGCCAAACCTCACAAGGTCCCCCACTGTCATAAGCCGTTATGTCAATCCCCACAGGAACAGCTACCTGTTGGAGGCATTACATGGACAAAAATGCAATAGAGCTAGTCCAAAATCAAACATCTTTAGGGTTTTTCAACCGACTTTTTCTGGTACCCAAACCCAACAACAAGTGGAGACCCATACTAGACCTAAGCAAACTAAATCCCTTCCTCAAGGTGGAAAAGTTCAAAATGGAGACACCGGAAACCATCAGGACATCCCTCCAACAAGGGGAGTGGGTAACCTCAGTAGACTTCAAGGATGCCTACTTCCATATACCAATACAGGAACAGTCCAGGAAATATCTCAGATTTCATGTCCAGGGTCGGACTTACCAGTTCAAGGCACTGCCCTTTGGTCTGTCCACAGCACCCATGGAGTTCACTGTATTGGCAAAGGAGGTGAAACTGATGGCCACACACAAGGGTATAAGGATCCACCAGTACCTAGATGACTGGTTGGTCAGAGCCGGAACCCACCAAGTCTGTCTCCAGCATACCCGGATCCTGGTCAAGATGTGCCAGGATCTAGGCTGGCTAGTAAATTTAGAAAAATCGGAACTGGAGCCCCAACAGGTATTCAACTTTGTCGGCTACCAGTTCGACCTCAGGTCCGGCCGGGTCAGACCGACACCGGACCGGTGGCAGAGCCTTCAAGGGAAAATACAAACACTACTTTCACTACCGGCCTGTCCAGTCCGGCAGTTCATGTCCTTGATAGGTCTGTTAACGGCCACAGAGAAACAAGTTCACCTAGGCCGTTTACACATGAGACCCATACAGTGGCATCTCAAAAACAATTGGAGAGTACCGGAATCCCTGGAAAAAGTTATTCCTTTACCCAGATCCCTGCACCCACATTTACAGTGGTGGCTAGACGAAAGCAATGTGCTTCAAGGTCAGCCATTACACCCCATACAGCATGCTCTGCAAATTTTTACAGACGCATCAAAAGAAGGGTGGGGCGCTCATTTAAACGAGTTCACTGCAAGAGGGTCCTGGTCAGTGCCGGAAAGCAAGCTGCACATAAATTATCTGGAACTAAAAGCAGTACTCTTAGCCCTAAAAGAGTTCCAAAACCTTTGCACAAACCAGATTGTCCTAGTGGCCACAGACAATACTACAGTAGTGGCCTACATAAACAAAGAAGGGGGAATGAAGTCGGGCCCACTGTGTGCCCTACTATGGAGGATCTTGACCTGGTGTTCCCAGCGACAAGTGACCCTAAAGGCCCGACATATCCCTGGCCGTTTAAATGTGATAGCAGACAAGCTATCCCGGCTAAATCAGACCATCCAAACAGAATGGTCCCTCCTTCCGGACATCTTTCGGGAATTGTGCAGAAAATGGCACCGGCCACAGATAGACCTATTTGCCACAAGGTTCAACAACAAACTACCTCGATTCGTGTCTCCAGTGCCGGACACTCTGGCAGTAGCAGTGGACGCACTCACCCTACCTTGGGAGGATCTGGATGCATACGCTTTTCCACCGACCGCCATATTGGGCAAAGTGGTGGAGAAGTTGCAGGACTCCCCTTGCAAGAGACTCATTCTGATTGCTCCGGGGTGGCCCAACATGCCTTGGTTTTGGGACCTGGTGACCATGTCCAGTCGGGTCCCTCTCAGCCTGCCCGACCAACCCAACTTGCTGACACAGCCCTTCAGTCAGATCCCTCACAGAAATCTGACAAATCTAAATCTCCATGCCTGGCTCCTAGAGCCACAAAGATCAAAGAACAGGGCTTCTCTGAGGCAGTGGCAGCAAGAATTGAGGCTCCTCAAAGAAGATCTACCAGATCAGTCTATGAGGCAAAGTGGGCCATTTTTACAAAGTGGTGCCTCACTAATCAGGTGGACTTCAGAGCACCACCTGTGAAGTCGGTGGCTGACTTCCTCATGTACCTCTTTGAGGACAAGAAGTTACAACCAAGCACCATTGATGGATACAGGTCTGCCATTGCTGACAAATTAGGTAATACAGCAATTAATATCAGTAAAGATGATAATCTCACTCGTCTCTTGGAAAGCTTCCACAGAGACAGGCCCAAAGGGCGGAGGGGGATTCCCTCTTGGAACCTTTCCCTGGTACTACACCAGCTAACAAAGGCTCCCTTCGAACCTCTTCGGGAAGCATCTCTGAAGCATCTGACCTTCAAAACTGTCTTCCTGTTGGCCCTGGGCTCAGGTAAAAGAAGGAGTGAGATCCATGCCTGGCAGCACCAAAACATCAGACACCAATCCGATTGGTCTAAGGTGTCCCTTTTCCCATCTCCCAGCTTTCTATCCAAGAATCAGCTGGCCAAAGAGGGTCCACAGAGTGTAGCCCCAGTGGTCATACCAGCCCTGGCTCCTACCCTGGATAAATCCCTCAAGTCTGACAGATCCCTGTGTCCAGTCAGAGCTTTGCGCTACTACCTGGATAGGACTTCAGACCTCAGACAACACCAGCAGTTAGTCTTTGTCTCCTTCAAGAAGGGTTTCGACAAGGACATCTCACCTGCCACTATCTCCTCATGGATCAAACATACTGTGATCCTATGCTATGAGCTCTCTGATCATCAGGCCCACACCCTACATCAGGTTAAAGCCCATGATGTCAGGGCCTTTGCTGCTTCTAAGGCCTTCCAGTCGGGGGTCTCCTTAGAGCAGATCTTAGCAGCCTGCCATTGGAAATCTCATAATACCTTCACCCAATTCTATCTGAAGGATGTGGCTTGGGCTGACTCAGAGCTCTACCATCTTGGACCGGTTGTGGCTGCTCAGCAGATCCACCAGCAGGCCGGTACCTAGAGGAGATTTGTACCTATGTAAATATTTGTACATATTTGTATATATATTGCACAGATAGTTAAGGAGCAAAACAAAAAAAAAAAAAAAAAAAAAAAAAAAATCTCACGTACTTTCTCCGGGAGACTTAATTTTATGGGACTGAACTCATCCCTCTCTTCCCCTACCTCAGAGCAGGTCTGTTAAAAAGGGGGGGGGGGCAAGGTCGATTCTGACGGTTCCCTTCCGGATAACCGGATGATGATATTCGACCATAGCCTTAAAGGGGTTTTTGACTTAAAGGTCTACCCAGGCTTTAGGAAGAAATGGTCATTATTCTAACCAGAGTTCAAGTTTTAGTCCCTAGTAGCTTACCCGCCTACCAAGCGGTAGTTATTCAGCTATTGTCCATTGGATAGGATGTATTAACGCAATAAAATTGCAAATTTAATAAGTAAATTAAATTTTTATAAGTTAATACCCTATCCAATGGACACACAAGACCCTCCCACCGACCCCGCTATCAGCTTACTAGGGGTCTAATAGGTTTAGACAACGAAAAAGATGCTATGACGTCACTCTGTCTAGACAGGAAGGAAGTACGACACGCCATCTGGCGAGTGCACAGAACTGGGCCGGCCTAGCCGGTGGAGACACAGGACGTCTTTTTCTGACGTTTGGCGGGCCGGTCTGCGCCGACCGGATAAGCTATTGTCCATTGGATAGGGTATTAACTTATAAAAATTTAATTTACTTATTAAATTTGCAATTTTGTGTGTTATCTCTCTGCTTTGCTGAGTTTTTAACTTTTTAATATGAAACTGGTTAAACATATTCAAGTAGGCAAAATGGACACTGTTATTTTCTGGTGAGCTTTAAGTCTCAAATATTAATGAAATTATAGCCTTATGTAGTAAAAATAGGGGATTTTTAACCCTCAACTAGCCCAGTTTTATTCAACTTGTCTTAATTTTGACACAGCTCCTACAGTTATGAACTCATTTCAATTGATAATCACATACTTAAAATTCTCAATTCTGAATTATTATTGTAAATCTGTTCTTGTCGTTTGATAATTTATATTTAATTCTCGAGGTATATAATCTTCCTGTTGGACATTTCTTATTTATATATTTGATTTTATTTTAGTGATAAGATTAACTGAGCTTTTTGTATTTGATTACCCCTTTTATATTATAAGTGTTTGTTTACCATTTGTGCTGCAGCACTCCATCTCTTTGTAGTCCCACCCCCCATCCCCCACCCACCTCTGGGACCTCCAGCTATTGAGTGACACTAAATAAACAAAGGTATACAGATCTTCTGTAATAGTGAGGTGTGGAGAAGGGGAGAGAGGTGGGGTGGGGGTGGGAGGTGGTGTTTGCTTCATTATCTAATTATCTAAGACAAAGGGAGTCAGAACTGAGATTGTGTCACATATTTAGGTTGCATATATATGGACCACATATATAGGAATTGAGGAAATGAATAACTGAAAAACAATGCAAATTCTAAAAATAATATAATAAAATAATAATATAAATAATATATGATTTTTAAATAATATTTTATTTGTGAACAAATATAGAAACAGAGATACGCTTTTGGAATTATGAATTTAGAATGGACATTCAATCATCAATCATTTATATACTTTGAAAATAGGTTCAGAGTTACCCTTTGCAGGAAGATTGAAAAGTATGATGAGTTGAGTTAAAAATAATATTTTATTTGTCAACAAATATAGAAACAGATATGCTCTTTTGAGATTATTAATTTAGAATGGACATTCAATCATCAATCATTTAAATACTTTGAAAATAGGTTCAGAGTTATCATTGCAGGAACATTGAAAATATGATCTGTTGAGTTATGTATTCAACGTCTGGGGATACACCATCTTCCTTGGGAAGATATAAACTTAGCAGATAGATGTGCTGAAGTTCATATAACTTTTCCCAATATTTATGGCATACAACAAATGGATTAAATAAAAAATTCCCGATCAAAACCTGTGGCGTGAGTGATGACCTGTCTGGGGATATGTTGGCACCGAGTTGGCCCAATCTAGTTCACAATGGTTTACAATTGTGAATATTGTCTAAATTAACAACTTACACAGTACTTATTAGCTGAAACTATTCTACTCTTGGCAATGTCCCAGTGGAGGTCATGTGACACTGTATTCAATGTGCTTTTTGAATTTGAGCCAATCAGTGTCCCTGACACACAAAAAAAGCATTGTAAGCTGTACATTGATTGGCAGTGTGGTCATTTAAACTTTATTATTTAACTTTATTTTTTTAATTCTATTATTGCTTTTTTGAAAAAAATTTCTATAATCTCAGTAATTTGGCAGTTTTTCAGGTAAAGTCTGTTATATAGCATTCGCCCAAAATAAGTTAAATATAGAATATTTTGTGCACCGGAGATAACAAAGTTAACAAAGTATGCTGCCGTGATATCATTATCCCATTTATCGATGGTGTCATTGGCACAAAGTGAAAGTAAATAAGGACATGTTCTCTCTTTCTCAGGTAATACTTGTGATATGCTGTTGTAGAATAATAATACTATGCAAATTTAATGTCAAAAGACTTTACATGTATATCATAATGAGACTGACCATTCTATGTCTACCTGTATGATATACAACCCTTTTCCAAAAACTTTCCAAAAAGACTTGCGTTAAGTGGGAACTTCACCTATCCTTGTTTCATCACCCTTATCTGTGTCCGTTATTGCCTCTACCCATTGTAACCTAGATCTCTTGGTGTAACACAGTGTAGTAGCTGCCCATGTCTGTAAAGAACAAATTTTTATCCTTCCTAATGGACACGGATGAGTTCACTGTTTTACACCAAATGATCTAGGGTATCACAGATACGGACAATAATGGACACGGATACAGGTGAGGAAACAAGGACATGTGAAGTTCCTACATTACAACTTCAGTGTGTATTTTAAGCAAATAACAGACATACAAGAATGTTCATTTTACCAATTGTAACTACAGGAAAAATGACAGAAATATTCTTGGTTTTTCTATATTTTATTTTTCATGCATGTACGATGTTCAGTATATTATATATTATGACACACATCAGCAAGTTAATGTGTTGGTACTAGTGCTGGGACGATGTTCGCAAACTTCGGTATTATCGCTCGCTGGCTCATTGCCAATCAATGATCGGTAAAATTTAAGTACAACCGATATTCGCTAAATCCATTTCTTTGCAGCCTTTTGGTAACAATAAAATGCTAACCTTAATAATATTTTGTAAAAATCTGAAATATCCATCAGTTAAAATCACAAAACTAGCCGTGAATGCAATAAAAATAACGTAAATAGAAACACCTTGGGGTTTTCCAACTGTTGTCAAGGTAATCAAAATCAGCCAATCACAAGTGAGGATACATCAAGCATAGTCTGTTAGTGAGGGAGACGTCTGTGAATGGCTTTTAGATTATATTTTGGTCATATTTGTGGTAATTTGTGTGTATTTTACTTCATATAATTTAATATTAATATTTTATCTGTCTTTTTTACACTTCGACTCCATAATCGGAAATGTTCGAAGTTTGGTTACAAATGTCCGATACGAACATCGACACGGAAAATCCAAACGATCTCCCAGCACTAGTTAGTACTGTGTGCAGTAATCAGTAAGATTAGCAATGTCACATTTTCTTCAAACAGTTGCTTTAGAATTAAGAAATAGCAGGTAAAACTCACTAAATTAACAAAAAAAGAAAAGAAATAAAGTTCACATGACTGGTTATCATATAAATATTTACTGTATAAACTCATACACATTTTGTGCCTTTGTTCATAATCTTGCTCTTAATATTCTGTGTCTGCTTTTATTTACACTTGTACAGACTTTTCATAATTAGTTATCCATGTCATTCTAATTAATATACATTTGTAATATTTTTCCCATATTTTGTAACATTTTCCCCATATTTGCGAAGCTTTGTAGCCCCTGTTGTTTTTGACAAATATCTAATCTGCAGACTGGGTAGTAATTCTGAATATTCTATCCTTTTCCTTTTTGACTGTAGTTTATAAGTGTGTGTATTTATATTTTGACTGTATTTTATACTAACTGTGATACTAATGTTGTTTTTGCTGCCTTGAAGTCACATTCCAATGGACTGCAGAATGCTATCTAGATCAGTTAGTTTCTTATGAATATTTTGGATTTCAAATTAGATTCTTCTATAGAGTTTTGCTCTTTGATGAATTCTATGTTCTGCTTCATTTCTGGCAAGATATTGATTTGGTATATATACATTCACTGTATGCAGATGTAGCTAGTGGACTGTGTGTTTGATATTTCCTATTCTTCAGCTATATATAAACTAACACCGAGTAATACCTACATGTACGTGTTTGGAGGGCCTGTGTCAGTATTTACAATGCCTAAGGCAGACCAATTAGATGTTAGAGGGCCTTGGATTAAAAGCTATTTTTGATCTCCCTATTATGACTGTAAAATTTAAATGACCTCATACTCTTCATATTCTGTCTATTGTGCCAATTTGATTAAATTTTAAAAATTATAAACAAATCAACATCAGTGAATGCCTTAACATAATATTTTAACTGTAAATAGTGTCTCAGAAGATAAAAGCATAACTGTTTGTTGCAAGGCAGTTTAAACAGTTGACACCACAGGTACCTGTAAAATTTTATTTTTTATTGCTCAATATGATTCTGTTCATTAAGACCTTTAAAGCAATAATACCCTTATGTTAGAGATATAGTACATAAATTTCCAATATTTGAACAAAATTTTAATGTTTCAAGTGAATAGAGTAAATGCTGGATTGTTATTGGAAGGCATGGACATTAAAATTCATATGACCCTCTGGCAATTATTTCCTCGATTGTGTTCTAAATGTAATATCTTTTCTCAGTTTACTAACACAAGGCTTTAATTTTGATATATGTCGTATCTTGCTTGTAACTGTTTATAGGACACAAATTGTTTATCACTCAGATTTTATTCTAACTGCAGCCAAAGCCCATCTTTAGGATTGAATTGTCAGTAACAAGTTGCATCTGCAGACATAGAAATGTGCATAAGGTATATCTAAATTGTTTAATTATTTAACATATTAAGATGTAAGAGTTTGGACTTTGTAAAAATAAAATGTACAACGATTCAAGAAACTATCTTTTCAAATAGGTTACTGTATAGATGGTTTATAGAAGCACAGCCAGTTCATACCTTTAAATTCATAATACTCCATTACATGATATAAATACATACCGTATTTTTCAAAATATGGCCCGGGCGTTAATTAAGCGTCCCGCAAGGGACGCTTGTTTGTGTATGGGAGACCTTCAGGCTCCGCCGGCTCCGTGTTTTGTTTTCCTTATAACTCTGTAACCATTAGGCGGATTCTTTTCAAATTTGGCAGGTTTAGGCAGTAGCCTTGGGGAATTTTTTTGAATATGCTGCAGTTTCATTTCAACCAATCAGAGAGGTCACATGACCAAAAATGTCTTTTTTCGATGGGGAAGCTTGTCCGGAATTTTATCAATTCACCTGAAACTTGGCAAATACATTCATTCTATTAAAATCTGGAAATCATTAGATTTTGGCATTGATTGGTTAAGAAATGGCCGAGTAATTAATGATTAATTAATCATTATGAATTTTCCAAATAAGGAAAACACAAAAATGCTTATATCTCGAAAACCGTGCTAGATAGAGCGATTTCGACGAAATTTTTGACCCACAGGGTATCTCTACAGAGTAGTTATCCCATTTTTGAAAAAATGTTTGTCTCGCCAAAAATGGCGGCCATTTTGAATTTTCGAATTTTTCGCAAAAATTGCAAAACATAAAAATGCTTATATCTCGAAAACCGTACTAGATAGAGCGATTTCGACGAAATTTTTGACCCACAGGGTATCTCAGCGGAGTAGTTATCCCAATTTTCAAAATATTTTTGTCTCGCCAAAAATGGCGGCCATTTTGAATTTTCGAATTTTTTGCAAAAATTGCAAAACATAAAAATGCTTATATCTCGAAAACCCTGCTAGATACAGCGATTTCGACGAAATTTTTGACCCACAGGGTATCTCTGCAGAGTAGCCATGCCTATTTTCCAAAAAATTTTGTCTCAGCAAAAATGGCGGCCATTTTGAATTTTCGAATTTTTTGCAAAAATTGCAAAACATAAAAATGCTTATATCTCGAAAACCCTGCTAGATACAGCGATTTCGACAAAATTTTTGACCCACAGGGTATCTCTGCAGAGTAGCCATGCCAATTTTCAAAAAAATTTTGTCTTGCCAAAAATGGCGGCCATTTTGAATTTTCGAATTTTTGCGCAAAAATTGCAAAACACAAAAATGCTAATATTTCGAAAACCGTGCTACATAGAGCGATTTCGACGAAATTTGTTATCTTCAGGGTATCTCTGCAGAGCAGCTATCCCAAAGAGCTTTCACTTGGTGAAGTTTCAGACCCATAGCTAATTGCTCACCTACTCAAAATGAGTAAATGCGAATTACCTCTAAAAGTATTGCAGATAGCCAATTTTTCTCGAATAACTCATTCACCTACTTTTGGAAGAGCTTCCGCTTGGTGAAGTTTCAGACCCGTAGCTAATTACTCACCTACTCAAAATGAGTAAATGCTAATTATCTCAAAAACTATTGCGGATACCCAATTTTTATCAAATAACTCATTCATGTACTTTTGGGAGAGCTTTCACATGGTGAAGTTTCAGACCCGTAGATAATTACTCACCTACTCAAAATGAGTAAATGCGAATTATCTCTTAAAAGTATTGCAGATAGCCAATTTTTCTCAAATAACTCATTCACCTACTTTTGGAAGAGCTTTCATATGGTGAAGTTTCAGACCCATAGCTAATTACTCACCTACTCAAAATGAGTAAATGCGAATTATCTCTAAAAGTATTGCAGATAGCCAATTTTTCTCAAATAACTCATTCACCTACTTTTGGGAGAGCTTTCACTTGGTGAAGTTTCAGACCCATAGCTAATTACTCACCTACTCAAAATGAGTAAATGCGAATTATCTCTAAAAGTATTGCAGATAGCCAATTTTTCTCAAATAACTCATTCACCTACTTTTGGGAGAGCTTTCACTCTGTGAAGTTTCAGACCCATAGCTATTTATTCACCTACTCAAAATGAGTAAATGCTAATTATCTCTAAAAGTATTGCGGATACCCAATTTTTATCAAATACTCATTCATCTACTTGTGGGAGAGCTTTCACATGGTGAAGTTTCAGACCCATAGCTAATTACTCACCTACTCAAAATGAGTAAATGCGAATTATCTCTAAAAGTATTGCAGATAGCCAATTTTTCTCAAATAAATCATTCACCTACTTTTGGGAGAGCTTTCACTTGGTGAAGTTTCAGACCCATAGCTAATTACTCACCTACTCAAAATGAGTAAATGCGAATTATCTCTAAAAGTATTGCAGATAGCCAATTTTTCTCAAATAACTCATTCACCTACTTTTGGGAGAGCTTTCACTCTGTGAAGTTTCAGACCCATAGCTATTTATTCACCTACTCAAAATGAGTAAATGCTAATTATCTGTAAAAGTATTGCGGATACCCAATTTTTATCAAATACTCATTCATCTACTTTTGGGAGAGCTTTCACATGGTGAAGTTTCAGACCCATAGCTAATTACTCACCTACTCAAAATGAGTAAATGCTAATTATCTGTAAAAGTATTGCGGATACCCAATTTTTCTCAAATAACTCATTCACCTACTTTTGGGAGAGCTTTCACTTGGTGAAGTTTCAGACCCATAGCTAATTACTCACCTACTCAAAATGAGTAAATGTGAATTATCTCTAAAAGTATTGCAGATAGCCAATTTTTCTCAAATAACTCATTCACCTACTTTTGGGAGAGCTTTCACTCTGTGAAGTTTCAGACCCATAGCTATTTATTCACCTACTCAAAATGAGTAAATGCTAATTATCTGAAAAAGTATTGCGGATACCCAATTTTTCTCAAATAATCATTCATCTACTTTTGGGAGAGGTTTCACATGGTGAAGTTTCAGACTCATAGCTAATTACTCACCTACTCAAAATGAGTAAATGCGAATTATCTCTAAAAGTATTGCAGATAGCCAATTTTTCTCAAATAACTCATTCACCTACTTTTGGGAGAGCTTTCACTTGGTGAAGTTTCAGACCCATAGCTAATTATTCACCTACTCAAAATGAGTAAATGTGAATTATCTCTAAAAGTATTGCAGATAGTCAATTTTTATCAAATAACTCATTCACCTACTTTTGGGAGAGCTTTTACTCTGTGAAGTTTCAGACCCATAGCTATTTATTCACCGACTCAAAATGAGTAAATGCTAATTATCTGTAAAAGTATTGCGGATACCCAATTTTTATCAAATACTCATTCATCTACTTGTGGGAGAGCTTTCACATGGTGAAGTTTCAGACCCATAGCTAATTACTCACCTACTCAAAATGAGTAAATGCGAATTATCTCTAAAAGTATTACAGATAGCCAATTTTTCTCAAATAACTCATTCACCTACTTTTGGGAGAGCTTTCACTTGGTGAAGTTTCAGACCCATAGCTAATTATTCACCTACTCAAAATGAGTAAATGTGAATTATCTCTTAATAGTATTGCAGATAGCCAATTTTTCTCAAATAACTCATTCACCTACGTTTGGGAGAGCTTTCACACACGAAAATGAAAAATTGTGAATATCTCTGAAAAGCTATTTCTTCTCCTTTAATGCTCAGCGGGAGATACACACCGCGGCAGTGGTCTTGACAAAAATTTTTGTGTCTCCAAAAATGGTGGCCATTTGGAATTTTCAAAGTTTTTGCAAAACACAAAAATGCTTATATCTCGAAAACCGTGCTATATGGAGCGAACTCAATAAAATTTTTGACCTGCTGGGTATCTCTGCAGAGTAGCCATGCCAATTTTCCAAATATTTTTGTCTCGCCAAATATAGCGGACATTTTGAATTTTTTGCAAAACACAAAAATGCTTATATCTTGAAAACCGTGCTAGATAGAGCAGACTGCGCTGACTTTAGTTGCCACAACAGTATAAGGCTAGAAACGAAGCATTTTCTTAATACTTTAGCACTCACCTTTATATCCTTTTCGGGATGCTTTGTTTTTGCATAGCAAAAACATTATCTTTTTTTTTTTGCGAGCGATCCTCTAGTTATTTTTAAATGGCATCAGACCAGGCGTTAAATTGAACCAGGCGTTCTTTTGAAATACAAAAAACAGTGTTATAAATTGTAAACAGTGTGCTAGGTACCAGGTGTTAATTTGAACCAGGCGTTTATTTCAACCTGGGCGTTATTTTGGAAATTTACGGTATAAATAAACAGGCTCAAGTCACAAAGACAACTTGCTATGTTTTATTTAAGAATATGGTAGTACATAGTATGTAGTACATTCTGTATAATTGACCGAATGTAATGCAAATCAAATTAGCTATTCAGTCATTGTTGTTTAAAAGTTATGAAACAGCAGCTTGAAAGGTAAATTCACTTGTAAACTTTGCCAGAGTAAAGAAATTATAGTACCTTTGTCACAGTTGTGTAAAATGCACAACTGGGAAGCATCCTTTAAAAGTGAGACAAACTCAACAAAATTTGTGAACAATTTTTCATCGGGAGAGATCGATCTGAGTCTTTATGTATTCATATTAATCATCAAAATTATAAGAATTTTCCAATGGTTCAGGAAATGGAGGGGGGGGGGGGGGGGGGGGGGGGGTCCTAACTTATTAAATTTCACATACCTTGACAAATATCGAGGACTTACTCTACAGCATGTAATGTGATATAATACTTGGGTGATGTTTTTTAATGCAGTGTTTATGTCATATCATAATGAGCCGAATTTTGTGATTTTATAATAATCTGTAAAAGTCAAACATTTTGAATATACCTTCACTGATGGCTTTAAGATCTGTTGCATTTTTCTCATATTTTCAGTGCTTTGTAAATGTATCGTCTAGTGTCTATAAATCATGGATTTTCTTTTTTTCGTGTTTATTACTCTGTTTACTCTTCTTTATGAGATGAAATGCATATTTTTATGTACCATTGTACCAAATATCAATTATAGTTTTAAGAGAACATTTTTTTTTCAGTGGAATAAATTTAACTCTTTGTGTAACAACACTGTTTTAATTTGTAATTTTTCCAATCTTTTCCATCAAAATAGCAAGAACTTGCTCCTCATGCCCACAATAGAAATTGATTTATAATTATGAATAAAATCAAGTGGATTTCTCTCAACTTGCATCCCAAGGCACCACAGAAATAATTCTATTAACCAACGTATCCAGGATTTCCAGATAACACAGAAAATTTCAGGAAAAGGGGGTTTGCAGGTCTGGTCTGTAACTAACCTTGTATGGAATGACCTTTTCAGAGATATTTACTTTTATAGAGTGCTAGTGAAAAGGGGGTTGGAATACCCAGATAATATGGAATATGAAAACAAATTGTATTAAATGAAGGTTTTTAACACAACCTGTCTGTGGGGCTTGCGCTTCTAGAGATCGCCAATGTCTTTTTTGTCTCCAGACTTTTATGAATTGTGCACTACACTTTTGCGATTGCTTTGCAGCTTCTGCATATAAACCCAAACAAGTTTTGGCCTTATTCTTTCTCCTTTCCCCGTAAATTTGACTTTTGAATACTCGTTTAAGGTCAAATGATGTCACCATGTCAAAAAAGCTTGTTTCCTCTTAGACCAACAGGTTTAGAATGTGAAAATAACTTGTAGGAAGTCATGCACTGAGTGGTTGGGCTTGACCTTTCATTCCGCCTTTCATGCCAAATGAGGGTACCAAACACAAAAGGGCTTTGTATCTGTCCTCTTTTTTTTGAACCTAGGAGATTGAAATTTAAAAATGGGTTCATCACACCTCCCTTGTTATTTATTGGCTGTTGAGGTGTAGAATCATTTTGTACAAACAATTTATGGGACAACATGATCAGTGACTCTTTTTTTTCTGTCCGAGTGATGTTTGACCTATGACTGTCAAATGATTCAGACCTCTATTGTGGTTGAAGAAGCCAAATAATAGCATTCTTTGTATGTTGTAGTCAGTCCTGCCTTGTCTGGGGATGCATTCAGCAATATGAAATTCATGGATGTACAAAAAGATAAAAAAATGTTGAATTCTTTCAGAACATTTTATTTAACCCCATCTTAGATTGTATCCAATCTTCCCCAGATTTGTTTTCTACTGATTGCATACAAAAAAAATTGCTGTCACTGTAAGTCTGCAGAGACAGAAGTTTTTTGCTTTGCTATTTTTAGAACAACAATTAACTTACAGAAATGGTAAATCTTTATACAAATATGCTGCTAATTACATAATGACAGCAAATGTGACCATTGAACCTCAGGTTTACTGTATTTCTCAAAATTATGCCTGTGGGCAAGTAGGTTTAGGGTTAGCCAAAATATAAGATTCAAGTTTACAGAAAATGGCTCCACTAAGCCTTGGCTTTAAATCAATATTCACAAAGGTAAGCTAATTTTTAGATTAAATGCAGAAGATTCAAGCATATTTGATACAATATATGTAATCAGTTTAGCTGGGTGGATGAAAGCTAAACCAACAATTGAGCCAAAAATATCAGCCCCAATTCTCTGAATGTCAACCTTTGGCTTAACTTGATTTTTAAATTAACTTGAGCTAATTTTCTGATATTCTTTCATTTTTCCCTAGTGTGAATGTGGTCCCAGATGTAAACATTTCTCCCCAGTCTCCTCAGAAGCTACAAGGATAGAGGTTTTGATATACATGTATGTCCAGTCACCACTGAACAAAGCATTAGTTTCAACCAGCAAGGCAAAACCTACTAAATAAATCAGTCTGAAACTAATTGTTTAAATACAAGTTGACCTGAAGCATGTAATAGTTTGAACAACATATCTTAAATTTACAGAAAATGTAAAATTTGGGAATTGATAATACAAACAATAACAACAGATTGTACCTAAATCATTTAAAATAATCCCTGGAAATATACAGGACTTGCTATATTCAGACAAATTGATTCAATAGTATTTCATAGGTTTGAACCAGACAGTGATAACTTAACCGATGAGTAATCTCACATGATATACTGTATTGTGTACATATTTTTTGTTTATTTTTTTCTTTCAATTCGTTATTATTTGTGTACAATAATGTACTTCTAATTGTACAAAGTCTACAAATAAATATACAGTATATAATTGCTAACTATAAATTAAAATGTATGTGGCATATAGTGGAGATTGCCATCAATTTGGAAACTGGAGCAATATATCAGAGGCTTATAGCAACCGCTGATTTGCCCTTGAGCAAAAAGCCCATACCTGGTAGATTGAAGGCAACTGTAACAAAGCAGTTGATGAGACACAATGCCACAGCACTCATTAACTGTTGCGTTACCAACACAAAGAAGGGGAAAAGTAAGTCACAACAGCAGGTGTATAACAAGTCATTTGGCTTATTTACACATGGAAGTTCTGTGAATTAACAGCAGCAAAAAGTGTGATAGGAGCCTTGACTTCACACATGGTGACGTCATCCCTTAATTAGCCCAATATGCAGAGATTAATTAATTTTTATTAGAATACAAAACCGTCTATTGCCTAGCCATCATATACTCTACATATTAATTTAAGTCTTTTATTTTGTCACTTACTCACAATCTTTTACATAGATAACAACAAATTTTACTATATGTATTGTGTAGAATATCTCTTATTTACAGGATATGACTCTATTGTTCTGGCTAACTTCCATTTAATAATATGCAACAGAACTATATGGCTTCTCGTGAAAGTGGGACAAAAGGATTGCCGCTTACACCAAAGTTTTACTTCAAGAGGCTACACTCAAACAGATTAGACTGCAATTCAGACATTCAATGTCTACAGAAAACTGTATAATGATGTATCATTTTTGTGAGACTGAAAAGGTTGTAAAATATTGATAACTAGGAAATGCAGCCAATAACCACACAAGTAGTTCATGGATTAGTCCCCAAACTGAACTAAGTTTCCTTTTTGTACTGAAAAGCTAAGATTCACAATAGTTTTCTCAGCTGGTTGTCATAAGCTAAATTTAAACCCACAACCATAAGGGTGAATATAAGCATGACAAGGGTTAATTTTTTACACAAGATTTCACTGTCGAATAAACAGTTATAATGTATACCTAAACAGCCAGTTGTTTTTGTTTATTCTTATAAATTACACCTCTATATGCCAAATATAAAGTTTAACAGCCAGTTCTTTGGTGACTCGGTGGTTAGCAAGCTTCAGTTGCATCTAATCACAGATTGTCACCCCTGTGTGGGTTGTAGCCCCACACATTGTGCTGAAGTGATCATAAAATCCTAACTTTAAAGGATTTTTACCCCAACTGAAAATTGTCCCTTTATACAACACCACATTTTGTGATTTTTATCCAATTTAACTGACAAAGATAGCTTGACAACCCTGAATCATTAATTAATTAAAACATTTTAATTTTAGGGTATTTCACCCTTCTAAAATTGACATATTTGTAACTTGGTTATGCCCCTTTCACACAGCAAGCTGTATGTCCCACAGTTAGAAGTTTTTTACTAGGTGGCGGAACAGCCTTTCAGGTAACCCCTTTATGTCGAAGTTGTTCACACTACAGGCAGTGTAATTTGCGGTTATAGGCATTTGGGGAAAGTTCATTGCTTCCGTGCCAGGGTCAAGAGTGACAACCACACAGGTTACCGTCTACCTTCATTTGTAGTTCGTTCGGCCTCTTATTTTGGAAGGATGCATTTAGTGTGATTTACATTAGCACTACGGATGTGTGTGAGATCATTTGACACAACTCTGAACAAATTTTGAATTCATGACTGGTTTTTGTAAAACGTTTGAAATTGTAGTTATGTCCTCTCACAAGATCTATTCAAATGCACACACTACATGGGTGAACAGGGCAAGAACGACATTTGGGGAGGCTCATACTTTGACAAAATGCACTACCCAAATATGAGGTCTCGGTTCAGAGCCATAAGAAAGAGGTCATCAAACAGAAATCAAATTGGTCCAGACAGGCTTTATAGTGAGTTTAGAAAAAGGAGAAACAATTGGCTTTATTTCTCAGCCAGTGAAGGTTGTCACCCTGAGAAGTTTGTCACTTGTATTTTATGACATTAAAAAAGCTCTTCACTATTGACATTCATTGTAGATTTATACATTATTGTTTTAAGTACTTGTTTCATTTGTTTGAATGTAAATTCTGGTTGTCCTTAATAGTTTTGGGGTAGGTGATGAACTTCACTGGCTGAACAATAGCATTTGTAGTCACTTTAATAATTATTGGCATATTTGTGACTTTTTTTTCCAGGCTTGACATTATACTGGTGAATTGTAATGTGTTAATACACATAGTTTCTACTTTATGGCTCTGCCTTGTTTGCTTAGTTACCAATAAATAATTTCTTTCATAACTATGCTACCATGATAAAGAGATGGCGTGGTGAATGAAGTGAATCAATAAGGCCAACCTGAGTTGTATACTAGGTTTACACACAGATTTAGAAACACATTTACAAATACACCAGAAAATATACTTAACCAAAATAGAAAGCCAAGTTTTATAAAAAAATAAATTAAAACATAAATTACTTTTTTGCCAGGTGTAAATGTACCATCAAACATGCAGTTGAATCAAATAATGTGATATCATTGACAAAATTGTGATGTCATGGTTATAAAATAACAGAGAATATTTTTTAAAGACTTCTTAATTATAAAAGAGAGAGTTCAGTCACTAAGTGGTTAACATGTTCAATATTCATTCACTTGGCTCTCACTTCTGCAGTCACGGGTTCAAATCCAACTCATGACAACCTTTGTCTAATTATAAGGCAATATGAAGAAAAGCCTTGATGTGAGTTGGTGTATTAAAAATCAGATAAACCATGTTTGTCCATTATTTAACTATATTTGGCCTTATTTGTTTTAACATGTCTTACTGTGAAAAACAATATTCTCATTAGAGCATGACTAGCAGTTTAATGCTACCAACACAAACATGTTCATTCCTTTCTCTTTGTCTGCCCTTATATGTTAGATCCTTGAATAATATTAAGCAACAATACATTGCTATAATTAGGTTAGAGGTTTCATTGTTCTTGCTTTTTATTGTTTTCATCCAACTTGGGCCAAATCATCTCCTTATTATAATGGAGGTCAAAAATGCTTTCTAGTAATAAGGAAGATTCAGTCAGTCCCTTCTACACAATGTTAATGAACACTACAGCTATAACACTGCAGGAGACATAAAAAACTGCAGTAAATATTAACTGTTATTGACTTTTGGAATATTTCTTTTCAACTCTTGTGAGTGAAATAATAAAACCAGTAAATAGTTTATACAGAGGAAATATTGGACTCAAAGCACAGAGTAAGTGAATGAAAGTCATTTCGAATTTTGCCTTAGTATGGTAAATTGACTGCTTGGTTATATCCTTTGACAATAGGATATAATAATAAATTTTTAGACAACTTTGCTTTATGGGAGATCGAGGGCTTATTAGTAACTAAAATCACAAATTTGTTAAAAATTTTTCTACAAGAAACAGAATTTGAAGAGGGGTTTCTTCTGTTCTACATACTCTGGTGAATTTATTTTTTTTTACTGTAGGGGTTAAATATTTTGTTTGTCATCTGTAGAAGTAACTTCAACTTAATGTTCATAGCTAAATACATCAATAGCAGGAAGCCAAAACAAATCAATGATATCATTAACAGTGGAATGGGAAAATACAAAGACAATTTGCAGTAATTTATGGAATCACAGGATCATTAAAATGCTTCTTTTCAATTGTGTTTAGTGTAACATCTGTGAAAAAAATAACGGTAGTAAATGTGGATACTGACACCTTAAGGGCAAAAAATTGAATGTGTGTAAGTACATTATTTGATATAAGTTCAGTAATACCTTCACTAAGGCTTCATTCTGTTGTGGTTTTATTCTAGGATAAAATAGAATTTATATTTTTCATGGATATATTACTTAATATTGATTTCACAAAATACTTCTCTGAAGTAAATAGATGCAACACATACAACAAATACTCTGTAGTTAGTATAATGTTAAAACAAAGAAAAAATCTGTACAGGTAATGCTGTTATTTACATTAGGTGACAATTCATTACTGAATTAACTAGCAGGTTATGTTTTGGGGTTTGTTTGCTTGTTTGTCTGTGTTAAGGATAACTCACAAAGTAATAGAGTAAGAAATCTAAAATTTGCCAGGAATCTAAAATTCGCCACCTCTAAAACCTTAGTTAATTTTATGAAGAAAATGATGTTTTTGTCTCAAAATTGGTATTTTCAGTTCAAAAAGCCTTAATTTACTATACATTCAACAAATCTCACCACAATTCATTTATTTTATTAGTATTTTCACATGTGGCGAATTTCAGATATGTGGCGAATTTTACATTTCTTACTCTAAATGAAACTAAATTTTTTTTCACATAAATAGGGCCTGACCAAAGGAAGAAGGTATCAAGTTGTGGAAAAGATCTGGATCAGAATTTTTATACAAAAAAATCCAGAATTTCCAAAGGTCTGATTTTCAATGTATTTTCATTGAGTTAATTTTGCTTTCTGGTTGACATTACTCCAAAATAATGAGTGGATCTTCACAATATTTTTATGAAGGAAATGATTACATTACAATCCCAAATTTTTGGCGTGCTTTCTAGTTTTTCATCCACTGAATGCCATATTTTTGTAATAGGGTAAAATACTGACAGGGGCATATTTTTTCATATATGAAAGCACCCCTCCCCCAATGCTTGTATGCTTCAATGAAATTGGCTTGTGTAAAACACTGAATAAAAAATTGGATGATAAAATTAAAAGATCTCTCAAAAGACATAATACAAAAATATAACACTTATGAAGATGAACAGTATTTATTACTCATGCTACACACTCTTGTAATATATTGTCATCGTCATTCATGATACTGTTTTTTTCATGTGTGGCATTCTGTAAGTTTTCCTTTTGTATCCTAAATTAATGTTCATTTTAACACTGTTCTGTTGTACAAATGAAGGCTATTGTATTTGTCCAGGTAAACACTGTGAACGAAACCATATATATTTCAATACATTGCTGAATGAAACCACTTTTATACTGTTTGACAAGTAATTTTATATTAAATTTGAGTACATATATGATAAATATTGCCGAAATTATGTTAGTTGTTCTCTTGAATTGAATGTTTCAGATTGACAATAAGTTTTTGTTCATCATTAAGAATCATTTTCATCTTATTTACATCCTACTGAAGTATAGAACTCAAATTATCAAACCCTCCCACTAACTAATGACATTTGATAACTTGCTTCATTTTGTCTAACAATACCACTGAACAATACTTTGTACAGGAAGAATATTCTATATTCTGTTACAGAATATTCTGATTAAGTATCAATGTAAAATGCTTATTACAATATAGCATTTTCAAGAATTATTTGAATAATGTATGTTATTAGTCTCCATAAACTTGGCCTATTTTAGTTATCAGAGTATAACTATTAAAAAAAGGACCAAAATGGCAGATAGTTGTGTACTGTAGGAAATAAATACAAATTTATAGATTTTATGTGCTATATATATATCAAAATCATGAACATGCGTATCTGTAGGGTAAGGTATTTTATTCTAAACAAAATAATTATTGATCCGTTGAAAGTGTGACATCCTTTAAGGGTTTTTATGGGATTTTATGCATGACATTCTGTTTCTATTTAAGGAAACATTTGGGAAGTTGAAATGTCTATTTTTCATGCATGCCACATCAATCTCTGTATATATATATTTCAGTTGGGTTGCATGTTGATTATACTGGGACAGCATTATTAATGCTATTCAATATATTAGTATCCTTGTTTATGTTGTGGTCCAGATAGAAACACTCAGACAGAATCAATAGCATTTATAAATTCCCCAATCTTCAGTCATTAATGGTGGAATAGTCTCTGATGGATTTATAGTTTTGTGCACAGGCAGATCACCAATAATAACATCAAGAGGTAACCTCAGTTAACTAAGTCGTTGGATACACTTTCTAATTTATTATTCTTATTGTGGATACCAAGGCTGTGGAGTAAACACCCTCAACCTCATGTTACTACCTTTAAGAGTGTTTTCAACTGCTTTAGGAAAATTACTGGAATAAAAATTAGAGGTATCTTATTTGGTTTTTTGTACTTTAATACAATTTTCTATTTCTGTGAATATGCAACCTCCGAATATATACAGTGTATTTGAGGTTAAAGTAGTGGTAATAATAATTTTTATTTTATATACAGTAGAACCTCAATTATCTGAACCCAATGGGAGACATACAATCCGGTCGGATAATCGAGGGGTTCGGATAGATGAAAGAAGCCGAAATTCACGGTCTATGGGTTACCGAGTGGGCCATAATTGAAGAAATGTCATTTTAATGCAATAAACATAGACGTTGGTGGTCATTGATAAAATAATTTAATTTATTTATGTCATATAATATATATATGTATAAATATATATATCTACTATTATAAACAAAAGCAAAAATATATTCATAGGTTTATTGTCTCACAAAATTATATAAGGTTTTAAAGGTTGACATAAGTTAAACATTTCCTTTGACAGATGTGTTGATTGTATGTATATAGTTCTTGAAATGCAAATTATTTGCCATTAAGTATCTATGATTGAAACTACAAATAAAAAGATATTTACAATGCAATATATCTTATTTTTTTTCAGTGCTAGTTGTGCCATTAAGAACAAATAAAGCATCGAGTTGAGGATATATTAATCATCTGCATGTGACAAGAACAGATACACTTTAATACTAGGAAGTGGAAGACGACACAAAGACTAAATCATGACAAAAGTGGAAGCACTTGATCAAACCAGTGAAAAACCACCAAAAGGAGGTAAGAAAAAAAATATTATGGCCCAGTCACACCTTTCAATATATGGTCATATCTGTGTATTTGTTTTTCCCTTAAGAGACCTCATCCTTATGGCTATGAAAAGAGAGCATCATATCTGGGTAGTGTATGTTGAAGAATTAGCTGCCCGAATATTTATCCTGTCTGCCACACACATTTGTAGAGTAAGAAATCTAAAATTCGCCACATATCTGAAATTCGGCACATGTGAAAATACTAATAAAATAAATGAATTGTGGTGAGATTTGTTTACTGTATAGTAAATTGAGGCTTTTTGAACAGAAAAATAACAATTTTTAGACAAAATCATCATTTTCTTCTAAAAATTAACTAAGGTTTTAGAGGTGGCGAATTTTAGATTCCTGGCGAATTTTAGATTTCTTACTCTAGCATGTTTAGTTTGTGAAGGCTTGCAGGAAGGTTTTCCAAAAATTTAAAAAAGCGGTCCCAAATGTAAAATGCATTTCTAGTTGTGTTGAATGCTAATGTAGATGTCCTAACCAAATGTTAATCCCACTGAAGCTTTTCTATCCCAATACAAAGCAATTCAAACCTGGTTGAACCATAACAAAAGGCAGACAAGCCTGTTCAGTTGTAGCTTGTGACTCCAGTAAGGAAAGTTGTGATCTAGGTATTAGACAAACATGCTTGGACAATGAGATTTTGTTTGGATAATAGAATGTTAATTAAAACATATAGAAAAAAAATCAAAATATGAGCGAGTGGAGAGTCAGTTGATCAAATTATACATTTTGATAACAAAAGTGTTTCTTTACAATTTCCTTTAAATAAAAAAGTATAAAGTTAACTGGTATCTACAAATTTTGTTTGACTTAGTGTTTTACGGCACGCCTAGTAACTTATCAGTTATATTGTAAAAGGGTATTTGGAAGGACAGAGGAAACCAGTACATACCACTGGTTAAAATTGTTTACTTTAAACTACTGACCATGCAAACAACTAGAGTAAGAAATCAAAAATTCTCCACATATCTGAAATTCGCCACATGTGGAAATACTAATAAAATTAATGAATTCAGGTGAGATTTGTTGAATGTACAGTAAAGTAAGGCTTTTTGAACTGAAAAAGACCAATTTTAAGGCAAAACATCATTTTCTTCATAAAATTAACTAAGGTCTTAGAGGTGGCGAATTTTAGATTCCTGGCGAATTTTAGATTCCTTACTCTACCAGTTTTCCCACATGAGGTGAAAGAGGGGAATTCAGCTCTGATCTCAGAGGTGGGAGGCGAGTGACCACTGCCCAACAGTGGCCCATCTCTACAAGTTTTTAAGTCTAGTGTAGAAGTTTAAAACTTGTAGAGTAAGGAATCTAAAATTCGCCAGGAATCTAAATTTCGCCACCTCTAAAAATCTTGCGTAATTCTATGAAAAAAAAGATGTTTTGTCTTAAACTTGGTATGTTCCAGTTCAAAAAGCCTTAATTTACTTTACACTTAACAAATCTCACCTCAATTCATTTATTTTATTAGTCTTTCCACATGTGGCGAATTTTAGATATGTGGCGAATTGAAGTTTAAAACTTGTAATATGTAGATCTTGGTAACTGATACATGTATATGTCATGGTAGAAAGTCTAATTACATGCTGTGACCAACAACTGGGCAGTTTTTTTTTGTGACAAAAAATGCTGGGTCTTAATAGGTCTTAATAGACCAACTAAATGCCACGTGGAAAGTGGCTGCTGTCAAAACTTAATTGGCTAAAACTGTACTCCCCTTGAAAAAATGGTGATGGAATTTGATGCTGATTGTAAAATTCTTGAAATAGACTGAAAATTTCAGTTTCTGTCATGTCTATATCAAATCTGTGTTACAGTAAAATATTTTCTTTAATATGCATTTTCTTCATTTATGAAAGTTGCACCTTGCTTAGATGACAGATTTATATGGATAGAAGGCCCACTGTTTGTGTTTTAGTTGGACTTTCTTTCAAGCTTATATGGAGTTTCTACAAAGATTACATTCTGGCACACAGAGCAATACCTAAATCTCTGAGATTAGAATATTAAACAATTTTATTAAATTTCGGACTCCCGAGCAATACCCAAATCTCCTAGATTGGACTTTCTACCAGTAGAAACTCCAATTGGACTGACTCTACCAAGTTTATGTTGGTAGAAACTCCAATTGGACTTTCTACCGGTCGAATTTGAAATTCTACCAGATTGGATTTCTATCATGACATATATACAAGTTATGAAGGTGCATGTACAAGTTATTATAGGCATGCATTCAAGTTATTAAGTTGTATCTACAAATTACCTTTACAGAGATTCTGTAAAATAATTAGATGGCAGAGTAGAAATCAACTGTAAAATATTGAAGTTAAACATCTTTGTGCTTTCAAAGTACACACTTAAATGTTACTTCAGTGAAACTGAATGAGTCATGATTAGTTTGCAGGATTAAAATAATTAAAATAAAACTTTTGATAGTCACCTGAAACACTTGACAATTTTATGGTCAGTGAGTCAGATGAAACAGTTAATTATGACCCACTTAATTGATCCAATGAACACTTTCGTGTTTATTGTCTGGTTGAATATAAACTGCATCAGAAATACATGTTTTTTAACTAATGGTGAGAATAAAGATGAATCTAAAATTGTTTTACAGTTGTTGTACAGAATATGATAGTCTTCTGGTAAAAGGACTAGCCTATTCCTGTGAAATATGACCATTTTCTTGTGTAAAGATAAAAAATGCTGATATGTTTATCTTGAATTTTAAACAGACAAAAAGGAATATGTTTTTTTCAACTCCCAAAATATTTTCTGAGCTGAACGGATATCATAGTTAGCGTATATCTGTAAAGGACAATTGCTCTGTTTACAAAGTAGTAACTTGTAGAAAAATTCATTCAGACAAATATACTTCTTGTGGAGAAAAAAACAGAAATATGACTAAACAAAAGAAAACAAAGTCTGGGGACAAAAGAGGTTTGTTCAAAGGATTGCTTTTTATGTCGATTCTTTTTCACCTTCTGGCACCCAAATCTCCCAAAAGTGTCTGGAACTTGAATCCCTGGATTTCAAGTTGAAACTCATTTTGCCTCGAGTGACTTAAAGACTATCAAAAGCTAATCATAAAGATATATAGTTCAATATCTATTATATGGTAATTCTTAGAGTAAGCTTGTGTTCTGATATTAGAAATTTCATAAGTTTAAGAGGTATTTTTCCTAAGCATGAAAGAGTAAGGAAATATATATTAAGGAGCTTGGAAATGAGTTCAAGAAATCAAACAGATGGACAATAAAAGATCAGATATTAGAGTAAGGAATCTACAATTCGCCAGGAATCTAAATTTCGCCATCTCTAAAAACCTTACTTAATTCTAAGAGAAAAGATGTTTTTTCTTAAACTTGGTATGTTCCAGTTCAAAAGCATTAATTTACTATACCTTCAACAAATCTTATTTCCATTCATTTATTTTATTAGTCTTTCCACATGTTGCAAATTTCAGATATGTGGCGAATTTTACAATTCTTACTCTAGATGTTCTACTGTGGTTATATTGTGGAAGAAGGAATTTAAAACCTGACTGATAACCCCGAACCCAATCTGCAAAAGATGGTAGTTTCTTACCGATGGCCAGCAGTTTACAGTACAGAGCCTTGACCAACTGTATGTACTGGTTTCCTCTGCCCACAAAACTACCCATTGTGATATGACCTGTACAGTGTCGACATTAAGCCACAAATAGATAAATATACATTACTGATCTATATCTAGTGACACATTCTTTCAACAGACAGATTAACAGCATTGTATTAAACTACAAATTGCACAAGCTAATTTAGAGTAAATATTTAAGAACATTTACAAACACAAGTAAAAGAGATTTTCTATTCTCTGTATACCAACAAAAGTGTCACACAATAAGCTGAAAAACAATTCTATCATATCAGGAACATGTATTTGTGGAAATAAAACTTCTGCAGAAATGCATGCTTTCACATGGAATGAAAATAGACTCTGCATTATAAATACTTCATTGCTCGGGATTTTGTCTGACTTGGTTTGGTGAAATCTGACTTGTCGTGTGCATTGTAAACATCCTTTTTAAGAAAAAAATGTTTCATTGTAAGCTTCGGGCTCTGTATTTATATAATTTATTGATTTGCCAATGTTATGTATATTGCATTGGACAATTTGACAGCATGAAAGTGTCTAGGTAATATCATTTTGTGTGTGTTTCCATGTACCAGGTTTATGATATGCCATGCTGATATATACAATGTACTGCTTAGCATTATGATTTCTCACGAATGGATCTGTATTCGTTGAGGGCCTTCACCATATCTCAGGTTGAGGTTGGCTTTGGTTGGCTTTATTTGTATACAAAACTTAAGCCTAATTATTTTATTAGTTTAATATAGTGACATGTATTATGTTGACAAGGATTTTATACAAAAGTATTAAAGTAATATCCAGCCCTATATGGGCTTATAAGTCACTTTAAACAGATAGTAAATAACAAACAGAGCAAACATGTTTTGAGCTAGAAAACAATGAATAAGAAAGCAAACCAACACATAAAGATTAACAATATAATTTTCTTTTTTCCTTCTTGCCACAAATCAAAAATAAAAGCAATAACCTTATTGACATTTACATGAGTTAATACTCTCGATTATCGGTCCATTAATACTTCAGATTTATTTATGTTTAGAGTTTTGAAATATTTCATACGAATTAGATTTAAAGCTGGTCAAACACACATAAAATATATCTCATCTCCTAATACTGGGCTAAGACCTTTGTAACACAGCCCAGAAATGCAAACTTGTTACTTGTGATTGGGTTATGTGTAATAATGTCAATTTCTTTTGATTAAACTGCACCAGTCATTGGTTTAAGCCATAGTTATAAAACATACTTCACACAAGATGTAAAAGAAATCAATTAATAAGTGCTCTTTTACAGGATGATAATATAATTTTTACTTAAAATCAACACCCCTAAATTGGCACAAATCTACTTATGGATATTACTGAAAACTTTTAATTGGTTTATGTGGCCAGCTTAAATGGTATTGAACAGTTTTTTTATTTAACTTTTACTTCACAGAACTATGCAAGTGTTGCCAGTGACAACCAATAGTTAATTTAAGTTTTATTATACTGTTTTGTGGCAAGTTAATTAGTGTGCCAAGTTAGGAATTTTGGTTTTGATTTTTCCAGTAAATCCCTCTCACATCAATTATAAATAGTAACCATTAAATAAAAGGCGAATATGAATTACATTATGCTGTCCCCTCCACATAAAGTAATCCATTTATTTTATTATTTCACTTTGTTGATACAATTTGTGTGAGTTTTGTTTTATTTATAATGGTAATTAAGTCTGGGAAAACAAATATTTTAGTTTTAAAATGTTTAAACTAACCCTGGTTGCAAATTAAACCATCATTAACCATATCTAAATCAAATTAAATCATAATTAACCCCTATCTAAATCAAATTAAACCATCATTAACCATAATCTAAATTGAATATAACCATCTTTAACCCCTCTCTAAGTCAATTTGAATTGTCTCTAACTATGGCTAGTTATTTGAATCTTCTATTCAGATAATTATATTCTACCAGCCCAGTACTATGCATGTATATACAGTCAATAAGACAATAAGTCACCATAACTAGAGTAAGAAATCTAAAATTCGCCACATATCTGAAATTCGCCACATGTGAAAATACTAATAAAATAAATGAATTGTGATGAGATTTGTTGACTGCATAGTAAATTAAGGCTTTTTGAACTGAAAAATACCAATTTTTGGACAAAAACATCATTTTCTTCATAAAATTAACTAAGGTTTTACAGGTGGCGAATTTTAGATTCCTGGCGAATTTTAGATTTCTTACACTAAGAGAAACTCCAGGTTAAAGTTTACATTATTATGAGCTGAATTTGTCCATTCAGAAGTACTATAAAATCTTCCATTCTTGCTTATTAGAAGTATTTTTTCCTAGTCTAGCAGATTCTAAACCAGAACATCATCAAAATTATTGACTAAGTACATATGCATTTTATTTGTGGTAAATCCTCCGTGTTTTTAATTCACAGTAACTATAACAACCTAAAGATCCATTATCCTGTTATGCATTCTAAATATCCATGCACATATAGATTAATTGCTATGAGATTATATGACTCTGGTCAATTGACTATAGATCTCTGCTTTTCTGTGTGACATGCCTTAGAGTCTGTCTTTAAGATGGAGATTAAGCATTATAAAAGAACCATTTAAAATTTGGAATTATATGATGCAGGTACAAAATGACTGACAATGGTTATAAATATGTAATAATAAAATTCACACATATGCCAAGGTGGTATTTTGTATGCGAGAATTTTTGAGAGTAGAAACAGTACCATATGAGGTCACATGTGTAAAATAAGAGTCTAACCATGGACAAATACCTTCAAGTAATCTGTCAACCGATTGATCAGTTTTGTGTTCAAGCCTCAGGATGTTCTTAAACCACAACTAAGGAATTATTACACAAACACAAAATCCTATTTGGTAAAGCTGATGTTTTGAATTCACAGTAACTATGCTGAAAAATTCAGTTCTCTACTCTGATCAGATTTTTATAAATGCCTCATCTCTATATAGTACAGATTCTAAGGTGCAAGAAGCTATATTATTGTTTCGACATCAATATAGCTCAGTGAGCAAACATGGGTAACTAACCAAAGAGACACTGGGCAACCAGGATACTATTATAAATGTACAAAATGACACTTCCAATGGTTAATAGTTTAATACAATGTACTATTACTGTTCAGACAAGTTGTCAAACTGGTTATTTTTATATGAAGACCATGCATGCATAATTAATCATTGGATTTGGTGTTCAATAAGGGTCAAATAATCCCCAATATACTTTTGCAAATTCAGTGAATCTTATTAATATCTGGAATAATACAAATCACAACAATGAACTCAGAGAGTTGTGTGGTTAAGGCAAAGTAACTAAATTTTAGTGAGAGTGAATCTATAATCACAGGTTACATCAATTGGCTTTTAACTGGATTGATTCCATATTTGAATTACTTGATGGAGACTATACATTATTTAAGCCTTATTCATATTATGCAATTTGTACTCTCAATAAAATACTTCATGAAGGTTTTTATTGGCCAGATGGGGTAGAGGATGGCTAAAGTTTATATAAAATCATGATATTTGGCTAGTATGATGTCATTGATATGATTTCTGATGAGATAATATTACAATCTAACACTCTTTGCAATGGAATATGACATGAACTAGAAATTAATCCAGTCGAATTAGAGATTATGACATCAGAGATTTCTCCTGTTATTGTCTTCAAACTATTGGACTATCAATGGATGAGTCAGATTATTAGTAGAATTAAGTAGGATTTACAGAATATAACATATACTTTCTATACTTCTACAAAACATTTACTCTTGTCAAGAATATAATTGTAAATAATGTAATGTGATGTAGCAGAGTCTATTTATACATGAATCTTGTGTAATTCAAATTTTGATACATTAATTGGGACCAGTTATCAAGCTTCAGTTTCAGCAGAAGCTGTAATTTTATTGGTCCAAGTGGAAGTTAGCCATAATTAGAACCAATTCTAATTCTTGTTCTAGTTGGACTTTTACAGCACTGAATTGCCCCTGTATAAGGGGCTCCATTAGCCGCAACATCACCAAAATGGTCATTCAATATCAGTGTTTAGGGATAGAATCAAATCCCATAGATATTGAGTGATCTAGTTACAAATACTTGAGTAATATGACTCACATTTACCTATAATATATTTACATGTGATTTTTGTGATTTATTATCCAACAACAGGGATAAACGCTGAAGGTAGCTTGAACATTGATTATACTTGATGTAGGAAATTATTGACAAAGCAATTTCTATGAGTCAGATATTTCATGTAAAATTCATGGTTTAACCTTGGTTTAAGTCTATGCCCAGCTTTGACAGAATATAATAAAATTGTATCAAATATTTGTTTCACAAATTATATAGACAGGTGGTTTGAAAATATTACATAAAGAGTTAACAAAGTTAGTTTGTTTGAAATACAATACTGTAGCATTCTCAAAAAATAACATATTTATCATTAAAAGTAATTATACAAAGTCTGAGATTTATATTACCATTGTCCACTGACTCTTTGGGCACGATCATAGCCAGTATAAGCTGGATTTAGATGTAAGCAAAACCAGTTTTGAAGGGTCCTGCATCAGATAATTCTCAATATTTGTAGCTATCAGTGGAAGATTGCTATAACTGGAACCGAAATCTGACAGATATTTGAGATTCTTCTTATACTGTAGTGTACAGTAGAAGCAACTAAAGCCATAAAACGAGATTGACATCTGTCCCATAAATCACTTCCCCTTGAAGCTTTATCAATAAGTGACATTAAGCTTATGAATTCTGTTAAGACTTAATAGAACAACACATATTTAAATCAATATGTCCCTCTCTTTCTCAAATGTTTATTGCACATCTGTACAAAATTGCTCTTCTCAACAGCTAAATAGACAATATGGGTTTGAGGTTATGGTGAAGCAATTTGTGTAATATAGGGGTACATTCAAACAAGCCATTGTACATAATTTGTACACTGTAACGTTACATATTGCCTGGCAAGAGCTGGATATTGTAATGATATAAATTTACTTAAATTTGAAACACAAGTGGTTAATCACAGAATTAATAACAATTATCAGAGAAATGTATCAACTGACATAATTTAAAATGTTTGTCTTGCTGGAGTGACTTTAATTGATGCGATGTTGCCACAAAATTAAAGACAAATGTCATGAATGTTAATCAGTGATTAATTTCAAAGGTAATATTAAGAAATTAATTTTGTAAAAGTGAAATCATAAAGCTATGGGGAAAAGCAAAGACAAAAGAAAAGTGGCAGACAGTACAAGTGAACTGTCTGATTCAGGAAGTGTTAAAGATGAGAATCAACAATTGTTGGATCATGGACAGTATGGTAAATGTGTTTTTATATCTATAGTGGATGATCATAAAGTCGATCACTTAAGGGAGACTTGTAAAGAGCAATTGTTCTAACTTAATAAAATTAAAATCAACCTAAAAATATTAAGGTACACTGAACAATACGACTTCATAAAGCAAATAAACAAAGTACTACAAGACTTCTAAGATGTTTTTTCAACAGAAAGTTCAAACTTGGGTTCAAAATGCAGAAAAAAAGATTGTCATTTGTAATATTGATCATTAAATCGATCACTTAGTACCACCACTTTGATATGGACCAACAAGATGAAATATTTGTTACAAGATGACCAATTACATCTATCGAACAAAAATTTGTACACAAATTTGACATTAGTTGTATTATAATAAACTGGATGGTTTATTTCTGTACTAAGGTAATATGTCAGTGTTTATTTCAGAAACTATAAAAATATATCTGCTTGGAACACATTGTACAAGTATTTCTGTAGAATATATTCAAGAAAAGGGTGTTTATTTATTTGCAAATTCAAATGAACTTTGTTATGTGCGCTAAAGCTGTCAATGCTGACCGATCGACTTAATGAAGTATTGACATTATGATCATCTACTATATATAATTTACACTTTCATTGCACTCACATGTAAATACAAGGGGGAGAGCAATTTGCCAATTTCTATTGTACTTCATTTAAAACTAACATCTACCATGATACTGAAGGAGCTGTGTGGCATAGAAAAGTGTGCAATATGTCTTGATACTTTTCTAAAATTTTAGAACTTTCAGTATGCAGGATTATGAAGATTAACAAAAAAGTTCACATGTCAGTGAAAAATATGCCAAACAACTGCATCTGACTGATGCAAAGTGCTGTATGTTCTCTAAACTATGTCTGGGGTCAATATAAATACTATTTATAACTTCATCATATCTTAGAATACAATGAGAAGAATCAATCTTTAGCTTTAATTATTGTATGCAAAGTATTTAACAGTCTTTGTAAGTTTTTGGGAACAGTATAAAATAATTGGCGAAATGCTGTCCACTTTACAACAGCCCTAATTATATTGCCACAGGATGAGTTCTATGGATGTATTGGTACTTTTCACAAAACATATTTTAGGATGATACTATCATTTTATAGTTTGAGGAACCTCTTTTCATTTTGACAACTTTTATAAAACCACACTGCATATTAGTTCTGACAAAACTGCATTTCGGTCTTTTTATGGGCGAACTGCTGTCCCCTTGTAAAGTAAACTTTAAATATCCTAAAGAAAAGAAAGCTTCATTAGACATTGTCCAGGCTGAGAAGGCTCACATAAGTCACTATGACATGGCAAATATATTAATAGTATACATGGTATTTAACTGACAATTCTGTAAATCAAAGACATTGATAAAAAAGTTATATGGATATGAAAACACACAACACAATGCACATTGTCCTAAAGTGGTTAAAATCAAAGATACTAACGGGACACAACTAACTTACAGAACATTGGTATCTGTAGAAAATTTATTAATAATGGTGATGACGACTAATGGTTACTTTTTCTAATTTTAGGGAAATATGAGTATTTCACATGATTCATACATGTGCAGGATATTTTGGTTAAAATATTTCTCTTTTGTAATATACCAGTATATACAGGCATGCAGTAATGAATCAGAAAATGACATTATACGAGATTTTATCAGATAAGATTTTAATCTTATGAGATAAGATAATATCTGATTAATGTATTACTGGACCATTGTTTCAGGACATCAGATTCAAGTTCATTTGTTCATCCTTAAAAATAATAAAATATGAAGTAGTGAAACTCAAGTTGCATAACACTACACACACACACACTTAAACCACTTTGATATTTTTAAGGAGAACTATGTTCAGAAGAATGACCTTCCTATTTTGCACCTCAGAGGGAATTTTTTGAATCCTTATTTTATAATACAATGGTTGATACACAATGTGCAGGTGTATTTTTAGGTTCTACATTGTCAGTATATGTTGAAATATATTTTTATCATGCAAATAGTGTCTGATAACCCAATAGCAGAAACAGGAAGAGATTATGAGTTTTTGACAGTGAAAGGTTGAAAACAATATTATGTGTATTCTATTCATTGATATGTATTTTTTATTTCAGGAGAGCCACACAAATTTGATCCAACATTCAAAGGACCCATAAAAAACAGGTACTTCTTTGTTTACTATTGAGAGTACATAATTATTGACAATTGACATGACTAATCACACACAGTGTAACTGTAAACAGTTTCTAATTATAATCATGTCCCCTTGTCAGTTCATGACAAAGGTTTCTATTAATTAAATTGTATTTGCACTTTTGCATTGCAAATTGAATGGTCATTTAATTACAATGTATAAAATTGATTCATGCTTATGTTTTAATTAAGTATGTAAGGTTTCCTGTTTCAGATCAAATCAAATCTGGGCCCATCTTCACTACCATTCTAATTCTTAGTACAAGAATTTTCTTAGACTATATAGGCATTTTACTAGAACAAATTCTCATAATAAAAAATATTCCTAAGAAATTTTCAATATTTCAGTAAAAATTCTATTTGCAACACATTTTGGGGGCAACTAGTACTTCTATGTTCATCAACAAATAAAATAGTAATGCCACTTCTTTTCTGCACAAAAATTGCATTCAGTTAATCATTATTACCAACAAAAGTGTAAAATTTATCTGCAGAAATCTAAGAAATTATCTACAGAAGTCTTAAATAATATCCACAGAAGTCTTAAAAAATTCCCATGCATTTTTTAAATTCTTCATCTGAGAATTTTTTGTTATTCTAAGAATTTTTTTTAGAAAGTGGTTGTTTGCTTATAAAATTTGAAGAATAATAGTTCTAATGATAATAATGTTAGTGAATATGGGCCCTGGTATCATACTTGTATAATACTTAATCTTGGTACTAACAAGTTCTAACTTAAAGGTGCATCAAATGATACCACTGCTCAAAAATCATACAGCCATTTGATAAGCATGGGTCACATCCAGATGATGGGTAATGTAAAGGAGTAATTTGAGTTCAGGACTGCTTTTGTAAAATGTTTGAAAACCTCTTATGAGCTGTTCAATAATATGCATGCTTGAGTGGACCTGGAGGTAGATGGATGGACATATGGAGTGATTTTTTCTTTAACATGTACTTCCATTGTGTTGATTACAAGGTCTGTGTTCAGATCTGTAAGGGTGAAGTTGTCAAGCATAAATTAAATACATATTGATATGACTGTTCGGAAAGGTGTGACCATAGCATAAGATGAAAAAGGCTTTTTGAAATAAATAGGATTTATAAGATACAAAAAGTACATAAAAATCAGCAAAGTCAGTTCAAATATTTCTTATCACTTGATAATTCAAATAACAGTACAACAGTAAAGTGTCACTCAGTCGGTATTAATGTAAGTTATACAAAGAAACCTCAATCTAAATTTTATGACAATCTCACTGTTAAGAACTTTTCTCTCTGATCTATTCCAATTCTAATTCTAATAGCACTTTTATAGTGCTTAATCTCTGTCAAAAGACAGACTCTAAGGCGCATCACACAAAAACATTGTTCAACATTCATAAACCAGAGACATTGCAGGGGTCAGCACCATGGAAAAAGCAGGAGGAGATTGGAACTTTAGGGTGGATATGCTTTTCCAAAGAGGTATGACTTCAGCTTTGACCTGAAGGAGGCAAGTGAGTTTGCAGAGTGGACCTAGTCAGGAATGTCATTCCAAATCATAGGTGCGTCATACGCAAAACTGAGTCCAAAATGCTTTCGAGACTTGAAAATGTAGCAAAGTGGGGTACCTCAAGGAACATGCCATCAGATTGACTTCAACGAGTGTTATATGCACTATGTCTGGATATCAGAAAGGGTCCAAAGTATTTGGGGCTACCACTGTGTAGGAACTTATAAACAACCACGGCAGTCTTAAAGATAGACTGGTACTTAAGCGACAACCCATGTAATGCTTTGCTAATTGGAGTGATGTGTGAATACTTGGTGGTGTTGGCCACAATTCTGGCAAGACAGTTTTGAACACATTGAAGTTTGCACAGATCCAGAGCTGAGAGACTTCTGAACAGAGAGTTACAGTAATCAAAATGACTTCCCACCAGTGCATTGGCAGCTTCATGTGTCAGATATCCTCGGAGTCGCTTAAGATCCTGGACATGAGCAAAACAAGCCTTGCAAACCTTTATAACATGGCAAGAGAATGAGAAATCTGAATGAAACTAGACACCAAGGTTCCTAACTGCATCTACTGGTGATATAAGATTACCGAGAATGTTGACTGGGAAGGAGTGATTAAGTTTTTCATGCTGAGACTTAGAGCCAAACACAATAAATTCCAAGAACCTGTTACATTTTTGAGTTGCAGATCCAGTGGACTTGGAAAGTTTTCGGGTAAACTGTGTACACTGATTATGGTGGATGTCAATTATACCTTCATGAATTTTCCTTAGTCTCTCCAAAAATTCATGTAATTGTACATAGTTTGGCTTTAGTCACAACATTGAGGTGTTAAACCATCAACTATTGTAGTGATTGGTGACTGATTATCATGCCAGACTTTACCAAACGAATTTTCTACCAAGTTGTAGCAAGGAAGAATGTGGGACTTCTGGAAAGCAGTGTCTTTAATATTTGAATTATGTGATTATACTTTCTTCTTGATCAATGTGTATCTATATTTTCATTCTGATGTCACAGCAATTTGAAAATTTGCAGTTTTTGCCATTTTTTTTCCAAAGCAAATGCATCTACCATATTTAACTGTGGGTATCACTGTGATAATCGTGTAACCCACATTAGCATCTGATGTAAATGTAGAATTCTTATCCAGACCTTTATCATCATCATGCCATGTTTTCAAATGGAAAGAATCTGTAATATATATACTATTATGAAACAATCTTATCTTAGGGAATAGTTATTCAAATATTACAGCACATATGTACACTTTTTTTTTCTAATTTCAGGAGCTGTACAGACATAATATGTTGTCTGTTGTTCCTGATTTGTTTTCTGGCTATGATAGCCATTGGCATCTGGGGTAAGTTTCAATTGCTGTAAATTGTCATTGCCCAGTTAGTGTTTAAACTACATCAAAAGCCGGTGTAAGCCCCCAGATTATACCCCCCTTCATTTTATACCCGGTAGATTCTGGAAGGGCCTAGAGTCTACCCCGGGGTAGATTCCAAAGTATACCCTGGGGGTAGATTATGGACCCCACCAGAATCTACCCCCTCCTCCCAGAATCTACCCCTCTTTTTTTGATTAGTAACACAGAGGTACATGTATAGAATGTCAATAAAATGAATGCTAAGGTGATTTTAACCCTATAATTTACCTTGAGACAGCTTTGTGCACTGTATATGGTGCCATTGTTTTATGTCTTTGTTTGCACACAACATAATACAATTTTTATACAACTTATTTTAAACTGACGTGTTAGCCGTTTTAGGCGGTGTGTTACATTTGTGTAATATATTTCTGCAATATTTTTATAACATTCGCACTTCAATAAATATTAGTGTATCTTATTACACTATTTGTAGAGCTAAAATATTTTAAAAGAACTACAATTGCCTTCCATTTTTGAATTTTGACAAGTGATAATACTGGGGTTAAAGTATGTGCTTATATACATTTCTAAGCAAACCCTCACACTAATAACAGTTTACTTTATTATTATTTAATAGTATTTATGCCACTGATTCACATCAGCTACTCCAGTTATTCCTTTGAAATTGACCAATTAAGACTTTTGGATGAAGTGCATCATTTTACACATACAAATCTAGTTATTGTTATAACTGGATTGTTTGGGATTAGTTGAAGCTGTGTCCCTGAGCACATCAAAAGTTAAGTTATTCTTTTGATGCCATTAATTGATGAATGAATTCATTTTTCAGTGACCAATTTAAAAGCTTGAATACTTAGTCACATAAATTTTCAGTTACCTGTATTAAGTAAGTAAGTAGAGGGGGTAGATTCTGGGAGGCCTTTAAAGTACACCCTGTAAAGTACAAAAATCACATCACAGCAGGCTGTCCAGTTATACTTTTTTGTGAAACTGATAAAGAGAAGTGTCTACTATTCATCAAAATATAACTGCTTCAACTGTGAGTAATACGAAACTAAACGGTTGGCAATGAAAACACTCTGCCAAATTATCCAGTTCACATTCTCACCATTGATGGCAAACAAAAACAATGAAGGAAACATGTGTGGTATTTAACCTCTTGCTGGGAGGATGGCCACTACCGATTCCTACTGGTCAAGTTATGGTCGTTTTGTTTAACCTTAAATTTGAGTGTCTTGACTGACTATTTAAGATGGATGATACACACAACTAGTTGTCATAAGGAAATTATTAGGTAAATCTAATAAAAATTTAACAATCACAATTAAATTTTTCAATTTGACTAGTGACAAAACTGAAATTGTGCCTAATTTATAAAATTTAATTCTTGAAAGCCTTGACTGGTGTCCATTTCTGGTTACTGTTTCTTACCTTATTCTAACTTCATTTAGTGCAACATAAATGTACATTTGCTTGATTAAAAGAATACAGTGCTTCAGAAACTAATCAAGGTATTGATAAAGCGTTCACTGTTTTTCAGCATACACAAAAGGAAATCCCACATTGCTGCTGTATCCCACTGATTCAGATGGCAATGTTTGTGGAATTGGGGACTTTGAGTAAGTAGCAAACATAATTCACTCTGATAATTGTTATTCAATTCCATAAAGTAATCTATTGTGTAACTGGTATAAAAGTCCATCATAAGTTTTCTCCTTTTAAAGTCTGAAGTATATATGGGCAGTGATTAAAATAATACTGAATAACAATTGTGGGTTATACGTAAAGTTATTGCAAATTTTATCACTTGGATTAAATGTTTAAATTATCACAACACTTTCTAGTTTCTTATGTTATGGTAGGTATACTCCAATTGCCCATCTCCTAAAAATGGTTTTCACGTAACCATCATAGACTTCAGGCAAGTGACCACAAAGTTAAGTCACACTATAGCTGGGCAATAGTTATTTAGTCATTTATAAAGCTTGATGTTGTTATGGTGAATTCACTAAATACTTCCTTGACTGAGTATTTTGGGGAGAAGTATAGGCAATGGTTGAAACAAATGCTGGATGTAGAGTCAAGTTTTTGAAGTGATTTTTGCATTTCAAATTTACCTCTGGCTAAAATTTACAAGTCCTGGTCTATGATATACACCATAGGTTTTGTATATAAACTAACTGTTATGTTTGTTCTACCACTTCTACAAAATTGCCTCTCCTAGATATTTCAGTCTTTTTATTGAAAACCAAAAATTTTGCATGTGATAGAAGGAGAAATCAGATTGATGGTGAAATTCTTGAGTGTTATCAAGTAGTTTAGTTTCAGCTTTGGCTGTAACACTCTAAAAGTTTGGAACAAATTGTCTGATATCTTATTCAGAGAGAAATTAAAATCCTATCTCTTTGTAAAAGCATAAATATCTTTGTTTTTTTGTATGTTATATCTGTTTCCTCTGTTATGTTGACCCCTTTTTAATTTCCTGTTGTTTTCATTTAAGATTTCTGTTTTTTTCTGCCTGAAGTACCTCAGACACTGTCTGGTTAAGGTTAAGTTTTATAAAAATAATATATAAATAAGAATTTAGTATTATTCAATAAGTAAAAAAGATTATTTTCGTAGAAAACTTCCAGGAAATAGAAAAAAAATTCAAAGGATTTGGATTTTTAAATTCATGTTATTGCTGCTATAACACAATTATGTACAGTTTTACTTAATAATGCTTGTTTTCCATTGATCTCAGATTTCACTTTTCTTGTCATTTCAGAGATAAACCATACCTGTTTTTCTTTGACCTTCTGGACTGTGCTAAAGTGGGTGTAGCTGTAGCAGTCACAGGGTGTCCTACCCCCCAGGTAAATATAAGGTATTCTCAAACCAACTAGGACAGGTTAAAGATTATTAAACTACACCTGCGAGTTTTTCGTTTGCTAAAAGTGTCCATTATCTTTCACTGTTGGCCACTTTGTGATTTTGACCATATAATGTAGAAGTCTTTTTAGCGCATTTCCAAAGAAACCCTTTTACATTTATTTCAACTAAAAACCCCAAAATACACACCAGGAATATAGAAATGAAAAGTAATGATGTTAAATAGAATCTTAAAAATTATAAATTAAGGAAGAGGTGTAACTGAAATAGGTCAGTAGCCTCATAAGTGTCCAATACTGGATACTTACTTGGCCATTAACCTGTACATATTAGGGCTTTAACTTCCCTTTAAACACCTGCATAGGTTGTATCAGTGCAAGCTATGAGTGGATCTCACATATTGCCACAAAAAGCTGGATTCAAATACAAAACTAAATAGGTGAGAATCCTAGCAATTAAATGGCAATTTTATTACAATAAATCAAATTATTGTTTCATAACATTTGCTAGAGGCTGGAACCAGCCAGTTATTGTATAATCTTACATTTTAAGGATGTTTTTTTCTCTGGTTATTCTTCAAAAGTGTATTAATGGATGAGTAACTTAATATTTCAGTAAATATTATGTATTTAATTTGTGCATATGTTTTGTGAACATACTAAGTATTTCAAGTAACTGAAACATAAATATTTCGGAATATATATTAAATGTTTTATCAAAAACAAATTTTCTATTTTCTATTTACATTGTTATATATCAGGCCTTGCTTTCAGTTTAAATGCATGTCCAGAGCCTTTTCAGACATGTACAAAAGAGATGAGTTTTCATAAAACACTCCTACATGACATTGTTTGGAAATTTTAGCTCAATGGTCGGCTGTATTAGTAGAATCATGATGAAAAAGCACAATACAAACTGATAATTTTTTTTCCAATTACAAAGAAATACAAGCCTCAAATAAGGCTAGTTATATATATCAAAAGTTTGTATATCACCAACAATTGCTTTTCTTCTGTGCCAAAATGACAGAGTCAATGGATAATCAAATAAATTATTCAATGTCCTGCCATGTTTTTTATATTTTAAATTGTTTCCACATTTTATAGAGTACTCAGAAATGGGTACAATGTCAACATAGTCAACATATATACAGGGTTTTAATGATCTAACATTTTTATTTATTTTAGCCAGTCAAGGTGGTTATCCTGAATATATTTTAACATTCAGCTCAGCAAGTGGATGACAGTCCATACCTATGCTGAGATTGATATTTTGAAACTGAATGAAATATAAATTCTTGACAGTAATTTATGCAATTTTAATGAGTACAGGGTAGAGTGGTAACAGAGTACACGTATATTTGAATACAATGTATACTATTTGTTCCAGCTCTGATTTACAGTGTGCTTTAAAAATATGCCCAGGATATATGAACTCTTGTTTCAAATGCCTTAAAAATAAATTTGATTAAATATGAAACAAATATCAGTTTATAAATATAGGTGGTAGATATTCAGTATGTACACTCTGTACAAAAAGGGAATTTTATATTCAGTCAAATCAAAGGTTCAGTTGTCCATATCTGGCACTATTTCAAAAGCAATCACACTTATGCTTGCTCAGAACCCTTATGAAAAAGTGTTGTCACATTCCATTGTTTTTGCTTTGTAAAAATCTTAAACTTGGGTATCTGTATTTACAGAATAATCATAACTATTTCTTTGTTACAGTAATCTTTAAATTCTATATCCATATAAGGTGTGTGTAGCTCACTGTCCCAATGATAGTTGGCATTATCTACCAGAAGTTGCCATGGAAACTGCAAATGGAGGTTCAGATAAAAGTGGTAGAAAAGATATGATTTGCATTTCTGGGGTCGACCCAGTTTTAAGTGAAAAGGTAGATTTGTCCTGAAGAGTGGCATGTTTAGTGAATTTTTATTTAAATTCTTAGGGTCATGCGACCCAAATAGACCCCTGTGAGATGACGCGTTTATGTACTATAATATTACTGTTATCTTTGTTTCAAACTCCATTCCGAAATATCAAATACCTATCTGTATTTTTTCAAAGACACTAAGGAAAAAATGGTATTTACCAGGGAAAGTTGCAATTAAACTTGTTATATAAATTAAACCAGTATTTTTGGCTTCCTAATCAGTGTAGAGTAAGAAATCTAAAATTCGCCACATATCTGAAATTCGCTACATGTGAAAATACTAATAAAATAAATGAATTGTGGTGAGATTTGTTGAATGTATAGTAAATTAAGGCTTTTTGAACTGAAAATACCAATTTTTAGACAAAAACATCATTTTCTTCATAAAATTAACTAAGGTTTTAGAGGTGGCGAATTTTAGATTCCTGGCGAATTTTAGATTTCTTACTCTATTTAATTCTAATTTATAAATCTGTTTGGAGCTCATTTGTATTTTGTATGGTCAGATGTTCAGAATTTCAAGTTTCAAGTACTTCCAACTTACATATAAGGCACATGCAGGTGCTCTTAAAAATGATGTCACTGACAGGGGTTTATTATTCATCAATTTGGTTCAAGACCTTTATTTAGTTTAAGAAAGGCTGACATTTATTTGAGAATACTAGTATTTTGGATTTTGGAATATTTCATTTTTAAATCCAGGGGGATCCTGGTGTTTCATCAGTTGGGGGGAGAAATATTTGAGTTCAATTTTAACTTCTTTTAATTTGACTGTGCACATAAAATATCTTCTACATCGAATGCTCGAATACTTAGTTTTTCTTGAAGGAAATATAGTCCCACCAAAATAATAACTAATGTTATCTTTATTTAATTCTTACTGTAGAAATCTTTTTGGTATGTATGTAACAAAGGTAATGGAAATTTCAATGATGTTAATTTATCCTTTGATACATTTCTGATATTATTTGGACTTAGAGTAAAATATTAAAGCGTTTAAAGACTTTATGATAAATGAACAGTACATGTATTTTTTTGTCTCATTATGAATATTTTCAAAATTCATAGAAGGTATTTTTGCTTAGTGTTCCAATGTTTTTTTTAGAATTTTCTGACATTTATGATCATTATAATATGGTGGACTCTCTACCATCAAAACTGTGAAATTACTGGCAGGTATAATTTACAGCACATATGAAAAGGGAATTCAAAATTACAAATTCAAAATGTTTGACAGTGGAGAATTTCCCACTTATATTTAATTCTTATTTGTATTGTTGTTTTCAATTGTCTTATTAAAAATTACACCATATTTTGCAGTAACTGCTCTTCTTCAACAGCCAGTTACATGTTGTTTAAATACAGATTCAATGATTAGATGCCAAACTTGCTAACCACTAAGCCACCAAGGACAGGGCCTGGTATTCATAAAAAATCTCAAACTCAATCTCAATTCAATACTCAACTTATTTTAGTAGTCATATTTAAATGACTTACAAAATTAGGCATGTAGAGTAAGAAATCTAAAATTCGCCACATATCTGAAATTCACCACATGTGGAAATACTAATAAAATAAATGAATTGAGGTGAGATTTGTTGAATGTATAGTAAATCAAGGCTATTTGAACTAAAATATACAAGGTTTTAAGACAAAGCATCATTTTCTTCATAGAATTAACTAAGGTTTTTAGAGGTGGCAAATTTTAGATTTCTGGCGAATTTTAGATTTCTTACTCCAATTGTCATGTGAAGTTAGTCAAAATACAAAGGAATGAATATTATTGATACCACTGTAGTGAAATCTCTCTTTTCTAACCTCCTATTAATATACAAATATTAAATTGTATGATCTCACTTTCACTCTCCTAAATTTGCAAGTTCTCAACTGTATATTCTCGTATCCAGACGTTCTTGGTGGTTTAGTGGTTAGCAAGTTTGACATCTAATCACAGACTGTCACCTCTGTGTGGTTCGAGTCCCACAAGTGACAGTGCTGAGGACCCGTCCCAATATGACCCTGGCTGTTGAATGTGACACAAAACCCCAACTTTCACTTTGACTTCTCTTATCCAATCAAAATCTTGCTCCCCCAACATATTCACATAACAGAGGTTCTACTAAGTAAAAGCATACACAGTATATCTTATTGTCACTAGTTTGCAGCCTTCTACTTAATTTAAAAACTGTTTTTGCCAAAAAATACCATTATAATTGTTTCAACTTATAGACCAGTTTGTAATGCTAAATCCAAACACTAGCAGATCTCACAGCAGTTTGAACCAGGCATCTGTATCAGATGCCATATCATTGTCAATAATGTTCAACCTGCAGTGTCCAAACAAGCTGGGGGAGGAACACTACATTTGGAAAATAGAAAGGTTGTAATGTAGAAGAGGTATTTCAATACAGAATTACAGTACAGCTAATTAGCATCAGATTTCCTATTAAACCAGATTGCTTCTTGTTGAATTACCACAGTATATAAATTTAAATGTTTTCCAAATAGTCAGTCTGGCTGTGTAGATTACCATTTCATCCGGCATCATTAGTTTTCTGATGGTATTTCACCAGTGTTTCCCTTTGTCGTCATCTTCACCGGTCTGACATAATTGTTTGGCTGATTATCTCCCTCAACATATTACTTTCAGTAAATCGGGAGACTCTGTATATTGAGATACTATGGTAAAATATGAAATATAAAATACAATAAATGTAAATTTGCCAGTAATTAAATCCGCTTCTTCTACCATAACTTGGTAGAAATTCTTTACACATTTATACTTTGTGTTGCTGAATTATGGTAGGCCTTTGGTCACTCATGGTGCAAAATTGACAGAAATTGTGATGATGTTATCTTATCTTAATGGATTTATTTATTGCCCACAGTGGCAAATTTTACATATTGTGGCAAATTATACATAATATTATTTCTTGTTCTAGAGCCTGCAATAGTTCACAGGATGTGCTTCTAGTAGTAGTGTCTAAACAGCGATTTGTCCTTTCAGAAATACTGCATATTCTGATGTTTTGACCTTAAAAGTTTACATTTGCTTTATACTAATACCACTTATTTTTCAGCTTTATATAATTCACTTGATCAGTGATGAAGATTGAATATTAATGTCATACAGTTTCTCAGTTACATCTGTAAGCCATCTATACTAATTGTTTTACATATTTCTTGCATTTTACCATTCAACTTCATCAGATTTGTGTGGCCCAGTGTCCCAATGGCTACTTTGAATGGTACACGGCTTATTTAGCTGAGGTAGTCGATAGCTCAGATAAATCAGCAAGAGAACAAATGTTCTGTAAATATGATGTTGACCCTGAAACATCTTCCAAGGTAAAATGATGTTAAAAAAGTAACACTAACACACTGCTTTAGAATTAATCACATAATTGACTGTTGTAGTTCATTGTTGTATGTACACAAGTGTATGAATAAGAAATATGATGTTCAATGCCACCAGTGATTGTACCTTAAAATTACACAGAAATTTGCAAAAGGCACAGCAATTGCAGCATGTTATTTGGCATTATGTGCTAGAAATACGTACAGTAATGTAAGGGTATTTTCTTAAGTGCCTACGTTTACCCACTACGGCAACTTTCATATTTCTTAGTCAATAAATATTAATCTAGTTGGGCTTGTGTTCTCCAAATATGCCAAGTGTTGAAGTTCAAGCTTAAATATGACATTTTAACATTTCCATTTACAATTAGACATAATGAACAGTCTGAATTTTACATTTACATCAATTCCTCCTTTGTCCACTGAAATATTACTGTTTGGGGATCTTGATCTTAATTTTGAACAAAACAAAACTATATTTAATGCAGTCCAGACATTTTTCAAGGAAACTAAGCATTTTAAGTAGCCTCTGACAGCTCAAGGGTCCACACACCTATCATCATTTTCATTCATTCTCTTTTTTCAATCTATCCTATTACTTCTTTTTTGTATATTTCTTATTCACTTATTTATTTAATTATTTATTTGTTTACTTTGTACTGTTTATTTGTATATTTTTATTTTCTCTCTTTTTCTTTTGTAAATATTTCTTCCTGCGAGAAGGCTTAATATAATCTGTTTTGGGATTTTGCCTAATTGCTTTAATAAAATATTGTTTATGAAAAAGAATTTACATTTGAATATACAGTCGAACTTCTATTATCCAACCGTCTTTTTTCCAAATTATCAATTATCCGACCTCAAACCCACTCTCCCAACTCCATTTAAATCGGTTATTTTAGGTTTTCTATTATCCAATCTCATTGTTACTCCCCCAAGAGGGTTGGATTACAGAGGTTCTACTGTAGTTTTTGCCTGGTTCTAATTGTTCTTACAACTGAGAAAACTTAGTGGAAAGTTTTCATTTTGGGACCAAAAAAATCCTTATTAAATTTCATTTTTGGTGCAGGCTACTTTTGACATTATTTACAAGAATCAACAAACACACCTGTGAGGTATTATTTACCATCTGGTTAACAGTGAGGTCCACTAGAAACCCGTTTGTATTTACAGCAGCGTTATTGCATGCTTTGATTAGAATATTAATAATGTGGTTCTTGCCATGCATATTGCAGAATGTTGTAAGCATCGCATTTGACACAAGAATTAGCTACTTTGGATGCCCTGTCAGTCATTCAAAGCCTAAGGTCAAGGTGTCAATGAAAATCGGAAACTACTTAACCCTCTATCAAATGTATTCCTAACATTCAAGAAATGGCTTCTGCAAATACATTGATAAACTGGAAGTTACCAAAGCAGTAACGTTAGAAAATTTCACTGTCAAATGTTTTAATGCAATCCCTCGGCAAACAATTTGGGTTTGTTTATTCTTGTAGCTAACACCTGTGAAAAATATGCCAAAATTGAAACCTGATAGGATTTTAGCATGATAATATTTTGGAAACACTAGAAACTTATTAGTATTATAACACAATGTATGAATATGATGTCTCTCTCACATATTTACTGTGTTGAATGTATGTTGAATATTTTATATTTATGTTGAATATTTACGAAGTAACATGATTCGAGGTGTCACATTGTATTTGGTGGTGGATGTCATCAGAAACATATTTAACAGGAGTCTGTCTATCTTGCCAATCACTATATGCAAAGTTAAACTGATTGTTGGGATCAAGTACAAACAATTCAAACATTTTGATCCGGAATTATAACCATCTACTTGACTGGATCAAAGTTTATCCAAAATTCGAACCAGCAATCAGCTCTACTTTGTTGTGAGTACAAATTAAATCCTAAAACAATTTTTTAGCTCAACTTGAGCAGAAATTAGATCATCTTGTGCTTGATCATTATTGCAAAAAGAGGTACTGGATAAAGCAGATGTATTCTTCTCTTTTAGAATTTAGTTAGACTGGACACAACTCTATATACGTTGGCTTATTTTTCTCCTTGTATTTTCTCCTTGTGTTTCTTATATTTTTTTATTAAGCGTCCCGCAAGGGACGCTTGTTTGTGTATGGGAGAGCTTCCGGCTCCGCCGGCTCCTGCGGCTCCGCCGGCTCCGCATTTTGTTTTCCTTATAACTCTGTAACCGTTAGGCGGATTCTTTTCAAATTTGGCAGGTTTAGGCAATAGCCTTGGGGAATTTTTTTGAATATGCTGCAGTGACATTTCAACCAATCAGAGAGGTCACATGACCAAAAATGTCTTTTTTCGATGGGGAAGCTTGTCCGGATGATAACTTGAAAGGAATTTTATCAATTCACCTGAAACTTGGCAAATACATTCATTCTATTAAAATCTGGAAATCATTAGATTTTGGCATTGATTGGTCAAGAAATGGCCGAGTAATTAATGATTAATTAATCATTACGAATTTTCCAAATAAGGAAAACACAAAAATGCTTATATCTCGAAAACCGTGCTAGATAGAGCGATTTCGACGAAATTTTTGATGCAGGATATCTCTGCGGAGTAGTTATCCCAATTTTCAAAAATTTTTTGTCTCGCCCAAAATGGCGGCCATTTTGAATTTTCGAAATTTTCGCAAAAATTGCAAAACACAAAAATGCTTATATCTCAAAAACCGTGCTAGATAGAGCAATTTCGACAAAATTTTTGACCCACAGGATATCTCTGCGGAGTACTTTTCCCAATTTTCAAAAAAATTTTGTCTCGCCAAAAATGGCGGCCATTTTGAATTTTCGAAATTTTCGCAAAAATTGCAAAACACAAAAATGCTTATATCTCAAAAACCCTGCTAGATAGAGCGATTTCGACGAAATTTTTGACCCGCAGGGTATCTCTGCAGAGTAGCCATGCCAATTTTCAAACAAAAAATTTCTCGCAAAAAATGGCGGCCATTTTGAATTTTCGAATTTTTCGCAAAATTGCAAAACACAAAAATGCTTATATCTCAAAAACCGTGCTAGATAGAGCAATTTCGACGAAATTTTTGACCCACTGGGTATCTCTCAAGAGTAGCCATGCCAATTTTCAAAAAAATTTTGTCTTGCCAAAAATGGCGGCCATTTTGAATTTTCGAATTTTTGCGCAAAAATTGCAAAACACAAAAATGCTAATATTTCGAAAACCGTGCTACATAGAGCGATTTCGACGAAATTTTTGATCTTCAGGGTATCTCTGCAGAGCAGCTATCCCAAAGAGCTTTCACTTGGTAAAGTTTCAGACCCATAGCTAATTGCTCACCTACTCAAAAAGAGTAAATGCGAATTACCTCTAAAAGTATTGCAGATGGCCAATTTTTCTCAAATAACTCATTCACCTACTTTTGGAAGAGCTTTCACATGGTGAAGTTTCAGACCCATAGCCAATTACTCACCTACTCAAAATGAGTAAATGCGAATTATCTCTAAAAGTATTGCAGATAGCCAATTTTTCTCAAATAACTCATTCACCTACTTTTGGGAGAGCTTTCACATGGTGAAGTTTCAGACCCATAGCTAATTATTTACCTACTCAAAATGAGTAAATGCTAATTATCTCTAAAAGTATTGCGGATACCCAATTTTTATCAAATAACTCATTCATCTACTTGTGGGAGAGCTTTCACATGGTGAAGTTTCAGACCCATAGCTAATTACTCACCTACTCAAAATGAGTAAATGCGAATTATCTCTAAAAGTATTGCAGATAGCCAATTTTTCTCAAATAACTCATTCACCTACTTTTGGAAGAGCTTTCACATGGTGAAGTTTCAGACCCATAGCCAATTACTCACCTACTCAAAATGAGTAAATGCGAATTATCTCTAAAAGTATTGCAGATAGCCAATTTTTCTCAAATAACTCATTCACCTACTTTTGGGAGAGCTTTCACATGGTGAAGTTTCAGACCCATAGCTAATTATTTACCTACTCAAAATGAGTAAATGCTAATTATCTGTAAAAGTATTGCGGATACCCAATTTTTATCAAATAACTCATTCATCTACTTGTGGGAGAGCTTTCACATGGTGAAGTTTCAGACCCATAGCTAATTACTCACCTACTCAAAATGAGTAAATGCGAATTATCTCTAAAAGTATTGCAGATAGCCAATTTTTCTCAAATAACTCATTCACCTACTTTTGGGAGAGCTTTCACTCTGTGAAGTTTCAGACCCATAGCTAATTACTCACCTACTCAAAATGAGTAAATGTGAATTATCTCTAAAAGTATTGCAGATAGCCAATTTTTCTCAAATAACTCATTCACCTACTTTTGGCAGAGCTTTCACTTGGTGAAGTTTCAGACCCATAGCTAATTACTCACCTACTGAAAATGAGTAAATGTGAATTATCTCTAAAAGTATTGCAGATAGCCAATTTTTCTCAAATAACTCATTCACCTACTTTTGGGAGAGCTTTCACTTGGTGAAGTTTCAGACCCATAGCTAATTACTCACCTACTCAAAATGAGTAAATGCGAATTATCTCTAAAAGTATTGCAGATAGCCAATTTTTCTCAAATAACTCATTCACCTACTTTTGGGAGAGCTTTCACTTGGTGAAGTTTCAGACCCATAGCTAATTACTCACCTACTCAAAATGAGTAAATGCGAATTATCTCTAAAAGTATTGCAGATAGCCAGTTTTTCTCAAATTAATCATTCACCTACTTTTGGGAGAGCTTTCACTTGGTGAAGTTTCAGACCCATAGCTAATTACTCACCTACTCAAAATGAGTAAATGCGAATTATCTGTAAAAGTATTGCAGATAGCCAATTTTTCTCAAATAACTCATTCACCTACTTTTGGGAGAGCTTTCACTTGGTGAAGTTTCAGACCCATAGCTAATTACTCACCTACTCAAAATGAGTAAATGCGAATTATCTCTAAAAGTATTGCAGATAGCCAGTTTTTCTCAAATTAATCATTCACCTACTTTTGGGAGAGCTTTCACTTGGTGAAGTTTCAGACCCATAGCTAATTACTCACCTACTCAAAATGAGTAAATGCAAATTATCTCTAAAAGTATTGCAGATAGCCAATTTTTCTCAAATAACTCATTCACCTACTTTTGGCAGAGCTTTCACTTGGTGAAGTTTCAGACCCATAGCTAATTATTCACCTACTCAAAATGAGTAAATGTGAATTATCTCTAAAAGTTTTGCAGATAGCCAATTTTTCTCAAATAACTCATTCATCTACTTTTGGGAGAGCTTTCGCTCTGTGAAGTTTCAGACCCACAGCTATTTATTCACCTACTCAAAATGAGTAAATGCTAATTATCTGTAAAAGTATTGCGGATACCCAATTTTTATCAAATACTCATTCATCTACTTGTGGGAGAGCTTTCACATGGTGAAGTTTCAGACCCATAGCTAATTACTCACCTACTCAAAATGAGTAAATGCAAATTATCTCTAAAAGTATTGCAGATAGCCAATTTTTCTCAAATAACTCATTCACCTACTTTTGGGAGAGCTTTCACTTGGTGAAGTTTCAGACCCATAGATAATTATTCACCTACTCAAAATGAGTAAATGTGAATTATCTCTTAATAGTATTGCAGATAGCCAATTTTTCTCAAATAACTCATTCACCTACTTTTGGAAGACCTTTCACACACGAAAATGAAAAATTGTGAATATCTCGGAAAAGCTATTTCTTCTGCTTTAATGCTCGGCGGGAGATACACACCACGGCAGTGGTCTTGATAAAAATTTTTGTCTCCCCACAAATGGTGGCCATTTTGAATTTTCAAAGTTTTTGCAAAACACAAAAATGCTTATATCTCGAAAACCGTGCTATATGGAGTGAACTCAACAAAATTTTGGACCTGCTGGGTATCTCTGCAGAGTAGCCATGCCAATTTTCAAAATATTTTTGTCTCGCCAAATATAGTGGACATTTTTAATTTTTTTATTTTTTGCAAAACACAAAAATGCTTATATCTTGAAAACCGTGCTAGATAGAGCAGACTGCGCTGACTTTGGTTGCCACAACAGTATAAGGCTAGAAACGAAGCATTTTCTTAATACTTTAGCACTCACCTTTATATCCTTTTCGGGACGCTTTGTTTTTGCTATGCAAAAACATTATCTTTTTTTTTTGCGAGCGATCCTCTAGTTTAAAATGTTATTTGTGCATGTAATCTTTGTTATATTTGTTAACTGTTATATGGCTTCTAGTACTTGTATTAACCAAACACTAGTGTGGTATGTTTTATTTTCTCACTACATGTTTTTGCTTTTTTGCTTTCTAACATACCTAACAGGTGTGTGTTAATAGTTGTCCAGATAGATACTTAGCATGGATAGAAGTGAAAAACAAGTCTCAATTAATATGCAAATATAATGTTCAACCTGCCGTCACATCAAAGGTAACACTTGTGTGTTTGTTTAGTTATTTTATTTTCAATATATGTTTTTTTTTAAACTGGGTGAGAGGTACAGAATGTCTAGTAGTAACTACGCAAATGATACATATAATATCAAACCCCTTTGCATACTTGGTAGAATCCCTTTGGTTGAGGCAATTAATATAATACCAGATTGCCAACAAGATAATACAAGGATATTTCAAATAAAGTTACTTTTAGTTGATATACTGTTTTACAGACCACCATTTTATGATTAGCATCCACTGAATCATATTTGTACATGTAATTCAATGTTTGGAGGGGGTATCATATGAAATATGACAGGCAATAACTGGTTTGACAGCTAGCATAAAAATGTATTAAAGGAAATCTAAGTCTTGTTATGTATTCAAGAATTTTTTTGATTGTGAATTTTTTTTCACTTTGTAATGGTCAAATTTACAACTCTTGATGTCTCAGAGGCTAATGTCACAGAGGCTACTCATTTCACTGTTAGTGTCGGTGGTATAAACAAAATAGTGACAGTAGCTTCTTATGTAAGAATCCCCATTATGATGGAACTTTCAAAAGATATATTGAACTAACACTTGAATCATTCCAGAGAGAGTTTATGCTCTTTAATTACAACCTGCTTGAAGTTAATCCAGAGTTTCAAATGAAATCAATATTAATAGACTATGGCGTCCCAACCAATGCATGATGTTCCACTCATAACAGGTAGATTTTAAGTCATGCACAGACACAAACAATCTCCTGGTTTTCCATTGGCTTTTTGATTAATAGATTTGGATTGAACACTGATTTTAACACATGGTATACATCAAATCACAGTGGGTAAATTGTAGAGGGAATTGTTGAAAGCAGTGTATGTACTAGTGGACCAAGATTATGCACTTAAAACCATTAGGCAATGGCAAGCAAAGCTCCCAACTTTCCCTCTTCATGTCAATCATCCTGGGAAACAATGCTAGACAAACATGTGGTTAACCATTGAGATGCCATCATACCAAGGTAATTATGATGGTTGTATGGCAATATATCCGTCACATTATACAAAATGCACTGATAACAGCAGGAAATGTCGAAATCTCGCCAGAAATCCTACTTTAAACGGAAGTAATATTTTAAGCTATGAAAAGAATCTAGTTATCTTTGATGCAGTCCATAAGTTTATCTTCCAATCCAAATGTTTCTCAGCAACTTATTACCAGTGATTGTCCATCCCACTCATTTTCATTTCATTTTATCTGTAAATATATCATCCTACAAAAGGACTTAAAATAATTGTACTTGTATGATTACTGTCCAATTGCTAATAAAATATGTTTAAATAAAATAATTATGATGGAATAAATAACTATAATAATGGATAGATAGATGAATGGAGAAAAATTTAAACTTGATGAAGAGTATGGACAACAGTTTATTTTTGTGGTGTTTATCATTATAGAGTATACAACAGTTGGTGGAAGATGAGGACTGTGCAGCATACTATCTCAACAGTAGTGCACGTAAGTACAGATTAACTAGCCTTTAGGTCTGAGTACACGTCCAAGCAATTGTCCTTCAAAAAATAGAGTTCTGTGGATACACAATTGATTCCCTCTCGGTCTCACCCACAACTCTGGAACACTGACCTTGAACGCCCCTCTACTCTCCTTATTAAAAATGATTTTTGTTAACTAGCGCACTGAGTTCCCCTTAGTGGGGAAGATATTGTGCCTGCAAAGCAATAGATTAGATTAGATTAGATTAGGGCAGACAATAACAGAACAAATATTGTTCTGGTAACTTCCCTCTGGTAATTTTCTCAGTTACTTGTTGTATTCATATGTGCATCTGCACCAAATAACTTTTTTCTCATTGAAAAGCTATCTTGAATTATTGAGATTATTAAACCAATAAATTAGAATAAATTTCTACAATGATTATCATATTATGAGAATAAGAACAAAATAAGATTTTTTTTTTGTTTTGTGTGGCTCGCTACTCTTCCATAACCAAATAGTGTGACAGTACAAAACCAACACACAATGACAATACCAAGTTTTGTTATTTATCATAAACATTATTCAGGAAAATCTTCTTATTTTAAAATTTCTATTTTAAACCAAAAATAAAAAAATAACCAGTTTTCAGACTTTGAAATTATTGATTTGGCATGAAAAAGGTATGTTGCACTTCGATAACTACTTCTGCACAAAATATTATGCAAAAATTGTTAGTTTAAATAAAGTTGAGATAAGAAGCAAAAGTTTCTTAAGTGCAAAATCAATTTTTTTTTGGTTTAGGTAAGAAATATTGCAGTAGATTATCTCCAGTGGTATTCTGCATCATCCATAAAGTTAATTAGAGCTTTTATCTCAATCAGTCAATCTTGAGAATCTGAGACAATGTTAACATATTTGATGGAAAGACACATATTGATGTGTCATATGTTCACTTTTTATCTGCTAGTAACTTAGCAAATACATGTATAGTTTTGGGAAAATATATTTTGCGTTGTAAATATTCACGTTGGTCAATAAAAAGAGAATAATAGTATTTGCCTAAGAAAAGCACTATGCTATCTTCAGTGGCTGGTCGGTGTGTCCCCACCTTTATCAAAGACGTAGTGGACGAAGCGGGAGAGATTGCGGATTCAGGAGGTCAGCATATTGTGGACAGACTCAATAACACAGTGAATGGCACTGCAGTGGAGGAAGGGACAAAGTAAGTGTGACATAATCTGGTGATGTGGCCCTTTAGCTTTCCTTGTAGAGCGTGAATCTCTAATGTGAGAGGCTGTTGTTTCGAGCCTGCCTGGAAACCTAAGTACTGGTGCATTTGGTTCCCAGTAATGGATTTGCTAGTGTACTGGAAATGTGATAGAACCTTTAAGAAGTGATTAACTCAATACTACTAAATTTGCCAGCAGGCAGTTAACTTGAAGCAAACATCAGCTCAAAAAGTTGCAAGGTTTGCCAGTATGATTACCACTGATCTTGTTTTACATGGAGATTTTAATTTGACAATTGGAAAAAGAAGATAGTGTTTGAGGGAGTTCAAGAATTTTTAAAAGAATCAGGCAGTTTTCATAGTAATTTACACTTGCCATACAGCCACATCTTTATCATTATCACCCAGTCATATTCATTTATAAACAGTTGTTCCTGTGAGAAGGCTTATTATCATATTATCTTTATATTTGGATTAATTACTTTGTTAATGAGACAGCTTGAAGTACCAAAATGCACACCTAAAATAACTAATCTATGTTCATAATGCACAAATGAATGATGTCTGATTTCAGTGGATGCTAGGATATTGCTATATGAATACATTGAAGGAATCTGTTGGTTGAAGTTCATGGTACAATGTGATGTGCAAGACTGTATTGAATTTCCTCTTTCTACATCAATTAGTATTGATACATCTTTTCATATGATAAAGATACAGTCTTTGAAGCTGCTAATAAAAAATTTTTCAGAAACTTATGCAAATATACACAGGGTGTTTTAAAGTGATCTCAAATGCAATAGAATATTGCTGTTAAGTCTTTTCATTTCATGGATACTATCTTGACTGTAAAACCATAAAACGTCTATGGTCCCTACATTGCTATATTTTTGGGGGCATAGTTGGAAACTTACCATGACTGAAACCAAGGATCCAGTGGATGTTAAACATTATATCATGTGTTCAAAGTACCTCATGGTGGCAATTTCTGGTCACATTTAACATCTGCATTAATTTCCTGAATAGAAACAGATTATCAATATAATATGACAGTTATCTTCCAGCTGAAATGTGCTCTTAATATACACTAGGTAATATTAAAATATTTACAGGTATCTGGCCTTGTTACTCAGTGTAAAGGAATATGGGATGAAGATCTACCAGGATGTCAGAGCCAGCTGGTGGATGATTATCATGTAAGATATGAGCCACTTTAATAAAATCAAGAATTCCTCTTTAACATTAATTTTACCTCCTGCCAGTCCTGTCTGAGGTCTTGTGTTTGTCCTGTTTTTTTTATTTGGATAATTACTCCAAAACTACATGATGGATTTCATTTATATTTCGTGTATATTGGTGTACCTAGACCCGAGGAAGATGTCTACTTTATGGTAGCCTTAAAGTCACTAAGGTCACATAATTAAGTGACTTTAAGGATATTACTCTATTATGTCTGATATTAAAAAAAACTCTGTGTGTGAATTTCATTTATAGTTGGTGTTTGGGTGAACTTACACCCCAAGAGGAAATCTTAAGGTGCAAATTTGAAAACTAATTTAATTCCAGTAATTTTAAGGTTAGCAATTCTCTAAAGTAGCTAATATTCCTAGAACTACATTGTGAATTTCTTATATAATTCATATGTGGGTGTACATTGGCCACAGGAAGATGTTCATTTTTGGGTAACCTTAAAGTGCAAAAAATAACTGAATTGTTATCACTTTACGGTTACCATTCTAATGGCTCATTACAAAATTACTTCATCAATTTTATTCATGTTTGGTAAGTGAGTATGTCTATACCTTAAAAAAGCAAATTATAGGAATATCCGGCAGGAGAGAACTGGTCCTATTTATGCAAACTTTTTGTATGCTCTATAATATTGATCAGATTGTTAATTGTTATTAGCCTTATCCATTTATTTATTTAGTGTTTTTAACACAGTACCTTATTGGTTATATTGTGAGTCGTAGTTGGAAGGGCAGAGGAACCAGTACATCCAGCTACTTAAGGTTCTGTACTGTAAACTGCTGAACAAAGGCAAGGGTCAACTACCAGTATTTCCACATGAGGTCGGGCTGGGATTTGAACTCCGATCTCAGAGGTTTAGCAGCCTTATGCCCTACTACACATGTATTTGCAAAGATTCATTCTTTATTCTTTACCATATAATAGAGAAATTGTTCCTATTATAAACACCGCCTCTTTGCTGTCTATGTAAAATGATTAGAATAGTTTAGAACAAAGAGACAGAGAATGAAAGATTAATATTGTCCCTTTTCAGCTGTCTGTTATTATGCTCACTGTTGACCATGATATACATGCTGGTGATGCAATGGTGTGCTGGTGTCATGGTTATTTTGACACTCCTTGGATTTATAGCAGGGTTTGGGTTTGGTAAGAATAGCCAGGTGGACAGAAAACCAGTATTTTCAATATTTTCTACTGCGACAGTGACTGTTGGGGGCTTTTATAATCTGTTTTGTAAAGTGTTGTTTTTATTTGTTTCAACTTCTTGTTACAGAGATAAAATCCTAGAGTATCTGTGAATACTTAATGGCCTGTATCCATTACTCCACAGGAATGTTTAAATTGTGAAGAAAGTGTATGCTCAAAGACTTTTTATCTATTATAAATTCCACTCCTGTGGATGGTTGAACTTTCTATGTTATAGGTCACTTCAATGTTCCATTTTAGATAATCTATCATCTAGTTTTCCTGTCTTTTATGGAATAAACTTTAACTTTGACTCGGTTTGAATTTTGGCCCAACCATAAATAGGACAGTTGATAGCAATCCGTACATTGTGCAAAATCATAGTGCAAAGTGATGTTGTGCAAAATAAAATATAAGTCAAAATTGAATCTGATTGATGCTTTCTTCCATTTTTACACTCCCCGCTATGTATAGTCTACCTTTCCCCCAGTAAACATTACAAACGTTTATAAACGTTTATAAACCTAACTAGCAACGGTTTAGATTTGGTTTAAAATGATGGGTCCGTAAACGTTTGCCTATAAACGTTTATAAACGTTTATACATAAACGTTTATAAACGTTTATACATAAACGTTTATACGCAAACGTTTATAAACGTTTATACACGTGTTTAAAATCTCAAGAAATATTTCTGTAAGTATATCTTGCTGTATTACTGTTGTTTGAAGCCATCAACACATTCTAAGTAGATATATAGAAGTATAAAATTTGATGATATTATATACTTTTATATCTCTACTTAGAATATAATGATGGCTTCAAACAACAGTGATGCAGCAAGATATGGTAACAGAAATATTTCTCCAGTTTCTCTCAAAATGGCTGTGCTGATGTCATCATCCCAAATGAAAGCGAGGTCAAGATATTCTTTACTCTTTGTAACCGTTTAAAAACGTTTATAAACGTTTACGTCTAAACGTTTATAAACGTTTATGTATAAACGTTTATAAACGTTTATAAACGTTTATAAACCAAACTAATGTTGCTGAAACGTTTATAAACCCATAATGTTGAATAATTGTCAATATTTAGGTTTATAATTGGTTTAAAAAACGTTTATAGGTTTAATAAACGTTTATAAACGTTTATAAACCTTTGCTATGTTTACTGGGTCCCCTTCTCTTTCAATTATGTAGTCAATTTTTGTAGCCTTTCCTATAATCTACTTGTATCCTGTTTATCCTTTCCATAATTTATATAAGGAACTTATTAAAATTTCTGAAATGAATTAAGTTGTCAACAATACTACCATATTTCATTACGCTAGACTCATAAATTATCTAAAACATCACTGATTTAAACCTTAGGATAGACCATAAGTTATTTCATATGTTATTCAGCCAAGTGAGAGAGGGAGCATGGATTATTTAACAGCATCAAATTGAGTCTGAATTATTTCAAAGAATGACATGACACCTTTTTAAGGGGAAAATGTTTCTTCTCAATCCCAAATCCTATTAATATTTCACTTTTGGTATATTTGGAGTTATCTGCCTGAATAAACTTACCTGGCTGCCAGGGTAATGCATATCATATATATCACACTGACCTCCCGTATGAGCTCCTGTATTCATAGGAGTATTACTACTTTGATATGTATTCCAATTATTTAGCACTTGCCACTGGTGAGGTCTGTCCTGCCCCAACTCTTGCCTGTTTGTCAAGAAAAGGTTAAAATTGTATCTCTTTAAAAAAGCATTCCCAACTTAGCATACACTCTATCCAGCATCTCCGTGTTACTGGACCTGGCAACGGCTATGGATAGATGATTTTTTTAATTGAATTTTGGTGTTGCGCCTTAGAGTCTGCCTGTCAGAGATTAAGTGCCATAAAAGAACAGAACAGAATAGAATGTATTATACATTATGATATATTAATCTTCAGCATCACATTAGTCAGGGCAATGAGTGATTCTGAAATGACCTTTAACACCTGCAACCTCTGGATTTAGATGGATTACTTCTGGGCCTTTTATACATTTGTAACTATTTTCACATATCTTTTCTATCTGTTTCCTTTCTTTCACTTCAGTGGTCTAGTGATTGCCATGTTGTGGTGCTTTGTGTGGATTCTACTCATGAGATGTCTGGCTGGTATCATGGTTTGGCTTACTATTGCCATCTTTGTGGTACTTTTTACCTTCAGTAAGTATTTTCCATGATATCTTGAAAGAAACAATAAAACTACTCGAGTTCATAAACTGGCACGCATAAGTTGGCATAAAATAATGTAAATAACAAATTCAACTTGGATTTGGATAACTGATATAAAACTGATAACTGATGTCATGTAAACATGACACTATCATGTATTCTAGTTGTGCCAGTTTAGAGCAGGCAATACTGGTGTAAGAGATTTGAAATATGACCACAGAATATGAACTTTGCTGCTGAGTTAACCACCCAATTTTACCTTTGATTTGTTTTACAATTACACGGTTTTCAAATTCTTAATGTTTAGACAATTAATCTTACCTGCTGCAGAACATCTGACTTGTAGTTTGCTACATTGTTGATTTCTAAGGCTTAAAGGGCTGATCCCTAGAGGAGCTCATTCCATATTCTGTGGTGCATTTTATACTGCTAACTTTATGCTTCAATTCTACATGCATGGTATGTCAAATGCTGTGATATATATCACAGTCATTGCTCATTGGTGTAAGTGAGGTTTCAGTAAATATAATCTGCATGTGTACCATACAATGACAAATCAAAAGGTTCATGATGCTAATTATTAATGATGCAAGTAAAGTACAGCCTCTTATATCTGGCCATCCTGAGAGTATGACTTTGGTCAAATAATGGAAAGTTCATATACTAGAAAAGTCATTTCAGTAAAATATATAATATTAGAGCAATTTGGGAGACTGAAAATGAGTTCATAAAATTGAATAGTCATATATTTTATTTATTTGGGATTTTACATCGCTTTCAACACTGGTCATATCACGACGGGTAGTTGGAAGGGCAGAGGAAGGGCAGAGGAAACCAGTACATACAGTTCGTCAGGGTTCTGTACTGTAAACTGCCGACCAACGGCAAGCAACTACCAGCTTTCCCACTTGAGGCTGTGCCGGGAACCGAACCCCGGCCTCAGAGGTGGGAGGCGAGAGTGTTACCACTCTGCCACCGTGGCCCCTGAATAGTCATATAATAGAAGGCTTTATAATAGATGTTCTGTGATACACAACATAATTATATACTGTTAAATATATGTACCATGATGAGCTGACTTTTGGGCAGCCTTGTTTTAAGTCTCAACATCAAAGAGATCATGACAGAGCTGTATATCCTGTTTTTTTAGGTCAAATAATTGTGTTGCCAACAAGTTTGACAATACCATAATATTCCACACTAGAAACTTCTGAATTAATTAACGAAATCATTAATTTTGTATGATCTCATTGTAACATTTATTAATTACACCAGATACTGGTGACATTGTAACATGGTGCATTTACTTGCTTCTAAAATAAATCAAATCTAATGTCCCCTGACATGTAGTACAGTGAATCTTCTATTAACTCACTATTTATCAGATGAATATTCAATTCCTGATGAACTCATTTCACCTCATGTTAACTGTTTTTCACTAAAATATCTATAATGCTGTTTCACTAATCTTTTGTCATCAGAATGACCTTATTCTCCTTGCATGGTTGGTTTATAAAGTTTGGACTGTATGCTTGAGACAACTTATCTGTTTATGGTTTTCTAATTTTGTTTGTCTCCAAACACTTTTGATAAGAATTTTCAGTGACCAAGGGTCAGATGTCAAAGCACACAGTGCTCAATAGTGAAAAAACACTGTTATATAAATTTGTAAATTTTATAATTATATAAGTTTTCCAGCCAGGATCATATATATGATAAACATGAAGAAAAAAGTCTTAATAAAACATAAATGAATGTTACCACTTACAGATTTTACAGTAGGGTACACAATTAAAGAGTATGCAGTGAAATATCTCGCTATTATTTTATCGGCCATTGTTTTTACCTGGCACACCTGCAGGAGTTAAGTCAGAACTAGAAAATTACAAAAGATAGAAACACTAACTGCAACAGTTTAAGGTGGTTAACATACATGAAAAATGTTGCAACAGTGGTTTTTGGTTGTAATATATGCTCCCGTCTCCTTTTGAGAAAAAAAATGATTGTCTCCTGGACATTTATTGCAGAAATTGAGATGAATACAGACTCATTACTTACCAGTTATCGGTACCTCAAAAGCCTGTTGAATGTTGTATTTTTTCAAGCCTAGTCTATTCATGATATTTCAGCAACCTACTATACTTTCACAAAGTATGTGGAGCTGAAAGATTTACCTGAGTCATCAGGAGCCTTTATGTTCACAACCAATCTGGATTACTACTTGAATCTCAAATACACTTGGCTTACACTGGGTAAGTAAAATGGTAAAGCATTATTTATCTGTTATACTAATGCATTAAAATGTTCTAGTCTCTAAAATATTATGGTCTAAAATATATATGAACATATAGCCTTCCTTAAATTTTTTCTTTTATTCTTTTCAATTTTCAACTGAAATTCTTTTCTTTTGTGATGAACCCATTTTGTTGTTTAAATAAGGTTTGATTTATTGCACTAAATAAGAGTTTTTAAATTTACTTTTTATAGTGTTACACAGTTATATCAATGTAGTGTTATTTACCATATGGAACAAAAAATAACAATACTAGACAAATTCTGGAAAGTATGCACTTGGAACTAGGTACCAGATCTTCATTCGTTTGACCTTGCTATAGTGACCTTGAGCTTTATAATCTTCTCGAGGGTATATCTTAGAAACCGTAAGGCCCAGGAAATCTTGTCCCAAAATGACCTGGGCTGTTGACTGAGCCATAAAATAATTTCAGGTCCAGGATGGAGAGAGACTCTATAAATTTCAAAGATCCTTTCTCATGCCTTTAAGCACGACAGTACAGATAAGACATAAATATTTAAACACACACAAGTATAGATGAAAAAGAAGAACTGCTAAATGATTTAAAGTTCTGATGTACTGGGGACTATAACTTCAGGAAAGTAAATTGGCAAAGTTTCAACAGTCCTAAATGTGCAGTGATCTATTCTACGTAATCTATTTAGACTTTACATTTGATCTCTTTACTGGGAACTTACGTAAGGCTTGTAGAATAAACATAATGTATCCAACATCATAACCCTATTCAGTAAGCATGGCGTTTGTAACCAAAGAACTACAGAAAGTGAGAAAATAAGTGTTTCAGAGCTTTTCTCAACTTTTATACCTATTACAGCTGAACCCTGTTGAATATTAAACTACAGAGTACTCCTAGAGTGCACACCTCCTCCAAGGCAAACAAGTATCCTCAATTTGTAATTTCAACCCAAAATTGCCTTTTTGTTTCAACTCTCATATTAACAGGATAGCATGACTATGAAAATAAAGTGAAAATACTGTATTTTTCCAACATATGGCCCGGGCGTTAATTATTTTCAAATGGCATCAGACCAGGCGTTAAATAGAACCAGGCGTTCTTTTGAAGTGTAAAAACAGTGTAATAAATTGTAAATAGTGTGCTTGGTAGCCAGGTGTTTATTTGAACCAGGTGTTTATTTGAACCTGGGTGTTATTTAGGAAATTTACGGTAGTTTTTTTGTTGAAAAAAAAATCAGTATATTTTGTATCCAGCATAAGATCAGGGTCTTTCCCAAAATCAAAGCACTTCTTCCTTTAGTCAGGCCCTACCTGCATAAAAATTTCTAGAAGAGTCTTGATTACTTTTGGTGTAATGTTGAACACGATGACATAAACATGAAATATATAGTGAAACTGAAACTTCTGTAAATTTGTGTTTTGTTTGTACCCAAAATATGATTTGGTTTTTGCCCAAAGTCAAATCAGTTCTTTTTTTGGTTAAGTCCTATTCACAAAAAAATGTCATAAAGATGTGTTCATTAGTTTTGGAGTAATCACAAACACAGACATATGCACACCCACCAAAATACAAATAAATTAACCAATACACCAAGAAACATAACCTCCTTGGCAGAGATAATTAAATCTCAAGGATTAACAGGGTTCACTTCAATAGAAATGTCCCTTAAATCCATGATGGATTGTCTGTTTGTTTAATTGTTACCAGGATTAGATAAATACTACTTGGTGGTAAAAATGAGAAAATGGGTCTTGGTCCAACTTAGATACCATTAAATTTTGAGAGTGATCTGGATCACACTCTGGATACAAAAAAATCAAAGAAATCTGGATATTTCCATTTCCTTATTATTGAGCTGTTTAGCTTTAGAAAAGAGAGATAAGGTTCTGATATAAACTATACATTACCTTGGCAGAGGTATACTCTCTCTGGTGTGCACTTATTTCATGTAATATCATGTTGAACAATCAATATTCTTTTCCATATTTTTCAGGTATTATATCTGCAGTCATTCTGTTCATCATTTTGGTTATAATCCTCTTCCTGAGAAGCAGGATATTGATCGCTATAGCCCTTATTAAAGAAGCAAGCAGGTAGTGTTGATATAAAATAAACTTGAAATATTACTTACAATAACTTATAGTAATTCTAATTCTTCCTCAGCTCCAACTTTTATATAGCTTAATCTCCGCTGGAAAACAGACTCTAAATCAGAACAAACAAGTATAAATTCTAATTTCCTAGTCTACTTACAAGAACAAAAGGTAAGCATTATGCAGATGCATGGTTTGAAATAAGGCTATTGGGATTATGCTTTAAGAGACACGCTTCTTCAGTTGTCAGCATGCTTTTAGAACAATAAATTTATTCCTATTGTAATGAAGGAATGACTACTTCTTTAAGTACAAGAGTATTATTTTCCCATTACTATATAGTCTTTGAAGAGTATTATTTTTTTGCCATAAAATAGGCAGAATTTGTTTTATTTTCAAGAAAGGTTTGTTGAAAATGGCTCCTTTTAGGTAAACAGTTTTGTGAGAATCATTGAAAACCATTTTCCTGGGGCCAATTTCACAATAGGACTTAGACTTAGCCAAGTTTTTGGCTAAGTCAGGGACTTAAATCTAAGACTTTGGTCTTAGCTAGGTCTGGGACTTAAATGCACTTCACAAAGGGCGACTTAGCTAAGCCCAAGCTTATCATATAACCACAGTGGTTTTCTGTGTGATGTGACCTTTTATTTCTGTTCAAAATATAAGATTGGTGATATATATCCTTCATTTAATGCATTTTATCAAAGGATAAGTGCTGTTTTGAAATGGAAAACCTTGTTACCACACATAAACTTCCCGAAGACTACATTAGTGAGGTGTTCTGTATAATTATACTTTATTTACAGCCCTTTCAAATTTTGAAGTGACGAAAAGTTTATGGCAGCCATAATTAAGTCCTCTTTACAAAATTTAAGCCAGCTACCTACCAGACTTAGGTTAAGTCCACTGACTTAGCAATTTCATGGACTTAGCTGCTTTGTGAAATCTATTAAGTCTAAGACAACAGACTTAACGTTCTGTTGACAAAATTTAAGACCAAAGTCTCAAATTTAAGTCTAAATCTGGACTTAAGTCCCTTTGTGAAATCAACCACTGATGTTTTACTCCGCACGTTCTTCATTATTCAATTTTAATGGTTAGGTCACACCTTTCCTAGGGGCCGATTTCACAAAGGGACTTAGACTTAGCCAAGTTTTTGGCTAAGTCAGGGACTTAAATCTAAGACTTTGGTCTTAGTTAGGTCTGGGATTTAAATGGATTTCACAAAGAGTGACTTAGCTAAGTCCAAGTTTATCAAATAATCACAGTGGTTTTCTGTGTCATATGACCTTTTATATCGATATACTTCATGTGTTGCATTTTATCTAAGGATAAGTGCTGTTTGGAAATAGAAAACTTTGTTACATCATATAAACTTCTTCCTGAAGACTACTTCAGTGAGGTGTTCTGTATAATTATACTTTATTTACAACCATTTGAAATTTTGAAGTGGAGAAAGTTTATGGCGGCCATATTTAAGTCCACTTTACAAAATTTAAGCCCACTACCCCCCAGACTTAAAGTTAAGTCCACTGACTTGGCAATTTCATGGACTTAGCTGCTTTGTGAAATCCGCTAAGCCTAAGACCACAGACTTAACATTCCGCTGACAAAATTTAAGACCAAAGTCTTAAATTTAAGTCTAAATCTGGACTTAAGTCCCTTTTTGAAATTGGCCCCTGCAGTTGTTTCTGTATGTATTTGCTTGACAACCTCATCCTTATGGCTCTGATCAGAGAGTTCACATCTATCTAGTACCTGTTGAAGGAGGTACCATTTTATATATCCACCCCACCCCCTTCCCCTTGATCCCTCCAATGTGAAAATTTTAGTTTAGTACATTTTAGGGGATGTAACAGGTTTATCAAACATTTAAAAGAAGTGGTCCCAAAAACAAAACATATTCCGTGTTATATCAGACACATCCTACCCAAACTTGAATCACACCAAATCACACACAAGATGTCCTACCAAGACACAGAGCTGAATGTACCACAACTATCCTTTTGTAGGGGCAGATGAGTCCACTCAGTTGTAGCTCATGGCCCCTGCATGGAAATATCTGACCTAGATATTACAAGCTTTTAGAATGGTCCGTGTTGTCCATTTTTGGCGCCCCAGAATGTGCTTGTTGAGAGTTTAATCATTACAAAACTTATGATAAGATTGTATATATGCCACCTGTTACCTTTCTTCAGAGCTGTTGGCAAGATGATCTTCACTTTGTTCTGGCCATTGATTCCATGGATTCTTCAGCTGGCTCTGTTTGGATACTGGGGAGCATCGGCCCTTTACCTGGCTTCAATGGGACAACAGCAGTATGCCAGCAGCTTCAAGAATGTCACCAATACCACCAATGATGACGGTACCTTTACTCTTGAAGAGGTTGTCTATACAGCAACAGACTATGTACCCTGTGACCCCAATGAGAATTCTACTGCTGGCTCTGTGTGCAACTTCCTCAAGAATGGAGGGGATGAGTAAGTAGGCCTATTATATGACAAATGCAGTGTGATTAATATATCTACATTTAATCTACATGTGAAGGACTGTTGGTAATAAAATACTTCAAAGTTTAAAAACATTGTAAGCCAATGTGTTCAGATTTAATATACCATCTCACTGCTTGCATATTAAAGACACCTAAAGGTGATTTTTGTGGTATGGGATTTTCACTTCAATCTGTCTGTATAAAATATAGAGACATATGTAAGATGAGTGTTTGACCCATCTCTGTCTTACATTTGGGTGTATTAAATGCATGCATCACATCTTAGGAATGCCCCTGAACCTCTTGTGTAATAGTATCTATGTTGAAACCTCACTCACTGGGTGCAAGTCATAATCAATAGTAATTTAGTAAACAGGGATGTACATGAGTATGGCTGCAACAAATGTCAAGAAAGGTCTTCATTTAAACAAGCAGTTTCTTTGTGTCAGAGGCAGTTAAGGAATTACTTAAAACAAATTTTTGGCTAAGTTTACATGAAGTCTACAACTGATAAACGAACTAGAAATTAAAATTGTATCACTGCCTATGTCACATGCTGCTAAAGAATGTATCATCTTTTGTTATGAAACTTTGGGCATATATTATGTGTCATTTAGCAGGTATTACTTATCAGGTATCCATGCGCCTAATCTCTCAAGCAACAGATTCTAAGGCACCCCATCCCAAACGTAATTCATAAATCAAAACTCAAGAAACATGAAAAGGGTCATAACCAGGGACACCATGTTTGTTCAGAAGTTGAAAACTAGGGAGGGAAAGACTTCTGAACAGATAAGTTAAAGTCGATTTTTAAGCAAATTAATGATTGATGATATTAATGATTGATAATATGATGTACAGTCACTGGGCTGTCCCAAATAAAATATGAAGGATTATACAGTAGACGATACAATAATACATAATAAATTACCATCACCTGAAGCAACCAGTAATGAATTTTATTGTGATATTTGCTCACAATTTGTACTCCCAACAAATCTTTAATATGAATTTGTTTCCAAATGCAAAGTCAACATAAGTATTATGTGTTTCAAAACTAAAATCAACCCAAAACTAACTTTAGCAGAATATTTCAACAGTGACAATTTATCTAATAATAAAAATGGCATTTTCATAAACACAAATATTCTTGATACAAATTAACACATCAAACTTTCAAATAACTTATCACTTGGCCAAAACTATCAGATGACTCTGCAGATACTCTGGGGGTCAAAAATTTAGTCGAAATAGCTGTATCTCACACCGTTTCCAAGATAAACATGTTTTTGCAATTTACATGGAAATTCAAGATGGCTACCAAAAATGGCGGGAAAATGATTGAAGTGTAATACTATTTTTGATGTCAGCATATATTATATTTACAGGTATACCATCTATCTTCAATTCTACATGCTGTTCATGCTGTTCTGGGTGATGAATTTCATCATTGCACTGGGTCAGATGACATTGGCTGGAGCTTTTGCTTCATATTACTTCGCATTTAAGAAGCCAGATGATATTCCAGCATTCCCTGTCACAGCTGCTCTCTGGCGTAGCTTGAGGTATTATGTTATTTTTATTTTGTACACCTTCCTCAAAGGCTAACCTTTGATGTCAGAAACTGCTTCGTTAAATGTCTATATTCTGTAGTTCCTGTGATAGTCATCTTTGGATGATTGCTTAAATTGCAAGGGAGAAGGGAATCTTATTACAAAGTGTTGCCTAATTGTGAATAAAATATTTATAACTTACCTTTGATCATTATTTCAGGTATCACCTGGGCACCTTGGCCTTTGGTGCATTGATTATTGCCATTATCCAGATGATCCGTGTGATGCTTGAATACCTGGACAGCAAGCTGAAAGGAGCAGAGAATAGAGTGGCCAAGTTCTTTGTCAAGTCAGTGAATAAAACAACAGAAAACTTTAAGTTAAAATAGCAATAAGAATATTAAAAAATTAGAAGCATATGTATATTGTAAAATTGATGAACATCCTTTAATGAGCTGGAATCAAAAAAAGGGATAGTTCTTAAGCCTAGCAAAATAAAGAGATGTCACAAAGTAAAAGTTGAGGTTTTTATATTCAGCCCCAACATCATAAATTGATGGCCTTTAGTATATTCTCTCTTTAAATATGGATTTATTAAAGTGATAAGTCTATGAAATGGTGGAAAATCAAAAGAAAAGATCCCTCATTAGACATATGCAGAAAAAAATATTCTAACACTCATGAAGATTAACAATATAATACTCGTGCTAGGCACTCATATAATTAGTATTGTTATCTTCACACGTGATATATTTTTTCTGTATAATATGTCATTTGGGAAGTTTTTCTAGTACACTACATTTAGAAGACTTGCTTAGTTTCTTCTAAATATGTAGTAAGGTACTATTTTAGGAGTACAGATGGTAGAGATTTAATAGAAGCATTTACAAGCCTACTTATTTGTGGTCTGTAGGCCTTTGTGAAGCTGAACTCTGAGGACCTTTTCTGTGGCTGTTAACTCCTTTATCTGGCAGCCCCGGTCAAATAGAAGTATCTTTTTTCTGAGATCCAATTTAACAGGGTTTGACTGTAGAATGTCTGTATGCAAGAGTTTAACGGTATTGACACAACCATGGTGAAAAAGTGACCAAACATTTGTACATTTTGTGTATATTTTAAGCTGTGATGTCATAATGAAGACAGAGGTCTATGATATTTCTTGAAAACAAAATTAGGATGTTAATAGGTCTCAAATTTATTGAGATCTATATCAAAATTTTTCAGTTTGATACTTCAGTTAAATTTCAGATCCTTTGTGAATCAGTATTAAAGTATTGATACTCAATTTAAATATAATGTCAGAGTTCTTCAGAAGTTGAAATGAACTTTATTTAAACATATTTTATTAGCAATCGAACAACAATCATACAAGTACAATTATATTAAGTCCTTTTGCAGGACTTTTGAAATGAACTTAATGTGTACAAGATCTCTAAAACTGGTACAAAAAATGATTTGATTAAACTTTTGCAGTTTTTGTAATACATAAATAAATAAATCTGCTTGAGCATTTATCACTTACATGAAAGTCTGTTATTTGAGAAATAAAATGCACATAAATTTTGTTTTACTTTAGATGTACACCCCCATTGCATTTGAATTGTTCCTAACCTTCTGCTTCAAGAATTACAACACTGTTTCAAATTGTTTCCAGATGCCTCAAATGCTGTTTCTGGTGTCTGGAAAAAGTCATCAAATTCATCAACAAAAATGCCTACATTTTGGTAAGTACTTGAGAACAAGTAGTGTATTTAAACATACATGGTAAAACTAATATAGCTTATCAGGTTATAGCAAAATAGTCATACCATTTGGTAGCAATAGCCATTAATACTGACGTAAATTTAAGGCTTTACAACATTCATTAAAAATTTTTTTTGCAAGATTCTACCCCTTGTTGTTTGTTTTATTTTCAGACAGCCATTTATGGATACAATTTCTGCAAAGCAGCATTCACAGCTTTCAACCTGATCCTCAGAAACATCATCAGGTATGTTTACTCTCAGAATGAATCTCTATAATTAGAGTAGAACCTCTGTTATATGACCCTCTGTTAACTGAATATTCAATCATATGAACTCATGCACATATGTGACTTGTGGATTGCAGATGTGGCTTAGTATAGTTTGAGCCATGCTTGTGGATTTGGCTTGTGCTTATTTTCAAGCAGTTACAGAATTTTCACCCAAGTCATATGTCAAAGACATATATATTCTGGAGACATTTAAGGTTCTTTGGTATCCAAATTTGCATGTCATTAAACTGAACATAAAAGTGGAAAAAGTATTAAAATCTGAGACAATATAAGGACACTTAAAGAATTTTATTATCTAGGTTATAATTTATTTACTGTGAGAATATACAAATAAAAGAATTTGCATTGACTGCATCTACATGCTATGTACATGAATATGCACACTTATGCTAGAAATGTCTCCTCTAATTTTTCAGCCGTCCATTATCTGAACAAAATCTAAACATAAATGTAGTATTATTTATAACAAACACGAGCATTGGGATAGTTGCCAAGGTCCAATAGTTCCAATATTCCTCAAGATTTTAATGATAAAAAATCTGTTAAAAATTCCTGGATCCAGATGGGTACACCTGGATCACCAATAAAACTTAATCATTCATTTCTTGTGCAAGTGTTAACATTTCCTGAGAATTCATCAAAATCTTTCCACAACTTTTAAAATTATTTTGCATACAAACAAACAGATGAACAGACAAATGGACAAACACACGCTGGCCAAAACATATCCTCTTTGGCAGATGTAATGAGGCTGCTTTTCTATGACTTTGTTTACAAACACAAATAACAGGCATTGAGAAGTTCTGACTGACAAAGATAGTCAATCTATCCATGCAAATCTCTCTGTATTTGAATGTTTATGTTTTCAGGGTGGCTGTGGTGGACAAAGTAACAGATTTTATAGTATTCATAGGCAAACTGGTGGTTGTGGGAGCTGTGTGTAAGTATATATATATCATTACCATCAGCAAATGTTTGTGGAAATGTTATAGAAAACCATTTTACTAACTGTAACCATACATAAAAACAGCTGCTTGTTGCTGTTATTATTTTCATTGTTATAGTATTATCTGTTGTTGATTTCAAGTGAAGGGGTCTGTTAAAAACACAGCAGCTTTATTTCATGAGGAACTTTTTTCTTCAAATGTCTCAATGAATGGAAAAATTCTTAATGTTCTATCAATCCAAAATTAACCTATATTTTTATGTCAGTATTAAAGTTTATATACTGAACTTTGCTAACACTTTATTTATGTTGACTGTCTCTTGATTTAATTGAATTGAATCCTAGTTGGTCTTCTGTATCATTACACTGTTTATAAATGTAAAATTATTAAATAAGATTAAACTCCAATTTACTAAAGTGGTTAAAGTCAGGTTGCTCTGATATTTTACATTGGACAAATAGAGAGAATGAGGAAAAGGTCCACATTTACATTTAAACAAAATCTTTTATTTATTTATTTTAGACATATATTAAAGATTAATATAATAAGACTTTTTTGGTTAATGTACATATCCATATATACTGTTTTGTTTTCCAAAACATCTTTCACAATGGTCACTGTTTATCAGTGACAGGAGTATAAATAGGAGTCTTTATGTGTGTTATAATTTGTCACAATCCCCCCTTCCAGTAGCAGTATACTGCTCCCACATCTCCTAAGTGTATCTACAGATTTAAACCCATGATCCCAGTTAAATGCAACATCCTAAAGGAACCAATATTGCACTGTAGATATAGCAGGATCTGAATAAATAGAAACAGTGTAAGTTGAATATAAGTTGAAGTGGAAACATTTTTTTAAGTTTGAATATATGAAAAAGTCAATACTATTGTAAAGGTATGCAGAAGCTCAGATGCTGGAACTAAATCCTGTGGATTTGGAACATTCTAGTCATACAGAATCTACTGTAGTGTACCAATATTTTCGCCCCAAAATTATACAGTTTTAACCTTTTCACAAAATGTCAGCAATTTGTGTTCTATATTTCAATCAAAATCAAATCGGTAAAACCAATGCAAATGCTGATACAAAATGTGTCTACAAATTCATCTGAAATACTAAAATGAATTCTGGTAAATTATGTAAATTATTATCCCCAATTAAAAATAAATACCAATTGTAAATACTTCATGTAAATCTTTTGAGGCTTCACTGTCCGATTGGTTAACAAGTTTGGCATTTAATTATCTGACTATCAATTAGAATAAGGAATCTAAAATTCGCCACACATCTGAAATTCGCCACACATGGAATTACTAATAAATTAAATGAATTGAGGTGAGATTTGTTGAATGTATAGTAAATTAAGGCTTTTTGAACCAAAAAATACCAAGTGTAAGACAAAACATCATTTTCTTCATAGAATTAACAACGTTTTTAGAGGTGGCAAATTTTACATTCCTGGCGAATTTTAGATTCCTTACTCTACTTGTTGGTTGTGGGTTCAAATCCAAATGACAGCATGTTGGATTAACCAAAAGCTTGATGTGATTTGTCCTTTAACTGTTAAAGGGATTTGAAGATCCAACTTTAAAATCTTTCAGGTCTTTCACTATGAAAACTATTTCAGAAGAATTATACTTGTACATACACATCGGATTCTATGCTTTTCAGCTCCTTTCACTATTCTCACTGTAGGAAGCAAATATTTCTAATTTTGCATGTAACGAAATTGCTGCTCTTGATTTCCTATGGTGTACAACGTTTTTCATTTATTACCTTTATCAAGAGACCTAAGAATCTGCATGGTTATCATATTTAGCAAACAGTATTGCACAACCCTCTAATCTCTACAGTAATGTATTCAAATCCTGCCAACAGTAACATAGGAAAAATGTATCAAATTTGAAATTTGATCTTTGTTATTGTATATATCAAAAGCTCATGGAAAGCTGGCTAGGTTGACCAGTTTGTTGCAAATTACCTTCCTATCTTAAATTTGTAATGCTATACTGTTATTGTGACACAGATTATGTCTTAAGAATTATGTTTTTGGTTTTATAAAATGTTGCAAAAGTCATTTAAAATTTAGCTTTAGACATTAAACACAGTTATCTATATACTTAGCAAAACTCCTAAAAAACTCTTGAATCTATCATTTTTCCAGGTACTTTGTCCGTGTTTTTACTGAATGGTGACTTGGAAGAGTACATTCCTATCTATAATGCAACCCGTATTGGCTATGTGGGCCATGAAATTACCACTAGAAATTACCTAATTACCCTCACTGTAAGTCTGTTTTTCACAAGGAAATGGTACGGTTTTTGATTATTTATTGGTGCTTGAAGAAGTCTAGACTGATAAATAATTGTTATCAAGAACATTTTGCTTTTACTTTATATATTGGATTGGGTACACAGATATATTTCCTTTTGTTACTTTATTTTTCATCTTTTTTTAGTTTATTTGATGGAACTTTTTTTTTTACATCCTACTTAGCATAGCTGTTTATCTTTTTATGAATGACTATCAATTTTACCACATGCATCTAATCGTGGCTTGGAAGATATATTTATGCAAACAATGAGGTGTATGTACATATGATTTAAGGCTCCACATTTCAGTCAACCTCTCCAACTGTCTATAAAGGCCAATTCTAACAAACTCAGTCATGGCAACAAATTGTCTATTTCTAGTGTATGAACCCTAAAACAAATGGGTAGTCTGAGATTTGTAGCTTCAGCACCACCCAAATGGAACAGATTACCACTTGTTTTCAGGACACAAACTTGGCTTCAGTAAGAAAGACACCATCGATTGATCTTTTCAATGTCTGTAAAACCTCTGCTTTCTGAACACATCACAAGAGTAAGATTTTTAGTCAGATAACAGAAAGTTCATAAAAATAGAAAAGACATTTAGTATAAAGTAAATAGGGAAATATACATTTTTTTTAGAATTCATAAAACTGAATGTTCAGATTATACATACCGGAAGTTGGATAAGTGGTTGGAAAGAGGTTCTTCTATATTTTTTGACCTTTTGATTTCAGCTTTGATGCAGTTTGATGACTTCAGTCACATGTTTACCCTACCTCACTGTTTGTAATTGTTACAACATTATAGTGTAGAGTTCTACATAGGTACATGTATATTGGACAGATAGGGAAATGTCCTCAGCCAAAAAATCCTCAGGAGAAAACCCCTGAAATTGTATTTATGGAGAAATACCCTGAGTCAGTTTTTGCAGGTTGCAGAGGAAAGCCCTGAAGCAGTTTTGCAGCCTGTCAATAAAAACCCTCAACTGGTTTTGCACCTTATGAAGAGAAGCTTCAGAATTTATATGATATATATCATGTTGACTTTTTCCATTTCAGACATGTAAACATTTACCTACCTAGGTCAAAAGTTTAAACTTCCTCGTAGTCTTTAATTTTACCTGAAAGCAACAGTCTAATATTGTGTATATAATTTTACATATTAAATCATCATTATTAAATATATATATTATTCTGACTTTTTCCATTTCAGCCGTGCTAGCATTTTACTTCTTTAGTGGGGACCTAGCTGCTGCCATCCCAGTCAGTACCATCTCTGACTATATAAACAACTACACCCCTGAACTCAACTATTACCTTACTCCTGTGATAGTAAGTAAAAAAAGGAACTGCAGGGTGTCCTTACAGTCCTTCAGGCTTGTTGTACATAACTTACGTGTTTTCCTTATACCACAGCAGAGGTAGATGTAAGCTAGTCTTCTAAATGAGACAAGTTTTATTCATGGATGAAAACTCTACTAAATCTCATCTTTTTACATACATAGAGGTATGTATACAAGCATGTAATTTACAAGGAATTCATCTATTAGTCTTAATATTCACAGTAGTATTTACTGTTTACATATGTACATTAATTATGCAGCACATGCCAAGCATGATATTTGACAGAGGAATAAGTAATGCTTCAATTAATACAAATTAATTCTAAATGTTCATTGATACTTTGCCCTAAAGTCTTAAATGGAACGAATAGACAGTTGTCATATAAATTGGGTGGCATCCTGATTTAACTACAGGTATTCCCTTGTTGCAATGTTAAATCTACCTCTGCAAATTTATGGACTAATCTCAAATCTATACATATACATCTGAATTAACACCAATGGATCCTGTTTTCCTACTAGTAGACTAATCATACACCTGTCATTTATACCTTCTTAACCTATAACTTTTTTCAGCTGAATGTACATATCTTCAGTGTGTTTTTTGTATTTAATTATTCTAACTTCTGTGTTTCTAAACTGCTATGAAATGTATACATGCATGTATTTTTCAATTTTGTACCAAAAGCAATTTTGAAACATGCTCACAAAGGATTAGTTTACATAAAGCTCTATTATATGTGAGGACATATCAATTTACCAGAAAGATATATCTTGACAAACAAACTCTAGTCTTAAGGCAGGCTATTTCTCATAGATAATGATTAAAGCTTGTATTTTCTTTAATAAGCCATATTTTATACATAGAAACAAAACTATCATGCCCTTTGCTGTTACAATGAGCAAATTTATTTCAAGATTCTTGTTGAGACTTTAAATTGGAGGGGAATCTGTGGAACTTCCTTTCTGAACTTATTTGTTCTATGGCTTGAACACATTTGGCCTGATTGTTAACATTATAAAATTCTTGCCTGTCCAGAGTAACAAATACGATACAAATAGAGACATCCTGAAGAACTTCCATACTAGTGCTTTACATTTCGACTTAAACTTTGTAATTGCAAACTCATTGTGGTAGGAAGATAAGTATTGTGGTAGCATTAGCCTCTCTAAGGTTATTGCATGTTCTCTTATGTTGGCCCCAAGCACCATTAAGTGGGAACATTGTTAAGTGCAAATGCCAGATGGTTTACAGTGTAAAATCCTTACCAACTACCGGTAGTTTCTGCAGACATTCCCTCAATTCCTTCAACTATAAATTCTGATATCTAAAGTGTTGATATGACCAGTACAATATGTAGAAAGTTATAGTTTAATCCTGTAATAGTACATTAAGTAAAAAGTCACATGAAGTAAAATCCAAGGAAAATGCACTTCTGACAGTAGTTTGCTTGAAACTCTTGCTGTATTATTTTACCCTCATGTCAGGTCCATAAATGCGCTCAGTGTGATCGCTAGCGCCACTGATAGAGACGCGTTCGGCTGTAACTACAGATTTTAATCTAGCATTCAATAGATTGTAAATTCAGTGTCCCTTCGCCTGTCATATATCACTCTTTCCTATTTGCTACAGTATATGAAATTCACCAGAGACAAACACTCCCTTGTGTTTCCTTAACTTGTGGTAAATTCCTCACGCACGCGTGTAATTTTTATGACTTCATTAGGCTTTTGATCTCTGCTGATGCAAAATTGGCACAGATTTTGATAATTTTATGTTTCTTTTGAAGGGTGCCCTGATTAATACAAATTGCACATTAAAGCAAAAATGGCCATAATAGCAACAAAAACTTAGTCTAGGTTTTCTCTGGTGGTGAAGAGCACAAACTGTAGTGAATAACACATTTTGCACTCTGTAACTAACCAGTGACCATAGATTTTGCTGCCGTTAGTTTTGTTTTGTTATATGTAATCATAATAGTAGTACAAGATTTGGTGTTTGTATGAATTATTTTATATGCACACTCTTCTCGTCCTGGTTCTTTGTTTTATTTTTAAATTTTGTCTTGTTTATATCCTTCAGAATACTAAAACAAACATGCACCATGTATAATTATGTGGAAATGTACAATATAGAAATACCTTATGGAAACCTTAAGCTCTTTATTGTGTAACATGAGATTTGTTTTATGAAATATATTCGACTGTGTCACTGAAATTGTGGACTTTTTTAATAATTGAAATTCAACACAATTTTATCTTACAAAAAAATTCATTCATGAAATTGGAAGAAAGGACAGAAACTGTGAAGGGTGCAAAATGTTTAAGACCACACATAATACTGTTGAATACACTTTTTTGTTGTCAGTGAAGAAACATGGTTGTTAACAAGGACTGCTTAGAATCTCCAGAGGTCTCTACATAATTCTACAAAATGTATAAAGACTGTCAGATTTGCTTTTGTATTTGGATAAATGTTATATTTACTTAATGCATGTATTCTACATTTAACTTAATGTATTTTTCCTTTTTCTCAATTCATATTGAGTCTGCATGTTAAGATAAATACAGCATCTAGTCAAGCTCATTTAAGTAAAATTCTGTTATATAGACCTTTAAATATCAAGGTGTCATCTGGTGTCTTTCTCTATTGAAATTTGCTGTTATTTGGAAATCCTTGTTAAATTGAAGTATTTTCAGGGGCCGTATATTCACAAATAATTATGGTGACCTCAGATTTTAGTAAGGGAAGGTTTTTTACTTAAGTTTTACTTAGAATCGGTATTCACATTACTATACTTAGATAAAGTCATCATAGATTTTAAATATAAAAAAACCTCTCATATCTCACAAGGTATATTTGCTTGTAAAATATTGAATGGAACTTGTGTGCTTGTTTACATATGATTCTAAGGTCACCTTAGAGTTAGGGATGCTATGATAACTACAGTGTTCATAATTTTCACTTGAAATCTAAGTTAGGAATGGTCTAATTATTTTTCATGAACCTAGTCCAGTGAGCTTCCACTTCATCAGGGTTTAACTGTAACTGTAAGGTGCTAAGAAACACAAGATCAACTAACTTATTTTTGATTTTTTCCTTTACAGATCATTGGCATTGGTTCCTTTGTGATTGCTTCCGGATTCTTCTCAGTCTACAGCATGGGAGTGGATACCCTCTTCTTATGTTTCTGTAAGTAGTATTTTTTAGAAGTGGCCTATATATTACAGAACATAAGTGATTATAGTTATTAAGGGTCATAATTTCTTTCAATTTGGCTTTCAAGTTAAGTATTGCAAAATCACTAAAATAGACAGAGTTTAGTATTTTTATTGTCTTGTCTTGTTTTTCCTGTTTTAGAGGGAAATGGAAACTTAGTTATATCGGCGAGTTAATATAGAACATGTAGGTTGCAGTGTGTACATAACCTGTTTGTGAGCAATTAACGACAAAAGTGTGAATATAGTGATTTGGAAAAAACACAAAACCAAAAATAAAACCAGAGAATTTTTGAAAAGTATTGAAATTTTGTACCAGGACTTCGAGAAACCCATAATTTATTTCAAGTACAAAGACAGCATCCAGAAAACATGTTGTTGCAAGCAAGTAAAATAGTCGTATATTTTGCCTGCTGGTTTTTAAAGTATTCAGTTATGCCACATTCACAAAGTCACCAAAGTGGCAGGCTGTTGTTGCAGAAAGTCATGTAGAGTAAGAAATCTAAAATTCACCAGGAATCTAATATTCGCCACCTCTAAAACCTTAGTTAATTTTATGAAGAAAATGATGTTTTGTCTTAAATTTGTTATTTTTCAGTTCAAAAAGCCTAAATTTACTGTACATTTAACAAGTCTCACCTCAATTAGTTTATTTTATTAGTATTTTAACATGTGGCGAATTTCAGATATGTGGCGAATTTTAGATTTCTTACTCTAATATATTAGAGTTAGCACAAAATATTTAAAACATTTGGAACTTGCAGTTAAAGGGTCAAACGGTTAAAATATTTCTTTTTTAATTTCTCTTACCTCTGTGATCAGAAGTTTGAATCCAGTTCATGACAATCTGTGAAAACAGTAAATTTGTCATACAAATTTGTCCAAATACTATAAATTTAATAACAACTATTAGAATGAAATAGCTACCATTTTATTTTATAACTGGGGGTCCTCAGTGGTCTAGTTGGTTATTAGGGTTGGCATCTAGTCACAGGCTGTCACCTCTGTGTGGGTTCTACTCCCACCTGTGTCAATGCTAAGGACCTGTAATAATATATGACTCTGCCTGTTGAATGGGATGTAAAACCCCACCTTTGACCTTTGACTTTTTCTACTTTATAACTGGTTGGAAAAAAAATTTAAAGCCTTAATGACTGAGTGGTTGCAGAAGTCTGGCATTTTAACATCACTTGGCTCTCACCTTGGTAATTGTGGGTTCAAATCCATATTATGGCAACATATTTTTTTTCATTTACACATTTATTTGCAATTGGACAACAATGGTAAAGGTACAATTATATTAATTCCTTTTGCTGAATGAAATATTTACAAATGGAACATGATGTGATGGTTGAAATGAATGAGCACAGAATTGGTTAGCCGGTGGCTTTGATCTTTCAAGACATGCTTAGGTATTGTTGGGGCAATAAATGGACTGCATATAATAGTAATCAGGTATTGATCTATGCTTAAATTGTTACTGCCAAATAATAACAATTCAGTTGATACTTCTATATTAATTGCAGCCTGAACAGTATTTATTAAGCTAGTGTGTATAGTGTCATACAATGGGCGAGACAAAAAAGAAAGAAAAAGAAATGCTGTATATCCTACATTATATTGGAAAAATACGACATCATATGGGATTCACTAAAGGCTTGTCCTGCTATGACATAAATATGATGTAAGACTCAGTGTATAGTTGCAAAATTATTATCCTCTTTTAACATGCTTTAGTCATATAAAGTTGATTGTTTTTTTCACTTATTTTAGTGGAAGATATAGAGAGAAATGATGGCTCTGCTGAGAAACCCTACTACATGAGCAAGGAACTGATGAAGATTCTGAACAAGAAGAATGACCCTGAAGTGGCAAAGGCTAAAAAGGAATAATTCAAAAAGTCAGACCAAAAATGAATACAGAAGACTCCATATAGAGCCTACCATAGAATATTGCTTCTAGTTATGACTTAGATCTCATAAAAATAAGACTTGTGTCTCTTTTATTGATGCAGAATCTATTGCAGTGAATATAAAGAACTAGGTGAATATTTGTGCATAAAATGTGTCACATATTTGTAAATACTGTAGATTGTATAGGTTAAAAGCAAGATTATTCAACTTAGATTAATACAACTGAATTTGATGTTTCTTTGGCATGTTGTCATTAGTATTGATAAATCAGTACTTTGGGTTTTTTAACACAGTAGACTTGGCATGAATGATTTTCAAAATGAATAGGTTGCAAAATGTGCAACAGGAATATACTTGTAGATCAAGAAATTCTGCTGTATTCCCAGGAAACATTTTATTGAAGAAAACATACAATATCTTTTAAAACCCGTCTTTAAGATGCGGAGTATTATAACACAAAAAGCACGGATATAAGATTTTTCACAATATCTGAACAACCTCATTTGGTCTCTGTCTCTAGTAGTTTTCAGAATTTTATCCTATTGGTGTGACTGTTAACAAGCACACCCCAAAAAGTTAATAAATGCTAAGTATTTTACTGCATATTCTTGACTCTGTGCAGCTAATTTTGAAAAATGTGAGTGGTAATATTTATATATGATTTATTTAAGATTTTGCTTCATTTTTATGATACGAAAGATCTAGACCCAAAACTGTAAAATTTACAAATATCGAGCTGGGCTTTTCAATACCGAGTTGTGTTAGCTTTTACTAGCTGTTGACCCTTGGTCACTAAGAACTGCTATTAATTGTGTTGGGGACAATAATTAGAAAAAGAGTGTTTATTACATAAATTACAGTGTAGCAATTTCACAGTTATTACAAAAAAATTATAGCTAAAATTTGCAATCAAAATGTTTCATATCTTTAAACCTGTTCTGAATTTGAACCTTAAGAAATCTTCCACAAATTTGTACACGGGTGGTCACTAAGATAAACGGTCATACAGATAAACGGTCTTCAAAGCTTTCAAATTTAAGTAGTGTACATAACAAAATCACACAAACTAAATAACCATATTTACTTAAACAGTTCCTACCATGACATTTAGTTTGTTTATATTGTTGTTTCAACCCTTTTATAATTTTTGTGTCACAATTTCTGAAGACCGTTTATCTCTGTGACCGTTTATCTCAATGACCACCTGTGTAGCGATAGAACACGATGTTTGGGTGCTATGTAGAAATTGAGATAGTTACATTAGGAAATGTAACACAGTCTTTCAAAGTAGATTTTAATATCAATATAAGTTTACTCAATTCATGTTTTTAAAGAACAATTTATAGAATAATTGTAGTGACTACAATAGCGATTTTGTTGTCTTACGCATAAATGTAAAAGCATAATAATAATTCCCATAAGGTGTTGTGTTAATTAACTTTTTAACATAAAACTTGTTACTGAATTTTGGTGTAAGTTCTTTGACAAGTATATATGTATATAATTACATTATCATTTGAAAGGTGTTCAATTTATATTATTATTAACAGTGATAACATTGGTTATTCTATGTAAAATTATATTTTTAAAAGCCAACTTAAATCACATTAAATAATGCAAGAATAAAATTGGTCACAATGCTGTCTCATCTGTGTATTGAAAAATTGTGATAACTGTGTATAGATGGGAATAGCCATTTTATTTTATTGTATTGCTCATATAAATATTATATAACAATTTAAAACTTAGGTAGATATTTGCAACATATTTCAGAAAAATATTGGATAAAGTACTTTCCTTGGAGATTGTACTCTTGGGCCTTGATATTAACTTCAATTGGGGAGTTTACTTTAAAGAATGTATAATAGACTGGGTTGAATACAATTTGTTTTTAAGCATATGTTATAAACAGATTTCCACTTTGAGCTGTTGTAAGAAGACTGTTATTCTGTAAGAAAATATAAAACTAACTAAATTAAATATAAATTTTTAAATAAAATTTTTGAAGATGTAGAAATTTAAATAAAAAGCATAAAAAATTCTTGACTAATATTTGCAAACTTTACTTAAGTTGTAACAACTTAAATATTTTATTTCATACAATTTTGACCTATTTATAAAACATAAATCTCTAATTATACTCATGACTTGAATAAAGTGAACAGAAATTACCCGAACATGTCAAATAATGTTGAACATAAACCTAGTTCAATTCTCTTTAAGTGCTAGCTTAAAACTATGTCCTAGTATCTTTCATTACACTTTGTGTGATGGTCATTTACATTGCATTAAAATATAACAAATTTTATTCCCTTCTGAGTTATCAGAGTGTAATGTTTTAAGAAACATTGTAGTTCTCTTATACATGGACCAAGAAAGATCAGTGTTTGAAATCTACTAATGCTGTTGTATATGTATTTGGTATATATATTTAGAATTTGAAGGACAATGCACATTTTAGAAGAAAGGTTGTTAAATTCTAATACACACACATATCTAGTAATAGTTTGATATATTATTATTTTAATATTGCTCTGATATTATAAGCCTCTGGGCTTATGTATTAATTGTAGATTATTTGATATATCATTGAAAAGTTTTCAGTTTGATCCTTTTTCCACAGCATTAATCATCTCTTGTACACTAGAAACCCTTTTGTTGTCTGAACAAATTCTTCTTCCCCAAACACATCTACACAAGAGGGGTTCTGTTTGATTGACATATTAACTTTTAAAAAGTCAAACCTTTTAAAATTAATGTAACTGATGCTCAGAGTATCTATTGTCATGGTATCTTTGATCTCTGGCTGCTGCTCAGCAAAGTTATACATCATGGAAGACAGAGCTCTGTTGCAGGGTAGTAATTTTAAATGTCTTTTGGAAAATAGATCTCAGTATTCCAAAGGTATGATTATAATATAGTAATTATTGTTCTATGTAAGCCTGTGTTTCCATATGATTGATTGCTAGGGGTCCAAAGAGATTGAAAGACTGGCTCTGCAGTTTTCTTATGGTCTTGCTTATTATTAATAACAGGATTTTATGATAATAACTAGGATATAGAGTAAGAAATCTAAAATTCGCCACATATCTGAAATTCGCCACAGGTGAAAATACTAATAAAATAAATTAATTGTGGTGAGATTTGTTGACTGTATGGTAAATTAAGGCTTTTTGAACTGAAAAATACCAATTTTAGACAAAAACATCATTTTCTTCATAAAATTAACTAAGGTTTTAGAGGTGGCGAATTTTGGATTCCTGGCGAATTTTAGATTTCTTACTCTATATGGTCTAGCATGTACTAAGATTAACACTCTCAGATTCAGATGCCTTAGCTTTGAAGTGGACATAAAACTAAACTTTGACCGTTGACCTTACAATGTCTGCAAATAAGTAGTCAACAATTGGCCGTGTGGATGTTTGTCTTATTCTTTGTACAACATGCATGTAATTATTCAAAATGAAGAAAATATTTGACACACATTTTATCACAATATCAACAAAATAAAGGAGGCCTCAACAACCAAATGAGGAACACGTTAGTTTTCATATAAGTCATTTAGCATTGATCTCTGTGGACCAGTGGTCATGGATTTGAGTTCAACCAATGGCCCCATGCAGGAATCCCTGTAGAATTGTCTTGCTATGACCTTAGTTGCATCAGCAGACATAAAATGTTGAATTTCATATCAACAAATATGAAAACGTTATCCACCATGCTGCTAAAAAGGTGCATCAAACAATAGCTTCCTTTATGACATAATGGAATGAAGTTGATATTTTATAAAGTAGGTAATAATACTTAAAAGCATATTAATACTTAAAGTACATATTTAAGTATGGGAGACCTTCAGGCTCCGGCGGCTCCGGCGGCTCCGCATTTTGTTTTCCTTATAACTCTGTAACCTTTAGGCGGATTCTTTTCAAATTTGGCAGGTTTATGCAGTAGCCTTGGGGAATTTTTTTGAATATGCTGCAGTGACATTTCAACCAATCAGAGAGGTCACATGACCAAAAATGTCTTTTTTTTCGATGGGGAAACTTGTCCGGATGATAACTTGAAACGGATTTTATCAATTCACCCGAAACTTGGCAAATACATTCATTCTATTAAAATCTGGAAATCATTAGATTTTGGCATTGATTGGTTAAGAAATGGCCGAGTAATTTATGATTAATTAATCATTATGAATTTTCCAAATAAGGAAAACACAAAAATGCTTATAACTCGAAAACCGTGCTAGATAGAGCGATTTCGACAAAATTTTTGACCCGCAGGGTATCTCTGTAGAGTAGCTATCGCAATTTTGAAAATTTTTGTCTCGCCAAAAATGGCGGCCATTTTGAATTTTCGAATTTTTCGTAAAAATTGCAAAACATAAAAATGCTAATATCTCGAAAACTGTGCTAGATGGCGAATTATCTCTTAAAAGTATTGCAGATAGCCAATTTTTCTCAAATAATTCATTCACCTACTTTTGGAAGAGCTTTCACATGGTGAAGTTTCAGACCCATAGTTAATTACTCACCTACTCAAAATGAGTAAATGCGAATTACCTCTAAAAGTATTGCAGATACCCAATTTTTCTCAAATAACTCATTTATTTACTTTTGGGACAGCTTTCACTCGGTGAAGTTTCGGACCTGTAGCTAATTATTCACCTACTCATAATGAGTAAATGCTAATTATCTCTTAAAAGTATTGCACATAGCCAATTTTTCTCAAATAACTCATTCAATTACTTTTGGAAGAGCTTTCACATGGTGAAGTTTCAGACCCATAGCTAATTACTCACCTACTCAAAATGAGTAAATGCGAATTATCTCTAAAAGTATTGCAGATAGCCAATTTTTCTCAAATAACTCATTCACCTACTTTTGGGAGAGCTTTCACTTGGTGAAGTTTCAGACCTGTAGCTAATTACTCACCTACTCAAAATGAGTAAATGCTAATTATCTGTAAAAGTATTGCGGATACCCAATTTTTATCAAATAACTCATTCATCTACTTATGGGAGAGCTTTCACATAGTGAAGTTTCAGACCCGTAGATAATTACTCACCTACTCAAAATGAGTAAATGCTAATTATCTCTAAAAGTATTGCAGATAGCCAATTTTTCTCAAATAACTCATTCACCTACTTTTGGAAGAGGTTTCACATGGTGAAGTTTCAGACCCATAGCTAATTACTCACCTACTCAAAATGAGTAAATGCGAATTATCTCTAAAAGTATTGCAGATAGCCAATTTTTCTCAAATAACTCATTCACCTACTTTTGGGAGAGCTTTCACTTGGTGAAGTTTCAGACCCATAGCTAATTATTCACCTACTCAAAATGAGTAAATGCTAATTATCTGTAAAAGTATTGTGGATAGCCAATTTTTATCAAATAACTGATTCATCTACTTTTAGGAGTAAATGTGAATTATCTCTTAAAAGTATTGCAGATAGCCAATTTTTCTCAAATAACTCATTCACCTACGTTTGGAAGAGCTTTCACACACAAAAATGCAAAATTGTGAATATCTCGGAAAAGCTATTTCTTCTCCTTTAATACTCGGCGGGAGATACACACCGCGGCAGTGGTCTTGTTTTCAAAAATTTTTGTCTCACCAAAAATGGTGGCGATTTTGAATTTTCGAAGTTTTTGCAAAACACAAAAATGCTTATATCTCGAAAACTGTGCTAGATGGAGCGAATTCAACAAAATTTTTGACCTGCTGGATATCTCTGCAGAGCACCCATGCCAATTTTCGAAATATTTTTGTCTCGCCAAGTATAGCGGCCATTTTGAATTTTGGAATTTTTTGCAAAAATTGCAAAACACAAAAATGCTTATATCTTGAAAACCATGCTAGATAGAGCAGACTGCGCTGACTTTGGTTGCCACAACAGTATAAGGCTAGAAACGGAACATTTTCTTAATACTTTAGCACTCACCTTTATATCCTTTTCGGGCCGCTTTGTTTTTGCTATGCAAAAACATTATCTTTTTTTTTGCGAGCGATCCTCTAGTTAATACTTAAAATACATAATAATAAGTACAAATGTTTATGTTAACAGCACAGGTAGTGGCAACATGTCTGTGATATATAAAAATATTTCTGTGTTGTTTATTTCTGTAAATTTTACTGTACATTGATAGAAATGTGATGGTTGCTTCTTTACAGAAGATATGTGTTTATTTTTGCCGACATTGTTATAGCAGTATGAAAAAAGTATGAAAGTAGTATGAAATTTCCCTCAGTATGTGGCATTTGTCAGTGAGGAAAACCCCCTTCTATTTCCTCATCTTGTTGGAAATTCTTAATTCCCCCATTGCAAAATTGGCACAAATTTAATTATTTTGCCCCACTTTTAAGGAGTAACCCCCCCAGTGGCAGATCTCATTATACTGTGGCAAATTTTACATTTTTCTGCAATATAAAATCATTTACAAAGCAGAAATTGGAAAGAAGAATGTAATCTAAGGCTGTTAGTTGTTAATTTAATTTAAATTCAAAATATTTGACATAATGCTTATGTGTGTGAATATAATAGCTATGCAACCTTAAAATTGTTCTCTCTTATCTTTTTGAGTTACTTGCTATTAGTGTACCAGGTAGCCAAAATGGCCACCATAGTTTACGATGCAAGGTATTTTACTGTACACTTTTTGCTGTAATTGTCGTCATCTACTATTTTGTTAAGTGTTTGCTGCATTTGTACAAGGCACAAGACTGAAAAACTGTAATATTACTGATATCTGGGACCACGGTTGTGTTATAATGTTTAGTGGGGTTCAAGTGTCTAAAAGGATCACCTTGTAATTGAAAACAGGAACTTAATCTAAATTTAATATGTGAATTAAATATTAATTAATAATTATTGCAGATATGTTGGTGGGAGTTTTAATGACCATAATGCTTAGTGGTATATAGTCACTCTGAAATTTGACTTTTTCTTTTGTTTTTAAAATGTATTTTATCTGGTTTTGTATTGTTCATGTTTTCATTGTGGTTACAGTTTACTATAACATTAATATATTTTTTAAATGCATCAAACTGATGGGCCAATGTCTTGCAGATAAGCACTGTGTTCATGAAATGGGTGTTTAATAATTATAGTGAAATTCATAGTTTAAATGAAAACAAAATAGTCTGTATGTTTACATTCCACAGTGCGTAAATGTTTTACGCCGTATATAACATTAAATTCTTTATTACCCAAATCTTCAATATGCACAGGCTATGATGCTAGTAACATCTGTCTTCCACATATCTTAATGTCTTATATAAAAATACTGTAGTCTCAGATATTACTTCTGGCATTCTATCAGTGAACACCCGGCTATAACACTGAATGCCCACCTTAGTTTCTTTGTTAAAGGTCAAGGATGAATACCTATAATTATATACAAAATGGGTATTCACTGATATCTCTTGTTTCCAGTAAAAACAGATGTTAATAGAAATCATTTGTGTAAATAATAAACTTTCAAAATTATTTAATGAAGCATACTCCAAGAGTTACTTGTAATGTATATAATTTAATAATCTGGTTCAAGAAGAATTCAATCTAAAGCTGTTTGTTGTTAATATAATTTAAATTCAAAATATTAACAACACCAGAGTATAGGTGTTTACTCGTAGATTGCTAGCATCTAAAAACAGGATTAACTTCCACTTCTCTCCTCTATTTCTTTTACACTGGCTCTGCTTTTGCAGAGTCTACTACAGTAGATTTGGTATGAGTAGAATATTGCCATAAGTAGAAGTAGTTTCTAAGTCCCAACAATTATTAGTGCAAAATATAAGGATAACTAAAAGTTTGACTTACAGAAAGTGGCCATAACTAGAACCCTAAATTGATACACAAAGTGTTACTTTTCAATGGGAATAACAAGGTATAAGTAGAACCTATAAATCTTTTGTTTATACAAATAGGTCAAAATCCAAGAAAGAGGTGACAAAATAGTACCATTGTGACACTCTGTACCTGATTCCTCACTATTGTGTAATTAATCCTGAACAAGAAATAAATAAATTTCCCAGTAGAGTGATCACGCAAGTGTTAATTATTGCAAGAGAGTTAAATTAAATAGTACCTTCAGTACTTTTATATTTCTCAAAGTGGATCTAACTAGAAGTTGCCATAAGTAGAAGTAAATGGCTGACATTTTGCAACTTTGACTTAGGCCAAATCCGCTGTATTTTGTAAATTTAGTCATTTCTAGTCTCATTAAATTAATCGATTCTTCCACCATTTTGCACCTTATTGACAATCATAATTCAAATCATTTTCTCTCAAAAACTGAATGTTTATGAAATGAGTTTAATATCTTGTTAGTGTGGCTTTGTTTGCTTGCTTGCAGTCTTTGTATAATATTACATGGATGTGAATAAGTTTTAATTCTCATATTTTGGCAATAAGTGTTTAAAATTGTGATATTCAAGTGTTATATTCTGCAAGTTGCAATTGCTGTATTGAATGCTTACAGTTAAATAGCATAATGAAAACCAAAGTGCAACTCTTATTATATTGTTATTACTATTATTGAATGTTGATGAACTATGATTCCATAAGGATTGTATATTTTCATTGTTCTCTAAAAACACGTTAAATGGAACAAATAAAACTTTGAAAACAACTGATTTTGGTCTGGCCATGGTGTAAAATGTGAATTAAATTATAAATCATAGAATTTTTTTTTAACTTTGTAAAATTAATTTAATAATTATTTTTAAATTTTGTTTTAGTAATTTTGAACTTTTGGACTAAAGTTAAAGTCTGCCAAGGAGGTATTACTTGCATAGCCGCTTGCCTGTTTGTCTCTTTGTATGTTTGCTTGTTAGCTGGATTATGCAAATACTATTGATAGGATCCTACTGAAAAAAATCAGAAGATGGAACTTGATCCAACTTAAAATCCATTAAAGTTTGACAGTGATTTGGATCACAGTCTGGAATAGAATAGAATAGAATATAATATTGTTTATTTTAGTGTCCTCTTTGTAATTAACAATAACAGTAAATTTCACACTTTTTTTAAAAACAAACCCAGCCTCATTTGGGCTTATAAGACACTTTAATCATACAATATTTTAACACAAATTGACATTAAAGGTAAAGAAAAGTTACAAAAACATACAAATTATTTGAATCATATTACATTTATCTAAGACAATAAGAAACCAATTGGAAATATATACACATCTCTTTTGAACAGGTAGAGAATCTCAATTGTTCTTTCACAATTTTTAGAGACATAATTTGTTAATTTATTGTAAATTGTACACAAATATCTTTCTTTTATACCGTGCGTTATTAATATAAGATGCCAAACAGTAAATATTATTACATAGTCATGATTTTTACAAACAATTTATCAAGACATTCATTTGAGTCTATATTTAGTTCCCTGTAGACTTTCTGTCTAAGATCATCATATAATGTACATGCACATATAAAAGACTTTTCATCTTCAATTAAATTACTATTACACAGAATACACAGTCTATCTTAAAGTGGGATTCTTTGTTGATCTGCCTGTCTCAATGGCAAGATGCAACATACTGGTTCTTAACTTAGCGATCAGAGATCTTTCATATATTTGCTGTGAGATATTTCTCAGTTTCCATATTTCTTTTAAATAGTTTATACAGTCAGAACTTTGGTTTATCAAGTATTTTTGTGATAAAAAAAAAAAAAAATCTGGATTTACCCAATTACTTGGTTTAAACATAATTTATTAACAATTGGGCAACAATCGTAAATTACAATTATGTTAAGCCCTCTTGTGGGATGAAGTATTTACAGATGAGATAGAAATGGGGCTGCACAGATAGATTACTGCTGATAAGTGAATCGACTGGAATCATCTATGAATTTGTGGACTGCTTGAAAATATTTAAAGTTTTCATCATAGCTTTGATTCAAGTTTCCATAAAGCATAATGTTGAGTAATGTCTTATTATCAGAAGAGGGAAAGACACTTAAGAGATCACCTCTGATGCAAGCATACAATGGGCAAGATGAGAAATAGTGTGATGTGTCTTCTATCAGATAGTTGCAGGCACAAGATGAGTAGTCAATAACATGCAAATTCTCTTTTAGATGATAATTCAGCTTGCTACAGCCTAGCCTTAAACAGGTGTGGTGGATATTAGCAAAACGGGTGCCAGAACTGAAGAGTCTTTTTTGTTTCTTTTTTGAGCCAATTGTTTGAGTACACTTTTTGCAAAGCTCGTGAAAAGACCCAAAGATTGTTTCGATTTTAACTGGCTGGGAAGAGAGTTCCAGAGTTTGGAACCAAACACAGAAAAAGAATGTTCCCTCAGTTTTGTCCTTACAGTTGGAATTGGATAGTCCCCAACTGAGAGTCTATTACTTATTATTTCATATTTTGGCTGAGGTATGTGCTCTCTGAGTGCTCTTGTTTAATAACTTGCATAAAAACACATGCATTTTTCACAAAGAAAGTGAGCCAATTATACAATGCATAACAAAATATGACATGCTGCAAGACTTTAAAGACCCATTTTGAAATGAGCTTACATCAAAAGAAACGGGGATAACTATACTTAGCAAATAACTAAAGTTAGGCCAAAAACAATATTTTAAAAGCCATGTAAAATAGTTAGTGAAGTGGTAATATCAGAAGTGAGCATAGCCTATATTTAATAATAAAGATTAAAATCTTTAAAATGGCCAACAAATAGGAGAACTGTACTACTGTTCGAGTAAAGCTACTTATATGATAAAATACTGATTTACTTGAGCATGATTAGTTGGTTTTGATGAAATTAATTTATTCTCCAATTCCTTGTAAAACAAAATGTGGACTTGAAATCAGTATAATCATCTAAGCCATGAAAGTTTAACTGTTTTCTCCTGGTACAAATTTGTAATCCATGGTGACTTTTGAATTTAAAATGTGTGGCCATTAGGTGGAAATGTTTGCTTTCATGGATTGACTTGTCCTGCTACCTGATTATTGTTACTATTAATCAACTTCATCAGCCTTGTCGAAAGCTTCAGTTTCTTTGTAATTTGGGAAAACTTTCACTTAACAAAATAAAGTGTTTCTTTTATAATGTTCTATTACATATACTGGCTTTTATATCAGCACACTTCCAAGTCAGAGACACTGTCTGATGAGCTTATATCTCCTAAAAGACACAAACACTTTAAGAAAAATAAATGTATGTCTCAACAATATATGATATAAATTTGAAGGTAAAGAGAAGAATGAGTCTTAAGGAAAACTACAGTTTCATCAAAGTTAATTAGCTATTATGTTTCTTTGATAAATAGATTATATTATGCTTAAACATGTTATTTTAGTATTTGTGAAATAAACTGTCACTACTGAGGTACAAGTATTTGAATGGGTATATTTGGATAAGAAAATTGCAGTCATGATGAATACAAGATATGTAAAGATAATATGGAAGATGATATTTATATTTTATTGTGTAAAATACCCTTACCTTATCCTCACTAATGCTTACGCATTGGCGGGAGCAAACATATGACCAAATGAGAATATTTTTAAAATAAATATTCTTGTTCATACCATTATGTATGCATGACTGCGCATGCGCCTCCACTGGAAGAACCCTGTTAAGCCTCACTTCAGTTATGGTCGTCATGGAGCAAACTTCATTTATCTACATTGCCGAATTCATTTAAAAAAATCGAAGAAAGATGGCTGAAAGCCAGATAAAGTCCAAGTGACAGAAAATTGCTTCAGGATGTTGGCATTTTACATGTGAATGGGACTCCCACCATTATTGCTGGTCGTGCAGAGACACGAAGAAGGGGGATGACATTTGTGTTACCTCGAAAGAGGAAGATTGCTATATTTGCCTCCAGTTTTCTTCAGAACAAAGAAAGAAACTGAAGGCTAAGAAGGCTTATCAACTTAAAAAAGCAAAGGATATCTCGAAGGATTTAGAGGATTCTTTATTAGGATCTGATGACCCTCCCTCTTCAACACCAGCTTCCAGTGCTACAACCTCTGCTTCTACAGAGAAATCTTCAGCAGTGGACCCCTTTAACTGATATTGGAAAGACTGGACAGTATGCAGGGTCGCCTGGTAGCATTAGAAAAGGGAAGTACCTCTGCCTCCTCTAATGAGGTAAATATGGCAGAGGCAACCCCTGTCACAGAAGAATTGAACAAAAATAGAAGTTCTTCTCACAATACTTTTCTTGTGATGGATGATGAGGATTCCAGAGAAGGCTTTGGTGAGCATAGAACTGCAAAGACAGCGTGTTCTTTGTCTCCACACCAGTCAGACAAACAGTCAAATGGAAGAGAGGAAGAGGTTGAGGACGACCCATCATATAGGCAGTTACTGGCTTCGGTGAGAAATCTTCTAGATCTTCCGACACCAGAAGAGTTCGCAGAGGATCCATCCAAGATTTTTGGATCCAAGGCCAGAAAAAAGAAGAATTCTGTATTTCCAATGGTTCTGCCTCCAGTGGAGGAGATTAACAATAGATGGGTAGCAGTTGAAAAGAAGGTGGCTGGAAACCCTTCTGGTAATGGGGAGAGACTTTTGTCAGCACCATATAATACTGACACGTTTCTGCCTTACACCAGACCTTTGAAGAAATTTTATCATACCACATTTTCAGAGTTACTTCTGCACCAAAATGTCAGGATTCATTTAGAAGCATATGCTCCAAGTCTTCATCTTTTCCACCTGTTATTTCTGTTCCTACCAAACAGTTCACAGCAATGGAGTCTGTAAAGAGGGGACATGTTCAAATCATGGGATTTGATAGTCTTTTCATCAGAACTATTGAGAAATGTACAACAAATATGGAAGAACTCATGCAGGCAGCCTTGGGTTCGGTAGATGAATCTATGGCAAAAGACTTGGAGCAGTTACTGGGGCTTATGTTTGCATACAACTAGCTACGATCTCATCAACAGAACAAGCTCTGGAGACTGTGACAGAGGCCTCAATGACTATGGCCTGTAATCTGGAGATGGCTCGCAGAGATTCCATCCTGAAATATCCAGCACCTCATCTTCACAAACATGACAGGAATCGTCTTCGCAGGTCAGGCTTTGAATCAGTGGACTTTTATTTTCACCTTCTGAGCTGAATAGTGTGGAAAATAGGTATGAGAGGGACAGATCTCCTAAAAGACAAAAACTGGACCGTAGATTTGGATACTTTTCAAGAAGAGGTTGATCTTTTACACAAAGTTCTTCTCAAAATACTGCCAAAAGTTCTTTTCGTGGCCAAGCAGAATTAAAAAAGCAGCAGAGATCATCACAACCCACCAGAAGGGGTCATGGTGGCAGAAAGAAATGACTATCCAGTAGTCTCAGCTCCTGGAGGCCATTTACAGTGTTATTACAAGGTATGGAAACAAAACAAATGTCATCCCAGGGTTGCACTCATTCTAAAACATGGTTACGGAATTATCTTGGCTCAACCAATCGAAATGTCACACACTCCCACAATTCATAGCGGCTATGCAAATCTACAAAAACAAATGTTTCTGTTGGAATGTGTACAGGAAAGGCTTCAGAAAAATGCTTTTATTCCGGTAAAAATGAGTGCAAGCTTTGGTTTTTACTGCAGATTGTTTCTAGTTCCAAAACCAGGCAAAAAATTGAGGCCAGTGATAGACTTGAGTGTATTAAACATGCATCTTTCAGTCCCAACATTCAAAATGGAGATGGCAGAGGTGATAAGGAACTCCATTTGCAAAGGGGAATGGGTAGTCTCGGTAGATCTCACAGACACGTACTTCCACATACCCATACACCAAAAGTCACAAAACCTTTTGCAATTTCATTTGGGAGGTCGTTCATTTCAATTTAGAGCCCTACCTTTTGGTATAGCAACGGCTCCACTTGAATTCACCCGCATAGCCAGAGAGGTAAAGCTTATGCTGCAAAAAAGAGGCATTCGGATACAACAGTACCTAGACGACTGGTTACTTCGAGCTCCAACTCAGCAGATTTACTTGGAGCAGTCAAAACAACTGGTTGCATTTGTTAACAGCAACTCAAAAATTCGATTTCCTAGGGTACAGATTCGCCTTAATCAAGGGTGAAGTCTCATCCACAGAAAAGAAATGGCACATTTTGACAACAGCCATAGAAGGTCTAAACAACAGTTTTACAACAACTCCCAGAATCCTGATGTCATTTATAGGAACTCTCGTATCTCTGGAGAAGACAGTTCCAATGGACAAGTTACACATGAGACCTTTCCAGTGGTACCTGAAAACCCATTGGAGGTATCCCCAATCATTGGACAAAAAGATGCCATGTTCAGAGATTTTGAAAAAGCATCTGATCTGGTGGAAAAAATCCCCCAAAATGTGTTGATAGGTTGTCCTCTCCATGCAGAAGAACACAATCTCCTGTTATTTACAGATGCATCTGTCAAGGGTTGGGGTGCACATTTGGGAGAACTGACAGTCAGAGGAATTTGGTCGGACACAGAGGCAAATTTGCATATAAACATTCTGGAATTGAAAGCTTTTTTTGGCAATGAGGTCCTTTCAAACCCATCTAATGAACAAGAGGGTTCTGGTGGCCTCAGACAATGCCACAGTAGTGTCCTACCTCAACAAGCAAGGAGGGACCCACTCGTTAGAAATGTGTCTAATGATTTGGCGCCTGATGGCATTCTGCAACCCCAGGGCAATTTTGCTGAGGGCTCGACACATCCAGGGCTGCCTGAATGTAACAGCAGACAGTCCTTCACGTAGGGACAAAATCATACAAACAGAATGGTCTTTTCATCCCGAGATTTTTCAGATGATTTGCCCAATTTGCCACAGACCAATGATAGACATGTTTGCAACCAAACTGAACAACAAACTACCTCTTTATGTATCTCCAGTCCCAAATCCAAATGCAATGGCAGTAGATGCATTGAATATCTCGTGGGAGGCACTAGACGGTTATGCCTACTGTCCAATATCTCTCATTCTAAAAATGATTAAAAAATGAGAACCTATGCTTGCCAAATGATTCTAATAGCCCCAGGGTGATCAAGGTGAGCTGGTTTTGGGACCTGATAGATCTTTCCATAAAACCTCCACTACTACTTCCACATGGGAAACTCTTCTGAAACAACCATTCAGTGAAAGGTTTCATTAAAATCTACAATATCTCAATCTTCATGTTTGGCATCTGGATTCAAGTCCAAATTACCTCAAAATTTCTCAAAGTCAGTGGCAGAGATTATTAAGGCACCTCAAAGATTTTCATCCAGAAGTGTCTATGAATCAAAGTGGACCATTTTTGAATCATGGTGGAAAAAGAATCAGGTGGCTTTCAAACAACTTTCTCTCTCCTCAATAGCAGATTTTTTTACATATCTGTTCAACGGAAAGAATCTGAAACCCACTACAATTGCAGGCTATAGGACAGTTATTGCAGATTACTTAGGGCCTGAAGGCATTGAGGTCAGCCACAGTTTTGAACTTTACAGGTTGATTTCATGTTTTCATAGGAATAGGCCAGTGAAGGATAGGAGTATACCTTCTTGGGACTTATCCTTAGTACTTTTGGCTTTGACAAAACCACCTTTTGAGCCACTCAAGGATGCTCCTTTGAAAATTGTTACTTTAAAAATGGGTTTCCTCATGACTTTCGCCTCTGGTAGAAGGAGGGGTGAAGTTCATGCCTGGACCTTCAAATCTTTGAAACATAAAACTGGCTGGAAGGAGGTCACAGTTGCTCCTTCATCAGTCTTTCTAGCAAAGAACCAGTTAGCTTCAGATGGTCCTAGCCAGTGGTTATTCCTGCTCTCAAACCAACTTTGGATCAATCTTTGACTGAAGATATGACCTTATGCCCAGTTAGATCTTTAAGATATTATATTGATAAGACTAAAGATCTTAGGAAAGGAAAGCATCTTCTGTTTATCTCCTTTTAAAATGGGTTTTCAGGTGATATGCAAAGGGCTACCATATCTTCTTGGATAAAACAGACAGTTATGCTAGTGTATCTGACCTTGAAACTCAAAATTTGTTCAAGGTCAAGACTCATGACGTACGCTCAATGGCAGCTTCCTTGGCATTCAAGGGAGAAGTCACTCTTGACCAGATACTAGGTGCATGTTTTTGGAAATCACACACCACATTTACAAATTTTTACTTGAAAGATGTGGCTTGGAAGTCAAAAGAAGGGTTACTTGTTTTGCATAAAATTGTCTAGTACTTTATCCTCACAAGATTGCTTGATATTTGTACTTTGGCTTATCATTTGATTGTACCTACTTTTTGATGTCAAAAATATTGAAAATCCCACCACCAGTATGGTTGTAATCAAGCATTAGTGAGGATAAGGTAAGGGTATTTTACGCAATAAAATGTAAAAATTTTATTGTAATTTAACTTTTTGTAAGTTAGATACTTACCTTATCCTCACTAGATTCGGATTCCCAAACTGCCAACCCCACATTTCAAAATTTTTTGGTTTCAATACATTACACTGACTCCCAAAATTAAAGTGAGACGTAATGTGGGTGTTCCACCACACGACTAAGGCTCCCGATTAAGGGTTTTTGAGGGTCAGTTTCAAAAATTTGCTTAGTCCGAGGCATCCTGTAAGGGCCGGTTGAGGCTGTGTGAAAAATCAAACATGTTTGATATTTCTCCCGACCCCAACCGATTATTTTTTCCCGCCATAAATAAAATGTCCAGTCCCAGGCTTCCCCAGGCCTCCTCAGACCAAATTTACACAGTCGTATGTTGTCCCAGGCCGCCTGTGACCCTTAGTCCCCGACCCTTAGTACCTTAGTCCCAGGCCTCCTGCGCCCCTTAGTCCCATTGCAAAACAAGAATCGGCTATCTCGGTCTGGGGACGCCTGGGTACGCCTCAGGACACCTTGTGGGGTCGGGACCTAATCGTGGGTTAGTTGGGGCTTAGTCCCAGGAGGCCTGAGGCGTCCTGGGACCCAGTCGGTTTGTCTACGACAGGATCGTGGTTCAAACCGACCAGAAAAATGGCTTAGTGGGTTAGTCCCTAACTGGTCTGGAGCCGCCTGAGGCATCCTGAGGCTTCCTGAGGACGATCTGTACTTAATCCCAGACTTTGAAACCAATCCAGTTTTCCCGCCCATTTTTGTTTTTTTTTCACCGACTGTCCACGATTAAGGGTCACTGACAGGATCGGGGCTTAATCCTTTGGTGGAACAAGGGCATAACAGGGTTCGTCCGGTGGAGGCACATACATAGTCATGCATACATAATGGTACATTATGTATAATAGAGATCTCTTTAACATACACACTGGCTACAAAGTTAACTCAGAAAATGGACACATACAGATGGGCAAAAGTATAGTTACTTCATTGCTTGAGTGTTATGAAAAGTGTCATCAGCATAGCAACTGTGTTTCTTTTAGTGTTACAGATATGGTGTCTGTGGATGGTGAGAAAATGTTAGAATGTAACTGGTACAGATATCTTTCATTCATGTACCTAATTGTTCGGGATCACAATACTGTCTTTTTTGAAGGTACGTTTTGCACATATTTACCTTAGGGATGTTATGTTATTGGTGACATGCATTTGTCTGTTAACTCAAAATTTATGGACAGATTAGGTATGCACTGTCCAAGTGCTCTTGTCTATCCAAGTAATTGTATTATTTGATGGTATCACTTTCCAGTTCAAACCAACTATCAAAATTCATTAAAACAAACCCATCTATTTGGAAATTTAATGTATGTACAATTTCTGCACTATGTTATTCTCAGAAAAAAGTCTAGAGTCCCAATGGAGATGAGGATTATCCTTTTAGGAGGACTGACATAAGGGTAGACTGCACCTTTTGTGGAAATAAGACCCCAGTTCAATAAATTGTTTTGAGCGGCTAAGTAAAGCAATTTAATTGGTAAAGTTATATGAGTTTAACGATCCTAAGTATTATTTTATTTTAAGCAAAAGCACATAAAGGGTGTGGATTTCTGACAAGGCACACATTAATAAGTAAATGGGAAATTCCAGATAATTCTTTTTATCCAGATGCTGATCCAGATCACTTTAAATATTTAATGGGATCTAAGTTGGATTGAGTTCCATCTTCTGTTTTTTTCATGAAGTTCCAACCAGTAGTATTTGAGTAATCCTACTAACAAACAGAAAAACAGACAAACAGTCATCAAAATATTGCCTTCTTGGCAGTGGTAATAAAGAAGGTTTTATAATATATGTACTACTTTTTATTGATGTTATTATATTACAAATGCAACTTTGAAACAATATTATTTTCAGTACCAGAAATTAGTAACGTTTCTGAAATGAAAGTACAATGTATACACCATTTGATATATTTATGTTATTCTTCCAAATATTGCAGAAACGTGCACTTTTGAAAGAGTATGGGATGAAAATGAATCCGAAACATGACATTGCAAATGCGTAAACTATGCAACTTACAATGATGTGACCCAAGAAGTTTGTGAACAGCTAGCATGTCAGACTGGAGTAAATGCTGTCAGTTATGAACCTTCTGCTGGTTTCTGCTATCTGAAGAAATGTGAACCAGACAATATTTGCAGATCATCCTATCATAGAAAAAAACAGAGAAAACTCATTAGGATCTAAAGTAAACAATCACAACTGCATGGAAAAGTGTTGAAAATGAAGAACTTAAACTTGTCTGTAATCAAAATGTCATCGGATGAGCATTACCCCCGCCAACAACATTTTTATAATTGCACACTTTGTATTTCAATTTTATTGTATTTCTTGATGTTTGTCAATAAAAGGTGTGCCATGTTGGTATATCTGCCACAGTGTCCTAGTGGGTAATAGACTCGCATAGGGGCCCTAGAGGAGCTGGGTCAAATTTCAGGTACAGGTCAGGTACATAGTGGTTGCAACCACCATTTAAATGGAGGTCACAGGCTAAAGGTCAAAGTTCAAAGTTTGGGGTTTGCACCCATTTAAGAACAAGGGCACAGACTAAAGAACATTAGGGATGCTGATAAATTGTCATCCAGAGTATTTTTATTTCAGTTAAACATAGTTTTAGATTGTTGGCTCATATTGAAGTATCTTTTTTCAGCTATTATCATGTTAAGATAACTCAGATACATTGCCTTATCAATGCATCATTCCCAAAATATCAAGGAAAAGCACCTTTTGTTGAATGCTCATCCCATTTTCCTTGTTAAATAACCAAAGTTGTCCTGGAATTGTATATATTGAAAATTGTCATAGGGCAAGCCTAAAACATGTAGTGTTCAGTTACCAATAAAATGTCCATCTTTTAAACGTGTATCTTTCATAGAGTGTGTGAAGAACTGTGGTTTACTTTTACATTGTGACATTGCAACTTGAGATTAGAAAAGAATGGACACATTCTTTGATTTTAAATGAATTTCATATTTTATCTAGTGTGCCACATGTATCCACGTCATGACCGCCCTTTGAGTAACCAAATGACTAATATTTTAACTTCGTGCACCGAATTCCCCACTGCGGGAAGAAATTGCACCTGCAGTGGTAGATTAGATTAGATATCTAGAGTTGATGTAAGAAAATAGTATCTTCAGAGATGTCTCAAACTGTCACGGTGGATCAATGATGTAGTGGTTAGAGTGCTTGCCTTCAACCTCTGAGGTCGCCGGTTCAAATCTCAGCCTGGGCACTTCATGTTGGAAAGTTGGAAGTTACTTGCCGATCCCTGGTGGTTTACAGCGCAGACTCTTGACCAACTAGTATGCACTGGTTGCTCCGTCCGTAAACTACCCCGGCTGGTTAGCGTGATGTGAAAAAAAAAAAAAAAATCTAAATCTCAAACTGTCACCAGAAAAAAATGCTTTAACCTGTAAATAGTGATGCATTACTTAATATCGTTGTAACTTTTCCCCTACTCTGCGTACCATTATCTTCCAATGTTTAGAAAAAATAAACATTGACATTCTTCTGACTTATTTTTTACTCTGTTCTTCTGACCTATCTTCTTAGAACGACTTATCAAATGTTATGCAAAACTATGATCCTCCTTTGAAAGAATGGATTTTTATCCTGGGGCATATGAATTTTACCAAGAAAAATGTATACAAAAACAGATAAACTGAAGATAATGAAACATTCTTATGAACAGGATTTCAGTAAAAGTATTTTAAAAAAGGGAAAATCTTTGGGCACATGAATGTGTGTTGTAGTTCTTTATTCCAGTGCCCCACTCAGAAGTACAAGATGTCCAGCCATCCAGATCTCAGAGAGAGGATTGAAGACCACTTAATTGACTTCTTGGAATTAGAATCTCTAATTAGTCATGTGGCATGGCTTATGCAACAGGTTCAACTCAGGGTACAGGACTGCCCATTCATCTGTAGTCTGGCGATTACAGAAGTTAAGCCCCTCATCCTACTGGTTCAGTTGTTGGCCTACGATTTTTTTCAAGAATTTTGCCTATTTTGTTAATTTATTTCACTGAGCTTTGCCTGAGTGGATAAGATGTTATGCATGCAAATCAGCGGATTAAATAGGATTACAACTATGCCCCTTGCTGGACCAATGACAATCAAAAAGCCATGCTTACGATTGATGCTATGGACCTTTTGCACAGTTGAAGTTACCGAAGGTGATTATATTAATGGTCAAAACGTGAGCTGATCATACAATCCACAAGGCAGAAAAAAAAAAATAAATAAATAAATAAATAAAAAAAAATAAAAATACAATCCACAAGGCAATGTGATGCGATGAAAAAACTTAAATACCCATTTTTAAATGGGCGCATATTAGTGCAAATTATTAGAAAAGTTTAAAAGGATTACTATGTAAAAGCCATGTATGAAATACTTACTGAAGTGGTTTTCTTGGCAATAAATACAGCATATATTAAGATTTAAATATTTACAATGGCCAAAAATTAAGAAAAATATACCATTGATTGATTAAATCTAATTGCATGAGAGAATACTGATGTGCTTGAGTACTGGTATATATTAAATTAATTTCTGTTCCAATTCCTTGCAAAAATAACTAAATGTGGATTCGAAATCAGTATAATCATCCAAGCCCTGTCTTTGTGTTGATTTTAATGGATTGTTTGCGCCTGATACAAATTTGTAATCCATGGTGACTTTTGATGTTAAGCTGTGAGCCCTTAGGTCATAATGTTTGCTTTCATGGATTCACTTGTGCTGTTATCTCATTATTATTACTATTAGCCAACTTCATTAGCCTTGCTAATGGCTTGAGTTTCTTTGTAATTCGGGAAACTTTCACTTTACATGATGCAGTTTTAGTTTTAACAATGTACCCTTACATATATTGGCTTTTATATCAGTACATTTGTAAGGCAGAGGCTCTGTCTGGCGAGCTTACATCTCCTAACAGGCACAAACACTTTAAAAACAACAAACATATATGTCTGAAAAATATATGATATAAATTTGAGCCTCAAAGCAAAGCTATAATTTCATGAAAGTTAATTAGTCATTATGTTTCTTTGCCAAAAAGACTATGCTATGCTTAAATATTATATTGGCATTTGTAAAATAAACTATTACTACCAAGGTAAAAATATTTGATCTGACTTGATATATTTGGATGACAAAATCGTAGTCAAGATGAATGTAAGATATGCAAAGATACTATGGGGTACAATATTTATAATTGTTATGCATGAGGTGTGTCATGCATTGTATAACAGAGATCTCTTTAACATACACACTGGCTACAAAATGAATGCAGAAAATGAACATGTACACTTGGGCAAAAGTATAGTTACTTCATTGCTTGAGTGTTATGAAAAGTGTCATCAGTATAGTGACTGTGTTTCTTTCAGTGTTACAGACATGGTGTCTGTGGATGTTGAGAAAATGTTAGAATGTAATTGGTACAGATATTTTTCATTCATGTACTCAATTGTTCATGATGACAGTACTGTGTTTCTTGAAGGTAAGTTTTTTTCTAATATTTGCCTCAAGGATGTTATGTTATTGTTTGCATGCATTTGTTTGTCTGTTAACACAAAATTTATGGACAGATTTTGATGAAATTTTTCAGAAAATGTGACAAAAGTGACAGATGGTAATTGATATTATTTTGGTGGTCGTCTGGATCACCCTAAAGCAATATTGGGTCTTGGTGTAGGTATGCACTCTCTAAGTGTTTTTGTTTTTTTAGTAATTTTAATATTTGCTAGAATCACTGCCCAGTTCAAACCAACTATCATGCACTCACTTCATTTGCTCAAAATACATTAAAACAAACCTTTCTATTTGGAAATTTAATGTATGTACAATTTCTTAACTATGTTATTCTCAGAAAAAAGTCCAGACTCCTAGTGCAGATGATGATTATCTTTTGAGAAGGACTGGGATAAGGGTAAACTGCATCCCGTGTCAAAATAAGACTCCAGTGCAATAAATAGTTTTTTAGTGGCCCTTTAAATGATTTAATTGGTAAAGTTACATAAGTTTATGTTGGGGTATCTGGATGGGCAGGCTGGTGACAGGAAAAAGTTTGTCTGGGCTGTATCTCAGAAACCGTAAGGTGTAGGAAGTTGATACTTGGTGGGAGCGTTGGTTAGGGGGTGTAGGTGTGCAACGTCATAGTGTGACCTTGACCTTGCCATAGTGACCTTGAGTTTGAAAATCTTGTCCGGGCTATATCTCTGAAACCGTAAGGTGTAGGAAGTTGATAATTGGTAGGGACATTGGTTAGGGGGTGTAGGTGTGCAACATCATGGTGTGACCTTGATTTGACTTTTGACCTTGCCGTTGTGACCTTGAAGTATCTATCTTATGTGCATCTTGCTTATACTATCCTTATTATTCTTATATGCGCTACATTACTTAATATCCCAATTGTATGTGTATCTTACTCATATTGTCTACATATGTGTAACAGAAGGAAAAATCCTTTTGTGGCTTTTAGTTATCCTATCCATAGATCTGTCATGCAACACAATTCCCTGTCATATGTGCATCATACTTATATTGTACTTATTAGCTAAAAATGTTAATCAGCCTTTCTTTAGTGGGCTAAGAAGTGCCTAGTTTCATGTTCAGGTGTAAAAATTGTCACTGTTGACAAAATGTAGTGTAAGCTACAGTCATTGCATGTTAGCTAACGGATAAATTTCAGAGATCACCATATGATAAAAAGATATACTGTTTATATTTTATATAATATATATCTCATATTCTAAAGACTTTTTAAGGGCTGGGTCCTAGCTAAATCTTTAAGAGTTTAAGAATGTGACATTAGGACCCAGTTAATATAGACTAAATGATTTACTTAATGGTTAATATTAAATTAGTTAAGTACACAACAGTTTATTGTTTAAAACTTCAGGTTTTTTCTCAAACAAAAAGATATAGCCTCGATTTGCTTTTTTGTAAACATCCTTTGAGTTGCAAGCCTTATGGTACTTAAGTATCGATGATTACATAATGAATGGTTGATTTTTAGTTAGTTAAGTACACAACAGGTTTATTGTTTTTAAATTTCAGGCACCTTTTTTCTAAAAAAAAACATAGCCTCAATTTGCCTTTTTATGAACATCGTCTGAGTTGTAAGCCTTATGGTACTTTTCCAAGAATTGTAAGATTTTACGCTCTGTAGCAACTCCATAAATAGCACATTACCTCCTTTACTGGGTACAACATGACTTGTTTTAATTTGATAAAATTTTATTTATTGTTATCATATCTTAAACTGCTATCATTTATAATGCAAATAAGTGAGGAGTACAGTGCACATTTGTACATAGTGATGAAAGTTCCCTCAAATGTATTTTGCAATCGTTAAAGTATATATATGTTATTGGTATATTGGCAATTTGGCATGGATCGAATACAGAATCATAGACACAAAGTGTTTTGTTCAATTTATTACAGCATCAAGAATAAGTCATATTCTAGGGAGTGTTCAAGATCACCGCACAAATAGTGTCAGGTAATAAAATAAAGGTGCTATCTGCAAACTGCCAAGGACTACAATATAAACAGAAAAGAACTGATGTTTTGGGATATTTCACACAAAAAGATGCAAATATTCTTTGCCTTCAGGATACTGATAAGACAGAAAAGGATTTAAAAGATAAAAAAAAATATATGATCCGGGGACTGCTATATTCATGGGTCTAAAACAAATGTAAGAGGTGTAGCAATTCTTTTCCGGAATAATTTTGAATATGAAGTACTTTCAACCCAGAAAGACACAGACGGAAACTATCTTAGCGTTATTCTGAAAATAAGTTCAATGACCATAAACCTCATAATAATCTATGCACCTAATATGGATTCCCCACTATTTTTCTCTAAATTACAAGATCTAATACAAGACAATGATGCAGACTACTGTGTCATATGTGGGGACTTTAATTTAGTATTGAATCCAGTTATGGATACATATGGATACAAACACATTAATAATCCAAAAGCCAGACTTAGTACATTAAAAATCATGGAGGACTTCAGAGATATATGGTTTAGTAGATATTTACAGACACCAACACACAAGTGCCCGTCGCATCACTTAAAGGAAGAGAAAGCCAGTACAGCAAGCCAGATTGGACTTTTACCTCATATCGGAAACCCTCGCAGACATAATAGACAATTGTGAAATCAAACCAGGATACAGGTCAGATCATTCCTGTATAAAATTAACCATAACATTAAATAATTTCAAAATTGGGAAAGGAATCTGGAAATTCAATAATAGTTTGTTAAAGAACCAAGATTATTTGAATCTAATAAATTCCTGCCAAAAGACAGCAAGGATAGAACCCTATTAAAGAATTGGAGGCCAATTTCTCTGTTGTCTGTAACATACAAATTAGCTTCAAGTGTGATAGCAGATAGACTAAAAAGAAATTTGGACCAAATTATTTCAAAATCACAAACAGTTTTTGTTCCAGGGAAGCATATGAGCAATAGTACCAGATTAATATATGATATAATGTTTCATGCTGAAAGGAAAAATAAAAATGGGCTTTTATTATTAATTGACTTGAAAAAGCTTTTGACTCCATTTCTTGGAACTTTTATACAATATTCTAGTCAAATTTGGCCTGAGTAAAAGTTTTATAAAATGGGTAAAACTTTTTAATAAGGATATAAAAGCTTATATATTGCAATGTGGTTTCTTGTCTGAAGACATTCCAATTGAAAGAGGATGCAGACAAGGAGATCAATTAGCACCATATCTGTTTTTAATGGGAGCAGAAATTATGTCTATTCTAATCAAACTAGACCCAAAACTACTAGGCTTAAACATAAAAGATAACAGCATAAAAATAACTGAGACTGCAGATGACACCACTCTTATTCTTGATCGCTCACAACACTCCCTAGATGCAGCTCTAAATATGTTAGAAATCTTTGGAAACTTTTCAGGGCTGAAAAGGAATATGGAGAAAACTAAAGTTATATGGATTGGCAGAAAACGTTACTCAAAAGAAAAATTAAATGTTAGCTATAATCTGCAATGGGGCAGTCATGAATTCACAATGCTAGGGTTAAATTTTTCCACAAATTTAAAAGAAATTTCAAATATAAATTATACAAGAATACTAAAAAAAAGTTAGATATGAGATGGGAAAATGGAAGTACAGATATCTGGCACCCTTTGGCAGGATCACACTGATAAAAACAATGTTTTTTTCAAAATTAACAAATTTGTTTCTGAGTGTTCCTGCCCCACCTACTGTCCTACAAGAAATCAATAGTTTAATGTTTTCTTTTTTTGTGGAATAATAAACCCGATAAGCTTAAAAGAAACACTATCTGTGGAGACTATTTAAAAGGGGGCCTAAAATGATAAACACATTTAACTTTTAAAAAACCTTGAAATTAAATTGGATATGAAAAGTTATACACCAAACAGAGGCATCCTGGAAACTACTACTACTTGATTCAGACTACAAATTAAGTAATATAACTTTAACAGGTGGTAGCTTTCCATTTAAACCACAGCAGGCACCACAAAATGATTTTTGGCAAATTGTTTTTGAATTTTGGAAAGACTTCTCCCAAAAGAATCAAGCGAAGTGTAATGAAGATATTTCACAGTCTTCTATATGGCACAACTACCAATAGTCAAAATATCCCCTTTTCCTAGCCTCTTGGTACAGCAAAGGTATACGGCTTGTTTGAGATATTCTGCATGAGGATAGGTCCATAATTTCACACACATAATTAAAGAGTAAGTGCATACCAGACAAACTCAAAATTTTCATATCAAAGACCAAACATTCCTTTTCACTTACAACCTCTATTTATTTCGAAGAGTGGCAGTAAAGACTTCTACAAAATATTGACTGATTTGGAAACAAAAGAACCCAGCTGTAAGTGAGTATGGGAAAAAAGCTCAACTTGGAGGCAAATGATGATACTTGGAGGGCTCTTTTTAAGGGGAGTCTGAAAATAGTAACCGACAAATACTTAAGATGGTTCCAATGCAAAATATTGTACAGTATCTTAGATACTAATGGCTATCTCTTCAAAATCAAAGTAAGAGACACAAATTTATGTAGGCTGTGTAAGGAATACCCAGAACAACTGTTCACTTATTTGTACAATGCCCTCAAGTAATAAGTCTGTGGAATAACATAGTACAATGGATTAAAAGTAGATTGCACATTCAAATAGATTTAACCAATGCTAGAAAAATACTAGGCTATGAACACTATGATCAACATTTTTGGCCCCTAAATTTTCTACTATTAATATTTAGACAATACATATTTTTCGTGTGCCAAAAACATATTTTCTCCTAAAAAGTGTGAGTGTAAATTCAATGAACAAAAATGTGTATCAATATTGAACCAATCTGAAGGAAATTTTAAACAAAATGGAAGCTGTGGGAAAACCTTTTTGTATAAACAGTGTGCACTCTGACTCCAGGTAATTTTTCTTTTTTTTTCTTTAAATAGCAGTGATAACTTACACTTATGTTTTTGTAATAGCTATTTTATTGATTATGATGTGTCAAAATCTTATGTATATATGTTATACTGTTTACAACAACAAAAAAAAAGTTTGTCTGGGCTGTATCTCAGAAACCGTAAGGTGTAGGAAGTTGATACTTGGTAGGAACATTGGTTAGGGGGTGTGGGTGTGCAACGTCATAGTGTGATCTTGACCTTGCCACAGTGACCTTGAGTTTGAAAATCTTGTCCGAGCTATATCTCTGAAACCGTAAGGTGTAGGAAGTTGATGCTTGGTATGGACATTGGCTGAAGGTTGTAGGGTGCAATGTTATGGTGTGACCTTGTTTTGACATTTGACCAAGCTGTAATGACCTTGACCTTGATCTTGTCGGGGCTATATCTTGGAAACCGTAAGGTGTAGGAAGTTGATACATGGTAGGGACATTGGTTGGGGGTTCTAGGTGTGCAACATCATCGTGTAATCTTGATTTGACCTATGACCTAGACATAGTGAGCATGAGTTTGAAAATCTTGTCTGGGCTATTTATTAGATTCCGTAAGGTGTAGAAGGTTGACACTTGGTAGAGACATTGGTTAGGGGTGTAGCTGTACATCGTGGTGTGAGCTTTAACTTTGGCTATGCCAAAGTGTGTTCACCTGCAATATTTGAGACATCTTTCTCTTATGGAGTGTTGCAACTGATTATTATGCACTTTTACATAATTGTGCTTTTTCCATTGTACTTTCAATTATGAAACATAAGTACGATGTATTTATTTTATTCTTTCAAATATTACAGAAACATGCACCTTTGACACAGTATGGGATGAAAATGAATCAGAAAGTAGATTTTGCGATTGTGCACACTATGGGACTTACGCTGATATGACCCAAGAAACCTGTGAACAACTAGCATGTCAGATTGGTGTGAATGCTGTCAATTATGAACCTTCTACTGGCTACTGCAATCCTAAGAAATGTGAACCAGACAATGTTGTAATATCATCCTATCATGGAGAAAAACAGAGAATACTCATTAGAATCTGATACCCCAGTCACAATTCAGGCGGGTATTGCCTGTATGTGTAGGCGTTTTCTAAACCGCCCCATTCCTGAAATTAATGTGACTATTTGGGCGGAGTGATTAGAAGTGATCTTTTGTATTCAGATGGTGCCTTTCGATGTAAAAAGTCATTAATCTAAGTGATCCTATGAGGATCAATTGCAAGTGATTTAAGTGACCGAAGTGATCAGGATTGTTCCCCCAAGATAGCCCTATTGATGCATTTCATTGTGTAAACTGGAAAAACTCTACCTTTCCTTGCTTCGCCTGTCAATTCACACAAAAATTTTGAAATATTAAAAAATTCCGCCTCAATGATTTTCAGGGTTTGGAGGCACAAATAAACTCAGGTAATATCGCCTGTAGTGTGATTGGAGCATAAATGAACTATTAGAGTTGCATGGAGGGAAATTTTGAAAATACAGAACTTAAACTTGTCTGAAGTCAAATGCCATAAGATGAGCGCAACCACCAACAATGACATTTTTGTCATTACACACTTTATTATTGTATGTCTTGATGTTTATCAATAATAAGTGTGTCATCATGGAATTGACGTTGGTACAATATCTGCCATGGTGTCCCACTTAAAATGGCAGTCACAGGCTAAGATCAAAGTTAGGGTTTTACACCCCGTTTAAGTGCCAGGGCACAGGCTTAAGAACCCAGGCTAAAAATCCTAGGGATGTCAATAAATTGTCATCGCAGAGCCTTTGTGTTTCAGTTATTTTGGTTCATATTCAAGTGTCCCTTTTCAACCATTGTCATGCCAAGACCGAACCAGATACATTGCCTCATCAGCACATCTTTTCCAAGATGTCAAGGGAAAGTACTTTGGTTGAATGCTCATCATATTTTCCTGGTTATGCTTCCTTATGTGTCCCCATTTAAAAGGGCCTTTTAAATCTTACTTGGGGTCACGGTGGTACAGTGGCTTCCCACCTCTGAGGTAAGTTTTTCAAACCCCAAACCCTATGTGGAAAACATGGTAGTTTCTCACCGATGGTCGGCAGTTTACAATACAGAACCTTGACCAACTGTATCTACTGGTTTCCTCTGCCCATAAAACTACCCGTCGTGATATGACCTATACAGTGTTGAAAGGGACGTTAAATCCAAATCAATAAATAAACTTTCATCTTACTTGGTTAAATAGTTTTAGAATCCATAACAAAAGTTGTCCTGGATTGTGTCTTTGTTGAAATGATCACAGGACAAACCTAAAACATGTCTGTTTTTAGATTGAGATTCATTGAGGGTGATGATTCCAGATTTTCATAGTAATATAGTATTCAGTTACCACTGCAGTTTCCATATTTTAAACATGTATTATCTATCAACTTGAGATTAGAAAAAAATGGACATATTCTCAAAATTTTCAATGTCTTTTATATCTAATCTACTGTGCCATGTTTATCCAGAGTTGACGCAAGAGAATAGCTGTACATTCAGAGATATCTCAAACGGCCGTCAGTGAAAATGTTTGAACCTGTTAATAGTGATAGCTTGCTTAATTTATTTGTGATATTATTTTCTTGGCATAACCGTAATATTTTTCCAATGTTGTGAAAATAAACATAGACATTTTTGACTTATTTTCACATAACGACTTCTCAAATGTCATGCAAAACTATAAATGGCCTTTGAAGGAAGAATGGATTTTTCTGGTGGTGCATATGAACTTTCTTAACACAATGTATACAAATACAGATAAATGGATGCTGATGGAACATTTTTACGAACAGGATACCGGTTAAAGTATTCTAAAAGGAAACTCTTTGTACCATAAGTGTGTTCATCATTCTTGTGCCCAACTCAGATGGGCTAGGTGTTCAACCATCTCAGATCTCAAAGAGAGGATTGAGGACCACTAGTCTATTGGCTTCCTCGAAGTAGGATTTCTCATTGGTCATGGCTCTAAGGTTGATGACGTCATTCTGGTCAATGATGCTTTCCTGCAAGTGACATTGCTTATGAAGCCATTCTCCAGACTCATACTAGATGTATCAGAAATCATTTTAAGCAATAGGTTCAGCCGAGGATGCAAGGCTTCCCATTCTTCTGTAGTCGGGGAAGTCAAGCCCTGTGTCTCTCATACTAGGTTATTGGCCTATGATTCTTTCAAAAGTTTTGCCTAAACTTTTGTTAGTTTAGATCAACGAGTTTTGGCTTAGTTGGTCAGATATTATGCCTGCAAATCAGCAGATTAAATAAGATTACAACTATGCCCCTTGCTGGACCACTAGCAACCAAAAAGCCATGCTTAAGGTTTACGCTGCGGAAGTTTTTTTATTTATTTTTATTTTACACTTATATTAAATTTACATAACATACAAACACAAAAACAAGGTAGTATATGGGAGAGAAAAAAACACAATACTTTTAATATCCTGTATATAAAGATAACATATATATATATCTATGACGAGATAAATAAAGACCACAAAACAAAGTTTAAGATAAATAAGTTTACCAGTTTCACATAATAATTTTTCATGTTCATTATATTTCATAAAATAGCTGTTCCCATTTCCAAATTTTGCTGTTCCAGTAATATTTCATTTATTATGGTTTGAAGATAATATATGTTAAGCTTTTGATTATTTTTTGAACATCAAAAAATATATTCTCTTCTAACAGTTAATATCAAATTTATTGACCACCAAAACTGATCTTTTACATAATACCTGTTACGGTCACGGGGCAAGCGTGATAGCAATAACCGGTTGTCTTTAAGTTGCAACAGGAAAAGACAAAAAGTTTAACTTAACAAATTTATTTAACAATTAAAAATAATGATTACAGTCAACTGGTATGCTCTCAAAAGTATATAGAATGATACAATAATGAACCAATCTGACCTGGCCTCTGTAACTGACAGTTCAGTTTGTCCACTGTATCCAGTAATCTGTCCTATGATCTGTCCTGTGATCCGTCTGATGTCCACTAACACAGATATCCGTAACCTGTGATCTGTTCAGTATCTGATAACACAAAATGTCCTTATCCTGTGATGATTTTGATATCCAATCACATCAAATGTCTGTATAGAAATATTCAGAGAGTCTGCACAACTGTATTGTCTGCTTCAAGATATGGACAATGTCCAAAATGCAATAAATCCGCTCTCTGGTAGAACCACACACTGTGTGCAGACGAAAAAGTATCCAAAGTACAGCAAATCTATCCAGACACTGTATCCAGTTCACTCCAGTAATAATTCAATCACAAAGTATAAAGTACATAAAAAGTATATATCCAGTTGATAGAGTAATGTAGCTCTAAGACTCAGTTAGCCTTCTGTATAGCCAAAGAAATGCCAAGGTCCTCAGTGGCCTAGTGGTTAGCAAGTTTGGCATCTAATCATAGGCTGTCACCTCTGTGGGTTCGAGTCCCACAAGTGGCAATTCTGAGGACCTGTCCCAATATGACCCTGGCTGTTGAACGGGACGTAAAACCCCAACTTTGACCTTTGACCAAAGAAATGCCACAAGCAATATGTTGGTGAAACCAACAGGGCATTCAGGAAAAGAATGTATGAGCACAAATTCTCAGTACAAAAAGAAGGACAGATTACATCAGTCTCCCGTCACTTTAAAAGTGAAGGACATAATCACAAAGATATGTTGTTCTCAATGTTAGAGTGGTGTACACCAAAATTTGAACATACATGCACATCCAGGCGTAGAAGGCTTGAGTTGGCATGGATTTTCAAATTACACTCTCTAACCCCCCATTGGCATCAACCAATATGTTTGAGTCATGTAGGTATGATCCGACTACCTGGCACTCAGTAGTCACTCTCTTATCTCTTCAGTTATAGAACCAACCTGAATTTAACACCTGCTACCAGACTCACCGAGGAAGTTCTAGAGACTACTGGTAATTGGGTTTCGCCAAATTTACTAACATAATCACTGAGGTTATTAGAAGAATTTCCCCAGTCTATAAATAGATCAGTACTGCATAACACATAAAAAGAATCAATAACACAATTACCTTATATGACAATACATAGACATAAAGCTTAGATTTAAACAATGCACTTATATAGTGCCCATATATGTAACATACCCCAAAATTTTTGATTTGTCATCCAGCTTCACATGTAGTTTAAGCTTTTGTTCAATCTATGTAATTATGTTTTGCCACAGCTCAACTACTTGTCCACATGCTACAAACAAATGAATAATAGTTTCACTTTCCTCAGTACATATCCTACAAACAGATGACTTTTTTATACCTAGTTTTTTGTTGGAAGAATTCTGCAGAGGGTTCGATATTGGAACCACATAAAAAAGTTGTCACTAATTGCTTTAAAACAGGATTTATATGTATTTCTCCAAATGTCCACATTCAGTTTATTTTTGAAAACAGAAGACCATTTAACTTCATGTTTGTCCTTCATTTGGTCAAGATTAGTTCTTGTCAAGATATTGTAGAAAGCTTTGTTGCTTCTTTCAGCATTAATCAAAGGACTTAAGTGAAAGGGTATGTTGGGCCTTTTTGCTGTTGGATATACAGATCAGTTAGCCTTAGGTATGACTCTTGTCAGTAACCTCTTGATAGTATAATAATTCAGAATATTTGCATTCAAATTGTATTTAGCTTTTAAATTTTTAAAGCTTAAAATTTTGTAAATTTTATCTACCCAATCGCCAATACTATGAATTCCTCTTTTATACCAAGATGGACAAAATAAAGTTTCTGTTGACATAACTTTTATTAAACCAAATGCTACTTTGAATAATATCTTCAAATAAGTATGCATGATTGTTTCTACAAAATTCCACCCAGTATTTGAAATTTGTTTGCCAGAAAGGATTTAAATTTGGAATAAATTTTACACTCCATTCTGGCTCAAAGTATATAAAGTATATAGAGGTTTTTTAGCCAAAGTTTTTTGTTATCAATATTTTATTGTTCAAGCCAGCTTAGTTTTAGAGATTTCTCAAATTTTAATATATCAACTATATGTATTCTTATACCACCATGTAGGCAGTTTTGACAGACCTTTTCCGATTAATTGTTTGAGGCATTCCACCCCACAAATATCTGAAAGCTGTGGTTTTGGGCAGTTTAAAATATTCAGGGTAATTATGTGAAGCATTGAAAAGCGAGCTGATTATACAATCCATAAGGCAATGTGAAACGGTAAAAGACTTCCCATTATCAGAATGGTACATGAGTAACTATATTTGCCCAACACTTAAAGTTAAGCCAAAAGCAAAGATTTTTTAAAAGCTATGTGAAATACTTAGCGAAGTGATATTCTTGGGCGTTAGCATAGCATATATTATTTAAGAAAATATTTTAAATCTTTAAAGTGGCCAACATTTAGGTTAATTGGTGTAACACTGACTGATTAAAGCTACTTATATGATAAAATACAGATGCACTAGAGTATGATTAATTGGTTTATATGAAATTACTTTCTATTCCTATTCCAAGTAAAACTACTAAGATGTGAACTTGAAATCTTTATGTAATCAGTATAATTATCCAAGCCATGACTTTATGTAAATGTTAAATGATTGTTTGCTCCTTGTACAAATTTGTAATTTTAGGTGACTTTTGTTGTTAAAATGTGTGGCCATTAGGTTAAAATGTTTACTTTCATGGATTGACTTGTCCCACTTTATGATTATTACTACTATTAACCAACTTCGTTAGCCTTGTTAAAGGATTGAGTTTCTTTGTAAATTAGAAAAACTTTTACTTTACATTATAAAGTTTTACCTTATATAATGTACTGGGCATTGTACCTACACCTACCTGAATCTACTTCAGCATACTTCGAAGACAGTCTCTGTCTTATGAGGCTGTATCTTCTAACACATGAGCATGCTTTATGAATACCAAATATACCCTCAAAGTAATATTGTACAAATTTGACCCTTTAGCAGGACTACAATTTCATCAAATTTAGTTAGTCATTATCAATTATATTATGCTTAAAGGGGTTATACTGGCATCTCTGAAATGAACTATCACTAATAAGATATCAAGAGTTGATATAACTGGGTATACTTGGGTGGCAAAATTGTAGTCATGATGAATGAAAGATATTCAAAGGTAATATGGAGCACAATATTTACAATTGCAATGCAGGGACAATGTAATGCATTGTATAATAGACAGCTATATAACACACACACTGGCTACAGAGTTAATTCAGACAATGAGCAGTTACACTTAAGCAAAAGTACAGTTACTTCATTGTTTGGGTGTTATCGGAAGTGTCGTCAGCATAGTAACTGTTTTTCTTTCAGCATTGCAGACATGGTGTCTATGGGTGGTGGGAAAACGTTAGAGTGTAACTTGTACAGTTTGTTTTCATTTATGTACACCCTTGTTCAGGACAACAACACTGTGTATCTTGAAGGTAAGTTTTGTAATGTTTCATCTAAGTAATTTGTATTATTTGTTAGAATCCATTTTCAGTTTGAATCAGCTATCATGTACTCCCGTCCTCTGAACAAATACATTAAAATAAACCCTGTCTATTTGGAAATTTGAACTTTGTTAAATATCTTTGGATGTGGTTGATCTATTTTATTTCTAAAAAACAACTTAGGGAGTCCCAATATGGATGGGAAGCATTTTGACGAGCAAATATGCTCTATTTGATATATTTATCTTATTCTTTCAAATCTTACAGAAACATGCACCTTTGAAACTATATGGGATGAAACTGAATCAGAAAATAAATTTTGCAGTTGTGCACACTATGGAACTATCGCAGGCTTAACCCAAAAAGCTTGTGAGCAGAGAGTCTGCCAGATTGGTGGGAATGCTGCCAATTATGAACCTTATGGTGGTCACTGTAATCTGAAGAAGTGTGAACAAGACAATATTGTCATATTACCCTATTATGGAGTAAGGCAGAGAATCATCATTAGGGTGTGAAGGAAATATTACAGCTGTATGGAAAACTGTAAACATGCAGAAGTTAAATACCACCATCACTAACGCCTCCATCGTCACTTAGGAACTCTGAAGAACTGGGTTTGATCTCAAGTATTGGTACACAGTGGCTTGGACCACCAACTAAAATGGTGGTCAGAGGCTAAAGAATCCATTGATGAATGGTCATCCCTGAGACTGTTTTTCTTTTAAGACAAATGCCAGTCACTGAAGAGCTTGGGCTGTACTTATTCAGTTGGAATGGGTAAAATAGTAAATAAGTATCTCTTTAGTTATATCCTCATTACATCTTCCTGATAATCCTCTCTGATGTATCTCCATTTTAAAACTGTTCTTTAAAGTCTGACATTTAAAGTCTGTCACATCTTTTATAACATACATGTTAAACCTTTTAAAAGTCCACTATCAAAGCTGCCCTGGATTTTGCTATCATTGCTATGGATTTTTGAAAACTATCATAACACAAACCTTAAACATGTTTGTTTTTATATTGTGGTTCATTGAGGGTGAAGATTCCAGATTTTTCTTGTGTATTAGTCATATATATCCTATAACGTTTGAGCTAACAGGGTCTCCATGTACATTATGACGTTACAATTTTAGACTAAAACAATTGATACATTCTCTGATGATTCTACCTAATTTAGTGTTCCCCTTGTCATCCAGAGTCCAATTTGCAGTTCATCCAAAGATCTAATCTAATCTACTGCTTTGCAAGTGCAATATCTTCCCCACAATGAGGAACTCAGTACGCTAATTAAACAAAATCATTATCATATGGAAGTCGAGGGGCGTTCAAGGTCAGTAATCCAGGATAGTGGGATGTCTCAAAACTGTCATTAGTGAAAATGATTTAACCTTTTAATAAAGATGCTAAATGGTTTTTTGTGGTTTATTTATCATTACTCTATGTTTATACTTGTATTTATCCAATGTTGTGAAAATAAACATAGAAATGTTTTTGACTTACTAGTATTTCCTCAAGGCTTATCAGATATTATGCAAAATTATAAACAGCTCTAGTAGGCAGAATAGATTTTTTTCTGTACGCATGTGAAGCTGGTAGGGAGTGTGGTGACTGACAGGACATAATAATTGTATTAACACAAATGCATACAAATAACAATAAATTGAAGCTAATTGAACCTTTTTTATAAACAGGATACAAATAAAAGTATTGTACCAAAGGAAACTCTTTGCAGACATTACTGTATATGGCATAGTTCTCCATTCTCGAGCCCCGAAAATAGAGTCATTCATCTGAAGCAATGTAAAGTCCAATTCAAGACTGTAGTTCACTTGATTTTGAATATGTTATGAATAAATTTTGTAACCTGCACTGAGCAATATGGGATTTCCACTGAAAAAAGAAAGTCAGCGGAAAATCCTATAAATTTAGTTCTAATGTCCTTGTTTAAGCTACAATGCACATTACATTTTGTTAAAAGGCTGGTTTATGCTTTTGTTCTGAACTTGTAAATTGGTTTCTGAGCTGTGTCAAATCACCCCAAATGCACCCTACAATACCAATACCACCAAACTGTACACAATGCATCATACAATGCCAATACCACCAAATTATACACAATGCATTATACAATGCCAATACCACCAAATTATACACAATGCATCATACAATGCCAATACCACCAAATTATACACAATGCATTATATTTATTTATTTGGGGTTTTTACGTCGCTTTCAACACTGTACAGGTCATATCACGACGGGTAGTTGGAAGGGCAGAGTACACACAATGCATTATACAATGCGAATACCACCAAACTGTACACAATGCATCATACAATGCCAATACCACCAAATTATACACAATGCATCATACAATGCCAATGCCACTGAATTACACAGAATGAATCCTAGACGAATACAATTCAGACTGAACCACAAAAGAAGCCAGATGAGCCAGTTCGATTGTAGCATGTGGCCCCCAGCACAGAAAGCTCTGACCTTGTTATTAAATTCTAGTATTAAGAATTATGTAAAATTTCTTTGCATGAAAGGTAAAAATATAATTCCCCCATGGCATTATCGAACTATGTCATAGGATATCTGGGCAAAACTTTGCCTCTAATTTCTCTGCCATTGAAAAGAGGTGTTTTTAACTTTACATGAAACAGTTTTAACAATGCTACAATGCCATTAGACACAGATACTGCTAGCCCTTTGTATACACGGTTAAAATTCTTTTGGTACAAATTTGAGCCTTAAGGTGGGCTACACTTGGCTCTTCCCATTTGACTTAATAACAGTTCAAAGCCTTGAAACCGACTCATATTTATTGACCAATGTTTGACACCCCTTAAATAATTCATATATGGTGACACAGAGAATTTACGAACAGCACAGATCCATCAATGAAATTGTACAGCTGTGTAGTTAGGTTTTAATCCTAATACATCTATATTTTCTGGATCATCCTTCAGCTACCAGAAAGGTCAGTTTATATCAACTCTCTCTGTGCAGGGCTAATTTGGACCTAATTACATTACATAGCTCACAATGGCAGAATAGTTGATGGATAAGTCATGTCGCTAACTTATGTATAGTCCATTTGACTCCTGAATATGGTGTATTTTTTGTCATCAGCTGTGATGCAATAAAGCTTTTGAACAATATCTCAAATTTGGAATATTAAGCTTTCATTTTCAACCGAATCACTTGATCTAAAACTTTGGGGAGGCTGTTTTCGTACCAATCCATGTAAATGCAAGTTATTCACAGCGTAATTTCATTACACAACATAATTAATTTCAGTTGCAAACAAAAGCTAGTTAAAGTTAATATTTTAAAACATGATGCTTTAGTAGATCACTTGCCTGTATAAAGTTGGACTGCTTAATTGCCTCTGAAAAAAAATTATATTAGTCGATAGTGGCAGCAAATAGTCGTGTGTGAAAAAACATCAAAATGATATATGCCTTTAATGAGCATTTAATGACTGATATCTCTCAAGTAATAGCTTTCCTTTGGAAAAGGGTGAGAAGCCAGGGCCATACTGGAACAGGTGCACTTGCGAGAGTTCAAACCACACAGATGTTACATTCTGTGATTAGATTCCAAACTTGTTGACAATTAAGCTACAGGATTATTGGCACAAATTATTGACAAAATCTTTTCACAGGTAAGTAAGCCATCAAACTTTATTCAGGCAACCCATCTGGTAAAGCATATCATGTATAAAATCTGATTTCAATGTAGTTAATCTATTTTTAGGTTAGCACTTTGAGAGCACAATCCTCTGGCAAGGCCCAGCGTCTCCAATATTGTTTATGTATACAATGATAAAAAATCCTGGATCCAGACGATGATCCAATTCATCACCAAAATTTAACCATTTGTTCCTTCTGTCATCGTTAACATTTTCTAAAAACTTCATGAAGAATTCAAGAAGATTAGTGCTTTGATTAATGCGAGTCCTTCTCTGGGATGCGAGGGGTCACTTTATCTCGCGTCACCCTTAGAAATTTCCTAGTAGTTTATGTATTTTAATCTGTGTTCAGTATTTTTAATATGTTATTGAATGTGGAACATTGTTGAATGTCAATTATTTGCAAACGTAGGTCTTATTCAGTACAATTAATGCATCCGCTTGCTAGACTTGCATTACTCAAAGCATGGTGTGATAACTGTATTTATTTCAGAAACAGTAACAATAACAAATATAAAGTAACATTCAGAAAATAGTGATACCATTTAATATGTGGCTTCAGAACAGGCATTTCTGTGCAAGAAATGTGGGGACGTACATAAGCGTCCTATTAACAGTAAATGGGGTGAACACAGAATCTATCTTACCTGGAAATGAAAGTGAAACTCCAGGTTTAGTTGATCCAAAGGAAATAAATCTACAGATTTCGCAGAGTTGAAAAGCCTAGGTGCACGGATGTCTGGTATGGAAGAGAAGATGGTCACCAGGGTATCAACTGGAGTCAGGCCTCGCTCTCAGTGGGTGATAGCAGCTGTTGCAGCCAGCAGTTCCAGTCCAGTCCAGCTTGACCACATGGTGGTCCTGACAGTGGAAACCCTAAAAGGAAGTCAGCATATACAGACTGAGGTGGACCAATGACTTTAGGAAGCTGGTCGACTTAGATGAATCGGGTAAGTCAAAATCCCAAAGAGGATAGAATAAAATTGTTTGGGTGAAAAGAAAGGTCCCATGCCAGCAGAATTTTGTTTTTAAGGTGGCAGTAACAAAAGTAGAATGTCTTACAATGCTTTAAATTGGTGTAGCTGTTATTGCTAGGGAAGAACAAAATTTATATACAAAATTTATATACAAAAATGCAATGCTAGAGTATTTAAGTGAAATCATCGAGGACACAAATGATTTTAGCTGGCAATCAGCAAAAGACAATCATGCTGTGTTATTGTGCTTGATGGAGGAAGGGAAGGTTGAATAACATGAAACACAAAAATTAGATAGAATTAAAGGGCCCATGCCCAGAGTGGGGCTAGTCAAAATGTTGGGAAGTAGAATGAAAGGGGGTTATATCACAAAGGTACCATGGAACAGAGGGGACTTTTTATAGGCACGTTTGTGCAACATATTTCACCATGGGTAGGGAGAATGACCGAAGATTGTAGAGTATCCTCCAGGGTTTCAAAAAATGAATAATGCGAATAATATGAAAATGTAAATAAAAATGTAAATTGTATAATAAAAGTAGATTTGTTTACACTAACAATGCTAATAACGGAAGCAGTAGCATCTGGAAAGCAGATTGGGCTAGACCGAGTTTCTGTCCTGTCACCAATTGCTATTGATATACTGATGGACACAATGGCGAGGGACAGAGCTCACATGTACTTGTTTTCTATGTAAATTTTGAACGGCATATTTCTACACATATTGTCACAAGTATAAAGTGTTATTTGCATTCTTTGAGCTATGTATATGTGCCGCTCACTAATATTTAATGCCAATCCAACTGGCAAGTATATATTTCAACCTACATTTGTAAATGTAAACAAACCTTCCAACATTGTACAGTTCTCTACCAATGAAATTCCTGGCTTGTAAAACCAGTTTAGTGTAACAATATGTGCTGTAGCTGGATACAGCTATAAAACATAGCAAAGACCTTTTAAAGTAAATGCATTCATTTCCCGAAGTTCAAAATTTACACAGAAAACAAGTACATGTGAGCTCTGTCCCTCGCCATTGCGTACCGTAAAAAAAAATCAACAGTAATGCGCGACGGGACCGAAACTCGGTCGATTGGGCCAGTATGCTTGGAAGGTCATATTCAGCCATTGTGAGGTCAAATCTGTCCACAGGTAAAGTGGATGGCCAACAAAAGAGTAAAATCATTTCACCAAGTACGAAAACCACATTGGTTAAAACACAGTGTCAACTGGTAAACAAACTTACCTCTACAAGTCCTTCATTGGTGGTAGCTCACAACCCAAGAGGCATACTGTAGACCAAAACAATCCAAAATACAACAAAATAATCAAGTCAGAGGTACTACTGTAATCCAGGATTTTGAATACCACTTCGGAACCGGTTTGAATCCATCAGGCCACTTGATAAACCAGAGGCTAATAGTTCTCTGCTGGACACTGTTGTCGACAAAGGTACTTGAAAGTTTAAAACATTCCGAAACCAAACATTCAGTACCAAATGCTAGTATCAAGTGCAAAAAGATTGACAAGAATGCTGCACACCATAAACAGGCGATTAACACTCATCAACGGTTGACAGAAAACCAAGGTCCAAGAATAAAACAGGACAATTGTCAAAAACCTGTACAATTCTGCTTCAATGTATTTTTTGCTGGAAGATAAGTATAAATTGGCTTTGCAAGTTAAAAAAGAATAAAAATAAACAGGGTTAGATACAGCAAAGTCGCATCTGACATACCTAAAAAGGGCATAACGGAATGTAGACAGGTTCATACCTCTAGACCCTCTTTTACTCCCGGAAATAAAAATGAGAAATTTCAGGGGCACAGATCCCATTAACTGTATGATATCAACAAGAATCACAATTATTTAAATTCAGGTCGACTCAGATACAAGTCAAGTCTCAGCTCGATCCAGATATTTAGGATTACTGTTTAAAGGGGTATTGGGATGTCCAATTGGTTCATTTGATAAGATGTGGTTTTCTTTTGGATTTTAACAGAAATTCAAAATTGGGCAAAAATACTACAAATCATGTTGGGCATAATGTTCCTACAAGATGTGGAGACACATAATAAACAAGAAATAGACATTGCCACCATGTTGAACATCTTGATCACCCACGTTTTCACATGTCCCATTTTATGACAAGAGAAAAGCCAAGGGGTGCCTAAGGGCGGGTTATCATGGATCAGAGGTTTCCACATGGCATGACGGTCAATTCGGACATTAACAAACAATGCTACTTAGGCAATGATTTTATATGAACACTTCCTTCAATACATCATATTAATAATAAAGTTAAGAAATTTGGCAGTGGTTACTATTATACAAAACTGACATCAGTAAGGCTTTCAGTGAAAATTGACCCTAGAGATTATTTCTTACTTGGTCTAAAGCATCAAAATGACTATCTGGACACATGTCTGCTGTTTGGATTCTAACATAGATTGGAAGTTTTCAGAGACTGAGCGATGCTGTGAGGTTCATTATGAAAAATATGGGCTATGATGTCATCAACCATATTGATGACGTCTTGATTTTGGCACTGTATTCACAGCAACCTCGTGTTATCATATCCTACTCAGACTCAAAAAAAAGTGACTAGGTGCAGTTTGTATGAATTGCATATACCCCATACAAATCCCCCCCCCAAAAAAAAAAAAAAAAATGAAAATTGCACAATACTACATTTTAAAATGATTAACACATCCTAGCAGCATTACGAATTCGGGCTAGTCAATGAACAGGTAAAAATATTGAGTTGAGACAAATATGACAGGCTGTCGTCTCAGTTCTTAACTCAGACAGGACTCAGGACCTGACATAAGGAGCTATGGCTCGAGATGTCAGCATGATCTTAGCTGTTCATGATATAGATTTACTGGTCATATACATATTATAGGTGCACACAATAAAGTCACGGACCTACTGCCAAGGTGGCATATCACGCATAACCCTGGTGACAAACTGAAAAATTTTATCAAAAATCCCATCAGTCCCCCCAGTGACCCCCCAAAGACAGCCAGAAAACAGACAGAGGGTAATAATATTTAATATACAATAACAAGTAATATGATATACAATTACTAAAACTCAGTCTTTATACATGCCCATGAAAATACACAAGTGTTAAACATTCACGTTGGATTAAGGTTTACTATAAGAACCATAATTTCATACACAACATCTTTCCAGAAAAATATGAATATATAAGATCAATACAGAAATGATCCAAAAGTACATGATAATTTTGAATTACATATGTGAAAATATCTAACCATAAATATAAATACATCAGACAGATACATAATCCACATTTGATAAATACGTGATCCAAAATGAATACATGAACATTTCTGGAATTACATATGTTGGAATAAATTACCAAATATAATCTGAATCAATAGAATCACTAAAGTTTATGTTACATCCGAGAGAAATGAATTTACACCTAAGAGTAACCCAGATCACCCAAGTAGACTGAACTGAAAAAAGTACCCAAAAAACACTAACCACACAGGGTGACCCAGGTAGATTGATGACAAATGATATGAATGTATCGAAAATTTTTTGAAGAGGAGTACATTATAGGACATAAAAGTTATTGAAGGGGACATTATAAAAGTACCTCAAACCCAAACAAGCATCATAGCAATACGTGTAGGAATATTTTACATGGAATACAGGCGGGAAAAAGTAGTTGCTACTTGAGAAGCATTATCTGGATTCGAGTGTATGTAAGACCAGACACAGTCCGAAGACCAAGTTCCTTGGAACTTGATTTGTTGCAGGGGAACATGGCTGGCAAAAGCTAATGAAGCTCCAGATTTCCGAAAGGAGTGAAAAGTGAAATAATGAGGGGGATAGCCTAATTTAGTATTGAGATAGCTCAAAGTCTTTCTGACCTTGGAATCAATAAGAACTTTCCAGCCTGAGGGGTATTTGTATTGAAATAAGGGTTGATTTTTTTCAGGGAAGTACATGGTTAATAGCTTCTTAATTGCTTTAATTGGACAGATTTTGGCTTTACCTAGTCCAGGCAATGAAATAATTTTTACTTTGTCACGAGACTGAATGGTTTTTGACCATTTGAGAAGAACTTTTAGAATATTGTTATGGAAAAAAATATCACCTGCAGATAAGTGCCTGGTGAAGTCATAAGAGTCTAATGAGTGAGGGCAGAGGTTTGAGAGGCGGAAGAACCCGAAGAAGGCCATAAGGAATAATGCCTTGAAGACTGGACCCATGTATAATTCATCACAGCAAGCCACCAGGGCATAAAGGTCCTCAATACTGATGATATTGCACCTAGATATGTTAAGGGGTCTATTTATTCTGAGGGACTTGACATAATAATAGATTCTTCTGCTTTCTAGACATTTGGTAGGAAGGCCATAAATTACAAATTTTGCTTTAATAGCAGACACATAGTTGCTCAACATGTTAGGAGAAACACCATTTTCATTTAGACATTCTAAAAATGCAAGCAAAACTTTTACATTGACACTTGACATCAAAATACCCATGTGACAACAGAAGGCCACGAAGACCCTGAACATTGACGAATAGGCAGCCTGTGTGCTTGGCCTGAAGGCAGAATTCAATCTTGACAACGCTTTCTCTGTTAGACCTTTTATTCTGGAGCGACCTACAACAAAGTATAGCATCAGTTAAATATCATTATTAAGGTCAAGGTGACCTAATGACACATGTTGCCATTGGGCATTGGGAACCAGACTATGCAATTTGTTATCATTGTCTACACACTGAGTCCACCTGGACAATAAATCAGCTGTTACATTAGTATTACCAGCAATATGCACAAACTGAAAGTCTATGTCATGACTTGCAGACCACAACCATATGTTTCTGGCACAGGCAGCCATATAAGGGTCTTTGGTCCTGCCTGATTGCAACACACATACAACAGCCATGTTGTCACAAAAAATCTTTACTCTTTTACTCTTCCAGTATGCCCCAAACAGTTTAACAGCAACCAATATGTTGATCTTTTCCAAATGAACAATGTCTAGGTTTTGATACCCTAGGGGAATAGAGAGATGGTACACTAAGTTGTTGAAGACCCCTCCTAACCCTTGTAAACATGCATCAAGATGCACTTGAAAATCAACTGGTCTATGGTCATAAAGGGAGATGCCATTAAACTTTGGAAGAAAAGTTTGAAACCATCTGAGGTCTCTGTGAAAATTATGGTCAAGAGTGATACGAGTATGACCATGAGCATTTCTAAGGACTTGCAACATACGGTTTAGGAATATCCTAGCGGGTTTTTCACACTTGTGAATGTACAAGAGATTTCCTAGTAGGGACTGAAGTTGTCTTTTTGTACATTGTTTTTTCCCATTCATGAACCATTTCAGTAATTTTTTGCAATTTTTCCTCAGGGATGGAGACAGATCCTGTCACAGTGTCAATTTCAATGCCCAAGCATGTAACCTTGGTACTAGGGGGTACTAGTTTTTTACTGCTGATGGTGAGACCCAGACGACCCAGTAATTGGTACAGAAAATCATAGGAAGCCCTAGCTTCAGACGGGACGCCGAACCCCACATAATCATCAATGTACCCCACTATTTTGTGGCCATTCTGACGCATGATATGACGCACAGCGTCGCTGCAACGCTGAAAAATTTGGGAACCATGTTTTGTCCCAAAAGGTACGCAAGTGTCGACGTAAACGTGACGCCAGGAGATCCCTAGAAGGTCATAATCCAATGGATCCACTTTTATGTGTCTAAAGGCTCTTGAGATATCTATTTTGTATAAGTGACAACCTTTTCCTAAAGCTTTTAATTGATCTGTGATGTGATCAATAGTGGGGAGGGTGAGAAGAAAGTCAGTGCCTAAATATGAAGTTTTATCTATGCCTGCATTGACAGATTGACCTAAAGGCCAACTGAGGTCAACAATGACCCTGCGATTGTCAGAATTAGGTTTTTCTCTGGTTAAAAACGGTGAGATGTGACCTCCAGGGCAAGGATGATGCTCAAAAGGGCCAACAATATCTTTGTGCTGCAATTCTTCAGTCAGATACGCCTCAATGTCCCCAGGATACTCAGTGGCTGACTTGTGATTTGAACCCTCCCACTGTAGGGGTGAACCCCGATTAAAATCCAATGGAAACCCAAAATATAACAGGTCAATGAGCTGGGAATCCCAATAACCGACTAATTCTTTTTTCCATTGATCTAAGTTTAGTTGAGAGTCGACTTTTAGTCTTGCACCCAAATAATTGGGTTTGTTGTACTGTTTGACAATTTTGTGGGCAGTGATGGGACAATAATTCTCCATGGTGTTTATTTCAGTGCTACCTGACAAACGGAAATCACCCAGTGGGATAAAGCCAAAGTTGAAATCAGTTTGACTTTTCCAAAGCTCATGTGTTATTACATTGCAAGCCGGGACTGATTTACCTTCATGACAAGATTTTATCAGTATAGAACTAAAATACTTATCATCGAGTCCATTGATGTCATACACCTTCATGTTTTCACTATCCCTATCAGTAACACACGTTTCTTCATGCACAGCATTTGTACTATGATCATATACAGTGTTTACCATGCGTGGTTCAGTATTGGGTTCACTATGCTTGTCAATATTACTGCCAGAGCGAGGCCGTGAATTTGTGTTAAACAAGTAAGTCTTTCCAGAGGCGCAGCCCTTTACTACATCAGCATATAATCTACCCGCACTGAGAGCATTACTTGTGTGACTGTTTGAGGAGACGCCGCCATCTTGGGCAAAACTGCTAACTGCAGTGTCCTGCTTGTGACTGTTTTTACACCAACTTAATACTCTTTGCTTTGGCATGCGTAGCAGAGTTTCAACCTCTGAAGATTTGAACCGAGAATTTGTCACATATCTAGTATTGTGTTTTGTTTTAAGTGGGAGTACTCTCACCTTTGCAGTACTTTTTGTACTTTTTCGAACACAGGTAACAAGATCATTAGATTTATAGCTGCCACTGAGAACAAGATTCTCAGTGCAGCTTTTTACTCGTTTTTTGAACTCTTTTTTGCTCTGCAATCTTTCTCAGCATGGTTAAGTTGCTTGCCATTTTCTAAGCAATGAGCACATATGTGCCTATGAAGTCTACCATTAGTCTCATGATCTTTACTATGACTACATATACCTGACTGAAAAAACTTGCAAAACCAGGGACGCTTGTTGCCAGAATCATTACTTCTACCAAAAAACCTTGAACTTGTGACATGTTTTTGAGCATGAGCCCTTCTTATTCGGTCAATTCGACCAGTATCACTCCAAGTTACAGCCCCCCTTTCCATTTCACATAATAAAACGGCATGTGAGGCCTTGGCCCCCTGCCAGCTGAAATCAGTGGTATCTTCCATCAAATCAGAAAGATAGGTGAGCATGATTTCCCTAGTTTTTTGAGATTTTTCATCCAGAATGTTTCTGGCAAAGCCCTGGACCCATTGGGACCACGTAAGCTGGTCATATGACAACCTTTGTTTGGTAGTACCACCTAAGATAGAATCATGGGGCCAAGCTACTTTTTTACTCACAATACAATCAACATTGCCCCCTCTTTTTGACTTTAACTTATGTTTTTGATTACCTTGAACAAAAGAACATTCTTCCAGCTCACGTAGTCTGGAATCTACTTGTTGTTGAATGTCTTTACTCGATTTTAACATACTGAGACTAGGCACCAAAGATTCATCAGAAGAAGAGTCACTTTCTTGAACAGGTGATGACTTACTAGCCAAAGAAAGACTACTTATCTTTTTCTGTTTCGCAGAATGTTGTTTCACTTGAGCTACTTCATCTTCCATATGATCAAGCCTTGAGTTGACCTTTTCCAGCTGTTCCAAAATCTTTGTCTGCACATCTGACGCCTTTTCAGAGCTCTGACGCTTGACAGGTGACACTGGAGTTGAACTGTGACCTTGCCCTTCGTCCACATCATCAGCCAGTAGATATTTGCATTTTTTTCCAGTTGGAGGAGCATGCCTTCCAAGACACTTGCTGCATTTGGATTTTGTACTGGGCATTTTCAAGCCCTATTAATTTATAGTCAATGTCCTAAGATTCTGGAAATATAAAGAGGAACCGTGCGCTGTATAAACTATCTTATGCCTGCTTTAACTCGAGGTAAATTGTGAATAAATATCAAATCTCAGCCAATATGGCATGCAAGAATAACAAGGTTAGACCGTCCCTCATGTGGCAGAAAAACAGGCTTAAGGTTGTCTATACAGCGCCCAGGTAGTCAAGAAACAACTAGTTTCAAGACTGAAAACAACAGATGAAGTTCAGGCACAAATTCACTATGATATTAGCAAGTCCATAGTTCAATCATATCATGACACAGCACAGCCATTAAAATGTTTCTTATTAAAAACAAGTGATTCTAAAATAACTAAAACACATAAAAAACGTAGATAAAAAAGGTTTCCAATCAGATGTAACAACATGGGAGCCAACAAAATATTCTCGACTTAACAGTTCTGGCTCCAGAAATTTTATGACCACAACTGAGCATGAACACCTTAGCATCATTAGCCCAGCCAATCAGGGGTCAGGACACAACTTCCTAGAATTGACTTCTACTTGACCTCATGAATATTCATGAGAGAATTCCCACCTTTGGCACTTTCCCAAGAACCCCCAATAATTTTAAACCAAATCAGGACATCACCAGGGATATGGTGATTACTAAGACATGACCCTCTAGTCTGGTACCCGACCAAGACCAAGAGGAGGGTCAGAGGGACTGACCCCCCGAGTGCCTAAACACTCAGGAAGATTTGTTGGATATATCAAATAATGTGCTTTATTTGGATTGGTCTATCCCAATGCAGGTTTAACCTCAAACATCCAGGCAATTGACCTGGAAGGTAGCAAACCAGAACACAATAAGTCTTTAGCCCAGCCACACAGACCTCCTACCTTAGGTAAATTTTCATAGCTTTATATCTGACTGCCTTTTTTCACTTTTGTCACGAATCACGAACCTTGCCCTCCATTCAATTAGAGCTTTTTCACCATTAGAACAAATTACATGGGCTGATGTATTTTTTTCAACCCCTGGGCCTGTATTCACAAAGTTTCTTATTCTTAGAATTTTTTCTTAGAATTGGCGTTCTTCTTAGAAAAATTCTACGAATAAGAAGTTTCCTATTCACCAAGATTCTTATTATTACAATCACACTTATTCCAAAAGGAAAAAAGAAGAATATTAAATACCGACCAAATAAATTAACATCATATTAAAATATCTGAGCATTTAAACCATGCCAGAACCCAAATTCCAGGTACACTTACCACGACCCCCTTTGGCCAAAGACAATTTAACAAACAGCAAAACTCATAAGTAATAAAACATCCCTTTATAGAATAAGTGAAAGTCAAAGTTCCCCATCCAAGTGATTAGTTAAAAATTGACCACCCCATTGCAGAAAAGTATGCCACCAGACAGACAAACCCACATAAATAACATAACACATACTTGTAATGCCAATATGATTTTAAAATAAATAGTTTGTCATTTTTCTTCTTATGTTATTTTTATTTTAACAATAACTAAGTAAATCAAGAGCTTGCAGCCAGCTAGTCTGGACACTCGTTCATCTTGTAGTCTTGTATATTCTGATCACAGCACCACTTTGCTCCAAATTTAGGCTATATTGCCAGATGGGTAATATATATGAAAAGAGTAAAATAAAAAAGTAAGTGAAGTAATTTTAAAAAGAGACACAAGCAAGATCCCTGTCACTGGGTCAGATTAATTTTAATCTGAGATCGGGTTAAATGCTTAAATGTAAATGCAATAGATTTCATTTTTTTCCAAATGCAAGCACAAAATACTCTTTTTGAAATGCAAATGCCTTTCCTTTCAAAAGTTTTTCAAATACTTTTTCCAATAAGTTTAAAGGCATCAGTCTAAATATTGGACACATTGAAAATAAACCTTGGCTGATGGCTACTACTGGTCTTGCCGGTTTTCAGTGGTGGGAGTCAGTTATCAGGTGCTGGTCTCTGAAACAAATGGCTGAGTGGTATCAAGGCTTTGGAAGCCATAATCCTGCGATGTGTTGGGCAGATTTATCATAAGTATGATGAAACTTTTGACAGAGGTTACTTAGGGTGGATCCACTGCAGGAACAGGCATGATATGGGGGATTTGCTCCTGTATGGCAATGTGACATTTGTCGGTTATGCAGTCTGCTGCTGTTGCTTCCAAGTCATAGGCTGCATTTGATGTAGTGGCCCTTGATGCCTTTGGCTTTGTTCTGATATTGATACACCCATGTAAAAATCCAATGTGTATTTCCTGAAGTAGGTTAATAAATGCAATGAAACTAACACCACCACCAATTTTGCTAGTTCAACAGTGACTCAAATTACATTGAGCCATTAAATATATTTTACATTTTATTAGTCTCTCTATTTTTATTGATTTCCCAAGGCATTTAGAAGAGAAAATATCATGTCATGGTTTCCATGGGACAATTAGTTACAGTAATCTTTGGATGATTTACAATAAAGCTATAGTAAAGCAGACTATCTATTTGGTCACAGCTTGTTGCAAGATGACAGGACCGAAAAGCCCAAGGCGAATAGTATTCTTTCTATTTCTTGTAACCTTATCAATATTAAACTGCCATTCATTATATAATGGACAATATTTTGATGTACACAGGGGCTACAAATCAGATTATGACAATGGAAACTTATTGCTAAGCACATTTCAAGTTTCTGTATTATTTGAATGTTGTTTGTTGTGTCATCAGCATGGTGATTGTCGTTCTTTTAGTGTTACAGACATTGTATCTTTGGGTAGTGATATATACTTAGAGTGCAAATTGTACAAGCTGTTTTCATCTATGTATCCCCTGGTGGCAGATACCAGTACAATATTTGTTGAAGGTAAGTTTTTAGCCATCTTTGCTATGCACATTTATAACGTTGGGTAGTCATACTGTGAAATTATTTGCGTATGACTGTTTAATAACTATATTATTTTTGAATAATGTTTGATTTACTTTGTAAAATGGTGGATGTAGTGACATACTTCTTAGAATTAGGCGTACAGACATTGAGTGCTATTAATATTTAATTTTATATTAATTTGGTGTTTCCTTGACTTGTATAAAACAGTAATCACAACACAGAGATAGTGCTTTTGGTGCCTACTTTAATAAATTACATGAGTGGTTCATTAGTGTTTCTGATAACATTCTTTATGTTATTTTTCATAATCCCTAATCGTTTTGATAAAATATCGTTTGCATTTCATTTACTTATCTTATGCTCCAAACTATTACAGAAACCTGCGTATTTGAAATGGTATGGGATGAAAATGAATCAGAATCCAAAGCCTGTTTTTGTTCACAGCAACTAACTATCTCCAATATAACCCAAAAAGCCTGTGAACAGAATGTATGCCAGGAAGGTCTGAACGCAGCCAATTATGACCCTTATGCTGGTAACTGCTATCTGAAGAAATGTGATCCAGACAATATTTTGATAGCAAAATTTACTGGACCAAAAAACAGAATACTACTCAGAGTGTAAACATGCATTACAACTGCATGGAAAAGTTGACAATGCTGAACTTGAACTTTTCTGAAATCAATGAGGAATAAAATGAACAAGAACATAACAGAGATTTTTTAACTTTTGTTAAAACTATCATTAACTTTTTCAAAATGTTGTTATGTAAAGTCTCTTGCTTGACATTTTTGATATAGTAATGTTTGAATGTATGTTGTTCTCTGTCTATTTTTGTGGTGTCGTTTTTATTACGTTTGTATAAAATGTAAACATGTAAATGACAAGCACATCAAAATTAAAAAAAAATAAAACCCCAAAAAACTATCATTGGTAAACATTGTGTGTATACTACAAACTACTTTAACTATGTTTATGTATCAAATAGTAGATTACTGACTGTATAACTCAGTTCCCAAGAAGTAAAAGAGGCAACATGGGATATATAACATTTAATTTTTCTACTTTACTACCTGATGTTTTACCAGGCACAATATAAACATTTAGAATATATTTAAAGCAGTTAGAATTAAATGATGTATTTGCACCCTAACTAGCCAAAGAACCTGCCTGGCAAATTCCCTAGGTAAAGTGAATTTTAACCGTAGTCAGCTCCAAGGTCATACAGCTGACCTACAACTATGGGAGGTCAGAATCACAACATGACAAACGGTGAAAGAAGAGCTGGCAGGTTGGGCAAGAAGTACTAAATTATCTTTCTAAAGTCCATAGGTTCTATATCAAAGACTACCCAACCCACCGACCAATCAAGCAGCAATTAGATCATGAAAGCAGGTCCTGGAGCAATGACTTCCAAGGTCAAAGCAGAGGTCAAAATCAAACTGACAAACGAAGCAAGGCAAGGTAAAGTGGCCCGAAATGCTAGTAAGTGTGTTTCCAGCTGATAATCCATAAAAGGGGTTGTACTTAAAATGTTGAAGTATTAGTATTTGGATTTGTATCATACTAACGGTACTGTGTATTCACAGTGTACAGGGTGAAAATAAGAACCACCCAAACCCAAGTAGGACCTAGGGACGTAAAACATGTTGAAATGCAAGGGCTACAGGGGAAGATGTAGTAACAGAAGAGGAAAGGTAGGTCCAGATGGCATCTGACTTCCAAGTACCATGTTTCATTATATGCTCAAGGGGAACCCCATGGCTGAAGGCCCAGGCAGCCCCACCCCTACAAAAGTCGTGAAATGTAAGTACTTTATCTAGACAAAGAGCCCTAGAGATGTCCTTTAGATGACCGAATCAGTCAGTGGGACCAATCCCTTGCTTCTAGGGATCAAAAACACTGGGGAATTGTCAGTACCTTTAAATCTACAAAACATGACTTGCTAAATCTGGCAAAGAAACAGTGGCAAACTCATTCCTGTTCTGCATTGTTTTGGACCATTTCAACAGTAGGACCGCCCCTGAATCCCCAAAAATTACATCACCACGAGCCAACTGTCTAGTGTGATCAAATGAGGCCACTGAATGTGGAAGAACATTGGATAGCCTAAGAAATGAAAAGAAAACTATTGGATACAGGGGCTTGAAAACCATTGGAAACTCCAGATTATCACATTGTTTAATAATACGTTCCAACAATGGAACATCGAAGTGAGCAGGAATTGTAGGGTTAAATGTGGCTTGTATCTTGAGGGCTTTCACAAATAGGCCCAATCTTTCGTCTCTGAAGGCACTAGTGTCCAGGCCATGTAGAATATGCAAAGCCCTAATATCTGTTAGATAGTTTTGTAACTAAGAGGAAGCAAGTCCATTATGATTTAAATACTCTAAAAAGGCCAATAACATATGGACATTCACCTGATAGGGAAGCAGCCCAGCTGCCACTTGGAAAGCTATGAAATCCAACCACATCCTGCCTCAGAGTGGCAGGGTGGAATCCTGACATAAGCTTATCAACAGCAGACGTGGCCAGCTGAGCTGCATTACCCATATCTTTATTTATTTATTTGGGGTTTACATCGCTTTCAACACTGTACAGGTCATATCACGACGGGTAGTTGGAAGGGCAGAGGAAACCAGTACATTCAGTTCGCTAGGGTTGTGTACTGTAAACTGCCGACCAACAGCAAGCAACTACCAGCTTTCCCACTTAAGGCCATCACGGGGACCGAATCCCGGCCTCAGAGGTGGGAGGCGAGAGTGTTACCACTCTGCCACCATGGCCCCCATTACCCATATCATCTACAACACAAAAATTTATATTTTATATTTCAACAATGTTAAGTCTAAATGAGTTGGAATCCAACTATATTCTGGTAATATGTGGGCAAGGTCTTTCATTACAATTATCAATAGTAAATTGCCACCTAGAAAGGTCAGCCAAGATATTACTTTTACCTGGTATGTGTAAAACTACTATCTGTATATGAAAAATTGCACAAATAAGCCATATATTTCTAGCAATGAGGGCCAATGCAGGGTCCCTGCCCCTCCCAGAGCTCAAAATCTCCATTACTGCCATATTGTCACAATGAATACGTATTCGTCGGTTGGCCCAATGAGTAGCCCAGACCTTAATGACTACTATTATGTTTAATATTTCTAACTGGGCAATATTGTAATTGAGATAGCCTTTGGGAATGGGTAAGGCATATACCATAGAGCCATAAGCACCCACCAGGCCGGTAAGGCAAGCACCCAGATGTACTTCTGAATGACAATATGATTGGTAGTAATGAGTAGCCCCATTGTAATGAGGGAGAAAAGAATTAAGCCAAGCCAAGTCGCTTTTAAATTCAGCAGTTATTGGTATTTTTCTTGTATCCACATTATCTCTTAGAAGTTGCAACATTCTATTAAGAAAAAATCTCACATTTTTCACACATTTAGAAACACATAGAAGAGACCCAAGAAGGGATTGAAGGTCCCTTTTGCTACAGTAGGTTTTAGAATCCCAGTCTGCACATAACTGGACAATTTTTGCCAATTTCTCGCTGGGGATTGAGATGGTTTTGTGCACAGAATGCACCAATATACACAGGCAAGTTACTGCAGTGGAGGGAGGAACTAGTTTTTTGCTACTGATGTCTAGTCCTAGTTCTCCGAATAATTGGAAAGAATCATTGATTTGGAGGGCAGGCCAGTATATATTAAATCATCTATATAAGTAAACAATAATGGGAAGCCATGCTGAACCATGATATAACAAATGGCGTCTGTGCAACATTGAAAAATTAACGAGCCATGACCAAATCCGAAAGCTACCGATCTGCCAATAAAATATTCATCTTGAAATTTCATACCTAATAGATCTATGTCACCAAGATCTATTTTTATTTGCCTAGATGCTCTGCTGATATCAATTTTATAGATCTGTGCTGAAGGTCCCAAATTTCGCAATGAATTCGTTATAGAGTCAACTGAGGGATAGTTTAAATCATAAGGGGTACCCAAATACATATCTTTAGCCACCCCATTATTAACAGAAGCCCCCTTTGGCCAGCTTAAGTCCATAATAGTTCTTTTGCTGGTAGAATTTTGCTTATCTCTAACTAACAGTGGAGATATGTGCATATCTATAGATTTTGAATGGAAAGGACCTAAATGGCTTTATGTTGCCTTTCTTCTTCTAAAAATTTCATTAGCAGAAGCGTGATTTTCTTTAGTAGAGTCTAATTGACAACTTCTATCAAAATCTAGAGTGAATCCAAACTCAAGTAAATCACATAATTGCTGGTCCCAATAATTTGACAGATAATGCCTCCAAGCTTTAATGTTAAGTCCAGACTGAACGGGTATACAACAATGTAAAAAATTTGGGAGTTTACTATCTTTGACTAACTGGTGAGCCTGCAATATATCGGGTATATCATCCCATTGTACTACCTCTCCCGTATAAATCTTTAGAGCAGAATTTGGCAAAAAATCAAACTGTTTGGTATTTTGTTGGAGGTCATATTGGTGGAACATATGGTCATATGGTGCATCATACTCGTCCTTAGATAGAGACTCCATGCTTGAGTCTGAATATTGAGGTCCTGAGTTTCTGGTTTGCATATGTGATCTAATAGGCTGGTGCATACTAAGACAATCTTTGGGTGTGCATTGATTGGCAGTTGTGACCCCAAGGTCAGATATGATGTCGCATACATCTCTAGATTCCCCATCAAAAGGCCCAATTTTTTTTTCCAGCCAATTTGTTTTCGACCTGCATAGCCAATATGGCCTGATTTATGCAACCACGTATGTTTTGTATGCTTTTGTTGTATTTGTATCTGCCATAAATGAGTCACCAGCTTCCAAATGCTGTAATACATGGAACCTGTTATTTGACAATATATCCGGCTTTTTAATAACAACCCCAGCCACACTGCCACCAGGCCAAGTTTGTTGACAATTTTCTGTGAGAGGTTTCATATTTGTAACTAAATGCTTACCAAGGGGCTGTGACTGATTTTTGCTGGGCAACTTAACATAAGTGGGCTTATTGGCATTTGCAACTGTATTAGCACTACTATAACATTGGTTACTGCCTACTATACCTAGCTTTACCTTGTTAGTAGCCCCAAGATTCCTCTCAGCCCGAGGGCAAACAAACGCATCAACATTCGCATTTGAAAGTAATGCCTGAGCATAAGATTTATTCGGATTGATTTTGTCAAAAGCTTTAAACAGTTTGAACCAATGTACAGTAGAACCTCGCTTATCCGGCCTTCTATTATCCGAATCTCCGGATTAACCGAATCGAAATGATGTCTCCCTACATATAATGCACGGTCAAGCATGAGCGATAATACAAGATTTTACACAGTCTCGTAAACGATGAATTGTAGTGCTTTATAAAACATACCATTCACAGAGACGCCTAACTTCTTTCATCTTGATCACCATTGTTACAATAGGGGAGGGATTAATTCAATTACACGACCCCGCTACACAACTTCTTTGATAATGCGCCAATCAATGAAAGTGTGTTTGATTGGGTTTCGCAATTTATAATCTCCCAGAGTAGGTCCACAGAGTGACAACGTGTAGAAAAGAAAAGACGTCAACAATGCATTGCCAATCAAACGCGTATCACTGAAGGCATGTTCGCTTGGGGTTTTACAATTATAAATAATCTCCCGGAGTTTTTTAATTGACAATATGCGGGATGATGTTAATCTAAAATTAAAAGTGCTAACAATGCAAGTACCAACCGAACACAACCAGCTCAAGTCCGCGTAATATTTTAAATAAAAATAATAATAATATCCATGGATATGGAGCAAATAAACGACAATTGAAGGGTCACTTATATTATATAACACAAATATATTAAATTATTTTATTAACGAACACCAATGTCTATGTATATTGCATAAAAACAACAATTCTTCAATTATCGCCCACTCGGTAACCCATAGACCGTGAATTTTGGTTTCCTTCATCTATCCGAACCCCTCGATTATCCGGCCGGATTGTATGTCTCCCATGGGGTTCGGATAATTGAGGTTCTACTGTATTGCTTGATCTGTGGAAGCATTTTATTCTAATCTACCAGAAGAAAACTCTGCATTGAAATAAGATTTGGTAGAAAACTTATGGGTGGGAGCAGGTTCGAACCCACCCTGTCTTACTCGTTTTTTGTCATTTTCTTTGTCTTATTCCTGCAATTTTGTTCTGAATGTGAGTATGTTTTACCAAATTGTTGAAAGCAGTAAGCACAAATATGTTTGTAAGTGACACCTTTTGTGTCATGTGACTTTTGATGCATGCACGTGCCTTGGTTGTAGTAGGAGCAAGTGAGTGAGTACTTTTAGCTTTTTTCTGAAAATTTGAATCTTCCTCAAGGGTTTTGGCCACATGTCTTTGAGCATTTGCTCGCCTAATTCTATCTAATTTTTTGGTCTCAGTATAATTTTTGACTTCACCTTGCTCCATTCTACAGAGCAGCACTGCGTGGCTGGCCCGTGCCGCATCCCAAGAGAAGTCATTGGCGTCCTCCATAAGAGCTATTAAATAATCAAGCGTATGCTCCTTGACTTGAGAATCTTGCTCTTCTCTTAGGATCTGACAGAAGCCAGCCACCCATTGGACTACCGAGAGTTGGTCGTACTGAATTCTTTCCTTTTTAGAACCAGAAAGCACAAACTCCTGTGGCCATTTAACCCGGTTCGAAACCAAGACCTCCACAGGTCCACACCTAAGGGATTTTATTTTTGTACCTGTAGTTATATTTTGAGCTAAATCTCAGTCTCTGATCCACTTGACTTTGGATGAATGCATCTTGTCTAATACACTGTAAACTTGGAATGCCGGAGGTAGGGCACTGATTCTGTGGCATTTGAGTACTGGACTTCTTTTTGGAAACTCCCTTCTTTTTTTCGGATCCGAATCTTTCTTAAATTTCTTAGTCTCAAGTACATTCAATCTATCGCTGATAGATGAAAGCTGTGCTAAAATTTGAACGTTTATTGCCTGTTGAGTGGCAACATCTGACAACGCACTTCCAACAGACGAAGTACTTGGTGTACTGGGAAGTACTTTGTTTACTTTCTTTCCCGGAAGTTTGTTCACTATCAGAACTCTCAATAATCGCAGTACAATCTAGCTCAGACGCTGCAGAATCATTTGAATCTGAATTCTGATCATTCTGTGAAATTTTTGACGTAAAATCCGAATCATTGGACATATGAATCTGTACAGGGAGTTGTACTGTATTAGCACCAGAACGCAAGTTGTAATGCCGTTTGTCAACCTCTGCCATTATACAGATAACATAAGTATAAAATATAAAATAAAGTAAAATGTAAAACCACTCAGTTAAAAAACTACTTAGACGTATAACAGTTTCTGTTAAAGTTGCACTTAAAGTTGAAATTCGTTCCTGAAATTTTTCTTGCTGTGTGCCCATGTGCCTCCAACTTCAAAATGGAAGAATGACAGGGGTTTACAGACGAGGACCAAGGGCTGACCAATCAGAAACAGCCACATGTATATTGGTACAAAGTAAAGTAATTTAAAGAAGTGACCAAACAAAAGTAATTTAAAGTGATAACCAACTTCTTCAGAACTGACCTAGCCCACACCCTCATGTGGCCCCGAAGAATGTAAAATATCTCAAGTATTAATGAAACAAGATAAGCATAGATAAGCCTACAAGTTATTTTTCAATGGTTAAAAAATTCACATGTTGGGAAAGTGTTTCACAAGAAAAGGGTTAAATATGTGTAAATTACTACAAAAGTAGAACCCAGTTGTCATACTTCTAAAAGTTGGCTAGACCCCTAAAAGAAAGGAAGCTATTTACACCTTTGGGTTTATATAAAACATAGTTTTTGTAAATGAGCCAAATAAAATTGGTACAAATAAAATTTGTAGGAGAAACAGCAGTTCAATATGGTGTAAAATAACACTTAAAAAGAGACAACATGGCATTTTTGGATTTCTATGTTCTTCCATGCCTAGAGTATAAAAAGTAATTTGTTATCATATATAGATGTACCAATTGTAATATGGTATATATCAATGTGGTAATTGTAATACGTTAACATATACCAATGTACCATGTGTCATTGTAATGTACTACCATATATCAATGTGTTTTACAAGAAACACACTGTATATCAAATGACCAATATTTCTGGGACAATGAGTGGGGAGGTCATATCTATTCAACTGGTACATTATTAAGTACGGACTTAGCTGTAACTATTCTAAAAGAATTAAATGTGACTGAAAAGCATGACCAGGTTGGTAGAATCCTGATATTGAACTGTGAGACTGAAAATCTATCTTTAACGCTTGAAAATATATTGCTCTGACTGGAGACCAAGTTAATCTCCAAATGCAGTTTATAGAAGAGGATAAAATCAACTTGATGACTAACTTGGTAATCACTTAATAATTGATGGAGGCTTTAATATTCTTCTGGGCAATACTCTAAACTAAAAGGGTAGTTCTATTACACCAACATCACAATGCAAAAAGAAGTTAAATAATGTTATGATAGAATTTAGGCTCATTGGCATATGGAAGACACTAAACTGAAAGTCACAAGGACAGAGTGGTCAAGAGCAGGTCTAGTACAGTCGAGGTTAGATTTTTTGCTGATTTCTGAAAGTTAGCACATATAATTAGAGACAGCAACATTAAACCAGAAAATAAGATATGGCTACAGTTTATTTAAAATTAAAATTGAATTAATATGTACTCAAAAAAGAGGTCCATGTTTCTGGAAATAACAATGCATTGTAAGATTTCAATGCTGACACAATCAAAAATGAAATAGAAGCAATTAGAATGAACTGTAATCTAACCAACAAAACCCCTTTTTTGAACTTTATCAAATGGCAAAACCAGGACATACACAATCCTATTTTAACTGTAAGATCAAGGGAAAGACTAGAAATAGAAAAGTCTGTTTTTAAATAACTTGAACAGCTAGAGATTGAGATGACACAAAATTCAGAAAAAAAAACAGCTGGACACTTTGACTGTTAATCAGAATCGGAAAATATGGTGAGAATTAAAGCACAGGGAACTATTTTAAGGTCAAAAGTTTGGTGGTCAGAGGAGGGTAAAAATATAAAATATTTTTTGAAACGTGAAAAAATTATGAAGCAAAATATATTAAAATCTTCATTAAAGATGTTACTGAGCTTACAAATCCTCAAGATATTCTCCCAGAACAAAACAATTTTATAGCTGCTTATAAAAAAGTTTAGCACATATAATTAGAAACAGCAACATTAAACCAGAAAATAAGATAGGACCACAGTTTATGACCACAGATAAAGAAATGTGTGAATATAATCTTCAAATTGAAGACATCTCTAAAGATGCCAAATGATAAACTCTTGGTAGTGATGGCTTCACCACCATTTTGTCTTGTCATATATCAAAACTCTTTTATCTGATAGTTTTAAAATGAGCTTTGATAAGGGAGACTAGAAATGACCAGAAAGAGGAATACTGAACCTTATTCTCAAAGAAGGGACAGATATTAGGCTGCTAAGCAACTGGAGGTCCATTAGTATCTTGAACACAGATTACAAAAATTTAGCAAAATCTCCAATAAACTTCAAAATGTGAGTTTGACCTCAAATAGACAAGCCTAAACAAAAGCCACCAGGCCTGTAACACTAACAGACAAGCTGGGAACTGTAACCGACAGGCCAGCAATATTTTTACGTCTTATGGCCTGTTGGTTTTCAAACCTGTGGCTACAAAAAGGCCAGTTGGCACAAGCACTTCATTCATTTGGTCTTTGACTGTCGAGAGACAACTAGTGTGTAGCTTTAGATTTTAAGTTTTTAATTTCTGCAAATTAGCTTAAGTTTGAGCTAGGCTGGACTGGCAGGGAGTAAAATCTGTTCTATAAGGTTTCACTTTTAAGTTAAAGTTTTTGTTTTTTGCAAAAGCTGTACATATAATTGCACAGCATGCCAAGGGCCAGAAGGACAAAGATTGAAGTACCCAGAGATACTCAACCACAGTTTGAGTTAGGAGATACTGCTGAGGATATAGAGAGAAGAAGGGAGAGAGAAGAGAGAGAGGAGATGGAGAGGAAAGAACAGGAGGAGAGGGACAGAGAGAGGATAGAGAGAAAGAGAGAGAGGATGGAAGAGAGCCAGGAAAGGACAGAAAAGCAACCACAAACAAACACAGATACTGATGTAGAATCCATTCCTGAGTGATTCAGACGAAGAAGCCATTGTGGAGTTCATTAAACAGCATGAGGAACTTTATGACAAGACACACAAGTTCAAAGACAAGGACAGGAAGGAAGGACTTTGGGAGAGACTAGCAGCTTCCAGGAACTTATCTGTCAACACTGTCAAAAAAGTGGTTCAAGACTCAACGTACCAGATATGGCAAGCTCATTCAGACAAAGTCAGGACAAGCTGCTGAGAAAAGCACCGAAAGACAGACCTGGTTGAAGGACAGTTTCAGTTTTCTGTGAGGTCACATCAGAAGGAAGGGACTATCTGAGTCTTCTGCATTCAAGTCACCACTGAGACCTTCTGCAGCCACAGCTTCAGTTCTGGATACTTTACGAGAGACTGAATCTCAGACGGAAATCAACATGACGTCAGATGTTACTCTTTGGCCTTCAAGCACAAGCCCTTCATGAAGACCAGCTGCTGTCACCACCACCATCACTGCTGTAGATTCAGTTTTAGATCAATTCCAGCAGATGAGGTCGATGATTTCCAGTTTTCTGGGTGCACGTCAGGAATCCATTCCAAGTCCAAGACAGTCGTTCTGCAAATATCTCCACCCTGAGATTGAACACATGGAGGAGCAAGACATTTTGACCTTCAGGAATGAGACAGTTAAGCTTCTTAGTGGAATACAGTACAAGGCCGAAGAACACAAGACACAGGTCACAACAACTCAACAGGTCACCACATTTTAAGTTTTAGAAGGAACTCAGGCCACTGCAGGACGTGAATACATACTTACCATACCGGATACTCAACCAGTCTCCGTACCAGTTGTGCATCCTGCTCAGATAGCCACCACACAGCCTGCTACAGTGATTGCCAAATTACAGCAACCACAGGGGCCAGCATAAGCGTCAACACAGCCAGCATCTTACCTAGTTGTGGATGACTAACAGCCTGGGACTTCCAGACAACTGATGTTCACTGTGAGCCCAGCTAAGACAGTTAACCCGCCTTCCGTTGCATCAGGACAACAGTGAGACAGTCAACACAACACCCTCCTGCCCCTAGATATCCTGTAGTTGGCTATTCTCTTCTCTCTGGTCAGTTGTTATCTGTTGTATGGCATGACCAGCCAAGGCATAAGAGCAAACGTATCATCCCCCATAGTGTAGATGTGACCCCACCAGGTCCAAGTGGTTCAGGTGGTGGTAGTCCGAAGGTTCCTTTCTCAATTTTTTTTTTAGTTTGCCGTGGTTGAATATCTGAGCATCAGATGATGACTCACTGGCCCCCACGTTGACCCACAGGAAGTTGTACTCTGCATCAATTAAGCCAAAAGTACCAGGAAAAAATAACAGTGGTAGTTGAAATATTCAATGCCTGACCTCTTGGACTTCTTTATAGGAATGTGTTTTCCATCTAGTGCACCGACTGCATGGGGACATTCCATCTGTTTCTAAATTTCTCTTGAATTTTCTTCCAGTCTTCAGGATCTGTGGGACAGATCAAATATTCCTGTTGAAATTCTTTTAAGATGGCTTTGAAGACCTGGGGGACAAATTTGTAGATGGTCGCTCTTCCAACCCTCCAGTGGTGTTGCAGTGAAGTGTCGCTTTCTCCTGTGGATAAGTGTCTCAATGTAACTGCCAGTTTCAAACCGACATCCAGTGGCTTCCTGAATTTGGTGGTTGACTTCCTCAGATGGAGGGTGGGTGGGTAATTCTTTCTTCAATTAAATAAAAAAAGGCTGGTTCCATCCTGGTGAAGTTTCTGTAGCCTGGTATGTCAGTTGTGATTAGTTCATCCAAAAGTGTTCTGTAGCATACGCTCTCCTCTCTCTGCAGTATCCAGGGCATAATCCATGGATTCTGTGGCTTCCTCCTTCTGCATGGTGGGTGGCTGAGGTGGTGGTGCTGGCTGGGCAGGTGCTGGGTTCTTTTCTGTTCTGTGTCTTGAAATCATGATGAAAAATAACATATTCAACTCAATAAAAAACTAAAGGAACTTCAAGTGGTCAAACAGTTCCTCTTGATGTGTTGCTGTCATCTTTGAAGTGTGAAGTGGATCCCAATTCTGGATACAGACCCACAAAATGAATCAGTCCTGTCGCCAAGGGTCAGGAACATGCTCCCGGCTTGTCTATTTGTCTTTATGGCTTGTTTGTTTGTGATGCGGCTAGTCTGTTGTGGGTTTAGGGTTTGTCATACTACTTCTATGACTCACCATGCAATAAACGTCCCCGACCCTACATTGTTGGGGTAGTCATCACATCCTATCTGTAACTATAATGGGGACTTGTCAATTGATTCAGCATTTCCGTGCCTTTTTTCTACGATCCTACGACTTTCACAACTAACCCTAGAGCCGTAGGGTAGGTTACAGGGTCGGCTCCAATGGAACACCCGCATTACGCCGATCTTTCTGTCCGGGATAGCTTCTTACAAATGTGACATGTGTCACTATTTTGTGAAAACAATCCTATTTTGACATATACTTCCACTAAGGTAGCCTCATGTCCCCATATTGCAATTTCACCAAAATACTCATTGAAAATAGGACTGTTAAAAATTCGGTACATTTTTCATCCAGAGTATGATGTGGATCTCCAACCCCAAATTAATCACTTTTTCGGCGCCAGTTCCTACTGATATAAAGATCCCACAAAGACGTGTTGATTACAATGGGAATAATCATGAACACAAACAACTAGAAAAAGAAATGAATGTACCAAAAACTAAAAATTGGCTGAAGTTAGCTCTTGGTTGTTATTGGTAAATCATATTATAAATGTTTCAAAGAGAGAATAAACAAAAAGAAAAAAGTGTAATATTGTGTAATATGGTTTGTTTGACACAATTCCTTGAATTCAGCTTATAGCACCAAACTTCAGGATTTGCAGCAGAAAGGCTAGAAAGGGTGAACTATTGATTCTAAATATTTGTTTAAAGATGCTAAACCTGCATATGCTTAACAGGCACTCTAATCAAGTCAAACAGATATATATGTTATAAACATATTTTAAAAAAATGAGGGTTTGTTCTGATATTGACACACCCGTGTGAAAATCCATATACGTGTTTCTTTGAAAAGGTTAACGAATTGAATGAAACTAACAACATCAAGCATTGCTAGTGCAACAGTGACTCAAATTTCATATTGTGTACATGTTTTGTTTAGCCTCTCCTTTTTACCGGCTCCTAAAGGGATTTAGAAGAATGTATTTTGTTGAGATTTCTATAAATATATAACATATACACCTTGGGATAACTACTAACTGTAATGTTTGGACGAGTAACAAGAAAGCTAGCATCTGGCATAGTAAAGCAGACTATTTGTTTGGTCACAGGATATTTTAAGATGACATTACAAAAAGGCCCAAGAAGAACAACATTCTTTCTATTTCTTGCAACCTTATTAAAATCCAATTGTCATTCATTATATGATGGACAATATTTTAATGTTCACAGTAGCTACAAAGCAGATTATGGTAATGGAAACTTATTGCTAAGCACATCACAAGTTTCTCTTTTACTGGAATGTTATTTGTTATGTCAGCAGCATAGTGACTGTTTTTCTTTCAGTGTTACAAAGACTGTTTCTTTGGGTAGTGATATATACTCAGAGTGCAAATTATACAAGCTGTTTTCATTCATGTATCCTCTAGTGGAAGACATCAACACAATCTTTGTTGAACGTAAGTATTTGACCATCTTTGCGATAACCTATACCTATTGTCAGATAGTCATATTATGATTATGTACATATAACTGTTCAACAGTTATATTATTTTTTCAATGGTATTCATTTTAATTTAGAAAACGATGAGTATAGTTATATAATTCTTAGAATTTGGAGGCACGGCCATATAGTGCTATAAGAATTTAATATTACTTCAAATAGACTTCATTCTTTCTCATACTTGTATAAAGCAGCAATCATAACATGAACATGCATAAAGACACAGGGGTGATGTTTTGGTGCCAGTGTTCAATATCTAATATGAATGACTTGTTGGTGTTCTCATAGCATTCTGATGGATAACATTTATTGCTATAATGATATAATGTTATGCCAATTTGTTTAAAGAAATTCAGTTATGTAATCATATTTTCAGAAACGGAATGTAATAGTTTTTACTATAATTATGATGACATATACAAAACAAACAATATTTATTCTTTTCCAGACTTCCTCACTTTTCATGGAAATTTTTTTTTCTCAATTTGATGTAATTATCTTATGCTTTCAAATATTACAGAAACATGCACACTTGAAACAATATGGGATGAAAATGAAGCTGGAGTCAGAGCTTGTACGTGTCCACATCAAGGAGCTTTCTCTGGTATAAGCCAACAAGCTTGTGAACAGAAAGTGTGTGAGAAAGGTATGAATGCTGCCAACTATGAACCTAATAGTGGTCGCTGCAATCTGAAGAAATGTGAACCAGACAATCTTGTTATATCACCATATATTGGCAAAAAACACAGAATAATCATCAGGATATAAAGGACGTATTACAGTTGCATGGAAAAAGGTCTAAAATGCAGAACTTAATCTTGTCTGAAATCAGGGGGACAGAATAAATTATAAAAAGGAAACAGATATTTTATAACTTCACACATTATATTTCAATTTAATAGCATGTGTTAAACCCTATTCAATAAAATATATTTTGCAATATAACGGGTGCTGGCAGATATCTCTGCAGGTACGATGGTGTTTTAGTATAAATATAGTTGTGGGAGTTTTGGCTTTCCAGTGGGGAGTCCATATCTAAATATAAGAATTTTATTGGTAAGCGGTTCCAGACAGGTGGATAGGCAGACTTTTGCATTTGTTATATATAGATACATTTACAGACTCACAGGTTAGTGCATATGATTCACCAAATTTAAAACAAGAGCCATTTGTAGCCAGAAACAGTTTTGATTTGACCATGACACCATGATCAATTCCTCCATGATTGGCCCTTGACCAAATCAGCCCTCGGCAAATCGGCCCCCTGAAAAGTCGACCCTCGGCAAATCGGCCCCATAAAAGGTAAGCCTTCTTCAAATCTGCCCCACATGATTACAAGCACATTGCGAGACATGTAGAAAGCATTTGGTTTCACTTTTAAAAATTGGAGTTAGTTGATTAAAGTTGATTAAAATAGAGGAAGGGATAATTTTGTGTGATCATGGGATAACACGGGTGACAACGCCTTAATTGACATTTGGCTAAGTACGATAGGCACACATCAAACATGTTTAGATGATGATGTAATCAATCCTTTTCGACCTACGTTAGACACTTGTTTATGTAGGAATTATTGCAAGTGCATTTGTGATGTTTGGTACTAACTTAAAATATTCACTTGCTTGGACATAAAACAAAACAATAAGCTTTTAATGTCTGTTACGGCTTGATATTTGAGCTAGTAAACCTCCCCATGCGATTGGACATCAAGGTGAACCATAGGCCTTTGTGTACACTATTAAGTATTATATGATAAAAAACAGGAATAAAAATATATTATCAGAATTTCATATTTATCATTTATTAATTTAACTTTGTTACCGTGGTTCCTAAGTCCAGTTTGAAATTAATAGGGGCAGATTTGACAAGGTACGAGTATTCTGATGGCTGATTTGACTGGGAACGATTTGGCAAAGGGCCAATTTGTCTATGATTCCTGGATATTGGTCTCCATGCTGCTTACATGCTCTTGTAACTCATATGCCAAACTGTCTCTGGAGGAAGTAGGGGTTTTCATAGACAGATTCAGTTCTTTTCCAAGCTTTGTCTTTAGCAAGCATGCCTTCACCTTTCTTGGTGGATTTTTAATGTATTATGTGAAAGCGGAGCTGGATAAATTGGCCTTTTACAAATTGGCCCTCGGCAAATCGGCCCACTAAAATCTCGTCCTTTGTTTAACATAACCTCTTTGAGAATAAAGAAATATTCTGGGGACTGATTTGACTAGGTTCTTTTTGCCAGGGGACCGGTTTGGCAAGGATATTTAATCTTTGGGGTTGATTTGATGAGGACCAATTTGGCAAAGGGCCGACTTATCTGTCATTCATATGAGAGTGGGAGGTTACAAACATCATGTGATATGTGGATAGTTGAGCAACAAAAAAATACATGTGGTCTGATATAGTGAAAGTCCTGAATATAAACCTTTAACAGCAAAGGTTCTATTAGAACTCATCAGTGTTTCCCACTTATTATGGTGAGTTGGATATACAGCCAGGGCCACAAATGTGAGAATCAGATCTGTAAATCCTAAGCCCCTAAGGCCTCAACATTCCATGCTTCTTCAGCTGTTTCCTGCATTGGATCTTGTCATTTCACTTATTTCAGGGAGTCTCTTATTTGAATTCTATGAAGTGAAACACTCAGACTATTTACATTCTCGTTTACTTTTACTGATCAAGGTTGTCTACCCATTAAGGGTGTGTTTGGTGTTGTTTTAGATAGTCAATATCCAATATGATAATGTGAAATTATGTTTAACAGACTAGGGTTATTGTGAGTGCACTCATTTGGTATTGGTGGAAAGCCTTTATTGTCGAACTGCTGAATTCAATATTTTAGGGGGATTAAAATTGGATTTTTAATGGGCTCCAAGACCCTGCCATAAGATTACAAGATTGTTTAAAGAATATTTGTCATCTTAGGCCCCAGGCATTGCTAATAGTACAACAGACTTCCCATTACCAGATTCACCGTTCATCATGGTGGAATTGTTTCATTGGCTTTTCTGGATTCATTTTTCTTAACTGACCTAAATAAAATAAGTCTATCGGATTTATAAAATTTACATGTTTATGCTGGGTTCACACTGTTCTGGATCAATGGTTGCTCTATAAAGTTGACTACAGTAAAACCAATCTTTTTATAAACTGTGAAATAAATTTAACTTTAAGTAACAGCATGTTATTGACGTATCATGTTTAAACTTGATAGAACTAGCCATGTCACTCCCTTTCTTCAAAAACTACACTGGCTCCCTATCACATACCGCATCTTGTTTAAGTACAATCTAATTACTTTCAAGACTATCAAATTCTCTCAACCCATATACCTATCATCCTTGATCAAAACCAGTTGTTTAACGCATGAAAATTGTCTTTCTCTTTCCTCAGTCTCTCACAAAAAGGCCATTGGTAGGCGAGGTTTTGCAATGGCTTCCCCCACAGAATGGAACAGACTCCCACAATCAGTACGATCACAACAAACAATAACAGGTTTCCGTAGCCAGCTAAAGACCTATTTGTTTAGACTAGCATATCCTCCACCATAGTACATCTCCCTAGCGGGCGCTAACTTTTGGATCTCGACCTGATACGTCCCTGGACTTTCCCTTTTTGACCTCAACCGCATTAGAGGATGTTACATCAATTTTGCGCTATATAAATGTTTCTGTTCTATTCTATTCTATTCTATCGAAAGGGAGCAGTAATATTTATTTAAAATCGTAAATATCGATCAGCTTTTTGCTAGTAAAATTAAATATTGCATCTAACAGTTCTAGTGAATATGTGGAAAACATTATCAAAAGAGGCTCTTGCTTTGACCATCATCTTAGCTTCTTATTTCTCCCCCTTAAATTGGTTTGCACTCGATGACCTAGACTTTCACCAAGTCCTTTTGTCTTTTGTGTAATATATGGGTACTGTATGACTTTTGGAGAAACGACCAGCCCTGACAAAAGTCTTTGTCTTTTCAGAGACTACCCCCCATACTCCAGATTGCTTGTGGTATAATGAACTCCTGTAAATTTCCAATTTAAATTTAACTGTTCTGGTTACTGATGGATACAAATACAAAGACTTGGAGCAAGTCTATCGATGACCCTGTTACACACTTTCCTTCATATTTTTTAATATAAATTTCTGTGCCGTTACCTTTTGTATGCAATAAGTACAACATATTTGCAAAAAATAAGGAAAAAGTTTCTGGAGACTCCAAATCAAAATAATTTTTGAGGAGGACGGACTCATGGGTATACCTTCTCCTTGTGTGAAGATATAACCAGATCCAATGCATAGTTTTATGTTATAAGTATGGACAGACAGACAGGCAGACAGACAGACACATCCGATTACAATACCCTTACCCCTGAAGTGGTCGGTTGGGTGTTTAAAAAGTATGCATGATAACATGAAGTCATATGCACACTTTTTCAAAAAAAACATTAGGTTTCTACTCTGCAGGTATATTATTCAAGAGAAAGTATTCGGGAGAAAATATCAAATTTTCCAACTCAAGTAAAAAATGGATTCACAAATGCATGGTACTTTTCCAAAACATTTTAGTTTCTGGGGTAAAGGAAAAAAATAGTGAGGCCTGAGATTTTACACTAAGGGGTAGATTTAAATGTTTAGTCTTTCTTTAGTGGTGTTATTAAGCATGAATGGTTATTAGTTAGCCTGGCTAAGGCCCACGTTTGTGAAAGAAACTTTGTCAAACATGTACACCAAAGTTTTCGTATTCATAACACACTTGCATATCTAAGGATACATGATGTATTTTAGAGTACATAATAAAAACCTAAGTACTTTATTTCGATTGCAAAGCAGCTCGATCTTTACGCAAGGCTAGGGTTTCATGCAAAAAGATGAGCTATTAAAAATTCCCTGTAAAAGTAAATATGGATATTGATTGATGAGATGAAAAGTATCAGTTAATGGAAAATGTATTGGCATACATTTTTTGTTTAATTGTTTAAACGTTATTGAAGCCACAGAAAAAATGTCACAAACATGCCTAAAAGACAGGAAAAGCAGTACATTCGCATTAAAACCAAGGATAAAGTATGCAAAACACCACAGAAGAAGGGGTTATAAATGCAGTCCAAGTGTCCTGAACCTGAATGTGAAGTCATTAAAAGGACCACTGGGGAAATTAAATTTTATTCAATTTTGTTAAAATATACTACAATGTACATACATACTGTGTTACATAATTTACACATGTAATGAAATTTTAAGGCCACATTAACTGATTTACATTAGGAGACTTTACGATAACCTAAGGTCACCATAACTTTTTAAGCATTTTACTTTGATGTGGCCTTAAACTAAATTTAATGACAAGGAAGGGTGAAAGGGTAACCTTAAAATGAGTTTAAGTTAGAACATAGAGTTAATACTTCAACAATTAATTGAATTAAATTAAGTTCGTTTTTAGTGCTATAAATTAGAAGGTAGACTAGCCACCCCAGTTATTTTACTATAATATGGTATATCATTCTTAAGTTATTCACGAGAATCTGTTACTGGTTTTAAATATGTTAAGCAGAGTACAAAAACCCCTACTCACAGATAAGTTTAAGCCACAAAGCATGATTATGTAAAACTGTACAATATATAACATAAAAGGTAAAGTAGTAACATAAAAATAAAGTATAAAAGCCTCAGAGTATTAAATAATTTTATAAAAAAGGGTAAAATCAGGAACCAGAGTGTCTAGCTAGTAACAAAATGACACCTTAACGGATCGGGCATTACAACCCGCCATAATAAACAGGAACAACCCTAGCAGACCCTAGTTTGACATCCCAGTTTTTACAGTTTGGAACTTTGATTAGTTAACACTCTAAATTAATTTATATCTACACATTAGTTCTATATGGAGACATTGTTGAAGCCCAAACATTTACGTTCAAAATATACATAACGGCATTATACACAATACAGTATTGAACAATTCTGATATATTTTAGAACAATTACATAACGTATAACACAATATAACGTATTCCACATGTAAGGCAACAATTATGGTTATCTGTATAAGATTTCATGTGACATGTTAATAATAAAATAAGCTATGCAGACAAGTACGACCACAGAAATGCATCACCACTAAGGCTTCACACTGGATAAAGAAAACTAATTTAATTAATTTGAGATATTTTAAAAACTATTGTGTCCTTGTTGACAGTACACTACTCAACCAAGAACCCAGAGCAGGAACCCCCTAAACCGCTGAAAGATGCAGACAGTGATACATTGCAGAACTGTCATCCTGGGACTGGTGAGAAGGTGTAGAGTTAGGCGTGCATCGGTGCATGTAAGGTATTCTGGCTCCAGGCCTGGGGATCCAGAGGACTTCCATGCTGCATATTCGCTTGCAAATACACTTTGAGAGCTTTCTTTCCTTTGCGCATAACATATAACTAATGACACTTTAAAACTAAACACACACACACACTTGAAGCACCTTGCCTTGACACAACTGACACTGCTAACCTGCCGAGGCAGCTTGGATGCTGTACAAAGCAGACAGAGGAAGTGAATCCTGTTTGATATCTGGAAATGATCCCCAACTCAGCAAGATGCCTAGTCAACCATCATTGCATGTGATCTGAAACTGTACTGAGAATTAGTAGGTTTTAGGGAGGGGAGTGAGCAAAGTTGTTGATTCCAAGTTTAAAATGGTGTCCTGCATCACTGGAAACGGAAATCAAAGTGAGGCAGGAGGGAAATATAAAAGCCATAGGCGGTAAAAATAAGTTACAAAGGTCGAAGGTTACAAACAGAAACACAAATTAAGGTAGCTACATACAGTTCAAGTGCCACTGACTGAGGGAGCACCTGAAATGCGACCTTCCCAGTGTTTACTGTTGAGCAATGTTTTTTTTGTTTGCATGAAATCATCCCCTGGAGGTTTGAGATAAACCACTTGGGGAGTTGTATATACCTTTATATGACCCCTAAGCAAGAGACACTAGCATTCTGAGTGTGAATGAATGCTAAAAATGATATACAGTTAAATAAATTGGTTAATGCTAACTGGATGTATTTGTCTAATATTCCACATCCACCATCTTTCACACTTTTTTTCTGTGCTCAGGTTTAGGTGTGTTGTATTTTAGAGAACACCATTCCAGAATTGAAAATCTGAGATCATTTACAGAATGACCATTGCCTGTGAAGTGTTTAGACACTGGGGTTGATCTGCTCTCCTTTGGTTTTTTTCACTGAGAGAATGTGTTCATACATCCTTGATCTGAATGCCCGGCCTGTGCTCCTTTAGAGGTTCCTGGCTCAACCTTTCCTTGGCTTTATTGAGCAAGTCTAATGTCTCATCGGAAAATTTCTCTTGGGAAATGGAGTGTCTGGTCCTCTCAAATCCAGTTTGCTGGACTGTATGTCTATTCTGGATATAGCACTATTCAGAGTGGTGTGACTGGCATCAGTAGAAACCACACTCATTGTAGAAGATACAAAACACAGGAATATATATGTGCCAATCACTTCTACTAGTTCACTTTATAAAGGTGTTATGGGCCTTATACTGTTATGTTTATTCACACACAACTGTATTTCGACATATCACCGGCATTCTCCATGACCACTGTTTCGAATAGCCCCGATTATCTGAATTCATGGGTACAAGGTTTCAACGTTTTTTTCTGGTTTGAAGCTTCCCATGATAAATCACTGGTAAAACATAGTGTTACAATAGGTAGGTATTGAGGCTTATAAAAACTACATTTACAATAAAAATTTCCAATTTTGTGTTTTTCATCGGCACTATCTGCGGGTGAAAGTTTGTGTATTCTCAGGCACTACTTGTTTCAAACTTTCATCTGAATTTCTTTCTACAATAATGCAAGTTTCTGGATTTATTCCAATTTCTTTTACGCATTATTCACATTGGTTTTGTGTTTGGGTAGGGAATATCTCCACTTTATGCCCCTGTTCCACCAAAGGACTAAGCCCTGTTCCTGTCCACGACCCTTAATCGTGGACAGTCAGTGAAGAAAAAGGTAAAATGGGCGGGAATACTGAATCGGTATCAAAGCCTGGGATTAAGTTCAGATCAGCCTCAGGAAGCCTGAGGAGGCCCCAGGCAGCCCACGATTGTTCTGCGACTAAGAACTGATTAAGCCATTTTTCTGGTTGGTTTGAACCACGATCTTGTCATAGACATACCGACTGGGTCCTAGGATGCCTCAGGCCTCCTGGGACTAAGCCCTGACTAACCCCCGATTAAGTCCCGGCTTCCTCAGGCATCCTGAAGACTCCTCAGTCTTCTCCAGACCACGATGGCCGATTCATGTTTTGCAAAATAACTGGATTTTCTGGGTATATATATATATATAAATTACTCGTCTATGAACACAGCAGGATGCCAGCTTTCAATGGAAGACATCTTCAGCAACAAATTAGTTTTTTTAAATTTTTTATTCAGTTACATATGCTGATGTATTTGCTATTTCTATTTCGACCACAGCAACCACCACAAGCAGCAGCAGCACCACCACCACCAGGCATACAGAGACCTAGAAGAAGACACAACATGTGGGTCAGGCCATGGCTACTACAGAGAGAGGAGAGGGGGCCTACCACAACATTATGGCTGAACTGTATGCCACAGACATTCCAGGATTCACTAATTTCATGAGGATGACCCCTAAATTCTTTGAAATGATAAAGACCAGACTGGAACCATGTGTAGCCAGGCAGGCCACCAACTACAGAGCTCCAATCAGTGTTGGGGAAAAGTTAGCCCTCACCATCAGATATCTGGCCACTGGAGAGTCATACACATCATTATCCTGTCAGTTCAGGGTTGGCAGATCCACCATTTCCAAGTTTCTACCAGAGGTCTGCAGGGCCATCCAGGATGAGTTCACCAGAGAGTATCTCAGATGTCCTACTACTCCAGATGAGTGGAAAGAACTGGAAACAGAATACAGGATCAGGTGGAATGTTCCACATGCCCTGGGAGCCCTTGATGGCAAGCATGTGGCCCTGAAGAAACCCAAGAACTCTGGAGCCCTGTTACACAACTATAAGGGATTCTTTTCAATAGTACTGTTGGCCTTGGTTGATGGACAGTACAAGTTTAGATGGGTGGATGTGGGTACAGGTGGATCTTGCTCAGATGCCCAGATATTTAATACCTGTCACCTAAAGAGGAAGATTGATGATGGCAGCGTAGGCTTCCCTGACCCAGCACCTATAACCCAGGGTGGTCGAGATGTCCCCTACTTCATCCTGGCAGATGATGTGTTTGCCCTGAAGACCTGGCTGATGAAACCCTATGGCAGAAGGATAGTAACCAGAGAGGAAAGGATTGCCAACTACAGAATATCAAGGGGCAGGAGAGTTGTTGAGAATGCTTTTGGCATCCTGGTTTCAAGATTTAGAGTCATGGTGACCACTATTGAACTACCCCCAGAAACAGTCAGGGATGTGGTCATGACCTGTGTGGTTCTGCACAACATACTGAGAAGCCAGTATCAAGGTCAACATGGTGCTCAACAGCCTGGTGGTGATGATGATGATGTGTCTGGTGATGGTCGGTTGATTGGTGGTGCTGCTGATGGTGGTCACGACAGAAACCCTGCCAGAGAGGCCAAAAGACTGAGGGATTACCTCAAGGACTACTTCAATAATGAGGGAGCAGTGACCTGGCAAGATGGCAGAATATAACTACTACTGCAGTAACCAGTCCTTTTCAGGACTACCAAATATTCCAAAAACAATTAATCAGCTGTGCTTGTTCCAAATAACCGAATCATCACCAAACATAATTCACCCAACTAACAAACAGACAAACCCAATGCCCAACATAATTCACCCAACCAACAAACAGACAAATCCAATGCCCAACATAATTCACCCAACCAACAAACAGACCAACCCAATGCCCAACATAATTCACCTAACCAACAAACAAACCCAATGCAAAACATAATTCACAAAACGAACAAACAGACAAACCCAATGCCCAACATAATTCACCCAACCAACAAACAGACAAACCCAATGCCCAACATAACTTGGTAAATGGAATAAATATTGCACATATTTGGAAATCTACACCCTAGTTTCACATTTGGTTTTTATTCTGGAGAAATAACTGAAACTGAAAGTTTTTCCTTTATTGCAAATCTCAAAATTAATTTTTTTTATTCTACTTCAGGAAAATTTACAAAAAATAACCACCAAAGTGGTTCTGTTTACAGTATGGTTTATCTGTCTGTTTGTTGTGGGGAGTTATGTTTGCAAATTCGTTTGTCAGTTTGTTGGTTGGAGGTTATGTTTGCTATTGGGTTTGTCTGTTTGTTGGTTTGTGGCCATGTCATAACATAATTTTTTTTACCTCTAGGGATGGTGTCAGTGTTGGACTGTTTTATTACAGAATTAAAGCTATCCCATGGATTTTAAACTACAAATGGGCAGATTATTGGCCATATTGGGAGTTCATTTATCTATTTTTTTCTATGTGGCCTTCTTTTGTTATGTGTATTACCATGGGTCATTTGTTTCATATTTGGGGTGGTGTGGGTGTTGGGCTTTTTTTGTTTTTTTTTTGTTTTGTGATAAGTATTTGTACTGAACTGTTATGTTTTGGGAGGGGAATTTGAGCAACTTGCAGCTAAATAATTGTTTTTGGAAGATTTGGGCGGCCCTGAAAAGGGCCTATGGGGGTACGAGACCCACCCGGACTGGCTGGCTACTGAGGAGGCTGCTGCTGTTGAGGCAGTGCTGTGGTGGTGATGGTGTAGAGCTGCTGCTGAGGCTGCTCAGTGATCTGTGTTGTTAGATCTGGTAGCTGGCTTAGTATTCCACTTAAGTTGTGTCTGCTGCCCTCGTCCTGTAATGTCAGCAATGTTAGAGGGTTTCCAAAGCCAATGGGGCTGGGTGTATAGTAGACATAACTGGTGGAACTGCTGCCTGCTGCAGCCTGGGTGGAACTAGATGCCTGTTGAGTGGTTGTTGGCAGTATCCCGACCCTCTGTGACTCTCTGGTAATAGTGGCTGATCTCTTGGGTAGAACTTGACGTCTATGAGTGTTCTTTACTTCTTCAATGTCTCTAAAAATCCCGCCCTTGAGGTCCTCAAATTCCTCGTGGGTCATCTTTTCAGCCTCTGATGCCACATAGTCAAAGAAGGGCTGCCTGTCTGACTTCTGCTGCAGGAAACCTGAGATCAATGTCCTCATCTGGTCGAAGTGCTCGAGTATCTTTGAATCTGTGGAAACTGGTGTAGATGTAATAATTGGTTGACTTGCACTCTCCCTCAGGACACTGGACTCAAGATGTTCTGTATCAGTAGTAGATCCACGTGATTCTTCATGTCTGCTGGTGTTGGGACTGGCCTCGAAGCCAGAACTTCTGTTGGCCCCCTTGCGTATGATGTGGGTCTTAAGGAAACCCATCTGCTGGTAGACCCAGGACTGTCTCTTGGTCATCTCCCTTGGGGCTTGGCCAGACTGTAGCTTGGAGAGCTTTCCATGGTGTGTTCTCTGTGACTCAAACCACCTTCTGACATCAAAGGGCTGGAGCTTCAGTTCTGCAGAGATTTCTGCCCAGAGAGCCTCCTTCCTATGTCTGTCGTGGAAACGTCCATGCTCCTTGTCGTACATCTCTGGGTGCTCCTTCACAAACTCAACAATGGCAATTTCTTGGCCGTCAGTGAATGTAGCACAAACCCTGGCTCTCTTGGATGCTGAGTGGCACTCTGATTCTTCCTCACACCTCTCATCTTCTTCGCAAGCTTCCTCAGTAACTTCTAAACCTTCCTCTCTCTCCTCTCTCCTCTCTTCTCTGTCTTCTGTACCCTCCTCTGTCATCTCCTCCAACTCTCCACCTTCCTTCTCCCTCTCCTCTTGCCTCTCCTCCATCTTCTTCTTTCCTCTCTTTCCTCCTTTCTCTCTCCTCATAACTCCAGTGAATATCATCAAAAAAAGTAAAAAAAACTGAAATGTGTCTCCTAACTGTTAAATTTGCCCTAAGCTCAAGTAAAATGTGAAATGTAAAAAAACTGAAAACCCCTAAGCAGTGAGTGACACACGACTCTCAGTAGCCAACCAGTCTAAACACAGAAAGCATGTGCGCGGTTGCTTATATAGTCCCAGACCCCCCCTTGCCTTTTTTTGGTTTTAGATGCGTGGAAAATAGTCGGTGCTTAATTGGTACTTAGTCCCAGGCCTCCTGGGGCATCCTCAGACCATCGCAGACTAAATTTCAGTTGTCCCAGGCGGCCTGAGGAGGCCGGTTTGGATCAATTTGGATTGGCTTCTCTTAGTCGGGGCTTAGTCCCAGACCCAGATTTCTTAGTCCCAGGACACCTGAGACGGTCTGAGGCTTCCCGGGACTAATGAAACCGATTCCCTTTCATACGCATGAAACTTCAAAGATCTGTTATGAGTCAGGGACTGACAAACAGGCTTCCTGGGACTAAGCTACGGACGCCTGGGACTAAGGGTCGCAGGAAACCTCAGACAACATAGGACTGTGTAAATTTGGGTCTGAGGAGGCCTGAGGAAGCCTAGGACTGGACATTTTGCTGACGGCAGGAAATGAGAATCGGTTTGGATCGTGAGAAGTATCGAACATGTTTGATATTTCTCACGGCCCCAACTGACAACTACCGATCCATACTGAACGCCTGGAACTAAGCAAATATTTGTAACCGACTACAAAAAACCCTTAATCGGGAAGCTTAGTTGTGTGGTGGAACACCCACATTAACCAGCAATCATTAATGCCAAGATAAGACTGGTGTAAGGTTATATTTAAACATTTATATTTCAAATTTTTGTAGAAGTTTTTATGTACACCATGTTTTGTGACAGCAACTTTTTAAAAAAGATAATATGACAAGCAAATCAAATATGTATTTTTAATTGGGCAGCTTTAGTTCATTGTGACAAATGAATTGGATATAACTTGAATTTCACAGAAAATATTAACATGTAAAGTATACATACTGTGTTCCTTCAAAAACTCTTTAAGGTAGGCACGCACTAAAGGGAAGTGATTTGCAAGAGACAAACATTACAAAATAGGAAGGTTGGTGAATATCGAAGTTGGCAATTTCCCTTATAATTAAAGATACCCCTTTAAATTTAAAGAAAGAAACTGAGGTTTCTTTGCCCCAGAGAGTTTATTAATATATACCACAAACTATATATATAACACTGTAAGAAAATCCTTTTTTGTACACAAAGGAGGTTTAATGAATACGGGTCGTAAATATCCCCCTCACCCCCCCCCCCCCCTTAAAACAGTGAATACAGCATGCATAAATCTTGGCAATAGTGTAATGGGCAGTAGTGTAATGTTTGATCAATGTTTACTGTAGCCATAACTAGTATCTACAATTTGGGTGCCCAAAAATAAATATATACTGCCTTCTACACATTGGTGCCCATAACAGTTTCTGGGACTGAGAGTGTCACTGGATCAGGACAGACACATAGAATACAACATGAAGTTCACACTGATTGTTGTCGCTCTTTTGGGCTTGGCTGTAGGAGCATTTGCTGCTGGTGAGTGAGATTGGAACATATCAGTCTGTATTTATGTTTGGGTATCCAGATTCCTTGTACATTATGAGATTCCAAATTATGGTCTGTGCAATGCCTTCTTTGAAATATTAACAACAATAATAATTCTGCTTTTTGCTTCAACCCAAATACCAGTTGAGCACGAGATGTCATGACCTAGTTTAAAACGAGTATTTGTTTGCAATAAAGATTTAATAACTAGATATGAAGTTGTACTTTCAAAGCATTGTGAGGATTTCCTGGCAGAAGTATTTAATTGTTGTGAAAAAAATTATTGGAATGAATTAACAATTGTATATGGTTAAAATGTAAAGTCCATAGAATATGAATTGTTATTATTATTATTAGAGCTTAAAGTGCTGTTAAGTACGATCAACATGAGGTTGGCTGTACATCTATTATTTGTGTTTAATTATTTGCGTTATGGACCACCCAATATGAATTAGTGGACAACTTTGAAGCGTCCACCATTTAAATAGTAAGCCCTTCTCTCCTGTGGATGAGCTCTTCTGCACAGTCAAGGATTAGTGGTGGTGGACCAGTTCACGCCCGTGTACCTATTCACGCTCACCTCTAAATTTATTCAAAACAATCACAGTTACACAATAAATTAGTAATGTATATGATCAATTTGATAATTATCTATGATGTGGTAAGCATCTTGTTTATGAAAAATTATACATCTCTGAGAAAATTGAGGGTGGGCGTGAATAGGTACACGGGCCTGAATTCGTCCACCACCACTAGCTTGCGAACAATATACATCAGCAATTCCATGCGCGCAGGGTCTATACCGACCAAAGATAAACAGCAGTAGTCAACAACTCTTTTAGTTAGGATCCCAATCTTTATGTCACAATGGTAGCAAAGGTACTTTCTGTTTTAATGTTGCATCCTGGAATGTAAGCGGTTGGACAAAATCAACCTCTAATTCCTTTCTGAGACAAATGAATACTTGCAAAGAGTGAACAACTCTCTACTAGAAATATTGAATGAACAATGAACATAGAGAACGGTTTTATCCCTGGAGTGGAGGGTAAATGGCTCATGTGAAGGGTGAACTACTATATTCTTTAAAGAGCGATCAGTGGTGAACAGTGAAAACCCATTTCATGTGAATAATTAATTAATATCATCTATAAAATATTGAACACCTGTGAACAGTACATGTTTATTTTGTGTGAATAGAAGACTCCTCTTAATAGTGCAAAACTCGACTGTATTCGGTCAACGATACTCCACTATGCATATTGAAACATATACACTATAACCACGTTGACTTATGAAAACTTTCCCAAGCCCAGACACATTTTCGTTACCCCCCTTTCACACTACAGGTAGCGCCGGTATGTCATACTTTTACAGGTGTTCATCAGAGTCCAAACCGCCTCCCAGGTTGAGACCATTTCTTCCGAGGTATTCACACTACAGGCGGTGTATTTATTTATTTGGGGTTTTACGTCGCTTTCAACACTGTACAGGTCATATCGCGACGGGTAGTTGGAAGGGCAGAGGAAACCAGTACATACAGTTCGTTAGGGTTCTGTACTGTAAACTGCCGACCAATGGCAAGCAACTACCAGCTTTCCCACTTGAGGCCGTGCGGGGATCGAACCCTGGCCTCAGAGGTGGGAGGCGAGAGTGTTACCACTCTGCCACCGTGGCCCCTACAGGCGGTGTAATTCACAGTTATAGGCATTTTGAATGCCCCTGTCCTTCAACTACCATTCAAGATTCTTATTTGACCTTGTGTCACAGTGGTGACACTGTGACACAATGTACTGCCACTTGCCTTATGTTGCTGTATTACACCGAAAGATAGCCGAGTCACAACCTTATATACACCTTGGCCCACTTTTAGTTATTGTAGCAAAAAATTCATCTGCGCATGCTCACATTTGTCTGTGCATGCCCATGGTACCAAAATCAGAGGCGTAACTTTTAAATATTTTAAACTTCCGTAGGACGCGCCAGGTAATGGCTGGTTCACCACTTACTCACAAGTTTGGAAATGGACGTCAGACAGTGGTCCAAGGAGAGGGACGTTTCGCCAAATGTGGATCACCATGGGCGACACTGCCTGCAGTGTGAAAGGGGTAGTAGAGGGGGCAGCTGGACAAATAGGCCCTTTGCCAATTCAGCCCCCTAAAAAGTTGGCCTTGGGCAAATCGGCCCCCTAAAAATCGGCCCTGGGGAAATTGGCCCCCAATTGAAAACTTCAATAGAACTTATTTATAGACCTGCAGAGAGCATTTGACTGGGTTGATAAAGATATTTTTTCAGGATTATTAAACGGAAAAATAAGGGGTCCTTTTCAACAGAAACTGCATGCCTCAACTGAAATGGTATCGCATTTATCTTTTACAGTAAACACACATCACATCACCAGCTACAAAATCATCCCAGGCTTATTTTCTCTCTTCATTTTTTTTTAGCTGAAATGAGTGTTACTTATTTGAGTTGCTTATTGTTACATAACTGACACTGCAAATTGTGCTACCTAACCATAATAGGCAATTTACAGCTTATACATAGGTCCATTGGTAATTTTTTTCTTTTAATGATATCATGTTACTTTGAACCTCCAAAGCTGAATGATAATTGAAAAAAACAAGAAGCCCTTTAAAAGAGGAAATGCATCATGGAATTGTAATCAGTCTCTTATTAAAATAATGGGTGGATAAATATGCATGACAATGTTATCACAAAAGTGTCAATTGTTTATGTGTTGGTAGACTAAGTGTAATTAACACATCAAAGATGTCAAGATATTGACACCAATCCCTTGAAACCTTTGTGCAATAAAACTTGTTTATGCTAGAATTATTAAAAGTGCAATTACATTATCTTCACAGCCTCCGCTGATGGGATTATAACTTTAGTGATCTTTGCTATTTGTTTAGTATAGGGGTTACTAGCTAAAATGTTAAACAGTATCGGACATTAAAAACTTATTGTTCCTTCTGAATTCCATGTAGAGGATTATATCATCACACACTTGTGAGGGGAGCTGGATGAATCGGCCCTTTGCCAAATTGGCCCTCGGCAAATCGGCCCCCTAAAAAAGTTGGTCCTGGACAAATCGGCCCCATAAAAATTTGGCCCTGGACAAATCGGCCCCCAGTGGAAAACTTTTGTAATTAAAACTTATTTGTAGATCTGCAGAGAGCATTCGACTGGGTTGATAAAGATATTTCTTCAGGATTTTTCAAACAGAAAAACAAGGGGTCCTTTACAACAGAAACTACTTGCCTAATTTAAATGGTGTTGAATTAAAATGTAGTCCATGTTAATGTTGACTAAAGGGGGGATAATTCTGTATAATTATGTAAAATGGTGAGAACTTTGGCTAGGTGTGATTGACACACATCAAAGATAATTGGATGCTGTAATCACTCTATTGACAATTGAGACAATTGCTTATATGTTGTTTGACAAAGTGTAATTAACACATAAAAGATGTCAGGACATTGCAATCAATCCCTTGTAACCTATGTGCAATAAAACTTGTTTATGTTAGAATTATTAAAAGTGCAATTACATTGCCTGCACAGCCTCTGATGATGGGATTATAACTTTAGTGATCTTTGGTATTTGTTTAATAAAGAGATTAGTAGCTAAATTTTAAACAGACAAACAGTATTAGACATTAAAGGCTGATTGTTCCCATTGATGTCCATGCAGAGAATTATATCATCCCCCCCTTGTGGGCATCAAAGAGAACAATGGGCATTTATCCCTTTGAATTACATGATAAATCAGGAACCCAAATTCACATCTCCACAATTCAATACAAGTTATATTTATTATTACTATTATTATTATTTTATATTTTAAACTGATTACATTTTATCTATTGTTGTGACTTTAAAAATGACAATAATGCAATAAATATTGGGGGGGGGGGGAATAAAATAATACCAGACACTGTGAAGATTTTGAATACAAATCTATGAGAAGGTCAGAGTAAACTGAGGAGATACATAAAATTCACAGGTAAACTTAAATATCTGGGGGTTATTGTGAAAAAAATAACATAAATCTTATGTACACTTATCTATCTATATCTAGAGGGCCGATTTGACCATGTATTATTTTATAGGGGGCCGATTTGACCAGGTGATTTTATTTTGGGGGCCGATTTGACGGGGGCCAATTTGGCAAAGGGCCGATTTGTCTATGATTCCTTGTGAGCATCAAAGAGAACAATGGGAAACCTAAAATATTATTAAGATAGATAGATAGATAGGGTGTACGGAACTTTGCCCTTCAGGTACTTTGCCCTTCAGGTACGTTGCCCTTCGGAACTTTGCCCTTCAGGTACTTTGCCCTTCACTAAATATGAGGGGTAGGAACTTTGCCCTTCACTAATTAAAAATGCCCTTCACATGTAAAAACCTTTACTGGGAGTAATAGCACACTTTAGTACTATACAGTACTATACTGGGAATGAATCACCACAGGAAATGTAAAGCCCTTCACATTCAAAAAAGTTTTATTAGGATTACTTGCATACTACATAAAATCCAGAAATAAAATCCAGAAGTTAATTTGTAAAGTTGTCATACCCTTACAATAAGTGCTTTTTATTATTTTTAATATGTGTAATTAAGCTTAAATGGATCTAATTTGTGGATCAACAAACTGATTCTACATACTACATAAGACACAACTATGTACAAGCCCTTCATATTTTTAAGAACATTTGTTGGGATTAATTGTAGATCTTAATTGCATACTATACAGAGGCCCTTCATATTTTAACAAAGTTTAATTAGGATAAATTGCATACTACATAAATTATTGAATTGAATAATACATAAAACTGGATTATTGATTGTCTAGAATAATAGCCTTCAATTATGTAATCATATGATAAAGTATCTTCTGTGATCATGGACTGAAACAATAGAACTGCCACAACAGTAAGAAACCAGTTATGGGTTTACCAGTCTCTCATTCATTCACCATCCATTTCCCTTTTCACCTCAATAGCCAATTCAACAAAAGGTCTGTCACCCATAGAAATGTATTGTGGGGATTAACTTGGACAACAGTCTTTTTGTTGGGCTTGACATGCATTATACAGTTATATATTATACATACTTGGCTTCCTCAACAAAATAAACACAGTATCTCATTCATTCACCATCCATTTCCCTTTTCACCTCAATAGTAAATTCAACAAAAGGTCTGTCACCCATAGAAATGTATTGTGGGGATAAACTTGGACAACAGTCTTTTTGTGGGGCTTGAAAACAACTCGTTTACACACATGAATGGACAATATTTATAATTTAATTTTTTTTTCATGTGAAGGGCATTTTTAATTAGTGAAGGGCAAAGTACCTACCCCTCAAATTGAGTGAAGGGCAAAGTACCTGAAGGGCAAAGTTCCGAAGGGCAACGTACCTGAAGGGCAAAGTACCTGAAGGGCAAAGTTCCCGGATTCTAAAGATAGATAGATGGGGGAGATAGATAATATTTTTATTTTACTGACAGTGTGTTATCCAGAGTTACATATATATAAACAGAAAGTTTATATAACAGTTTTACTGAAACAGAATATAATAACATCCAGCCATTTAGGCTTACAGGTCAGTTTGAAATCTTCTAACAGTATACGTATGTGCATAGCAATATGAAGAAAGATTAGAAATATACACAAAAACAAAAACGCTCCTAGGTGTAGTTTTAGTGAAACCACTCTACTTTAGATTTTAAATAATGTAGATTTTCTACAGTCCTAAATTGAGGTTATATATTTAACAAAATCCCTTAAATTTTTGTTGTTTAAAGTCATCAGTTTTATATACTGGTCTTCAGGATTTAAATTATCAAAATTCTCAGAAACATTACATGAGATATAATTAAAAAAAGATATTCTTGGGGTCTTATAAAATGGACAAGTAACAATAAAGTGCTCTTCGTCTTCAATTTCATTACTATTACATAATTCACACAACCTTTTACATAATTGTTTGCATTTGAATCTTCCTGTTTCTACTGCCAGTGGCAATGTGCCAGACCTTAGTTTAGCCAAAAGCGATCTTTCATATTTATTAATATTTTGTGAAACATAATTTTCAGTGGAGATGTGACACTTGAATTTCACATACGTTCTCAATTTCGGTTTAGTGCTAATAGAATCCTGCCATTCTAGGTCATAAAGTGTAAATAATTTCTCTCTTGCTACATCAATATCAATTTCAGTACCATCGATTAGATTTCCCAGCATGCCTATCTGGTCAAGAATTTTCTCTAGTTCTCCACACCAGCTATCATTTGTTATATTCTGAAGGTCATGTTCAAATATACGATAAGTTAGTCTGTCATGATCCATTTTAATAAGTCTATTGTAGTATTTAAGTATATTCAAATAAATCCTATATTTTGGTTTCAACCAGCCTACATCACCTTGAAGTACATGCAATGGGGTTTTTGAATGAACTCCCAGAAAATATCGACAGGCCCTGTTTTGAATCTTTTCTGCGAATGAGGGGTTTGAAAACCCCCAAACACTGCTACAGTAATCGGTTATTGGTATTACTCCCTGTTCATACAATTTTGTAAATGTACTATAACCAATACCTTTATATGGTTTGAATTTTGATATTAAGCTACCTAGTGCATGGCCGCCAGCATCTGCAAGTTCTTGGGCACAAACTTTGTAATCAAGATTTTCATTCAAAGTTATCCCTAAATATTTATATTGATCAACAATTTTTAACTGTGTTGGACCAACAAAAAATGAGAAGTCTGATCTCGTCTTCCTTTTTTTCCTAAAATGCACAATTTGGCTTTATCAGTATTGATAGTCAGAAACCAATGCTGACACCATTCATATAGCCTGTTTAGCATCAGCTGTAAATTAATTTCATTCTTCATTTTCCAATCATTTTCAATCCTTTGTCAATTTATAAATGCTGAGAATTCATTAGAAGAGAAATAAGTAATAATTTTCTTTTTTTTGTGTATTGGAATCTTAAATTGTAACGTAATTCTTCCTGTCACACGTGCACTTTCTACTAAAGATTTTTGAATTAAACTGACTTGTAAGCCTTTATGGCTGGGTGTTAAGAAATGTATTCAATGTCTGATGTTACTTTATTGTATAACACAACGTCAGTAAAATAAAAAACTATCTATCTATCTATCTATCATTCTCAGACACAATTGCAATCTGCATATAGAAGGATTGATACTTTATTATTTCCATTTGAAACACCTAGTCCCATATTTTTTATTTCTATTGCCAAATCATTTATAAATATGCTAAATAGAGTAGGGGACAAATTGTCTCGTTGCCTCACGCCTATATTTACTTCAAACCATTGACTTAATAGGTTGTTGAGTTTAATGCAAGATTCATGAAAAGAGTATAAGGATCTTACTGCCCAGTAAATATTTCCTGTAATGTTATGAGATAATAGGTTATACCAGAGCAGGTCTCTGTTTACCCAGTCAAAAGCTTTCTGCATGTCAATAAAGGCAACAAACAGATCTTTATTTACCTGAAAATGATTTCTTATGATTGATGTTAATGTGAAGATATGATCTTCACATGACCGGAATTTACGAAAGCCATTTTGCTCTTCACAAAATAAATGTACTTCATTGCAGTATTTGATAATACGATTATTTAATAACTGGGAATAGGCTTTTCCGACATGTGATAACAAAGAAACACCTCTGTATGAGAGTGGCATATATGGATCTTTAAATGATCCCTTTGGGACAGGAGTTATAATAGCTTTTAACCACTGCTCCGGCACTCTACCACTGACAGGTAGTGTACCTGACTGGTTCTGAGGAGGGGCATTTCTCAAAGGTTCATTTGTAGACTGATTTTTCTTCAAAATCCGTCCATTCACTCCCACACGGTACAAGTTTCCATCTGGTAGTTGTTGTAAGAGCTCTCTAAAGTTAAAGCCAGCCATCCTTTCGTTGTAGGATCTCAATGATCTTAAAAACACTGTTTTAAAGTCACTGTGTTCTGCAAGATTTCTTTTGTTTTTCAATAATGTTATCTTATCCTGAACTGACAAAGAGAAGATAGTCTGGGTTGGAAGTTAAAATTAAGAACTTACACTGAATAAAAGTTACATATGGTATGTGAAAATTACTTGACTCTTAATGTCAATTCTTGCTAAATTAAGATCTGGAATCCTGTCACAATTTATTGAAAAGGGAAGATATGAAGAAAAAAAATTGGAAAGTAGAACTTTTCCCATTTGTAAGACTAATGAGGTTGAAGAGGAAACACATTTTGTTATTAACTGCAATGGTTATACTACGGAAATAACTTATTTTTTCTTTTATATTTCTAACAATGTGTCTTATATTTTTATGAATTTTTCTGAAGAAAATTTTATTCAACTAATGACTCTGGAAAATGCTATATCTAGGGGGCCGATTTGAACATAGAATATTTTCTAGGGGGCCGATTTGACCAGCTAATTTTATTTGGGGGCTGATTTGCCAAAGGGCCGATTTGTCTATGATTCGTAGAGGGGCACATATCTTAGTAATCAACTTCTTAGTGCTGTTGACAGTGAACAGATCTTCCGTGCACAAAGTGAACACTTCCTGAAAGTGATTACATTTCTCGGTCCAGTTTGATACCAGTTACTATGTATTTATTTATTTATTAAGGGTTTTACATCACTTTCAACACTGTACAGGTCATATCACGATGGGGAGCTGGAAGGGCAGAGGAAACCAGGTTGTGTACTATAAACTGCCGACCCAACGGCAAGCAACTACCAGCTTTCCCACTTGAGGTAGAGCCGTGAACTGAACCCCGGCCTCAGAGGTGGGAGGCGAGAGTGTTGCACATATAAAATTGCTTAATATGATTTTAAACTGTTCTGGATTCTTATCAGATATTGTGTTTGGGAACCAATTGCAAATCCATCTTAAACTTATCATACCATTTGTTCATCTTATTGATCTTACATCAGTCGTAAGCCTATAATATTTACAAAGAAATTTTTTCCATCTTAAGTTGATCCTTGAGGTTTGTGGCCCATTCAGATAGATCAGAAAACTGTCGTAGCAAGGTTTTGGGAGCCTATCAAAAGATGTGTTGAACCAATAGCAATGTCACACTTTGTACACTTTTCTCTTTCAGAAATGCAACGCCATTGTAAATGGCCTGTGTAGAAAATTGAGTTACAAAACGCCCATTTCACTAAAAGTCTGCATAATACAGGGACCTTCAACAAAACACAATGGGTATAATTTTACGTAAACTGTGTTTAATAAATATACTCAGGTATACAAATTTAATATGTACATGTTTGTAATATAGTCATTTTCGAAGTTCTGCTCCTCGTCTATAATTTCAAATATATTGAATACAGTTAGGATTTTTAAAAATTGAAAAATATTGTTTAGTGTTTAGTGTGTTAATACATGAAAATATTAAAAAAAATAAATATTGAAATCTAAAAATTGAAAACAGTAAAAACGTATGATAAGACGTTACAACAGTTATTGGTGTATTCATTGTTTGTTGTGACTTTATCACAACAGTAATATATTAGTGGACCTGTTATTCCAACAACCTAACCCACATAACCTAATTTCTGGAGGTAATTTAGTATGCGCTCAACAAAATTGAAAAGCAAGATAAAGCACTTTAGACCAACAAATCCTTTTGGCAAATACACAGAAAAGTCAATGGATAAACTGGCATGGTTATTTATACAAAAATACCTGTGTTCCCGGGGGGGAGGGGGGGGGGGGTATATCAATTATTCAAATGTGTGGTTGGTTTAATTTTTTGTCCAGCTTTTAGATCTATTTGACTCGCGCCAAATTGAATGTTTTCTAATACCATTTCTTGCTGCAATGAAAGAACTCCATTTTTTCTGCTTCTACTTCACTACCTTCCTTAGACTGGAAGGTAGTGGGCTTAGGTTTTGTAAACAGAGGCTTCAATATGGCTACCAAAATTCTTTCTCCACTTAAAAATTTGAAATAGCTGAAAATAACGTACAAGTATATAAAACAACCTCCTGAAGTAGTCTTTGGGTGTTTTTACATGTTTGCAAAGTTTTCCTTTGACAAAATAAAATTTGATCACAGATATTATGTGTCAAACAAGGAACATATATATATCATCAGTGGAATATTTGTACTACAAAAAGGGTCACATGACACAGAAAACCACTGTGGTTATTCAATAAGCTTGGTCTCAACTGAGACCCCATCTGTAAAAAACCGTTTGAGACAAAGACTTAGCTGAGCCAAAAAGCTCAGACTTCAGGCAGTGGCTCAGCTTGAGACCGGGCTAAGTCTGAGACCTTTCATGAAGTCCACCCAAGGGAATAGCTAATATCCTGGTTAAAGTAGGGGTTCCATATAATTTTGTACCTGGGGCAGTATTTGCAAAAGGTCTTAACAAAGTCTTAGGCTTAACTTTTGTATACAAGTATAGCCAACTCAAGAGTCTGGATAAGACCTTTCAGAAATATGGCCCCTGAATCTACTCGATTGTGAAGTTAGGACCAGAATTTTGACGATACATTGAAAAGCACAATTATAAAGGTCAGTTAAAATCCAGAGAATATCAAATATGATTTGAAATGTTAAAAAGTCGGCAACTTCACTTCTCCACCTGGAAAGTCAGAATCATAAGTCCAACTTCTCTCAATGTGATAAGGTCAAATCATAGATATCAGTGCTCAGTCCAGACCTATTCTATCACCAATACATCCAATTATGTTGCTGTTATGATAAGTTGTATTAAAATCATATAAGTCAGGGAGCTATGGCGTGGACTTGGATCAAGATGGTAAGATGAATTAACATCATGCATGCAATCTTCTATTAGTTTTAACGCCCCCAAATCAGGGGGCTTGGTGGTGTAGTGGTTAGAGTACTCGAATGTCAGCCTGGGCACTTCATGTTGGAAAGTTGGTAGTTACTTGCCTATGCCCAGTTGTTTACAGTGCAGAATCTTGACCAACTAGTATGCACTGGTTCCTGCACCTGTAAATAACCCATCACAATATAACCCTGACTGCTGAACACAACGTAAAACAAACAAAAAAAAAACTATGTATAAATCTTGCCAACAAATCATAGATTTGGCGATGTGAACCTATTATGCCATATTGTCAATCCATCTGGTCAAATTGAAATCTTATTAAAACTTATTGGCAAGGAGTTAAAAGCTCTGTTGCATCATTGCTCAGATGCCATTGGTCGGTGTACGTTTCCAGATAAATGGGGTAGTTTGTTGTCTAGTTCCCATCGTTGGGATGCATTTGAATTTTCCTAACAATCCTTGACAAAGCAATCGGACCATAGAATAAGAACATGCTAGAGAACAATTTGATTGTAATACCTCCAATTCAGTGTCACAAGTTTGGCCACAAGACCACACTGATTATGACACTTGGAACATAATTATGTCATTTATGCAACATATTTTCCAATTGCTAAGTGTAATGTCTGAAAAACTGGAAATAGAAAACAATATAGCCACTCCGTGAGGCGCCTAGAATTCCCCAGTTATTAAAGCTTAAAGTAGATATAGCTAGAATTTGCCAATCTGAAAAACAATTTTTTATTGAAGATCGGGACAAGTTTTGAAGATAAGTGGCTGATATATTGTACCCGTTTTTTAAATAGTATTCTTTCAGCTTTATATAAATAGTATACCACACACAGACAGAAGGGGTCGATCCAGACTGAACCCAATGGCAGTTCAATAAATACTTCATTTTTTGCCTGCCTCTATGTATGAGAGGAGACTAGCAGTGGATTATGTGCACAGTAATAGCTTATGTTCTTATCCTAATATCCCTCTGAATACCCTAATGTTGTCCGAGGTTTTAGCCAAAGGCCGAGTACCTGATTTTTTCCTCATAAAAATCTTTGTATCAGAATAAAAAAACCATACAACGCTGTTTTTAGTGAGACAATATCCCAAACTGACACACACACAAATTATCACAAAACGAAAAACAACAAACAATTTTAGATTCCTGGCGAATTTTAGATTTCTTACTCTATGTGTACAGAGTTTCAGTTGCATTATAATGCAGAAATGGAGGATAAATCTCAAGTTAAAAATCCAAGCTTTAATTTAATTTAAGCTACCTGTCTAATGCTTTATAGAACGTATTTATAGTTTACATAAATATTTTCAAAAATGTACTTATGTCACCTAAATTTTATCATGAATCTGGTACCCAGGTAGCTAAGGCTTTCCAGATCATATTGCTATAAATGGTTCTACTGTTTGGGCTTAAGGTGTACTTTAGTTGATACGCCCTTTCATGGTAATATTATGTTTATTTGTCAGTTATATCTGTACCTGTGATATTCAAGTAATTTTAAGTCTTTCTTACACTTGAGCTTCTAAGCCATTCTTATAAGGATTGTTGAAAAGTTAAGAAATCTCTAGCATTTCCCCACCAGGGGGCCAAATGACAGACTATTTGGTTTAAATTAATTTATTATATTATTTTATCATTATAATATTTTATTTCACTAACATATTTGTATATTAAAATACAGTAGTGACGTCACTCTATTGTTAAAACAGTAGATTCGGACAACAGAATGTGCTGTTTTTTTCTACTGTATTTGTAAAGGGAGCCAAAGTACAAAGCTTGACCATTTACAGTTTAGCCTTCAAATATCATTACATTTTAAATTCCTGTATCAGTATTTTACATTCTTTAAAAATGCATTCAAAATAGACTTGGTGTGATAAGGGAGATATAGGCACTTTGGTGTGTAATATTCGTACTTTTTATGTAATACAAGTTGGGATATAAGAAATATGTAAAAATGTGTTAACATTTACCTACATTTATTTTTTGTTGTGTAAAACTTTAAAGGGAAAATATTAAATATGCCAATATTTAAAGGCTTTACGTTTTGCAAGACTATGTGTAATATGTATACTCAGTCAAAACCCAGATTTATTTGGCATTCTAATTTCTACAGTTTAAGTATTAAAGATCTTATTTAGGCTGAAATGTTTATGATTTGACATATTTACAACAAGTAATGGTAATGTGATTATTTTGGAAAGTAACTAATAATATTTCCATGCTACGAGAAACATCTTTTAAAATGTAGAAATAACATGAAACCAAAAAACTACTGTCATCCTATTATACTGTATTTTAAGTCATGGAGAAAGCACTTGGAACAGTAGATTCGTAGTACAAATGTACTCGGGCCTTCGGCCCTCGTACATTCGTATCTATGAATCTACTGTTCCTTGTGCTTTCTCCATGAGAATAATATGATGATAAAATACTAAAATTTAATGAGGGTACCTGCCGTTAATTTCTTAACTTAATACTATTTTCTAAAATTGAAAAGGAAAAGGTACCCATTACCATTGTATGCTTGTAATTTGATGAATTAATAATGAGTAGAATACAATTGTCACCAATTTGCACTTGTAACTGAAAACTCTAAAAACTGCAGTTCCATTTTAGCCTATCAGCTTTGAAAAACAGTCAAAGTGTAAAGGGATAAAAAGACATGACTATGTGAATCACTGATGCCAATTTGTTTAAATATTTATTCCCCTTTGGGAGGTTTAAGGTGACATCACTATGCTATATATTGTTAATGGGAGCAAGTGTTCTTGAACACACTTGGTTGGCCAAAGGTTAAGTTAAAGGTCATATTGCCTTAGATCCAAGGTGAAATAGAGGCCAAAGTCGGGTACATACATTACATATAATTTATTCACATTTTGAACAGCAAACTAATTTTTATGTACAATTGGAATATTATTATGTAACTCTCACATATTCATAGCTTAAGGCCACCTTAACTGGAAGTATAACTGAATTAACACAAAGGTAAGTTGACATTTACACAAAACTGTGAATATAAGGTCACCTTAAAATTTAGATGCAAGATTTTTAAGTTTAGGGTTAAGGTGGCCTTAAATTATGATTATCAGAATTTATTTAAATTTAAGATTAATGTAATACATGATAACGGATATTTACAAATGCCAAGAATTTAAGTTATGTATGAGATAAGGGGAAAAACTAGTAATAAATAATTGTAAAGAAAAAGTCCCCTGTCGATTCGGATATGTGCACATTATAGAAGATTGTCATGAAACAGAGCCCATATATGAGTCCATATACATGAGGCCATATTGATGTATAACATATCCATTAGTTGCCAGGGTGCCATATTGATGGTCACATGTCCAGTAGTTACAGAGAGCTTTTAATATAACATAGGCAAAATATTTCACAGAACATTAATTCAGACAGAAAAACTAAAATGTAAAATATAATAAGCAAATTAACCATAATTAAGTATCACAGTATTAAAATAGACAAACAATCGTGTGCAATCAACACATGCTACTGTCCTATGTAGACCAACACATATGAATCATAAATTAGATTAAGAAGATAAAAGATAAAGAGATAAAATATGCTAAGATTATCTATGCTGTTTATCCCATTGGTAATAAGCCTTTATAAAGGCAATTGACGTTTCAATGAAGAGAGTAGGGCATAATCTTCCATATGTATGACAATACAAGAGTAAATTTACCCAAGTTTGCCAGATACAAAGTTAGTCTTAACGACGTATGACAAATTATAACATTAACAGGTGTTAGATAGCATTAATGCAAGGCTTTACGAGATCCTTTGCCTTGAAATTTGAATTTAACTAACTGTGGTTAAATATGTTATCTTAATGTTAAGTCCCATCTTTGTAGGAGTACAAGTATATGCTTAACTAAGTAACAGTTAACCTTATAAGCATTTATGGAATAAAACAGCCTGAAAGCACATTTTTTTTTGTTTAATTAGTTCAACTCTAATATTTACTGAGTGCAGCTCCAGAAATGTCCTAGACGGAATACACCCAGTTAGCCAAATGTCAAGTTAAAGGTCATAATTGAAGCAACTATTATAGCACTACGTATGACCTTAACATAGCAATATTCAACCTACTAACAAGCATTGTTGCCATACTGTGTTGTAACGTCATTATGTGCATCGACATGTGATACTAACAATAATATGATTGTAGCACAACAATTATAATAACATTATTTAAAATATAACTATAAAGAGAATATAAAATGTTCTTTAGTAAAAGTTCAAAAGTTTGAAAGCTCAGTGATATCTTATAAATGATTATACATAAATTTGCAATATACACACAGGTACCATAAAATAGAAATGAAATAAGTCCAAAATCATAGGTTGTAATTTATATTCGGTCTAACATCCGAGCATCCAATTACATGAAACTGATAATCTCTCTTATTAAGATAATAATGTTGCACAGTATAACTGACAACGACATTAAAATGAGGTGACTGGGGCATTCGAGTCGGTATTATACATTAAAATGAAAGCATTGATCCAGGCATTCAAGTTGAAACAACAATCGTGGTTTTCTAAAATATATAGGGGACCACGGTGGCAGAGTTGTAACACTCTCGCCTCCCACCACTGAGGCCGGGGTTCGGTTCCTGGCAAGGCCTCAAGTGGGAAAGCTGGTAGTTGCTTGCCGTTGGTCGGCAGTTTCCAGTACAGAACCCTGACGAACTGTATGTACTGGTTTCCTCTGCCATTTCAACTATCCGTCATGATATGACCTGTACAGTGTTGAAAGCGACATAAAACCCCAAATAAATAAATAAATAAATAAATATCTAAAATATATAACAATAAGATTTCATGAAGAAAATACGATGTAAATTATGGGATGGCCAGACCAGCGCTCTATCTATGGTACATAATCAAATTCCAGGCACTGATCTTGGCACCAATAAAAGCAATACTTATTTTTCAAATGCAAACAACAGACAATTATGGCAACTGACAAACTATCAAGAATACCACTGAGGACGGACAATGCCCACTGGTCACTAGGATCCACCCTTGTTGAGGTCAGCAACTGCCATCATCCGGTGAACTGTAAGTACTTGAGCAGATATAGCAGATCTGTAGCTGCAGATCTTAATGTTATCTGCAAATAGATTTACCAAAGCCACAGTAGCTGGTCTTATAACATGGGTGTGTTATTACATGCGAAGGGAAAAATTAGATGTTGCCCCTTTCCTGTCTGCATTTGAAATGGCAGTGAATGTAGAAATGTTAAGGCGAAAAATCAACAACCAATGAAATAAAGCCACACTAAATCCACGTGTATGACATACGCCTTGGGGATTGTTGATAAAAAACACCTGTATATCCACAATAAGGGCGCCAGTCAAAAGAAATATTACCCGGCTGTATTGTCCGGTACTTAGGTCAAATGCATTGAATGGTGGATAGTTGCATGACTTTTTGCCAGCGTGTCTTGTATATTTTTGTGTGATTTGTATTTACTCAGCGGAATGTGCAATTAACCAAGCAGAAGTTGAACAGCACCTGGGGATATGTATTGACACCTTTAATGCTTCACTCGATGCGGCGCTAAGCAGGCTTTCAGTGGGCAGCTCAGCTTATGCACAAGCTTGTGGGTGAGGTCATGTTTTAGCAGGTCATTGTATTGCAGAAAATGTGGAATTTTACTTCATTTTTATTCACTACTTTAAAGAATGAAAATGTGGCTAGAACTGTAAGCATAGAATTCTTTGCAGCCTATTGTCTGAGTTTACCAAGTGCAGCGAGAATTAAAAAAAAAGGTCCAAAAGTAAATAGGACAAAGCTTGAAGTTTACAGTTTACTTTGGCTTTAGAAATACAATTAGATGGTCTTTGTATTACGAATAAAGTCCTTCAGTCTAGACTAAGAGAATTAAGGATGACATTCCATTCTTCTTAAATCATTCAGTCAAAAGGCCATCCTTAATTTTCCACCAAGGAAGAATTTCTATCTAGAGTTCGTTTTTGACTGCTCCCTATTGCCACTTTGGTACAAGTTTCTGCTCATTTAAAGGAAATTCACAAAATCTATTCTATTCTATTCTATTCTTGACATTCATAGTGCCTAATCTCTGCCAAAAGCAGATTCTTGACTTTTATAGTGCTTAATCTCCGCCAAAGACAGACTCTACGGTATAACACCAGAAACCAAATCAATAATCATTGTTTCGTGGACACAGTCAGGTTGATACCATGGAGACATCAGGTGCACAGCTTCAGGTGTGAAAACTTTTTTTGAACAGGTAAGATTATACCTTTATCTTGATACATACAAGAGTGGGGACAGAATGAACATCACCAGGTAAATTATTCCAAACTGTGGGAGCATCAAAAACAAAACTGTGACCAAAGTGTTTCTCCATTGTTGGAAAGTTTGGAATCTACTCACAAGCTACCATCTCTTTGTGTACTTAATTTCTGAGCTTGAGGTTTATTGACTCATTGGCTGCAACTGCCTTATAATATTCTATTCTGAGTTGGAGAAAACCTTATAGTTTATAAGATGTTTATAAGATTTATACTTTCATATGTTTGGAATTAGACTGTATATGCCGATCAGTTAGTACCCCTATTCCATATTCATGAGTTTCACATCCCCACTCCTCCATCATAAGGTCCTCGAGGGTCTAGTGATTAGTAAGTTTGATGTATAACTTATCTTGTCCACTCTTTTCATGACATGACAAACCTTGTAGAATGGAGCAGACAATATTAATGGTAGGTACATGATAAAATATTTTTTTGAAAGATGCTGTCTTGAGACAGGGCATTAGACCTTCGTTTTAGGTTATAACAAGCCATCTTTTTTAGTAGGAATAAAGTAACACTTTAACTGATTCCTTCAAAAAATGCTTGGTCTGACAAATTTCTTTTTCTACTTATGAATATGGAACAGCAGAATTGGGCTACTAATAATATCCACACAGAGTTGCTATGTCCTTTCTATGTAGGGATAAAGCTGATAAAATCATATCTGACTTTTTTCATTGTCATGCAAATATTTACTCTCCGTAATTATAAGAAGATATTATGCAAATATATTTTCCATGTTGCATCTTTGAATAAAGAGAAAATCATAAAGAAGATACATGGGTTATCCCACCACTGTTTTTCAGAGACTACTTAGCTGCAATTGGTGTTTTTGATGCGTGTGTTACACTTGCAATTGCTGGTCACTCATGTACAGATGAAGCTACTTATGAGCTCATAAAAGCTGTCAAGAAATTGGAAGAGTTTTACGAAGATACCTGTGGCAATGTAGACTTTGGTGAGTACAATGCTACAGATATCTCTTGGTTTTCATTGAGTTATATTCTGGTTTTCAATTGCTATTTTGCTTTGTTTTGAGGTGAATCTAGTTTTAACAGACTGGACTAGTAAAGTCAAGAATAAGTTTTGACGTGTATTTCAATAGCTAGGTCATGTAGGGACAGGCCATTAAGTGTTTCTGATATACTGTATGTTAACTGAAATAGGATACTCATTATACACTTGAAAACATTGTTCATAATATTTGCTCATATTTACTGTTATAAACATTTTCTCATTCAGTGGTTCAGTTATCTTTTTAAAGGTAAACGTACAAATGCATTTTAAATATTTGTTCATTCATATCACACAATCAAAGGCAAACTAACTAACGATTCACCAGGTTTCTTTCAAAATTAAGGTTCTACCGCTTAACTAGAATCTGTTCAAAGTAATGTATTTTCACCTAGACTTGCTCAAGTCTTTATATTTCTTATTCCACCAAATCTGACATACATGGAATCATTATGAATCCATCTGATTAGTGAAGATTATACTGTCTGATTAAATACAAATGTTAGCACCAAATTCTGGAAAACAAAGTCATTCAGTCATCATATCATACCTAAGACAAAAGGACTTGAGGAAAATAAATAATTTTGGTAAAAACTGTACTAAAGAACCTTGAGGAACATCTTTTCTGGATGCTCACTATGCTACTCGGATAAGACTTAGCACTTTGAATCTCTCAGTATCAATAGATAACTGGCAACAGTCTTACTTACATATGTGTTCCAGATCTGAACATCATTGACCCCATTGTAAGAAAGCAAGAAAAAAATATCAGTCGATTACTGTGTCTCACTATTAATGGTATAATTCTTGCTTTGTCTTTTGTGAACAACAGCATGTAATGACTGACATATACAGAAGCAAAATGTTTGCCAAGATTATGTAGTAGGGGTCTAATTTTGTCGATCTTGTGACTTGTTTTATGGATCAGAAAAGTCGTCAGAAAATCGCAATGGTTTAATACCTCATTCCCATGTTTCAAGCATGTTTCAGAACCTTTTGTAAAGACTTTGTCTTGTCAATCATGCAACTTATTTTATGACACTTTTCATAATACTGCTAATCTTCTTGTAAAATGGTGAGGTTTTATTCATGAGAATACAGGTCTAAACAAATCTCTAATTAATTTTCTCTTCTTCTAAGGCTGATTTTGACTTGGTATTTGGAGTTAGGGAATATAAGTTTAATTGGGAAGGTTACAGTTTGTTGCCTTCTTGTCAAGGATAGTAGGGGTCAGGAGTTTCAAGTCATCCATCAGTTATTATTAATCATGAATGCATGGTTTTGTGCCATTCTAGTACATGCCCAAATATATATTTTATTTTATGCTTCTCTGGAGTTGTATTTTTTTATTGTCCTTAGATTCAGCAATTCTTGACGAGTGTGATGATCCAGTGAAAGCCTTTGATGGCTTTGCTGATTGCTTTGGGGATCATTTCTATGACTATGATGGCCATGAGTTTGATGGTGCAGGAGCACTGGTAGATGGCACCATTGAGGAAGGGGAATGCGAGTACGTAGAATAAAGAATTTTGGTAAAAACTTCTTCCGATGCACAGCGATGGGAAGTTTCAAAGCGGGATGATAGGTTTAAAAGATGCATTATATAAGTTGAAAAAGTTTCTCTTTTTTTTGTAAACAACTAAGCTGCGCCATATATACTCGAAAATACTAAAACAACTTATAGTTTTATAATGCTCTTGAAAATTAAAACAAAATGTGTATTTATTGTATTAAAAAAATAACTGTAGAAATAAAAAAATGCATATGACTTTTTCTGGGTCAGTGACTGTGGACAATTTGTCCTAATGTTACCTTAAATATTAAAAAAAAGGATATTTAACACAAATGTTCACCAACTTTTAAAACCTTTATCTTAGGGAGATCTACGAACACTTCATAGACACAGCTTACTGTGTAGGGTATGTGATAATAGATGCAGGTTGTTCTGACGTTGTGGCTCAAGGCATTGATGAACTTTTTACAGATATCAGTGCAGACGTGATTAGCATCTGTGGAGGTAAGCAGTGAAGTCATTATCTGTAACTGTGGAATATGTAAAACGAATTAGGTATATGCTTATTACTGTACCATTGGGTGTCCCCTAGCCTTGCTTAAGGCCCATATGTGTATAATATGTTCAGAATAGGTGCAGAAATATTTGGCAATCATAAGGTACGCATTCAGAATTTCAAAGCAAGAAGGCAAGCTCTCTTTATCATAGCTGTATGCTGTTATAAAAGTCAGTACATGTATGAATACATTATAGAAACTGAAACTCCATTATCTGAACTGGAAACTTTCCCTAACTGCAAAGAAACTTGAGCCTTCAGCAAGGCTAGGTGTCCCCCTTGTCTCCGTTAAACGTTCCATTTTATCATGAGAATACGGATAAAAGCAGATACCTCTGGTACAATATTTAACTACCTTTAGAATAAGTTGTCAAGGCTCATCCACATTAAACCAAGAAGATATGATCCAGTTCAATAGGTCCTGATGTCAAACCTTTTTTTTTACCAGAACAAAGCCGTGAAAACATTCTCAAAATCTATGCTAAATACTGAGAATACATTTAAATCCAATAACAATTGGAGAATATTTTCTAAAGGAAAATGGTTGCACATTGGCTCAACTTATATATAGTCAGGCCATATACTTAAGTCCTGTTATACCAGTACCAACATTATGACCAAGCTGTAATAGATCTGATCTAATTCCATCTAATAAGAACTTTTATATCGTTTAATCTCTCTTGTCTAACAGATAAAAGCACAACTATACACAAATATATTGAACAAGAGTGTATCCATTGACGGCAGCCAAGTTATTCCATAGAAGACACAAGTTGGCTGGATTCCTTTAGGGGCCTTGGGCTTTTGCTAACATATTGTAAACAAAGTATTTTTTTTATCTGAAAATCAGCTGTATCTCCACTTCGCACTTGCTGTAACAATAAAGTCGTTCATGCTTTAGAACACCACTTATTCTTATGTGTGATCAATCAGTCAATTTCTAGAAAGAACTTGAAAACTGGATTTTGATCAGCCTGGAGTTAGACTTTAGCTTTACCATTTGTGAAAGTCTGTTTGGTATCATTTCTTCAAATAATGATGAATGATTTATTGTGAATTATCTTCCTTAATTGGGAAAATAGTTGAATAAGTCTATGAATAAGAAGCTTATTTTTGGCTGAATTCATGTTTGTATTGAAGCATAAACTCTGTCGAATCTCTTATGTATACAAAATGAAAGGGGGAAAAATGACAAATTTCAGGGAAAAAAATTGGAAAAGTATCAAATTTTTAATGAAGTATACCATCTAAAACTTATGCAACATGTTAAACTGTAATATCATGATCTCAGTATGCTGGTCAATATACCAGGGTTGGGGTCAAATCCTTTGAGGATTTGGATTTGAAGGATTTAAATCCTTTTTATAAAGGATTTGAAATCCTTTTGCCAAAAAAGGATTTTGGATTTGGAATTGATTTAAATCCTTTTGTTTCTGGGCAAAATCCTATATACACGTTTATTTGTTAATGTGTTGTTGGTACATGTCCTTTAGTGTATGTCCTTTGTGCTTATCAGTGTTAATTGTTATGGACTGTACTATTAGATGTGAAATAGAATAATAAAAAAGGTCAGTTTTGATCTTTTTCCGAAAAGAGACAACTAAGGTATGGTATTAGCTTACAAAGTACCATCGTTGGTGTATTACAGAAGTAATACAATCGAGACCATTCGTAAGTATATGGGCACATTATATTTACCCCACAATAGGAGATTATGTTTTTGGGTACGTTTGTTTGTCTGTTTGTTTTTCTGTTCATGATAACTCCACATATAAATCATGATTTTATGTGGGTAGGAAGCCATGAAGAGAAGAAGAGATTAAATTTTGGGAAAGATCTTATTCTGGATATAAAAAAAAACTCAATTATATATGTTTTTAAAATATGTCTGGATTCCTGATATATGTACTGGGTGGAATCACATTAAGGCCGATTTTTAACAACATTATACCTATAACATACAAAAATATATTATGTCCATACACGTAAATTGGCCACTTTAAAACTTACAATAGGACGTTATGTGTCTAATAGTGATGTGAAAGATGATCTGGCATTTTGCTGTGATAGAAAAAAAATGCAAAATATTTGGGAACTCATTAGTAAAAAATCTCATTATTTTTGGCAGATTTTTAATGGCTGATACTTCATCAAAACAATAAAAAGCTATAATTCTTGTGCAATATCTCACATTTTTACTTTACACTGGATGAAAATGAATGTTAATTACTCCAAAAACCACAAGAAATGTATATCTAGTTTTAAATAACAGCTGCCGTATGCTTTGGATTAAGTTTTATCCTAAGCCCCGGAAACTGATTCAGATTTGGTGAAGGGTCCAACCACTAGAATGTTTGTTACCTTCTTTGGTCCACTAGTTGATCTGTCAATCCGTAAATTGTGTCTGTTGTTGATTAATATAATGCAACAGTACCATATACAAAACAATCCATATATTAAATCCATGTATTAACATGTTCAACAGTGAAGGTCCAAAGTACTCCAAAACCTCTCCCCTTTTAAAAATATAAACCCAAATTGAAACTTATAAATCAAAATAATCCTTTTTACATCAATCCAGCCCACCCGTGAACAGGACTTGGTGACATTGTTAATGCTGATCTTGAAGATTCCAGCAAGACACCTAATTACTGTTTTTCTTATTGTGCTAATTAGCTGACTTTCTGGCTGATCTGGATGTAGAAACGAGTACTATGAGTACCACCACATCAGAGGCAAATGTACCCCAGATCTCCAGGGCAGCCATGATGGTCACACCACTGGTTGCCATGCTGGTCAAGATGTGGTGAATACACCGGCAAGGGAAACAACAATAACAGTGACTTGGACACATATGTTTTGATAGAGATAAAAATAACTCAATATGACTCTGTATAAATAAATCGTCAGATATATACTGTTAGGGTTTACTGTTAACATGTGGGTATAAAATACCAAATTCTTATGACTTTATAATAAAGTAAAAGGATTGTATAATCCATTGATGCATAAGGAGAATGTATTATCCCATGATTTATATTTGGGACGGTATTAATTGTTTCTAATATTTTAAATGGAATTAATAAAGAAATTGCATATGTGGTAACTATCTCATGTATATGTAAAAACTGAGACAGCAGAAGCTGCTCCAGTCTTTATCACACTCAGGCCCAGGAAACGGCAGAACACCATAATAACCAAATAACGAATCATGCAAAATAATGGTGAGAAATTACCAAACGTCTTTCACTATCACTAGCTATAAATGTATTGGTCGGGGATGATTAATAACTAATTTACTGCAGAAGACATAGCTTAAATTTGAATAATTGACAATTGCTTGGTATCTCCGAGCTTGACATTTAAACAGTATATCAGTAAGTGACCTTGTATCTAAAATGAAATAATATTAACACGAGTCTTTAACTGTGTTACAACACTTAGATAGAATGTCACGACAATTATTGAGGTAATATCTCAAGGAACAGACTTAACATCCTGATACAATTTATCAAATTTTACATAAAATGATACATATTTCAAGAAATTGAAATATTATGTTTATGAATGGGGAAAACAATTATTACCTTTCACCACAAGGAAAACAAAGCTAGTATAATTAATTCTCCGCATATGACCTGAAGCTATATATCTATGGCTAGGGTGCTTCACTTCAGCGCAGAAAGCCTTGGATCCTTAGATTTACTATTGAGTTTATCACTTTGGGTAGGGTATTTGATGCATATTTATCCTGCCTCCAGTTCCGAGTTGGGGAGGTAAACGTGGGACACGCTTACATCTTATTCATGAGAGTCGTTTCACACCACAGAAACTGTAAATAATCTCCTACCATCTTGGTCACTAAACTCAAAGAATGACTTTACCTTGCCATACGTATGAACTGAAAAGTTGAGAAACTTAGGTCCGCTTCAATGGAAAGTATTGAGAACAGAGTTTAAAAAACCCATTCTTGATGTGATATTCTTAGTCTTCTTTGTTCATGTTCAAGACATAGAGAGTAGGTATTCCTCCAGTCATAAGGCCACTGTAATCAATGTGTGAGGGCAATAGAAAAGAAGGTGCAAAGTGATTAAACAAAAGTTAAGGCCGCTGTAATCAATGTGTAAGGGCAATAGTAAAAGAAGGCACAAAGTGATTAAACAAAAGTTTAAACAGTATCAATGTCTGCTTCAGAAACAATGTAAGTATGCTGGCTAGACTGAAAAAGATGTTGTTCAAGGTCTGGTGGACTAAAATAGAGTTTTCATTATTACATTTGCATTACTTAAATTGCGCATAAAGGAAGAGTAAAAGTCTATCTATAAAAGGGCTACTCACAATGGCATTGGACAACAAAGCTGCCAATTTGGTGTTTAGATACCCACATATTCTGTGGATATCTCAGAGATAGTAGCTCCCACCTGAGTTGAAAGATTATCACGAACACTGCTCCTTTCACATATGTTGGCGATTTCTCAGCTTTAGTTTCACTTTTTATATAATTGTGGTATAGCCTCGTGACAATCTTTATATGGATGTGTTAACTTTCAAAGAAAAATGATGGTGTACCTGCAACACAGTGTGATAATGCTATGCATTTTCTCAGAGAAGGGTGCTGTTTGCGGTCGATAAGGTAAGGACACAGACTGAAAAGCTCATAAGTCATAAGGCCACTGTAAAAAGTGGACAATCTTTTGAGAGACAGCGGTGGGCTTTGTCTGGGCTGGTTATCCAACTTCACAAGTATCACTTGACTATCAGCTCTAACTCTCAGGTTCTGACAGCATGTCAGAAACACTTATTACATGGCCCAAATATTTACCCATGTTAGGAATGACCACATTGACTGTGACAAAGCCTATGCTGATTATCAATAATAAATGCATAGTTTTATAAAAGATGCTCGTTCTGTTGAAAAAAACCCCAAAAATTAGGTATAAAGTAAGATAGAAAATAGCTGATAGAACTGATCCTGATTATGAAACTCAACAAACATATGAGAGGAACTGCATTTAGGCGACAAAGACTGTTGGGATGTTTGCTTGTATTGTACATTGTTGTATTATATGGCTGTTTAGTGAAGCAGAAGGAGTTCCACCACTCACTCACTGAGGATTTCATTGTACAGAAGACTTGTGATAGTGTAAAATTATACCAAAATACACAGAGAACTAGTTTTAGGTAGGTTTAAATAGGAAATCATTGCAAAAAGTTATTTATGTCAATTTCAATTTATGCAAACAGAGATACCTTATCTATTAAAAACAATTACATAACGTTAATAAAGGCAAAAGTAAAACTATTACATAATATTAATAAATGTATACAACAACAGAGAATATTGATTAAAATCACTGTTAATACCGATCACATCTTTCACTGACTGACTGACTGACTGACTCACTGACTCACTCACTGACTCACTGACTCGATATTTTTGTTTATTACCAGGGGCATTGCCTGAAAATTTGGGACTTTTTGGCATCCAGGATATGTTCCTATCTTTCCAAGAATTTAATCACTTCTTCCCTTTATCATCGTCTACCAACATAAAACTACGCTGTTGCCTAGTATTATATTGGTAAAACAGCAAGTTATTTTTTACATAGCAGATTTCTAATAAATAACAAAGAATGTGTTACTATGTATTTCAATGAATCAGTTTTAGATTGTAGATTAGACTGGATTATGTACCCAACCCCATGATATGTAAAATGCACACAAGTTTAGCTGTTTACAAGTTAAACTCAAGCGGAAACACCAGATGCCCAAGTGTAATACAAAAGGACATTACACACATCCATCTCCTAAATAAAACATGTCTGTAGGTCTTATATGTTTACATTATAACGTCTGAACTTTGTTGGCTGTGAAGTTCTCTGCCATGTTAATGATGATCTGCTGTGATCTCAGTGTCTTATGATTACTTGATATACAGAAACAAACTCAAGATGCAGCAACCTCACCATTGCTTTGTCTGTCTTTATGGAATATCGAGGTCATTGAGGTCATTTGTCTTTCGCGGTTTATTTACTATATGCCCATAGGATCTTATTTTAATTTTTGTATTGTAAACTGAGATATAAAAACATCCTGTTGTTCTTTAACAAGTTGAGCTAAAAGGCTACCCCAGAAATATGAGTAATATCTTTTGTGCAACAAGGATAATATGATACCCTATTATGTATGACCCTAATTTCTTAGATGAATTTCTTACCTGGATTTCAAATTGCTGAACCTGAACAATCATAATTTGTTGGCGGTGATTTATACAGCTCACTGTTCATGACCCCAAATTGTTAGGTATATACTCTCTCTTGGCATATGGAAGGGGAAAGTTGGAAACACTTAGAACTACAAAGAACAAGCGTGGAATATCTAAACAACAACAACACCCCCAAGACTTACTGTTAAACTTAAGTAAATAATAGTTTGAAAACCAAATATGAAATAGTCATTCATTCATCTATAAAGATATATAGCTTTCATATGCATCATATACGTCATTCATTCATCTATAAAGATATATAGCTTTCATATGCATCATATACGTAATTTCACTTTAAAAATATTTTCATGTACAACCATATTTCTATGTGTAATTTGTTCTGCAGTCTTCAAAAAGGTTAAGTGTAGACCACAAGTTTTGAGTGGAGTTTATAACCTCCCGATAATCAAAGGCTCGGAGGTCTTGCCCTATGGTTAATTATTGCTAGTCAAAATATACTAGATCTGAAATTATCAAAGAGAGATGGAGTTTTTGCCAGGTTACAACAACGTTCAATAAAGCTCAGATGGTCACAGGTTTTTTTATGTGGATCTTTGGATTTAATTTGACCCCCCAGAAGTGAAAATATGAGCATTGTACGCATGTAATAAGGTAAAAGTATGTGTATATCAAAAGTAACTGGTTATTGTATAAATACACAGATAGCAAAATGTGTTTACTTGGATATAAATATATTAACCTGTTACTTTTATGATTAAAAAATCTTTGGTGTTGGTGGACATGTCTGTCTGATTTCCAATTTCAAACGAACCTTATGGGCTAGGAAACAAACTTTTGGATTGACTTTTATGTATAAAGCAACATAGTGATAAATTGTTTGATCTTATGTCTGTCATAAATTAGAAAGTTAAAGATGTAATCGCTGAGTATACATGGACACATTTATATAATTTTATTATATACAAGTTAACCTCTCTTGGTCCCTTTTATGGAAGCTCTGATCTGGCCAATTTTATTTATTGTTTTTAAAATAGGATATGCCACTCATTAAGATGTATATTTGACTGTCGAAATTTATTCTACAATAAGTTAAATATAGGAATTAATAAACTGCCAAAATGTATTAACTAAGACTAGTACATGGTTTATTAAGTCGTATATACAACATCCTAAATCGTATTTACAATATGTAAAATTGTATGTACAGGATATTAAGTTGAATATACAACCTATGGACTTGCACATATGATTTAGAATCTCATATCTATGACTAAATGAGTTTTTCCTAATTAGTGTATAATACACTTTGGCAGCTCACAGTTTTAGACATTGATGGTGATTGATGACAGAAAAGTAAGACACGTGTAGTCATAAAGGCCCATCCATGCTTGTTTTGTTCACCACTGATCTTTGTCCATTTCCATCTGTTCAGTGCATGTGAAAACATCTGATACACAGACACCCCTCAAGTGAATGTAAGGTGCTGTGATGTTCTTCAACAAGTATTTTAGAAAAGGCCAAAAGGAATTTGAGATTTGACTTTTTCATATCCACCCCAATGAATTAGAGGTTTAGATCAGAAATAAACCAGTCACAACAAAAAGGAAAAAAAAAACAGCAAAAACAAACTTATGTCCACATAGACCAGTACATTGAAAATGAATAATTAGAACACTTTTATTACAGATGGTAAGCAAGAGGTGCCTTAGAACGCACAAAGTCTTGCTTGCTGGAATTGGTAAAAAAGCCAAAACATTTTTGGATTTTCTGTCCAAATCTGTTTTAGGATCACCGATCTGGATCGGTATCAAATTTGATGGGGACCAAGCACTGGGGAGACCCCACCTTGTATGAAAATAAAGCCCTGATTCAATGAATAGATTTTGAATTTTATATTCAGATAATGCCAAACAATCACAATAAACAATTCTGGAAAAGTCATCTGGATAAGGACCAAGCCACAGGCAGACTTTATGTTGTGTGGAAATATGACTGATCCAATAGTTTTTGAGGTATGAGTGTGGAGAAACAAATAGACAAACAGATGCAAATACAATACCATAGCCCCTCCCCTTTGGGGTCACAGGGTAATAAGTAAAAAGCATAATGCAGTCAGAAGCTTGTGAGTGTAGAGCTTTTATTGTTTTTATTGAAAAACTCTTTGTCAATTTCAGTTCAAATAAGATGCATGTATAGTTATATTAAACTCCAATGTGATGACTTTGTTGTTTGCAAGAAATAACTTTGAATCAGTATATTTATGTAGCTAATTATAAAAGCCTTTGGTCTGAAGAAGTGAAAGCTGCTATGGTGACAGATCATTTTTATTGTCTTGGCTTCAAGCCTGGGAAACCAACTCCCACAGGAAGAAAAGATCTCTTCAAATTGTTGCTTTTTTCTAAAGCCTATTCTAAGCTAGACTTTCACCAAGCCCTTTTGTCTAAGGTATTGTATGAACCGGAATGTGGGGCTTTGTATTTCTCTAGACAGAGGCTTTTTCTTACTTATCAAGTGGGTTCATAATGATTTCATGTATGTCAGATTTGCTGGAATGAGAAATACAAAGACTTGGAGCAAGTCTATTTCTAAGCATGTTTGTCTAAAAGAAACTGTGACAAAATTCTTCTGGTCTACACTGTGCCTTTGAATATGTTGTGGGAAATGTACTCAATAGAACCGTCTATTTCTATTGCTGTCTTGTAGGACAATTGAGAAATGCTCCCTTCAATGCTTGATCTACTTTATTTATTTACATTACAGATGGCAATTACCAAGCACTGTTAAGGCTAAGTACTGCGATTAAGAACACTGGAGTATTGCAGTCAAAGCTGTAAGCAAACTAAGGTTCACTGAGTGCAACATTAAACGAAAGTTATCGCCGCATGGAATAGCTTAGAGGTCTAGTTAGTGTTTGTTAAATAAGCACTGTTTCTTTGTATCTTTGATCAGGAAGGATTATCACTGGTTACTTTTTAAGCCAAATGGGTGTTTTTCTTCTGAGAAATTATAGATGATAATTATTTTCATATTTTGCCTTTGAAGCGACAGGCTACTAGTTTTCAATTGCACCAATTTACTGTCCGTAAACGAGGTCAAAATCATATGTATTGGTATACTATGGTATATATTTATACTCAGCGCAATAACTCCTTAGGAGTCTCCTTTACATCAGAACTTAAAGTGCTAATTAACACATCCCAATTGCACAAGTACAGTCTAAACTATTTTGACTGACATTCCCCATTGAAAGACAGAGGATTAAGGATGGCCATGTATCAAATCTCAATATTAGCTTTATCTGGCCTTCCACTATGCATCTGCTGTACCTGTGAACAAACTCAAGTCCTCTGTGCTTATAGACAAGTGTGTTACCCACCAGGTCACCAATATTGGAATGTGCAATTCTAATTCTAATTGGACTTTTATAGCGCTTAATCTCCCCAAACAAGAGGACTCTAAGGCGCAACAAAACAAAAAGCAGTCAACAAAATTCTGTGTCCAGGGACATAACAGGGGTCGAACACCATGGAGAATGCCAGGGGGATGATTCAGGCTAGGGTGGATATGCTTTGGTGTACAGGTAGGTTTTAAGCTGTTTTCTGAAGGAGGCCAGGGATGGAGAGGCACGAATCACACCAGGGAGAGTATTCCACACAGTAGGAGCATCAAACGCAAAACTATTACCAAACTGTTTGACAGATTTATGAACAGAGGGGCAGAACTTTGGAATAACTAGGAAATTACCACCACTTTGACTGCACCTGGTACTATAAGAACTGCTGTAGGAAGAAAGATGTGGTGAAAAATACCAGGGAAAACCTGTGTCAAGATACTTATAAACAAGTGTGACTGTCTTGAACACAATGCGCTGTTCAACAGGAAGCCAATGCAGTTTCTTTAGCACAGGAGTTATGCTGGTGTATCGACTGGTGTTTGATACAATTCTAGCTGCACTATTTTGGATGCACTGTAATTTGCGTAGATTGAACTTGGACAGGCTCCTGAAAAGTGAGTTGCAGTAATCCAACCGACTACTAACAAGAGCGTTGGCTACAAGCACAGAAACATCATGAGTAAGAAACCGCCTGACATGTCTGAAGTCACGGAGTTTAACAAAACAACTTTTGCAGACATTCTGAACATGCTTGGACAAAGAGAAATCTGAATCAAACCACACACCCAGATTTTTTACTGAATCTGCAGGGCAAAGTGAGTTGCCCAGGATATCAATTGGAAAACATGCTTTCAACTTATCCCTTTGTCTCTTCGAACCAAAGATGATAAACTCAGTCTTATCAGGATTCAGTTTGAGCTTACTAGTTGCCATCCACTCTTTAACATTATTTAGGCACTTATTTAGCTTTTCAAAGGCAGCAGATGCATTCTTCTGGGATAAATGTATATAAAGTTGGCTATCATCTGCATAGAAATGAAACTTTATTCCATTATGTTTACTGATAATGGAACTGAGGGGGGTAGTGTACAATGAGAACAACAAAGGACCCAGGACAGAACCTTGGGGAACACCAAATAGGAGTTTACAAACATCTGACAAAGTAAAACCAATTTTTACTGATTGGTAACGGTCCATTAGGTAGGATGTGAACCATTTCAGAATGGAGCCACTGACCCCAAACCAGTTTTGGAGGCAACCCAGAAGAGTAGAGTGATCAATGGTGTCGAAGGCAGCAGACAAGTCAAGCAATACCAAGGCAGTGGATTCACCTCTTGACAATGATAAGTGAACATCATTTTTTATGTAGAGAAGAGCTTGAATGGCCCGCCTTATATGCCGACTGGTACGGGTTATCTAAGTTATTGGCATGGATATGGATGTAGCTTTACCTGCAATATGCTTTATAAGCCATACTGTAACAGATAGTTTTACAGTGGTGGAGGTGAGCAGTACATCCCGGTCGATACCATACCCTCGATTTCAAGGCTTCATCATATGGTTTCACTAAGGGAGTCATGTCCCAGTTGAAGTGTTTCAGTCTTCACTGATGATGACACTACAATGCATAGGAATTAGTATTTCTTAAGATGCTGTGTGAATCTGTATTCCAGTGTGAGACATTAATTAACACATCCCAATTGCACAAGTACAGTCTAAACTATTTTGAGTGACATTCCCCATTGAAAGACAGAGGCTTAAGGATGGCCATGTATCAAATCTCAATATTAGCTTTATCTGGCCTTCCACTATGCATCTGCTGTACCTGTGAACAAACTCAAGTCCTCAGTGCTTATCGACAAGTGTGTTACCCACCAGGTCACCAATATTGGAATGTGTATGGATATGGATGTAGCTTTACCTTCAATATGCTTTATAAGCCATACCGTAACAGATAGTTTTACAGTGGTGGAGGTGAGCAGTACATCCCGGTCGACACCATACCCTCGATTTCAAGGCTTCATCATATGGTTTCACTAAGGGAGTCATGTCCCAGTTGAAGTGTTTCAGTCTTCACTGATGATGACACTACAATGTATAGGAATTAGTATTTTTTAAGATGCTGTGTGAATCTGTATTCCAGTTTGAGACTTAGTTTATATAGTTCCACCGGCTATCACTTGGAGAGTGGGTAAGAAATTTGAAATTTTATCATTTGCCCCTCACCTCTGGGGCCAATTTTACAAAAGGTCTTAGCCCGGTCTCAGGCTTAAAGTTAAGACTTTTTTCTCAATTTTTTGCTTCCGTCTCAGCTTTGGTTGAGCCACTAGCTCAAATTCTGAGACAGGTTGGTAGTGGGCTTAAGCTTTGTAAACAAAGACCCATATATGGCCGCCACAATTCTTTCTCCACTTCAAAAGTTGAAAATGACTGAAAATAAAATACAGATATACAAAACACTCTCTAAAGTGGTCTTTGAACTTTTTTTGTGGTTACAATGTTTTCGATTGCAAAAATAGCATTTTACCAGAGATAAGATATATCAAGCAAAGTATTTATGTCACTAGTAGAATATTCTGACTAGAAATAGTCACATGGCACAGAAAACCACTGTGGTTATTTAATAAGCTTAGTCTCATATGATACCCCTACTGTGAAAACTGTTTGATACAAGAAGTTAGCTGAGCCAAAGGACTCAAATTTGAGACTGTGTATTAGCCTGGGTCCTTGTCAAGTCTAAGACCTTTCATGAAGGGTACTTCCATAGTTGTGGATTTAAAGCTCATAACGCCATGTAGGATTCACTGAATGTTTATCTTGATATTAGTTTAGTTGCTGAAGTTGATATAAAACCCAGTGTTTGACGAAGTCTTTGTAATTTCAAGGAACAAGGCTTTCGTTTCCCGAAGATGAATACCATTATAAACAAGCTTCTATGAAAGAAAAACAGATGGAAATCCAGTCTGACAACCTGGTCTAGAAGATGTTCTCAATATGTGATGGTCAAACGTTTGAGAATGCATATTTGCAACTAGAATTGGCTTGATAGCCTCAGTAACTTGGAATCAAGAGCATTTTACTGAAATGCCTAACAATATTCTACAACCGTCATCTTCCTTGTCAACACATATAAGTGAAGGGAAACCTAAAATATTGGAATTAATCCAAATGTGAGGAAGTCGAATATAATCCTATATTTTTGTATATTTGCGGAATCTTACTGTAATTTTATTGAGAAGAAACTCCCACGTTTTGTTTTTATTAGTTTCATCCCCCAAGTCTCCCCATAGCAATGAGAAAGCAAGTTTAGGCATAATGTTTCTTCTATCACTATCACACAATTTATATTGAGTTATATATAACATAACATTTATTTATTTTAATTTATTTATTTGGGGTTTTACGTCGCTTTCAACACTGTCATATCACGACGGGTAGTTGGAAGGGCAGAGGAAACCAGTACATACAGCTTGTCATAATGTTTCAGCAAGTTTAGGCATAATGTTTCTTCTATCACTATTCAGTTTATATTGAGTTATACATACATTGACATTTATTTATTTTTATTTATTTATTTGGGGTTTTACGTTGGTTTCAACACTGTCATATCACGACGGGTAGCTGGAAGGGCAGAGGAAACCAGTACATACAGTTCGTCAGGGTTCTGTACTGTAAACTGCCGACCAACGGCAAGCAACCACCAGCTTTCCAACTTGGCCCCCTCGGCATACATAACATAACAGCAAAGATAGCAAATTTTTAAAGCAAGGCTTGCACTTCTAGAGATCACTTTTTTTGTCTTTTTAAGCGTGAGCCTTTTTTTTTTGTCTCCGGACTTTGATGAAACTTACCGCTGTATTCTGAATTTACCTCTCTTGCTCTCCAATAGCTACAAGGACACATGTCCTTTTGTTTTTTCACATACAAAAGTCCTTTTGTCTCCAGAACACATGTCCTTCCCATGACATTTACAACACCTGTGCATTCTGAATTTATCTCTCTTGCTCTCCAATAGCTAAAAGGACACATGTCCTGTTGCATTATTTCCATACATATGCCCTTCTTGCATCGAACTTTCAAGAATTGTGCCACAGAGTGATGACTGTTTCTCTGTTTACTGAAGTTAAGCGGGAATGGGCTATGTTAGTACTTGGATGGGTGACCGTCTCAGTTCGGGACCAGCAGTGGGATGTATCTAAGTTGGAATTTCTTTGTGTCATGAGACTTTTGTAAATTCTAGTGCACTATTCGTGTCTCTGATGGCTTTGCGCTCGCGCTAGGGGACCAAAACACCTTGTTTTGTTTTCAGACTTTCATGAATTGTGGTGTGATGAGTACCTGCCTCGTCACTGAAGTTAAGCAGCAATGGGCCGTGTTAGCACTTGTATGGGTGACTGCTTCATTGCTCTACTTGTGTCTCTGATGGCATTGTGGCTCACACTAGTAGACCAAAACACCTTTCGGTCTTGTTATACACACTATCACTAGCTAATAAGACAAATCTAGACATGCCATATACTTTTGATAACAGAAGTTAGAATTTCATTAGTAGTACATATTCCATAAAATCCAATTACAGTAGACAGTTTTATATTAGTTACCACAAAACCAGTTATATGTACTGATTTCTTTACAGGTTACTAGTGTGCGTACATGAAAGGACTAAATTTTAAAAATCCAATATATGTATATAAACTACTGGTCCCTGATGCAATGCAAGGGACTGTAGGCCAGGCAGAAACCCTATAAACTTTACCTTCCTGAATACTACATATGTACAGCTATACAAACTGTAATAGTATGACCACCGAATATTTGTTTTTGTGGCCAGTTTGATTAGAGGTGTATTACCACATATTCTTTTCGGAATCTAGGAATCCAGTTTTGCCATGGTGGCCACCAGATGTACACATTGTTGAAACCGACCCAGCCCTAATTACAGCATAATTAACCTTCATTGTATATAATGTTCAATATTTACTGCATTATAACAACACATAATGCACAAAACTGTCTGAATCTAGACCATACTGACAAAATATATCGGCTCAATATATGACTTCTCTGTCTCTGCTTCCAGTATTTCAAGTATATTGATTATAAATGCATAAAAATGTTAAATAAAAATAAACAGTCTATTAAAACAAATATAAGGTCTGGTAAATTTTATGGCATCAACAAGCCAAACTTAAGTCTTTTCAGCTGGTGAAGTAATCAAAAACTGAAAATTGTAAACCAACCTTACAACCAGTAATTTAAGGGAAGTTAGATTGGAGATGAAACAAATAACAGAATGTAATTTGAGAGAGGATATGAGGATACAATCCAGTAAAAAAGCTTCAGGAAATGTTATTAACTAATTAATGACAAAGATAACGTGAAAAGGAAACTATTTTCGTCATTTTAATACTTACAGATGCATAATGCTTTAAAAGTAATCTGAAACCAGTTATAACTTAAACACATGATGTCCTCTTATTATACAGATAATGGCCAAGTGGCACTCCATTATGTAAACTTAATGGCCTCTGAGGCCCAACGGGCTAAAGAGCCATTAACTTTACATAAAGGAATCGCCACAAGGCAATTATCTATTATAAAACACTGTAAATTGAAACCAATTTATTAATTCAATATTTTACAAAATGATCAACCAAGACAATCTTTGCAATGTTTCCTTTGGTGTGCATACCATATGTGGCTTTCACTGAATTGGTTCTATGTTTTTATGTCAATACAGAATCAACATTGTGTCATCATTTGTATCACTGGTTTTTCTTTATGGGAAAATATAATTTTTGATAAAGCTTGAAAAGTTTGAAGACAATCTGACTGCCACAAAGTTTAACAATAGATAATGAGAATTGATAAGATATGGATCTGTGACTTACAGTTAGCATTTGCCCCCAAAAATTAGATTTCTCAAATAACAATGTTCATACTGTAGATAATTTGTTGTGGTGAGTGTTCCATGCTACTATATTGATGTGTGGTTATTTTAAGACAGTAAGCTATTATTTTTGTTTCTCAGGCATTGAAAGTAGTAAAAACTGGAGAATTGCTTGCCTGTTTTATTCTGTGTTAAAGTTTTTGGGGTTTTGAAAGATTTTTATTTTTTTGTGCTTCTTTGTGTGTAAATTTTGAATCAAGGAAAAAACTATCCTGGAAGATTGTCTCCTGGAAAAAAAATCCTCATAGAAATCACAACTCTACATTTCATATTCCAGAAATACCTCCTATGGAAATTAATCCATGACATTTAAGAACAAAATTAATTTCAACCACAAACACTGTAAAAAATACCCAACTTTATAAATTAAATTGCTTGTATTGTATTTGTCAGGAGGTATTTTTTTCAAGGTAGTAGTTTTCCATGAGGTATTTTTCTTTGCACTCTGAATGTCATGTAGAATTAAAAAGACTTTGTAAATGTACCCACTGAAGTAATTAATGTGAAAGAAGTTGTGAAAACATTTCAATATTGAATCCATTGTGCTGAAGATGACTGGCAAATACCCTTTTGTTCTTGACAGAATGCCCATTGAACTAAACCACATTCCACTGTTCGAGAATAATGTAGTGTTAACTCTCCATTATGCAAAAATAATGGAGAGTTGACACAATGGAAGGGCCACCCATCTGGGTTTTATATGTAAAATAATTGAAATATTCTGGTAGAATAAATGTTCATAACCCCAACCTTTTGCCTTCGAAAAAAATATGCCAATTGTGGAAGTCCCCTTGGGAATCATGGATCTATAAGTACAGTTGCCTTTCCGGTTTAAAATCTTAAATTGAAAATATCAGAAATAAAAGGTACACATGAACATCATCGCCCAGATAGTGTTCAACCAAGTACATGAAAACTTATGTTCACAGGAACGGAAAAATATGACTTCTGCTTAAAACAAAGGAAATACAATGATGTAATGTGGACTGATCAAATATGTTCAAAGTAAAAAAAAATAACCAAAAGACAAGCAAAGAAACATCCAAACCAACACATCTCTGAGTTCAGCAGTAGGTTATGTAGTATGTGTACATTAGTAACCACAATAACCACAGCAGCTTATTTTTTGAATGTTAATTTTGCAGGTTTTTTTTCCTTCAATACTTTTATAATCATGTTTATTGTTATCCCTAACAACAATTCACTTAATACTACATCGGTATTATTTTTATAGACTGATGTCATTATTGTGCTATTGTCATCATACACTGTGGAGTATGCTCTGTTGACCATAGTGTTGTCTCCTTAATTCAAATTTCAGCACACAATTCGACTGCACACTGATCATCATCTCCTGTCAAAAGTATCAACGCCATTAGTTTTACCCTGACTGCAAAATTAAAGTATTAACAACTGTTATACTTTTTTTCCCTTTTAAACGTAACCTTTGCTGTCATTTCTTTCTAATTAATGTTTGTGCATAGTCATTTAAAAGGATCAGTGGTGATGTTCTAATGCTCTGATGATGCTTAAATACGTCAATTCATTTCAACTACAAAGGATACCACAGAAAAAAACATCATATGCAAAAGCTGCAAATATCAAAGCCACTAACACAAAACACAAAATTAATAAAATGTAACTCCTACGCAGATTTATAAAGCACCAATGTTTCTCGTTGCAGTCTGCATTACTACACAATGAGAGTTAAATGGTTTATGTATTGCAGGTGCTTGTTCATACAATTACATAATAAGCAATAATAGAATATTGTAAGACTATCCAGACCTACATGGACAAATAAGTCACTGCTTATTTATTGAATCTTATCCCTAGCCTACAGTTGATAACTGTTATATAAGCATACAGTTTGTGGATATCCTGTGGTTGACCAGCTTATATACACCAGTTGCTTTCTCCAACACTTAAATTGCCCTTTTTGTGATACGATAAAAAAGTGATGCAACACCCAGATAGATCATATGAATGTACAGTTAATCAACAAACACCACATTTCAAAGTAACGTAGAACCAAGAGAGAGATACTTAAACCAGCAAACCACATTGAAATCTTCGCTGTAACTATCCTTTGTCATATAAGCCATGTCATGTGCTGTTAAAGGATGTCAGCAACTTAGTCAGTAGTATGTATGACTAGTAAGTAAGAAACCAGCTGCAAATTGGCAATTGTACTCTCCGATAGGTTTATGATCCTGAAAATTGTCTGGAAAGGAGGTTAATCTTTATATTTGAAATGTTTGATTGATTCTAATCAGTCTTACATTTTGGAACTGAATTGCAAACCTATCTAAAAGCTATCTTAACACTCGAAAGCAATCTTTTCTCTCTTAAGTCTATGCTAGCAATCGTATAAGACCTTTACGTTTAAGGGAGGAATCGGAAACTGATTGAAATGACCTTCTTAGCTTCTCATACATACAACTTATAGCCAAGTTCCATTCCCATCAGTTCATGCCCTTTTGCTTCCCGACTACTAACTCCAGTAATCTAGCCCTATACATAACATTATTGGTCCTATCACTTATCTTTTTGGGGGTAGAGGTGGAAGCAGTATCCAATTTTGTAATCCTATTTTATGCATGGTTAAAGACCTCTGTGAGTGGGCATTTCTTAGTCTTTATTTTTTTGGGGCCTTGTGACTTCTATTTTCATTCATAGCATAACACATGTTTTGATTTTCCCCCTCCTATTTTTTTGACAGGACCAGTCTTAGAAACATCCAGAGTTCTACATTGTCAAGGTCTTTATTATTGTGTAAAATAAATGACTTGACATTAAAAAATATGGCAGCTCAGAGCTACCGTATATTTAAACCAGGAGCTCAACTTTAAACCTTTACTGTACTATCCAGATGTATTAGATACAGTGCAGTGGAGAAAAGCTACACATTCTTAAAGCTCTCCATGTTCAGTATTATAGGTTGTAGTTTTTCCGGGTTTGAAAGTGATACTCTAAGTCCTCCATGGCTACTACCTTTTATCTTTTAGTGTGCACCTTAATTTGGACAATATTTGGGGTATCACTGTTATTACTAACTTCACCAGTCGCTCACTCTGCTGAAGTTCGTGATAATAAAGGACTTCACGCCCGTCAAGGAAGAGGGTTACAGGATATCACACATGACCAAAGATGGCAATATGGTGATAAGAGTCAGAAAGGGTTGTTACAGGATAATAGTGACAAAAGTCATATTACCACAAAGTTAGGAAAAGGTGTCAGAATGATCAAAAAACACAAAAAGGTATGTATTGCTGATAAAAGGACTTTTCAAGTGTATATCTGTTTGGATGTCATGATACCTTGGAATTTAATATTAAATGCAAATGCAGTGTACATATGAAGCTATCAGGTGTAGATGTATTTATCTATTTGGGGCTTTATATTTCTTTCAACACTGTAAAGGTCGTATCACAATGGTTAGTTTTGTGGGGAGAGGAAACCAGTACATACAGATGTTCAAGGTTCTGAACTGTAATCTGCCAATCATCTGTAAGCGACCATCAACTTTCCCACATAAGTTCTGGGGTTTGAACTGTCGACCTCAGAGGTGGGAGGCGAGTGTGTTACTTCTGTACCACCGTGGCCAATCTATCATGTGCAATGATGCAAAATCACATATGACATACAATTCATTCATTACTAGATTAAATAAAAACTTGCATGACCAAAGTGCTGGCATTTAAATAACCAATGTTGTATAACTTTGAGCTATAGCAGTTTCGCCTTATAAGTCAATTGTGCATTTAAATTGCTTTCAAAGCAATTGTGTTGCATACTCCAGGAAAATTATTGATAAATATTTTCCTGCATTGTGATAGAAATATTGTGGGCGATTAATCCTTCAAAGATTGTAAAGATATAATGATATTGCATGGGTACCATATTTGTCTTTGTTAAAACAGGTGCTAATATTTATTCATGTCTCTGAATTGTAAAAATACATCTGAAACTCACCTGTTCATCATTTGTCACTAAAGTAGATGATGTCAGTGCAAATGTTTATTTTTCCTTGTGAACACACTACAATGTGGCAACTAATGATTCGAAGGTAATGCCTGTGCATTAATGATTGCGTGTTTTTACTTTCTTAATTATCATTTACACACATGCAGGACACATTTGGTTGATTAGCAATGCTCAATTTAATCCAGATTATTAGTTTAAGACGCAATGTGATAAATTGATGTGTAATGCCCTTCTACACTTCTTTGTGTTGATATATTGCATTTTGCATGTCATTTAATTTCCTGTATGATAATTCTTAATATTGTGCGAGCTTCTGTTTAAGAAAATGGTGAAAAGTTGGTTTCTATTTCAATACTTAAATAAATAAACCTGCATACACCTGCTTTTGTATAAAATACACAATGGCAGTTTGCACAGAAAGATATAGGGATATTTCTCTAAACATAACACACTTGCTGAGTTGATATTGCTAGATAACCCAGTTAATTTAACAGCTATATAAAAAAAACTATTGGATCAACCTCAAAACAAAACAATTATGTCTACTTTTTAAAGTTTTGAACATAATCCACACAGTTTTGATAGTCATTATCATCAGTAAGTCATTTCCTCAGATTGTAAACATTAAAATAAGCTAAGTAAAAACCCAAAAATATAAACAGTAAGTTTATGGCCAAGCTGAATAGGAGACCTCAAAATATGTTCCTGTAAACAACAGTAGATGATACTAATAATCTCCACAATACCCTGGATCTGGGTGATTAGCCTGGGACTTAGCTGGTTATATCTCTGACTTAATCCCTGTTAATAGGGGTTAATAGTTAACTGATAGATATATGCCATGGTTTTCATATATCATAGCCTGCAAAGTCAAAAGGGCGTGATGCCCATGTCATGTTTATGTCTTTCTTGGAGAATAATAACTCATAAAAAACAGAGCCACCAAGAGTGAGTGAGTAATCCCTTTCGTCTTTGAGTAAAGAAAAATAACTAGACTTCCATTTTTGTATTAAGGGAGTGAGTTTATGATGATAGCTTGAAAGTATGGCCTCAAGGCAGATATTTTTCCTTTATTTTTGTTTTGGTTGTCTATTAGCATTTTTTTTGTTCACCTGAGAATTTTTACTTTTTGGTTACATTTTTCCGGTTTTACTATGAAGGGAAACAAATAATAATTCATTGCATTGAATACCATCACTACAGTAATATTTCAATGCCCTGATCCTTTCACAAACTGGATGTATTTTGCAAAGCTTGGAGGCAATAAACATTAAAACTGAACCACTGATACAAAATAAAGCACATTGTATTTCCTATTTTGAGCAGATAAATATATATTACGAAAGATAGGCAATAATGGAAAGACATGAAATTTCTGTCTAAAGTCCCCCCTCTGCGTTACAGTTTATGACACCAAAAGGTCTAATCCATTTCCTGTTCAAAATGCAACATACATACTACGTGGATTCACTGAAAGGGAGATAAAGTATACATTTGTACACAGAGTTTAGACCTATGCCTATTGCTATATACTATTGCTATATACTATATACTTTCACGGAGGAAAAAAAAAGTCCAGATCCTTTGAACTTTGAACACTTTATACCAATCTAAGGATAATAAAAATCAAGTTTTATTTACTTTATAGGATTCAAAGGTGAAATCCTGCTACCCATCCCTTGCATAATAACCATATAATTTTTACTAACAATTAAAGCCAGTCTGGTGTATTATTGATTCTTTAAGTAGCATTTCCCGAGGCTACTACTTCTGTTGCTGCTGTTCCTACTAGTACTACTAATGCTATTACTTCTACTTATCTAATCTAATCTACTGCTTTGCAGGGGAAATTTCTTCCCCACAAAGGGGAAATCAGTGCGCTGGTTAACAGAAATTGTTTATCATAAGGAGAGTCAAGGGGCGGTTATGGGAGTGACCAAGAGGGAAGGAGATTAAGTTGGGAAACTGGAGTTGAAGAGGTGGGATTTAAGGTGTTTCCTGAATGATGCAACAGAGGTACTATTTCTTATTTGGTAGGGGAAAGAGTTCCAAATGAACTGGGGCATAGTGTCTGAAAGAATTAGAAAAGTGTTTCATGGATTAATGAACTCTACTGTCAAAAGTGGGGTATGGAGGAACATAAGTTTATGGGTGCTTTGCCTTATATTTCTGGAAGAGGTGTAGGGGTGTATTAATTCTCTTAGGTAAGCTGGTTGACCTTAGTTGGGAATTTTGTATGTAATGAGGCCTATTTTAAATTGTACCTTGCACCTGACTGGGAGCCAATGGAGTTTTTTTCAGTTGAGGGGTAATGTGTGAGAATTTAGGGGAACCGATGACAACCCTGCAGAGTGAGTTTTACTAAAAAATCAGAGAGTGATACAAACAGGGAATTGCAATAGTCCAATCTGCTGCTCACCAAAGCATTTACTGATGAACTGATGGTACTCTGGTAGACTTTATGACCAGTGACGTTAGAATCGAACACTACTCTGAGGTTCTTGACATTTTGTGCTGGTGAGACGTGATTACCAAGAATATTGATTGAAAAGTAAGGACGGAGTTGTTTCAGGTTGTTTTTAGAGCCTATCAAAATAAACTCGGTTTTGCCGGGATTCAGTTTTAATTGATTGTGAACATGAAATTTTGAATGTTGTTAAAGCAGTTCTTTAATGTTTGTATAGAGTGAGAGAAATTAGTTGGTGAGAGTGTTATATATAACTGGGTATCATCGGGCGTAGAAGTGGTTATTAATAAGAATGATAGACAAATCGGCCCTTTGCCAAATCGGCCCCCGTCAAATCGGCCCCCAAAATAAAATTACTTAGTCAAATCGCCCCCCCCCCTAGATGTAGATGGATAAGTGTACATATGATTTATGGTTTTTTGAAAAAAACTTTTTTCACAACAACCCATATACATAGCTAAGTCGATAGGACTAATATGACCAATATACTAGTATTAAATTGTAGAGAAATTAACTTACATTTATACATATATACATTGGGGTTACCTGTGAGTTAAATTGTAAAATTATAGCAATAATATTAATTATTTGTATTAAATTGTAGAGAAATGAACTCAACTTCTTTGATGCCCACAAGGCATTATCATTCAGCTTTGGAATTCCAAAGTAGCATGATATCATTAGTTTAGTTGAGCTATGTTTGAATACTTAAATCAAATGAATTTGTGTTACATGACCAATTATGTAATTGTAACATACCCAACCAATAAATGAAATACTGTGTATTTGAAGTGAATTACAAGCAAATTTGGGGCTGGGCTATTGCTTTAATTTATTTAAAACATGTTTTTGTGAATTGCATCTCACTACAATAGATATATAAATAATAAATAAAATATAAGAATGGATCTATGTATAAGCTGAAAATTGCCTATCAGGGTTAGGCAACACACTCTGCACACTTTGTTTCCAGCTTGTTGTCAACTTGGGGGCCGATTTGCTGAGGGCCGACTTTTTAGGGGGCCGATTTGCCTAGGGCCGACTTTTTTTAAGGGGCCGATTTGCCGAGGGCCGATTTGGCAAAGGGCCTATTCGTCCAGCTCCCATTAATACTACTGTGAAAGTGAATTATTGAGCTGATTGGGTTTGTATAGAGAACCCCCCCCCTTCCCGAGTCTCCTTGGTATTATAGAGTTTGTGGGGCTTATTAATCAGAGTTACATTCATGAGTCCTAGAATTTGTTGGCAGATCATCAGATTTATTCCTTTTTGTTATACGACTTGTCTGGTTGCGCAGGAGTAATCCCAGGTTTTGTCAGTTTTCCCGCCCTTTTTTCAACATAGCCAGTCACAGCAGTTAGCCCCCTCCCCCCTATTGGATACAAATTGGGAGGTCTTTAGGTAAGTCTTCAAACTGGAACTGATGTATTAAGAAATTCTTGTAGACTTCATCAGTGGGGGAATACTCATTGACGATGGTTCAGTGTGACAGTTTTAAACAACAGAAAATGCATTTATGATATAGACTGATTAGTAGGTAGATAGAGGAGTTTGTTTAAGTGTAATGACATGTGGCTGGATTTTTCTGGTGTTGCAAATATCTGTAAAACACAACAGAATGCATCACTTATGAAGGTTCAAATGCTGGCTTTCTAGCCCAGAAACCCTCGCTTGACCTAAAACATCCCTAAGACAGATTTCAGGTTTGCCAAAAGCTTCAATAGTTTATTACATTCAGGGCAACGTTTGACAATGGATCCAAAAGTAAATTTATGTTAAACTTACCATGGTCTCATACATTAAAAAATGTTTCCAAATGTGATAATACTGTGTCTTTTCTGATGGAGTATTTTTTAATAACCTTACACTAATGGCTTTATTATTACTCTCATTATCTGCCACTGTGACCTAGTGGGTAACACACTCTCCTGGGAACACCTAGGACTTGGATTCATTCCCAGGTACAAATAGATACATAGCGGCTTGGGTGACCACTTACAAGAGTGGTCCTCTGTTACCTTGTAATATCCCAAGTGGCAGGCTGAAGAACTCTTGGGATTATGATAAATGGTCATCGCCTAGACTCTCTGTCTTTCAATTGGGGAAATATCAGTTACTAGAAAGCTTGGGCAGTACTTGTGATATCAGGATGCGTCAAATAGTTTGTTGTACTGTAGAGCAGCAGAGATTACATGAAATATATACAAAAAACAATACAATAAACATGTACTTTCCTTTTAAAAATAAGCCTCTCACAAGGCTAATTCATTAAACCCTCTTGGTGGGGATTTACAGATGGGATGGTTTACATTTACACACACTACATGCGGTTGTTAAACTACACACAGGAGGAAATTCATACCGTAACATCTGACCCTAGAACTCTAGTGTAACTGCTTATAAGGAAATTTATCACTTGATAAGTTGCCACTGGAAACTATATTTTGTAATTTACACAAACACACAGTTCCAGAAGTGTTTACAAGGTAATGAAATATGCCATGCATACTAAACCTAAATTGTTTGTTCAACCACAAAGATCAACTTGGAAAAGATGTGATATAGTTAACAAAAATTTCTAAGAGAAAGAAAAAAATAGACCTGCTAGATCATTTGAAATTGAGCAGGGTTATTTTTGTTCAGAAATTATTACTAGTACAGCTGCTAAACTTTTACAAGCTGTAAAATCTACCCATGTTTTAACTCGGTCCTGGGTGGGGGATTGCTGTGACTAAACTTTCTTGAGGTAACAAGATGAAAACTGCTGACATTCTCTTGGTAGCACCATAAAGATTAGTTATAGCACTCAACAAGACTAGTTGTAATTGCCTTACCACTTAAAAGATAGGTCGCGAGTACTTGGTGCAGTAATGCTCACTCTTTAAACTATTTTAAACCTGTTCAATGTTTTCAGTGAGTGCTTTGAACCATCACAATTGCACTCCCCAATCTTCTTGTTTGTAAACAAGTTGTATAACCATTAGGATTATGTTCAGATGTGTATTCAGTCCTACATACAAGCGAGGTAGACCTGCTCGTTTTGAGCAACCACAATCTCTCTGCATGTTTTTTACAATTATCCCTCCTCTATGTAAGAGTGGCTTAAGTTGCTGCTTACACTACATGTGTGCAGTAGTACTGCATCCCAGCTAAAACAAATAAACTGTGGTCTGTTGTCATTCTAGTGAAAGGTAATCTCAATATACATTGCATACACTCTTTTATCTGATTTTATAAAGGAATACAAGTAACTGCTTTATCAACATCAGCTGTGGAATAATACTGGATATTACAGAAATCTTTTGTGGATTTTTTTTTGTGAACGTGTTTAAAGCTATGTTTTTGTGCATAGTATGTTGACTGGATATAATTTTGAAGCTTTTTAAATTTTCTTGGATTATCAAACTAGAAAATAAAAAACTTAGGGCCATGTTCCCCTTTGGTGAACGTCCCCCCTTGATTGGGCTACAATCTTAAACAATCATCAAATAGGAATGTTGGGATTAACTCTTTTCATTTGGGGTGTTAGTAAATCATGATCTTGCTGTTTAGGAAGGGTCTGGTACTGACTGTCAAACTTTAGATGCATTCAGGAGTGAATAGCATATCTTCTCGATAAATTCAATCTGTCCGAATTTTTCATAAACTACAATGACCCTTATCAGATATACCATTCAGGAATTCAATCTGAAAGCCAGCTTAACATTCTTAAAGCAATTCTTTCGATTCATTTGAAGTCAATTGCTATAATCATCTATAGACTTTTGTAATGTTCGTATCCAAGTTGGAAAATTTTGAGAACCAATCAAATGGTTTTCAGGAATCAATGAGAAGCTTTTAATTACAAGTTGTAACATTTCTCAGAAACTGTTATTTTTCACCCCCTCTTCTTCTGTGGATCTCAATCAATCTCAATGTTTCCAATTCGGGACCACATATACAATCCAATTGCCATAGTTAAAGAGCTACCTTAGTATTAGTTAATTATGCCAGTCAGCAATAAAATTGATAGGGGATGACAAGCACATGGCCATTCCATGTAATCATTTTGGTCAAAACTTGGGCCAGTAAGTCTGTAACCTGTATGATTTTAATATAGTTGATTGTAAGAACAATACAATTATACTTATTGGTGGTAAGATCTGAATGGAGTGGGTCCTAAACATTGCAATTTGATTTAATGGCATCAACATAAGTTGGGCTCTAAACCAAATCCCAAATTTTGCCGCCATCCATGAAATGACTTCCTGACATATATGAGCACTTTGGTCCTGACTTAAAATTTTGCATAGTAGGACCATAGTTGGTAATATGGAACCACCACTTCATATAACACTGGATATTGTAGGAGCCAGTTGAGTTTGTATTGACAGTTAAGGCCTGGTTCCATATTCATGGACTGCCCAGATGGTAACTCAAACTTTAAAATCAGCAACTCATGGTTGAAAAATGCTAAACTTTACCAAAAGAGGCCAGAAAATTTAAATGCATCTCTACCCTGGGGATCAGATTAACAAATACAAGATTTGTCCAGCTTAAAAATAGGCAAGTTAGGGTGAAAAATTCCAAAATTTATCAAAAACTAATTAAGAATTAATTAAAAAACCTGTCTGACCAATCCCAACCAAATCTTGAATGTCAAGGACTTTTGACCCAACCTGCACAATTTTAATATGATTAGACATATTTGCTTGGACAGGTTCAGATCTTCTACCCTCAGGATATGTTGGCAATAAAAATGAAAGTCAAGAAAGTCTGTGATCTATATGATTTTAATATGACTGATCAGTCATATGGGTGGTAGGATCTGAATGAAGTGCATCCGGAACATTGCAATTATATTTGATGACATTAATATGTGTCTGGCTCTAAATCCCAACTTTGTTAGTCACACAGCAAAATCACTGATTTTTTTTCGTCTGACTTTTGTCAATTTTCTGGATTTTATTTACTTAAAAATACTATTGCTGAAATTCTGGTCCTGACTTTAAAATCAGTATTATGGAACATCACATTAGACAGCCTCCCCCCATACTGTATTCTAAATGTCTCTCTGTGTTTTGAGGGCTTACTTAGGCTTTAAAATTCAAAATTGATAACTTTATTATCTGTGCAATAATGTATGTTAAGTAATATATTTTATATTTGTATACCTACTTTTAAAACATTAACACAACACATTTTAATGCAAAATTTATCTGATATTATTACCCAGATAAATAGTTTGAAACGCTTAAGGCTCTTGTACATATATGCGACGCGGTACGATTTATACTACATGCTAAGCAGGGGAATTTACCGTTCACATTTGGGCCACTTTTCCCAGTGTTTTTTCCAGTAAATTGACAAAATATTTGTAAATTACAGTTAAAGTGCCTAGAATGGTTAATTCAATGACATATAATTAAACATCTAAGACCCCACATTTACAAATACTGGTGATTACACCCCTCTCAATTAATTAACTTCTGGTTGTGTTATGTCTACATATGTTGTCACACACCTAACCTGGCATCCCTTTCTCCATTATAGGAACTTAATCCATCTACAAACAAGACCCTCATCCTGTGTGTCCCTTTTAGAATAACTGGTAATTGCAATCGTCATTCAGTTAAACCTTTTTATGTGTCTATTGGACACATATCACATTTTGTCATCTGTCTCCAAGTAGTTAATCCCTTCACAATGAGCCTGTCTGTTTTGCATTTTGTTTTGTAATTAATATATTTCTGTATAGTTGTGTGACATACTACCACTTTTAACATGTGGGAAATCCAAATATCTAAACTTGGGCAAAACAGAAAAAAGCCACGCATTTTTTTAAAAAATAGAAAATTTTCTGAATAGAAAAATCAACACCGCACTGCTAGCTACTGCACTGTACATATGTATAAGCAGTGAACTATTTCCTTCATTTCTATGTTATTTAACTGTGCTGCACTAGTGTGCAATGGGCTATAGAGGGAAACAAATTAAAAGTGATAGGAATTCTAATGCTACATTTCAAATGCTCACAAACCCTCACAGCATTAGAATGTGAACAAGTTCTCTTCATCACATATGAGGATCTCCTCCCTGCATGTTTGTTTTTACAACCTCTCTGTGGTTTGTGTCTTCTCTTAGAGCCACATGTTTTTCAACTTAAGTCCTATCCCAGTCTTTTAGATTTTTAAGTTAAGGTGAAGAAAACCAAATTTGTGGTGTGGTTGAAAGGCAAGAAATTCAGGGGTCGCTTGTATGTAGGACTGTATTACACTTGCCACACTTTCTGTAACCACACCAGACTTGAGGGTGACATCTACAGGACTCCTTAACCTACACACTGCATGTATACTGATTGCTTATGCAATTAACAGTCGTCTGGATTACTGCAAATTATTTTGATTACCGTGTCAATGGCTGAGGCATTTTGACCATGCTGCAAAGGGTTCAAAACAGTCTTGTACTTGGGTTATGGTACTCCTACTACCATATTCTCCCCCAAACTTCGTTGATTGTCTGAATCACACAATACTTGTTCATATGGTTACTTCCATTCAAGTGTATTAGATTACACCTGCGAGTTTATATTTTGATAAATGTGTCCAATATCTTTCACTTTTGGCCACTTTGTGATTTTGACCATATATAGGAGTCTTCTTAGCACATTTCCAAAGAAACCTTTTTAAAATATATTTCAACCAAAATAATCATAAAAAACCCCCAAAAATACACCCCAGGAAAATAAAAATGAAAAGTAATGATGTTACTACTACTAATGATGTAACAACATCTTAAAATTATAAATCAAGGAAGGTCATTTAAATTTGATTTAACTGTATGATTAGTTCAACTGTATTATGTAACCAAAGAAAATAATGGACTCGTAAGCAGTCCACTATTTTCCAATATTGGGCACTTACTTGGCCTTTAACCTGTATGTAATGCCAAACAGGTGAACCAATTATCTTTGTCATCCACCCACCTTTATTAAAGTAACAGCCAGAAGCAGTAACTTGCCACCACAACTATATGTGACTGTTATAGGTAGCCAGCTTGGATTAGTTTTTTGGAGCAAAAACATTTTTTGCCACCTATCAGTTCAGACTCGCCTTTTTGAATTCTCGTTTAATCAATAATAATATAACGACAGAAAGAAATTTGCTTTGTTTTATTGACCACCCAAATGGAACTTTGGAATGGCTTTTAAAAGCCTGTGGCACTATTTTATTATGCATAAGTGATAAGAACAATGGAAAATATAGACAATGAACTTTTTTCATACAATTTCTTTCATTGTTGACATTTAATCTTATTATTTAGTTACATAATACAGTTGAACTAATAATACAGTTAAATCCAGCTGAGGTTATTTGCTTGGGTTAAAACTGGTACCATTCTTTGATTGAAATCTAACGTCATATTGTGTGGTAAATGCCAGATTTTCTTTCAATTATTATGGCTGACAGAACAACAAAAAAGGAGGATGTACCATGGTGGCACAAATCTACTTCCGGTGTTTATTGTCTAAAAATAGTACCTGCTTATCAGTTTGGATTAACTTATTAACAGTACGGGGGAAGGAAATAATTTATTAAAATTCTAAAACCTTTTTTGAATTTTAATTCAAACCATGCAGTTAGACTTATATAATTTTCTGTATCTACATTATGCCGAATTAAGTAAGTGGACTTATTTTGACTTATGTTGTTCAAGATAAATCAAGTAGTGGCTTATAATAAAAATACAAACTACTTTTGTTTGTTACACAGAACCTTATGTTTATTTGTACAAATTTCTATAAAGTATTTACACATGCTATTAACAGTAGATATTTTAATACCAATTCTGAGATATACTACAATTGTCTATAACCTTCTTTCAAGACACCGTAAGTACTAATAAAAAGCCTACCATTTTTCAGTATACGTCACAATGAATAAAATAAATTATAACTGAATGCTGTAGAGAAACATTATAAAATTGCTTTTATGCAACCTTGCAAGTAGCAAATTGTTTAGTACCCCACCTGCAATATATAAACGTGATAATTAATGATCTTCATGTTTGAGCCTGGAAACTGTGGCTAAGATGGCCTGATAGGGGCCTGATGGGGCAGGTTTAGCTACAACCTTAAGCTATGCAATATATTGACCACAACCTCAATGAGACAATACCTTGAACCCTATTGCTAAATATCTAGTTTGTGGTCCGATATCTGATCACTTATATTTAGCTAAATATAAAGGTTAGTTTAAAGGACAAAATCTCTGAACTACCCATAATGTCATAACCGAAACATATAACAAAATCAGATTAAAAGGACACAGAGATATTTAAATGGTATACTTTACACAGACGTTCATGAATTGATAGAAGAATGATGAGTAACAAATAAAACTATACTTCACAAATTGCAATTATATGCCTGTGGCAGTCAAAATGTAAAAGGTATGGTGACCAAGATTAATATAAACACAGTCTTTGTCCTCTGGTGTACACAAACCTATCTATGGCTGAGTCATCATCTTAAAAGAATCCCAACACCCACAAAGATGGTGATTATTTCTTTGGAAATTTTATTGTTCTGGCTTTTGGAAGGTGCTTGTGTAATCTGTAACTGTCTATTAATTTGTCTGCCAGACCACTTAAAATAGTGAGGTACCAACTCATGCTTTTGTTTCCCCAAGCAGTTTTTCTACCATTTCTTCTGTACTTTATCTGATATATAATAGTACCCTGGTACTTCTTCCCATGTTGGCTAAAACCCTGGACAGCTATACCATTTAATTTCTAAAACAATTTTTAAAAATATCAGAGTTTATAGCATTGATCTCACCTTGACCTCTGAGGTCATATACAAACCCCTGTCTTACCTCATGGCATTAGCTACTTAGCTGATATTTATCCTTAAGCCTTGGAAACTTCCATAGCCTTAGGACCCACAGTAGAAACATATCCCAAACTCCTATCACCAAATTAAATCCTGCTTTTTACTTATTAAGCAAAATAACTATATTTTTGATGAGAGATCTGGCTGGTCTCCTCAAATATAATTAAATGAAAGAGGTATTGTACACCATAGAGTATATTGTCCTGAACAAATTGTTGTCGTTTCAAACTTAAACAGTAATTGCACAAGCATTACTCGTGGTCATGACTACAGTGACCAGAAAAAGTAGAAAAATGCCAGGTGTTTTCGCAATATGATCGATAAAAGTCTATTTTATATAAGTACTACTATAGGGTATTTACTTTTAAGAAATATATTACAGAAGAGTGTTTAAAGGGGAGAATAATTTACATTTGCAATTTAAATTATCAACTTTTTTTTGCTGGAAATGCAGACATCTTGTAATTGGTATACATCACACTGTTGACAGTGTTATGCCATGAATACAATTCATTTTTCCATAACCTATAGCTCATACACCAGGGGTGGTATTCACTAACATGGATGAGTGAAGATCAGATCAAATTTGAACAAAAATGATCACTTTTTGATCAGATTTTTGGATCAGCTGAGATTGGTATTCATGAAACATTTGATCTGATATTTTGATCAAATTTTGGATAAACCATGATCCATGCTCTTTGATGGATTAACTTTTGGATCAAGACAGATCAAAAATAACAGATAGAAGATTTATTTCTCAGGGAAGATGAATGTTTTAATCAGTTATTACAGAGGCAGACATTATTTCACAACTGATCAAATTTGAGAAAAAAGTTTCAAGTGAGCCATGGGATCAAATAGCTATTCGCAAACCATGGATCACTTGAACTGAAAAGACGAAATATTTGATATGATTTTGTATGAATTTCACACAATTTTAAAAGGTTAATTCAGTGGTGAAATGCTATCTGTCTCTGTAACAACTGATTAGAACATTCATCTTCCCTGAGAAATAAATCTTCTATCAGTTATTTTTGATCTGTCTTGATCCAAAAGTTAATTCATCAAACAGCATGGATCATAGTTAATCCAAAATTTGATCAAAATATCAAATCAAATGTTTCATGAATACCAATCTGAGCTGATCCAAAAATCTGATCAAAAAGTGATCATTTTTGTTCAAATTTGATCTGATCTTTACTGATCCATGTTAGTGAATACCACCCCAGTGTTTCTTGATCTGGGTTCTATCTCTGTTGGATAAAATGATATACAATCAAAGGGAAGAAGTTTTACTGGATAGTAGTTTTATTCAAATTTATATGTTGATATATGTTGTCAAAAAGTGGCACCAGCAATACAATTATTAGTGGCAAAGAAATTTTGTATTTTCACAATATGAAACTTCATCCCACTCTATTCCAGTAACAAAAGCATGTACAATGTCATAATTTATTTTTACTAGTTCACAGAAATACCAACGGTCAGCTTCTTTACATAAATATTTTTTTCACATAAATAAATTTATCTATTTGCAGGAAAAGAAGGTGTCTTCTGTGAAGTTATACCGGTGGGGGAAATGGGGACCGACGTCTGGTTGTAGCAAGTCATGTGGTGTGGGAGTCAAGTATAGGAAAAGGAACTGTTACAAAACAAGGTATAAATTCCTGTATTATATATAAACTTACTGACCATAGCTGCAACTGTTATAATCATCTGTAGCTCCTGAGATTGAACAAGAGTGCACGTCTTCTTTAAGAAACCAGAGGTGGATTTCTCGAAAGGTCTTAGTCGGTCACAAGCTCAAACTTGAGACTTTTGTCTTAAATTATTGGAACATTTTTCTTGAGCCCATGGGCTCAGCCTTTATGGATATCACAAAAGGTCTCAGACTCAGCTTTGGCTGAGCTGCTGGCTCAAATGCTGAGATTGGTAGGTAGTGGGCGTAAGTTTTGTAAACAGAAGCTCAAATATGGCTTCCACATTTCATTCTCCACCTCAAAATTTGAAATGGCTGAAAATAAGGTACAAGTATATAAAATAACAGCCTAAAGTAGTCTTTGGGTGTCTTTACATATTTATAAGGTTTCCCATTGCAAAATAGCATTTGACCAGAGATATTATGTATCAAGCAAGGAACATATATGTCATTAGTAGAATATTTTGACTGCCAAAAGGGGTCACATGACATAGAAAACCACTGTGGTTATGTGATAAGCTTGGTCTCAACTGAGTCCTCTTCTATGAAAACTGTTTGAGACAAAGACTTAGCTGGCCAAAAGACTCAGATTGGAGCCAGTTGCCCAGCCTGAGACTGGGCTAAGTCTGAGACCTTTCATGAAATCTGGCCCAGGACTTTAAAAATAATCGGTTGTGAGAAATAGCTTGTCCAGCTGCAGGTATGCAATTAGGCAGTATTGAACCCAACTTGTTTCATGAATCATCTTACGCCTGAGGGCGAAGTCATGGCTCTGATGTCCCTCAATGGATAAGATGACAACATGACAATCCCTTAGTGGATATAGCAGTTTGTTATGAGGTAGATTTGATGCACTTGCCACAAAGGCAAAGTCAGGAGATTAAATGCCAAACTTCTGAACCACTCGACCAACCAACAGACAAATAAAACAGACTAGAAAACTAAAATATTTTGGGAAGCCAACCATCAGACTAAATACTGTATACATGTCACTTAGATTCAAGACATAGGCCCTAGCCTATTTTCCACAATCAAATAAATCTTACTCAAAGCTAACAGAGGATACATTTTTAGAGTTGGCAGTCAGGCAGAATACAAACCTTGATGTTGAAGGCCATTTAAATAACAGATAACAATCACACTTAAATTGTAAAGCCAAAGATGAAATTCTTACAGAGTAACAAAGGTTTTAAATTGTGTGTAATGTGTGAAGAAGGAAGTTTATTCCTGTGTCACGTATTCTGAAACTTTATCTAATTTTACATTAGCAGCAGGGCAAATATTCTTCAAGTCTGAACTCAATAGAAGAAGCTACTCTGGCATCTAGCAACATATTATTGTTACAAAAATATACATCTGTGCTAATTACAAAGCTAACAGAACAATAATTTTTGTGTAAATGGCCTTTGGCCTTTTCCTCTGAGTAATGGCTCTAATCATTTGTACATGTAAAGGGGGAGTAATAGCTACAACTTGTAAGAAAATATATATTTTTGGTGATGGCTCAGTATTGTATATAAGCTGAGCTCTCAACTGTGACTGGTTACTTTAACTAACTTGCATCTATCATTGGAGTAAAAGCTGAAAGTCTCAATTCCCTTGTTGTTTTGACAAGTAAAATTGGAAAATCTGTAGATGCTAAATTGACTTATTAGAAAAACAAATTACAGTGAATCATAGACAGTGTTTTGAATAAATGTTAATAATTACCCTCGCCTGTAAACAGCATTTTTATATGACTCTGGGGTGTCCACTCGTGGTTGAAGCTTATTCTATACTGGACTTCCATATAGTGATTAATCTTTGCATTAAAGCAGACTCAAAGGCACAACAATCATAAGCAGTATTGTAAAATTAGTCCATGCTGCTTATGATAGTGATACCTTTGAGCCTACTCTAATCTCCGTTAAGATGAGCCATATTTGGGCCCATATAGAAGACCAACAGTGTTTTGTGTGATTGTGTGGCAATATCCATAAGTAGACCTGAGGAAACATTTAATCAGTGTCAAATTTTCAAACAAGATGGGACCTACCTATAGCTTGAGCCTCCTCAAATTTTATTCAGATCTGGAGCAATTAATCTGATTGGGAACGAAAATCTAAATTTCTTTTTCAGCACTACTTGCATGCAAGGGTTTGTATGGTCCAAGGCACATTTACAATCATAAAGAAATGTCATAACAGACAGAAAGGCTGAAATAGAGGAATAACTGACTAGACTGACAAAGATGGGTTTTACAACCATAAATAAATGTCATGGCACTAGAAAGACAGGCTGTAATAGACAAATGACTAACAAGATCGACAAAGATGGGTTTTGCAACCATAACGAAATGTCATAACACTAGAAAGACAGGCTGTAATAGAGGAATGACTGACAAGACTGACAAAGATAGGTTTACAATCAAAAAGAATGTCATGACAAGACTGACAGTATTAATGCTTGCTGATAAATTATTGCAAAATTGTTTGACAAATTGACTCAGTATGTACAAACACCATGATTATGCCCCCAACCTGTACAGTTTTCAACATAGGTCACATGAATGTCAAGGTTACACTCCTGACTGCCCCGTTTATGTGATTATCTAAAACTCTCAATGTTAGAAATGAGGTGTAACTGCAGCAGTAAATCTATCACTGAAATTCTCCCCTGTGGTCACCTATTTCTAGTGTATAACACATGGTCAAGTGACACGTGTGTAATATATGGACATATGTGTAACACCATGTTATACCATTTACATTGACACAACAATCTTCGGACAAGAAGCTCTGTAACCTTTAACACAAACGTTATGTAACAGTCTATTGCATAAAGATTTCATCACAAAATTTATCACAAGTAGTGCAAATGAATAAGTACTTGGATGAAAAAATGTATGTATTTTAATTGTCTTCCTGAGATCAATTGCCAAAGTTTGGGGTTTTATGTCTCTTGCAACAACCATGGTCTTATCGGGACAAGCCTTCATTGCATCCTATATATTACAGAGTCTAATTGCAAACAGAGCTGCCAGATAGGACAAAGGATTTAATATCAATGATCCTAGTAGCAACCTTAAGAACAAAGAAACATATAAAAAGAAGAGAAACTTGAGTACAAAGTAACCTTCTAACCATAATGTATGTTAAAGGAACTGACTTACTGCCCGAGCTTTCATTATCTGACAAAAAATGCTATGCCAATTCATTAGTTGTCTTAATGGTGTATTTTTCTTGGATTTAGGACAAGTTATATATAGAGATTAGTGTATCGCCTGTGGCAATTTAGTCTTGCAAAACCACAATATAGGTATCTGTAGAATTGCCAAGATGTACTACAGAAGATCCAAGGCCTATATCTGCGTCATGTTTTGCTGCATCCTTTAAAAGCCAATTCTTCGTTTATCAGTTGACTTAACATATATACCTCCAGGCCACGTTGTCTACATCAGACTTTCTGCTCATCAATTATCAGCACAATTGTGTTAATAGAGTGCAAGACTTGTGTGTGTTCATATCTGCACACCTAGATATCCCTTGTCACACACAAAAAGGTACTAACCAGATTGTGGATTTTTGTGCCTAAAAGCAAGCATTCTGTTACCTGTATTTATCTTAGTGATGATGTCACCTCCAGGACCTCGAGTCATTTGTGCAGAGGAAAGGGTAGAATTTACATGCTCTGCAATAAAAAGGTAATGTATTTGCAATTCAGTAGGTTTCAGATGCCATGTGAGAAATGGAAGTTTTTAGTTTCTGGCTGATTAGACCAGAACATTATAACTTGTAGTGCTATGGACATAATAATTGCATCTTTGGGTCAGTTTCAAAACCACACACCTGCCTGACTTTTTGGCCATTTGGGAGCAACTTTATCATTTGGTAGATCCAGTTATTGTAGTAGTTCCACATAATATTGGGGATACAAAAGCTACCTGTGTGTGGGTTCCAAAAGACCATATCCAGAGGGATTTAATGGGTTTTAGAAAGTCATACCATGGCGGTACCTTTGCTGAAGGTACATACTAGTTGGTCAAGATTCTACATTGTAAACTATCAGACATTACCAAGCAACAACCAATACATTTACTTGTATAGCCTGAAACCATAGATGAAAATGTGAGATACTATCTCATTATTGAGTTGGGACTCAAATGATAAAAGTTGATAAAGAATGAGAGATCCTCAGTGGCCTAGTGGTTAGCAAGTTTGGCATCTAATCATAGGCTCTCACCTCTGTGTGTTCGAGTCTTGCAAGTGGCAATGCTGGGGACTTGTCCCAATATGACCCTGGCTCTTGAATGGGTTGAAAACCTTATGGGTTGATAAGGAACGCTTTCTAATTTAAAGAATTCTCCAACTTTTAATGGGTTAAAAGATATAATAAGCATAAATTTTATAAACTCTGATTAAACTATTATAAAAGTTCTTTTATTTTTGAATTGTTTTCAACATTGTTCTTGAGTGTGGAAAGAGCTTATATTGAAGTAGATTGCACTGTATTGTTTTGGTGTGTACCAGCATTCAGATTTGGTTGCAATTAAAAATCCACAATGTCCTAAATAGAAGGTGAACATGTTACCACTACGCTGTAATACCTGCAATACAGTTTGATTGTGATAAGTGTAATAATGCTAAAACGTTAAGTCGAGAAAAAAATTCAAAGATAAAAAAAATCGCCTTAGCTAGATATTCTTTGTATTGATGTTTTCCACATGTGATCAGAATGTAATATCTACATCTTTCTTTATTCGTACTTTATGGTACAATTACAGTTAAATGGTATAAATATTTCAATACAAATATAGGCGAAGAAATTAAACATGATTGTAATACTTAAAATAATACAGAAGGAGAATAGTGAGAATAAATTGTCTATGTACATAGCTTATTTTCTTATATACAAAATAATTCCAACATCAAGTTGCATTACACTCAGGAAAACATTGCCTTCCCTTGGTCATTAATGTTATAATTGTTATATATTTTTTTGTCTTTCTCATAAGTGTGTAGCATACTGGCAAAAGTGTCATACGAATCTTTAATTTTAGATGCACTCACAATATATATACTCTACCTGTAATTAAGATTTTTTTACAATCCATTGATTGTAAAAATCTGTACTATTTTGCATTACTTCTGAAGTGTGCCCAATTATGAACGGGAAGTGACAGGCCCCACTAGAGAAGAATTTTTGTACTGCTAAAAGTCTTTTTAAGATAATCAGCAAGACTTCGTCTCTGTTTACCAGGCATGTAAGAATGGCATGACAGAAGATTCACTGGAGCACCAATGTGCAGCACACAACAAGAAGCCACACCAAGGAAGACTGTATGAGTGGAAGCCAACTAATATGAGTAACTGGTTGATAAGTATTAGAAATAATATCTAAATAGAAAGGGCCAGAGGCCTGGCATTCAATAATCTAGCTTTTACCTATGTGATAGCTGGTTTGGATGTCTATCAGATGGGATTTAATGTGGGCTGGTCTTGTAATGACCAAAGTTGTGAAAAAGATATGTAAAATCCTAAACTTTGACATTTATGACTGTCCAGGCTTGACCTGTTAAAATATCACCATTTTGCCACCCACCCTTTTTTATTTATATAACCCCACTGTTTTAAGTAGATTGAAATTTGTTTGGAACCGTTTTTGAAGGTTACCAATTAAAGTTAAAAAATACCAAAAATCACTAAAACTTTGCCTTCAATTTGTAAAGATGTTTGTTGTTCACACACGAATAAGTATGAGGTGATGCATAAAATCTACTTCACAAATTCACTGAAATGGGAACAAAAAAAAACTCCAGGAAATTTCAGTTTCCGTTTCTTTGTCCAAAGAGTTTGTGAAACAGCCTTAAGCCTACAATGGGCTCTACTAGATGGCACAGTTTTTGAGAGGCGACCGCTTTCACATGAAATGATTTCTGGTGAGAGTATGATGCTAAAGGTGACGTTTCATACAAAAAAATATCCTTTCCATTATAGTTTACACCTTTTGTTTATATTGCTGGAAGTGAAACAGATAGTCTGCATCCTGTCTATAAAAGTTATTAACTGAAAGGCTCTTTCAAGCCAGTCACCCACTGATGTTACTAATCAAGTGTCGGAGAAGAAATCCCATGCCAGCTTCCAGGAAATACACACCCCACCACCCCCACTGTCATATAATGAAGACAAATCAGATACAAACTCGGCTAACAATAAATATTCCATGCACTGTTATCTATATTGATATCTAAATGTGAATTTTGCTGCAGCATGTGCAATTTTCCACTAGCAATCAACAACTGGCAAAGCTTAATGGACATACTGCCTGTACAAAGTATACCGTATTACTCCAAAATGGAAGCAATCAGTGCACATAGTGTCATACAGTGGACACTCCTATCTAAAAGTGCAAATTCCACGAAAGTCTGAAGACAGAAAAAAAAATTTAAAAAACTAACCAAATTTAAAAAGTGGTCTCTAGAATTAGTGCGTGCATGCTACCGAACAAGGTCGCAACATCTTGGTTTTAAGTTTTCATTAAAAATTAAGGCATCATAGGCAAATTTTGTTGGGACGTTGGTAGTTTCTTACTGATGCCTGGCAGTTTACAGTACAGAATCTTGACCAGCTAGTATGTACTGGTTTCCTCTGTCCTTAAGACTACCTCATGATATAACCCTTACAATATGTTGAAAGTGATACTAACCCAAGTACATCATACCAAACCAGTAGAAAAATATGCTGGACTTAGGATCTTTTGGGATATTGTGTATTCATGGTGTCTAAGTGCCATTTTGTCGTTATTCAACAGACGTTATTTATTTGGGATATTTATTCTTATTTATCAAATAAAAACCACAAAACACTGTTTTTATCACTGAAATATTTACATAAATTCCAGAGATTTCCATGATCTCATATTTTCTATGTATAGATAGACACTTGCTGGGGAACACACATGGCTAAGAAATTGAAGAACTTTTCATTTCTTTTCTTTGCAATCCTACTTGTAAATGATCTATATCAAACAATGGTGACAACATGAATATAAAAATATCTTACACCAGTTTTGAAGGCTTTTACTTGCTGTTTCATTTAATTGTTTGTGTTATGCCACAAATTACATATTTATATATTTGCAATTTAGTGTTTCCATAACAATAGCATAGACCGTTCTCGCTTACTGAATTTGTGACACAAACCACTAAATTAAGCAAGGAGAGTTTCTTTTATAGTATATTTTATATACTCCATTTACTCCAGTATACATGACATCATTTGTTGCACCATTAGGTGGGAGATCCAGCTCAGATATCAAGCAGTGTGAACTGTTGTGTACAAGCACCAAGAATTCATCAACACCCAGTGTGAGCTTTACCAAGAAAATCCTTGATGGGACACCCTGCAGGCTTGATGATGTACAGGGTGTGTGCATTGAGGGGAGATGCCGGGTGAGTATTTTACTCTTTTATTTGCTTTTATGTGTATGAAGCTATCATTGCTGATATTTCTAATATTTGGAAATACAGATCATATTGAATCTACCGAGCTGTTCTCTTTGGCTCCTGGAGGTGAAGCAAAACTGTTAGACAGTAAGAAAGTATCTAATTGTAGGATTATCAAATAACTTCAAAATTAAATAAGGGGGTAAAATGTCATTGATGTTTTTGTAGAGTTATAAAATTAACATAAGATATAGACTCCATTTAAAGATTTTAGTTCTTTAGCTTTATTTTCGGAATATTAACATGCTATAGGGCGATATGAACTAAATATCCATATTTTTTTTCTCATCTGCCATCTCAAAAACCTTAATGTCATTGCTCTCATTTCTTCCCTTTCAAAGCAAATGGAACATTTCTCATTGGCTTAGTCTTTGTAATTACCAACCCAGCTGTGCTACAGGCTATAGGATGTAACAAGAAGTTAGGATCCAGGAAGAAGGCAGACTTGTGTGGAGTTTGTGGTGGCAGGAACACCAGTTGTAAGCTGCAGACAGGTGTTATCAAGGAGACCCTGGACAGGGGATACAATGCCATACTAACATTACCAGCCAAAACCAGAAGCATTGATATAGAAAAGGAAAGTGAAAGTACAACGTCTCTAGGTAGGTAACAGTAACAGTTCTGCCTTGGTGTTTCTTTTTCAGCCAGGTCGTAACTCAAGGGCTGATATTGTGGTTTTCCATTTCATAGCTTTAGAAAGGCCAATAGTATGCCCTACAAACCTCTTGATCATTTGCGAGGCTTGATAACCACTGGAACACTGAAACCCCTAGAGGTTATGGAACTTAATATTTTAGCTACAATATATGCAGCCACAGTTTTATTTCTTAGTGACTTACATTGTCAAGTACCACCACAAGAAGAATAAATGCTTAGGGACTTTAATGACTGAAATTGGGTCTCTTAAAACACCTAAAATAGAAAAAACAAACGAAAAAAAAACAAAAAAACAAAACAAAACAACAATGACAGAAAATCTGTGAGAATGAGAAATTCAGAGAAGCTTCACACTTATATACAATCTCAGAAATAACTGTAACCGGCTACAGGTTGGTTTTTGCATTTTTCATATTTTAGTTCTAAAAACTAGCTGGTTTAGTGGTATGAGGCTATGTAATTACAGAAATACTAGTGGGTTAAGCAGTAGGTTTGGCATCAACCACAGGCAATCTCCTCTGACAATGCTGAAGACCTGTCCCAATATGAAGACCAAGAAAGGAGTTATGGTGGTTTCATCAGAAACAATTTCAGTTCTCAGATTCTGGATTCTGTTCCCGGCCTGACCTTGAGAGGACAAACCCTGAATATATTCCAAATGTTGCCATAAACTGGGTTAGAACCGATGGCCACAAAAAGTGATTAAATGACTAACTTGTTAACTAGCTTGGTATTTCATCAGATTAACTGATACTTATTCCACTTATATTTCAGTTCTTTCATACAATGTCTCATATGACTTAACATAACACCTGTGTGTGTTTTTGCAGCTCTGAGAGTCAGCAAAAGAAGGCAAGTGTTGAGGAGAGCATTGTCTGCAGTAGACCAGCATAACACTAAGCTAGAAATAGCCGGAACACAGTTTTATTATCACCGCCCTGTGAATGCAGAAGGGGATATAAAAGAAAAACTCTTTGCCAAAGGTCCAACCAACCAGATAATATATATCATGGTAAGAAAACTATATATATTTCAGTGGTCCTCCTGTTAAAAGACATATGTACATAGAATCTATAGTAATATTTCAGTAATCATATATCTCAGAAATATAGTCTGAATAATGTTCATAAGAATTAGTCATAAGACAATGATGCAGGTATAACTGCTATCCCTTGTCCAAATATTTAATCTTAATATTAAGTCTCTCTGAGGCTTCTCTTACACCCCATCGTACTTGCATGTACATCATGTTTATAGATAAAAATCGGCTAGTTTGCAAGGGAAACTCAAGGTACACTTGAGATTTTTATAACAGAATATTAAGGTCGCAGAGATCCCGCAATGAAGATTGACATGCACATTATTCTCTGCGTGGACCCAATATTGTTACAAACGCATCAATGTCTCAAGGGTGATATACGAGAGTCAAATGCATTCTCCTTGCCAGTGTTGTAGGTTCTTCCCATTTACTTAAAGAGTTTGCACGTGCCGTATAATACACTCACGTGTGCCTTGCATGTATATAAACCCACTGTGCAACCTGTAGCCAGTCGCAATCTATTCTTAGATATTCAAGTTGTGACACTCTTGTTGTGACAATTCACCATAATTAGGACCTGCAAATCTCTACTACCCCACTACCAGGTTATACTCACATTTTACAACAATATTTGTAGCACACTTACGTGTGTATACTCGTACGATGGAATGTAAGAGAAGTTTAAGGTGCATGTATATTTTACTATTATTGTGAATATATATGTACCATTATGCCATGTTTACATGGACCAACATTAACAAAAGTGATTTTATAAAGCCATACAAGTATGGATTATAAGACTGAAATATGCTGTGCTGAATGATTTATTTTGTACAGGTTCTTTCTCCAGTACCAAGTGCCTCTGTTGTCATAAAGTACACATATACCATTCCAAAACGTTCCCGTGCATGGCGCAGAAGACACAAGCAAAGGTTAAGGAAAAACAAACTCGGCTCATCAAAAGAGAACAGAAAGAAATTCCATACATCTTCCACCTCTGTACCTGTGTCCCATTACTTTGATTTAGATGAAAGGAGGATAACCCCAACAGAACAGGGACAGTCTAAGTCAGAGGATACCTTATATGGTAAAAATACTTCCGAAACAGACAATACACAACAGGGTAATAATAATAATGCAAACAATGCCAAGAAAACGGCACCATTTATAAAGTACTCTGGTAAAGATGATGATGAAGAAGTGAGATATGTTCCACCTGAAGGAAGTGACGGAATTACTAACAAGGATTACACAGAATATGACAGGCACACACATTCTTACAACAGTAACAGATTGAACCTCACAACCACGACTGTAGCACCAAGAAATGGAGACATAGGCAAGTAAACTTGTGCTTAATGTATCCACTAATCGCCAGTTTAACCAATAAACACCTTCCCTGGGTTACTGTAGACTTTAGACTATTGACAAGTAAACTATATATGCATGCAAAGTGGATGTTCACTGATATTTCCATTTGACAACAGATATCTGTTATCTGTAATAGATAACTTTCCAAGCTCCTCAGTGGCCTAGTGGGTAAAGCAGTAGGTTTGGCATCAATCACAGGCAGTCACCTCTGACAATGCTGAGGACCTTCCCAATATGACCCTGGCTGTTGAGCAAGAGGTAAAACCCTAAACATTGACATTTGTTACACATGGATTTTTAGGTCAGAAACCATGTTTCTTGCAAAACTTTTCATCAGTTCACGTTATATCAGGAGAGGTCGTCAATGTGCTCCATGTGTTTCCAGGAACTAGATTCGAACCCGCAACCACAGATATTAGAGTGAACTGATTTAATTTAGCACTTGTGAACCAGTGAACATGTGAATCACTGAGTCTTCTCAATGAATGACGTTCTTATATTTCATACACAAATAACAATAGAGCTATACAAAATTGACATTTATTGGTATTTCCAGTTTACTAGTCAATACATTCACAAATACAGAATCTATATTTGATCTATTACGTAGTTTATATAAATCAATGGTGAGTACTTTAAAGAGTTCTTATTGATATCAGTTTCCATATCTTTATTGAAAATATTCTAAGGATAATTTCAACAAGAATGCAATGATCAAGTCTAAATTAAGTTATCGCGAATATAATCTATAGGATTTTATGCATGGTACTACCACACATTAATAAAATAATATACCGATATGTGATCATATTCTAGATGAAAAGGATCACTTGCAAAACAACACCAACTATCGCTGGGTAACAGACATGTCAGCCTGCAGTCAAGTGTGTAACCCCAGAGGTCAGTTTCATCAACATGTGTTTATAATGTTATTTCTGATATAGTGGCAGTAGTTGCTATATATAAAACCAAAATTCCAACCTGTGATGATCATTACTTATAAGATCACATCTTATTTAATTTTCTTGTGGTAATAAATTGCAGAGGCCAAGCTTAGTCGAAGGACAGAATGCAAAAATTATTTTAACTATTGAGCTAAAGGGAAGTAGTGAGACACTACACCCCCTACCCCACCGTCTCTAGTATTTGTGGATCTAATGACTGTACCCTCTTACATTATGCACATCTCATAAGTGGCTTAGTGATTAGCAAGTTTGGCATCTAATAACAAACTGCCACCCCTGTGTAAGTTCGACTCCCACAAGTGGGAATTCTGTTGGCTCATGCTAATATGATCTTGGTTGAACCCGATGCAAAACCTGCCCTTGAGCTGGCATTGAACCTTTTTGGTGGACCAAATATCAGACAAATTCTCTGTGAAATTTTGTGGATCTAAGGCCTCTAATCTGAGACATCTTACATCAATGCAATAAACTGGAATTTAAAGCAATCAGAGTAGATCTGAAAATTGACCCAAAGACACCAAGTTTCCAGATGCACATACATGCGGCTTATGACATCCCACCCCGATCTGTAACAGTTATTTATACCCAACTTCTCATTTATGTTTGAGTGTTTACATGGATCTAAGTTTGATTTTTGTCTGATTTGCAACAGCAATTTTCTTGCTTCTGGAGGAAAAAGTTGGATAAAATTGCAGTCGCATTTGTATATTTTAGACCAGAGAGTTGGATGTAGGTTGACAACAAATTCATGTGAAGAAAAATCGTGAATCAAAAATCAGATGTCATAAGCTGAATAGACGTGTACATAAATTCAAGTATCACGTTCATATCCATCTTTCAGTTTGTTAAACACGGGGACTATTTGAGCACTAAAATGAAACAGACAAGAGTTTCACATTTTGTTAATATTTGAGAACTGCATCATCTGTTAAAATCCATTGGGCATGGTTGTATTTACACTTTTTGGTCTAGTAAGGGTCATTTTTCTAGATTTTCCTGGTATTGCAGTAATTTATGCTTCCTCAAGATAAAATTATACAATAATAAGAAAAATTGCAGTGAATGATAATCAGTTAAGCCACTTGTCACTTATATGTATCAACATTAAGTTTAGCTTTACTGAGAGCAGTACACTTTGTGACTCTCAGATCTAAAATATTACCCTCAGCTGTCAGGTGATTGCTCATACTGGATATGTAACCATGTAAAACTCTATTAAATATGCCTGGAGACATAAATACGTCATTTCTGGTGTAGCCTACCTCTTGACATTCAATTTTGACATTGTTGTTTTCAACATTAGACATGCTCCCATATAACAACTGTTCACCCCAAAATTTGACTTGTGGAATATCACTGTTTATAATATGAAGTACAAATTTATTAAAAATTTTGTTAAAAAAATTAATAAGTAAGTCTTAACATATCAATAGGAAATATTATGAATGTGTCATGTTTGATAACTTAAAAACATCTTATGGATTTACTTCAGGTAATACATCGTGTATTAAACCGATGAAAATTGAAGTCATTCAAGACACAGAGAAGGCCATACAATAACCCTAAAAAGTCTATGTTATACTTGTATGTATGCATTTCCAAAAAGTGCCAACATAGCATAAACATCAACCATAAATTCTGATAAATCTACCATGAACGAAAACCACCTCAGCTTCCATTGTGTTAAAGTAACCTTAAATTAGAAAAATATATACAGGTTCATGAACTCTCCAACTTTTCTTCCCCCTATTGTGTTTGCTCTTCAATTGGAATAAATATAAGATTGGAGCCATTTGTTTAGGAATTCCCGAGAAGGGTGAAACCTGCCATTATTGATCACACAAACCCTGTAATTTAGAATAGAAACAAGGCCAAAAGGTGTTTGGTCCCCTAGTGCGAGCGCAAAACCATCAGAGCCATGAGTAGTGCACTAGAATTTCTGAAAGAAATTCCAACTCAGACATATCCCACAGCTGGTCTAGAACTCAGATGGTTACCCATCCAAGTACTGACGTAGCCCATTGCCACTTAACTTCAGTGAGCAGAAAAATACTCATCACACTGCGCCACAATTGATGAGAGTCTGGAGACAAAAAAGTGATCTGTAGATGTTTAAAAAATACATCTTTAAATTCTTTAATAGAGGAATAGCCTTGCTTAAGGGTCAAATTTGTACCAAGCTCCCTTCAAACAACCCCACAAAGGCCTGGCATTCATAAACTCTCTTCCTTGGCAGTATCTTGATCTCACAACCAGTGTATGTAAGGGTACATTATGCAAACCAAGTAAATGTGGTCTAATTCTTTTTACAGTAACTAAGAAATTCCAGCCATAAACAAGGCAAGGCGTTGAGGTTTCTTGAAATGTTTGAGTCATTTGCTAGTAGTATGTGCAAAACTATTGACAGTACCAATATTTATATGAAACCAGTTACAGTAGATCTAATAACTCTTAAACGTCCTGGTTTTCAACCCATCAGGTCACAATTCCAATAATATTTCAACAATAGTTTTCCCTAAGATACTCAAAAATCTATGGAATGATAATGAGTATTTACAAAGAAGGATCAAACTGAACCAAATATCATATTTAAGCTCACAGAAACTGGCTCAGCTAACCTTAAATCGGTATTCATAAATTTAAGCTGATGTTTTTAGATCAAATGAAAAACAATTAATCCCGTTTGATTCTAATTAAGTCCATATTGACAAATGGATTTGTGAATACAAATTAAATCCCGATTCACTTTTAAGCTAAATTGTAGCTGGTTGGGGGGGGGGGGGGGGGGGGGGGGGGGGGGGGGGGGGCTTGACATGATTCTCTTTTTTAAATGCTGGTCAATAAGCCCTTAGTTGTCAATCGGGTTTCAGACTTAATGCTGGTGTTCCACTCAAGCCGTCCAGTCAGCAACTATGTATTTTTTGAGAGTCGGGACCAATGCTCACAAGATCAATTAGGGTCGGTTGTAGCTTCCAGGCATGTTGGGAAGAGTTGGTGAAATATTGATATTTCTGCGACCGTTGCCGACCCTTGCAACAGACCCTAATTTCATCCACCTAGCAACAGGCATGTCAGTTAACTTAACAGCCTGTTAGTTACACTTCCCGGATGGTCAGTTAATGAAACAGGCTTTGTCCTAAATATGTTGATCCCAATTGTATGTGATGACAAACAAACTGTGCGGGAAATGTTACAGTACAGTCTGTAACTTTAGCCTGTCTGTAAGTGTTCCTGACTGGCCTGTAAACTTTCCAGGCCAGTCGGTAACTTTTACCTACTGGGTCTTAGAGTTGGGAATATTTGTAACCGACAGGCCCTAAACTGAAACAGACAAGCCGTAAACAACAATCAACAGGACTGTAACACTTACAGACAAGCCGGGAACTGCAACCGACAGGCTGGCAATATTTTTGCTTCTTACGGCCTGTCGGTTTCCAAATCTGTGGCTATAAAAAGGCCAGTCGGCACACACGCTTCATTCATGTGGGCTTTGACTTGTTGACAGACAACTGGTGTGCAGCTTTAGATTTTAAGTTTTTCATTTTTGAGCTAGGCTGGACTGGCTGGGAGTAAAATCTGTTCCATGAGGTTTCACTTGTATTTTTAAGTTTTTGTTTTTTGAAAAAGCTGTACATATAACTAATCAGTATGCAAGGGGCAGAAGGAGAAAGATTGTAGTACCCAGAGATACTCAACCACAGTTTGAGTTGTAATACAGCTGAGGATATAGAGAGAAGAAGGAGGGAGAGAGAGGAGAGAGAGGAGAGGGAGTGGCTGGGAACAGGATGAGAGGGACAGAGAGAGGATAGAGACAGGATGGAAGAGATCCAGGAAAGGACAGAAAAGTGACCATGAATAGACAAAGGTACTGATGTAGAATCAATTCAATCCAGACAGAAGAAGGGGTAAATAAAGTCCATTTTCCTGAGTGATTCAGGTGAACAAGCCATTGTGGAGTTCCTTAAACAGAACAAGGAACTTTATGACAAGACCAACGACAAGTTCAAAGACAAGCAAAGGAAGGAAGGACTTTGGGAGAGACTAGCAGCTTCCAGGAACTTATCTGTCAACACTGTCAAGAAATGGTTCAAGACTCAATGTACCAGATATGGCAAGCTCACTCAGACGAAATCAGGACAAGCTGCTGAGAAGAGCACCAAAAGACAGGCTCGTTGAAGGACAGTTTCAGTTTCCTACGAGGTCACATCAGAAGGAAGGGAGTGTCTAAGTCTTTGGTGTTCAAATTACCAGTGCAACCTTCAGCAGCAGCCACCGCTTCAGTTCTGGATACTTCACGAGAGACTGAATCTAAGATGGAAATCAGCATGACATCAGATGTCACTCATCAGCCCTCAAGCACAAACCCTTCACAACGACCACCAGCTGTCTCCACCACCACTGCTACAGATCCAATTTTATATCAGTTCCAGCAGATGAGGTCAATAATTTCCAGATTTTGGGTGCATGTCAGGACCCTACTCCAAGTCCAAGACAGTCATTTTGCAACTATCTCTACTCTGAGATTGAACACCTGGAGGAGCGAGACGTTTTGACCCTCAGGAATGAGACAGTGAAATATCTGAGTGAAATAGAGTTCAAGGCTGAAGAACGCAAGAGACAGGTCACAATAACTCAACAGGTCACCTCATTTGAACTTCTAGAAGCAACAAAGGCCACAGGACATTAATACATACTCACCATACTGGATACTCAACCAGTCTCCGTACCAGTTATGCAGCCTTTCTCAGATTGCCACAACACAGCCTGCTACAGTGATTGCCAAAGTACAGCAATGATCAAGGCCTTCATCAGCATCAGCACAGCCAGCCTCATACCTAGTTGTGGATGACCAGCAGCCTGGGACATCCAGACAACTGATGTTTACTTTGAGCCCGTCAAAGACTGTTAACCCGCCTTCCGTTGCATCTGGACAACAAGAGGAAAGTCAACACAACACTTCTGGATTGTCAAGACTCTTTGGTGGGATTCCAAGTGTACTACAGTACCAGCAGATTGACACACCACAACCATTTCAACTTCAAACAGAACCGTCACCAGTGCCATCTTCCACTCATCAAGAACAGTCAAGACATCCCAGCCAGTCCAGCCAGCAGAGTAAGCCCACATAAGCAGTAAGTCACACCAACTGGCCCTGATAAAGGCCACCTGAATCGTCTAAAACAATTGATTGAGCTACTTGTTGTTGCCCAAAAACATAAAAAGCACACCGTCCAACGCTTACACTTCCCCCAAATACACAAATGTGTGAATGAGTAAATGAATGTTTAACACCAAGAAATAAAATTCCAACACACACACACAAACCCCCCAAAATTAAAAAAAACCTAAGACCCCCCCAAAAAAATTAATAAAGTGTCACTTTCCCCCACCCCCCTAAAACTTAAATAAGACCTGAAGTGACAACCTCCCCCCAAAAAATATAATAAGTAAAGTGTCACTTTCCCCCACCACTCGCAAACAAAAAATATAACACATGAAGTGTCACCCCACCCCCACCCCCAAAAATATAAAAAATAGTACACACATACAGACAGACAAGTCTGAAACACACAGTACCTAAAAACATAAAGTGCTATGAATGTGTGGATGGACTGACAGACAAACAAATGGTGTTGCCAAACAACACCACCACATGGTTATTCATTGGGAGACTGACAGACTGACTTAAATATTACCAAACTGGATTAAGTTAAAATTTTTATTTTATTTTTCTCATTTTTGGATTTTATTTAAATTACCTGGAAATGATTAAAAAACAGTTTTTTTTCCAGGGATGAAATTATTATTATTTTTGGAGGAATAATGTTATTTTACAGTGGTTTGACTTTGAAACTTTGACATTTAAGGACTTCAATTTCAATCTGTGTGAGAGTGGGTAACATTTTCCAAAATATTTGTTTATTGGGGGGTATTTTTGTTTTATAATGTAATTTGGATTTAGAGTGATTGATTGGATTTAGATTGGGTTTAATGTTTGTGTAACCCTTTTTCAATAAAAGTTCTTGCATTATTTGGGTAGTCCTTAAAAGGACTGACTGATGAGAGCTTGTTCTCCCCTAAGTCTTCTTAAATTCTGTCCTCCTGCCCAGCCAGTGCCCCAAGCTTATTGAAGAAGTCTTTCAGTAGGTCCCGTTGATGTTTGGCCTCCCTTGATGGATTTCTGATATTTTCATCCTGTGCCTGCTGCCCCTGGTCATTCTGTGGTGGTTGTATGTCGTCTGCTGAAGTGCGTGGTCTGTCTGCTCCCCCCTGATGGCTTCTCAGCATGTTATGTAACACCACACAAGTTAACACAATGTCTCTGACAACTTTTGGCCTCTGCTACATGGTGGTCAGCAGCACCCTGAATCCTCTTACTAGTATACAAAAAGAGTTCTCGACCACCCTCCTGCCCCTGGATATCCTTTAGTTAGCTAATCTCTCCTCTCTGGTCAGTTGTGGTCTGCTGTTTGGCTCGACCAGCCAAGGTATAAGGGCAAAGGCATCTTCCCCCAGCATGAAGTAGTGTAGATCTGGCCCCCAGGTCCAAGTGATTCAGATGGTAGTCTCACGGTTCTGTTCTCAATTCTTCTTTTCAATTTGCTGCGGTTGAATATCTGAGCATCAGATGATGACCCACTGGCCCCAATATTGACCCACAGGAACTTTTACTCTGCATCTACTAAAGCCAAAAGTACCTTGTAGTTGAAATATTCACTGCCTGACTTCTTGGGTTTCTTTATAGCAATATGTTTGCCATCTAGTGCACCGACTGCATGGGGGACATTCCATCTGTTTCAAAATCTCTTTTCAATTTTCTTCTGGATCAGTTGAACAAATCAAATATTCATGTTGAAATTTATTTAAGATGGCTTTGCAGACCTGGGGGACAAATTTGCAGATGATCGTTCTTCCAACCCTCCATTGGTATTGCAGTGAAGTGTATGTTTCCACAGGGGATAAGTGTCTCAAAGTAACTGGCAGTTTTAATCCGACTTCCAGTGGTTTCCTGGAGTTGGTGATTCACTTCCTGAAACGAGGGGTAATTCTTTCTTCAATTAAATAAAAAAGTGCAGGTTCCATCCTGGTGAAGTTTTTGTAGCCAGGTATGTTAGTTGTGATTAGCTGATTCAAGAGTGTTCTGTAGCAACCTCTCTCCTCTCTCTGCAGTATCCAGGGCATAACCCATTCCTCCTGATTATGGATCCATGCTCCCAGCTTGTCTGTTTGTCTCTACGGTTTGTCTGTTTGTGATCCGGCTTGTCCGTTAGGAGTTTAGGACTTGTCGTAGTACTTCTATGACTGGCCGTGCAATAAACATCCCTGACCCTACGTCTTGTTGGGATAATCACGTCCTGTCTGTAAGTGTACCACCCTGTTGGGGATTTCTTATCCTGCAACTGTTCAAAACGATACACAAATCTCACCAGTATCACATTCCATCTGTTTCAAAATCTCGTTTCAATTTTCTTCTGGATCAGTTGAACAAATCAAATATTCATGTTGAAATTCATTTAAGATGGCTTTGCAGACCCGGGGGACAAATTTGCAGATGATCGTTCTTCTTAGCATTTTTGCGCCTTTTTTCTACGATCCCATGACTTTCACAACCAACCCTAGAGTCGTAGGGTCAATACAGGGGCGGTTAGAGTGGAACACCAGCATAACATTTAATCACCTTGCCCATGCTACTGTGAAAACATTTTAAATGCGTCTAATCTGAATTTATCTTTTCACTACAGTTTTTGTCATAAATTGTACCTTTACTTTTCCATTTCCATGTGCATGTTCAAATATTACATTCTCATGCAAGGAAATAGTTTACTAGAGGTTGCCCAGTGCATTTCTGTACTTCAGAATACCAGACATAATTTATGACCATCAATTGAGATATTTCATTCAGCTATTGAATCATATATGATCTGAGCCCCCCTTGTAAACATACTAAATTATCTAGATCTTTGCGACACAAATTGGATAATGGAAATTTTGAACATGAACCTCAGACAAATATATAGAACTATAAAAAGTGCTATGAATGGAATTTGGTTTTTGCTAAATATATCTTCTATAAATGCAATAGCAAATATAGAAATAATAATACAGAACATACGAGGAGTGCTTGAGGGAGTACAGACCATCGCACAGGGACCTGGAACCAGATATTGACAAAAATATCTATAAATAAGGAGACTTGACCTTGATCCTTCAGGGTTGGTGCATGGACATATGTTTGTGATGAACATCTGGAAGCCTTTTTCTGTTTTACTTGAACATTTCAATACATTTGAAGCAGTTATCTCAAGCATGAAGACTGACATCTCAGCCTTAGGTACAAACTATAGACATTATCACTCTGTGGCACCTTAAAACCTCTTCCTTATAATGTGTTGTGTATGACTACCTTCATTTTACTAGAAATAGGGATACTAAGGAAAACATTGGGGTAATATATATCTAGGAACCAAGCATTTTTATTACAAAGTTCACCCCACCCTGGCCCCATTTATGTATTTACACTCATTTTATACCCTCCTATTTTTGTGTATTCATAGTTGTAAGAGTTTTTGTTTATGGTTATTCTACATATCTGTGATGATGTTTTGCTTTATACTGTCCTAGACAATGTAAACATTTTCTCAGTCTATTGTTAGGACCCGTCAGCCCAGTCATACTCCAAACTACATGTATTCATGTTTGTTCACTACTTTGGTGCCAGCTCATGATCACTCGTGATCCTGGCAAATTCCTTTTTTGTTGGTGTTCTGTTTCTAGTATATTTATTGTTGGATTCATAGTCTCTTGGTTTTACAATGAGGTGTTAGGGTGCCTTTGAGCTGCCTGCAGGACGAAAAACTGACCATGTAAGCAGTAGGGGTATTTTCTTTGGTGAGATCTCCTTGTTCTTGCTTTTCTCTGGATTTAAGACTTAATCTATTGTGTGTCACTACCGGTAATGTTATCTACTACAAATGCTGTTGACAAACATTGTGCTTTTTTGCAGCTCTCTTCTGTGCTTATCGGTCTGTAGTGAAATGAAGTCTGTTATGGGGGGTGTTCCACTGGGGCCGACCCTTGCTTACTCTAGGTCAGCGAGCTGAGTGTGGGACCAAGAACAAAAATGCAGAAAAAATACACAAAAACTGGGTAGGTTTTACCTTCCAACAAGATGTAGTGCATCCCAGTTTGTTTGGATCAAGATCCCGGCCTGACCAGGGGGTCAGGATGTTTTTATCCATGACCAAACAGGACACTATCAGGCCAAGCTGTAAAACCCTAACCAACAAGTCATATCAGGTCACGACAAGCCATAGTGACAAGTGAACAAAACTGTAACAGTGGAACAGTGTCCCAATCCACATCTTAGGGCTCTTTTTCTGATTACCTACACCAAGTGCCACAAATATTACGTGGTTGAAACATCACGAGCACTTAGGGAAAGAATATATGAACATAAGTCAATTGTTCAAACTACAAGAATCTTCAGACTATCCCAGGTTACCAGAATTTTGTCTTGATGCCTCTTGCAGTTTTTGACCTCATTGAAGAATGCATACACCACCGAATCAAGTAGGAAGTCGCCAAATTTAAGGAAGACTTTACAAGTTCGGTTGAAAGTGGCAATAACACTGAGACACCTGGCAACAGGAGAAACATACAAGCCATTACAGTATTACTGGCTGGTTGGCCGAACCACCATATGTAAATTTGTCCTGATTGTCTGCAGTGCCATCCTTGCTGAATTCCAGGAAAAGTATTTGCTCTGCCCCACCACTCCAGAAGACTTCAAACAGATCAAGAAGAAGTGCAAAACCAGATGGAATGTTCCCTTTGCTCTTGTGGCACTAGATATCACCATGAAGAAGCCAAGGAAATTTTACGATTAAGGGTTTCTTTTCCCTGGTGCTGCTAGCCCTGCTCGCTGCAGACTACAGATTCCTACCAGTAGATGTTGGGTCAAGTGGATCTTTATCAGATGCACAAATATTTTAACGCAACCAGTTGGAGAAAAAAATCGAGGATGGCATCTTGGGTCTTCAGCCACTGCCTCTACTCCCTCTGTTGTTTCTCTGCCTCCTCCCTCTCCGTTCTCTCTCGCTCCCTCCTCCTTTGGATGTCAGCAGCTGTATGTCCCAAATCAAACTCTGTAGGTGTGTCTGTGGGGTCCTTACACATTCTTTCATGCCTCTTTAGGACCCATCTTATAAATCCATTCAAGGCAGCATTTTTTAAAAAAAAACAAAAGCCTACCAACTAGCCAGTAAAAGTTATATTTGTGAACTAAATCCGAAGTTTATTTGCCAAAAAAGAAAAACCTATCTCACCACTACCAGTTGTTATCTGTCAGTGTTGAAAATCCAAATGATGCATTCCATATGCCAACTGACCTTTATAGACACAGACCCCATAACCGATAAGCCATGGGTCAGTGAAATGAAACCGGCCTGTCTTACACAGTTCCTGGATTGTTTGTTGCAGTAACCACCTTGTCAGTTTCCTTTTATGCCTTGTCTTGCTATGTTCCCCGACTTGTCCTACTGTGATGCAACTGACTCAGTTACCTTCCAGTCTTGATGGAAGTGACCAAGTCAGAGCATGGTTGCTTACGACAAAGCGGTTTTCTTTCAGTACAGTAAGTATTATTCTGCAGCCTGTCGTGGAATGAGGTCAGGATACTTGAATACAACAGACCAGCAAGAGTTTCCTGATAAGATATCAACAGTGTAGGACAGGTTCGTAAGTGACTGTAACAGGATGTAGAGAGACAAGACAGTTTCCAGGTGGGCTCAGTCAGGGTCTGGATCAAGATTTGTGGAGGGTCATTGAAATATCAAACATGTTTGATATTTTGCCAACCCACCATAACAGGACAAAAAATCATAATCGATCCTAAATGGCTCTGTAAACATTACTCCCACCCTCAAAAAATCCATCCGACAAGATGGCCCCAGTGAAATATCCCCATTAATAACCTGTGTTTAAAATGTTCAGAACTGTTTTTCACAAAAGAGACCATGTGGGCATTTTCCAACATCATAAAACAGTCGAGGTCCCATGTGTGTACTGCTGTGTAGTGACCATTCACTAAATCCAGACCCACAAACCTCGGCTTATGCGCAATACAAGAAATAATGGTCCCATGTTGTAGAATTTGGACATCGTCAATCTCACTGAAATTGCTATATTCGATTGATGATAATATTCATATGAACACCCTTGGTGGGGCAGAGCAAAATTAATGACTCTCTTCGATACATGTAATCTTCACCAGTCTGTTCAATCAACTCACCTGCATGACCATACATTGGATCTTATTATTATATTGTTGATAATTTGTAAATTCTTAAAAAATGACTTGAATTATTGTGACACCAATCCGGAACATGGCCCTTTGTGGTCACATCTCTAGATTTTCCATTATCTTTATGATGTCAATATTTGACCTCGGTAAGCACAATATTTAATATGCTACCACTGTATCAAAATTATAAAGTCAAAAGAAACCATGTGAAGCCAAGATAATGATTTTTGTTTCGCAGACTTTTCCGGATATCCTTTGCTATCAAGTTAAACCCTTTCAAAATAATATCAGAGACAACATACCAGGACCCAGAAAAGTGTAAACTTAGTGTCAGTAGACAATATGTCTTTTAATAAACCGATGCAGTGTAAAACTTAGAAAACTGGGACAGTATGTCTTTAAAGAGCTACAGAAGAGAATAGCTAGTCTAAGTGTATAGTGTGTCTTGAAAATGGAAAAAGTGTAAACCTAGTATAAGTAGACAATACATCTTTAAACAAATCGGAGAAGTGTAACGCTAGTTTAAGCAGACAATTCATTTAAAAACTTGAGATGTGTAACCTAACATAAATAGACAATATGCCTTTTAAAATACAGCAAAATGTAAACCTAATATTGGTAGACAATACATCTTTTGAAAACGGAAAAGTGTAGCCAGTACAAAAAGACAACACTGTCATGAAACCGGAGAAGTATACACCTAGTACAAGTATACAACACATATTCACACCGAAGAAGTGTGTGGCTAGTTTAAGTAGACAATACATCTCCAAAAACCATGATACCAGGCTAATTTCCCTCCCGGTGATGAAACCATGGTCTGCTTCATTGATATACAAGACATATTGACTTATACTGTGATGCTGTACTGATGATACAGGTCTTGCAAACTGCGGCCTGTTTTTTTGCTATCCTTTTCTCTGATAGCTTGCCGTGTGGTACGCCCCAAGACACTATCATACATCATTCTAAAGTGTTTAAGCACTCGCTCTTATCGTCTGCTTAAACAGCAGAAAAATATAGCTAAGTAAGACAACACTGTAGTATTCTATATAGAAGCTACACTTACGTTATTAGCATTAGTATGTTAGCTGCAGGGTGGAGTTTTGATTTAGGAAAGTATTGCATAACTAGAGAGCACTTAGGGAGGGCCATACGTTTTCCAACAATTAACAACATTTAAAGTTTCACCATTGATATCTTCTGCATTTAATTTGATGATTACATTTCACTATATACTGAACAGATTTTCTCATGTACGCACTCATGATAATATGGAACACATTGAAATTCAAAGTTGAAAGGTTAAACGCCATCCAAAATCATTCATCCCTATGTCAAATATCATTCCAAAGTAAACATCCAAAGATATATGTATTTATATGACAAGTGCCGCCTTATTATTATACAAATCAAAGTAATAAATATTGCTGTAAATATAAGTGTTTATAGAACATTTTACTGTCAAAATGATGATATGAAATGCCTCAACAGCCATATTGTCCTGTCAATTCTTGTAGACAAAGTCTCTGATGTACCAAAATGGAAATCTTTTAGAATTTCCGTCAAGGGACAAAAACTGTTCCCTTCAATTATGTTTTCTTGTTACATACAAATGGCGCAGGTGTAATTTGTGTGTGACACATGGAAATTTTAAACAAAATGTCTCAATGTTTGATCAGTATCTCAAAGCGGACTTTTAATGAAAATATTGTGTCAATGTGAAATGCAACACAGAAGGATTTTTTTGTGTTTATAGCTAGACAGGGTATCAGTATCTAGTCTATTAGAGGGAAAACATAGATGTTATCTGAGAGTGTACCAAGGTATGAAAAGGCTGGTTTAGAAGACAATGTAAATGAAGTAAACTTTGAAGTTTTAAAGGGATAGATAGCAAATGTTGACACGGAGGAAGTGAGTGTATATAAGATGTAAACCAAGAGCTTTGATTTACCCAGTCACCAAAGTCAAATATATTTAAGATGAGATAATCAAATGTTAAGGTTAAACTAGAGTGTGGCAGTTGTGTTTCAAATATCTACTATTTAATAAAGCATCATCATAAAATCTTCAAATAAGTCATTACAAGCAACACAAAATCATATAAATTATATAGAAAATCAAATGTTGTAATTGTGTTAGCCCATAAAGACTAGTAATGAAATGCATTTACAAAGTAACATCTGGATGTTGGACCAGGCTAGTTGATAAGACTTAGGATTACATTTATTTAACAATTAAAATCTGTACGCTAGATGAGGTTAGCCTCTAAAGACATAAGATCGAATTATTTTAACTGTAACATCTGCAAAGTACTTTAACATAGCCTGTAAAGACTTCGACTAAAATTCATTTAACCGGGTACATCTGTGTAGTGGGTGACATTAGCCAATTAAGATAAAGGATGAAATTTATTCAAATAGCAGTTTCTATGGTAGATTAGATCAGCCTATAAAGAGTTAGGCTCCAATTTATTAAAATAGTTGCATCTGTATGACAATTGATGTTGACCTCTAATTTAATTAAAACTAGAGAAAAAAGGCAAATGAGTAATGTGTTGGTGCAATGTGTTAATTATAACATAAACTAAATTGTTATAAAACAACATTAACCTGGAGATACACTTGTTTGTAACCAACCCACAGAAATTACTTCACTAACTTAATAGTTTGGAATTATACAGCCAAACAATCACTGTGAGATGGGATGACTGTAATTTAGCAAATGAATCATCAAAAATATGTTTATACATAATCCTAACGGTACTATCGAATAGCATCCCTAACATTTCGTCTTATCGCCATTGACAGGGGTGTGTGTAATCAAACTACAAATAAATATAGGCTTTAAATCTTATTGCATGAAATTAGAAAATATCACACACTGCATGCCATCAGGTATAATAACATAACTATAGAGTAAGACTCCTCAGGGAAAAGAATAACACGTAAAGGAATAAAAATAAGTTTTATGTCCTGTATCTAGATGCTAAATGCCCTTTATATCAAAATATGTGTCTGGGAGTAATATAACATTGTATATAGCTTACTGTTAGTCTGAAGGGCCAAAAGGAAATTATAATTGGTTTACCAGAGGTTTTAGGGAGGTTTTCAGATTGAATGTAAACATAAAGAATGAATTAAGAAACATGTTATATACACTGGAGGAGAATTAAAGAAATGTGTATTTAGTGTGTTTAGGAAGTGTTTCTTTGGATGTATATGTCTTAAGTTTGTGGAAGTTATGATATATTCTTTACAGCATTTCCTGCGTTGAAGTTTGGGATTCCACCAATTTCAAAACTTTACACTTTTGATTGTTTCGAGAATAAATGTTTTACCAAACTTGGTTCAGTGTTACAAAATATATTAAAAAATATATATAAAATTTAAAAAAAATGTAAAAAATTGAAAATGTAACTTTTATTTTGATATTCTTAAACTTACTATATGAATTGTAAAAACCGGTTGTATGGCACATCACTTGATTGTTTGTGTATCAAAGATCGTATTTGGTATCAGGTAACACAACTTCTCAAAAATTTATAGGGAATGTTTTAATATCTATGCAACTTACAGACATAGTAGAAGAAGGATAGACACTATCAAAATGATTTGTGGGCGTTTTATGGTCCTTTAAACAATATTCCTATGTTTAGAACAGTAGTCTCAGGTCACTATTTCTACTCATGGCTTATGTTTACTATCTACCCAGGAATGTTATACGAAAGCAGTGCCTTCTCAGGAATAAAGTTAGGCTGTGTTCTCTGTTTATTGATATTGATAGCTGGGGTGCCATTTACACTCACGCGTTGCTATGACAGTGGAGATAATGAAGTGGACCAAAAGCTGTGTAACGTCAGCAGGAAGCCCCATGTGACGTCATCAGACTGCAAGAGGAAAACCCCATGTGAGCCAAGGTAAGAGTAGTTGCAATATATCAAAAGGGAGGAGACTTTCTATCCTTATTATAAAAATGACACACCCCCTACCATTTTACTTCTAAAGCAGTTTTGGCAGCCATGTTTTTTGGCATGTGAGGTTGATTGGATGTGTGATTTCAGCAGCGTAGGAAGTGGGGGGGGGGGGCTTTTGGCCACCCCATTTTTTGACATTGTAAACCCATGATGTATGATGAATTTTTTTAAAGAAAATCACACTTTATCAGGTTTAAATATATTTTGATATTAACTATTCAAACTATTTTAACCAAATAAATCAAACACAACTTAAATTCAGGAAAAATATAACCTTACACATATAATACTAAGAAACATGTCCATGCAATTCAAAGTACAATTAGATAATTATACAGTATCCAATGTATGTTTTAAATATTTTGTTAAATTTATGAGTGATGTCACAAGCCAAGTTTTGACAGAAAGGCTTGTCAAACAGCACTATAATTCAACTAGAGTGTTTCTGGTTTGTATCCTGAGCAGTTTCCTATCTACATTTTCTTTTGCAAAGAGAAATGCATTAAATGAAAGTTGTTAATGGTATTTTAATTACATGAAGGGATGCTATAGATGGGTGAAGGGATTATCTATAACCAAACTGAGGTGTGCATACCTTGGTTACATGTAGTGTCAATTTCTGGGACATTATTGTAATTGGATCATTGAGTATTACAATGATGGAAACAAGGATATGATTCATAAAGCCCAATCATGCCACTAATGCCGCCACTTAGATTTGTTTTGTCATGCAATAACTTAGAAAATATTTTACTTAGAACTTTTAAATTTAGCATGTGGGCAACATAAGTAACATTGAAAGATCAAAATACAGATCATCAGAATATTAATGGATTTTTTACAACTTTGTTCTTGCTTCTTTCTGAAGCTTCGGGCAAAAAACATATTGCTTATTATTGTATCCATTGGAGACATCTAGTAGATACTTTGATTTCGCTTTTGCTATGCGACTGCTGTCACCACCATGCATAGATAAATTTTCGGCGCTAACACTCTCAGAGGAAAACTAAACCAGCTAGGTTCACCAAATTTGCAGGATATCTTCATTAGGAGGTAAGCTTCTCTAGGACTGAAATTAGCCTCATTCTGAAAAACAAGATGCCCGCAGGCATTTCTTTGAAAATTATCTATCTTTTTTTACTGGCTGGTTGTCATAGGTAGAAGGTTGAATCTCTTCATAGGTGATATGTATAACAGATATACATGTCCTCTACAACCTTGTAGACATTTGACCTTGAAGGTCTTAATTCAAGGTCATCCACGGAGTAACAAATTACCCCATTTAGCAGACTTTAAAAGTTCCTATATCTCAATTTTTATTGGTCCCAGAAGTTTGCAATGCGAAACCAACCTATAGGAAATCATGGGCTGGGAATCTTCTGATATGTTCAGATTTGACCTTGGGTTCCTCCTTCAAGGTCAAACAAGGATAGCAAAACTTAAAAGTGCTTATAACTTGCTTATTATTGGTCCTAGAGGCTTGCAATGTCAAACCAACTTATAGGAAATCATGGACTGGGAATCTTCTGGTGTGGTCAGATTTGACCTTGATCCCCTCCTTCAAGGTCAAATAAGGACAGCTAAACTTAAAAGTGCTTATAACTTGCTTATTATTGATCCTAGAGCTTTGCAATGTGAAACCAACTTGTAGGATATCATGGGCTGGGAATCTTCTGATGTCAGATTTGACCTTGTTCCCCTCCTTCAAGGTCAAATGATGGTTCACTGGCTTTGGTGAGTTGTCTTTCCGGTGGATACAAATTTGCATCAGTTCTCCAATGCGTAGGTCTATTTCAGTTCTAAATTTGTAGTGCATCTATTTTGCAAGGGGGAAAATGGTCATTGATGCAATGACTCAAAACACCCCAAATTACAAAAAATGTTTACATTTTGACTTAACATCCCCTTGACTCCTTGAGAATGGTATCACTTCTACCGGTATTATAAGTTAACACAACCGCTGATTTTAACTTTGGCTCCCCCACGTTTTGTATGTTTCCTACACTACTGTGATTTGGGTTGAACATCACATTTCCATCATCAAGTAGTACTTCCACATGGTGGGGGCACAATTCGAAGCCACAAACCTAGAAGGAGGTGAAATAATATGCCCACTATAGTCGCATATACCCACACTGCGTAAGTAAATCTGACAGCAAAATTATCCATGCATCATTATCATTATTACTTAATGATGCAACTAACTTGTTTTTATGAAATATATTGATATAAACCGGTACCCCATTCTGGTGGGTTTTAATCTGCTTAAGAATCTATTAAATTACTACAATATGTCAGCACAATACTGGTACGCCAGTTGGGTGGATTTTAATTTGTATACGAGTCTTAAATAAATAAAATACATTGTCAGACTGGTGTCCTATTTTTGGTTATAGCTGTCTTTTTGATACTCTCACTGACTGGAATGGCCTTCCTAATGAGATTCGTCTGTCACACTCTGTAACCTCTTTCAGAAAGATTCTGAAATCCTACCCCTACATCAAAGCATACCCCCACCTTAGTCTTAGTATTTCCCTGGCCTTCTCCAAGGTGCTTGACCCTTTTTCCATCCCTGGATACTAAAATTGGTTACCCATACTTTTGTGCATTAGAGTCCCCTTTACACAGAAGAAATTAAGTACCATGAAAGTTAGAATAACAAATTACAGTTAGTGGGATTTTGTTAACTAATGAATCTAATTACTCAAACAGGTGAATATAAACTTGTTCAGTGTGGTGGATTTTAGTCTGCTTACAGAATTACTGAAACATATTACCACATATACTGGTGCTCTATCTAGGTGGGTTGCAAGTCGGTGGAGCCGGTGCAGTGCAGACTGTGGGAGTGGCTACCAGTACAGAACAGTGCGCTGTTGGAGGATCTTGTCACCTGGCCTAGATAGTTCAATACACAATGACCTCTGTACCCACCTGGAAAAACCAGTGACTGTGAAGAAATGCAGGAATATTGACTGTGATGTTGAGCCAAAGTGGACCACCTTGGCATGGAACAAGGTAATATCTTATACCTTTACAATTGGTTAAAAACCGAAACCAGATAGTTACTTAGTTGTGGATAAGCAGGAAGATATTGCTTCACAAAAACATTTTTTTTTTGTAAATACATTTTCAAAAAATTCTTATTCTTAGATTTTCCTCTGAAGGAACCCTATTTTCAAAGAAAATTTTAAAAAATGTAGGTATTCTGAAACATTGAAATTACACTGACTGTGGCCCTAGGGCCCTGCAACGTTTCTGTCAGATTATAGAGGTACCCAGTGGCCTAGTTGTTAGCACATTTAGCATCTGACCACAAGATGTCATCTTTGTGCAGGTTCAACAGGTTGCAATGTTTAGGGCCTGTCCCAATATAACCCTAGCTGTTGAACTGGATGTAAAACCAAACTTATGTTTACTTAGTTCCTCTTTAACAGCTAAACCCTCACCCACAGAAGTAAGGGAGAGCTGGTTTAAGTAGGTCTCACCTTATATATGTGGCTTGTCTAAGTTTTAATGTATCCTCTTTCAACATGTGGTCATATTGGGACAGACCATTAGTATGTTTTTAAACAAATTTATTCATCAATATTCTTCAGATACAAAATCTGAATTTAAATATATATATCATTTTTTTTTTTAATTTTTATAACAAAAGAGAAAAAAAGGAAGAAAAAAAAAGGAAATAAAAATAAATACATAAAACAATACAAATTTACTGATCACACTGAAACATTAACATTAAATTCCACATAGAGTAAAATGCAAATATAGCATTCACCTGTTGTCTAAATGCATTTAATTTACCTTTTTCTGAATATACATTTTTTTCTATTTCCAGATATTTTAAAAAATATATTAAAAATCATACCGGTACTTTCTGTTGCAATCTGCACTTATGTATGTAATATTTGCCATACAATATCGTGAAATTCAATGAAAAGTTATTTTCATTATATCCCAAAGGTATATCCTCTAAAAATTAGTTGTTAAATTTATTTGTAATCCTGTGATGCCAAGCTGACATTTCAGCCCAGAATTTATTTACTGGTGTACCATGATAAAATGTATGAAATAAATTGGTTTCCACAATACACATACTACATGTGGGTGAGACTGTATTATCAAATTTGGATACAACACTGTCAGTAAAGTATATAAAATGGACAATTGTAAATTGTAACTCTCTAACATTCACATGCTGACAGTGTGGTCTTGCACTTTGGAAATTTTTTTTCCATACTCCTGGATTGAAATTATAGTTACATAGCTTACACATTCCCAGGTTTTTTGCATGTAGGGCTCTCTTTTTTCTTTTGTATTATTATATTGTATATATCTTTTGAGCTATTTTTTCCAACTTTTATTAAATGATAATTTTGAAAATGGATTTTCATATATATTTTTAAGCTCTACTGTAAAATTTGTTTTACCTTTATCAAGGTTTATATTATTTGTTTCCATTCATTTGGTATTGCTTTTAAAAGTCCTGCATATGTAACAAAATCAAATTTGACCTCATACTTTTCATTTACAGTTCCTGACTGATCAATAATATCTCGAATATACATAATTCCTTTCCTATAAATTTTTTTATAAAAATTGTATTATCAGTAATAAGTATGTTTTTGTTTAGCCATATCACTTCAGACAATACTTCTTTCATTATTGTAGGTTCTTTATACAGCTCAAACCAAGTACTTGTCTATAAAAGGTCGGTATAGTGTGGACAATGTGCTTAGGATTAATAGCTTTTAATCCTACCTTTTAATCCAGTTAACTTTTTGGACTTTAACATATGATGGTATATTTGTCAGCTTTAAGCCACCTTCATTATAATTAAGAATAAGAACATTATGTTTTAGCTTCCTTTTCAGGTTACTCCATATAAATCTTTACTGAATATCTTCAAGGTCTTTAATTAATCATTTGGTGCTTAGACTGGACAACCCTGTCTGATGCCACATTTTAACTTAAAATAGTCAGAAGTAAAACCATTGTTTATAACTGCACTTTCTATGTCATTATACATAATATGAATTCATTGCCTAAAGCTTTTGCGAAAACCTAACAATTTGTAGAAACAACCAATTCAGTTTATCAAAGGCTTTTTCAAAGTCGAGACAAGCAATAAAACATTTTTGTTTTTTACTGTTAGAATATTCACTTGTATGAATTACAGTCCTTATATTGTTTCCGATAAATCTATCTTTTATATAGCCATTTTGATCCAAAGAGACAAATGAAGAAAGGACATTCTGTAATCTGATACCTAACACCTGGGCTAAAATTTTATAATCTGTGTTTTATAAAGAGATGCTTTTCCAATTTTTAAACAATAATGGGTTTTTATTCTTTTTCGGCAACAGATGCAGTATACCTCATTTTGCTCTACAGAAAGTTCACCAGTTTGAAAAGAATACTGAAAACTTTCTATCAGAGGAACTTTAATATGATCCCAAAAGAACTTGTAAAATTCAGTAGTCAACCCATCTGACCCTGATAATTTGTTATCCTTGAGAGACATGACTGCCTCTTTACATTCTATAAGGGATATTTCAGCATCACATAGTGACATTTGCTCTATGCTCAATTTATCCAAAATATTTTCAAAAAAGAAAGATTTAGATTCTTTTGTAATCCAACTGTCTATACTTTTTGGAGTATATAAATTTTGGTAAAACTCTTTTTGATACTTTAAAATTTGAGAAGGCAGTTCTATTGTACCATCATCTTCTTTTTCAAGTTTCCTAATATGCTTACTTGTGTAATTGTTATATTCCAAGCTTTTTTAGAACTGTTTATTTGATTCACCTTGCAATAAATTATCAACTCTAGATCTTATTCTGGCACCATTTTCTTTAAATTTATATATTTTCCAATTCTGATTGAATTATATTATACTCTTCCATGATACTCATGTTTTGATTTTGTTCTGATAGCCTCTGTTCAAGCAAGTCTCGTCGCATCTGTAATCCATATTCCTGGCTTACTTATACATGTTTTGTTTTCTTGGAATATGCAATACAAAACTGTATGATCAAACATTTCATAAATTCCCATTTTAAATTATTATTTGGCATATCATCATTTTTATCATTGTATTCTTTATCAAATTTATCAAACCTCCAACAAAGGACTCATCACATAGTAGGTGCTTATTAAATTTCCATAAGCCTGGACCCCTTTTTTCTTCTTTAGGATTATTGAAATATAATGAAATTAAGCTATGATCAGTTTTTATGGCACTTTTAATATCGCACTCATTTACACCATAAAAAATGTCACTAGTAATTAACCAATAATCAATCCTTGATTGTATAAAAGGATTGCTTTGTCTCGAAGTATATCTTTTGGTATTTGGTTTCATTGTTCGATATACATCTATTAAGTTATAATGCTCAATTAAATTGCTTAAAGTTTCTGTTGCCTTACTTTTACTTGTTTCATGCCCCCAGTCTTATCTCTAAGTGGGTCAATGTATATATTAAAATCTCCCCCTATAATAACTGGAATATTAGTTTCATTCAAAGTTTCCCTGATAGTTTGTAGAAAGTCAACCTGTTCCTTTGGACAATTCCTTGCGGGGCCATAAATATTGATTAGTTTTGTTAGCTGATTATCTTGTTTTATCAATAATTCTAAGATTTTACCATTTATTAGATTTTTGCTGGAAATTATCTGAAATGAGCAACATAAGGACATGAGAATTGCAAAACCAGCTGAATTTGATGCCCCATGGTTAAAGACAATTTTTGTTTTCCATTCTGTTTGCCAAGTTATTTCATCTTCAGAAATTCTATGTGTTTCTTGTAAAAATATCATACTGTTTAAACCTCCTTTATAGTCTTTCAACCATTGAAAGTTTGATTAAAGGTTACCTTTTCTGACATCTATAATATTGATGTGACACAACGTTACCAGATACAGGGTATAAATTTTCCCCAAAGGATGAATCATCAATAGGATTGTTGGTAGAAAGCATTCATTATAATTCCTAGAATAAATCCCAATAATTTCTTTACAATATTCAGGTCCTTTACCTTGATAGTACCATTAAATGTTTATACACTTCAGTGAAACTACACAACACAATACATGTTCAGTGTGAAGTCTTGAACATTTTAAACAACACACCAACACAAGTATTGACAAAAACAATTCCATAAAAGTACACAAAGGCCACTCCTAAGGCCACTCCAAGTGTGCAATTGGATTTCCATTTGAGGATTTTAGTTTTCAAGCAAGTACACAATTGAAAAATGGTTCATTAAAATTGACTAAACTCAAACAAGATAGATCTCTTCAATAGCTTATTTCGACAAATATATAATATGCAAAATCTCTCAAGACATAGATATCTAGTCTTATTTTGATAACAGTTCTTTACAACAGCATACAATGATATGCATTTGTACAGATACAGAACAATTATTATTTAATAAACATAAAACTAGATAATCTTTTTGTGTACTGAATAATTAACATTTTTAACATGAGAAAAGGCTGATTCACAAACTGTTATGATAATAAAAATAGTTACAGTAAAATCATCAAGTCTTGTCTATAAAGTTTAGTTTTTCATGTTCCAAAAGAGAAAAAAATAGTAATAATATTAGTAATTACTAATAAATAGAAATAAAACAAAAATAAATAAATTAATAATAACTAAGTTTGTGTCCTTAATAACTGTTTTGTTATTTTAACCGTGCACGTACAGAATGACATATACAGAAATAGCCTAATTCGCAATCATTATGATAACAAAAAGAATTATGGTACAACTATTTAGTTTCATCTATATTTTTCCTGTCTATAATTTAATTATTCATATTTCAAAAGAGAAAAATATGAACTGTTAAATACAGTATTAACTTTGATGTATCTATCTAAGTTTCTTAACTTATCATAATTAATCATCAAAAATAATTATTTATTCTCAAAAATCATCTTTACAGTCATTCTAATGAATAATATTAAGATCTGGCATTAACAAGAGACAGCAAGTTAAACAGTTTCAGCTTATTATTTTGCAAAAAGTTTTCTTACTTCCATGAGACTTTGTCCTAACCAGTTTTTCTAATCCAGCTGGCTGGGTTCTGACAACAGGTGTCTTTCAGATGTAGTCCAATTCCCTATATTTTATCATATTTGTTGCACTCTACAATTTTTCGGTTTCCAGTACTAACCAGAAGTTTCTTCAAATTTGGATTTTGTTCATATTTTGCAAAAAGAGTTTCATTCATATCTGTTCTGGATACTTTTATCCAGTCTTCAGTGGTCACATCCACACTGTCGCCAAGCTTTTTGGCTTCAAGTGGATCGTTTGAGTTCACTCTCCTTAGAGCTGTTGCAGGGTCTCTAGCAAACATTGCTTTCCTGAACTGGAATAGGCTTTCACTATTAGCAAAAGTGTTTTTCATACTGTACTCGTTGCCTTGATAAATTGTCTTGTTCTGTGTCAATCTGGTTTGTTTGTCTGTTTTATTACAGTGGTGAAAAATTGGGAGAAGAAACATTCGTTCTTTTTCTACTTCTTGGCTGAAATCTTCTTTCAAAAATAGGTTGCTATTCTTCAGATTAAAATGATTTCTACAAACTTTCATTCGGTGAGAGAATTTGCAAAACTTTACAATGATTGGTCGAGGTCTGACTATCCCAGCCTGTACCACCTCTGCAGTTGTGCATTTTTCCCATTCTATGACTTAGATCTATTGCACTGACATCATGACAGTTAAGTTTGTCAGAAAGTAGACTACACACTACCTTGAACTCATCTTCTCCATTCTCTGGCACACCTTCTATAATGAGATTGGTTCTTTGTGAATAACACTCCATCAATTATATTTTCTCTTCTATATCAATAATATGTCTCTTTAACATGCCACTGCACCCCTTTGCAAGAAACATTGGGTGGGTGCCAAACTTCTTTAGCTCAAACAGTTAAAGTAGCAGTCATACCTGTTGAAGTACAAAACAAAAATTTGCCCATATTATGCAGTGCTCAGTTGACTGTGGACAAGGAGTGCAGACCAGATCAGTGGAATGTAATGCTGGGGTCAACAGGTGCAGTCTGAAAGACAAACCTGCCTCTACCCGACCGTGTGTTCGGAAGCCATGTGAAAACAGGATGCAATGGGTTGTCAGCAAGTGGTCTCGGGTAAGAAGTTTGTTTCTTGTGTCATTATTTAAAGCTCTTTTTTTTATTTAAACATAATATATTTAACGACAATTGCCCACAGCCTATACTGTCCACAAGGGGCTCTTGTCCAACAACAAATGCATACAATATTCAAAAACAAGTTCCACTTATATACAATATGTATTTATACAAACAATAAGAATTTTCTTTCCTAATTTCCCATACTCAATTTCAAATTTTCATGTATACAGTACATATTATTTACAATGTTTACAAATTAATTCAGGTTGTAGGTTACATTATGTGTTGGGGACCACGGTGGCAGAGTGGTAACACTCTCGCCTCCCACCTCTGAGGTCGGGGGTTCGATCCCCGTGACGGCCTTAAGTGGGAAAGCTGGTAGTTGCTTGCCGTTGGTCGGCAGTTTACAGTACACAACCCTAGCGAACTCTATGTACTGGTTTCCTCTGCCCTTCCAACTACCCATCGTGATATGACCTGTACAGTGTTGAAAGCGATGTAAAACCCCAAATAAATAAATAAATACATTATGTGTTCACTTTTAGCTGTGAAAGTAGAACTGTAAAATATTAGCTGTAAATCAATTACATTCACACAAACCTTTTTGATTTTGTTATATACTTTGTTACTGTTTCGAATAACTTTTTATCCACATTATGATTACCAGTTCCAAAAAGAATTAACTCTATCAACTTAGTTTCTGTCAGACTATTAGTCGGTTTTTGTAAAACATCATTCAGATACTGTAGCATTTCTGTCCTTGGAGCAGCGAAATTCGGACAATGTAGGAAGTAATGACTGATACTCTCTCTGTTTGCATTACAATAAGAACAAGAGCCAGATTCAATGAAATGAAAAGCTTTACGTTGCTGATTTAAGGCACTGAGGCCCATCCATATACGACTTAGATTAATAGATGCACGGTCATTACACCATAAGTATGCTTTGTTAAAATTGATTTTGCCTTTTAATCTGGATTTGAAAACTTCGAATGATAATGCATCCTGTGTGTCTGTATTCAGGTTGTTCCATTCACGGATAGTTGATGGGAAAAATGATGTGTAGAAATATGTTTTCTTAGTTTTGATTTGCTGAATATTGTGTCCAGCTCTCAGTTTATACTCAGGTTTTTTATCTCTATTTGGTGGACACAAAAGAGATAAGTAAGCTGGAGCATAGCCATTTTGAATTTTATACATAACTTGCAATTTTTTCTTTTTGCGCCTTGACCAAAGTGACTCCAGCCCACATTCTGTGAGTAGCGATGATGACTTGGTTTTTTATAAGCCCAAGTAATAATTAAATAAAACTGTCTCTGAATATTTTCAAGCAGTTTACATTCTTCATCTGAACAGTTATCAAAAATTTCAGACCCATATTCCATGATTGGACATGCAAAACTAGTATAAACTTGCCTCTTTACTAGACGGGGTACTCTGACAGATATTCTTTTTAAATTTGCCAATACTTTCAATGCCTTGTCCTGAATTACGTTTATATGATTTTTCCAAGTCATTCTCGAGTTCAATGTGATGCCTAAATGTATTAATATATCAACATTCTGGAGTTTCTTTACACCCAGATATAAGTTTGGGTAAGCTTGTGCCTTTATTTTTTGGAAAAAATAATGTACTTAGTTTTTATTGGATTAAAATTGACCAACCACTGCTTCCCCCAATTATTTATTACCTGGAGATCATCATTTAAATTGCTGAAATCGGTTTCAGTGTTATCAGTGGTTAATGATTTACATAGGGCAGTATCATCAGCAAAAAGAAAGCTCTCAGTTTGTAAATCTTCTGTTATATCATTGAAGTATATGAGAAATAATAAAGGACCTAGAATAGAGCCCTGTGGAACCCCACATCTAATTGATATATATTCTGAAGTTTGACCCTCAATTACAATCCGCTGTTTTCTATCTTTTAAATAATTTTTAAACCATGTCAACAGTTTACCACTTATACCAATTTTTTTCAATTTGTAAATCAAGCCTTGGTGCCATACCCTGTCAAATGCCGCTGTTGCATGAAGTGATACAAAGCAGTAATCATGTCCATTCTTCAAAGCTTGATAAATTTTATGTGTTATTACCAATAGTTGGTTTATTGTAGAGTCCTTAGGTTTGTATCCAGAGTTTTTCCATGCCAATAAGCCATTTTCAACACAAAACCTGTATACAGCTTTAAACACAATGCGCTCTAAAAGTTTTCCTACATTTGACAATAATGATATTGGACGGTAATTAGATTTGTCTTGTTTGCTTCCTTTACCTTTGAAGACCGGAGTTACATTAGCTTGCTTCCAAATTTGTGGAACTTTACCACATGTTAATGAAGCATTAAAAGACTACATAATGACTTAGATATAGCAGGTATACCTTCTTTCAGAAGCTGGTTGCTAAGATTATCTGGGCCATTTGCTTTCTTTACAGGTAAAGACTTTACAATATTCTCTATAATTTCTTCAGTGATAGGAACAGAGGACAATAATTTATTTGGCATAACAGGCATATCAAAAATTTCTGGGAGTTTATCCACTTCTGGAAGTTTGGCTTTATTGATGAAATGATTATTAAATAGATTTGCTTTTTCAAGGGATGATGATAGCATAGTTTAATCTTCAATCATTGTAGGGATACTTGGCTTGTGTTTATTACCATAAACTCTTTTTACTAGGTGCCAGTAATCTTTAGAACTACATTGTTGGTTGTTCATTTTATCAAAAATTTTTCTGTCAAATACATGTTTTGATAGTTTCATAGCTTGCTTCACTTCTTTACGCACTAGACTTAAACAGTTGTAGTGGACTTCACTGCGAGTTCACTTCCACTGTTTCCACAAATGATTTCTTTTTCTCCATAGCTTCTTTATTTCTGTTGTCATAAAATATTTGTCTTTCGGATGAATTTTGACCTGCCTCTGCAGAATATTATTCTGGGCTATCTTAAGAAATTCATTTGTCCAAAGTTCAGCCCATTCATCAATGTCAAAATTTTCCATAATCTGCCAAGGCATCAGTTCAAGCTCTTTTCTAAAAGCATCATAGTCACCATGGTTATAGTGCCAGACAGTTCTGGTATATGATTTTTCCTGTACTCTTTGAAGATATACAGTACAGAACACCATACTGTGGTATGGATCTCCAATTGGTTCATCCAAACCAGATTCTACTATTATGCTTGGTGAATCAGTGATAATCAGGTCCAGCAAAGTGGCAGATGTTGGTGTGATATGCGTTGGTTCAGTTATTATTTGGAAGAGATTGTTATTTGAAATCATGTTTTTAAAAGATGATTTGAATTCACTTCTTGGATGCTCTTTTTCTTTTATTGTGAAAACGGAATGCAGTGAGCATTTGAAGGATTTTCTAAGGTAACCTTATGTTTGTATACAATCATTACATTTTATCAAAGGCTTATCTCTTCAATGAGGTCTCTGAAGTTGAATTTTATTGATGCCCATTTTTGTTGTGGTATATTCTGCAGGCTCTGCCCACTTGCTAGATTTTTGGCAGTTTAGTTGCAGCATTTAAATAGAGGTAGCTATGAACTAAGGAAAACCAATATTGGGAGGTTAAACCTTCTCTGGGTGCTCAGATCCATTTTTGAGATTGTCGATCGTCAAACAAATGGGGTAGGAAAGAGGGGAAGGTGTTCATATTATTGTAATTAAATTTGTGATGTCACTGTGATATCGCAGATCAACACATTTCTAACACAGCAGAATATTTGAGTAACACAGTTCCCCACAGCGGTAACCAGTCTCTGAAGAACAGAATAGAATGAATTGTAGAAATGTCACCCCAGGCATCATGTATGTCTAAATTTAGAGGTCTGTTTATTAGTGGATAACCCTTCATGATTGCAATTTGTTTTTTGAAGATATTTGAGGAAAGACAGCCCATGGTCCCTTTCTCGTTTAAGGCTCCAGGAGTGTGTCACCTGGCTCAATGTTACAATGTGTATTGCTAGAATTTCTATGCTCATCATTTTTCTTGTTTTCAGGTTGAGTTGACAGGGGCATGAATTCTTTGCTCCCTCGTGTTGTCCTTAAGTCCAGGTTTCTAGTTTCCAGGTCCTGTAGGAATGCTTTTTGTGGCTCCAATGGACACCATTTTCTACCTAGTGTAAATTCCAAAAGGTCTGTTACTTGTGCTCTTCCTTTGTGGAGACATATCACTTAATTCTGGCCCATTGTCACTTAGATTTGCAAATTTTGTAGATCCATCAGAAATAAGGGTCTTCTTATCAATATTGTTATCCCAAATGGTTTTGATATACTTGTACCGATGGAGACTCATATACGACTTTTGGATACTAGTACTGTCCTACAATCTGTTACTACTGCACATTTAAAACTGTGCCACAAGCTTATGTTGGTTGCATGGTTTTGGCAGTAGCATGGGTTTTATAATAAGGAGTGGATTGCAAGATTGTTGATTCTTCTTCCTGTAGGACTTTTGAGACCATTATTTACTCAGTTATGTCTCCTGTCAAATCCTTTTTGCTTACTTGTCTATATCACCCACATGGTTCCTGTTTAGCAGCATTTCTGGATAAAGTACTTTTTTTTCATGTTCAATCAGTAACACATTACTAATTTGTGGTGATTCCAGTATTCATGTGGACGCACCTCAAAGGAGATTGTTAAATTTTCAAAACTTACAGAATCCTTTAGCATTGCTATGTCCTGATATTATATTTAATCACCTCGCTGGACATATCATTGACATCATCCTCACTCCTAGTGATTAAGACTGTTTCAAATGTCAAAGTTAGTGAGTTCATCTCTGATAATGCTTGGGTCAAGTGTAAGCTTGAGTTTTCTAGTCTGTGTGTTTCCAAGTCAAACAATGTATATTTCCAGTGGTATGACAAAATTATTATGTCTAGTTTCAGGCATTATCTCAGAACTTCTTCATTTGTAAAATCCCTTGGAACAATAGTTAGTAGCTTACACAAACATTATGTGAATGGTCTATTAAATGGACCTATTAATAAACATGCACCTGTTCTGACTCACACCTTCACCAAGGAATCTGCATGGTAGCTCTTAGATTTTAATCAGAGAGCAAAAGCACTGAAGCATCAGTATGGTCACATTTGATATTCTAACAAGACTTCCCTGAATTAGTCAAGGCTATATCCCATATTTGAAAATGAGCATGACTCAAAAGAGTTATGACAGGTACAATGAAAGGCACTTCACAGGATTCCCAAATATGTTCTTCCTTTTCATCAGTCCAAGAAATCCCTGGCTGATCATTTCATCATTTCTCTTACAAAATCTAAGATCCGTGACACATTCTCAAATGCTGACGCTTTCGAGACTCTGGCTCCACCTGAGCTTCTTGTTTTTTGGGGGGTGGGTGAGTGGGTGGGTTAAGCATGTCTGAGGAAGAAAAAGATACGTTTATCAGTAAATCTCCTACAAGATCTTGCCAGTTGGACCCTGGCCCACATTTCTTGTGAAGGAATGGTAAGATATTCTTCCTTCAACAATAACATATTTGGTAAACTGCTTCTTTTCTGATGAATTTGGTCCAGTTGAATTCAACAAGGTAATGGTCACCCCATAAATAAAAAAGCAAGCTTCTTTGCAATATGATGAGATGAAGAGTTACCGTCCTGCATCAGAATTATGCTCTATATCTAAACTAGTGGAGTGGGCTGCTGCTTCTCAGTTGAATGATTACGTAAAATCATATTGACTGGATAATAAGAACCAATCTGTCTATAAGGTTGGTCACTCAACTGCTGCTGTCTTTTAAATATGAGATCCACATTTCCCTGTCAAAGGGGAAGCTTCTGCTGTAGCACTACTTGACAAGTCAGTGGTATTTGACATCATCGACTATTCTTGTGAGTTGTTTACAGTCAAGTTTGACACTAGTGGTACTGTATTAAGATAGTCTACCTCACTGCCATTTTCAGTATATTAAGATTGATTCAACCCCTTTAGAACTAAAGAAGCTTTTTAAGGAAGCTTAGGTGATGTAACAAATGGTTATCAGCAAATTAATTAAATCTCAAATTGCTACGATTGACCATTCTACACTTTTGAGTTGTTTACAGTCATGATTTGGCACTGGCGACACTGTATTAAGATGATTCATATCTTACCTCACTGTCATTTGCAGTATATTAATGTTGATTCAACATTTTAGAGTTGATGAAGATTTTGTAAGGTATCCCGCAATGTTCAGTCTTGGGCCCCATTTTATTTTCATTATATACTACTCAGAGTATGATTATTCATCCTCGTATTAAGTTTCACTTGCATGCTGAAGACACTCGGCTCTACATACAGGTAATGTAAAAATGGTTATTGGCAAATAAGTTGAAACTCAATCCCGAAAACACCGAGTTAGTCTTTTCCAGTTCAAAGATGTAGCGCCAAAACGGAAGACTTGCTTGTGCCTGACTTGTGGGTAATCCATTGTGTCCCACAAAAGTGGTTAAAATATCTGGGTGTGTGATTTGACTCTGATTTGTTTTTTTTTCTAGATATGTTCAGAGTGTCTGTAAGGTTGTTGTCCAATTGAGGATTCTTACGAGGTTCATACAGGAACTTAACTGGGATTGTCAACAGCACAAGGAAATTCACATGTAACTCCAGTACTCGAGAGTTTGCACCGGTTGCTGGTCCCTCAAGGTTCAGTGTTCAAACAGTCTATCAGGTTTCTCCAGAGTGGTTGCCCTGAAGATTTCAGTGCTTTTATGAATTCTATACTTAGCTTTTGTAATACTAGGGGTAGTCACATGGATGGTTAAGTTCTTGAGGTGCCACAGTTTATTCAGTCTATACATAACAAAACAACTTGCCTTCAGTTTGGCCTAGGATACTACCAAGGTATGGAATGAGTTGCCTGATGACATCTGCTCTGCCACATCTCTTCAATCTTTCGGGTCAAAATTGAAAGGTTCAACATATTCTTTTGATTGTTTCTGTACTGCGGACCCATCTCTTATGTCTCTGCACTATGATTTTTTTTTTTTTTTTTTTTTGGGGGGGGGGGGGGGGGGGGGGGTTTGGTTGGTTATTGTACCGTAGGGCCTGTCTAAATGCTGCCACGTTAGTGTTTTTTATTTTGTCGTACAGTGCTCAGGTACATGTGGAGTACACCACAGGCGTGTTGGGTGCAGAAGTAGCAACGGTACTTACGTCAATGATTCCAACTGTGACGTCACTGACAAACCTCTCAGCAGTCAGCTCTGTGATGCCGGGGACTGTCCCATCTCATGGGTTCCTCAGATGTGGAGCAAGGTAAGATACCGATGAAAAGTCTCAGAGTGTTCTATGCATGTATTCGTCAATAGTCTTATTTTTAACTTGACCTTAGTTTTATATGTGAAAATCGGAATTCCACAAGAAAAGTGTTCTCTCAAAATGTTTCAGGTTCCAGATAGAGACAGTATCGCATAAAGAAGAATTGATAAAGTACAAGAATGAAACACTGATAATCAACTAATGTTACCTACTTTCTACACATTGTACTGTTTGTAGTCAATTCTTGATGTTTCATATTTTGTCTTCTTAGAATTTGTTTTTAATGCTTAGAGATTTCTCGGGAAAGATCTATTTTTAAGGAATATCTTATATGTATTCGAAAAAAAATCGAAAAATAAAAATATTATTGATCTTAGACCCTGTTGATAAAGTACTTGCTTCCTTCTGGAGTTTTACACCCATTTTTGATAATTCCAAGATGGTAATTCCAGAAGTAGTCTGGAGTTCATTCATGTTTTGAAGGATATCCTTGTATCATGATTGATATACTACTTGAGAAGTTATTATGCCCATTGTAAAGCCTTACGTTTGTTAAGATACAAAAAGATACAACACTTAGTTAAGAGATATTTCACAATCTGCCATTTCTGTAACCTGTCATGTCAACCACTGCTGATTTTTCTTAATGGAAATAACATCTGCAGAAAAAAATGTGCAGAGTTTGGAGTTGTATCATGTAGGCTCATTTCCTAAATGGTAAATTACTCTGAATCTGACAGATGTGCTATAACTTTTTTTCACATTATTTCATATGTTCACCATTTCTGTAATGTAGCCTTTTTTGTTGGTCTCATAATGCAAGATCATACGTGCTTGTTTATCAAGACCAAAATACATAAACATCATGATCCATGCTATCTAATCTAATGTGAACTTTTATAGCACTTAATCTCCATCAGAGGACAGACTCTAAGGCATAGCTGAACATGAACAAGGTGAATAATTATCAAGTAACACAGCCAGGTCATACTAGAGAAGACACAGTGATGGCGGGAGGTTATGGCGGATAGGTCTTTGCAAGCACGTACATTTTAAGCTTTTTCTTGAGGGAGGCAATAGATGTTGCACTGCATACATTATCAGGAAGATCATTCCAAATCTTAGGAGCATCAAAGGCAAAACTATGGCCAAAGTGTTTGACTGATTTGTAGAGTGAGGAGTAAAAAGTAGGAGCTTGTCAGGTATTGTCGGTCAGGGCAACTCTGCTTGGTACTGTAGGAGCAGCTGCTCAGAGACAAGTATGGTGAAAATAGTTCAGAAATTCAGAAATCTGCAAACCAATGATGTGGTTTTGAACATGCAGCGGTACTTGAAAGGCAGTCAGTGGAGTCGCTTTAGGCTGGGTGTGACATTAGCAATTAGAATATTTTCTATGGTTTTGGGGACAAGTAATATGTGATATCATACTGCCTTTATGAAAATAGACTGCACCAAAGATACATCACAAAAACTAACATATTTCCTATCACTGACAGTGCAGATAATTTTATTGGTTCTGTTAGACAAGGTATTGCACATAAATACCAGTGTTTCTGGGACATCCATTCTCCTTTTGCTTGTTCTTGATCCTTCTTCTATTTGTATTGCTTTATATAGACTCTGAAAAAATTCAAAATTTTAAGTGCAAAAGTGGAAAACTCTAAACAATGACCTAATTATGGAAGAAAGAAACCCAACATCTATTCGGGAACAACTCATCCAATCTTGACTCTTCCCACACTTGCTTACAAGTCTCTACTTTTGGGTGTTTTTGAGACAATGGATGAATGCATTTTATAGCACTCTGGATTTTTCCTCTCACTAGAAGCAAACCTTCCAGAAAGAAATATTCTCAGAGAACCATACTGTACTGGGGAAGGACCTTACACTAGGTCTAGACACTTCTAAAGCTGTACTCACTTCTTCTAGGTGTTCAATCAAATGGCTTATGGCTGAAACTGTTGTTTCCAATGTGACAGAATGGCAAATTAGCTTCACTGTTTTATCATCCAAACTAGCTTTTGGTTTTAGTTCATGTTATTATTACTTATAATATATATCATACAATATGTGCAAAAGTCAGTCTGATAATGAAGAGTACAATAATAATTAGGTATAGCCAGGATATTCAATATGTAAAACTCTTTTTGTTATGTACATTTCTATTTCATAAGGTTTCCTTTTAATACCAAATAAATACATTCTCAAATAAATTCTCTTTACATATTCTAGTGCTCTACCAGCTGTGGTGAAGGTTCTACATTCAGAACTATCATATGTGGAAAAATCACAAAGTCAGTATTTGAGCAACTGTCAGACTCCGAGTGTGAACACATACTAAAGCCGCATGCTGCTGCATCCTGTAGAGGGCGCTCTTGTCCAGGGCAGTATACGGGCAAATGGTACACCGGTGAATGGTCTCAGGTAAGAGAACGTTTCTTTGATGTAACATATTTTACATGGTTTATTTGATACAGTTCATCTTGTAACAGTAAATTATTTTGCATCAATTATTATACAAAGGTAATGAAGTAACATTCATAAGTGCTTATTGGTGAATGCTCTTTGGTGATATGTTTAATAATGGTATATATATTTTAACAGAACAGAATTTATAAGTTATAGTTTGTCTTGTCTTAATTGGCATATTTAGATGGTTTAAGATATTTGTTCCATACTATAGTTTCTTAATTTGTGTTACATGTAATACAATTACATATACTACCATTGTTGCAATACCTAATGGAACATACAAGAAATTCAAATCATGAAGTAATCATAATGTAACAATGATAGAATAATCATAATGTCATCATGAAGGAGTTGGCCTATTAGAGACTTAAAATATTTGATGATATAAGTTGAAGCAGTCATTAATACATAAAACGAAAACTCTGAAACTGATTATAACTATGCTGTAATTAACCTCTAGGATTACATATTAGTATGTAAAAATATGAAAAAAATACTTCAAATACATTTTGCTTTGGATTCCAGCCTATTTTAATCTATAATTTACACTGTGTTTCATATGACTGTAGCTGTTAAAGAGGCATGTAGTATGTAACTTTCATAATTTTTTTTTCTCCTTTGTACTATATAAATTATCTACTTTTTTCGCCTAGTGCTCCTACTCCTGTGGTGTTGGAAGTAGGTCAAGGTTAGTGAACTGTTACCTTGACAACAGACCCTCAGATCAGTGTAATGTACAGACCAAACCAGCCTCCGTAGAACAGTGCAGGCTACCCCCGTGTAGTACTGCTGCTGCAAGAACAGGTGGGTGTGATCAAATCTGAAGAGACTTAATCTCTGCATTAAAAAGAGTATAAAGCCGAGCTCAGAAAGTAAAAGGAGAAAACACTCCGTCAAAGTTTATGTGCAAAATGATCTGATCCCTAATTAAACTGAAGGAAATTTTGAAGAAAATATTCAGCACTGGATAAGAGATGTTAAGTTCTTGTCTTTTTAAGTGGAGGCTTATGGTATATTAGGACAAAACTTTAAAATATAAAAATGTTTTATATGGGCTTTCTATTGTTTTCTCATTGCTGTTTATTTATTTAGTGTTTTGTATCATGCCTAGTACCTTTTATTGGTAATATTGTGACGGGTAGTTGAAAGGGTAGTTGGTCAAGGTTCTGTAAACTGTGAGACAGCGAACACAGCAAGTAAGTACCTGTTTCACAACTTGAGGTTGGGCCGGACTCAAACACTGATCTCAGAGGTGGGAGGCGAGTGTGTTACCACTGCGCCACTCTAGTCCACCCCCACACGTCAGGTTCATCGAAATATTCAGTCAACTTACTTATGTACTTAAAACTTATATTATCTACCTTGATTTACCAGTTAAAACTATTTGGCCACTCGAATCAAACTTTGTTTATTGTGCATGCATGTAACCATATCTATTTTGGCAATGTTGTAATTTAACTTAAATTAATCCCAAAGGTTGTCTGTTGATACTTCAGCTGAGTAGCCTTGAAATACCCACAGGTAAAATCAGCAACTTATTAAGTGGGCTCTACCACGGTAAGATATCTATGATCTTATTTATAATTTGCCACACAGAAAGTAAGAATAAAATACATTGGTAAACAGGTTCAGGGCCCCTGCGTGTAGGTCACCCATATACTCGACATTGTAGCCACCCATACACTGAGTCTTGAGTACTACACTCATCCATTCAACTTCAAGCCACCTTTATCATTCATCTAAGCTGTTCAGGATATAGAGATTAACCAATATTTTACACAAACAAACATCTTTCAGTATTGATAAGATTTGTGGGACATAAAGTATTGCAAATATAATTGTCTTTATGGTTTTATTATTTAACTATTAGGAATACTATAAGTTGGCCCTGTGTGTAGTGATAATTAATGTACATTTTCGTATTTTCTGGAGTTACATATTCATATGAATGTGGCTCATAATTGTAGCTTTCCTAGTACTGTCCATGGTATTTTTCTAACATTAAGGTCAAGTTATAGTACTGCACATTCCGTAAATATTGACGACCATAGACCTTCACAAATACGCAACTTTTAAAGTGTGTTTTAATAAAGATTCAATTCAGTGTTATACAGTTAATTTATTTTAGGAATTTGGTCCAAATATCATGAATTCATATAAAAATCAAGACTTCAATTTAATTTCTGTCTGCAAATCCTGGAAATTTTGTGGTACTTTCAAAATGGCTGCCGTTAGATGATCATAAACAGGTGTTAATTGAAATGTCTTTACTATATGCGTCCACAAAGAGTTTCCATATATGGAATTAACAATTTCAAACACACACACTCATCTGTTTTTCACAGCCTCTGCCTCCACCGTACGGGTTTGCAGGGATGACCCAAGAGTGAGTAGCTGTGCTCTGGTGGTTCAACACAAACTCTGTCAACACTATTACTACAGGAGGGCCTGCTGCCTGTCATGTAAAGATCACTCGTGAAGATTATGTCCAGTCAAAAAAGAAAAGTATTTCTCTAAAGAAATTGGTGGTTTTTTACTGGCTGTCATTGTTTATTCTTGGCAAAAATAAATTAAAACAGCTATGTCTCAAGAAATTGATACCCTTTTCACCCTACAGACGGTATCAACCTCGGAAACCCATGTTCGGTGAAATGTCTGATGTCTGTATGTGACCTTGCCAGTCAGTAGTCAACCGTCCATTACCTTGCACATCCTTCCAAAGTTTTAAAATATTTGAAATATCTGCCTCTGATTTTGGTACCGTGTGCATGCACAGACGATTTGGTGCATGTGCATATGAATTTCTTTCGACGGTAACCGAAGGTGTGGTCCACGGTGTACATAAGGTTGTGATTCGGCGACTTTGGGTGTAACACAGCGACACAAAGTTAGTTAAGGTAATGCTCATTTCACCACATGTTTGTCTGATGGCTACCGAAGGTGAGCTGCTTCTCAGTGACCAATAGTTGTCATCCAATTTTTATTTACCGTTAAAAACTGTATCCAATCAGTGACTGTCTGCATGTAGTGTGAACAACTCTGACAAAGTGGGGCCACCTGGGTACGGTTCCACCCGCCGATAAAAACATCTAACCGCGGGACTTATCGCCTGTAGATGAAAGGGGCATAAATTGTTAAATATTGTTAGTAAATCGAAGATTGACTATTTAGAAGCATTTATCTGTTTATGAATCTAATTCTTGTGAGTGTTTTATTTTATTTTCAATAACACAATCAGTGTTGTCAATACCTCAAATAGTAGGTGTGTGTTATCCATTTATCATTGTTTTGTACAGCATGGTTGATTGAAGTTCTGAGGTTAAGCATAAAGAAAATGTGACCACATTGTAACATTTGGGCTCATTGAAGCATACGAAAATTCGTTGCAAGCCTCTCAAAATATGAGGGCTTTTAACTTTAATGTCTGGTCCATAACATTACTATAATGCATTACACATGACCCTACCTGTTATAAACATAGTCTTACCTATGTTTATTGGCATTTTTCTTATGTCTCTGTCCTCCATTTACTGCCAGACTTCTGTTAACGAAGTTTGTATACTGTGGCGTTCTCTGGTAACTAGTTTTTTAGGGTAATCCTGAGATATTCCATCATTTATCTAGATCTTCTTCTGCCTTTCCTCCCAATTTTGTGTCATTCTGTCTTTCTCTGTATCTCCAGTGTTTGCCTAATCTTATAGCATCCTTATTGCATCTTTTCTTTATCAATATGGGCCAGTGTCCTTCCCAGTTCTGATTCCCTGCTGTAGCAAATCTGCAGCTGTATGTGTGTAGCTTATTTCACAAGGCTTAAAACAATAGACCTCTGTTTTTCCTGCTGCCTACCACCGAAAAAAAATGCTTGTAATGTTACTTGGTCACAACATTTTTGTTTGCTGCATATTTAGTATGCAGGAATAAAAAATTGTGTGTATAAACTATTGTTTCTCATCCCTGTCAAGAAGGAGAATGATTGGATATACCAAAAATATCAATTTTGAATTCAACTGTTGAAAGCAAGCTGTTGGATGTAAAATTGTCAATTTTGTGATGTTACTTTTTATTTGTCCATTTATTTGGTTTTATATCATGTATTACATTATCTTGTGTTATACCTGCGATCTTTCATGACAATTATTGTTTTGAAAACTTCTAAGACTATAATCTTAATGTTACATTATGTCAATGTTTGCAACTAACCTTTGATATTGTGTTCAAAATCTGAAACACTACTTCAGATGACCTGCCATCTGAATTGTGTTACAAACCTTTCTGTTCCGTTCTTGTTTCTCCAGACACATCTAATGTTTATAATATAGTTCTCACGGGATAAGATAGTAAAGTGGTGTAAATTAACTCCGATATGATAGAGTCCAAGAAAGATTTAAGCACAGTTTTCACATTGTAAGTGTGTATTACTAATAGCGAATACATCACTACTAGTCAAACATGAAAACAACAACAAATTCCTTAAGCCCCAAGAAAGTGCAGAAACATGATCTTTCTTGTATCAAGGACCTCCCTGCATTGGTTTATAGGCAGACAGATCTGGAGAGTTTAAAATTTTTAGTATTGGCACAGATTGAAAAATAAACTGTTCACACATATTCAAAGACAACGCAAATTTGGCGATACAATTGAAAAACAAATCAATATCTCAGAATGCCATACCTGAATGGGGCTTAAGGATTATGTTATCCCTGTTTACTGCGATTAAATATTTTGTATCATTCTTTCCAGTTTTGTCTTTGTGTAGCTGTTAATGACAAAATTATTTATTGCGTGGTAGTTATTCTGTAGATTATTATTAACCTTAATATTGGAATGTTGTTTGTTTTCCACGTTTCTGGTAGGTGGGCTTTTATTGGACACATTCACTGCACTTTGATTCTGTGTATAGAGACTCAATCATACATATGTTTAACTTAAGGCTATTTCCTAATGATTGTGCAATAACTTATATATTGACATCAAATAAGGTGCTGCAAAGGACTGGAAGAACCCTTGAATTTAAAATCCATTCTACATAATAAATTTTGCATCCAGTTGCAACAAAGTAAGCTTATAAGTCATATTTGCATGTCAATATTCTGGGTACATACTTGCGATCAATATTCTGGGAACTTCTTTGCAAATCAGTATTTTGGGTACTTCTTTGCCGATCAATATTCTGGGTACTTCTTTGCGGATCAATATTCCGAGTACTTCTTTGTGGATCAATATTCTGGGTACTTCTTTGTGGATCAATATTCTGGGTACTTCTTTGTCGATCAATATTCTTGGTAGGGCCTACTTCTTTGTATCCAGCTTACACTGTCTGAAACTTTGGTGTTTGTTTATTTGTTGCACAATTACTGCATAATCAGGGCAACATTTTGTATGAATCTGTGAAATGGTAATATATTCCTGTTGTTGGAACCTAAAATCTCAAAGCTGTTTTTTGTGTGGGTGTGAAATAGTGTTGGTAAATTGTATTATGTGTTTTAAGCTGGTTTTGTTTATTTTATTACAGTATTCTGCGTGTTTGATCTGGCTTATTTATTTTGAGCTGTTAGTATCACTTGAACAACTGTTATTTTAGCTTTATATGTTGAATTTCTTGTATTTATTCTCCACCACCCACCATATTTGATCAAGATATATATCCGTAAACAAAGACTACTATGTGAAAATCTTTTTTTCCTGTGGCCCCATACTATGACATGTCCTACTGCTTTTGCATAAACAAGTGCAAGCACAAACATCTCTGAAACTGTGTGATCTATGAATACATAATATATATCATTAAAATGCTATTTTATAATGCTTCTATTTGTTTTTGTTGGAATAAAATCCAAGCAGAAATGCTGACAAAATCTAAAAATCAAAATTTATTCACTAATGTTCCTTGCTAATCAAATGTTAACCCCTGTTTTTTCAGCAATTACAGTGCAAATACATTTTAGGTAAATATAGACTTATTTTAATTATTAGTTAAGCAAATTGGTGGACAATGAATGTAAGACAAAAAATGCCTGTGCGAGCACCTGCCCCCCCCCCCCCCCCCCCCCCCCCCCCCGAGGATCTGGAACCAAATATTGGCAAATATTCTTAAAATATTCTGGAGTCCCAGTGTGAATCTGGATCATCTTTTAAGGGGAGTGGACCGGGAGTAGACCCTAACTCGAGTGAAAACAAGATCTCAATACAACTAATAGCTAATAATTGTGGAGCACCTGTTGTCCACTTAAAGAGTTATGGAATCTCTTGCCAGATCCAGGTCACCGGTGAGGGGACGTAAGCTATGAATAAACATCACCTTGTGTAAAAATATGATCCTGGCCGTATGTATTGTTATGTGCCTGGACAAACATCCAGAAAAACTAATGGAAAAATGGGCATGAATACAATACCAGGGGGAGGGAGGGGGCGAGGCAAGGGTAATAACCTTTGTGAAGTATTATTTTAAATTTTATCACTCAAGAAAAAAACAGTTTTTTTTGTTTTCTCTTTCTGATAAAATTTTAAAATGTATGACACTCAGGTAATCTCCCTACTATGTATTTACATGTTGTTCTTTATTGGGCTGTTTATAATGGTGATTTGCTTATATATAACTGAAATATCCAGTAATGATATTTGAACTTGGTGTGTGTGATTTGAGCTTTCAGTCGATGTCTATAAAGGCCGGTACACACTGATGACGATACAACGTCAACCGATCATCTAACAAAGTTGGAACCGATATGATAGACAAGTACCTTGTCTTCACGCATCGCAAATGAGACATGCCAATACAATATGATTTCTGTTTTGTTTTAATTCTCCAACTGATGTTCACATATCATCAGCTTACAACATAGATCTTTGGTTTTACCTAGTTCTTACTGCTCAGTGCTGGCCTCAAATGCTACATATGAGCACAAAATATTCAACTCATCTGGGCTGATTTCTGGCTTGGTGTATTTTGTGTGTTTTGGTAGTGTTCACAAGCCAGGATTCAGACTTGGTAGGAATCATTTGACACAACACAGATAGGACATGATGGCTTTCTGAAATTTTTGAATGACTTACCAAGACCTTTCCCATGCCATATTAGAATGTACTGGCATGGAGTGGTGAAGCAGGGGCAGAATGGCAATATGGTGTGACTCGTTTCTAAATGTGCACTACTCACTTATAAGGGCCATTTATCAAGCAGTAGCAATGAGGTAATGAAGCTAGATTCAAGATTCAAATTTATGTTGAGATGACCACACAGAACAGTGCAAATGGGCAATTAAATTGGCCAGAACCAGAATGGTTATAATTATCTTATTGTTTTACCCCTTTTTCCTTTGCCATACGTTTCAGTAGAAAAAGGGCTAGTATATGAGTGTGTTCAATCAGATCGGCTTAGTGGGTACAGGCCTTTAAACTGACCAGGTATATCTATCATACCCAGATTATATGTGGTTTCTTGTGTGAAAACAAATTTAGTGTTGTCATTATATTATTTTGTGTTCTATTGTAGAAAGAATTATTTACATGAAGTCCAAAGTTAACAGTAATAATAAAAATAATAATAATAATCACGTTTCCTACCTGCCTGTACCTTTTAGGATTTTCAAGGAAAGAAAATGTAATGATGAGAAATAAAAATACTTTATATGGTAGGCCAAACTGCTTAGATTTTCTGTGAACAGATAATTGAATTATTTGGATTTGTGATTGTAGTTTTGTTACAGTTGAAGTTTTGTTTTTCCTTTTTTCCCTATAAATATAACTAATGACTGTAGGAAATAAGGGTAATTAGAAACACCTGATATATAAATCTATTTATTACATTTGAATTGTATTTAACCAAAATACCGAGAAATAAAAACTTGTTTTATTTTTTTATCTTGCTGCCCCTTGCTATGGACAGTCAGTGTTAAGAATTGGTGAAAAACTCCTGAGTTGTATGTTAATATTTCTGAAACTATATAATCTAAAAATATAGTATATATGTTTTGCCAAATCCATAAAATTGCCTGTTTCATGAAATAGACATGAATTTTGCCAATTTCTGAAATATATGCAACGGACTTGTCCATCTTGTAAAATAGACAATTTATCTACTATTCCTTTGCCAATTCCACGACATGAGTAAAATTGAGTAGATCCTTTTGTGAAATATAATTTCCATGTAAAAAGTTGCCTATTTCATGACAACAGCAAGTACCATTTATATCAAGGTACTTTTACAGGGTGTTCTACGAGTTTTTCTTCGTTGGTTGCCTTAAAGTTTTTGTTTCAAGACTTATATTTTCATAGTTATAGATTAGTGTTGACAAATTTTATTTATTATGTAATGACAATTGCGGATAATAAATGTAAAATGACCCTTGTGACTTATATTTTTGCATTTTATTATTGCAAGGAAGATTCATTTGGTCTGAGCCATGCCCCTTACAATCGTCCATGTTCTACAAGCAGAAAATATAACAATGCTATACATTTGACTTAGGCAAAGATGGTTTATAATCACATTTAAACAGTACACATAGTGCAAAGTTCAAATACTTGCAGTATTTAGTCATAGTCTTTTTGCAAAATAAACACATAGACTGAACACTAATTTGTCACTTATATAAAAACGAACAAGAAACATTTTCATAAACATTAAGGAATAATATCTGGCACAATGACACAGGAATAACACATATTATTTGAGCTATTTGCATTACAAAAGGTGCCAGCATTTTTTACCACAGTTTTTCCCTTAAAACAAGCTTAAAACCTTACTTGTTTGCAAAAACCTGTCCATCTGAGGCATCCCACATTCGTGTCTTTTGTGTTAATAGATAAATTTTCATTACCTCCACCAGGCGGTTATGTATTATATGCGTTAATGATATTTCGAATGTATAAAAATCTTGTATTCATGTTACTAATACTGACAAATTCCTCAGATCAAAAGTCACTACTTCTAATTTTGATTTCCATCATAGGCCCAGGCCCACAGGCTTTGGCAGAGGTGTTGGTTTTTGAGCAGGAACTTTTTCAAATAAATAAATAATTTATTCACCTGTTGACCAATTCCAACCACTTTTACTCACTATATATAACACTTAACAATTTAAACTTAACTTTACATTTCTTAGATTGTTGTATACCTTACTATATATATATTTATTCAGAAATTTTCAGAAAAAGTTACACACATAAGCTTTACTTTATATTTGCTTGATCCTATGTATTCTTTAATGTGTAGGGGTCCCCAGTGACCTAGTGGTTAGCACGTTTGGCATATCTAATCACAGGCACTAACCTCTGTGTCCGTTTGACTCCCACATGTGACAAATGCCGAGGATCAGTCCCCAACCCCCAAGACAGTGAAACAACTACTACGGGTAACATTTATTAATACATAGTTAATAATATTTAATATGAATAATACAATACTAATACTAAAGATGTATATACAAGTCATTTTAAAATAATGCATAAAAGTACTTGATGTAAAGTTCAGTTCATGTATATAAATGCAATAGAAGGGCTGCATGAAATGACTTGAATCAGCCCAGTTAGATTAAATGTACAAGACTTGTGAAACTTTTACAAATACTGAGATTGACCTTAAAATGACCTCAGAGGTGAACTTCAACCCCAGCAGAAGGAGGGGCAATGCACAGCATGGGGCAAACAATTTTTAATGTCAAAAGAAGCAGATTTTTGACTAAGGTCAAGCAAAGGCCCCCCTACACTGCAGAAGAGGAAGTGACCCCCCAAGTTTACATGAAGATGAGCTAAAAATTGTAACTAAAAATTTACGAATATAAGATGAAAGGGGATATGCAAATTAATAATAATCCCACCATTGACACAAACTCTAAGGACATTCAAAAATGTCTAACTTCTGGGAGGGAGGGTGGGAAATAAGTTTTTCAGTGTTCATCCTTCAAATATCAAGTTCAAACTGAAGCATAAAGGCCAGAGAACACAGGGGTCAGATGACGGACCAATGAAATGAAAGCATCAATTCTGGGCCCCTAGAAACTGAGCAAGGTTTCTAGGAACCCAGAACCGGGTCAATCAGGGTCAATCAAAACACCTGCAGACTGGTACCCAACCCACTGTACAGGTCCCACTAAAACATTTGGACCAGTCCCAATATGATCCTGGCTGTTGAACGGGATGTAACACCTTTGTCTTTAATGTGTAACGTTTTGAAAACATGTGTATTCAAAATATATATCATTAAACGCAACTTATTGCGGATACTTATGCACTTTGCTGTTACCTCTGCCATAATGAATTCAAATCTAACTTATGGACATATATAGGATTCATAGAGGATCTTTCTTGATATGACCTTATCTGTTCAAAGGGACGTAAAACTCCATGCTAAAAACATGCGGAATGTACTGACATGGTTTTCTTAATATCAAACACTGGGAAACAAATAGATGGTTCCCAAATACTTAGACAACAACCCGATAATAGTAATAAGACAGATAAGCAACATTATTAGACATGCATTTCAAACAAAAAGTTATGCCTTTATGTCCTATTCAAGAGCCAGTGTCATATTGAGACAGGTTCTCAGCATTGTCTCTTGTGAGAGTCAAACCCACACAGAGGTGACAGCCTGTGATTAGATGCATATGCATTTCAAGTACATAAGCAATAGTTCATAAAGAGTTTTAAAATCCAACATGATTTAAAGGGCCATGAAACCCACCAAAGCAACTACAGTCCAACCTCTAACTACTGCCTGCCCCTTAAATAAAACACAACGAGTCTCAGGAAGGTTTACAATTTACCAAAGTCCCCAAGGCTCTCCAGTCTGGCAATGTGGATAGATCACAATATGACCCTTGCAGTTAAATGGAAATATAAGCCCTACCGTTGGCCTTGAGTCATCAAGTATTTTTTTAAATCTATTTACACTATTACTTTAAAGTTCATATTTAAGATATATCCCTTAGAAAGAAAGCGCAGTAGAAATCTGTTCCCAACAACGTATATGCTGTGTTTGAAAGTTAACCAATTCTTTTTAAAAAGTTAACAACAACTGGACACTTGTATATGCACAATCGACAAACTCTTTACACTTACAGAATGACAAAATCATATTGACATATAGAGCAAATAGGTACCATGTTGGATGACGAAAAATAATGGATGTCAAAGCTTTTTGAGTATATTAATATGAAATATCAAAGAATATTTATCAATTACATGAATTTTGTATGATTATCATTAGTTTTACAGGAAGTCCTTATTTATCATAAACAACAACAGCAAACCACAAGTTATACGCAAGTTATGAGGAGGTTACTTGTTAACTTGAAAAGAGATGGTGACAGCGAGAAATTCAGAGGCAGAACACTTCCAAAACTTCTGTGGGATGCACATTATGTTGTGACAGCTGTTGAAGTCGCTTGTCCGCTTGATGCTTAATGAGCTGTAAACCTTTGAGGGCATGTATTGATGGAAGGATTGTGTCCCAGATTCTTTGTTGACTCTATGGATCCCCTCTAGCTGAGGTCGGTGCTTGTCCAGGTGACTGGACGAGACAGACTTGAGCAGGAAAAGCATCCAACCTCGACTCAGTGCACTCTATTCTATGTTTAATGGCTGATAGCCTTGAACTAACAGCATTTAAAATGTCTTTGTCCCTGGATTGTCCTGGTTGAGCACCAGCTGTAGCGGCATTGGCCTGGTCAGAGTTCATTATGTCAGTACTGTCCATTGTTGAATCATGACTGTTCACATATTTGCATTTTGCTCCCGTAGGCCTTTAGCCGTAGCACTACAAAATTTGGATTGCAGGAAACCACAAAAATTTACCGCATAAAACTCATCCATGCTCAAAAGGACTCCCACCAATCAGGCAAATGGTTCGAATCCCGATAAAAAACAAAATGATTCTGTAAATCCCTGTAAATACTACCAAAATGGCAGTTTAACAACAGAAGACAGATCACAGTTAGAGTTACAAGCACATGTGTGCCATCTGTAATGCCTATGGCCATCGTTTGAATCATCCTGCAAAGGATTGTAGTTTAGTAAAGTACTAAAAAACAAGTGAGGCAATGCAATGTTGCAGTGCCTATTATCATCTCTAGCAGTAATTTAAATTGTAAGAAATTTGTAAAATCTGTAGATAGTGTCAAAAGTAGAATGTTTTGTAATAGTGATAATTGCATGCAAAGCACCAGATAAGCTAAAAGTACCTGCTGATACCAAAGGTCGGTGAATCTAATATAACTAAAACCATTACCCAGGCCTCCATAATCCAGGACCACAGTAGGTACAAACATATAATAGGTTTGCTCCATTAACCAGTCTCCAGGACTCGGAACTGGGTGTTCAGGTAGACAACCAAAATCTACACCGCTGGTGTAGCGGTGTAAAAACTGAAGTGGTCTAAAAATCAGTCTCATCAAAAAGCCTTTTATTAACAATGACCTGGCAGGTGATAATGTAGTCCATGCAGAAAGCAACACTATGTTAAACAAGGTTGATTACATGGGCAAGGTTACCGAAGACGAATATGAATTTGCAATGACCATCACATCCAAACGCAAAAGTTATAAACCAGCTCTCAGGGATTGCAAAACTCTGGAATTGTGGGATAAACTAAACCCTAAGAAATTTGGTTTTATACCACTAGGAGATTTATTTATTTCAATTTTAACTAATAGCAGAACTAAAGACAGAACATTAACAGCCATAGCTAGGAACATACAAATGCAGGTGGCCCTTACAGACATAAGTCTAAGTTTCATCCATATATTGGGAAAAAACAATAGTGTGGCAGCTCTATTGTCAAGGGGGGATATTACCCCTGATACTTTTAACAAATAACTTTGTCTTCTTCCCATATTTCAGCTTATATCAGTACGTAATAGTTTCCTAGATATTGACTGATCTATATAATTTCCTAGGTCTCCACCACAGGGTCCTGTATGTATGTATGGCCTCCCCACATTCAGCTTTAAAGATCAAAGAATTAAATGTTTCCAAAAAGCCCTCTCCCTACATAAGCCATTCAAAGTAGCTCGTAAAAAGTTGTGGATATAGATACTCTGCAGTTCATTGTCATGGCCTGTGAATTCACCTACATGGGCCAAATTTATAAGTCATTTTACCTTATTTGCTGCGTGTCTGTCCTGAGAATATCAAACCTGGGGCCTGTAAATCGAAGCATTCGTTAAATGGCAAACTAACCAATACTTAACGACAATATAATGACATATTAACGAAAGAATTCAGTGGGTAAATAGAAAGCACTCTTTATGTTTTCGTTACATTATGCTTTCGTTTGGTAACGAAAGAGTAAATGTGTGGCTGTGTTGGGTTACTTGCATGGTTGTGTGTAACAATGATCAATACCATAGTGCCTTATTAGGCAGATAGAGAGGGGGAGAGGGGTTTTACATGTTTTATTCCATAACATATTGATATAGATCTAAAATATTTTTTACATACTGGTATAATGAGAGATTAGGAGCACCTCAATAAAAGTATATAGTTTAACATTTCACATACTCTACACTGAGCAGACTGAGATATATTTCCAATAAGCTAACATAGCAACATAGATTAGGTTAATGTGGCCATACCGTAGCTTGATCCCATTAGTTTTGTTAGGCTTTGCAACTAGTAGAGACGATGACATTAAGGTTAAAACTTAAAGTGAAGTTAATTTTAGAGGACTTTTACTTTTGCAAAAATAATTTTTGATTTTCTGGTGGGCTAAGGTGTAAAATGCTGTGGAAAAAGATCAATAAGTACCCCCATTACTGTGTTGCTTACAGCAGGGCAGATTAAACGTGACAAGTATTTATATATATGTATGAAAGTAAATGAAATGGTAAAAGGTGTAAACATAAAATATGAGTAAAAATGTAATCACTAAAAAAGCCTAAGCATCTCAAACCTGTGAGATACTATCTGGGAAAAATTGATCAAATATTTTAAGAAAATGTGATATTTATCTTACATTGTTTAGGCATCTCATGAATAGATATTAGTGGAGATCCTCTTCAATTTATAAATGTTTATGGAAATGCATCACTCACTCAACAAACTTCAATGTAAATTACCATTTTTATTCACATTACCTTTAAGTACAATATTCAGTAATTTTGTCTTACACCGCCATGTTAACTTTATATTTATTTGGAATTAAAGAACAGACATTTTAAATCAACTAACAGTTAACAAGAGGGTCTGAGTTCTCGTTAAATTTGAGGGTTTTTTACGAAAAAGTAACCAAGAGTTAACTAACTAAGGTTTTGATTTACACAAGAGTTTGCTAACTTAGGGTTAACCAATTAGTTAGCAGAACGAAGGCTTCGATTTACAGGCCCCTGGTTCACCATGGAATTCCAATACCCCCCCCCCCTAATAACTAGCCCAAGGGGATGTCTTGACTGTCCCTCCAGTATTCACATTATTATTAAATGGTCCAAAACCCTTCAACCTAGGGATAGAGTCAAAATTACTAAGTTATCCTCTCTGGGCGCTAACCCCCTCTTCCCAGTAAGTGCCTTTAGGCACCTGCCCTTGCTTGTTCCAAAAGGGGAAAACTTTCCAGTGTACCAGATTAAGTACAACAATGCCTGGTTCCCTCTCGCTGACACCAAAGTGAGGCGCCACTTTGCCCTGTTACTTAAAGAAATAGGCCTACACAAATCTCGCATTACCATACACACTCGGTCGTTCAGGTGCCAACTTTGCTTTTAATGCTAATGTACCTCTTCAAGAAATTCAGGCCCATGGCACCTGGACCTCGGAGGGTGTGTGGAGATATATAGCACAAGACCACCAGGCATCCAACCAGGTGGCTGCTGCCATTTAAAAATCCCTCTACCTTCCTACTTCTCCCTAAGTTGATGTTTTTGTAATAACATATATTACTTCATTTTATCATGTAGGACCACTTAAATTAAATTTGTAACCTTAAACTCGGCAGTAACTTAATCTATGTAATTATTTTTTGTGTAGTAACTCTACTTGGTTATGGTGACTTTAAACTTAAAATTTAACTTTTTCGTGTTAAGATTGACTTAAACTTGCAAATTTATAAACTATTGTTGTATTGTGTGTCTTTGTGTATCAGCTTTACATGTGTAATTAAAACTAGATAATAAATGTATTAGCACAATAATGGGTTTTATTGCATGGTACTTTCTGAATTTGGGGGTGTACAGAAAAAGCCCATCGGGAAAAATGCCCATCAAGAGAATCTCATCAGGACAAAAGCCCATCAGGAAAATTGCCCATCAGCTAAAGTGATGGGTAAGAAAATGCCCTTCAATTTGTTTTAATTTAGTGGTTTATTTAAAATACTGATTACATAATACAACTTTTTCAACAAACTTTATTAGATTAAGAACAACTTAATATAGCTATACAACTTTTTAGCAAAATTTTATTGGAAACAATTATATAGATTTAACTAACACAGCTTTCAAACAATTAATACACAGATTATACATCAAACATACAACTTTTTATTGATCTAGCCTGAATAACCACTTACACTACAAAAAGTCTTCCTTTGATATAAATGAAAAAAAATATATTTGGAAACTTATTCACCCTTCTTTGGATATAAATAAATAACTTATGAAACTGATGCACTCTTCCTTTGATATAAACATATTAAAAACTTAGTAAACTCATGCACAAAACTGAAATAGAAGGGGGTCTTAATGATTTGTAAATGTAGTTTATTATCACCGCCAGATTTTTATAAATAATAGTTAAATTATATGTTGTAAAGAAATGTTGAAAATTGATGGGCAGTTTTCCTACCCATCAGTCTAGCTGATGGGCAATTTTCCTGGTGGGCTTTGTTCTGAGGAGATTCACTCGATGGGCCTTTTTTTCTGATGGACTTTTTCAGGGATTCGAACTTGGAAGAGGCAAAGGGGTACATCTGTGTGTTTGTCTGAGTGCATAACTCAAAAGTTATACAATCACATTGGGGGTCATAATTTCACACAATATGGCACAAGTTGCACTGTCCTGAAAGATGGCCTAGATCCCCGCCTACCCATGGGCGAGGGTTTACAAGGTCAGGCACTGCTTATTAGAATTTTGAATAAGTATGCTGCTTGCTTTTTAAAACTATTTCACAACAGTGAATCTCTTTCGAAATGAATACATATGTGATATAGTAAAACAATGCCTCCATGTAATTGACCATATCATATGTTCCTCAGATCAAATGTAGACCACATAATGGGTGTGCGTAGTTGATTTTTAACACAGATTCTGAGCTGTAGTATCTCTTATTCTTTTTAGAATACTTGGAAAATTGCTATGTGCAAGGGAGCAAGTAACAAGAAGATAGTAGCAGAGCATAATGGGTAGGATAAGGTGCCCGAATTTTTACAAATTAAGGGGAAAATATAACTTTATTTGTTGAATCAGGTAAGTATACATCAAGTTACTGTCACTGATACATTTGGAATGGTATACATTACTCTCATTGTCATTTGTACAATGATTTATTCATACATATTACATCTCCCTGTCTGTCATTTGTGGAATGATATATTGATATATCACACAATTTCGACTGATTTTTTTTAAAATTTGAGGATAATATTCTGATATTGATTAATCGGACATGTATTTGTGAAATTATATGTCTAACATCACATTACTCTAACCTAATTATTTCAGACAATGGATTAAAACGTTTCTGTTCAAGGTTTTTTTACTTTAATTTCCTAGACAATCCATCTTGCTTGTTGTAAAAGTTTATACGCTCATAAACATTAATTTTGTACACATAAAAACCAACTATTACACAACTACATAAGTCTGATAAAAATAGATTTATTTACAGCATATACAATTAATCATATACACAATATTTGCATGTTCCTAAGTAAATACATTGTCTATACAAAGGTATTTTCACAAACCAGCAAACAGCTTGGGAATGATTTAACAATGTGAAATAGTAATGCTAATAATGGACAATCAACAAACATTACTCCTCTAAACCTTTTGTGCCCTGACAAATTCACCTAGCCTACTTTACAAATGTTTGTTTATAATCTGGGTTCAATGCTATGTTTTTTGTTTACCGGCATGAAATGCCAGGATCTTGAGCTGAATGGAGCAATTTTGGCAAATGCCTTTAAATTTGACCTTATATTCAATGCACAAGTGTGGGACTGTTCATTTGATCAACTCCCCCATTCAGCCATTCTCCCACCCTCTGTTCGTCAAATGTCCTTTATGTTTGTATGTCAATCAGCTTGTTGGTGTGTTCGTAATTTTGCAATAATGTCTTCATTGCAACATTTGCAGAAAACACGTGCCTCCACGTACATCTATGTTATTCCTCGTTCACATTTTCCCCAGTAAGACTCAAGTTTGAAATTATACAAGTTCAAATAAAATATCTTTCAATAAGTAAGTAAATACTTAAACCATGACTGAAGCACATTAACAAATTCTATATTTAGAGGTTTTATTAAAGCTTTCTGGAAGAGAGTCTTAAATATTTGAGGTCACACAAAGATGGCAGCATTAATTACAGGTGAAATGTAATCTAATTTTAATTTGAGCATATGAGTATTTTCTTCTTGAGTAGGCTGCATTTGCGAACACTAAATTTGAGCTTGTACTTATGTAAGATTGAGTTTAAGACTGACTTTTAGGTTGAGTATGAGACTTGTTTGTGAATACTAGGAGAGGGTTAATATGTGTTAGTCGCTTATGTAACATCCAGGTAAAGGTTGTGGCTATCGTCAATTTTTCAAATGGTGATTGATTTTTCAAGCAAGTCACAAGCCAAAAAGCCCAGTTTGTATGCGTGTAGCTATCTTTGTTTAGGGTATAAAAATTTATGTCTCATTCAAATGAATGCGTTGATAAAAACAAACCTCAGTGATCGGTAAACCAGTATTATTGTCTATCTTCTTTGCCAAATAATCAAAAAAATATACAAATACGTGACATCCTCAATCGCGACCAATTTCCAATATTATAGAGTACTGTAAAATTAACAATCTTACTAGCATTATCTTACTGGCCGACTTTGAAAAAGCATTTGACACTGTGAAGTGGTCATTCTTGACAGAAATCTTGGGATACTATGGCTTTCAAAGATGGATCTCAATATCATACAAAAACTCTGAGAGCTGTGTGACCAATAACAGTTATTCATCCCCCTTTATTAAGTTGTCAAGAGGTATAAGACAGGGTTGTCCGATTAGTGCTTTGCTCTTTTTGTTGATAGCTGAGATTGCGGCTCTTGTATTATGAAGCTCTGATAAAATAGATGGTGTAAAAATTAACGGCCAAAGTATAAAACTCTGTCAATTGGCAGATGATTTGACAATCTTTTTGTCAAGCACCGAGTCAGTTTCAAGTGCAATAGCAAACTTTGAAAAATTTTACAGGTATGCTGGTTTGAAATTAAATAAATCTAAAAGTGTTGCTTTTTTGGCAGTAACTGATACAAATAGAGTCTACCAAGACAAACACATTGGTATTGAATGGACAACCAAACCCTTTAAAATGTTAGGTACTTGGTTTTGCTACAACACTGCTGAGGCCTCGCTCCTAAATATTAATGAAAAAATGACTATCATTAAAAAATCCTAAACTCCTGGTCCCCACGATGCCTTACTTTACAGGGAAATATAACAGTTGTTAAATCTCTGGTCATCCCACACATTCTGCAACTTGCCTCTACAGTAACTTTTAGTCAAAAGCTGTTGTCTGACATAGAGAATATATTTTTTGAGTTCATCTGGAATAAGAAGTGTTTGGTTTGAAAGTTTGAAGAGCATGGCCTGTCAGGGGCCTGCTATGGCAGTTTTGTCACCTACCTTAAGTTAATGTTTGGCTACGACCTTACATAACAATACATCCAACCCTATTCCTACCCCAATCATTGTTTACTATTATTTGCCGCCAATTCCCATTGTTTTCATTCTGACCTTAGATTTTCAAGAAGCAACAACTAAAAATTTTAAAACTTTTAGTTTCATTGTGTGTTACATCACTATGCCTAAGAAGAATAAGAAAACCTCTGACACTGGACGTAAGAAGACTACCTCTACTAAAGCTAAGAACAGCAAGTTGGCTACCACATCCACAGACATGGACCTTAATGGATCATTTTTAACGCCATCAGGAGGAACTATAGCGAGTACAATTACACCACCTCCTCCACCCAGTAGTGCCTTGGTAGCAGCGAATGATACAGTATTAGCTTACTTACAAAGAATTGACGCCACCAATCAAGCCTTGTTGAAAAGGGTCGACGACTTGGAAAATCAACGCGTCAATTCCGCGACGGTACAGGTTGCTGGGCCCAATGGTGGACAGGGATCACTCACTGGATACACAGCATCGCATTTTACACAGGCAGGGCAGCAGATCACTTCTTCCAACAGTTCAAACTCATCTAGGGTCGGCCACGATCAAGCTGCTACCAACATCACAGGCTTACCTGGCCCTGCAACCCAGAATGTGCGGAACAGTCATTTACACGACGCCGTCATCCCTGACATTAACGCTATCAGGGCAAATCCAACTATATCACAGTGTCGCAGATCCTGTCATCCCTAGAAGCTGGTCCCAGGTCTGAGGCGACCCAAGGTAAGGCCTCACAGAAAAAATCTGGCAGGTTTAATGCTACTGATACAATCACTGCAGTGCCTGAGTTAAGATGTCCAAACGAGGGATTCCATGGGATTGGGGGGCGGAAACGCACCTTATACGACGATTTGACCATGCAAGAATGGGCTGTGGGGCAGTTGTCCAACATTTACTATACTCAGGACCCACTCTTGGTTAAGCAGGTCCTCTTACAAGTGATATTATCCCTCAGGGATGCCACATCCCTACCCTGGCAGGCGGTACGGGGTGCATGGGCAAATTCCATGCACGAGGTGGAGCAAGGGTCACTTCAATGGGCAGATGCGATGCAATGGGCTTTGAACAGGCTTTTTACCTCCCAAATAGCAATGGCCAATGCCTCACAGATTTCATCCCAGACTACTGCTCCAAATAAAAAAGTGTGTAAATTTTACAACGAGGGAATATGTTCACATGAAGGTAACCACGGCCAGTTCAGGCACATTTGCTCATCTTGTGCCAAGCAAGGAAGAACTTATGTACACCCAGAGACTAAGTGCCAGTTAAAATTTAGAGGTGGGGACAAAAAACAAGATAACAGCAAATAGGATTTCATTTCATCACCTGGAGCAATAGGGAACGTTAGGGGAAGTCATACAGGGGAGGGGGGTGGGAACACTGTTAATGTAAATAATGAAATTAATAACCATATATCTGTGTCAATGTACAGTCCTTGTAACCTCAGATCACTGAGTGCTGGCAGCAACCCACATAATGACCCCTCTCTGGATGGTAAATACCTTCGTGCACTGAATCAGCTGTTTTCAGATAATAGCACATTCGAAAGCCATATTGTATGCAATACTAATCCATACTATACCCCGGGGGGATCAATACTATAGAAGTTGTGAATTGTGAAAGTCATTGTGGTCATTATGCTGGTTGTTTCCTACAGAATAATTCATCCATGAATTCTAATACTAATTATTACCAATTTTGTATTAACACTAACACTCGTCACCAGTCGAATACAAATGTTACTGATGTGTCAATACCCACAGACATGGGTAATATTATAATTATGGTTAACGACTGTCAATTGTCGGATAATTGTCAAATAGACATTTCTTTGGCGAGTAACGCCTCTGTATCATGTACTGTAGATTTCATTGAATTTCTGGATACTGTCAATATATACCAGGTAGTATTTCTTCACGACCCCAGGGGTCTTAGTTCTGGTTTTTACTACATGTATCAAGAAAGTATCAATATCATGAGTTTGTATGCATGCCATGACGAGGACTTGGGTCCTCTTCAAGTCATTGACAGTAGGATAGCTACAGTTATATTCTGCAGTAAGCTCTTGTTTGTTGATTCAAATACTGACTTAACTCCAGACCAAGTGGTTCATGATTATAAAAAGGACTTATGGTCACATGTGAAATATAATATGGGTTATACCCAGTATATAGAGTCTATTATTGATGAATTATGTGATTTTACAGCCCCAAACAACCATATTTTGGAGTTACAGAACTGTGACGCACCAAATGACGCTCCCGATATATCACTGGTCCCTCACAGCATTACTGCTTTGTTAGGCAACGGTACGGACGAACCTTCACACCCTGATCATGATGCATACATTCCTTCCAAAAAAGTGGGTTTCCTTAGCCTCGAAAATAAACAATTTGAATTTATAGGTCCTGATAGACCCCCAGTGTGCATTGATTCTGTTGACAAATGTATCGAAATTGCAAATATAATTAGAGACACTGGTGTTCCCAACTATAGGATGGCCCGTGTTCCCATTACATCAGGTTTGAACGTGGAAGCTTGGGAGTTAACACTTAGTGCTTATCCAGATAAACACCTGCTTCAATATATCAAATTCGGCTTCCCCCTGTCCATCACTCACCCCAACAGTCTCACAAATTCCAAGGTAGTGAACCACCACTCTGCTACACAGTACCCTGATGCCATTGTTAAATACATTGCTAAGGAACAGAGTTTTGGCACCATTTTGGGCCCTGCTTCTCACATTAACACCCCTCATTATCACTGTTCCCCCCTCCTCACTAGGCCCAAAGATACCCATGATAGGCGGGTCATTTTGAATCTCTCTTACCCCAGGGGCCAGTCCCTGAATGACTATGTGGACAAACACAATTTTGATGGTAGGCCATTCACTTTGAAGTTCCCATTGGTGGATGACATAGTGGAACGTATTTTACAAACCTCAGATCCACTACTTTTCAAAATAGATGTGGCCAGAGCTTTTAGGAACCTCAGGGTTGACCCTGTTGATGCTCTCAAATTTGGATTATCTTGGAATGACGCCCTATACGTCGACGCAGGCGTCGCGTTCGGCTGGACGCACGGATCCGCGGCGTTTCAGATGGTGGCCGACGCCATATCATACGTCATGGCGTCATACGGATGCGTCATTAACGCCTACATTGATGACTTCATTGTGGTCACCCCTAGGTCCCAAGCCAAAGACCAGTTCCACCAATTATCCAACCTTTTGGATACTTTGGGTCTCCCAATGAACCCCACCAAGAAAACCCCTCCCTGTGAGGCCCTTACTTGCTTGGGCATAGTTATAAACATTCCTGATGGCACGTTGAGTATTGCCCCAGATAAACTACATAGTATTTATCAAATGTGCTGCCAAGTAGCCACCAAAAAATCTTTGTCCAAAAAATCCTACCAGTCTTTAATAGGTAAGCTTATCTATATACATAAATGTGTAGCCCCTGCTAGGACCTTCATCAATAGGATCCTCTCACTTTTCAGGGACAACTCCCATAAGTCGAGGATAAAACTTACCCAAGACTTCTTCAGAGACATACAATGGTTTCTGAAGTTTCTCCCCACCTTCAATGGCGTCACCTTTTTCAGGAAAATACCCATCCCAGAAATGAGCTCATTACACCTTGACGCCTGTCTCTCTGGGTTGGGAGCCATCTGGAACCAGAGAGTTTACTCAACACCCGTCATTCCCATTCCTAATTTTACTCTGACCATTGTCCACCTGGAAATGTGGAATATTGTGATTGCCCTGCGAATGTGGGGTCATCTATGGCGTCATTCTTCCATCAAAATATTTTGCGACAACCTTGCTGTTGTCCAGGTGATGAATACTCACAAGACAAAGGACCCTTTCCTTTCCATTTGTGACAGGAATGTTTGGCTGTTAGTTGCTTCTTATGATATTTCTTTGCAGGTTCTTCATGTCAGGGGTAAAGACAATGCAGCAGCTGATCTCCTTTCAAGATTACATTCAGGTACCACAGTAGACCTTGCGCTTCTTCAACACCTTACAAACTCCTGCACTTGGGACAAAGTCCCTCCTGCTATGTTTCACCTTGATTTTGAAATCTAATTTCAGGTGCCACAGTCGAGTCCAGACCCCTGCTGCAAGCTGCACTTAAGAGATTGGAACAGGCCTACAGACCGTCAACCACAGCGTCACATCTGCTTCACTTCAAAACTTTTCTAGCATTTTTAGTGTTTATGAACCTTCCTGTAGTGATGTCTGTACACAATGTTCTGACTTTTCTTGAGTACTTATACATGAACTCATTATCACCTAAATTTATAAAAAATTACCTATCTTCCATTTCCACCATGGCTAGGCAATTGAATTTTGATACTTCAAACCTTCATCATCATACTGTACACAGATACTTGCGGAGCATCTCCATTAACTCTAGGTTTGCTCCTACCCCTAGAGGCCTTTTTGACATCAAAACGTTATACTACATTTCCATCTCTTGTGATAGTCTTTCTGACCCTATCCTATTTAGGGCCATTTTTCTTACTGCATACTTTGGTTTCCTGCGTATGTCCAATTTTGCTCCTCATTCCTTAGCCAAATTTCATCCAGACAGGCACTTTTTGCGCAGGGATCTTATTTTTTCACCCCCTGGTGCACATTTGCTAATCAAATGGACCAAGACTCTTCAAGATCACAAAGCTCATCATGTCATCCAACTTCCGGAACTTGATAATATATATTTGTGCCCTGTCAGGGCCTTAAGGGCCCTCCTGTCCTCTAGACCCTTATCACCATCTCATCCTTTGTTTGCTAACAGGTACCCTCCTTACAATCAGATCATCGATTCAAATGTCAGGTATGCTTTGAAACAGGTCCTGACTTTAAGGAACATCTCTCCCACTGGTCATGCTTTTCATACATTTCGTCGATCAGGGGCCACATATGCTTTTGATCACAATGTGGCCATCCAAAACATAATGGCTCATGGTCTCTGGAGGAGTTCATCTGTTTGGACTTACCTCCAAAATGCTTCACAGGCAGCTTCCATTATCCCTCATACCTTCTCTTCCACCATTCCCCCCACTTTCTGATTGGGTTTGGTGCTTTAAAAATTTTCTCCATTTATTTTGAAATTTTTTAAGTCGTTTTACTAATATGTAAATAAAAACCTCAAACTTGTCTTTTACTGTCTTTTTACACATGCTCTTACTACTGGGAAGTGAACCCATGCCACCCTGGGGTTCGAACCCAGTACCATACAGACATAACCTTTTATAGCACCAATCTCACCTTGACCTTTCATTGACCTCTGGTCTCAATCAAAGACAGAAAACTGTGAAGAGCATGGCCTGTCAGGGGCCTGCTATGGCAGTTTTGTCACCTACCTTAAGTTAATGTTTGGCTACGACCTTACATAACAATACATCCAACCCTATTCCTACCCCAATCGTTGTTTACTATTATTTGCCGCCAATTCCCATTGTTTTCATTCTGACCTTAGATTTTCAAGAAGCAACAACTAAAAATTTTAAACCCTCCTCCCACCTCTGCTACACTGTTACCATTCCTCCTACAGCTAATCCCCACTGTAGTGCAGTGATTCGGGGATTACAGGCGGGCCAAATTCAGATTTGGTACCCCCTACCGGATATGACTTGTTGGGATCTTGATCTACCCCAACAATATTCAAGATCACTGGTAGTTGAGTTCCCCTGAGCCTGGTATCCTCAGGTTGTGTATCTCTACCTTTTAGCTTACCCTCTTTGACCTTGACCCCTACCCCTTTGTCCCGGGGGTAGGGAGGTCTCCATTTGGATAGATGTGGGTCTTGGAGTAACAGGGATAGGCTGGCCCAGGCTGACCCTGGTGTCCCCCTATGGATTGGATTTCGTTTCGAGCTCTTTTCTCTGATCAAGAACTGAGTGGACCTTTTGATTACTGGTAGTTGAGTTCCCCTGAGCCTGGTACCTCAGGTTAACATATCTCTGTCTTAACATATGTCTATGGATATGTGTATTTTAACCTATTGGTATCTTGCCTCTTTTGGCTGAGGCTTTTGCCTCTTTTAGTGTGTGTGGTGCTTTAAAAATTTTCTCCATTTATTTTGAAAATTTTTAAGTCGTTTTACTAATATGTAAATAAAAACCTCAAACTTGTCTTTTACTGTCTTTTTACACATGCTCTTACTACTGGGAAGTGAACCCATGCCACCCTGGGGTTCGAACCCAGTACCATACAGACATAACCTTTTATAGCACCAATCTCACCTTGACCTTTCATTGACCTCTGGTCTCAATCAAAGACAGAAAACTGCACTTTACAGCTGCCCTGTGACCTTGATTTCTGTTTAACACATAGTTGAAACAGCAAAAATCAATTGGTTCCAATTTCTGTTAAATGTGGGTAAAACTTGGCTATACATACATACAGTATTCTGTATGCCAAGACTCAGCAATACTACTAGTGGGGTTTATATTAGTTTATTCTCTATGTTAATTTTTCTACTTTATATACATAGAGTGTAAAGGTTTTTACAATATAGGTGATTAGTGGAGGAGGTCACTTAAGGTGACCTTATGTTGCATTTCTGATAATTTTAAAGGAGAGAAGTGTAGATGTTGTTAAGGTTAAGGTCATAGCAGAGATTATTTAGATGGGTATTTGTTTTAGATGAACTTTAAATTTTGGTATGGGGATAGATGAAGAGAGCCCCAAGAAGGCCCATGAGGGCTTAGTTAAAACTTAAAACGACACTAAGAGCCAAGGTTGTAAAAAGTTACAATTAAAACAAGACAAGTTAAAATAATAAACACAGACGTGTATACAGTGTAAAATAACATAAAATTAAAGTAAAACACAAGTAAAATGGTCACAAATATTTTTTTTTATTCGTATCCCACTGTCGCCCTGGGCTGGCCACTAGCTCACCTAAGAAGCACCCTGTGTGGCTGAGCAATACAGCCCCTTATCTCATTCTGCAACTCCCTACTTGACTGTGGACGGCGAGGCCAGCCGGGGGAGAGAGTGAGTAAGTTATGATAGTAAATACGACAATGTTCTTTTAAAGTTCTATAGTAATGTCTGTGTTGGTGGTCGTCCGCAGGCTCCATGTCGGCCGGCTAGAGATGGCATGATTGATGTCATATTGCTGTGTTCCACTTGGCAGCGGCTATGGCGCTGATTTTCTACTAGCACTCAGATATGCCCACTAATAATTTCATATTTAATAATTTACATCTATATCTGAAAGCACAGAAGGCAGAGGACATCAAGGGACCTATGTCCACCCCTTCATGACGTGGTGTGCCCTGAGTGTAGACAGACACATAAAACACACTTTTACTGGATTTTTGACACAAATTCGGAGGGCCTAAGGGCAGCATCCGTGAGGCCCAGGGGTGGATGGTCTCGTCCAATCCCATATTATAGCAAGGCTCATGCATGAGCAGCTGACTTGTGTAGTTAAAACTCAGCCTCCTCCACTGTGTGATGGGACCTTTAGCCTGGGCCAGCCAGGACCATGATCAGCTGACTTTTACTTGCTTCAGATGATCCAGGCCCATGAAGTTTTTAGTTCAACAGGTACACTCGGATTATCTGAAATTATAACTACAAACAGTATTCTGGTACAACGGGTGGGTAAGAGGGGAAACATTTGTAAAATTTCTAAGATGGGGTGTTTCCCCTTTGAATTCTTATTTATAAATGAAGAAAATGGCCGATTTGGCGGGCTACAGAAGTAAGGGGTCAATTCCAGCCAATAAGGAATTACGGCGTTACACACAAGAATAGTCTTTGCAAATACTGAACTGGCTAGCTGGCACTCTGCGTCAACATATGAATAATTTCACTTTGAAAGCTTAACACTGTGAAGATATCCCAAAAAGCAGTGGTACCTGTTGTGCCCATATGATCTTAGTTGTGTGGGCAGGACCTCTTGTTGTACCATGCCCAGGCCACTTTCTTGGGTTAGGTGGAGACTGAGAGGAACCAGTAGGCTTAAGTTATAGGGCTCTCGATCCACTAAACACCGCTGATTTTTAGTCCTCCGGTCTGCTAGCCTCTAAAATGTGACAGTCGTTCCACATAATGGCTCCCTCTTCCAGGTTTTGTATAACAATAGTCAAAGCACCACAAACTATAGATCATAAAATTGTTTTTGACAAGTTGACTGTTGCTATGGTTTCGTGTAAGATACTGCACATTGTGTACATATGTAACTTTATGGTAGCCTTAGCTATACATGTCTAATTACTGGTTAAGACTTGTGATAATATAGTTCTTATACAAGTATATTTAAATTGATTTATAAGTGCTAGCTGTTTTTAATACAGAATCTTGAACAATAAAATGAGGTACTGTTTCCTTCATTTCGTCGACTGCCTGTTAAGACGTGATCTATACAACACGTTGAAATCAACATTTAACAAAAAAATCCATACAAACCATATACATGAAAATATGCCTTATCTTGTCAAACTTATCAGCATACATTAATGTTTCTATTTGAGTCATTTTATTTTGTACACTTTTTTAATCTTCATGTTTTAATGTTAATGTGTTTATTTGTTTTTATATTCATTTTAATGTTTACGGTTATACATGTTTATCATGGTAGGGAAGATAAATATACAAATTGAATGAACCTATTGTGACCAATAGCCATGACAAACACAATAGATTTGATCAACATCCAATGCCATATTTCTTGGACACCTTATGAGGCCGTAGCCATAATAGCCATAATAAGTTTATAGACTTACTTACATACAACTTTAACGGCTATACTCATTAGTAGTCTGGGTGTTAGACTGAAAAGACGTCTTATTGGACAAAACTGTAAACAAAAATGCAGTTGATTACAGTTTCAATCCTTTTGCTGTGTTTGTGTGCTGGTGTATTTGCTGGTAAGTTTGTCACTCATATATAATATTATACTGATATCAAAATAAGTGTTGTATAGATATTAACGTATTTCTTTGCATCTATACATTGACATTTAAACTTTAGGTCAACTTTGCAATATGACACATATTTTGGATTTACTCAAAAAAAGTTGTATTATATATTATACTTAGCTATAGACTAAAGTTATCAATTATATGAACTAAGTTATATTCATTGGTGTCAATGAAAGATCAAATAATCAAATTGAGTAAAGTACTCTACTTATGCACATTTAAGGAAATAAATATATTCTTGGGATATATACTTTAAAAATAAATAATCAGTCATACTGTAGTTGAGTAAATTTAAGTTAAAAATAATTAAATCTATACTTTAGTATATTAAATTTACATTTAACACAGTAAAGTTAATAAATATACCATTAAGTAATATATATTAAAGTTTATAAATAATCAAATATATACTTCAGTTATATACTTTTGAAGTCAATAAATAAATATCTACTTTAGTTATGCACATTAAGATTAATAAATATATTTTTAGTGATGTACATATTCCTCACACACAGAGGATTTAGTTTTACTTGCCTAATAAACAAAATAACGCCTAATAAAACTTTAAAGTTCTGTTGTTTCTCCAATCAAACTCGAAAACAAGGCCTACTCACATTTATCAACTTTTATCCTGTTGGCTCTTCACGTTAATGATACATTGCATTGTTATACCTGCCTTAACTGTGGTTACAATAGCCATACCAATACATTTACCCTCATTTTGTAAGAGGAAAACAATTGCTCTACCGAGCTTCTTATTGTTTTCTTAATGTTACCAAAAATATCTACTTAACCCTGAAATCCATTTATTCCGCTGAGCAAAATTTAGAAAAGTCAGGCAAAGAAAAACAACCTTACCGTGGCTTACTTTCACCTCTATCAGCTCCCATCAAGTCTAACTTTTAACCTTTCTGAAATGATTCTTGTCACTTATGAAATGGAGATATGAAAAGAAGAGGCTCATGTGTCTGTTATAGGGTTGACTTTTGTTTGGGAATCTTTATGAATAATATTAACACGTGAGTAATGTTAGTTTGGGCTTAACCTATCAAAGCAGTGTGTTGTATTCCATAACATTCTCATTCAGAAGCTTCTGCTGTTTTATGCAGTTACCTTCGTAGATTTCAGAGTCTAACTTTTGAGTGGCTCTGGGGTGGCGAATGGACAGGAAAAAGAAAAAAGGTCAAATGGTTTAATAACTTTACTATTTTTGGGCCAAACCTTGGGCGAAATCTGCAACAGTTCCAGAATTTATCCCTTCCAGTGGTAGCTGTTGATTACAGTGGCATAAGGTAATTTAACTGGTTGCATGCTAAACCTAATTTTTCACTGCATATTGCAATATATTTTTGTATATACTTATGTGATGTACACTATAGATTGTACTACCAGGTCTTCTGTGGCCTAGTGACATCCTCATGTGGATATGTTTTTATACGGGTGTTCCACTGAAACCAACCCTCACCGATCCTTACTGACACTGTAAACTATGCAAATCGACCCTAGACTTGAGAGGGGTCAGTTCCAGTGAAACACCCCTTTAATCAAAACAAACCCTTATATAATTAGCAAGGAATTCTGGTTATTCACCAAGACTTATTTTTACAATTGCTTTATTATAATAAGTAAATCTGGATCTATATGACAGACTATACACATCTTTTAATTCTTCAAAAGATAATAGATTTCCCATATTGCAATGTCCACAATAAAGTTTTTACCATTTTGATGTCCATTCTGAAAAGTAAAGATCATTTTTAATATACTTAAATTATACCACATTGCTGTAGAGGCAAGTCCTAGGTCTGTTTTATGTGGTTGGTGTTTTATAACTTTTGCCCAGGATACTTGAACTTCTTTCCAAAATCATTAGTCTTTGGTAAGATATTTGTACACCACTGGGATCATCTCATAGAATGGTATTTATATGAATAATAGTTTTCTTGAATACCTATGTCAGGAGAGTTTTATAGCCTGTCGAAATCCTCAATATCCAAGAAGAAACTTAGCAAAGTTGTAAAATTACCCAAGTTTATCATTTTAAGGTCACCCTTTCGATAAAATTAGTTTAACATACGTTTGGATGTCAGTTGCTCATTCTGAATATATGACTACAGCAATGTTTCTGGATTATTAACAAAAGACAGTGACAGTATTGGAAGGCTGAAAGAAATAAATGGTTTAGTTCAGATAATGCTAAAGTGTTCACAACAGTTGTTTCAACTTAAAAATTCCAATAAAGGTTTTTTATCAATTTCTTACAATTATATTGTTTAGATATATAAATAAACAAATATTTACGCCTGTGTAAATCGACTGTTATTGACAACACAACAAATATTTATAACATTTAATCTCATCTAATACAACATGAAGTATTATTTGGACATTGCTGTAATGTCTCTGAAGGTCGTGCCACACAAAACCTATCTTGTAAATACGAATGAGAGGTAAACATAAAATAAGATAGCTGTACACCGTAGCCTGACAAAACAGCATGGAACACCAAAAGATATAAAAGTGGTGAAAACAAGTACTTGTGTTGAGCTGTATAAAGTTAAATCTTAATCCTGATCACTGTTGGTTAGTCTTCGGTGGACTCCTAGACTAATCTTTTTGAACAGGATTATTCAAGACAAGAACTTGAGATTGGTTGATAGGATTGATTGTAGGATGCTAAAGATTGATAGTATAATCCAGAAGGTGGGTCGTAAAGGCTAGGTTTGAACTTTTCCTTATGGTTGTATGGCTGTGTATATGTGATTTCCAATTTAACAATATTGACATTACAGATCTGAAAGGAGACGTCGTACCTGGTCAGTGCTCATTGACAAGCACCCCCCCCCCCCCCCCCCCCCCCCCGATCCTATATATCCACCCCCACCTTTATATTTTACTTTAATACATCTGATGAGAGCTTATAAGAGCCATTTCAAACATTTAAAATAAAAGTAATCCCAAATGCAATATGAATTACAACCTGTGTTAAATCACCCAAAAGACACCCTACTCAAATCTCACCCCAACCGTGTGTACCAAAGATGTTCTTCCCAAATACAAGGCGGATTAAACGAGAAACAAAAGTAGACGAGTCCGATTGGTTGTAGCTTGTGGCCATAGCACAGAAAGTTGTCTCCCCAGTATTTGGCACTTAATGCTGAAAAGATTGCTCACAACTGTTTGGCACAGAAATTCTAATTTGCAAAATCTTTGAAACAGTGTGTCATTTGCCTGTGGTGGTTAATTTTTTTTTCAAAGTGTTCCGTTCACATTGTGAGATGTGAAAGGGTATTTTATGTGTTTGTTTTTTTTTTTTGAAAATTTGACGCAGACGTTTATGTGTACTTGGATATTTGGAATGGGTATTAAGTTCCGAATGGTACTCTGGTACTTTCTACCAAAAATGTACTTATGATTGGCTCTGTCACTGGAGCTATAGATCAAGCATTGTGAGATCAAAAATCTTATTGACACGCCAAAGGCATTTGACTGCCAGCAGAGGCTGATATAGTGTATAAAAAACACAGAAACAAAATAACAAAAAAACATGTACAGTACCATACGCATATGCAGGTATAAAATGGTAAAATGTGGGTTTACATAGCAGTCAGTACAGAAAAAAAACAATAGATATTTGAATGCTCTGATTCATTGTATGTTAATTAATATGAAAATTATCCTTAATTAAAAGACTGTTATGAAGAAAATAGTCTTTGGAAAAATGATAAATCAACAACTTTCTTCACCAACCCATAACAGTCGTATTTGGGAGCAACATATATGCAGTACTTTAGGAGCCAAGTTTTATAAGCACTTCCTCTGTTTACACACGATCCATCGCCCATGGGTTTAAGCAAAAAAAAACAACAAAAACTGAAAGTTTTAAAAAACCAAACTTTGAAAGTAAAGTTACGTGTTAAGTATGGAATAAATACAGGTTGAATGGAAGAATAAAAGTTGTATATTACACTGGTTGGCGTCATAACTTTGTTTGACATTAATTTATTGTCTTCAAGAATTTCCATGTAAATATTTCAAGTTTTGGGGAGCTGGCTAGAAATAAAAATTAGATTATCCACCATGGAAAGCACAATAAAATGCTATAAGTTACACTTGTTTCAATGCATATTTTAAAGAAATCCACTTTGTTATGCAATTCAAACGACCATGCATAAAGATTTTGTGTCCAAGTTGTGCTTATCTATAATGGGATCAAAAATCTACAGGAAAGATTTTTGAGTTAATATTTCCTGTTGTTTAAACTTATTCACTGTCTGTACCCTAGGTATTGATGTATCATCTCTTGGCTCACTAGTTGGCATAACTTTCTTTCAAGCAAGTTCATGATTCAGCAGGATCTGGTATTAAGATCAAAGAACCTTTTTGAAGATTCCATATGTCATTCTTTTTAAGCGTGTGCTCTAGCGAGGCTTGCACTTTTAAGAATCACTTTTTTCGTATTTTTTTTGTCTGCGAACTTTCATGAATTGGGGCACAGCGTGATGAGTATTTGTCTGCTTACTGAAGTTAAGCAGCAATGGGCTACATTAGTACTTGAATGAGTGACCTTCTGAGTTCTAGACCAGCTATGGGATGTGCCTGAGTTGGAATTTCTTTGTGTCGCCAGACATTCATAAATTCTAGTGCACTACTCGTGTCTCTGTTCCCTTTGCAGCTCACGTATGCAGACCGAAAGACTTTTAGGCCTTGTTTTCTTTCTGGGTTTATATGTACTCATTTTTGGTAGGTTTCATCTCGTGACAACTTGTTCCAGAAATCCAGGCATTGTCAGTCTAGTAACACCAAATGGCCTGAATTAACCGGTAATTGTTTTATATTCCTTTGTACACGCAAAGGTTCAAAGATCTGATATATCCTATTGAGAATCTATTTTAAGTAGTCTTTTGTAGTTGATCTGTGAAATCAGTGACCTGTAATCCTTAACCATGAGCCACATATGACCTCCACTTTATATTCATGGTGGAGTTGGGCAGGAACAATGACCTATTGTCATGCACGACTGACAAGATGGTATGTTTACCAGTAACCATACACACATACTCAACATTTGTGTTTGTGAACTGAACTTCTAACCATTCAGCCACATAAATGTGTTGAGATCATTGATAGGGGTCGTTGCTAGAACATTAATATTGTGAATACAATTATAGACATCAATAACATAATATTCCCCAAGAACGCTGGTCAGATTATATAAAAATGGGAGTTATATTTTAATTTATATAAATATTTCTGCCTGTGTGTGTATGTAACTACTATAACATTAATACAAATAAGGTTTAACTAATACATGTAACTTGAGATACAAATGAATTACAAAATGATAGCAAGGATTAAAGAATTTACAAACATAGTGGAGTGCATTATGGAACCATAAATGGGATTCAAACCCAATCATTGAGATTTGGGCATAATGTACCAGATCAGAATATCTGGCCTGTACAAGGCCATCACGGGGTTGAATACTAAGAAAGACTATCATCGGGCTGAATAACTAAGATATTATTAAAAAATAAGTAATAGAACACCGTGAATCAGATAAGTGTTCAAGGTCAAAGGTTACACACACAAGACCAAGTGCCACTGGGAGGGGCTGAAAAATAATACCTAGTTGCCTTTACATTACTATTACATACAGTGTGGGTTGAAAATGTTTGAAAAATGAAAAAAAATATCAATCAAGGAATGGAGAAAAAGTGAGGTGTTTTCAAAGTTCATTGAAGTTTTTCTTTGTTTTATTTTTTGATAAAATTTGCCATTCCAGCTTAAACCGTAAATATAAAATTGCACTTTTCAGTAAAATTTTGTAAAAGTTTCTATTCATTGCTGGTGTAATTGTATTACTATGTAACTCACTACTCTACTATATTATTGCATTTCAGTAGTTTAGGGCTTAACCTTAAGATTAAGAAATCTACAATTTCCTACTCTGACCTTGACCTTGTCTTCAAATGTATGCTGGAAAAAGCGTGGTCTTGACATCTATACAAAACTACACAATAAAAATCCACAAAAACTATTTAAAACAAATGTAGAACAATTAATGTTGTTTACTAAGATTTTATTAATATATGCTTTGGTTAGTATTGCATGGGAAATATCTCTGTTTTATTTTCTTTGGGGGTGTGTGCGCCATTGTGTTATTCAATATGTATCTTATTATTTATTACAACAGAATTTGCCAGGTATGTTTTAAAACAAACATATAGTAAAATATATATCATTTTAAATACGTGAGTCAATATTCCCAACGTTGGCCCTGACTCTTTAGACACTTGAAAATAGGGTACGTAGTTGGTGTCTCATTGACATCCCAACTCTCAATCTCTGGGTCTAATTCCTATCCCAACCTAAAGTGAGAAAGTAAGTATTTGTTTCACCATGGCTTTCAGTATAGAAGCTTGACCAGTCAGTTTGCACCACTGTCCTCCACGCCTCAACTATACACCATGTGTATAATGAATTGAAAGCGGTGCAGGAGAAAACATATCAGTATGCACCACTTTCCTCAGCCCTCAACTATACACCTTGTGTGAATTAAAAGCGGTGCAGGGAAAAACTTATTTTCTGCCAATAGCTAAATCCATTGTCTGAGATTTACTTCTTTCTTTACAGTAAAGCGTAAAAATAGTATGTATACAAACTAGAATGAACATAGGAAAATTCATAGATACCTGCATGATATTATGGATTCTTTGCTACATATCCACTCTAAAGGGTAAGATAATCACAAATTCCGTATGTGTAAAACATTGATTTACATTGGTTTATATTAGAAAGCATTAACTCACCAAACTGGTCGAGCATTCCATGGTTCCAATCCATCCAGAGTTTGCAGCAATTTTCATACTAAATGGGCATTTGGTTACATCCCACATTGCCAGATTAGACCCTAATCAGTCTGGTAACAATAAGAATTAATTTTGTGATGATGTGTAGATTGAATGCTACAAGGAGTAGTCCTAACCATACATATAATGCGAAGCAGTAAAATAGATCGATCATTTTGTGTTTTGCAGGATGCAACATCACCATTGATGATGTGTACCTCACGTGTAATTCTAATTACACAACTCAGCTACGGACTACATTTGGAAACTTCAGCGCTGACACAAACCTGACGGCGGCTTGCGAGTAAGTGTAGCATTTTGTTGTGTTACATTCACAGTTCCAAGATGTGGTGTTTCAAAATAGGGGTACCAGGTAATCAACCTCAGGTCACATTATTGAAGCATTCTGGTCGTAGAAGGTACTGAAACATTATATTATGCCAGTGACGTAATATATTTGCAAGAAATAATCAATGAATGCAAGATATACTACAATACTTAACCAAGTGAATTATGTGACATCAATGAAATCATACCGTCTATGTGACCAATATTATTTTATGAGTACTGTTTTGTTCTTTGGAAAAAAGTTCCTTTTATCTATTCAATCAGGTTTTATTTTTCTCTGATCTTTTCAGGTCAGTAGAGGACCTCTTAAATCCGATTGCTGCTTGTTTGGATTCAGATGCTGCATTTGATAATTGTACTGAAGATGAAAAACATATTTTAGAAGATGAACTCTTCATGGATTTCAACCTCTCCTGTGTACTTTATGGTATTGTCCCATATTAATTATTCTTTCTAATTTCTGTTTGTCTTGTACAAAGTGGTACATAGGTGTGTTTGTATTGACCATTGTGTTATGTCTTGGTTTGAAATATGATATCACCCTATACTTTATAATTCTATGTATTGGCCAAGGCTTGAGTTCTAGGAGGATCAGGTGGAATTCATACATTGAGATGTTGACCCATGCCTGTCCCTGGACTCTCCCTTCTTGGACTTAAGCGCATTAGAGGATTTGTATCAATTTTGCACTCTATAATTCCCACTATTATTATTATTATTAAACTGTCTCACACATATATAATGCTAAATGCATAGTTCCAGTGGAATGTAACGACTACTATTAATGAGGCTATACTTCTGGGGTCGTAGTCACAAAACGTTGATGAGCAAAAGATAAGCCAACAAATAGCTTGAGTTTACTATGAAAAACTTTATACTTAAGCTAATCTTTCGCTCATCTTTCGCTAATCCGTTTTGTGAATATAGCCGAGCAATTCTTTTTCTGTGTTGTCCAGTCAAACAAACAGCTTACTTTCACCTAATGTAAAAAGTGTCCCAAGTTAATGACCATCCCAAATCGATGTTGCCCTTGTGACATTCTTCCAATCGATACCCACATTGTATGAATCATACATATATTAAAATATTTATAGACTGCTAAATGTATTAAGTAATAACAGCAATGAGTTTCTTTATGAGAATGGTGCTGGGGTGATTAAATATCACATGACCCTCTGACCTCTAGCCGGTCCTATAAAAAGTCATGTGATCTAAGTTCATCGACTCAAGAGACAGGAAAATTCCTTTTTATATTTGTGTCAGGGCCCACAGTGGCAGAGTGGTAACACTCTCGCCTCCCACCTCTGAGACCGGGGTTCTATTCCCAGCATGGCCTCAAGTGGGAAAGCTGGTAGTTGCTTGCCGTTGGTCGGCGGTTTACAGTACAGAAGCCTAGTGAACTGTATGTACTGGTTTCCTCTGCCCTTTCAACTACCCGTCGTGATATGACCTGTACAGTGTTAAAAGCGACATAAAACCCCAAATAAATAAATTTTATATTTGTGTCTTGACATTGGGGTTTCTATTTAGATATACAATCGACCAGGCAAATTTATTTATGTCTCTGTGTTTACAAATCGTAATGGAATGAAATCGTCTGATGGTAAAGGTATACCTATTTATCTTTTTGACTGAGAGTAATGTGTGCTTAGGTTCAATAATATACAAGTATAAGTCCTGATGACAAGTTTTACAGAGAGTGGATATAAATGTAATGTCCTGCTATGCATAGTATGTCCTACTGTTACTTCTGATTTTTGAGCATTTCACTTTAGCTGAACCTGTAGCCACAGTCCAAACCAAGGTTAAAATCATGGTGACAGAGTTTATTTTGAATAACTTAAAAGCTGGAAAGATAACTAGTTGGTACCTTTAGACCAATAAATCCAGTGTGGATGAGTGTGAAAATTAAGTAAGTGATCTAGTAATTGATTGGTTGTTTGATTTGCTTTTGACATTGTTTTCAGAACATTGGGTGGATCATATCATGGTGGGTAGTTGTAGGGATGAAATAAATCAGTGCACACTAGTTGGTAACGATTCTGCACTGATAAAATCGGCTCCTGAATGGACTGTGTTATATTGTGTATTTATACTTAAAGCAGTATCTCCATGTACTACAGGACTCGCTATTTGACCCATCCAACTGTACATGTACAACCCAACTTGCAGGTTACTAGCATTCCCCTAAGTGAAAGACAGACTCAATGATGACCATTTATCAATGTCCTTGAGGTTCTTTAACCTGCTACTGGCGACAAGACCCAAGGACAGAGGACCACCATTTAAAGTGGTCATCCAAAGATAATCGTAAATATCTTCTTTTCAGATCAGTGCTTGGTGGATTTTGATGGTGTATTAGGTGAACTGGAAGAATGTTTCACGCAATTTAATGATTCTCTGAATACAGCCCTGGAACCGCTGAGTGAAGAGACCATAAATTTTCAAGCTGTTTGCAAGTAAGGATATGCTACCACCATAGATATCAATTGATAATGTCTTGTGTCAAAAGTCTATTCTAACTGAAAGGGGCTTAAATCTGATCAGATGAGCCTTTATTAGATTCATTGACCATTTGCCATACGTTTTGACCTGTCAGCTCAGAGGATCAGATAATCCGAACTCAGATAGTTTACCAGTGGTGCTTTTGCTAATGTCATAGCAATGAGGGTTCATGCAATTTAAGAATGGCGAGCTATAAACAAGAATTGCTTTGTTAGCATTAATTACCTTGTCTGGCAATTTTGTGAAGAGAAAATCTCTGTGACCACTTCAATGAGGGTTAATATGTTAGCCACAACTTGCATGACAAAAGGTGTAACCAGTCTTTCAAAATACCAGATTCTTGAGCTAATATTGTGGACGAGCAACAGCAATATTGGTATTTGTCATAAAATGAAATGATAGGCCACAACTTTGTATTAAAGGGGGTATGTCATTTTGGTAGAGCGGTGATAGATTTGCCTCTCATCTGTGAGGTTATGGGTTTGGATTTTAGTACTGACACTAAGAGAGAGGGGACTCGGTATTTGTTGTATCTGGCGACCTGTGGTTTAAAGTGAACAATTAGAACACAATGTATGCCTACCCACAACCTATACGTGTACACCTTGGTACGGCTCCTTGTGCACTATTATTCTCTGATTAAATTTCCCTCAGGCAGGAACTTTTACTGAGAAGGTGAAATGCAGACTATTATAAAATGCACCCAGCCATTGTCTATAAAGCATATTCAAATTAAAGACTTATAAGCAAGTGTACCAGAAGGAGACATTATCAATACAATGTGTCAAAGTTTAAAACCCAGTTTAATCAAAAGATATCACACATCGATTTATGGGAGTTTGAAAGCCAAGTTAATCAAATGATATCACAGATTGACTTATGGGTGTATTCATAGTCTAACTTCATGAGACCTTTTTTGTTCACAATGTTTTATGGTATTTCAAATATTCTGTTTCAGTGGTTTTAAGGATGCTTTAGATGAGGTTGTACCATGTTTTGAATCTGCAGTTGAAAGTCACTTCTGTTCTGACAAGGCTCTGCACAACTTGACCAGTTTCTTTGATGAATATGATTCCTTTTTTAATGACACCTGCGGAAATGAGTTTTTTGGTGAGTAGTCAGAAAGGTATGCTGTAAAGATCTAAGTGCCCACTCATATTTTATGATTGGGATCTTGTTTTTGTTGAGCATTTAAAATCATTTTCTGTCAAATGGGATGCTTAAGTAAACATTCATATAAATGACAAATGTCACATAATTAAAAAAAACACTTCACAACAGAAACACTGCTGTAAATATTGTCATTTATAGAGAATTTTATGTTCAAATATATGGTTTAAAGTACCATATCAGCCTTTGGGTTAGTTTGTTCTCTTATGTAACACCTATAGATAAGCCAAATGTGAAACTGGATAGGATTATTGCCCTGGTGTAGTAGGCCACATTTATCCGTTCCTGAGTAACCTTGAGTGTAATTTGTGAGAAGGGGAACACCACTGACTTGGTGGATAGGATGTTTATATGTATATCAATGTCTTAGGTTTTAAATTAATATTACCATACCTGATTTTATATTAATAATAATAATATCCGACAGATACGGACATCCTGGACAGCTGTGATGATCCTCTAACAGCTTTTGTTGGAATGGCTTACTGTTTTGGAGACTTGCACGATGACTATGAATTTGATGAGTATGGAATTGAGCAAGATATAGAACTTGATGCAGACGATTGCGAGTACGTTTATGGCCAAGTAGCTTACACACTTAAATTAATGTTTCCCTTGTTTTTTATGTTGCATTGAACCTGATATCAGGTAAACAAGTTACACATTTTATTACTTGGTGTCCACCTCAGTAATCCAAGGGCAGTATTCACAAAAAGTTGGAGCCAAATCTTAGGCTTGATTTTTATACACAAATATATAGCAACTCAAGCACAAGACTTGGCTGAGACCTTTTGGTAATACAGATCAAGACTTCCAAAATTTGGGCTTCACATCCTCTTACTACAGCCAGAGTCAAATTAGGCCGGATCCACAGCTTTGCTAGCTGTGGAAGTCAAACACAACAAACAGAAGTGACAGTAAGTGATTAGATGCCATACTTGCTGACCTTTGGGACACCAAGCACCCCTTGTTCCATGTACTGCCACACTTCTGCCAATAAAATTTGCATTTTGTTGTATTTATCTGCTCTGTGAACATATATGCAGAAGTTTAAGCTGTTCAAGTTTTCCACCAATCATGGGCAATATGAAGGTCATTGCTAATAGCCCCCGGGTGTCATATCACTTCTTAGTTCTTCAACTATCCTTTCACTGCATTATGCTGGGTCATTTACTGTCTATATGTCCCCGTTTAAGTTGTATGTATGCCATAATTATTAGCTTCTTTATGGTATTTTTTGTGACCACTTTCCTAATTCTGATTCTCCCTGTATCCAAAATTGAAGTTAGAAGTGTGTATCTGACTTTCACAGAAGGTACAGCATTCCACCTGTGATTTTCCAGTCAACTTTTCTCACATTAAATACTACCTGTGACGGGCCATTAGAAGTGCAAACTTCTTGTATGTTATTAATGTTGGTCTCTTTTTACTCCTCCTTCTTGGGGGAGGAGGTCGGTCGGTGGTGTAGTCGGTAACACACTCGTCTCCCACCTCTGAGGTTTGCAGTTCAAACTCCCATCATGACGTGGGAAAGTTGGTAGTGCCTCACCAATGGCTGGCAGTTTACAGTGTGGAATCTTGACCAACTAGCTATGTACTGGTTTCGCCTGCTCTTAAAAATACCCATTGTGATATAAGTAAAACAAAGCTTTGGGAGAGACATTAATCTCAAATTAATAAAATAATATATTCCTTTTAGGGAAGCATTTTATGATATTTATGACTCTGCTGTCTGCACTGGTGCTGTTATTGGAGAAGCTGGGTGCAATAATGACGTCAGTGAAGAATTACTTGCATTGCTTTTAAATGCTACTGGCGATTTTGCAGAAGTCTGTGGAGGTAATTTACATTGTTTCTACTCTGTTGTACCCTTGTGGCGGTATGCACAAACATAATCAGTGAAGATCAGATTAAATTTGAGCAAAATTTGATCAAATATTTGAGCAGATATTTGGATCAGAGCAGCTTGTTATTCACAAAACATTTGACTGGACTGATAGATCAAATTTGGAATAACTGCACTTAGATGAATTAACGTTTGGATAAAGATGGCTGAAAAATAGCTGAAAAAAATATTTATTAGGGATGAAGATGAATGAATGTCTTAATCAATCATTATAGAGACAGATGGTATTGTGCAACTCCATAAACCTTTTACATTTTCTGAATAATGAAGAGCTCTACTCAAACTCGTAAGAAATAATAATAAAAACAGCAGATCAAATGTTTAATCGTTCCATCTTAAGTGATCAATAGTTTCGTGAATAAGTATCCACTGGCTCACTTGAAGCTCTTTGTTTCAAATCTGATCTAATCTTGATCTTATCATAGCCCATGTTAGTGAATGCCGCCCCTGATGTACCCCAGTGTTCAAACTGGGGTAATCCAAATGCTGAGCTTGCTTGTGTCACACACTTTTATTTCAAGGTTAAGAACTGATCTCTTGCAGATCTGTGTTAAATGTTATCCTGAATATTTTAAACTGTTCAAAACTGTGGATTAATGGGTTGGTGTCAAAAACTAGACGTGTTTGGTGTTGAGAGTGTAAGATTTCGTCACTTCCCTACCCATAGTATCCATGTTTGACATTCGTTGCTTTTTATTCGATCAGTGAAAAATTATGTTCATGTCATTTTAAATGGATAACACCCAGCCTGAAATTAGGGGAAAAACAGGTACAAATTTATTTACATTTCCCCCACTGTTCTTAATATAATCTACTGTTTTACAGGCAAAATATTTCCCCCCCTAAACAGGAACTTAGTGCGTTAAACCAACAAAAGGTTGGGCAAAACTCACAATCTAAAAATCTTCTCAAACCCTTATGCTATAAAAGGTCTATTAGTGTTTCTACGGACTTTTTATAGCATAACAGGTACAGGAATCCAGATGGTTATATTCAATTAGGCCTATGACTAGAGACAATATAATTCCTCCATCATTAATTTTGCTCTTATATTGGCAAAAAAATACATTATATAATTACTATAATCAAAATCCTTACAAATTTCCGGATGTTGTGATCCGGAATAGGAAACCTAGGGGGGAAAAAATTACCTGCTTGGCGCAGGTATGCACTCTCCAAGTTCTTTTCTAGCTTTGATATAATTAATTAATATTTTAATGTTGGCTATTTTCTCTCTTTTAAACAGCTGAGTTGTTGGAAGATTTGTCACTTGAAGGTACCACTTCTGCAGTTCGGGATGACACTAGTGAGTCCAGTGCAGACATGCGTCACTTCTCCCACATTGCCATGGCTATTGCCATAATGGTTACCATGCTTTTGAACACATTTCATTGAAAAAAGCTTAGAGGTTTCTTATTTATAAGACGCAATGCTTTTCTCTGGATGGAAATATGTATTTTAATCAAGTGTAACTAACTTAGGCAAATACTCTATAGATGCCTCTACAGCCAAAAGGATTCGGAGTTATTAGTTGCTAGAAGAGTAGATTTGATGTGTGTTTGACCATCATAAATATTTGTGATTTGAATTAATATATTTCTTAAGAGTTGTGCCATTATTTTAGATTTCACATGTACTTTCTTGTGTTTGATGCTATTTGTAAAATGATAAAAGTTTACTCAGTTTGTAACATGTCAACTCATATTCAGAAGGTTTTATACAAAATGGTGCACTGTCAGAATAAAATTAAGATGCCAACTACTATCTAGTATATCTTCAAGAGACTTATGCAAAGCATTTATATGAAATATTATGTGTAATGTTATTAGTGTCTTGCAACAAACATAAAACATCCTTGTTTTCCCAGTTTATTCTGATAAAGGTATGTCAATCTTGGTCATATACAAATGTTGGTGATAGGTTAATAGAGAGGTTGTGAACACCATTTAATTGAACTGGTAACCCCAAAATAAAACTGAAACCAAAATTATGGCAGACATCTATTTGGCAAAGCTATTTTTAATGTAAAATATGACTGACAGTTTTCACGTAATGAAATGATGTTACATGCAAAAATCACTTATGTGTAGCATAGCGAATAACAGATTAAAGCTTCAAAACATTCTTCGCAACCTCTCTAGTCAGACATCGGACATTGCAACCTGCCTGTATTCTTATTTTTACACCAAATAAATTAACATAGACAACACAATTTATTTAAATGACCATGTGACTTCATCATTTCTGGTAAGATTCTTCTCACATCTATGGTCAGCACAGTCAGAAGAAATTTTTACAAAGAAACCTACCATATCTACCAGTCTGCTGAGGAGTTAAAAATTGCCACTGCCAGGATATTCACACAATAATGTCACCTTCACCCCCAACTCTTGTACATGGAAACAATCCTGATATTTTGTTATTGACTGAAACTAATAATCGGAACCCCACAGCCTCCAAGTCTAGTGGTCTTTGGTCCACCAGAAAAGTCATTGAGTCGGGTAAATCCACGTTTTTAGCATGTTGTATAGGTCATATTGAGAGAATATTAGTTGGCTGATATTTTGCACTTAAACCCCATTTTGCACTGTAAAGCGATTACCAATTTCCCCCATGTTAGGTTACGTTGAGCTTGGAATCAAATCCAGCTATGAGAGGTTGGAACTGAGTGTTTTTCTCAGTAGACTGTGTCCTCCACAGATAGTTACAAAGGAATCCCTTACGAGTCAAACTAGTTCAAGTGATTTAAAGAGATTAAAAATTTTCATGGTTTCCTTACATTTATAGATGTTTTCTTCTGTGATTATGTTTAAATTTACATTTAAATGACAGTTAAATACCTAATATGATTGAGAACATTATATAATTGTCATTTTTTCTCTTATCCAACAAAAATCAATCAGACTTGACGAAAAACATTATATGACAAAACAATTACTTACATGTAAACGTTATGGATCCAATACTCACTATTTGAAGGTTTCATTACACCATATAGATATATTTGTCACAGTGGAAATCCCAATTTTGGGAAATATGAAAATCCACTAATGAAAATTTATTTCCTTTAATATTTCTAATTTGTATTTCCACAAAGAGAAACTGAAAATATGCAATAATCATTGTTTATTTTTAGAAGTCTCAAAATCAAAATTGATTTGGATAGCACAGTCTACCTTACACACTATTTCTTTCAGGTTAGCTTTATTCTGATTACTAAGTAGTATGCCTTTGCTGGCAAGCTACAGCCACAAAAAGTCAGGTACTAGCATTTTGTTCCATCTTTAAGTAATAGACACTTAAGAAATTTCATAAAAAACATCTAAAATATTTCTTTACTTGCCACCTCTCCCATGATAACTACTTTGATATAACTGAGACATAATGCAAGCATTTCTTGAACCAGGAATGATATCTCCCTATTGACACCCACTTGCCAGAGAGTTGGCTGATCCAGTTTATATTCCTTGGGGACCAATCTCGAATTTATGCAAGACTTCATTATCCAGCCTTATTTTGCTAATGGATGGTTAGTATGTTACATATATGTAATGTTTTAGGGCTCTGGGTTTACATTGTTAGGGACTTGCCAAAATTTGCATTTATCTAAAATGATAGTTTTGTACAGTTTTGACACTAACGTTGACATGTACATACTAACATATATAAATAAATTGTCTAGCTTTCACTACACTCTTACTTCATTCATCAATCTGACCTTTATTTTTAATCTTGGCAAGGTCACCTACCCAATGAATAAACACTCTTGTGGTTTCAACAACACCAAATAAAATGCTTTGGCTATTGTCCATTCTTTATTGTTACTTTAAGTACAGATTGTGAAAGAAAAAATTAATCCATATTTTGAAACAGTTTATGATAGAAAATGTAGAAATTCAATCCACTATATACGACGAGTACTGACTAGAGTCTCTGACTCACAGGTTACAATATTCTCATATAGGTTTATTCGTATTTATAAATCTATAACCGAGTCCAGGGTCACTATAGTGTTTCCAATCTGAGGTTCCTTTCTAAAAACCCTAAGTTTTGTAAGATTGCATATTTCTCTTACTTAATTGGAACAAAAGATAACAAAACTGGAGTTTGTGTCTTTGTTTTTGTTTCAAATATAAGGCAGCTTTGAGATGACTCCAGTTTCTCACTCTTGCAGTGGTAATATTAATACCACGCATTTGCCACGTCAGTTGAACACCTTTGCCTGGGGAAAAGATTTGTATCATTGCTACTAAAGAGCAAACTGCAGCTATGAAACAAATCTCAAATTAGAGACCAAACCTCAGATCAGTTTTGGAGTCTGGACCCTGTTTACAATGAAATAAAATATAACGCCACAATGTACACATATAGAGGACCATTGTTGCTTAAGAGAACTGAATAAAGAGTGACGTATACATAAACAGTTATTGTTCACTGTATCCACAAATTTCACCCCTTCTACCAAAAGTAAAATCACACGTGGCGGAATTCATTCACATGCGTAGTTAGACTGTTTATGCTCAGAAAATGCTGATAAAGTTAATTAATAATTCATTAATAAGTTAAATTGTTCATATGTACACAATTTATTAGATTTACATAAACTTATATACATAAGGTAATTTACTATTTACACGTATATACTTTATCAAAATGATTGCAAAAATACATAAATATATTTCTGTTAATTTAAGGTACTATTCTACTATTTCCAATTTTCTGTATTTTTCAATATTATATACATGTACTACAACATACACACAATCATAATATTTACAATGAAAAAAAATATTAGCAACTAAATATAACAATTAAATACAAATATAAAATGTCAGCCCAATACTGGCTATTATCATTTTAAATATTGACTGAATGTTAAGTGTATTTGTTTGAACCAACTACTTTTCATAAAATTCGAGATTCACACTTCTCCGGTGCCTTGTCCCCTCTGAAGTTAAGTGGTGGATTATTGAGATTAAATAAATTTACTCATTATTGAGGAGAAACGTATATACGTTATCACAATTTAGTTGCAGTAAAAACAAATGATACCGTTAATACACTTCTCCTAACGGATCCACTGTAGGAAGCAATTCAATACAGTCTCAGACTTCAAAGACATGTTTCTCACAAGTAGTGTGCGCAAACACAACAAATCTGTATCTTGATCAATTTTGAGGAGGACCAGGCCATATCTAGACCCCACCTTGTGTGATGTGAAAATATAACTTTGATCTAATAAAAAGATTTTTAGTTATGCATGCGGATATTGTCAAAAAACAAAAAAAAATAATTCTGGATTTGTTATCCAGATCCTCTTCAAGTAGAACCAAGTCATAGGTAGACTCCACACTGTGCGAGTAGTAATGGCCGAGTTGATGATATCAGCTATTACTACTTGTGTGAAAACATGATGTATAGTTTTTGAGTTATGGATATGAACAAACAAACAGATAGCCATGATTACAATACTCTCGCCTTAAAACTTTGGGTGCACCAGGTGTGTCAATAGGATTTTAACATTTGCTGGATATTTAATTGAATCACAAATAAAATTAAAGCTTTTTTTCACTTGCTTTATGCAAAAACCCTGTCTTTCAAGTAAACATCTTGCTACACAAATTTTCTTGGGGGTTAGAGGGCTGTTCCACCTTGGCAATAAAGTTTTGTGATAGGTTTGCGGTCCTATAAATTTTCAGATCGGGAAGTAAATATTTTCAATTGAAATGATTTTAGGCCATCTTAAACCCATCATGTACGGAATTTTGAAACTGTGGTGATTTGTTTACAATCAGATGCAATTGCAAGCCCATCTTTATCGCAAACTTGTAGCAATCCTTATTAGATGTTTATCATCTTAAGCCTATCATAAACCTATCTTTTTTTATACAGCGATATTAAACCTATCTTTTTCATCTAAGTCCATTTTTAAGTTTCATAAACCTGCCGTAAACTTTTTGGGGAACCTATGAGTGGCAATCTCTCCATTATCTTCAACCTGTCTTAAACCTGTCTCAAACTACACCCATAAAACATACTGTTTTTTTCAATCTTAAAGGAGGATTAGGATCGGCTCGCCAAGATGGAACAGTCCCATAATTGCAAAAACCTGAAGACAAGAAAATACCAACTTTTCCTGATGTCATGCATTACAGACCCTCTTGAAATAATCGATGGTCCACAGTGTATATAGACACACAGAATCCCTTTAATGCCGCCAACAATATAATGATATTTATATTGACAACGTACTGTGTCTGAATTGATCAATGTATGTTTATATTGAGTTTAGGTACTGCAAATACTATGAACTTGGCCCAGTTAAAGGACTTACAGTGTACATAGAATATTATTTTCATTTTTAATAGACAACATAGAAAAAAAAAACATCTCAAGTTTTTCATTCCATGAAGCACCAGAAATCACAAATATTTTTTTAATCATTTTCTCTTCAGTAAAACCTCCTTCAGACATTTCCAGATTAAGGGATACCGGCTTTCCTAACTATATTGTGTGTTAAAATAGGCAAGCAAACAAAGGAACATAGTTAAATGTTTTATTTCTCAATGCAATCATTTTATACTGCAATGGAAACAGACATCAACATTGTTCCAACATGATAGAATGGATCGCTAATATGTTGGTCAAATGTGGACTCCATGGTGGTAAGTTGTTTCAAAAGTAGGTGCAGAAGCATGACCTTTGTTGGACAGAATGTTTTACGTTTATAGGTACTTTTGGGGTAAAAACTGAATATTCAGAGTCATTTTAATGATAAGTCATATACTTTATAAAATCACACCCTACACAATCGAACTTTGGAGAGCTATTTATAAACGTCGGGCACATCGGAAAAGTGTGAATGTTAATATATCCAGATCATCATATTTTCAAACTACTCTCAAATACATAAGGATAATAAATTTAACCAGGTCTAATCAACCCAACAACCATCAGTTGAATTGACACATTCCTGAAATATTAACATCGAATATTGACACTGCAAAAACCATAATTCTAAACAGATGAAATAGTGTCTGGAATAATACATTAGAAAAATTTCACTGTTCTCATTCAGTACAATAAACACAACGCTTGTGTAGAAGGCTCAGTCTCATGTAAATGGAATCTCAATATTTATTTTCCAATAACTAGTCACCTTATTGAAAGAAGATTATTTACCCCTGTGGCAAGGTGTTATGAATTTTTGTTTAGTATTAGGTGTAGAGCTAAACTTGACAGATCTGGTATACTGTACTTAAGATAAACTCAACATCGTCTGAATTTAATATAACTGATCATAATTACTGTCGTTGGTTATTGGAAAATAAATTTTTTCAAGTTTCATATTTTGTCGAATCAAATAGATTATGTTAATAGAATTTGATTTTCCAGTTGTAAAAAGTTTAGGAATTACCATCAAATATTACAGAGCTGATTTGTATCTTAAGCGATAATGAATTGTTAATCCCTGCCCACGTGGATTAACAGATATACCCTCAATAACAATTTAATCAAATGGAATGTAAGCAAGTGCAATTCTTACACAGCTTTGCTAGTAAAGCTTTGCTAAAAGACTAACACATTTCTATATGTGTTTGAGCAAATTTTTTTCAATTCACATTTGCCCAAGTTAACTCACACTAAGAAAAGATTGGTCCATACATTCTACAAGGCAAGTTTTGTTTTAAACTCATTGCTTATTGCTAAAAAAAATGACATTATAAAAGTACCTTAAATCTTAAGAGGAATTTGTAAGGCATTAAGGACAAAAACAAAATTTAAATTTAATGAGCCAAAAAGGCCAAGGCTTTAAAATATTTTTAAAATAAATATTCCGGAAACCTGAAATTCAAACTCGCCATGAACACAAAAGCTGTAAGTTGTTGAACTTCATACAAACAAAAGGTTTAAATTTATTTTATCATATGTTTGAGTTAATCAATATACTACACTGATATCCAATAAATCTGTAAATGAATGTTTTAACAACCCAGTTGTGAAGTTATCAACTACATGTTCAAGTGATGTTTGTCAAGATAGTAGTGCACTCAGCTCTTGGCAGTTTATTGATGAAACACTTTAAAGGGTACAGAATTTTTTGGTTGTCTATATGTCACAAGTATGTACAAGGTAAACAAATATAATCAAAATGAAATGACACATACAATGGTATCCAAAAGTCCATATTTTATCAAATAACATTAACCTTTCTTTAGCAATTTGTAAATAATAAATTTTACTTTTTTCCTCTTATTTAAGTGTATCCTTGAATATATGCACCTCACCACAATTTTAATCCTTGCAAATGCACAAGCATTAAACACTTAAAGAAACAACAAAGGAAGAGGCACAGGTAACATCATGGGTGAACTTTCAACATGACTTTTGTTGTCAGTATCACATTGGGACAGTAATCAAAGCCATAACAACTAAAGGTTCACAACTCACACCTCTGTATGGAAACCCAATTCTTGCAATAAATCCGGTCTGGACTTCCATTCTGTGTCTGGCTCAGAATTAGGCATAATGAGACACATGAACTTTCTGCCAGTCTTTGAATCAGTGGGGAAGAGAGTAATGGGCGAGAATTCCTGATTGTCAGAAACATACATACACAACTTTTTGTATACTTCAGGGTACTGATGTCTGAGGCTAATGCCCCTTTGTTTCAGCTTCATCTGGATATTTGTGAAGCAAATTTCTCTGGCTCTACTTTCTTCCATATTCTCAGTAATTTCTGCGCCAGGTACAGCAGTCAGGATCAAAGTATCATTATCTTCTTTCACCTTAAATCCAGGTTTTGCTACTTTTATAGATTTCTCCACCTTTTGAACTTTCCCAGAGTTTTGCTTCATCGGTTGATTATTAGTGAGGCGCAATTTTGCACATTTTTTAATGACTGGACCATTGCGCCGTGTCTCTGTGGGTGGTTGGGCAATCGACTCCTCAGCAATAATTACAACCTCTATAATATATTTCACCTCTGGATTGTAAGTCCTGCATAAATCTAGCAATTCAAATGCATGTTCCCCAAATAATCGAGATTCTTCTATTTCTTTGGCCGAAATGAACGAAAGTGGCATATCTAATGACTCGAAACTGCCTTTCAGAAAATCTGCTGCCTTGTCAAGGCTACGAAAGATGACAAGCACACTACCTCTTCCTTTCTGGATATACCCAGTCCTGGCAATCTTTGAAAACTCCTCATTGAGATCATGTTCTGCATGGACCTTTTTGATCACATGCTTACAGTGACTATTAACTCTGCTAAACACACACTTTTTCTTGTGTTTTTCCCAATGAGCTTTTCTGCACTCTCTACTGCAGTAGTAAGTGTAGCAGTTGTGGCAGGTTTTGTATGACTTCTTGGCCTCTGATATTTCCTGCTGTTTTTTACACTTTGGATTTCTACACTTTACTATACACGAGTTGTCCAAGGGTGAGGTAGGGGCGTCTAGGGTATCTGCAGAAGAATCTAGAGTTTGGGCTGATGATGTTTGAACTGAACTATCAAAATCACTTGCTCCTTGGCCTGCTTTGGTTGACGAGTGTTCACTCATAACCCTCAGAGCCCTTTCTAAGGGACTTTCGAAAGTGGGTGAAGAAAAGTGGGCGTCTCTCTTCACTGACATCCGTGACGTATCCATCAATGAACTATTAAGAGACGGAATTCCCAGCAGACCATCTAACATATCATCAAATGTGGTATTGCCTTTTGAAATATCCACTGAACTGTCTTTTTCTAACAAATCATGGGACGTATCCAGAGTTGTATCAGGACTGAAGCCTTTACGCATCCCTGGGCTATTGGGATACTGAACCAATGGAAAGTTCTTATCCACATCACCAGCAAAATCCGACACTACCCTAGTTTGGCTGGCTTTAGCCTTTTCCAGAAGAGGATCAGGAGGAATATATACTGGTCTTGGCAATGTTTGTGGCATTCCTTTTGCAATTTTATCATCCATGCTTCTGCTTCTTTTGGAAACATCGTCCTCTAATCTTTGTCCATTTGCACTTGCTTTTGAAGATACACTGTGAGCATATTGGCCTCTGGCATCTGTTAATTGTGGTGCACTATTCAATGTCTGTGTGGGACTTTGTATATTGTTGTCATTTATCCACGAATTTATTTCCTTTCCAACATCATTCTCTCTTTTGACTGGTGTATCCGGTTTATAAATATTTGCAGACCCTCCACTTTTGTTGTATTGGCCATGTTTATAGCTTTCATCAAACACTTCAGTTTCTGTTGTTGGCCTTTCGACTATCCCATTGTGAACAGGAAGGCTTGTGTGAGAGTTCCAGTTTGCATTAAACTTATTAACCAAGGCATTAACCCGATTTTTTGAATAGTCAGTATTTGCCACATCAAGAGTATTCCTGCTAGTTTTTATATTGATTTGATCCATATCTTCCTGTTTGTTGTCTGATTTGGAATCAGTGTCACCAGTGTAACCCTTATACATAGATGCATATGCACTGTCAAACAAAGCATCGGGTGAACTAGAAGACTCACTTCTTGTGTCTTTCTTCATCTGAGGAGAAGTCCCCTTACTTTCATCAAGGCCGTTTCTGTTACCGATGCTCTGGTTTGTGGAATAATTTATGGGTGAATAAGATGCCCTGGTTTGTTCACCACCTGTGCTTCTTGGTCTCCTCGGAGGCAGAGGAGGAGGTTTCTCATCAGGATCTGGTAGGTCACCGTGGATATTGACATAGGTGTGAGTTGTCTCCATCCGCTTATCATTGGAAATAGCAGCTATGTTAACTTCTAGTTCCTGTGGAGGTTTGTTGGCTGGTACATTGTCGCCATTTCCCATTTTACTTCCTGTCCTATGAGAATGTTGAGCCTCCTGATTATTCTTCAATTTTAAGTAAGCATCTTTTGCTGGTGTACTAACCTGGCTGAAATTCGCTTTGATTCCAACTTCATGCAACCCTTTGATGGGGATAGGCTTGAAGGAATGACTTTCTCGTTTCCATTTTGCACTGGGTAGTTGGAAGTGTGAACTCTCTTTGCCTTGTACTCCTGTGGCTTGGTGCAAAGTTCCAGCCATCATTTGTGGTTTATTTGGATCACCTATCGCAACCGGTGAAACCCTGTGTTGTATCACTACTGGCTTAGTGCTGACTATCATGGCTGAAACACCCCCATCATTGCCTCTCCCCTGGGGAGAAATCACCCTGTATGGTGACCGCTCCCTGCTGGTATCACGCCTTGTATTCTCCAGCTGTACTGATTGATGTGACTTCAATCCAGATCCGCTATACCATTCTGGTATGTGTAATTTATTCAAAGACTTGTGGATTCTATTGATGTGCTCTGATTGAATAGGCTCTTTATTATCGGTGTAACTTTGGACCCGACTGATATGTGCACTGCTAATAACATCCTTCTTCTTATCTGATAAAACTGTCATACTTTGTGTCCTCTCAAAAGTTTCTGTGGCCTTCTGGTTCTGTACAGGTTCAGTCTGACATCTACCACTGTTGATATTACTTACACTGGATGATCTATTAGCATGATGCAGTTGATCTAAGTCTGTTTCGCAAACGAGAGGCTTTTCAGTACAAACGCCAGTGTCTAAATCAGTCTCAATTAAGGAGGAACGTGATCCCCCTTTAATGAAGAACTCTTTTGGAAGTGTACCAACAGAATTAGCTCTCGTCATATTATCAGACATATGCTCAGTGTCCCCATTCTTTTCATAAAATGTATTTGACTGATTAGTTGAACTTCTTGGATTTGTAGCACTAGAAGTATGATAATCTGTTGTGGTCTTTGTATTGTCTGTCCAGCTGTCTGTCGCCATTTGCAGCCCACGCTTATCAGGATTATCGCTGTGTTTACTGGATTTTCTTTGTGCAGTCCCTTCAGCAGAACTAAGTCCATTTATTTTCTCATTGTCAATTACTGTAGAGGATAATCCGTTTTGGGTATCTTTCTTTTTGCCTTGTTTTTTCTTCTTTTTCTTTTTCCTCTTTCCGTCATCTTTATTTGAATTGCTTGCTTTTGCATCAGGTGCTTGATCAGTTATACGCCTCCCATTATAGTCCTCTAAAAATCTTTGTCTTGCCTCATTAATCTTAACTCTGCTTTCAGGAAGCACATGAGGCAGCAGCTGTGATTGATTTTCTTGAGAATTTAATGTATATGTATTGTACCTGGCATTCTGTCTACTAGTAGCAGTATCCATGATGGTGGCAGAATCATAAGGTTTGTATCCCTGTTTCTGGCTCATTGTGGAGCTTTCTGTAGAATAAACACTACTCTCTTCAAGTCTGTCTGTTGTGAAACTTTCATTGTCAGGCTTCAACACCTGTTTCAAATCGTTACACGTTTTTCTGAGGTTCTCAACGTGATTTTCACATCCATGTGTCACACTTTCATTATTATTGATTTCTTTCAAAACAGGTTTTGTATTGCCTGAAGTATTGGGCTTTTTATGACTATCTATATTTTTTCCTGTACCAATTGCAGTAGCTGCAACAGCATTGTTATCATGTCTATTATAAGCAGGGTGTTCTGCAGAATATTCAGTTGCACTCACTCTTCTTTCATCCCTATCTCTTATTGATCTCCCACTGTCGACATGGTTATGTATACCTACATCTGTAGCATTACCCTTTTCATTCCCCACTACATTGGCATTTTGCATGTTACTATCAATCCCTTGAAGACCAAGCCCTTTACTGTTAATTGCCAGAGCCTCGTTTTCGCTGTCATTTGAATTACCAGTGGTTTTAGAAGACTGTACCTGTTCACTTTTGTTATGAGACACAAGCATCTTATTAACACTGTCACTAATCATATGTGATAGCTCACTCTTACCAATGTCCCTTGGTAATGATATCTCTACTGTTGTGCACTCACTGGAATGTTTACCTGAGTTTTCCGTAAAAGGCTGCTCAATGCTCACCTTTAATTTCCTCTTAGTGTTGGGTTGGTGTTCGTATTGATCCTTAGATAAAACTGCACTTGGGTTGGGTGCAACCCTTGTGTATACTGCAACATTGGCATCACCTCTTAATGCCTCAATAACATCCTCTGAGCTTTTCTTAATGTCACTCTCTTCATCATCTTTCAAAGTGCAAGATGTTGAAATCATTATTGTCACATCTCGTTTATCATTATACCCCACATTCTCTCCCTGTGACACACCTTTTGCTGCACTTGCTGTGGCAATAGTTGCTGCACGAGCTGTAGCCCTGGCAACAGCAACATAGGGACTTTCACCAGTGGCTTCCGCACTAGCAACTGCAGAAACTACAGAGTCACCCGATAAATTTCCCATGTCACTTTTTCCTATTACTCGGAAGTCTTTCCTTGCAAGGGCAGTGGAGGTTGCCATTGCAGTGCAAGTCTTTGGTTTGGGGATGTATGGTGTAACATAAACATTTTCATAATTGTGAGATGACTTCAACTGCTCTTGTTTTTCATCATCAAGACTACCATGTAAGATGATATTTTTGGCCACGTCTGGAGCAGATGACTGTTGTGTAGGCTGTCTCAAAGGAACTGAAGGAGAAGGTGAATCATTACTTGCAAACAGAGGTCCATCTTTAGTACCCTGGGGGTTGGTCTTGCTGAAATCTATGTTATGGTTCATCAATGATTCATTTCCAACATGTTGAACAATCCCAATCTCAGATTGTGTAAAACCACCTAGTTTCTGTGCTTGCTCACTTCTAAAAGTATCGTACACAACAGTGTGTTCTTTTGAAATGTCTCCATTCACAACTACATTCTTATTGTGACCTTGAAGATAAGACTTTCTGACTCCATGAAATCCATCATAACTGTATTGCTGGTCATTACATTCCGCATTGGGTGGAAAATTGGGAGCTTTCCCCAATGCCGTATTTTCCTGTTGATGTGGGATAAAATTGCCTGTGGGGTATGCTGCCTTTGTACCTGTATTTGTATTACCCATAGAGGCAAAGTCAGTATTAAATGGCAATGTATCCCTTCTACCGCCACTGTCAACCACATCAATAGGCTTTTGATCAGATTCTCTATGAGTGCTTTCAGTCAATATCACGGATTTGTGAAATTCTTCCCTTGGCCTATATCCTGAGATACTAGTCTCTCCATGAAAAAACCCTTCCTTTACATTTGGCGTGTATTGGTTGGCACTTGTCAAACCTTCCGTAAAAATGACTTCTTGGTCATAAGATGGTGTAACTGAGGGCCTTTTATTTTCTGTACTTTCATCTGTATGCTCCTCGTTTATCTCAATATTGTGCTGTCTACTTTTGCCTTTATCATTCATACCATATAATGAAGACGAATTTCCAATAGCTGATACATCGTCCATTGTTCTGTGAGAACTCAGGAATTTATTACCTTTTATATGTGTTGCTGGTGTTTCTTGGTTATCACCAAGGGTTGAAATAAATGCCTTAGTGTGCTGTATTTTGATTACTTCACTCTCAGTCTTTTCTACAGTAAATGTGAAGTCTGCTGGAATACTATTGCTGCTGTTTAACTGTAAGTCTCTTTCTTTGCAATTGGCCATAGCATGCAAAGCAAGTGAATGTTCTCTAAGATGAGTTCTTTCTGGCGCATATTGTGAACCATTCAATTGATCACTTTCGGCAAAAGATCCCTCATGTCTTCCTGGGACCTCATAGCTTAAATTTCCCATGAATGTGGTTTCAGATCGTGGAGAAGAGACCTTTGTTGTTGGTTCACTTTCTATCCCATTAGGTTTTACACTTGTTGATGTGTACTTACTGTAAAAACTGTTTGTTTTACTGTGAGCGAGATCCATTGTTCCAAGAGTGTTTTCAACTGGGTGTGAATAATTGCTAAAAGCTTGGATATCCGTCTTTATTGCACCATTTGTTGACACTGTTGGAGTTGCCTTTACCTGACTATTGCTAACTTTACAAGCACTTTTTTCACTCTGGGTATGGTCATCTATATGTGAATAAATTTTGTATTCCATGCTGTTTCCCATACATTTTGCAGGAGGCCATTTGTCAATTGTGTGTTTTAAAGAAGCAGCTTTGTTTGTATCAGGATCAAATATTTCATTGACCTTTTGCTTCCACTCTTGCATAAAATCTTCAGCTCTTGGTGTATGATTATTGAAGTCTTCTTCAGACCCTGCTTGAGTAGCTTCTACTCTGTCTGTGGGTGTTGGAGTACTATAAGGGACTTTGGTGGTAATTACTGATTTCCTGTCTTCAGCCTCATCTTTTACAGTGTCTATTTGAGCAAGATCTTCTTTATGTTTTAACTTACCTCTATGACTTATGTCCATACCTGATGCTTCATTGACTGTTGGTCCTTTAGTTGCTGACACAAAACCGTCTCTTGAATCACCAAATCCATTTGACAAATATATCCTAGGGATTTCATCAACAGCTTTATCAGATAAATGCATATCTTTATTTGGCATCCCAGAAAGTAGACTTGGGTTTGCACTTCCTTCCCTTCTGCCAATAGAGAGTTGCGATGAAGAAAATCCTGGGTTGAAACAATCATACTTTACAGAACTTGGTGAGATTTCTGAAATACCATGCTCAGTTGTAAGATTATTCATTTCAGTGTCTTTTTGTTCTCCACTTGGTAGTATTAGAGGTTTTGATGGAGGTACTTGGCTTAACTGAAAAGGCACAGTTTCTATGTGACCAGGAGCAGACGTTATGCTATGGATTGTCGAACTACTTGCAACTTCAATCCCATCAGAAGCAGGTAATGTCTTGACTTGAACATCTTTCACTGGGACATCTTCAGACTTTCCTTTGACTAGATTACTTATGGCTTCAATGGCTGCCTTAGGATGGTTCGAAACAGAACTGCCATGTCTACTTTCACATTCAGTATCAGACACAAAATCAGAGAGAACTACACTTTCTGCAATTTCTGAATTTAAGTCTGCAGTTTCCCAGTCAAAAACTTTTGCAGCTCCAGAAAGAGGAGCCTCACTTACCTTTATAGGATTTGTGCTATCTGAAATAGTACTGGCAGAGCTCTTTGTATCTTCTTTTAGTGTCTCAGTACTATCATTGTTGCCTGTATTGGCTTCGCTGCTCTGTACCAATGCAGGTTTGGGAGTAAGTGGATGATGCAGTAAATCCTGTTTTGGCAATTTGCTTGGAGTGGAGGTCACACTGTGGTAAGATTCTTTAGAAACACTCATATCACCTGCATTTTGTCCATCTTCTTCATACCATGGAATCTCCTTATTTGAAAATGGTTTACCTTCTACTGGGCCTGACATACTCTTCACTGGCTCAGTATCTGATTTGCCTGTTTTATATGTCTCTGAAATACTTTGTAAAGAAGCAACTTTGCTTTCAGACAATTTGGAATGGTTTGTGGGTGACATATCCATAGTAGTTGTTATTTCATTTGTCACTGATGCAACATCAGACAAATCCTCACTCACTGCATAGCCAGAATTTAACTGGTCATCCCACTGACCCCATTTATATTCCTCTGGTTCATTACTTTTGCATGTTTCCACTTTGAGATCATTCCCGCTAGGCTCTCCTCTTGGTGTGGTTAGTGAAGCACATTCCGACCTTGGTTCAACCTTGGTACTTTGATCAGTATCCCCACTTTCTCCTGATTCACTTTGAAGGGTTCCTGTTAATTCCTCCCCATCTTCTTCAGGTATTGTCTCTAAAGTTCTGTTTAGAATATCACTTATACTTTGTAAATTCTGTTTTGTTGACAAATCCTGAACTTTATCACAGGAGATAGGATATGCACTAGTACATAAAACATCTACATTGTCATCCATATAAAACTCATCTACATCATAGTCATCCAAATTGTATACCCGTTGATGAGGTGCTGACTGGACTAATTCATTATTATTCTCCTGACGTCGACAGAAGTCATGCAATACATTGCCAACAGTATAATCTATGTTCTCTTTCTCTGCTTTAATGTCAGCACCATTTGTTCTATTTAATCCTAGTTCTTCTTTAATATCTCTGACCTTATAGGCTGACTGATTAGTTTGGTCCTGTAGATTAATTTCCTGTAGAGAACAATCAGTTATGGGTTCCCCTTTATTGCCACAATTAAGCAGACCCTCTTTCATCTTATCAGAACTACTGCTCAAATTTTGTTTTTCATTGGCCTTGTCACTTGCTGTTTTATCAGTCCAATTATTGCCAGCATGCTTTGTGTTACTACTTCTACTACTCCCATCAAAAGCTGTCAATACTGAATCCAACTTATTTTCAGTGTATTGATTTTGTCCAACTCTTTCTGCTACAGGGAAAGCTGTGTTAGTGGCATTCCTTTTACCTGAGTTATGTGATGATAAACCATTCTCTGATGACACATTTGTTGTTCTGTCATTTCCTTTCTTGAATAAGGAACTGTCGAATTCAGGCAATTCCTCACCATAATCATCTAGATCTAAAGCATTAAAACTGTAGAAGGTCTCCTCTGACCTCGAACGAAACTTCTTATATGGAGGCTCATGTTCCATATTCACCCGAGACAATATATTAGCTAGATCCTGTGACAAAGGGCTCTTTTTAGCAGCATTCATTTTTATCTTTCCTATGGCTTGTAAGCTGACACTGATTTACACACACGTTACTTTTCTGTCAGCTAGCAATCCCATAAATCATCACAGACTTTGTAAACAACTCCCTTGTGTGTTTTAAACAAAATTTGATCCCACTATTTTAGCTATGCCAATACTTTGTTATTTCATGCATAAAAGAGCATTGTAATATATTTGCTGCATACATAAACCAGTATGCATAAATTAGAAAGATAAGTTACATGTACAGTTTTTATGTGTACCTTTTTGTGTCTAAAGTATCCATATGGAGAGTAGTTTATTTTCTCTACAAACTATGATACACAAAACCACACACTGTCCACTGCAATGGTCAATATGAAGTCAATATTATGACCATTATTCAAATAGAAATCGATAGTTCCTCGTATATGTTGCTTCTTAATCTGTTACTAATCATATTGGCAAACTAGTCTAACTCAATCGATCCAAGTGCATGTGTACTTTACAATTTCATCCAATGGAATTGCAACAAGAGTATCCACAGCAAGTTCATCCAGCAATATTTCAAAAATGCCTTTTGTCTCCGTAAATAATATCCTGTAGTTAGCAGGTGTTTTGGTGAACCTTTCAGCCGTGTAGCCACTTTGTAGCAGTTAATTGGCCTTGATAGTTTGAAGCAGGGGCAAGGAAGGACCTTCAGTATTGATGGTAGACATCAACAGGGGTTTCCCTTTGTGTAACACCACAGTAATTAACCCACGTACACAGTTAAAGCCACAAGCTGATGAAGACTTTTTTGTCAGATGTTGTGAAAATTTGCATCCATGACAACTAGGTCATTTAAAATGTCTAGCCTTTGGCATGCTCTGATGAAGTCCTTTAAGTATTTACTCTTCCAATTTGTGTCTAGTTTTCCATGGGTGATACAGCCATTGAGTTTTGCTATAAGATGTTCACATCTGTCCACCATTGAATCTCCAGCACTGCTGTAAAACAGGATACAAAAATTAGTTGTCACCGAGGAGCATTCTACATGTCTTTATAAGCTAAATCAAAATATTTGACAAACAAAAAAACAATTGTTACAACAAAAAATGAATCGTATTTTGCAACAAACATGGTTGTACTAGCGTATAATAAAAGATAAATATATTCCATTCCAAAACAAACTTTTTATTGTTTGTTTGTGAGTGGACATGAAACATTGTTCCAACCTCACACATTCATGCCATATACAAGCATAAATAAAGCATTAACACATACACGCCAAAATTCCTTCAAAGGAATAACATGTCAAATTATGGTATTATTATTGTATCAATAAGTGTTAACACTTGATTTTAGCACCAAACTACTTACAGTTGTATGCATTCCTTGTCCACGAATCCAATACATATCCCTTTAATGTTTCACAGGTTGATTCATTGTGGGTCTTCAAAGGTCACCAGTCAATTGCCCAACCTAACAATGGCATACTCTGAATGGCTGTGTAGGTGTCTGTATGGTGACTATATCTGCAAAGAAAAGATTACAATGGCATTCTTTTACTGGGTCCAGTTTCTAAACACTCAGATGGTAATCTTAATCCTGACTTCATGAGTAAATATGGATTTAAAAAAGAGAACACTTGATCTTTATACTGTAGTGGTATTTGGGCACAACTTTTGTGTATTTCCACTTCCAATCCCCCACTTTCTTCACCAAGACCTTCTTTTAAAGGTAAAGGAAGTACATGACACTTTTTTGTTATTGTTTTTCCAACCCTGTTTTGTAACATATATTTCCTCATTGGTATTAATCTATGTTAACTTTACATTTTTTTGCCCACGACACTCCTATTAAATGGGTTTCATATAAATGTCAACAAATAAATGTAACCAATGATATATATATATATATTTAAATATAAACCCAACTTGTGTTGAGAGAAAAAAATGTCTTATAATGTCGGACTAGGGCTTGGCAATCTAATGAATATTTCACAGTTTCTTTCAACAATACTCACCTAGTTTCCAGCAAAGGTTAATGCAAGTAATCAAGAAGTAAATCATAGAATTTCCTTTGTTTGGGTTAGGGCAATTACCCCAGCCCATTGCACAAACAGAAGCAATCATCAACAGAAACAAGGGGTCAAATAGATGCAGCCACCCACCAACACAGATTTACCTTTCCAATATATCTTCACATTAGCTAACTTACGCCAGAAACCAGTTATTTAACATGACTTGGAGTAAGTAGCTATTCAATACATAGATCTACTTACTGAGTCTTTTATTATCCTTACAAAATACTTTCTACATAAATTGAATCTGACTATCCAGTTTCCTGGCCAATAATGTATTCCTTTTTATTTCTGCATGGTACCTTGAAATAAATGGCACTATGTATAAAAAAAATCCAGAAGCTATTAGTGTCCTTTACTTTTTTGATTTGCTGTGTGCCTTCTGTCACACAGGCAGATAAACTCATGGGAACAGGGTTAGCCTTTCCAAGTGTTGAATTGTATATTTATTAAATTATATGCAGGGGGAGCCTTCTTGAGTTGAGTATTGGTATATTATGCCTTCTATTATAAATTAAATGTGGTCTTCTTGGGAATCAATTCGGATCAACCAATGAGTACGTAATTTATACAGTTTCTCTCATCAATTTGGTTAACTAGAATTGTCAAAAAAATGACCAAGAATTGTCATGAAACATAATAATCATGAAAAACACTAGCAGAAAGCTGACCTCCACCAAGCATAAAAACCTCGAATGTGCCTTATGAGGGTAATGATGAAAATCATTAAAAAAATTCCGGATCCAGACGGTGATCTGGTTTACCATCAATATTTAATCATCTCTTCTTCGCGCCATTGTTTGAAATTTACTGAAAAATCCATCCAAAGCTGTCCACAACTTTTTGAATTATTTTATGAAAAAAAAGAAAACAAGCACATGCTCCAATTTACACACATCACCTCGTTTGAGGTTATTCAAATAATAGTTATTTCTATGTCAATTAATACATTATCTTATTCCCTCAGAACTGACACAGTTTGTGTTTTACCATTGACTTGGAGGCATTAGTGTCCTAGTAGCTATTTAGTTTGCCATTTTTATTTAGATCCAGCATTTGTCGTCATAGGTGTCAATACAGCTGTCAAAATATGACATGTTCTGATAGGCTCTGTTAACGTGACTCTGACTGACACAAATAATAGACACAGTGAAATGTGAAAGTTGTCAGAGTATGTATTATTTGCAAGTTGGCGGCACCCTTTGAAAGTGAAACAACATTGTAGTAATCACAATTTCTGCAAAGTTTGCATCAGACGAAATTAAAATCCTAACTTAGTCACCTTAGAGACAAATGCCTAAAGACTTTCCTACGGATAGAAAAACAGAAGAGGGCTTCCTTGAAATTTTACTCATTCTGGAGAATTTTACATTCTCACACCAGAAAACCTAAATTTGAATTTGAAAATGCCTTAATAAATAACAAACTGAAAAGAGAACGCTGTGGCAAGGCTATGTATTCTATTGAAACATTGTGAGTCATGATTTACCTCATTAATCCTACCCCCAACACATATAATGGTGGTATATGACCTTTGTCCGTAGAATTATCTACTTTTCCTCCTTTTCACATTGAGTCTAAGCCATTGCTACTGTTATAACAATACACCTGGATAAATGAACTAATTTACAGATTAATGAATTGATACAATTCACACACCATAAACTGCTCATAGATGGACAATATTTACATCCAAAGTGAACAGAAATAGCTGACATTTTTCAAACAGTGAAAGAAACATTGGAATGAAATTACAGGACTGAAGAGTAAAACAATTGTTTGTGACTTTCTTGACACCTTAACGACCAAACTTATAATACTAATATAATCAGAGACATCAAATGTCCCTGGGCCATGTTTAATACCTGACTTCTTGTGTATGCAATACGATGAATAATAAGTGTTATCATATTTACCCTCCATATTGTGATAAACCCAGATATTCTCAGATATAGCCTCTGGTCACGTGGTTCCGTTGGTCCTACATTTTTTGTCTTAATGACATAAACAAATATTAAAGTGTATGTATTCCTTCATGATTTCTCATTCTTTTGGCCTCAACTGGTTGTTTGAAGCTTGGTATAATTATTACCCTATGCATGTGTGTGTCCATGGCGTGTTATCATTCATTATATTTATTTCCCCACCCTGTAAAATACTATCTTGTGATCACACTATTAAATGTCAAGAGGACACACATGGAATATTTCCAGTGATATTTGATTTACAGACCCAGTCCTTCCCTGCACTTTCAATCAATAACCTTCCCATTTGTTCCCCAGCAGATGTGTTTCAATCATTAATAGCCTTTCGCCATTCCTCCTTAAGGGAAACAGAATTTTAAATGAAAACAGGATTCCACATAATATTGAATTTGTTTTTGATTGAATTTTGGCTTAGTGGTATTTTTTGAATGATTTGGGTTACTCATATCCCAAAGGTAGTTTAGAGGTTGAAGGAAACCGCTGTGGGTTTTCGGACTGGCATTTGGGTGCCAGCAAGTTCATTCATTTGGGGACCTTAATCGAGTGTTTGACACTCTAGAATACACCTTTGTTAGTAATTTGTTACCTGCTTTGTCATTGGCTATTCAATTTATTTCCCTTGGAATCACGAGGCAATCTTCCATTTGCATGCTGGAAGTGGAAGGGGTAGACTGAAAATATAAAATTCTTTCCTACACATCTTCAAAAAAATTTATTTTACAGAGAAATGCTATTTTTATATTTTGGTTGGTTTCCCAGTCAGTTCACCGACTGCAATTCTCTTTCATTAAAAATTATACTAACCCCCTTTTTCAATCACTTTTACTTTCCATACCTATGTGTCTTGCTTTTTAAACCTCTCAGTCGTATTTTAGTAAAGTTACTGTACCCTTGGTTTGTTTACCAGTTAGTTGACCCTGGGCTACGCTGATACTATTATACATACAATATAAATGTCATTATATTCTGTATACAACCACAGTAATAATAAAATCGTGGTTAGATGATATAACAGTATACAATTAACATAGATATATTGTATCTACATTATATCTTGAAAAGTATTTAGTAGAATTAAATTATATATTATTTACACTTGTTGTCTTTTCTTCTGCAACTGGGGGGTCCCGGGGGAATGACTTGGTCAAGATTCTGCACGGTAAGGTCTCAGTAGAACCAGAGACATGATCTCAAAGAAGGTAGGTGAGTATGTTGACCACTTTACAACCTTGCTACCATGAATTTTCCTTTGACATGCCTAAAACTTATACAATAATTTTTTTTATTATTCCATAAATTTCTCTTTACTGTTATATTGACTATATTGTAGTAAAATGATAAACTTTGTTATAGCATACCACAACAACTCAAGCTAAATAAATATACTTGTAAAACACCAATCAAGACAATCAGTCAATGTTTTTCATATTTGAAATAATTTTGATTCAAAGTTGTTTAGAAAGTATTGTTTAGAAAAAGGTGGTATTTTAACTCTACTTAAAACAGGTGAAATGAGAGGCTGGAAAAGGCTAGTTAATATTGCTAGTAGAGATAGCAGAAATCATATGATCCCACGTAAAAGTAGCACCTGATGCTAAAACAGTAATAGCATCACATGAAGATATAATATCAAAACCACGTTTCGCCATTTGTTTCATAATCAAACAATTTCAGGCTGATATTCACACAAGTGACCAGCCAAAGTACAGGATCCCAAGTTTTTAAAATTCATTTGGATTTAACATTCCTTTCAATGCATTATCATGACAAGGAGTTTTAAGTAAAAAGCAAAACCCAACATACTAGCTGGACAACATTCTGCCCTTTAGGCTACCGGGCATTGGTAAGCAACTACCAAATATTCCACATAGGGTTTGGGGTTTGAACTACGCACCTCAGAGGTGGGAGGCGAATGTGTTACCCACTACAGCACAAGCCCCAAGCAGCTTTTTACACTGACTATCATTTTACACTTGATCTCTTTTGTGAACACTACCCCAGAGAATAAGGACTACACCGGAGAAAAGGATGGATGTAACAAATTAGTTGACAAGTTTTAGTTTGGAGTGTGCTAAAGCCATTTTACAATTTCCAAAAGGACGAGGGGCATTATCAAATAGATTTAAGTTAAAAATCAGACTAAAATGTGAGATTTTTTTCTCACATCAGCAAAATTCGACTGGCAACCAATGGAATTGTTTGAAATAAGGAGATGCTTGTGAGTATATATAACAGTTTGTAACAATCATGGTGAGTGCGTTTTGAATACACTGCAGTTCTTTGCATATATTGAAGCTGGAGAGACTTTCGAAGAGAGATTTGCAGTAGTCAAGACGACTACTTACCAAGGGATTAGCAGCCTCATCCATTTGTGTAAAATCAAATTCCATTTACACTTGAAAAATGTTTTAAGGTGTTTTTTTATTATATTGCATTAAGTTATTAACACAGTAAGAGTTGGCAGTAAACTAATAGCAGTATAAAAATAAACAAATATAAACAACTGAATAATAAATGGAGGTCTATGCTAATGGTCTTCCTCTTTTAGACATAAAACAAAAAAAAAAGCATTACATAACCAATTTAAAAACTGGAAACAAAGTGCTTAAAAATTGAATTTGCCGGGCATTTACTTGCTCAACTGAGTCAAATGCTTTAAAGCAAATGTAAAATAAATAGAAGGTAAAAACTTAAATAAATAACATAAAAAGCACACTGCAATCAAACTAAGTCTGTGGAAGAAGTCTCGTTAATCTGTTATGCAATTACTAAAATAAATATTATATATTTATATGTTTCCAGGACCTTTCTTCACAGTATTTGTGGTACTTTTTTGAAGTGTTATTGCAAGAACAAGGTGTCATAAGGTTACAAAAAAATCTGACAATTGACTGTTCATTGGGTCCCCTGAATTGTTAATAGTAATCACTTAGAGCCCTGTTCCAAACCTAATATGTATGTGTTCTTTCCAAACATTAAGATATATATGCACAGAGGAAACTTATAATTCAATTAAGTCTCCAATGTTTACTTTATTAGCACATGTGTGCAAACAGGATCTAAGATATGTACTATTACCCCTTCTCCACTGGCACGAGCTTGCACTGATTTTCCTGTTTCAATGGTAATGTTATTAGTTTATTCAGAAGTACAATCATGGCAATCATGGACACTTATCTATTTTTACAATCTTATTTTTAAACAAGGCTGATAAGTCTTCTGGTCTACATGTGTTAGCTGCAAAGCCATGGGGACCCGACTAGTGCACTAGAATTTATGAAAGTCTGCTGACAAAAACAATGTCTGAGTACATTTCATATTTGCCTTAGACCACAGATAGCCCATTGCTGCGTAAATTTAGTGATGCGGGTTGTACACATCACGCTACGCCATAATTCATGAAAATCCAGTAACAAAAATAGTGAGACTCACTATAGCTCTCGCCTAACAAGTTTGAAAACCTAGAGTAAGCAATTAAGCAGTAAGTATATCTGTCCTGAATAGTCATTTACAATGCTTTTAATCCCAAGTCACTTGCAACTTATCTCTAAGCTGCTATGATTCATTATTCTTGGTGTTATAACTTGACTTATACAATCTTCTGTAAAAATATAAGTCGTTTGAATCTACCAATTAGTGCACCAGAGTTACAACCAGAAGCAGTGTGCCAGGTCTTATTGGTAGTACTACTCATCATTGTATCCACCGGATAGCATCCGGTGGATACTATGGATTTTACTTTGTTACGCCGCCACTGCCACAGTGTGTAGAGAGATTTCACTGTTACCGCTCTAACGAAAAAATATTATATCTAGCTTTCTAAACTTTGCAGGATATATTCATAACCATAAAATCTTGTCTGGGAATATTTTTGGCCTCATTTTGAAAAACAAGATGGCCGCCCTGAGCCAAGATGGCGTTTTTTCGACTTTCAGCAAGGACTTTTGGTGGCCCTCTAGAGCAAAGGGTATTACAGGTAGAGATCTCAAATTTGTAGGGTATGTTCCTCATTACAAAATCTTGACTGAGAATATTTATGGCCTTATTTTGAAAAACAAGATGGCCGCCACAGATGTTTCTTTGTCAGTCATGAAAAGTGCTTATATCTCCCTTATTATTGGTCTTAGAGTGTTGGGATGGTAAACCAACCTATAGGAAATCATGGGCTGGGAATCTTTTTGTGTGGTCATATTTGACCTTGGACCCCTGCTTCAAGGTCAAACAAGGATAGCCAAACTTAAAAGTGCTTATAACTCGCTTATTATTGGTCGTACAGGTTTGGGATGGTAAACCAATATATAGGAAATCATGGGCTGGGAATCTTTTGATGTGGTCAGATTTGACCTGGGACCCCTCCTTCAAGGTCGAACGAGCATAGCCAAACTTAAAACTACTTATAACTCACTTATTATTGGTCCTAGAGGTTTGAGATGATGGGCTGAGAATCTTTTGGTTTGGTCCGATTTGACCTTGAGCCCTTTGTTAAAGTGCTTATAACTGACTTATTATTGGTCCTAGATGTTTGGGATGGCAAACCAACCTATAGGAAATCATGGGCTGGGAATCTTTGGTTTGATCGGATTTAACCTTGGACCCCCTCCTTCAAGGTCAAACAAGGATAGCCAAACCTAAAAGTGCTAACTCACTTATAATTGGTCCTAGAGGTTTGGGATAGTAAACCCACCTATAGGAAATCATGAACTGGGATACTTCTGGTGTGGTCAGATTTGACCTGGGACCCCTCCATCAAAACGAGGATGGCTAAACTTAAAATGCTTATATCTCGCTTATTATTGGTCGTACAGGTTTGGGATAGTAAACCAACTTATAGGAAATCATGGGCTGGGAATATTTTGGTGTGGTCAGATTTGACCTTGAACCCCTGCTTCAAGGTAAAATGAGGATGGCCAAACCTAAAAGTGCTTATAACTCGCTTATTATTAGTCCTAGAGGTTTGGGATGGTAAACTAACCTATAGGAAATCATGGGCTGGGAATCTTTTTGTGTGATCAGATTTGACCTTGGACCCCTCCTTCAAGGTAAAATGAGGATAGCCAAACTTAAAAGTGCTTATAACTCGCTTATTATTGGTCCTAGAGGTTTGGGATGGTAAACCAACCTGTAGGAAATCATGGGCTGGGAATCTTTTTGTGTGGTCAGATTTGACCTTGGACCCCTCCTTCAAGGTCAAATGAGGATAGCTAAACTTAAAAGTGCTTATAACTCGCTTATTATTGGTCTTAGAGGTTTGGGATGGTAAACCAACCTATAGGAAATCATGGGCTGGGAATCTTTTGGTGTGGTCAGATTTGACCTTGGACCCCTCCTTCAAGGTCAAACGAGGATAGCTAAACTTAAAATGCTTATATCTCGCTTATTATTGGTCGTACAGGTTTGGGATAGTAAACCAACTAATAGGAAATCATGGGCTGGGAATATTTTGGTGTGGTCAGATTTGACCTTGAACCCCTGCTTCAAGGTCAAATGAGGATAGCCAAACCTAAAAGTGCTTATAACTCGCTTATTATTGGTCCTAGAGGTTTGGGATGGTACACCAACCTATAGGAAACCATGGGCTCGGAATCTTTTGGTGTGATCAGACTTGACCTTGGGCTCCTCCTTCAAGGTCAAATGAAGATGGTCAAACCTAAAAGTGCTTTTAACTCGCTTATTATTGGTCTTAGAGGTTTGGGATGGTAAACCAACCTATAGGAAATCATGGGCTGGGGATCTTTTGGTGTGGTTGGATTTGACCTTGGACCCTTCTTTCAAGGTCAAACGAGGATAGCCAAACCTAAAAGTGCTTATAATTGACTTATAATTGGTCCTAGAGGTTTGGGATAGTAAACCAACCTATAGGAAATCATGGACTGGGATACTTCTGGTGTGGTCAGATTTGACCTTGGTGCCTTACTTCAAGGTGAAGCGAGGATAGCCAAACTTAATAGTGTATTAAAAATGTATTATCAGATTAAACCCGATTATTTATTTTTATACTCACTTCATTGTCTATGGACCTTTGTCATTTTACATTCCTATATATTTAACAGACCACTGCAATAATTTTGATTGCATTTATTTGGGTATAACGTTGGTTTCAACAAACTGCATAGGTTACATCACAACAAGTAGCATAGCAGGCAGAGGAAACCAGTACATATCATACCTGTACTATAATGAAGTCTATTGAATTGTGAAATTGACAAGTTAAAATTGTAAAATATGTCTGTCTAAAGCTATTTTTGGTATAAACCGAAGATATATTAAGAATCCATCCATTCATCCAGAGTTCGGTAACATACCCGTGATACTTTATCAACATGAGAATAAACTGTTTTAAATACACCTTAGAAGTGATATTGCCCTATAAGCAAGGATTGATGTAGAATTTTAAGAAAACAAACTGACAATGCATGCCCATAGGACAAGTGAGGTTGTTTCATAAATTTACACAGGAATGTGAACGCAACATAAATATCATAATGATTAAAATTGTAAGATTATTTACATTCAAACCACAAATGGATCAAGACATTAAAACTTGAACAAGTTCAATTTCGATTTCCCATGCTCCTGCTTACGATGGACTTGTTTTTCAATCATAATTTTATGTCATGTTTCCTGTCGGTGACAAGAACTGTATATGTTGAATGCACAATTGGATTTTATTTTTGTCCAATAATAAAACTGAATGTGGTTATTCAAGTTTTCTTAACTTCCCCAGCTTTTCTCAAGGTTTAAACTCAATGCATCCATTTTATATTTCATGCTAGACGTTTTTAATGAAGTAAGTGCTTTACTTGGCCATTTAATAATTTGTCTCCACTCCAATTCCTGAGACTTCCGTCAGGACCTAAAACAATTGAAGCAAGTAATACCATAAACAACTACCAATAAAGTCAAACTTACCTTATGTTGGTGTTAAAAATTGTCTCCAGTTCATTCTGCTCTATGTATAAATATTGGGATCATATCCAATGCATAATGCAAAAAAAGTCAGGTCGGTTGTAATCTCGTATCTACATATAACACTTTGGTGACAAATTAAAGAACTGAAAATTATCAATTCTTCATCTCAAGAGGTTTCTTTCAGAAAAAAAACGGGGAAGTATGTGGCAGAAATCACCCATTAAGGTAATCAAAAGAGCATATATGCATATAATTACACTACCTCCCTGTAAATATATAGCAAATAAAATACCCATAATGGGACATAACTAAAATCTCTTTATGTGTGTGCATATATTACTTTAATAATGGGAGGAATTAATATATGCTCTCTCATAAAAATCCCTGTGCATATATTGTTATTCTCAGCAAATAATAACATTGCTTGACTTAAATATTCCATTATTTCTCTTATCCATAATAGGCATCTATTTCTGTAGTTTGACAGGAAGATATACAAATTTAAGACTGGATTTCTGTTTAGTTGAAAAATCAAGAAAGGGATATTTGAATATGACAAAATCCATGTAAGGTCGTGATACTTATGTCACAGAATACTATGTTGCTAACAGTAACTTTTTGTCTAAAAGCTCCTAAAGTAAGTTGTCCAATCTGTACCCATTACCAGCCAAAGGTTACCTTTACTTATAGTGGCTATGCTTCCACAATACAAAGCTATCTTGAAGGCGAAAGCCATTGTTTGTTTTATTAAGACTAGGATTTTGTGCCAGAGGTATTTTTTATTTATCTTTGGTCTAAGTATGTTCTGTCCCCCATAGGCACTGACTCATTTAAAATGTCCAGGAATGCACTTAATAAGATTAACTCTGCTATTAATTCTCACTAAGTAAACTGTCCAGGTCATAGCATTTTTGTGATAGCTTTACTTTGATACAAATCTAATGATCCAAGAAAATGGGCCTCCCTCCACTCTGAAATAAGTTTTTTTTTCAATCAGTACTCTTAACACCTGGGACTATTATCAAGGATATATTTAATTGGTCAGATCATAAAAACACCTAGGTTCCTTTATTTAATTAATTCTATTTATATCATAGAGTATAAAGTATATGTAATGACATTCAAAAAGATACATTGAAAAATGAAAAATAACTGACAATTTAAACTTTGAACTCAATGGACAAAACGCAACATGATTAGACAATGTTTCATATTTAAACCATGCTTTCATTCAGATTCATTTGCTCCAAATTTCATTCACTGGTTTTATTCACTGTCCAGGAAATACCATCAGGGTCAAATGGTGGATGAAAGTTGTGCTACAAGGTTGTCAACCACCGGTTCGTCACTTGTTATAGACAAATCAAAGTTTGCTAACAAACTACATGCTTTTCTAGAGGACGTCATGGTGTGGCCTTGGTTAAGGCTCAAGTTTGTATTAAAAACCCCTTCGAACATCTATGCTAATGCTTGATGTTCAAACGGCACTGGTATAAGTTCAGGGACAATACTATGCTAGATAGATTTTCAGTATATTCAAGTAAATAAATGTAGAAGAGTACATCACATGAACTGATGCAGTATATTTCCACGTTGAGCCTAGAGCAAGGCTAACTGGGATGTAGTTGTAAGCCGATTAAATTTACTGCACTTACTAAATTTACTAACCTCTCTATTTTTGTTTGTCACTTTTACTTGTGAGGATGATTCCATATTTTTATTTAGTGTACGCAATGTAAACAAAATAGTAAAAAGTGAAAATGAAAAAAAAATTCTAGATTTGCCTGTTTTTTTCGTGTTGTATGTAAATATCAACTATCATTTTATTTTTAGCATATCTGCATGCTTAGACAAAACTTTGTGACCTAATGGAGTTACATAGCAAAACTGAGCTTGGGTGACAATACCTCTCAGAATCATCCGGCCAAAGGTTCTTCTTTGAACTAAGCATTTTATTGATTTGCTTAAAACAGCAACATCTTGAAGAGTTTACTACTTTTTTCACACAGCTTGTTCGAACAGTTGCTTCTTAGTCCTCACCAGAAAGTGATCTGTCACTTAATCTCCCATTGACTGTCACTGCTCCAAGCAAACAGATTTGATTATTACTGAGTAATATGGGATTTTCTATTTTTTTTGCTATTTTCTATTTGCATGTGCTATCTTTACACATTCAACATATTGGATAGGTCATATCACAGCATGTGTAGTTGAGTGGAAAGCAGAGCATACTTGTTCATCTGTGTTTTGCGACAACTCCAAAAACTGATGAACAGATTTTCCTTAAGACCTTATTTTCTCTTCGGAGGGGTCAGTATAAACATGGGTAGATTGGGAGGCTGTAAATGCAAAACTGTTTCAGGGATTCAGCATTTTAGTATACCCCAAATGAAATAGGCCAGTGATAGGAAGTGAAACTCATGAAACTAAAACATGGTCGTAAAATTTAGCCATAGAATTTCAGTAAAATGCTACCGAGATACTGGGACTACCATCCCATCCCTACCATTTTCAATATCTTTTCAGTGACTTTGTCTTTCTGGTTGACATTATTCCAAAATAATGAGACAATCCTCATGAAATTGTGGGTGTGGGGCCTGGCTAAAGGATAAAGTGATTACATTTGGAAAAAAGTTCCAGATCATGTCCTCTATACCAAAAAGTCTTACATTTTCAGATACTTCCCTTGGTGGAGGTGTGCACTATACTAGTGCTTTCTTGTTTGATTAGTTTGATTTAATTTTGATTTTCAACAACTTTGGTGGTGCCTAATACCAATGAACATCCTCTTAGATGTTGATTCTTCGAAAAGGAAAAAAAAAACAATAGCAAGAAGGTAGCACCAAAAACAGCATCCACAACGGGAAAGATAGCTTTGGTCGTGGGAAGTCTAAATTGATAAGCCGTTTTAGATTAAGCTGAAGGCAGCCACGTTTTATTGTGTTGTTAAAATAAAGTTAGGTATTTGACCAGTCACCAGCTCACTTGGTGGGATTGGAGGGATTGGTATTAGTTACAATGACCTTAACCTCGCCCGTGTAAACATAGTGTTTAAAACAAAGCGGGTTTCCTAAACCATGAAACCAGGAAGTAAATATTTGTGTCAATTTGTTTGTTGTTTACAGTGGAGGCAGTTTTTAGTTATCAGCAAGAAAACAATCTTTTGTGGATTATGGTAGGAATGTTGAGGCAATAATACATCAACAAAAGTATATAATAGAAGATTTACAGCAGCTAACCCGATGCATGTCTTCAATTGAACATAAATTTATTCAAATTATCATCTCCTAACATTAGATCAATCAAAAAGGAACTAATATCAAAATGTTCACCAGATAAGTTGAGCCAAAACTTTGCTAAGGTCCAGGTTACACATATATTAAAGTATGTGTTATTAAAATGTAATTCACAACCTTAGTGCCATTTGTGTCCTAACATTTTATCTATCACTACAAGTCAAACTACAGACAAATCTTGGTGATAAAAAACTTTAAAAGCAACCTTTATTAAACTATTAAAATATAAATAAACTGTTACATTGCAACGATACATTGAACTTAACTTTTGCATAAACACCATAATCAAGATCAATTTCAGTTAAGGGATATTTATATATTCAAGCTACCAAATGATTACTTGAAGGTCCGGGTTTAGTGGATTATCTTCTGACTACAAAGTAACCTTATCTAGCCACTAATGCTATTTGACCTCAATTTTATGACTGAAGTTCCATGGGCAGCATTTCTTAGGTTTTTAATTCGGGACAATATTGGCAACTATCTGTAGACCTAGACTTTCCACAAGTCCTTTTAGCTTAGGTGTTATAGGAGGACTGAATCATATTTTTTTCCAGAATTGGGTACTGACAAAAGTATAGACAGCTGGATCCCCACCCATCAGATGGATTCATAATGATTCCATGTATGTTAGATCTTGTGGAATAAGAAATACAAAGATTTGGAGCAAGTCTACTGTAGACCTGGAATTAAACATGGGAAGGTCTTAAAGGACATGGAACGTGTTGTTCTTGCAAACGTCGGTGACTTTGTTTACCGACCGCCAAAGTAGAATCTAACCATTACTATTGATACTATAAAATCGCACGTCTAGCTTGAGTGTCCCGTGCCAGTTAGCCGATTTTCTCTGTATGTACGAAGGGATGTGAGGGAGGCTTAAGTTGTACACACAAGATTTCACTCGAGCCAGATCAGTAAAAAACTTTGGCGATAGCTTTTGCCTTTCAATGCTCATCAGATCTGTAGTGAACTCCACAATATTGTACGCAATGCAACATCCATTGCCTCCTTCAGAAAAAACCCTCAAAACTTGCTTCTTTGCAAAAGTCTGTCCGCCTTAGAGCCATCTTGTTGCCCCTGTGTCTTCTCTAGCATGACCCGCCTATGTCAATGGACCCACAACTATTCAATTTGTTTATGTTTATAGCTGCACCACTATGCGCATGACCTAAGTAGCTTGTGATCATGAGATAACAAGATCATCTGATGTACACAACATAGCAGATGATGTACATTCTGGAATCTTCTAATACAGGCTTCATAAGATATCAAACCTGGGGACAGTTTCTTTTTATGCTAATAAGTAGATATACACGCCTTCTGCCTTGATGGAAGGGCTGATGGGCTCCGTAATTCCCCCGCATACGACTGTAGTATTTTTTCAAATTTATGTTCCCATAATCAATGAATGAGCTTTAAGACAGACTATTAATCACAGAATCAAAAACACGTTGCAAAGCCTGAGACAGATACTTTGAAAGTGAAAAAAGTATATGCTTCAGATGTCTTGACTTAACATAGCACATGTTTGTAAACTAAATAATCTCTTTTGTGGCTGCATGAAAAATTTATGCCACAAAAACACAAACATTCAATATATATGATCAATTACAAATAAACATGTCTGTAGCATTGATCACTTTATGGCTTTGTACGTCTGATTGTATGTCTGCAATGGCTTGTTAAAGTTAGGCCATATGCTGTTTGAAGTGATTCAATAACCCTCTCTTCACGTGACATATTTATTGGAGAGTTTTATTATTATCCTTTTTATAGACAGGCCATTTTTTTGCTTATACTACGTTTATTGTGTATGGCGAAGCTTTACTCATCTATCATCAGTTTAAATCCTCTTAAAATGATAGCACTCAAAGGGGTATATGGTTATCCTTATTTACAATTGTGGTTTTGCAAGTAATGCTTCTATGAAACTATGAATAATGTTTCAGTAAAATTGTTGAAGCTTGTTTTAATGTACCTTTCAACAGCTAATGAAAGATGCCTCCGGGGAAATATACCAACTGGAAGGAATACCTGACAAGACTATATAAATGCGCCAGGAATTTCTTTTCCAGGTGGCATTTTTCCCTAGATTTGACGTCATTACACATGAACATCTGATCTTTTTTGTGTGTTTCAAAAATGCTTGATCAAATACTGATGATTCCAAAAGAACAGCTTATAAATTTTTTATGATGATAATAAATAAGCTGATATCCAAACTTCTCAATGGAAAAGAGTGGTTTCAGGAGCACTTGATTAAGTATCAATAATGATATAAATAATCTGATATCTAAATTTGTCAATAGCAAAGATTGATTTTTTTGGACATTTTTGGTGCTGAAATAAATGAACTGATGTTCAAACATTTCAACCCCAACGAGTGATTCATTCAAATACAGGATCCAATGTAGGTGTAAGATAAGAAACAGAAATCACAATAAAAAATTTTCAAGTCACAAGATATGGACAGCTGTGTAATTGTGGAACTTTCGATAGACAGGTTCATATGAGGATAGGGTACAAACTAATTCCACATAAAACACAATGGCTTAGAGAGCTACTCATTGGTCTTTCACCTCACTAGTTATAGGTTCAAATCTCGTGGGTTGTTTGCTGTGCCTGGTGTGTTTCAGTGTAGATTCTAAACCAAATTGTATGCACCATTTTCTCCCATCCTTCCAGTACCCAATATAATATGACCTTATACAATGTGGTGTTGAGAGTGCCATTAGGCCCAAACTAATCAACCGGTGAATCCCACATATGGTCATGAGCTGACAAAGTGGTTAAGATATTGTTATGGATTTGTGTTCAACTTCTCTGAACTTACAAGACATACAAAGAGGCTGATTTTTTCATCTAATAGCCCCAGTCACACATTCCCTTACTGTCGTAAATGTATGTATTTGGTTTCTGCTTGATGACCTTGTCCTTATCGCTTCAAAAACGCCCTTGTATCTCTGTACTATACGATGAAGAATCAGCTGCCCTGAATATCTATCCCATTCCTTCACCCCATCCCCCCACCCCTTGCCATGTGTATTTGAATACAGCTTGTGATAGGTTGTAATGAGGTCCTCAGTGGCCTAATGGTTATCAAGTTTGGCATCTAATCACAAGTGACAATGCTGAAGACCTGTCCCAATATGACCCTGGCTGTTGAACGGGACGTAAAACCCCAAGTTTGACCTTTGTGAAAGGTTGCAACAGCTATTTGAAACATTTCTAAAAAAACTGTCACATACACAAATCGCTTTCCGGACTTCTGTGGAATAACCTTGAAGGTGTTATAACCAAATTCCAATCCCAACAAATCAAACTGAAGATGTCTTTAGCCAAATAGGAGGCTGATGGAACAATAATCCAAAGCTGATGGGCCCTGTCAATTGTAACTCGTGAAACCACCACAGAAAGTTGGTGAATAGATATAGCATATTGATTTAAACCACTATTCACTGCGTCCTGATAAATATGGTACATTTTACAGTGATCTTTTCAAATCATACTCGTGGAATGTTTAACACAAAAGCCAAATGCTCACACAATGCCTTTTATACGACACATGGGACATCTAAAAGTGTCCTGTGTCCACAATGTACTCTTCCATGGCATATTATGCGGAAATTACCCAGGTGTGACATAAAAAATAGTGTAATATATTTATAATTCCACACTAAACTATTTTTATAATTCACACTAAATTATTTTTATAATAATGGGTATTAAAAATAATGTCATATGATGATAATTCCAAAAGGAACTATTACAATGTCATGTGTGTTAACGCTTTTTAATATTTTTAATAAAATGTTGCAGTGAAATTACGAGTGATTTCATTTCAGACTTTCATTCGTAAAGACTATTTTTTGATACCACTGACAAAGGACGTGAGGCTATTTTTTTTTTTATAAATCTTTTTATTCAAATAGACATGTAGGTAGGTATCTTCCAGAAAATGTGTGAAATGTTTCCACAACAAAAGATAACAAGAGCTAAAATAAAGTCTCTGGTCTCATCCCCTAACAAATAAAGAATAATCTTTTTGGAATAATGATTGTACAATGTCAAACATAAAATAAATGATGCTATAACTGTAACAACATTTTCTAGTCACATCACATAACGTTTAAAGAATAAATTTACAAATACATAATTCTACAATATCAAACATAGAAAATCATACAATAATGGGTTACGATTTAAAAAAAATTAATAATGGTAATTTCATACATCCAACAAAAGTAGTTGTGTTCAAATAAAATGATTGTCTTTGGATATCTATGTGAAGTATCTTTGGATTATATATGTACTCATATAAGGTGTTAATTATGTTCTGTTATATGTTGTTATATGTGAGGCTAATTTAATTAAGTTCTTATCACTGACTGGGGGGGGGGGTTGGGGGGGGGGGGGGGGGGGGGTTGGGGGGGGGGGGCGGCGGGAAGCATCTTTTTTTGCCATTGTGCATGAATACATTTTTTTTTGGTTTGTAATATGTGCCCATTTAAGTTTACAGGTTGCATGAATGAGTACGTTATGAATAAACAATTGAGCTGCAATGAATGGAAAAGAAACGTTGGTTTCAATGTGCCTATTCAACAGTAGACCTGATCCAAGTCTTTGTATCAGTAACCTGTACAGTTAAATTTAAATTGAAACGTACAGGAGTTCATACTAGCACAAGCATTTTGGGGTAAGGATAATAGTGTCCGACAAAAACAAAGGGCTTGTCGTCAGAGCTGGCTATTTTTCCAAAAGTCATACAGTATTCATATATTAACATAATGACAAAAGGACTTAGTGAAAGTCTAATTCAACAGCTGGGATCAGGGACAGGCTGTGAGTGTATGTTCATGAGCTGAATAAGAATCCACAAAGGAGCCATAGAGGGTGCCACCACAAGGAATATTCCAAGTTTTATGTTAAACTACAGTGCTGTCAATTCTTATACTTATTAGTTTATTTCATTTTTAATTGATATAATTTTAGTTTTGTCATTAGGGGCCAGAGTATTATGATTGTGTCTGTCTGTGCATATGACTTTGACAAACTATACATCTGACAGGGGTCAAGAAGATCTTCTTATTGCTTTTGAAGTAATATCAATCAGAAAACCGAAGTCACTGAAAATTCATTGAACATAGAACCTTTCAAAAATAGATTTTTTGTTGGGTTGAAGAATGTGAGCCAAATCTTAACTATAATTTAGTGGCTTCTTCTGTGGTTAGGGATAACTACATAAAAAATTCAGAAAGATCTATTCATTAACTTTTGGAGTTACCACGAATACAGACACAGATACACACACACGAATCCAAAAATATAATGTCATGGTGGAGGTAAGAATGTGGTGCTGGACCTTGTACACTGTCCTGTTATTCTGCAACTTTGTTTGGTAATTCGGGATAAATTGATGACAATATCCTTTGTTATGCTTGTTACATGCGAATTAGAGTGGGCATTAGATCCCAAAAATGCCACATTACCTATCAACATACAGTTTACAACCTTATGGTTTTTATACCAACAACCATGATTGGTGAGATAAATTGTTCAGTTTCCATGTGCCAATATGAGATATTGTGAACTTACCAAGCCAGGATGCAGCCACCATACATTTGGGGGCTATGATGTCAAGGCATTCGCAGACCGTCTGATACCGACAAATCTTTAGCATTGTTTTTTAGCCATTACATGATCATCATGATGCCCAAGAGTTATTTATGGGGGTGTTCCAATGGCGCCGACCATACCACCGACACTACCACTCTAGCATCGGTATAAAAATTCGGGAATTGGCCACCAAAATCCAGAAAAAAACATGCCAAAACTTTGGTTTGGTTGCACCTGCCCCTCAAGATGTAGTGCATGCTGGCTTGTCTGGAGAAAGATCCCAACCGATAGCTGACAAGCTGTATCAGGCCACGATAAGCTGTAGTGACAAACTAACAAGACTGGAGCAGTATCCCAATTTACCCCAACTGGACTGATTAATTTCCGGGGATCATGAGTCGGGATCAAACCAACACTATATAAAACCCTTATGGCAGCTGTAACTCATCATTTATTATTGCAAAGACGCCAGCTACTCATCAGAGAGGCTTTCGACAGATGCTTAAGGCCCTGTTGTTTTTTATTGAGATTTTTGTCTTCTGATTTGCAGTCACAAGAGGACTCATCTGAACCCAGGACCAGCACCTGTCATACAGCCAGCACCTTCACCACAGCTCTCACCACCATCCAGGAGAAGAAGAAAGCCACCCAACCCCTGGGTCATGCCCTGGATCCTTCAAAGACAAGAAAAAGAATGCTACAGCAACCTCCTGGCAGACTTTAGTACAGACCGATGATCCCAGGTTACCAGAATTTTGTCAGGATGCCAACTGCAGTTTTTTTTACCTCATTCATGAATGTATTTACCATTGCATCAAGAAAGAAGTCCACCATTTCAGGAATGCCTTAAAAGTTGGATAGAAACTTGCAACAATCTAAGACACTTGGCAACGGGGGGAACGTACATGCCCTTACAGTATCACTGGCCAAACCAGCACATATGAATTCGTCCCAAATATCTGCCCGAGTATTTGACCTGCCCTACCACTCCTGAAGACTAGAAACAGATGAAAGTGAAGTTCAGAACCAAATGGAATGTCCCTCACACTCTTGGGGCACTAGACAGAAACATATGAAGATGACAGAGAGATCTGGGAGTGAATATTACAACTACAAGGGCTTCTTTTCCCTGTCGCTGCTAACCCTGGTGGGTGTAGTCTACAGATTCTTCTGGGTAGATGTTGGGTCAAGTGGATCTTCACTAGATGCACAAATATTTAACTGCAGCAGGTTGAAGAAGAAAATCGAGGAAGACACCTTGGGGCTTCGGAACCCTGGGAGGGAGGGCCAGATTTGCACTACTTTTTGCTGGGTGACGACGCCTTGACCTTAATGCCATGGCTTGTTAAACCCTAAAGCAGAAGACAACTAACAAGGGAAGAGAAAAGAGCAAACCACAGGATCTCCAGAGGAGTGAGGGTAGTGGGGAATACGTTTGGAATCCTGGCAAGCAGATTCAGGGCCCTACTGAGCACAATGGATTAAAGGCTAAAGGTTGTCAGAGACATTGTTTTAACTTGTGTTATGTTGCACAACATACTGAGGACACACCAAGGGGAATAAGACAGGGCACCCAACCCAGCAGATGACATAGCAGCCGTGGCAAATGATGCAGCAGTATATGTGTCTAATGAAAACTACAGGCATCCTTCAAGGGAGGCAAAACATCAGTGAGACCTACTGAAAGATTAAAATTTCCAAAAATATCACAAGTCCCACAAAAATTATTAATAACTTAAAACCCCCTTTTAAATGTCCACCCAGTAAATGTTCAAATTTGTAAACCTTCACATTTTGTTCGGCTTTCAAAAGAGAATAAAGTTAAAAAATTTACCAAATTACATTTTTCTTTAAAATTGTAAAAATAAGTCTGAAACTTTGTCACTTTGCACTCACCCACTCACTCACTCACTCACTCTCTCTCTCATTTTGTTTCTTGTGCTTTGGGGCCATGTGTTTGGTGGGTAGTGGAATTTTGGTTAACATTCAACTGAATAATTGTTTTGTGAAGATTCCGAAAAGGACCAGAGAAGTTCCTCTGAAACAGCAGTTGTTCTGAAAAGGACATTTTACAGCTGTGCTCCTGAAAAGGAACGGATGTAGGTAGGCGCAGTAAGTCTAATGTTGCTGCTGTTTGGGCTTGTATGACTGCTGGGGGCTTGGCTGGTTGCTGATGAGGATCTTGTTGCTAATGCAAGATGCATTCCTTCTTAGAGGCTGCTGGTTGCTGTGGCTGCTGATAACTTGGTGCCACATATGTAAAAGTAGTACTGGAGCTCCTAGAATGTGTAGGTTGATGGGACTGCTCTGTATCCCACTTAAAAGTTTCACAGTCTCATTTCTGAAAGTTTGAAAGGCCCTTTAATCTAAATTTTCCAGGTAGTTTTGGTGGTCTTCTGCTTCTGTTCTGGTGGTCTTCTGCTTGGGCCCAAGGAAAAATATAAGCATAGTCTTCATTTGGGCAAATTGTTTCATGACCTGCTGGTCGACTGTTGAAGGCTGGGATACTACACTGCTACTGGCAGTGCTGCAGATGGATGGCTTGTCTGTTGTGTCAGAGGGGATGCTGGTATCCATACTGTCGGTGTCTGTTTATCCTACTGAAATGTCACAGGCTGTGGCTGCACTGGCTCCTCGCTGTGGGGAATTAAAGGCTGAAGATTTGCTTAGTCCCTTCCTCCTGTTGTGGGTCTTCAAGAAGTTAAATTTGTCCTGAATCCAGTTCTGCCTCTGTCATTTCCTTGGGAGCCTGGTCAGCCTGAGACTAGGTGAGTCCCTTGGGATTTGAACCAAGTCTTGCAACCTTTCACTGGCAGGTTGTTGCTGCTGGCAAACCTCTCCCACAGGCAACCCTCCTGGCCTTGTCCTTAAAGTGTTTGTTGGTCTTGCTGTAAAGCTCGTCCTGATCCTTGGCAAAGTCCACAATAGCCTTTTCATCTGAGTCTGTTAAATAAATGTTCGTCATAAGTATTTTCTTGCACCTGGAGTATGCTTGAGATGTGCCAGCCTCTCTACACTCTGTGGCCATTTCACTTTCAACTCCGCTCAGTTTTTGCTCTTTTCAGTCTGTGTATACTGTGGAGTTTCCGCTATCCTGGTTCCTCTCTCTTCCTCTCCTCCCTCTGTTATTTCTCTGCCTCCTCCCCCTCTCTCTGTTCTCCCTCCTCCCTCCTAATCTGTATGACAGCAGCTGTATCTCCCAAACCATACTCTGTAGGTGTGTCTTTCCTCCTCACATTCTTTCTGCCCTTTTAGGACCCATCTTATAAATCAAACCAAAGCAGCGTTTGTGAAAAAAACAGTAGTCTATCAGATAGCCAAAGTTCTAAGTGTACACTAAATCCTAAGTTAATTAGTAAAAAAAACAAAAGTCTATCTAACACATTACCAGGTTTAATCCATCAGAGTTAAAAATACACATGATGCATTCCTCACACCGACTCGCCTTTTATAGATACAGATCCCATAACCAACAAGCCCTGAGTCAGCAAAATGAAGCCGGCCTGTCCAATACACTTCCCGGCTTGTCTGTTACTGTAACCGCCTTGTCGGTTTCTCTTTATGGCTTGTCCTGGTGTTTTCCCAGCTTGTACTGCTGTAATGTTACCGACACTGCGACCAAATACTTTTTAAATACAAGATTTCCTCTCTTGGCTGGAAGCGACCAAGTCAGGTCGGGAATGTCTACAACAGACCATTTTCCTTTCAAGTATGGTCGGTTTGTGCTTCCAGAAAAGACTGTAACAGTATAGGACAAGACAGGAACTGCCTACGACAAGATGTAGAGAGGCACGACAGGACAGTTTCCAGTTTGGCAGAGCCAAAGTTGGGATCAAGAGTCGTGGAGGGCAGTGAAATATCAAACATGTTTGATATTTTGCAGACCCACTGTGACCAGCCGGAAAACTACAACCAACTCTGTAAACATTGCTCCCGACCCTCAAAAACTTCATAGTTATCAACATGATGACCCCAGTGGAACACCCCTATTAATTGCGCTCCGATTAACTCACTTTCAACTCATTGAGAAGGTGAGTAGTTAAGAGGATAGAGGAGCACAGGGCATAGTAGTTGGTTAAGACTCTGAACTGAAAATCATCTGGCAGCAGGCAACTACCAACTTTCCTACTTGAGACACTGAAATCTGGAGCTGAGAGATCGGAGGCCTCATGCCCTCCAACACAGATATGGAGGCTTGGGGCAAGTCTCCCATGTGCCTCCAGGGGCAAGTTCCACAAAAAAAAACTTAGTGTGGGCTTAGATGTAAATTTAAGACTTTCATCTAAAAGTTAGGCTAAGTTTGCTGTGTTAGACTTAGTGGATTTCACAAAGTCACAAAAAATGAGCTTCGGCTAAGTTTTGCTCTCAATGTTAAGTCCGCCTCACTGTGGACATAACTTCTGTAAATAAAAACTCAAACATAGAGCACTTCCCTGAAGTAGGTCTTGTATGTTTCCATGTGGTTACAGGGGTTTCCATGGTTAAAACGGTATTTTTCTAAAGAAAAAATGTGTCAAACAAGGATAGACACAGACTTCTCCACTATAGTCTATCTTTGGCTGCTCTTTCTGCAATAATCCAATCCTTCCATCCCAGTTTTGTTTTTTCTCCTTCTGCTCTTCTTCTCCAGGTTTCTTTTGGTCTTTCGCCATTTCTCTTTTCTTCTGATGTCCAGGTACATGCAATTTTCGTATTGTGATATTTTCTTCTTCTTAGGATGTGGTTAATGTATTTCCATGTTGTTTGACGTTGCCTTCTATTCTTGTGGTTTATGTTCTTCTTTGCAGTCCTTGTAGCATAGAGTATTTGACAAGCATACTTTTAATATCATTCTTAGACATTTGTTTAAGAAGGTTTCATATTTATTCGTGTTAGTGAATGTTGTTTTCCAGCACATAAATCCGTACAGGAGAACAGGCTCCACATTTCACATGCACGTAATGCATGTGCACATAATTAATACTTTTACATAGTTTAGCTGTGATAAATGAGTGCATAATGCTTCTACATTAGGTCTATTTTTTCGCAGAAATAACTTACTAAATTTTCCAAAACCAATGTGCATATGACCAACTTGCAAAGTTTGTCAACTTTTCCTGGCTCTGTTTTTCTCTAGAGGTAATCTAAGGTAATCTTTTTTTAGGTTTTTCTGAACAATGCTTTAAAGATGCTTTAAAGTTTCCTGCTGCAGTCACATACTCAACGTTTTCAGTTGCTTTTAGTTTTTTGTCTCGTAAAGAAACTAGTGTTTACATGCTCTGTGACAAATTCCCAAGTGTCAGGGGGTCGCACTCAGTTTTCGTAGTTGTTTGTGACCATGTATTCAAAGTTACTGATTTTCAGCAGGTCAGCTGTCATACTGTAAAGCACAAACGTTTGAGTTTATGCCCCTTTCAACTGGTCAGCACCTATCGGAATAGGTACTCCGTACTCATCACATGTTTCCATGGGCTAGACTTGAACCCAATATCACAGACTTGAGAGTCAAGAGATTCATTTACAAACAAAGGGTTCCTATTGAACCAGTCTTGTGAAGAAAACCTGCTAGACACACTAGATTTTCTTATAACAATATACGTGGGCTATATAAAATGGAAGCCTGCTATTTGAAATGGTGTCCCCACTGATTAAAATAGTGAGTGGGGTCAAAATGACTCATAACATAAGCCTTTAAGCTACTTCATAACACTGAGACATAATTTACAAGGGATCACGAATTTTTGGATTGATTGGGTTTTATGCCTGTTTTAACACATTGTACAGTTCATATCACAAAGGGAAAAGAGTGGATGGATGTCTGAAATGCAATGAACAGTTGAACAGGTGCCTAGATGATGCAAAAGAGTGGATGCCAACTAGTAAACTCAAACTGAAACCAGATAAGACTGAGTTTATTGTATTTAGTTAAAAAAGGCAGAGACATAAGTTGAAAGCATATTTCCCAACTACCATCTTGGGTAGTCCCCTCTGCCCTGCTGATTCAGTAAAAAATTTGGGAGTGTGGGTCGAATCTGATTTTTCGCTTTAGACATGTCAGGTGGTTTCTTACTCATGATGCTTCTGTACTTGTGGGCAATACTCTTGTTAGTGGTTGGCTGGATTACTGTAACTCACTTCTTAGGAGTCTCTCTAAGTTCAATCTTCGTAAATTGCAGTGCATCCAAAATAGTGCTGCTAGAATTGTATCAAATACCAGTAGAGTCACTTGTAAAACTCCTGTGCTTAAGAAACTGCATTGGCTTCCTGTTGAACATCCCTCTGTCTTTAAAACAGCCACTGGATATTGAAATTGGTTGAATGTTTTGGTTTTGTTGCGCCTTAGAGTCCCCTTTGAATAGGGGAGATTGAGCGCTACAAAAGACCAATGAGAATTAGACTGCATTCTAGACAATCAGGATTTTTTACTGAAAACTGTACAGTATCTGCAAGCAACTGTCAGTTTTCATTCTTTAGGATGGAATTGGATATTGGGACTCACAAACCTAAGATGTAGGAGGCCAGTCTCTTGTACACTGTCTCACTGTACAACATCTACCACTTGCCAAAACCCTAATTTTACAAATAGAATAGAATATCATTTAATGCAGTGTCATGTTTCTACATAGCATCTTATAATACTCACACAATGACAATACACTGATTCTATGAGCCTGATACTGGAGGGATACAGGTTATGATGGGGATATAAAATCAAGCTGCCATATTAGAATCCCTACAGTTATTAACATAAAATATAGTAGTCAGGTTGTGTATCCCTTTAAAGATCAAAGAGGTTATAAAGGAAATGATGGACATACCAAATATGGTGTCATACCAGTTTGCATGGGCTTGAGCGAAAATAGAGGACTTTGTTATAAAAGACAGTTCTATAAAGATTACTTGAATGTCCAATGACATCATAGCAATTAGTACCTGTTGTGGTTGTTATGATTCTATTTTTTTCTCTCCTTTTTTTATCTTTTCAACAGACTTTATTGCTAGTATCAAGGCAAGTACTTGATCAAGATTCCATACTGAAAACCATCTGACACCATGATTCAAACCCCGAACACAAGAGATATGAGGCGTTGTGCTACCCGCTGGGCTACCATTTCCCCATTTTAATTCTAGATGTGTTTAACATTGTATCAATAAGTAAATTAACATTATTGAGCACAGTATGGGCGTTATCTGGTCCCCAACCACTGACGGGACATGTAGGAATTCTCATGTCTTACTGAATCTATAAAAAACCAAAACAAAAAAAAAACAACTAATACACTGCTTGTAGTTTCCAGAAGAACTATTTTGCTACTAATGACATACTTAAGGAGGCATTTGCCCATAGTAATATGTCGCTCGATTACACGATACATTACATCAACAAACATATTTGTGTCCAACACAGCCTGTCACTGGAACTGTCCCAGACAGGAGTACAGCAAAGCTAAAATAATATGTCCTGCACAAATTTGTCCACAATCCTTCCCATGATGTCATTGGTGAATGTACATGTATCTGGAGATACTATAGAAGTAGAAATTTTCATACTGAGTTAAGTTTAGCTATTGTAGCTAATGAGCTTGGGCGGTGAAAATTATTTCCTAGAAAACCTCAAGGCTAGTGTTAATTCGTTAAGTTGATACTTCCCATTAGTTAAATCCAATTTGAATTTTTTAAAAGTGTCAACCAATAATGTAAAAGCTAAATACCCCACTAATACAATATACAGTACTACTTGCCGTTTTAAAACGATTGGCAGTTTCGAAACGGCCATGGCAGTTGCAAAACCGCCAAATAAATCTGGTCATTTCAAAACCTAGATTTAAAACTGGCCTGGCCGTTCCAAAATCGCCCAATAAACCTGTTGGCCATTTCAATACCATCTCACTGAGTGTAACAAACCTGTGTTTCCAATACTGATGTGACAGTATATCATTTATCTATTGTACTGGTAGAATCTTCAAAGATGTTAGGATTTGAGTGGGTATGTTGCAATTCACCCCGCACTAATGCAGTGTGTCTATGTACTTGTCTTTGTTTAAAGTAGTTACCATTAATAACCTAATTATAAGTCCTCAATTCATTAATTGCCTACTGACTACTTAAAAGGGTACAGTGAATGTTACATGTTAGTATTATGAACAAAATTAGCAGAGAAGAAAACTGTGAAGATTTAAAACAAAACTGAAAAAAGTTCATATTTACCATCTCTTTACCTGTGACCTTGTGCTTCCTCACATGTAAATTTCCTCTTGGGCTGTATTACCCACTCCACCCAAGAGAGGGACTTTAGAGCAGCTCTGACCTCAGCTGACCTGACCCCCTTTCCTAATCCCGGGATAGGTTTGTTCTTAATTAGCTTGTACTTTTGAATTGATATAGTCAGTTGTTGTACTGGTATAGGCAAGTCCAGTACTAAGTGGGGAAACTTGAGTTGGACAGATGAGTTTTAAGATGTTATGTAAGACAATCATTAATATATACAGGAAAATCTCTAGTCGATAATCTATATGTGATGAAATCAACGTAAAACTCAAACAAAGAAGCAAACCAATAAATATACAAACATATAAACAAATCCGTAAATATGACTGTTCAAAGTTGAAGAAAATAAGTTAAATTAGTGGGAGTCAGCATTGTAGGTCCTTATTGGAGAGTATCCCCTAAGCCAATTAAGGTAGTTGAACTCATATAGCCAAGGGGACACGAACAGGCAAAATTTAATAAAACTTTAATATGAGTGAACTTTACCACAATATTAGGACTACCATATATAACTTAAATAACTGTAAGGCTACCATAAAATAAGGTTCATGGTGACCAGAAAACATTAAGAACAGGGTAAGCTGACTACAGGATTTAAGTTAGGGTGACCTTAGCTAACAACATAATTTGGCTTTGAGGTTTCAGCATTTTTGGAGTAGTGATAAGTTAACTGCAAATAAAGGTGGGTTCTATTTACATAGGGTTTACTGTTACGAGACAAGGTCAGAGAAATCTGATGCACTGTGATGGGATACTATAAAGTATGCTTGTTAATTTTGTTAATTATATCTCTGGTAATCTGTTATGGCAAACTTATAACTGTTTACTGTAATCCACCAAGCAGTTTTTGTCATTGTATATTGAGAATGCAACTACTATAACAGTTTTTTTTCTTCTGATTTTACAAATGTATTGTTTGTGATTGTTTATTTAGAAGAAGCTATTGTGCTCTGTGCAAAGAGGCATGTAATGATTTCTATGCAAAAAATGAACCTTGGACACTGGCTTAACACACAAAACAACTCCTAGATTGTGAAATAATTCTTGATGATTTTATACTGAGCTAAACTGAGGGAGACCTTTCACCACACATTATCGAGGTATTGCTGATTTTACTACAAATTAACACTCATGTAGATAGTTATTTAAGTTATGTAAATTTAAAATATGTATTTATATGATATCACACATGCAGCTTGTTTTAAATGTAAATTGGAAAGCTATCGACAAATAAACATTTTGTACCAACAGTATGACATTATTATTACAGTTACATAATACAGTGTCTTGTTTATGGTGGATATTTGGGGGGACTCAAGAGCAGTAAGCACTATTCCCAGGACAAGAGATTTTATACATTATGTCAAAGCCAATGCATCTTCCAGGGTGAATGGGACTTTTCTCCAAAAGGATCCAAAATTACTGTGAAAATATTCCACATGTTCCCCATAATATCCAAGCTACAGTTTCAAGCAGTAAAACAAAACTCTGAAAATACAAATATAATCCATCAGACTAAGCGAATGTGTTTCAGAACATAGGTGTATACTGAGTCTGTTAAAACTTCAGTTCCGAGGATTTTAATGTGAAAATTTGACTTATATATTACTTATATTTCACTTATTGTCTATCTATCTCGGTTGCTCTTTCATAAAAGTCAGTTCCCAGTTACACTAAACAAGTATGTTACATTTGAAAACAAGCCAAACACATAACCAATAGAAAAATATTCTCATAAAGTAAAATGTTTACATCATTTATCGGAAAATAAAGCCTCTATTTACTTTTCAGAATATTTTCTTTAGCTAATGTAGCTAATATTTTTTGCATTGTTTCAGACTGGTAATTATTTTCACTGTAACAAAAAGGCAATTCATGTTTTGTGTTCTTGCAAAGTCTCAAATCCCAGGGAACAGAAAGCACTGATTTCTGCATAAAGAAAATCGATTGGCTCACAGAGACCCAGAGCTATTGACCAATGAAATCCAAGCTTACATGTTCAGGAGCAAGAGTTTGGTTAGCATATTTCCTCTTGCAAATGCAAAAGCATAAAATATCTATTTAATAGTTCATCTCATGCGTTTGTACTTTTGGGGCAAAAATCCTGTCTTTTCACCCGAAAATATTATCGGGTACTCAATACATAAATTAGCATGCCAACGAGACTCTTTATTCAATGGGAGTGTTTTTCATTTTTTTTCTGAGCTTGTTCATGTTTATTGCTTGTTTACATGAGGCCCATAGAGCTGGTGTTTCTGTAAGAAATAAAAACATATTTGTACAAGGTTTTTTTGGCAAACTATGCTGTACATATTCTTCTCACATAGGAATGTATATACACACACATAATAATTCTGAACGGTTCCCTGGATCCTAAAGAGCCATATTTTTATGCAAACCGTAATAAATTAAGCATATATTTATGTATGGAATGTGCTAATGATAAATAAACATGATATGTGACTTTGCAAAATTGACTATCAGCTCTTATGAAACATATGTTGAAGATAAAATGTCATTATTTTAAAACTTTACACACAATGGCAGATCATTATTTAGTTGATAGAAAAATACAACATCTTTATTTACAAAATCCTATTTCTAAAAATTATAAGTCTAAAATTGTAGGTAATGAATGAATGAGAAAATAGATATACAATATAACATACACTATCATACAATTTATTAAGAATCCTTACAAATAAAATAAAGATTATATACATGTACCTATATATTATATATAATTTTTACTCTTATGGTTACCATACCTCTATTGAGTTAATTTTCCACAAAAATTAACTTATGTATATATATAATCCAAGAATCAGTTATCGTTTTGCAACAGAAAATTTATTTCATAATCTATGTGAAGTACCATACTGTAAGCAAGAAAATCAAATATTGCATGGACAACAACAAATTGTGAGCTTATTAACACACATAATATTTTCTTAACTTAATTTTACAAGTATTAAGGTTAGCTTTCACTACTGAAGGCTCTTCATTACTTTGAACAGTATCAACATCAACTGTTAATGTGTGTTTACTGTCAAATCTATGCCATTAAAAAAAAATCTGAAAATTATTTTCTCATTTTTTTCTATAGCTATGGAGAACAAATTACTATGCAAAACACTTGAGCATATTATAATAACCTTAATATGATCAGTTCACACTTTTTTCTTCTATCACAAATTCATGTTATTAATGCAGGCATCTTTGCTGCTATTCCCCAAACCTTAGATCATATGCCACCCACAGAACACAAATAATAACAAATATAATATATTCACAAAAGATGTGCATTAAAACACCTTTCACAATTGTCTGGATGCACGATAATGTTCTGAGAATATCAGTCGTTTAACTCAGTGACAAAGGTTTGTGGGACGACTAGTTTGGGATGTATAATCACTTCTCATCTCCTTGTTCGAATCTTGCTCATAGCAATATATGGGATACTCTAAAGGTCTGTACTGATTTGACCTCTGGTATTGAAAGAGTTGTTACTAAGCCTATTACTAAGCCTCAACTCTTATACTACTCCCAATTGAAATGGCCACATAAACTTAGCTTTACTATTTTCACGTTGTGACGTCATAATTTAACAAAGTTCTAACATATCATGTATCACTATATCACAGAATTTTATTGGTTAGCTCACACCTATACGTGGCTGAACTTGCAGTCCCACGTTGCAACCATTTTGAGCAAATCATCCTTACAACATGTCCTTTTTCATCCAAGTGACGTCATTTTTCATTTATGGTAGGTCCAGAAATGTACCGCAATGTTTCTATGGCAATCAACTTACGTTGTCAGAATGATGGTAATGTGGACTTTTATAGCACTTAATCTCCATCACTGATGGACTCTAAGGCGCAAGTTCTACTTTATTCTAAGCATGGTACAACTTTGCCTCACTTTTAGATCCGTTTGGCACTCAAGCATAATGTTTCCATCGAATACCACCACATCAGACCTACAGCCTGTAACTGATAGCATTTACTTACTACCTTCACCACCATGCTTCAGACTAGGTATGAGTTATAGTTTTGTGATATGTTTCACTACGTTTGCATATGTTCTGCAAAGTACTGCTCTGTATAGCTACAAGCTGCTACATAGTGTTAATTTGGTACAACATAGGAGGACAATGCATGCTTGTAGCCATTTCAGAGAAATGGATGCTTCCACCGCGATTTACAGGCGATAACATTAAGCACCCCCACTTACACCTGCTTATAGATACTTTTGGTAATGCCTTAATTTGTGGCAGGTTCATACAAGTGACATGAAGAGGTGTGACTTAGGTATCACATAGCATGTATTACTGTGCTGCCACAACACAGAAATTATTGTAGGCACATGACCCTAACATGCAAATGAAATTATTGAAAGCAACATCCACTAGGCAAAGTCTAACTAATTTAAATTTGTGTTTGTACAACGATAGTATTGCTCCGATTAGAATCATCCATGGATGACTCCAAAACGGATCCGTATCCAGCATGTCTAAAGACCTTATTTTGTGTTTTCGGGACAAATTTACATGTTTTCAAAGATGGCTTATTGAGGTACCACAGAGGAAAATGTGACAGGGGCTTTAAAGAAAAGCACAGAGAATAACTTTCATATGATATATACTAATATCAGTGTAAATGGAAAAAATAGTGAATGGGCTGACCCCATCAGATCAGGGTGGCCAACCCACTTGAGATATTGGACTCCTTGCACGCTTATCCATCAATTAAACTCATCTAGTGCTATGCTAGATGAATACAGTTATTACTTGGGTGTATTTTCATAGTAAACTGACCTCACTTGTTGAACTTTAACCCATATCTCTGTATCTCCACCCCTCCTCTTTTCACGTTTTTGTTCCTCACAGTTATTGTAACTTTTCTCTCTGCAAACCCTTTCCCCAGCATGGATTCATGTAATATTATTTACTAATCTTGCTACAGACTCATTCAGTTGTCACCAAATGGCTATGTGCTGTTGCAAACTTCTAACGATCCAGATTTTTGTTATCTTAGATCCACCTTAAACCGCCTGGATCAAAATTCATTGTCAGTACATTATTGTATGTATGTGATCTAACAAGTGTACACTGATCTAAGTGATGCGGTATGATGAGCATACTGTATATAAATACTATTAAAATACTTTATCATAGCTTTTGGGGAATACCTTGTCAACATAGTTTGGCAATCTGAGCCGAGACTAGGCCAAAATCCACTATGAATGAAATTTCTGATTTTACTCAAGTCTGGAAACCATACACATACTATGTGTATAACACAAGAAAGATATAATATGCTTCTATAGATGTATATTTATTTTACTTAATTCTATGAAAATCCCCATTGTCCCTCAGACTAAACCCCTCTCAAATTTTAGACAACAGAGAATGTTGCAATAAAGAATTCACCAACTGGTTTGAAATAGATTTTACCATTTTTTCTTACTTATCCAAATTGTTTATTCCATAGTTTTAAAAAATAAGGTGAAATAATTTAATTCAACAACTCGCACATACTTATTCCCTAATGTATATTGATATTAAAAAAAATCACTATCAAACCAAGCTTAAGGTGGGGACTTAAATCTATTTTTTTGAGAGAAGAGACTCTGTCGTTAGGACTACATAACATACCACCCCAGTTGTGAGAGCATTTACAGAAAATGTACACTTTTATTTTTAAGGTCAATCTAGCTAAACCGTCAGCTTTTGTTTGTTTTGTTATAGCTTTATAATCTGTTGTCGCCTTTAGTTACAATGGAAATTTACACCCTGCAGAGACTGGCTGTCTGCAACTTTATGTTACAAGTCCATAACATAATACAAGATAAATATGTGTAGATAAGTTAAAGGATTTTTTCCAATGCACTCAATACAGCAAAAGTTATTTGAAATATGCATATACAGAACATATACTCAATACCCCAAGAAATTGGAATTCAGTGTTAAAGTTAGAGTGTCATTCTTTGTATAAAAGACATTGATAAAATTTCGTGCTGATGTTGATTTACAAATTATAAATTTCTATGGTCAGTGGAGTCTAATACTACTCCATTGAATGTTTTTATATGATGTGATTTTGTTGCATTACTGTTACAACATCATCTGCCACTGTGGACTAGAGAGTAACACATTAGTCTAGGAACACAGAGGATTTCGATACAAGGTACAGGTTGATACATAGTGGCTCAGATGACCATTTAAAATAATGGTTCTCTGTCATCTGGTCCTTTACCAGACAAAAACTCATTTCTCAACAGTATCTCAGCATGTTGAATTAGCATTGGATTAGGACCTTTTTGGCCATGCATGTCTGTATTGGATTAATATATTGAATTAGCATCATAACTTTGGCATTTCATCTTAAATATTTGTGCCCAGTAGAATCTTACATACATTACTTACCAAGCTATTCTAAAGTTGCGTGGGCACTAAATTGACCTGATACAATGCAATACGATACATTGAAATACAAGCCCTATCCAAGTTGAAGAATATATGGTGATTTTATTTTTGTTTCAAAATCCCAACAAAAATAAAATGAAAAAAATATGGTCATTTTAAATTGAGAGTTGTGCTGTATGCTGATGATACTGACATATCCTCTACACAAAAGGAGAAGAAGAATTCTTCAAAATAAATATTGTTTCACATCAGCTCAAATCATGTGGTCATCAATGCAAATAGACGAAGGGGTATTGTATGAAATCCAACTTAATTATTGGATCATATCACATTCATGTAACATCACCATTGGTGTGCATGGGCCATTATTATCCCCCACCCCATTGAGGGCAATGGTATTGTAATCAGATCGATTTGTCTGCCTGTCTGACTCAAAACTTATGCATTGGATCTTGGTCATATTTCTCCACAAGGTGGGGGTCTAGCCATGGCTCAGTCTTCTTCAAATTATCATCTGGTTCCACATCTGGAATCATGAATCCATAACTATGTTTTTGAAGTTTGCAACATCCATATATATGCATGACCCCAAACAATCTTTATTGGTCCAGGGTTATATTTTACCCATGACTTGGTACTCTTTAAAGTTGATCCACAGCAGGATTGATAATCATGATTCTGATCTGAATAGAAAATCCAGAGTTTTTTTCTGGAATTTTTTTAGCACAACCCCTGGGAGAGGGTTTGTATGTTTTCAGGCACTGCTTCTTCAGCCAAACGGGAGAGATGATTATATTGTAATTGCATCTGTTTGTCTGTTTGTCGTCAAACACAACTCCAAAACTATACATTAGGTCAGGGTCATTTTTAACACCAGGTAAGATTAAGCGAATAATTAGAATGGGTCTTATTTTCAAACAATAAGCGGGCAGTCTATCCCCTGGCTCATTCCCGGTCAAAGGTAATAGGCAGCTATACTGGGACTTTAGAAGTTGTTAAGGGATGTTTTGTTATTACTTAACAATTACAAACCCTCTGCCACGTTATCACTTAAACGATGGCCCTGAACCAATACAACCGAAACAAGGTATTAGGCACAATATTGCATCAATTAGTCAGAATTACCTAAAAGTTAAATATGATTTTATAGCAACAAGGTGAACCAGATTTGAAGTAAATTGAGTTCGATTAAGTCGGAATGATTTTTACTTGTTCTGTGTCCCTGCCTACTGTGTCTCTGATTGATATAGCTTCTGACGTGCCTTCTGCACAGACACAGATCCGTGGTTTCCTTGTTTCATACCAATATATTACAGGTATGTCAGCCATAGGCTGTGTGGGTGTGGACAGGAAACAAGCAATAAAGTACGGTGTCCACTTTAGTTCCTTAAACTAATAAACCTGGTCACTTACAACTTCAACGTAATATCTTTATCCGTAATGAAGTCAAATCTCCTTGAATTTCATTGTATGTAAAGAATACATATTCTAACTGTCTCTTACCACACAAGGACAATAATTCTTTCTGTTCACTAAAAGTTGGACCTACTATACACCTATATGATATTTATCTATAAATAATTTGGGATATATTATCAGAGTTCAAATGAACCCCCATTGGACTTATCTTTGTTTAGAAAAGATTAGAAATCAAATTTACATGCTGTACAGGTGTCATCAATGAATTGACAGTTACATGGTTTCCATTGTGTAATAGAATGTTTAGAACTAATTCCCAATCCTATGTTTATACAATGCATAAACCATATAGCCAGTTCTTTATAAATCTCTACAGATCTTCAATTAGTCTTATTAAAAATAGATTAAAGCAACAACCAATGTTCCACAAGATTTAGTAGATAACTATTAATATAGACACAATTAAGAATTTTAAAATTAAATCATTGATACTGTGAAAAGTGATCTTTGGTCTATGAAGTTTAAGATAAGATTAAGATTCTGCATTTTTTCCTGGAGTTGCCATAATAATTAGGTGTAAGAACATTCTTCTGTTACAATGGGCTAGCAACTGTTTTATGGTAAAGACTGCTTTATTATAAGTTAAGTTAATCCTAACTCACATGTGTTTCATTGACATAAATTTTACCAAATGTATACTACGTCATATGTTTTGTCCACAGGTGCAAATGAAAGAATAAAACTACAACTTTTACTTTAAACATAACTGATATATATTAAAACTTGTTAGTTATTCTGCTAACACAATAGCATGCCCTTAAACTGTACTTAGCTTAAAATTTCTGTGACACAGTCTGTGGAATTTCTTGTAGCTTTTTAAACCTTAGGCGACATAAACTTGTCAACACAGAGTGACATTGTACCAGGCAATACATTAGTACTTGTCCACAAACAGACCCCCACTAGAAGCCTTTTTTTACTTAGTCTATTGAAATCTCTCCATATATAGGATTTACCTGTAGAGGCACCACCACAGTAATTTCTGATCACATTAGGTCTGATAATCTTTCTTTTTTGATAACTGTCACATGCCTTATTTAAATCAACAGCAATTTTTTGGTGCAATTTTTGGTCCTTTCAATCTTGTAAATTTGTTTTTAAATTTTACCAGCAAGCAAATCTCATTAAGCTACTGCATTAGTTAGTATGTTATAATTAGACACACACATTGTCCAAAAATGGATTATGATTATTTTACATATTGTCTGACTTTCTTACTTATTTGTCAGCTATCACATGCTTGCTTTGAGTCAGTGATTCTGTTTTTTCTTCAAATGAAGATAGCCAATCTTTACGGTGCTTATAACTCACTTATTATTGGTCTAGGGGGTTTCCAATGTGAAACCAACATATAGCAAATCTTGGGCCCGGAATCTTCTGATGTGTCCAGATTTGACCTTGGGTCCCTCCTTCAAGGTCAAATGAGGATAGCCAAAGTTAAAAGTGCTTATAGCTCGCTTATTATTGGTCCTACAGGTTTGGGATGTCAAACTAACCTATACTTTTCCCGAATTTGGGCCGCCATCTTGAATTTTGGAGGAAATAGAAAATGTCTTTTTTCTGGGGAACTGTAAGAGATAAAGTGATTTGGGGCACATTTTGAACCTAATGGGTAATAAGGACTACTAGGACCTCTGAAACAAATTAGGCAGAATTGTACAACTTCCCAAAGGTTTTGGGTATGTGAATATATACCAGTGGGAAACAGCACCTCAGGGCGTAGTCATTATCAATATTGGCACATAAAAAACTCGGTCCTGGGTTCAAACCCAGCATATAATAACAAGTGGAATATGCTGATGACCCGTACTAATTACTATATGCCATATATATATTTATATGACCCTGTGACTATTAAAATAGACTAAAACCCTAACGTTGACCAAGCTGGTTACATAAAGTCACCATGTAATGATGGCTGGCAATGGTATCAGCTGGGATGGAACATTACATATGGACTTGTTGTTTTCAAATATTGTATAAAACCAATCCTCTGTCATGTATCTCACCATAAAGCAACCAACCATCTAAACGAAAACTAGCATGAATATCCACTGTCTGCAAGCTAATAGTGTATTTAGCAGGGACTTGGCGCTCCTGTGGTATTCTCCAGTTACATATCAGTCTCACAGGACAGATTTTTGGATATGCAAGTTATTTTATTATATCAATGAAAGTAATAATTTGTATGCTATTGTAAATTTGTGAATATTAATGATAATATATGAGATACTGTTAAAATACCCCCCCCCCCCCCCCCCCCCCAAAAAAAAAAAAAAAAAAAAAAGAAATGTCTTGACAAATGTTTAAAAACCAATACAATGAACAGAATATTTTCTGCTTTAATATCCTTGATTGGATAGTGTTTCCATTTTTAAATTGGGTGCTATAATTTGAGAAGCTTGCACCTTAGAATCCGTTTATACATAGATTAGACACTATAAAAAGCAGTTTAGATGTAAATCTTTCTTTTTGATGCATGCTATTGCACAAAACTAGGAAGAGACAAAGACAGAAGTAAAAAGCACAGACTACTTGTGAGGAAATCACTTAAGCTGTCCATTAACTGTACTTTGGGTATGTTTCGTTTTCTAACCCACTATTTGACAGCCAAAGGCCTTTTTACTACTCGGTTCTTTTCATTGCTAATGTCTTTCTACCTCTTTAAGAATTGCAATTTTCCGGGCGATTGAACTTTTGTGGTGTTCAAACACTTCACAACTAAAACCCCCTTTCAAAAGTATCTTCTATATCTTCTTTGAGGTTTGTTAAGTCTCTATGTAGAGCGTGTTTTGGTGTATCAATCGCTCCCCAAAAAGGAACGGAAAAGGATAAGCTTTTAGCCAGGGAGTGTTTTTTTAGAAATTTCTCTGTGTTGTGTGGAGTATAACTTAGCCTTGCTGCAAATTGCAGCCTGCAACGCTCAAATTTGTACAATAACCATTTAAAATTATACACAAATGACTGATATTCATTATAGCATTTTTCAATTTCTAGTGACTTATTGTAAGGCCTAGCCAATTGTAAACTGGGTCTCCTTTTATTGACCCTTTTGAAAGCAAGTCTGAAATTTGTTTTGGTGTACATGCACAAGCTGCAAGGTAGAGACAGAAGTAGTGCGCTACATTAGTGCACAATTCATGAAACTCCAGAGACAAGAAAAACAGAAATTTCTAGATTTGGTTTATTTTTTGTTTTACCACACGTTCAATAGCCAGGGTCATATTATGACGGGTAGTTTAAGGGTGGAGGAACCAGTGCATACTAGTTGGTTAAAGTTCTGCACAGTAAACCACCGGGCATCGACAAGTTACTTCCAACTTTCCAACATGAAGCGTCAGGGCCGAGATTGAAATCAGAGGTTGAAGGTGACCTTTCCATCCACTGCACCACTGAGCCCTCTAAGTAATCTCTAGAGGTGGGAGTTTGTGCTTAAAAGGTGGGAGAAAACTAATTCCATACAGATAACCAGTTACAATAAGACCTGTCCTCTCTGGTGCAGTATTTGATGGACTCCTCTATAACTAACATTTATTAGAAAAAATTATTTGGCTCCATTTTACAGAAGAATGAACAAGGTAGGATATAGCTGCAAAAATCAAACTGTAAATGTACACACACATGTATGCGACTTAAGATATCCTGTGGCCGATTTGCGAGAGTGATTTTTTTCCACCTTCTTTTTATTGTTAGTATTTTTTTTATTCTGGGAGGGACAAAACTGGATGACAAATAAAATCACATTGAAAATTAGATGCATGTTTGTGAAAACAAAGAACAAGGTACGAAAACATTGGGCATCATATGTCGTACATTCACAACCTCGGAAGACATCATCCAAAAATGAAAAGGTAGCAGAACAACTCGTCAACGAATGGGAAAAGTTTTGTGGCTGTTTATCAGAAACACAATTCTGTGATAGTACAAAACTGACCAGTTTTGGTTGACCAGTTCACCAAATGGTTGGAGTGTTACCCGTTACCTGACCAGAATGCGGAAACGATAGCCAAGGCCATGGTTGAAAGATTTCTTTCCAAATTACGTTGCCCCTTGCAGATCCATATGCAGATCCAACTTTATTGTAAATCTGTCCTCCAAGGTGTGTCAATTGTAAGACTTTAAAAACCAGAACTACCCCACTTCTGGTACCAGTTATAGTACTATATAATATAATATCTCCTTACAGTACCTTCAAGTAAAATGCAATATAAGTAACACCATATGATGCAAATTGATGACATAGTTTCAAATCTAATAATGTAATACACTCGAGCCAGATGGAAGACTGCGTAACTATCTCTGTTTCGTTTAAATACTACATATAATCTCTCTTATTTTTTTCACATTTGTCGTGTTAGCCATGGATATCTGATACTTCAATAATTGTGGCTTTTCTTTCTATACTTGATCTTACTAACACATAATACCAATTACTATTGTAATGTAAAATGCAATGTTTCTCAAGTTTGCTGTCAGAAGTACAAAGTACGGTTTGAAATAACATGGTCCATTTACAAAGAAGGTCCTGAATATCTTGAATACCTTATGAGTTTTTAATCTAACATTCTGCAATTGTATAAGATTTCTCAGCTAAGATTAACCCCAAATGATGCAAAACCCCAGCCGAGAACTCATTCTCAAATTTGAGACCAAATTCTGATGACTTGTGGATAAAGGTTGATTCCCAAATTCGGATCAATACTGGGATCCGTGAAAAAGATATGGAATCAGATATTTTATATTTCAGTTCACACAAATCGAAGAACCTGTCCGTTTAGCGAGCGAGGGTGGCCATTTAAAGTGGTATACAACGTGTAAATATTTTCAAGTGTCAACAAAGTGATTTTACGTTCAATTGCTATTGGAGTCATTAAACATGTTCATCTCCCTACTGTTAGCTTTGCTGAAGGCAGAAGTTCCTTTGCAGTTAGTGAAATTTTTCAGTTCAGATAATGAGGTTTCACTTTATATAATGTTCTCACACATGAACTGACTTTGCAGTAGTATACAGCTAAAAGACTCCCTCTCTCCCTCTCTGCTAAGCTTATGTCTCCTTGCATGTATGAATGCTTTATGAATACCGAATATCTGTGTACATATTTGAAAAAGATATCATGCAAATTTAAACCTTAAGCAGGGCTACCCATTGTCTCACAAAATCCAGTGACATAACAGGAGAGGTCCTTAATTTATTCCATCTGTTGTCATGAGGTGGGTTCCAACACAGGACCACAAAGGCGAAAGCCTAGTAACTGAATGACAAACATATTCACCACAAGAACAGTGAGGCCTCTGTTTGATTAAACAACTGAAAAACGAACTTTTTTGTGCACGTTTTGTAAATTCTGGTACCCAAAACGTAAGAATATACTTATAACAGTACAAATTTAGTGCTGAAATTGCACTCTTCCAAATGTTTATATATTTATTACTGTCTTTTATAACAATACAGGACCATATAACATAGAAAAGTACAGACGAAAATTGTGTCTTCTTATTGGAAAACATGCTATTAACCTTTTTTTTGCAATTGTTTATTGACAATTACTATACTATATCTTAAAGTCACATACAAACATTAGTAACATATAAGAAATACCCAGCCCTATACAATGTATTTATATTTAATATTTTAAATAGATTTTTATACCCATACTAAAGTTGTACAGACAGAAACAATATGTGTTTGATCCACATGTACTTTTTAACAAACTTTACATAACCCTTCATGTACTTTAACTAATACGAGAAGATCCCTTGCTCACTAACTTTGAAATCTTTGGGCATTTTCTTTTCACTAAAAAAGTGTTCATGATAAATAATGTTTTAAAGTGAAAAAGTGACACCATCGCCAGCCTGCTTGACTTAATACCGAAGTCTGTATACAAAGGGACATAAAAAAGTATCAAAAGGCGCTGAGCAAGTAGTAAATGTCACTTAAAGTAGCCTCCTGGAATTAGAAGCCACGTGATATATGGCTTTATGATAGGAATCTGGCTTGCAAGCAACACACTCCCACACCTGTGCTGACATAAGCTAACACAAATGTAAAATTGATGCCAATTTATGGCCGCAAATAATAACCCAAATGCATTGGAAGAGTTGTCGAGAGTTTCTTAGGCTTATTGGCTGTGGTGTTGTTGTTGTTGTGCATTAAAGATGTTCATGCATAAAAAGATAATATAATAATTTTTTATTTTTAAAAACTGTGTGAACTTCACCTGAATTGTGTATCTATTCCAAAGGTTCTTCTGATTTCAAACAACGAAGAAAGAAAAGATTTATACTATCAATTACATGTTATGTATTACATATTATATTCATTTTCATAATTTTCCTTAGATAAAAAACGTGTATCTTGTTTTAGATTACGTTCTAGTTTATGTTTCTGTGGCCTAATTGTACCTTAGAAAGGCCTGTATAGATTTATTCTAGTTAACCATTTAATTAGTGTTTATGAAAGCCTGGAACCGCCATGCAAATTCATGGAGCCATGCAGTCCAGACTCTAGATGTTCTGCACAATCTCGAGATGTTGACCCATCTCAAGATCTTGAGTTTGTGCAAGGACAATCTCGAGATGTTCCTAATTGCGAGTTGGGTCCTAACATTCATAAAGCATTTCTACAAGTTAGAAAATATAAGCTCTTTACACAGAAATGGTGGAGTAAAAGCCAGCATCTGTTGGAGTGCATTATATATAATGAATCTTTATTATCTAAACTGAAAGTTTTCCCCAATTACAAAGAAACTGGAGCCTTAAGCAAGTCTGACATATGGCATACCATATCTTCCCTTTTGTAGTATCATACCAAAACAAATGTATATGAGGGACTAGATGGACTTGTTAAAAATTAACTAAATTAATTAAGACCAATGGTCTGTCAATACATTAGATAAATTTGGGGGCCACGATGACAGAGTGGTAATGTTAGGCGCCAACTCGCGGCAGGGAACAACTCAAGTTGTTCTTTGCGCCAACTCGCAGGATTGAGTTGTGGCAAACATCTCAAGATGTACTGCCACATCTCGAGTGGGTGCTGCGCCAACTTTACCCTATAATTCAATCTAATCATACTTTCATAGAACTTAATCTCTGTGGAGAAGAATGTTATGTAGACAATCAAATGTGGTGAAGTGAAATGACTATTTTATTACAGGAATAAAAGACATATTTGAGTCCTTTATGATGGTTTTAAACTATCGATTGGCTGAATATTAAAGTCATGAAGCCTGAAGGGCTAAGTGCTTTAATGCAGCCGATCGATGGTTTAAAACCATCATAAAGCACAAGAATTTGTCTTTTATACCTATTCTAAAATGGTTACATTAATATTTGGTCAAAATGAAGGGATAAATCTTACACAAAAATCAAAACAAATCCAACGCCATGTTGGCTGTTCCATCAATGAAACATACGTGGTGATATCTTGGGTAAAAGTTAAGTGTTTCTTGCTACTCTATTTTCATAGAATTTGTCGCAAAATATTGACAGATTGTCATTGTGTATGTTTTCAATTTGTCGTGAGCTTTAAAATGATATGTTATTTGTTAAAATCAAGTAAGAAATGACAATCTTATGAATATTTAGCCACTTATTTTACCGCAAGTTGTTTGTTTACATTTGTATGTGAAGGGATGATGTATGTAGAATTCAAAAGCGTTACTTTATTTGCCGTTCTGTATATGTGATTTCTGATCTGCGCAAAAGACGTCTCCAGGGTCACTGCGCAGCCTACCATTTAGAAATATACTATTTTGACTGATGTTTTTTAATTACATTTAAGGATTTCTCAGCCAAAAGTGAGAGTAAATAATTACCCAATTGCAATAGAGGATTAAGTTGGTACAGTCATCATCTTAAGGTAGTAACCTGATTTGGAATCAATAATTGACCAATCAGAAGCCACATGGTTACTGACCACTACTGGACATTAGTGGATTAACTTGGTGCACCCACAAGTTAAGATGGTGTGCACATCTTGAGATGTTTGCCACAACTCGCGCCCACGAGTTGGCGTAAGGAGCAACTCGAGTTGTTCCATACCACGAGTTGGCACACAACTGTAAAACTCTAGCCTTCTACCTCTGAGATCAGAGTTCCGGCCGGACCTCAAGTGGGAAAGGTGGTAGTTGCTTGCTGTTGGTCGGCAGTTTAGAGTACAGAAACTTGCCCAACTATATATACTGGTTTTCTCTGTCCATAAAACTACCCGGCGTGATATGACCCATACAATGTGTTTAAAGCGACATTAAAACCCAAATAAATAAATAGACAAATTGTGTAATAAATTAGCCCAAATTCCAGTCATTCCTGGAAATCCTTCAAGCATTTTGGCATGCAAAATTTTAGACTTTCATATGCCAGAACTACACTGTAACATGTAAAAGTTTGTACAGATTATATAGATTTTGTTAAAAAAATTCAGGTTCGCACACAAATTAGTCATATTATTAGCTGATCTTTAAACGTAAGTTAAACTAATATAAATAAGATTTCAGTAACTTTACTTACAAAAGATAACAATAAAGCTCCGTTTATTTCCAAATATGCAGAACTGTTATTGGACTATGGTATCCTAGTATCAAGATCATTACTTGGTTATTTATGCAATGATAAAAAAAGTACTAGGTATAAGACCCCAGCCTCCTCATTTCCATCTGAGAATTCAATATCCACCCATCAATCAACTCACTTAACAGGAAAAAGCCCTGTCTTTTATGGTGCCTAATGCTTACTTATTGAATTCGCCAGGAAACTTTGGTCAAAGGGCCATATTAAGACAAAATGTTCCCTGCATCCCAAGTATTTAATAAAGTCGGCCGAATGGGGGGTGTTTGTTTAATCAAATGTCCTCCCTTATTGCCTTTTCACTGTTGGCTACAACTGCACAGTACTATGAACTGGGATTCTTGCTGGCTGGAGATCATTAATTTTTGTCACCAGCCATCTCAAGCTGGCCTGTGTTAGCCTTTCTCTAGTCAAATGGTAGAATATTAGAACATCAGCTAAGCATATAGATCCTGCTTGGATCATCTGGATGACATATTCTTTCTTTGTGTTGTGGTAATTTAATGTTACTGGGATAAATTGGTGCATAACCTATCAAATTTCAGTTTGCCCAATCACAAATTTGTATCAGACATCCTAATTGGCTGGGGATTGGATTTATTGTTTATTTTGTTGCATATGCCAATATGAGACATATGGTTGAACATCATTTTATGCAGTTTCCATTGAATAAAATAATGAATGTGTCATACCTTTCTGTTTTCCTTATGTTTGTAGCAAATACAGTAGTTCTGTCGGACAGATATTCCTCCAAAAATCAAAAGATGAGAAACAACCCAGATTTGTTATGAATCCTCTCGGGTTATCAGCAGCAGTAGTAATAAAGTATTACAGTGCATAATGTGTTTTTATTGTCATCTTTTATAGTATGACAATTTAAGAAAATTTGTCTTTAATGTGAAAAAAGAAAATGTGCAACAGTTTATAGATAAAAATAATTCATTATCATTCATTTTCACTCATGAAATAAGCTTTGGCTTTTAAAATTACCAAGCCAAAATGCTCCCTTATTTTTTTATTAATATTTAATGTTACAGGTCGGATTATACATTTGAAAACAAACATAAGCCTTTAAATAAATGATAAAAATATTTTAACTTTTTAACAAAATAACTACAGTTGTTGATTCAGAAGGATAAGCTGAAGGTCACTGTAAGCAATACCAGTCCATATTCTTTTAAAATGGACTGGTGCCCTACCTATCCCTTGTCAAACTGTAAGGATCAGACACGAGAGCTGTGGAGACAATGGTCATCCCTTGGCGACTGTCAAGGACATGCCTTTTTTGAAATATGATTTGGCAACCATTTTAATGCTACAATTTGACAGATGGTATATTTAAAATTAATATTTCTGTCATCCAAAACAGTAGACTTTCTCAGGCTATATCCGGTGACATTATATAATGATAACACTGATGTTTTAATAGAGAACGAGAAACTTACCGTAAATTTCCAAAATAACGCCCAGGTTCAAATAAACGCCTGGTTCAAATTAACGCCTGGTACCAAGCGCACTGTTTACAATTTATAACACTGTTTTTTGTATTTCAAAAGAACGCCTGGTTCAATTTAACGCCTGGTCTGATGCCATTTGAAAATAATTAACGTCCGGGCCATATTTCGAACAAATACGGTAGGTTTTCTTTGACCTAGTGTTGGCCAATTTCAGTAAATTATTTTTTTTTTGGCTTTTATCCTTGTTTTTGTGGGTTTGAAACTATATATGAGCACCTGATCATTTGTCCGGGTATGACAGTAGCTGTTAAAATGGGTCCTAGAACCCCAATTTTTACTTCATATATATAACGAAAATAGCCGATTATGTAAGAGTCCATTCAAACCTCAATACACAATACATTAAGGTACACTCAATAGAGCCTTGTACGTTTGGTTTGTTCAATATCATACATTGAATAACGGTCAAAACATATTAAGTAGCCAACAAAAGGCTACTAGAAAGGTTCCTTGTGCAGTCTTTAGCAGTGCAAGGCAGGGTTATATCTATTTAATAAATCTTACACCACAGATTAAACAACAACATCACTTTCAATAGGTCTACACCAACCGTGTTTTGGTATCAAGACTTTTGTCAACTTAATATGCAGTTAAATATCCAGGCATTTCAACAAGTCTTGTTGTGCAGATATTACAAATGAAACGTGGCGTGAAAATAACACGAGCATGGCGATTCTAAAATCACATATTAAACGTGAGGGAGGCATAAAAACCTATTTTATTTTGTTAAAAATAATAAAGTCCACCGGAAAACCTTGATATTGTTAAACAAAGGTGATAAGAATTATCACTTGAGTAAGGCAGGTGCTCTGGGTTGTAAACATAGGCTTTCATTTCTTGTGCATTCTGCTTGTGTGGCTAATTTAGCACGCTTCTTAAATTGGCATTAAATCAAAGTAGACAACAAATGTCATTTGTAGCATATCTGGGTCACTGGTACAGAAATATAAAGCAATGTAAACTGTATGATGATTGGCCGACCAATCGTGGGCACCAATTTTCTCATAGAAAGTGTACTAGTTCATTTTTAAAACATCGTCATAGTACACCTTATATACTCTTTAGTTTTAAGAGAACTCGGTAGTGATGGATTGAAGTCTAGTGTGTCCTCTGCTTAATTCCCTTTTCGCCATTATGAAATGGCCTTTCTTTTCAGGCTATATAAGATGTAAGATATAAGATGTCTGAGAGGGCTGTATTAAAATCTATGGCCCTGAACATATCTATACATATCTGATGGATGTGCCCAAAAGTGAGATATTTATTTGTATCTGGGCCATAAATGCTGGATTGGTCCTTTAAATGAAGATCTTTCAATATGTTTATTCTGCTAGAGTAGTTGATTCACATGTTACAAATTATGAAATATATTTACAAAAACAATAAAGAGGAAGACTTTGAATGCTTACAAATGATATCTTAATAATAACCAGAATCTATAATGATAAATCTGTAGCTACAAAAACAGTTTCTACCGGTTGAAATGGGTTACAAAGGTAATATGTAAGAGTTTATTGCTTAATATAATTGTACCAACTGAGATCTTTAAAATAGTATTGACATTGAATACATTATCAAAATGATCATTGTATTGTATATTTATATTCAGCACAATATCTCCTTTAATGCAGGACACAAAAGTCACTATTTGACCCACTATTTGACCCGGCAGCACAGGTACAGCCCAAATTCTCTTATGACTGACATTCCCCTAACTGAAGGAGACAAATTAAGGGATGACCATTTATCAATGTCCCTGTGGTTCTTTCGCCTGAATACCAGGGCTAGGACCCAGTGACAGAGGACCCTGAATTTAAACAATCATCTGAGCAATGAATGAATTATGCATATACAATGGACAATTGCTAATCAAAAATGATCATTGTATTGTATATTTATATTCAGCACAAAATCTCCTTTAATGCAGGTCACAGAAGCACTATTTGACCCGACTGCACAGGCACAGCCCAGATATCTCTTATGATTGACATTCCCCTAACTGTAAGAAATAGATTAAGGGATGACCATTTATCAATGACAGAGGACAGTAAATTTAAACAATCATCTGAGCTACTATGTATTTGCTTGTGCCTGGGATTAAACCCAGATCATCCGTGTTCCTAGAGGAGTATGTTACCCACAACGCCATAGTGATAGATAAATCTGATTATGTAAAATTGCAGGAGACATTAAACTCCAAATAAAGACATAAGCAAAGCTCAATTAAGTTAAAATTTTGTCTAATAAATGTTCAGATAATCGACAGTCCACTGTATATATCAAGGGTGACTGAATTTTGTGAGTGCCAAGTGAGAACTGTCTAGTCTGATCTCCTGAACTGTTCAGATGATACACATAGTGTCAAGCTAATTAGCAAAACACAGCATTATTGCTGTAGCTACCTTAGCTATTTATTAAGAAAAACAATGAAGCCAAAAAAACAATCAAGTAGGAGTAACAATGGTATATAAATGCCACCTTATAGGCACCAACCGTGTAATGTTCAGAGTTTGTGACATTTAACCAAATCACTTGTAATTAAAGGCTGGAAGGTTGAGTTCATCCACCATGTCAAATGAAATAATCACTGGTATAGGTCAGTGGACAGACTGAAACTCTGGGACCAGTCTGCAGTGAATAATGTGATCTCTAGCATGTACCCTGACACAATAGATGTCATCATCCTATTATGTACACAGATCACTGGAAAAACAAACAAATTTGATACACAGACCCATGGTACATAGGTCTGTATCTTATACAGAATACATTTCTGCTGAGTTTCTGCTTAATTTTCTCGGATTGATACCAACAAGATTTAGTTCACAAAGGTAATAAAAATGAAATTAAACAGGAAATATTTATCATTTATTGTTTATCTTTTAAATATTGATTGATAAAGTATTCCTACTGAGTTTATATGCAGAGTAGGAAAACGAGTTTTTTTAAATACCAGAATGACTTAGAAATCAGTTGACATTATTGACGTGTGTCTTATATTGTGCCAAAGGAACATTCTCGGTAATAATGTTGTAAATGTTTTGAGAAAATACAAATAAGAGTTTGCAACTCACTGGATGAACAATTCATTAGATAGGATGTAAGCGCAAACTAGTTGGAATGAAATAACACTTTAGCAACTTTCCAAAATGGAGAATTAATGGAGTGAAGAAAGTCCCAAGGGCATGACCTTCTACACTGATTAAATCAAATATGGAAACCACTGATTTATATGTAATTCCTATAATATTCGAGAGATAGTTAATAAGAGTAGATAAAGGCATTTTCACTTGAAATTATAGCAGGCAGGGGCTTGTCCAGACACCCTATACTGTGCCAGTGTGTAATTAAGGGTCACTTTTTCATTGCTGCCTCAGTGCCACCAACAAACAGGTCTTTTATGTGCCATTGTGTAAACCTATAATGATCATGATCTGTACTGTTTCACTGTTAAAGTGTCCCAGTGTAGTTTGTCATGAAATAAAACCAAAAACTATCCCAATCAAAGTGTTGTTGAATCATTTAGTGCCCTGACTTTTGAATTTAGATGCAGGCTTCTGAGAATCAAAGTGTAATAATATCACAGAGAAAGTCTTTGAACATCCAATGCGAGGTCCTCGGTGAGCTCTTGGTTGGCAAGTTTGGCATCTACTCGGAGACTTTCGCCTTTGAGTGGTAAAACTTAAACTTTTCTTTCTTGACAGCCGGGTCTGACGTTTCCCATGTTTTATTCTTATTCTGATCCCTACTGTCTCCCTGGAATAATTGAAAAGTAGTGACTTATCAATCTGAGCCATAAAATACTGATATGAAACTACTATTACACTGGTCATCAGGCGAGGAACCATAGTCTTTTTTCAGAAGAATCTTTTATGATATACTCCCTTCTTGGGATGTCACCAACATTTACAATGGTCTGAGCTTTGAGCCAAGTGAGAAAGAAGCAATTGATAACAACAGGGTCAGTAAAATATTAATAAATATTCTAATAAGGTCAGCTTAACTTTAAATACTTGGTTACCGGACTTGTGTGATGTGACCTTAGATCAAGACACTGATTCTTCACGTCAAGTTTTAAGATTTACATGTACATAAGTACAAATAAGATCATCTGATCTTAAACGTCTGGTACTCTTAGTTCAAAGTACACTTTTTAAATTCAAATGCAGACATTAGGGTTAGTTACAGTTCAAAGAGCACACGAAGAGCACATATCATCGCAAGGCCTTACAGGCCTTCATAAAATTCTAAATAGAGAATTAGTTGATGCTCATTCCCACAGTTAAACAAGTTCTATGTTAGACCAAGGTCCAGATATGTAACATTAGATTTTATCCATAAAGTAGGTTTTTGTTAACACACAAACAGAATCCAACTATTGCATAAATCTGTTTGGCAATGACTCTTTAGTTAAATAAGGTTACTTCTATTTGAACATATGTTTTAAGATAACCTAGTCTTGTTGTTAGGGTCACCTTAAGTAAAGGACTAAATTATTGTATGAACATTTTGCTGATCAGTTAGGTTGAATCTTAATAAATGTTGTTAGTATAATTCAAACCATATCAGACTATGTTTTCAAGTCAAATTTTAAACAAGCATGACATTATCATTATATTGGTCAACTGGATATCCACCATTGTCTTTTTCTAAAGAATCATTTACAATGCATACACCCTCCCAGTATGCTAACCAGCATTTATTTAGTCCAACAGACAGGAAATGTCATGGCGTCCCTAAGCAAATTGCTTGCCACTTTGCCCTAACTCACGAGTCTGAGAGGAATGAAGTAATCAGGCGGATGGGAGGTGTCATGTGACTTGTCATTTGTCTCTGGACTGTTTGATTGGGCATTTACAAATCAAAGCTGTGCTCGTGTTTTCTGACGTCTGGATGAATGAAGACGTAGGTGTCCCACCAGTTTAAGGTTGATTCTGTTGAATTACCGTTTACATCATTGCTGATAAGTCGACCAGAAGTTAATATGGATTAATACAGCAAACTTTTACTGATAAATAATCTATATGCCTAATATTTTAACCTAAAAGGAGGGAGCTCTGTGATGTGGTGGTTAAAACACCCACCCCCTCCTCTTAAGTGTGCTATTCAAACCCCAAGCCTGACTCTATCTGCTTAGTGATGCCCTGCAGTTTATAGTGCAGAATTTTGCCCAGCTAGCTATAGTATGTTCTGCTTACCCTTGAACTTAAAAGTACAACTACCCATCGTGATATAACCTATACAATGTGTTGATAGTTATGTTAAACCCCAAAAAATTAAATCAAATTAATTAAAACGCCAGAAAAGGTATGCATGTACACCAACCTAGACATTAATCGTGTGTAAGAACATATAGTATTCATACACTTGTAATGTAAAGAGTGAATGTTGGAAAAAAACTCTGATAATTTAATAAAACGGGATTCTAAGTGTTCCATCGGGTGTATTTGATATAAATCAAGGCCAATCTTAAACTGTGATAAGAAATTGTGCAAGCTTCAGACCATTTAGCATTAATCCACATTCTGACAGCTACAGTATGACAGAATTAAGTTTGGGAGGGGCAGAGTCAATGCCTGAGTCAAGTGTGGAGGGGGTCACGTGGAAAATAGGGAGGGGTAAAAGGGGGTGTTACTGAATACTGTTGGCGTAAACTGGTGCATAATCCGACAATTTCCATCAAATCTCCATTGCAAATGCGCTGTCCCTATTTTTCTTTCCTGAATAGCATTTAGAGCAACCCCTTGCCCTCCTGATATTTGAACATTAGCCTTTCTCAAAGACTCCCACATAATATATTTACATTACATTTGCTGGGATTTAATGTGTCTGTCAACAGTGTACAAGTCATATCGCAGTGGGCTGATAGTTGATTTGATTGATTTACTGTTGGAAAGTATATCAGTTTCTTTTGGCAAAGATATTGGGATTGAACTTAAACTATTGCTAAAAGGTTTTCACACTATATCCTTTTTAACGTATAACAAATAAAAGTAAGCTTATGATACTAAAGGTAACAAAGATGCTTTTTAAAAAAAAGATTCATGAAGCAAGGTGTATATGAAAGGCAGAATATGATAGTACATCAATAAGCAAAACTATTTTGGATAGAAATATTTTTTGTTCATTAGATTGTTAGACATCTGGTGACCATTCCAATCTTTCAGGGACCAGGGGATTGGGTACTAGTTACTTAACTCTGTCTTCATGGGCTTGAATCCAGTGATGGAATGTGAAAAATACCATACGATACACCATAAAATACCATCAAGACATATGAGATTTGGAGATTTAATTAAGGGGTGTAGTGGTATCTTTCTGGTCTCCCTTATCTGAGGTCTCAGGCTCAAACCAGCTTAAGCTTGTATTTCCTTGCTGGTGGTTTGTACAGCAAAAATCTTGAAGAACTTGTATGGGCCTGCCTTTCTTAATTTTCTCATACCACTTTGGTATCACTTATGTCTCAAAAATGATGTTACGCCCAATCAACGAATCAGTTGACTATCGCTTATCCAACTCTAAATTATCCAATACCCTTGCTTTTGTTGACATCGTCCATATCTTGCGTTTGATGTAATGTAAATCAATTGGTGATACGAGTTGGTTTTATTGTGAAAAATGAACACTGGAGTGGTGGTTCCCTATTCTCAACTTTGGTCCTTGACTCTTGCCAATTTTGAAATCAGTGCCAAAATGTCTTCAATCATATACATTTACATGTATATCTAAATAAATTTTCAATTAGTCTCATTTACATGTATATTTAAATAAATAAATAATTTGAGAGACTTACGCCAGGCTATATGTAATCTCGCATTGGAAGTGATCTTGCATGTAATCGCCGTTCAGTGGTTTTGGAGTACAGGTGTCACCAAGAAATGTCAGCCAGCCGTGGGTTTTGTTAAAAGAGAAAGGAGGGGTGACAAATGGTACAGGGTTTTGTACAGGGGGTAAGGGACACGGTGGGAAAGCCAGTAGGAGAAAAAATATTGTGACAAAAAATATAAGGGAGGATATTGCCTTTGTGTATAAATAGTGTTAAACAGTTGTATTTATATTGCTTTTATAAATGTATTAGTTTTGTGTTTGTAACTGAATCAAATCTTCACCATAATTTTATCTTATTGTATTTGTATTAGAATATATCATACAATCCGTTATTTTATTACTTCTAGAACATTAAAATTATAACATAAAATTGAATCAATGGAAACATCCAGTAATTCCCATTTTCTTTAAAAATATGTGTGTAATTTAATAACTTTGTAGTAAAAGTTTGCTTTAAATAAATAACAAATGTGTTCTACTTCTCTGGTACAATTATTACAATTATCTGTGAATAAATATTTAGTATACAACGTAAATATTTGAGCAATATACGTTAGTTTTATGTTCCTATATCATGTATTTCTGTCCAGGAGACACTTTTGTGCCTAAATCCTTTTTGTTTTGGTATTCTTTGTCTGCACCCTGCTGGTAAAATGGAGAGGGGGTAAGAGGGTGATAGAACGGGGGTTGGGGGAGTTTTATGGGGGAGTAGATATTTTTTCTCTGTGTTAAATCATTACACATCTTTTTGAGGCGTAGCGTTAAAAGAGCTTTGTCTGAGGCAGACAAGGTATAATTGAAAACGTCTGTTTATGTATGGTGGAGGGTTAAAGGGGGTGGAAGTTGAATTGTCTTGGACACGTGGCCAAATTTATTGCAATTGTGGTCTTTTTAGGGTTCATTTTGGGGGTGTCCAGGTTCCATAGATTTATCATTTCTCTAATTGGGTGGCATATCAAAATAGATTCTTTTTCAAAGACTGACATTTCTTTTTTTTTGACTCGATTTTCTACCATGCTGAATTAAAATAACGTTTTTGACAAATTGTATAGAGGTCATATTTGGTCAAATTTAAGGGATTATATATTGGTCATATAAAATAGTGGGCATTTGTAGAGATGGAGTAAAGCAGGGAGTATCAGTCTTAACAAGACTAGACAATGTAAACAACTGGTGTATGAATAAGCAACTACAAACTTACTATAGGTCAGGGTTAAGATTCAAACCCATGAACAGGTCAAAGGAAGGAATCACTCATTCCTATTTAACAAAAGTTTGTCATACCAATATGAATTCCCACTGATCTCGAAGGGGTCTACTAGTATCTTGTTTTGATTATTGATTCTCTGTTATCTCCAACTGTTCCCCATTTGATATCTATGGCACATAGCTACTTCCTTCCAGTAAACGATAACTGTATTTATTTATCTTATTTATTTATTTGGGGTTTTACGTCACTTTCAACACTGTACAGGTCATATCACGACTGGTAGTAGGGAGGGTAGAGGAAACCAGTACATACAGTTGGTCATGGTTCTGTACTGTAAACTGCCGACCAATGGCAAGCAACTACCAGCTTTCCCAATTGAGGGCAGAAACCGAACCCCGATCTCAGAAGTGGGAGGCGAGAGTGTTACCACTCTGCCACCGTGCACGTGGCCCCTAAACAATGATGACTGTAAACACAATAAAAAGTTGACACTGGTTCATCATTAAAAAAAAAATTACAAAAATAATATTTTATACTTTTTCCTCAAAATAATGCTAGAAACATTTAGAATCCTATAACTGTCATACAGATCTCAGACTATATATATATCTGTTAATTTTCAATTATAGATTTGGGTAGTTGTTTTCAATAACCTATTTTTACACTGAAGAATCTTGTCCAAACCATATGCACTGTTTTTACATCATCTCTACACCGATCACTGTTATACAACCTACCTACAATATGCCCAACAAGACATTTAGTTACTAATCAAACTAAAAAAGCACTGAAACAGCAAATCTTCAACAGGGGCATTTACAAAAATTTGTGATTATTTTCTATCCAGAATATAATCAAGCTCTTTTTCAAACTGTAATTACTTCATCTTTTTGACCTGGTACTACCCACATAAGCCTTTCATGAAGATCTACTCATTACTTTTGGAATAATGCTTATCAGAAAGAAAAATACATTGAAAATAGGACCTTTGAAAATTGGGTGTTTTGTATATCTGAGATACAATCAGGATATTCCCGAAATCTCATTTTTTTCTTCCTTTGGTCAGGCTTCCTTTGGTCAGGCTTCCTTTGGTCAGGCTTCCTTTGGTCAGACCCTATTTTCAGGAAGATCCCTTCATAACTTTGGAGTTATTGCCACTGTGACCTATTGGGTAACACACTCACCTAGGAACATAGAGGACGTGAGTTCAATCCCTGGTACAGGCAGATACATAGTGGCTTGGATGGCCACTTAAAATGGTGGTCCTCTGTCATTGGGTCCTATCCCCAGTGGCAGGTTAAAGAATTTCAAGGACATTGATAAATGGTCATCCTTGAGCCTGTCTTTCAGTTAGGGGAATGTCAGTAATTTGATAGCTGGACTGTACTTGTACAATCTGATGGGTCATATAGCGCTTTGAGTCCTGTAGTACATGGAGATATTGCGCTGAAAATAAATACAAATACGAAAAAAAAAGAAAAAATACACATACAAGGAATGACAATATGACAGTTGTAATGAACTGTTCTAACTGATTCCCAGAATTCACCGCATTTTATATGAAGGTTTGTTAATAAAATCATACCCAGGTGATGATGCTAGTTAGTAACTTAATTCCCATTCTCTGATTCATCCAATCACTGTTTTCTCTGTTATTCTATAATCATTGAAATAATTTTATAACTTTGATGTAGCTTGATCTATCATAACAACACACATTAGAAAGGAAATTTACAAGTGAAAATATTGCTAGTTTATAACCCTTAATTAAGTACTTCACATTGCAAAAAGGAAAGTTTTCTTTTAAAGTTATTAAGAATTATCATGTAACACCTCAAATATTAACAGTATCATTTATTATCAGGGAGGGAGATTTTATTTAATCACAGGTAATTTGCTAAATATGTGACCAGATCTTAGAAATGTTTTGAAAAGTTAAACACCTAGCTTTACGCTTGTAAATTAGTGATATCTCTCGTTGAAACTCTGCAATAAATATCAAGCTAATTTCATTTCTTTACAATTAATACAACTCATCACATGTTTTCTTATGGATTAAACATGTGTTATTTTTTTGTAGAATTACCCATTATTTACAAATTTTCCTGCAATTACTATATTAAATTGGGTTGGGAAGGGGAGTGGGTAACTATATAAAGATTTTCCTTTTAATAGCAGTCACATGTGAGTAGCCATATTGCTTTATTGCTACATATTACCAAATGGTAATAATTTGTAATTTCTGATTTTACAACCCAAAAATGTAAATTTAATTTATATTAATAGCCATTTGACATCCATGTGTACATGTCATTTATAACCTTTTGTGGGGGAACCCTTTAATCAAATGATCTATAACTTTAAAAAACTGTAAATAACCCTACCCCATCTCCCATATTCTAGTACAAAAAACCTTCATACAAAATTACCCCCTTTTAATTAAGCCCAAAAGTCACAGCACTGTGTAGAAGAGCTACCCTTCTATTTTGGGATTCATGTTCATCAGAAATATTAAATTTCTATTTTAAAGTTATCGATGGCTTAACTGCCTTAAAACTCACATTAACACGAGGATATGAAAAAGTTGTTATCTTTAATGAAAGTGACAATTTAGGACTTTTATCTGCTGGGATTTATGACTTCTTACATGAAAGCTAACACATGTTGGTACAAAAGACCTTGTCTTGTTTGGAGCCTTGTCGCTCATTATTAAGTACTTGTCACTGTGTCATTTGTACCAAAAACATAAACTAGTCTGGGATAGGCCCAATAGTTTTGACCATTTTAAACTAAAATTCAAATGCTGGGGTTCTAAGTTCTTTTCAGCAAGCTATAATCATATTAGGGAAGTGTCTCAGAGAATCAAAAGATGTTGATATGGACATGACTACAACCCATATTAGTCTTAAACTTGAATTTGCCGCATATATCTTTGCCTTAAAGTTTAATGGGATCTTTAGTTAGAAAAGACCCGTCTTCTGTTTTTTTTTTGAAGAAGAAGAAGCTTTAACCAGTAGTATTTGCTTTACCCTGCTAACAAACAGACAGACAGACTAACTGTTATAAAATAATAGCTCCCTGGCAAAGGTAATAAAAATGGAAAGGTAAAAAATATAATTCGGATCACTTGGACAGTGCAGCCAACCAACAAGGCACAAAATAATAAGCAAATATAAAAATAGGAATATTGTTTGTATCCGGAGAGTGATCCAGATCACTCTAAATATATAATGGGATCTATGTTCGACTAAAACCCATATTCTGATTTTAGAAAAATTCTACCAGTAGTATTTGTATAATTCTGCTATCAAACAAAGAAACAGACAGAAGGTCATGAAAATAATACATCCTTGGAGAAGGTAACGACACATACACTAAAAAAAGAATACATATTTATTTGAATAGATAACACCTTGTCACCTACTCAAACTCCAATATTAAACAGATCTATTGAAATAGAGTGTTGGGACAATGAATGAATTAAGACATATATTTTCTGAAGAAAAACCAAAGAAGAGAAAATACAGGTAGAGCATTAAGTTAACAAAATCATTTCAATTCCAGAATTAAACAACACCGAAAGGGTTTCAGTCTGCTAGCACAAGCCACAAAGCCATCAGAAACATGACTGGTGCACTGAAGCGGTCACCCATCCCAGTACTAATGTATCCCATTGCCGTTTAACTTCAGTGAAGAGACAGGCACTCATCACACTTCGCCACAATTCATGAAAGTCTGGAGATCAAAAATAAAAACAATAAAAGAAGTAATCTCTAGAAGTGCAAGCCTCACTAGAGCTTGGGCTTAAAAAAAAAAGTATCTGTGAAAATTAAAAGTTGGGTAAATGTATGTTAGTGAATCTTTTGAAAGGATTTACACAAAGAATCTAGTACATGTATAACATTTCACATTAATAGACCGTCTAAGGATTGGTAAATTTGAATCCGAAGTTGGGCTATAGCCCATCTTAAGATTGGCTATAGTCCAAAGTATGGCTCCTACATAAATGCCACTGTTTTTCATGCATTAGGTATAATGATGATCAGATGGAGGTAGCCAAGAGTTAAAACCCTACAAACAATTTGTCTTGACTAAGAGTAACTAACATACTACGGGTGATAAGTAGTATTTCTATTCTAGAATAATTACTGTAGCAAATATTTTTTGTAAGAAATTTGTTGGCATTATATGGGAGGTTTCTATAACTATGTACATACAACTACATGAATGGTCAGTTATTCTTATGTGTGCCTTTAAATTCTTCCATAAATGTGTAACATGTTCAGAGTAAAATAAGTTTGTTGTAAGTATTTGCACCATTTGCTACCACGTGTTTTTTATGTTTAATTGTAATTGTTCTACTAATCTGCTCCATTTCTTTTGTTTGTTAGTTACTTAGCACGTGCACAATGTTTTCCCACTTTATATTTTAACAGCGAGTCTTAATCAAGGCTAGCAGATATTGTTACTTCCTTTAAAATGACAAGGTTAAAAAAGTAAAATTATACTATTAAGCTACAAGAACTACTGAAGCAGAGAAACACTTGGCCATTCACAAGAAAGAAGATATCTTCCTTACCTTGTTAAATTCATGTAACAGCAGTCAGGTATCATGACAACATCTACACTACTTGGCTTTATAAGTCACCGAATATCTTAAATTGGCACAAAATGAAGTAAACAACGAAATTCAAAGGCTAAAATATCGTTTGGAAGGCATGTTAAATCCTTGTTAATGTCGCCTCCACAGAGATTTCAATTCAGATGCTAAAAATGAAGAAGTGTTTGACCTCTGGCTCTCATATATATTCTATGATATATGCTTGCTAGGAGGTAAAGCTGATTTCTTTGTGACTTTAACCATCAATATGAAGATCATTGGCAGCCTTGAGAGGGTATAAGTTTTGCCATTCCTTCACATTATGGTCTGATTCTTATTTACCTTAATTTTGATCATATTTCGATTTATGTGTATATCTTCTCCATAAGCATGCAAAACATTGACCTTCAATCTCTTCCTTCAGGGACACAATGGTACAAATTCCCCAACCAAAACCCTTCTTTTAGTCATATTTGTCATATATTGGCTTGTAGTTTTGGAAATACACAACAGGAGGCAGTCAAACATGCAATGGTATTTAATAAAACTATGGAAAAATGATTTCCTCTGCGTCTACCTTGAGATCTTTTGTTCATCTTACCAAAGCAGGGCAATCATGGAATGTGAATCTTTTCCTAGTATCTGACTTGACCTTATAGCCCAGGCTTCAAGGTTAAATACGGTGGACGTACGAAAAGGCATTTTTAAACTCTTGTTGGTCCCAGGGGTTTGGAATGCAAAACAACTCGTGGGAAATCATGGACTGTAAGTCTTTCCACTGGGACAGATTTGACTTTTAACCCCTACTGCAAGGTTAACAAGAATCAATGAAACCAAATGTTTTATATATTCCTTAATATAGGTCCCATAGGTTTGGTATGGCATGACAACTTATGTTATAGGAAATAGTTGCCTGTGTGGGCGTGACAGACCATCTCTACATAAAGACCTATATCAATAAAGACTGCTTCTTGATTCCCAATATTGCATGTCTCCTTAATTTTTACCCCTATGTAAAGACCAAATCCTTGTAAAGACCAATTTTCTATTTCCAAAAGGGTGGTCTTTATATGCACGTTTCAGTGTATAACAGAACAAAGATTCAGTTGCTCCCCACAAAAAAATAAAGTAAAAATTTAAATTTCTTGTAAAAAAGTCCTTGTAATTGAAGGGATGAGGCATAAACATTTTAGGTTCTTCATATACCCTGTGATTTCTGTTGAAACCTGACATTTGCTGGATAAATTTATGTTCTAGTTATGGCTACTTTTTCTTAGCATAAAACCTCTTGTAACCCTTACACTTTTCACTGGAATTGTTGGGACTCAGAAAAGTACTTCTGTTTACTACAATATTCTACTTCTGCCGGTTCTACTCACACCAAATTTTCTGTATGGTAAATTACATTTTCACAATTCAGATAACATAAATACGTTTGTAATTTGCTGGTGTTAAGTCCAATATCTTTACATCAAAATCCATAGCAGTCGAATGTCCAGGCTTTGCTACAGCTTCCTTTAGAACTGTCTTAATATTACAGTGCTATCAGTTTCATCAAGACATAACTCTCATGTGTGGTCTGATTTATGGCCAATTTACTGGCTGTTTGATGATATGCGACAAGAGATGGGAAACAATAGACGTACAACAAACACCTGTGCATAAAAAAGTGAGCTGGCCAATAAAGTAGGGTACAGCCAGGCCACAATACTCACCAACACTCTTCTTTTTGTTAGGATGTTATTGTTATTCTCAAAATTGTCTGGGCGTTGTTAAAGACACAACTGCTATTTTGTGTGTCCTCTCTTTAACAGCCAGGATCACATTTGGACACAACAGTCCCTAAATGTATAAAATTATATGGCAGAACAAATTGCTTCTATAAAGAACATATTTATTCATTATTTCTCAAATCCAAGGTTAAATTAAGTTTAAAGTTATATATCCATGTTACTAGCAAATGTGAAGGGCACTGGAGGGCTAGTCAGGGAGCTAGTGACCTATTCGGTTGCACACAGGGACTACATGAGCAATGATAAGTATATATGTAGGATACCCTATAACCTACTTACCGGTTGGGGGAAAGCCTTTTATTTTATAAATAAAAATGTTTTCTACATATTAGAGTCGATAAAAAACTGCTACATGAAATGGATATGAAATACCCAAATTTCTTAAACTGTCAAGAGATGTGTAAAGTTAAAGAAAATAGAACTGTTTCATGCTACAAAGAATATCACTCCCATCTCTGTCTTGCTTGTTGTGTGTTCTATTTAATCACAATGTCTGAAGCCTCAAAAAGTGAACTTAACTCGGAGCAGTTTATTACAATCTTCCCTGGTGTGTAGAATTTAACAAAAAGAATGACAAACTTGTGTTTCGCCCCAGTTCTTTGAGAACATTAAAACACCAGGGGTGGGTGCAATATGCCTCAATTATCGCCCACTGTGACTCTGCAGGGTCATTTGTCAAGAGGTGGTCACCTAATATAGATCTCTACGGTGATTTTGTCAGCAGGGAGGGGAGGGGGGCGATTAACACTAGAGGGAGTTTTAAGGAATAATAACAATAATATATAAGTATTTGTGACGCAATCAAGAATGGACCCAAAGTACTACAAGGGGGATTATCATATTTAATTAAAAATCTTGCAATATTTCTAAAGGCAAAACCATCAGGAGTGAAGATGAACTGGTTTCTTTCTTGTATATTTTATTAGGTAGCTGCGACCTGGAATGATAATAAAAGGTGTTCAGTTTTGTGGAATGTATAAATTGACTGTGACAATACTACTAGTCTTTAATCATGTGGCAAATTGTGCCAGTTTAATAATACAGAAGGCATAAGTAACATATGTGTTTAATAGTAACATATATAGGAACAATTTTACAGCGCAGAATTGATAAGAATCCTGTAATGTGCTGGATTTCAAAAAAGGGGGAGTCTAAAACCAGGCAGAGGCCATAATTATAACCCAATAATTAGTGATAGCCAGGGAGGGATGACTGCTTGGTGGTGGGTTTCCCAATCCGAGCAGGCATGTCTTGGGTTTCCTCCTGAAACTGGAAATGGACTGTTGGGATCTAACAATTAGTGTGTAGTAAGCCTGTTCCATTCAACTGGTGCGGCAGTGGCATAACTACAGCTGCTTATCACCTTTTAGGGGATAGATTGATGAAATTGATAGCCTATAGTTTGTTAAGTGTTAATCTCTAGTGAGGCTCGCAATTGATCGTGCTTCTAGGAATCACTTTCTTTTGCCTACAGACTTCAATTAATTGCGGCGTAGCTTGATCAGTATCTGTCTGTTCACTAAAGTTAAACGGTGGTGGGCTATGTGACTACTGGGATGGGTGACCTCTTCCGTGCACTACTCATGTCTCTGATGGCATTGCACTTGTACTAGCAGACCGAAACCCCTTTCGACCTTGTTTTGAAATATGTTTGAAAGTTAGTTCAAAGTTTAATAGCCCAGTGATACATATGGTAAAAAGGCTGGGTACCTAATCACTAGGCTCTGCTATCAGTAGGTTGTGGGTTTGAATCTAACTAGTAACATGTGGGATTTACTGAAGGCCTGTGTTTATGTGACCTTGACAGTGGTAAAGGATGTACTAAAGCCATAAGCTTATGACCTAAGGGATGGGGGGGGGGGGGGTCAGTAAACAAGTTTGTCATTGGACTATTTGACTCTTTTTTCTGTGGGCGTGGGTACAAAACCAGCTCATATTAAAATGTGAGACACACTGGGAGTGGAATCTGGTATGACCGAACCGGTCAAAAGAGGGGTAAAACCCACCAACTTTAATTTTGAATGTATAAATGTGTTCAAACATTGTGGATCGTGCCATGTAAAAATACCTGTAGCCACATCAAACAATCTTTTTTTCTGCACTACTTTTCATTGCTGGGGAACAATAAGAACCCGAGGCATACACATTACTGTCATTTAAACAAACACACACACATATGTCCCCAGAAGCTATAGACAAGAAATGGTCAACAATCCTATCTTGACATATGACGCCCACATTGTTATTGTATGCTGTATGTCCTACTATTGCTTCTCAGGCTAATTTAAACGACAACATGGGATAAGATTTTCCCCACACAAGTGTAATGACGATTTGGGATTCAGCACCTCTTTCACCATACATGGATGAATATGATTCAATAGAGAAAAGCTGCCGGTGTCTATTGTGTAAGATTCTACACTGTAACTAAGGGTATTGGCAAATAATTTTCAACCTTTAACTCAAGATTGGGTCTCAATTCCTACTCCTATCTTTATACTTGGGATACAAATACAATACATTCCTACCCAGACAGTTTCTACAGTTTCTCTGTGTCCAGTTTCTCTGTGTCCAATGACCAAAGAACTTTTTGAAAGAATCTTGGCATGGTGCCTTGTAGTCTAATCTCTGCAGAGATTAAGTGCTATAAAAGAATATAATAGAATATTATTTTAAAGAATAAATTGAACCATAACCATACACCAACAGAAAATTATTCTCCAAGATACCATCTACAGGTTATGTTTTCTTGTTTGCCATCTAAGGAAACATTTGCTACCTTGTAACTGTGCCCCACAGAGTGAAATGCTTGTATATGAACCAATTTCAAATATGAGACAGGGGGTATATTATAACAGTGAACAGTTACTAGAACTGCAAGGTATATATAAGAGACAGTTTTGTGGCATTTCTTAAAATGTTTCTGGTACTTCAAAATCTTTAGCTTCTGACAAACCCTGGATTTGAAGGTATTTCGAAATCCCCTAAAGTAAAACTACCGACACACACAAATACACATACCTTTACCAACCATATAAATAAGAGAAACTATGTTTTCACACCCCCGGTGACAGCATGCTTTATTACTCAACCACAAAGGTGACTATTGAGGACATTAGAAAGTCAACACTTAGTGATTTTATGAGGAACAATCCATTTTCTATCCACCATGTATAGCCGGGTGTTTACACTCGTACTTTTGGGTTCTTTTACCAGCTCTATGGATGACATAATACTTGAATGTGCCTTCTCGGGTTTTCAAATGTCAAACAACACACCCAGATCACCTCCCCTGTTTTTATTTCACACACGTCTGTATGGGACTTCGCTGAAAGTCTTTCAAAGACTCGGGATTAGATTATTGAAGATGCATTGACACAGATATAGGAAATTCATTTTCATGACTTCATTTGGGGCAACAGAACACCTTAACGAGAGGTCTCACTACTGCATCATGGACTGTGTCTAGATTGTCAATCCGTTATGCTGTTGATTACCATGACACCTTGGATATTGTAATCGAGTCTGTTTATGTATGTGTTTGTCTGTTTATCTGTTTGCTTGTGTGTCTGTGCACACAACTCCCCAAAATTTTACCTTGGATCTTGGTCATACTTTCACACAAGGTGGAGTGTACCTGTCACTTGGTCCCCACAAGATGGCCTGGATCCAGAGCTTAATTTCAACTTTTTACCAATACCCATGGGAGAGAGTTTGTGTGTTCTCAGGCACTGCTCTTTGTCTATGGATTTGGGTTTAATGTAGGTTTTAATACATTGAATAGGTTATCCATCAGGATGGGTAAGCAGGTTATAGATTTGGATTTAAAGTGCTGATTTCAATACATTGTATAGGTTATCTATCAGGATGGGTAAGCAGGTTATAGATGTGGATTTAATGCTGATTTCAATACATTGAATATGTTATCCATCAGGATGGGTAAGCAGGTTATAGATTGGAATTTAAAATGCTGATTTCAATAAATTGTATTGGTTATCTCTCAGGATGGGTAAGCAGTTTATAAATGTGGATTTAGTGCTGATTTCAATACATTGAATAGGTTATCCATCAGGATAACAATATATAGGCTATCTATTACAATGGGTTAGTAGCACACACTAACTGATGAAGATTCTGTACTGAAAACCCTTGGACCAGTAGCTACACCTTTCACATATCAGCTCAGTCAAGGAATCAGAGGCAAATGTGCTACCGACACTGAACCTGTAACATGGAATGTAGAGGAGTATAGCTTACTTCATAAATGGCATATTACTTCTTGTCTTTTGGAACAGATGTAAGCAGGCATTATCATTATTGACCATATAATAAGTAGATACAATCATTGTAAAATCATGGAAACAAACGGGTAAATTTACTATGTTTGCTTTGTGACCAGACAATTAGTAGGGAATAGGAATTTTTATATGTTTAACAAAAACAAGAATATGATAACATCAAAAATCACCGCAAAGACCAGCTAAGGAAGTAAGTTCTGTATGTCATAATCAGCTGTGTTGCATCATTTGATATCCCCCAGTTAAGCTAAGGTAAAATTTCCAAGTCATGATAAAGTTGAAGAACTAAAGTTAAAAATGCAAAATATTGTTTAGAGTAATTTCAGATTGAAATTAATTCCAGGACCACGATGTTTCAGTCATTCAAAAGGAAGGCCATAATATTTAATGCCCCTTTTACACTGCATGTGGTATTTCCCGGGGTACTCCAGAACACCTCCATAATCACCCAATACCTTCCAAGATTTGGAGTAGCATTCACACTACAGTCGGTATAATTTGTGGTTATAGGCATTGGGCAAAACACCCCTTCCTTCAACTACCGTCTGAGGCTCGAATGCAACCTTGTGACACAGTGGAGAAATGTTCATGTACCTCCACTCACCTTATGTCACTGTATTATACAGAAAGACCACCAAGTCACAACCTTCAGCCACTGTAGCAAGGAATTCACCTGTGCATCCTCCCATTCGTCTGCTCATGCCCATATTAGCAAATTTAGAGGCAGTATTTCTAAACATGTTAAAATTTCCATAAAATGTACAATGTAATAGAGTTTGCCACTGACTTACAAGTTTGCAAACAGATGTCAGGCGGTGATCCAGAGATATTGCACCAAAATATACGGGGATGCAGACTGTAGTGTGAAAAGGCTATAAAGATATAAAAAATGCCCTGGCACTGCTAAATTGAGAAGCATTATAATGAGACAGGAAACTTAGAAAGTACTTACTGCTATGTAATTTTAACCTTATAGTGACATGACAGTTAGTACAAGAACATATACGATAAGCAAGTTTTGCTGTAGGCCTGTTCTTAATTAATAAACTTCTTATTAATCTTAATCTCCTTAATGTCTCAATTACTTACCAAACAAGGTTGAAATGACTTTGTACAGTATATGATGTAACAACTAATATTTCAAACTGAACTTGCCTTAATAAAATTACAGTAATACATTCCAATGAAATCAGCACTACTAATATTAAAATACAATATATTAATTTAATTCTCTCTCCCTTTGTAATATATTAAATTATCTACAACATTCTGAGACACTCAGTCCAAATCTTCTGAGAAGGCTACTATATAGACGTCTAACTTGAACAAGAGATAAGAGAAGGTCCCTTTGATATCTAAGTCAGCAAACAGATTCTTCCCTTGAGTAGTGATTGATCTTTCAATGGTCATGTTTTGAGAGCAGGTCCACCAGAAGGGAATGCACAATGCCCTGTCTGTGTGGCAATCTGTGTGTCCATTGACAGGCTCTTAAAGTAAAGCTTGAAAAATCTGTCAAACAATACACTCGAATGCTTTTGACTGTTCTATTTTACTGGGTTTTTTTTTGTTCAGTTTGTGATGTCTCGCAGATCAGATACCTTTCGAGTAGTCTGGTAAATTTTTGTATCATAACTTTTTAATAGCCTCAACGAAGTCCACACCAGTTATGTGCAATCTATTTTGAAAATTATATGCTTAATTACACTGAAAACTTTGTTTCGTTCTCATCAAATGACCTTGTAAGGTAACATTAATATACAGATGCCTGGAAAGGATCAGAAAGATAGAATGAAACATAACTGTTCATAATTGGGGCTCTCCAGAATAACCAGCTGTTATAATTGTGTTTTTTTAAAGTTTTAACAGGGACCTAAATGTAAAATGGAATATACCCTTTTAAAATAAATTTCCAAAGTAAGCAGTTGTTAAAATTGCTTTAGTTCGTCTTAGGTCATAAAGGTAGAATGAAACATATACTGTTCCCAATAATTCCCCAAAGTAAACAGGATAATAATGTCAGTTGTTTGTTGGTATGTCATTTGGTTTCTTTGAGTTTCAATGTAACTAGAGTATTCAACTTAATATAAGCATGTGAATTACAGTCCTTAAAAATAAAATAGAATGGAATAGAATAGAAACATTTATATAGTGCAAAATTGATACAACATCCTCTAATGCGCTCCAGATCAAAAAGGAAAAGTCTAGGGATGTATCAGGTCGAAAAATAAATTCAACCTACGATCAGTCCCACCATAACCACAAGTAAGTAAGGGTCTGAGGTAGCACCAACCCTTTCCCAAGATAAGATATTTGGGAAAAATCCTTAAAACAGTTCTGGAGTCCCAATGTGGATCCAGTTCATCTTTTAGGAGGACAGAGCAAGAGGTAGATCCTACGTATGAAAAAATAAGACCTCAATCTGATTAACAATGTATGACTAACAGAACAGATATTGGCAAAAAAACTCATTCTGGAGTCCCGATCCGGAATTTGTTTAACTTTTACGACCAAGCTGTGGGTAGATCGCATGATATGTGAAGAAACCAACTTCACCTGATGTAGAGGCTTTAAGATAAGCATATAGACATAGAAACAGACAAACAAATGGACGTGTTCGCAATACCTTTGCTCCTCCTCTTCTGGGAGCTAGGATTGTGGTTATTTATTGTTTGTGGTTATTATAGGTATAATGTTTTCTCCCTCGAGATAACCTCCAGTTCAGAATGTCTAACTCAGTCAGGGTTATATTGGTCCTTACCATCTAATATCAACTCTGCAATGATTTCTTCTATTTGTAAACAGAAGCACCACACACTCCCACAGCCACTATAAGGCTTCACAAAGTAGTCAAGGCAAATAGCCAGGAAAAATTTACTTGATCATCAATTTACCATGCAACAGTCTTGACCAGTCTAATGGTCCAACAGTATGATGTTTTCTCCCTCGAGATAACCTCCAGTTCAGAATGTCTAACTCAGTCAGGGTTATATTGGTCCTTACCATCTAATATCAACTCTGCAATGATTTCTTCTATTTGTAAACAGAAGCACCACACACTCCCACAGCCACTGTAAGGCTTCAGAAAGTAGTCAAGGCAAATAGCCAGGAAAAATTTACTTGATCATCAATTTACCATGCAACAGTCTTGACCAGACACCTTTTGGATTCACTTCTTATTCTAGGTGATCATAAAGCAAAGCTGGTATTGTCCAATGGCTTATCATTCTCTTTTTAGCATCCTTATCATCAATAATACTCATTGTGAGACATAGGGTAATTGTATAGTGGATATATAAAATGCTACTAAGCAATATATGATATCCTATTGTGGCTATTGAGGGTGGGTCAAAATTAGTTATATTTTTAACAGACGTTAGTAATGGCAGTCTTTCTGTACGTAAATAGTCAGCTAATGTTGTAACATAATATATAATAGAAAGCATTCCTAGAGTGCAAACGTCCCCCAAGGCAGCCAAGTGTCCCCCATATTGTGACTTCACCCACATGCTGTGGAAAATTCGTTTTTTTTTGTATCCAGAATTTTACATGTGTTTTACTCAAAATTTAATTGTTTATTCTTTTGGTCAGGCCCCCAACCACATAACAGTTTCAAAAAGAGGCATCCATTAATTCTCTAGTAATCGTGAATGCAGAGGTGAAAAGATATTCCTAGCTGAAGAGATTTCTAAAACAGCTGTTGTTAACAAATTCTTTATATTTTGTCAGTCCTTCATATAGTGACCTTAGTGCCTTGCCCTGCAGCTGGCTACTTTTAAGAGTTAGGGTTACAATCATAACAGCTACTGACATGACAATATGTGTTGGAACTTCTCTGTCAAAGTGTGGTATACCATAAAGCATGGAGTGGAACAAGTGGATGAGGTGGTTGAAATATAACATTTGGATCAAGTTAAAGCTAATCTTTAAAACTATGTCCTTGAGTTATACTGCCATTGACATACTCTTTCACAATGAAACATATCATCTAATGCACATTCGATTTTCTTATTTTATTATTGGGTGGATTAAGTTTCATAACATATTAAAAAGTAATGCTGAGAACTCATAAGCCCTTATCCAAGGGGAGTGGTGAAAAAAGCCTGGATATTCAGTCCTAATCTGGATGAGGATCAAGTGGTGTAAATTTTTTTGGAAGAATAGTTTTTGAGTTATGCATGCAGATATTGCCTAAAACTTACAAAACATTCTGGATTCATCTTTGAAGAAGGCTGAAAAAGGGATAAGATCAAAGATACCGCCTCTATACCAAAGAGAGGGCCCCCCCCGTCCCCTTTGGGGAAGGGGTGAGGTAACTAGTGTTTGTTGTTTAGCTGCCTATGGCATGTAGACTAATTGGTGACCAGAAAATTATGTCATTATAACTATTAATCGGTTCTCTGATTTATAAGAAGACAATGGAGACATGGATCAAAACTAAATTTACTATTGCTTCCTTTTTAGTAAGCATACAAATACAGATTTGGTTCCTGAAAAAGTGTGATTAAAATACCATATATCTTTTTTTTTTCAAAAGTCACATTTGGCTTCATTCACAATAGACTCTTTTATGGAATATATTGAGGGGGTTTATAATTTATTTTGTTGTAAATTAATACACCAAAGTGTACGGAAGTGTCCAATATTTATGAATCGTCAGTTAATATCAAATAATAATTTAGAAGGATCTATGTTTGAATCGCATAAACTAGGAGGCTTATAGTGGGATTTAACCTGTGTTATGTGACTTTATCTATCTATCATTATCTATCTATTCCACTCCATACTACAGCACATGCCCAGCCATGGCAGGTAACCTGAGTGGGCTATGTATGTCAGATTTGGCCATAAGTATACTCAGGACGCTCGGACAATATTTGAGGACTACTCCAAATGTACATGGTTCTGAAAGAAACCTTCAGGATAATGTGCCAAGAGATCAAAAGGAGCTGTGGGTCTGAGACAAACAGCTTGTGTTTTAGATCAAAGGGTTTGAATTTCACCGACTATTTCAAAAATCTGTCACCGTTCGGTGGCTGGGTGTTTGGGACATAAACACAAGAATTTGCACCTGTATGTGTGGTGCTCTGTATAGAGTCCCTGCTTAGCCTTTTCTAGGCCAAAGATAGGGCATTTTTCACTTTCAAATTGGGAAAGGTTGACAAGTTACAAGACTGGACAAGGAATTTACTTTTTGAATGAACGAGTGAGCCTGTCTACTAGGAATACAGGGCAAAATAACAAGGGCAGACAATATCCGGTCGGTTTGGGGGTGGGGTGGACAAAATGTCCGTCCTATCAAATCATTAAAATTACTTCATGTGGTTCTCATAAAATCATTAAATAATATAACATAACAATTTTAACAACATTTTAATATAAAGACAATCATATAAGCATATTATATATATTATATATATTCATAAGAAAATGAACCTTTTGAATTTTTTATTGGAAATATTGGCCATAAACTTTTGCAATTAACATACTAAAAATTGAACATTTTACCACATTAATATTGGCACTAGTATGTTTAAAATTAACACAACCACACGAAAGCTATAAAAAACTATATCTAAGAAACACTTGGTTACAGAAAAGGTGTCATTTTTGCTTAATATTATGCCTAATGCCATTCAAAAAGTCTTCAATTAAGTGAGCCACTCTATCAGCAAAGAATGTATAACTGGGAATTACATAGAGTACAGTGTAGTAGTAGTAGTAGTAGCAGTAGTAGCAGTAGTAGTAGTAGCAGTAGTAGTAGTAGTCGTGGAGATTGGGATCACACCGTCAGAGAGGGTATTGTTGTGGTTCGGCAGCCTTGCTCCTGAATTTAGTAAACTTTGTATATTTTCAGCCCTTTCTGATTAGTTCTTTCTGCTGCCTTGTACACCTGTATACAAGTACATACTGTTCCAGTAAAGAAAACAAAGAGAAGCAGCACCAATAATACTAGATGAAGGGTAACCACAGATATCCATGGATGTCCATGAATATACTCAAATACAGCCGAAAGTCCCTATATCATTGTACAAGTATGTGGCAAGTGCTTTCAAGAGAGCTCCTGTTTCAGTTCAGGTATGGACAGGTATTGCTCGTAAATTGAGACATATACAGGCCCATTCGTGGCAATCCAGGATCATGTGGGACTTTTCTGGCTCCCGGATGATCCAAGAAGCATTCCAGTGACCAGAACTCACTTGCCCTAGCATAGCAGAGAAAGATTCTAACTCCAAGCACTCCCCCTCTGAAGCCTAAACCTTTGCCAAGGTCCCAAACCACTCTGTTTGAATTCTGTTGGGTCATTTTCCTTCTTTTAAACCTCTTTCATTCTGCTTTTTCTTTTTCTCTTTTCATTTTTTCACTTCCTATTTAACTAACATATGGACATTGTCTCTGTGGCTGTCTAGGCTATGTTTGTGAAATGTTTTTGGATGACAAAACTAGAGTCTGAACAGGGGTGGAGCGAATAGACTTTGTTGCTGGGTATCCTGAGGCTGTTGAAGGTGCTTATGCTGTTGCTGCACTAGCTGTTGTATTTGCGGAGACTGCTGCTATATTGGGTGCTGTATTTTTTTAGACTGATGCTTCATTTACTGCTGGAATGGTCGAGTCTGCTGCTGCATTAGCTGGTAGACTGGCTGAGTCTGTAGTAGCATTGGCTGATGCACTGGCAGAAAGATTGTTTGCAATTACTGATGTACGGGCTGTAATGGCTGCTGAGATTTGCAAGGGATGGGGAGTGGCATGACTTGCAACACATAGGCACCAGGGCTTTGATGTAATGTGTTATAAATATTTATAGGCTCTTCATGGAACAGCCATTCTGTCCATGAATTGGTTTTCTGTCAGTCTGGATCTCTTAGCCATCGCTTCAAGCTATGACTCCAACTGTAAATTCATTGTCAACGCACTCTCCCTATGGGGTTGGGGACGATGACTCCAGAAATAGGTCATGCATTATTGCAGTCTCATCTACTACTTCTCTCATTATCCTGAGGCCTGGAAACCTTGGCTGTGGCAGAGGTGGAAAAATCTGGCTGGTGTGGCAATGATGGTGACTGTGGCACTGCAGGCCTAGAAGTGCTACTTAGAACGTCTCATGCTATGTTGCTTCCTGAAGTTAAAATTGCGCATGATCCAATGCTGCCTCTCTGTCATCTGTTCTCTGCCCTGCCCAGACTTGGTATGGCTCAGCTTTTTATAAGCTATCCTTTCCTCTTCTTCTTCAGCTACGGACTGTCCTCCTGGTCATTATCCTTATTGCTATCCCTGGGGTTTTGGGTAGTTTGGGCGAGACTCTGTGACGTCTGGCTCAGGAATGACAACAATATCCCTCTCAATTTGGGTTGTGTCTGCTTCTCTCTTCTCTTCCAGTTGTGTCTGCTTCTCTCTTCTCTTCCAGTTTCCCCTCTTGTGTCCCCTCTTGCTTAGGTGGGGAATGCACAGGTTCTTCCCTCCAGTCTTCTTGTGTCACCTCTCTTCTTCCTTTCGAGTAGCATCTCGATAATATAAATATTTCCCCAAAAATTGCAATATGGTGTTATCCTATACACATTAACAATGACTCGGTAGAAATGTGGGGGTTTATTTAGACTGCCAAGATCAAAGAATCATATGCAGACAGTCCTGGAAGGTTCCAGGTCTAGTCGGGATCAGTACATGATCGTTCGGTGCCTAGCTGAAGGTCTGTTCACATTACAGAGTGTAATTAAGATTATGGCCTATATCCTTGGCAGGCCCTTGATAACTGCAGATACATGACACAAACTTGAATAATACTTGTCATTCGGGAAGAATTCCTACATGTCTACAGGCCCCCATTTTAGGGCGGGATGCTAAAGAACATTAAAATGCTGACTATGCATCCCCCCACAGCTCCTGTACTGCTTTCGTACTTGCCCTGGATGAACTATGAATCTCTCTGCTCCCAGACTGTGCCCGGAAATTAAGTGTCACACCAAACATTGGGGCGCTTTGCCAGTAAGTTCGAAACTGACAAAGAATCTTCCAGAATGCTCCAAACTCTTTTACAAAGGTCTTGAGTACACAATTGCCAAAAAAGATCACAAATTTTCTGGGTTCCGGGATAATATGGGAGCTGAAACATTGAAATGAAACTGGCCTATTATTGCTTTCAGTGAAGAACCTTAGCATGCACTTCTCCCCCCCCCCCCCCCCCCCTCACCTCCTCAACTATCTGTGTTAGAAGGATATAACATCCAATTTAATCATTAAATCTGAAAACCGCACAAATGAGGTATAATTACACAACCTATTAGAAATCCCAATGTTTCTGTCAAGACCCCAAACCTGATGGTGGAGAATGATCACTTTGAACCATGGTGTCTCCTTTAGCAGCTTATGCTCGAATAAAAAAATATCTCTTAGTATTGACACGTGTCATAAAAGCAAAAACTCCACAAAAGACAGATATTTTTCTTCATATGTTAAAGCATTATTTCATTTTAATTTGAAGAGTTTCCTGGGGTTAATTGAAAATCAAGTTTTATTGCGTGCTAACTGGCATGTGTGTGGTTAGTGAGGCAGTGACAGCCTCTATACAATCTCATTAACGGATCTCTTTAGCTCTAACACAGTGCTCCTTAATCCATACAAAAATTCCACATTTAAGATAATTTAAACTTAAATTATTATTACTTTAGTTTATACATGTTAACACAGAATGATCATATATACAAGCAAAGTTACTTGTGTGGAGAAATTATTCCATAACTTATCTGGTTTTCGGTTTTTAATTACTTTAACTTAAATCCCTATATTTTGTTATAATATATAAGTCTCTTCAAAACGATTGTGTTCTTTAGAAGCTGTAGCCATGAAGAATTCACTGATGTCAGATTATTTAGCATCTTGCACTCTTTAAAAAGATTAACTAAGCCATAAAAACAGTGTCTTTTTTGCAGCAACTTCTTTTTCATAACAAGGTAAAATACAACAGAGATTTTTCTCATCACATTGATTACATATTACAAAAAAGAAATTGCCACGTTTGTCCAAAAACTGATGATGGTGTCTGAAAACTCAATATATTAAAAAGAAAGATATTAAAAGTTATTAAAAGAGAAAAACACACATCATAATTAACACCTGATTTCAAATGTCCTTATGTCACAGTTTTTTTTCCTACAACATTTATGAGGTCTCACTGAGAAAATTGACATCTTGTTGAAACAGTCGTTACTTTGAAGTCCAAACTGAAGTAGTTTTCATAGTTGCTATTGAAAGTTTTAGAAGCTTGTTTAGTGTCTGTTCTCTTCTGACTGTTCTATAGCCACCAGCAGATCATAAACCTGGATCCCGATTGGAATATATAAGACTAGTCAAGATATATATATATATATTACAGTGAATATGTGTAATCAGGGAATACGCGTATTCCCTGAAATTTTCAGTGAATACGCGTATTCTCTAAAGTGGTCAGGGAATACGCGTATTCCCTGAAAATTTTAGGGAATACACGTATTCACTGGTTTTGTCTAGTAATAGCTTCACATATTCACTGAACTGAAATCAGTGAATATGTGTAATGGGTCATCTGTTTTTAGTGTTTTCAGTCCCCAACGACCCCAGAGGTCCCACTTAAACACAAGGGTGCGGAAATTATTTTATTATATATATACACAATTATTATGTATTGTACAGGTATGTAAAGTTAATAATACATGCTATAATTCTACTTGTATTTACAGTCCAGTTTTTTGTATACATAACATTACATAGGAATATACTGAAGGTCATCTAACCCCAGAAGGTCAAGTACACTGTCCCGCTAGAAGGCCCCCCCGGGACCCATCTAAAGGTAAGTTGCCATGGTTACCCAATGACAGGGGACCATAATCCCGGTCCCATAGGGAATACCTTAGCCCCCCATACGGGTCAAGGTGTGTAAATGTCTGACTTAGGGGACCCAATGGAGGGTCTGACCTTGGATGAGGTGAGGTGACCTTTCAGTTCACAATAATAGTTGTTATTTTCCGTGTTTTTGATGTCATGTACATATATAACATAATAAGAGCCTGCCTTAACATAATAAGAGCCTGCCTGCTATAATATAAAAGACTAAAACACTAAATAATACGTATAATGTAAAATCAGATTAAAAAGAGGATGCTAATACAAAAAGAAGGGCGTGGAGGGTGGGCCAGTTAAGAAAATCTACACTTGTGAACTGGTCCACATATACATTTAAACTGATGTTTCAGTTAAGTCAGCAAGCTTCTGACCCAGGGTTGACCAATCCCCTGCAAGTGGGTCACATTTCCATAGAGACTTGGCGGGATGCACAGGGACTGACCATTTAGTATTATATGCACCCAGGGGGGCCACTGGGGGCGCAGGACTGACCAACGTAAGGCCCATACCTCACTCAGGACAGTCCCCAACGACCCCAGAGGTCCCACTTAAACACAAGGGTGCGGAAATTATTTTATTATATATATACACAATTATTATGTATTGTACAGGTATGTAAAGTTAATAATACATGCTATAATTCTACTTGTATTTACAGTCCAGTTTTTTGTATACATAACATTACATAGGAATATACTGAAGGTCATCTAACCCCAGAAGGTCAAGTACACTGTCCCGCTAGAAGGCCCCCCCGGGACCCATCTAAAGGTAAGTTGCCATGGTTACCCAATGACAGGGGACCATAATCCCGGTCCCATAGGGAATACCTTAGCCCCCCATACGGGTCAAGGTGTGTAAATGTCTGACTTAGGGGACCCAATGGAGGGTCTGACCTTGGATGAGGTGAGGTGACCTTTCAGTTCACAATAATAGTTGTTATTTTCCGTGTTTTTGATGTCATGTACATATATAACATAATAAGAGCCTGCCAATGCCCAACCAGTAGGGGTATTCAAGCATTATGTAGGATTTGTGCAAATGTATCAGCAATATCCTCACCCATTTTTGGGTCCTGTTTTATGTACCTCCACACACATTCCGAGGCCCAGGCACCATGTCTCTGAATTTTCTGAATGGGAACCTGAGAATTGAAGGCCAAAGTGGCACCTGAGCGTCGGAATGTGTGGAAGGTAAAGTAGTGTTTATGATATCCCATTTTTACATTTAAGGTTGACAAGGTCTTCCTGATTCTAGTGTCTGTGAGAATGGACCAACCTTTGGTTGTTTGGATTTGGAATAGGGGCTGGTCATGCTCTGGATGGTATGATTTGAAAATACGTTTCAAGGCTCTAAATGGGCATATGTTTGAGCCTCTGATACGTGGAAGTGACAACACATGTATTTTATCTCTATTCTGGTTGGTCTTACTCCACTTTATAATAACCTTAACATGAGTTTTTGTAAAAACTATATCTCCTGCAGCTAAATGTCTAGAGGCGTCAAAGGATGTAAGTGAATGTGGGGCAATGTTGGATAGTCTTAAGAATCCAAAAAACCCCACTAGGAAGACAGCTTTGTAAACAAAACCCATGACTAATCCATCACACAATGAGACTAGATGCTTTAATTCTTTTACAGACATGATGTTTCTCCTAGGTACAGCTAGGGGCCTGTTTATTCTGACCGACTTTAAGAAATACTTAATTTTTGGGTCAGTGGCACATGACTTGTCTAGGTTATATATGATAAAATTTGCCTTTATGGCAGCCACATAGTTGGCCAGCATGTGTACTGATGTATTCTGTTGCGCCAAATATTCTAAGAAAGAGATCACATTTTTTCCATTGACTTTCTTTAGTGAGAGGTTAACAAATACGCAAAAGGCAACAAAAGTTCTAAATAGCATCTTGTAGCATCTTTGAGTTTTTGGTCTGAAGGCTGACTGGATTCTTGTGGCAGCCCTTTGTGATAGGTTAGACATCAGCCTGTGACCTGAAACAAAGTATACTATATGTAATATCAGCATTATATTTCATTATCTATATTTAACATGTCTGTATGTGCAGTCAGCCATATGGGATTTCTAACATACTGAAGCAAGACCCCCCAGTCTTTGATGCTATTTGTCCATCTGGACAGGCGGTCGGCGACAACATTCTTTTTACCCAATACGTGAATATATGAAAGGTCAACATCATGTTTTGCTGCTTGAAGCCAGATATTCCTAGCGCATGCGCACAAGAAGGGGTCGCGAGCTCTGCCCGACCTCAAGACATTAACCACTGCATTGTTATCGCATTTTATGAGAACGCGTTTTCGGGACCATGCATTGCCAAATAATTTTACAGCCAGTAAAATATTTATCATTTCCAGGTGGACGATTGTCAGTTGCTGGAAACCTTTTGGTATTGACAAGTGATATACCCACTGGTCGCACCTGCCCCCCAGTCCTGTTAAGCATGCATCTAGTTCAATGGTGTGAGCTATTGGTTTATGGTCATACAGAGAGATGCCATTATAAACGGCCATAAACTTTGTGAACCATCTCAAATCCCTATGAAAATCGCCTGTTAGGGTAATTGTTTCACTGTCATATTCGTTCCTAAGCAGTTGCAACATTCGATTGACAAAAAACCTTGAAGGTTTCACACATTTATGTATGTAAAGCAAGTGTCCCAGGAGAGATTGGAGTTGCTTACGTGTACATGTGGTTTTTGCTTGCCACAAGAGAATGGATTCATTTATGTGGGCAATTTTTTCAGGTGGAATAGATACAGTCCCTTCTTTTGTGTCTATGACCACACCCAGACAAGTGGCTTTTGTGCTTGGTGGAACCAATTTTTTCTGGCTTATAGTAAGGCCCAGGTCTTGGACAATTTCATATAATTGGTCAAACGCCAGTTTTGCTTCAGATGGTGTGCCAAAACCCACAAAATCATCCACATAGTTTATAATAGGGAAACCTCTGGTTTTGAGTATGTACCTTATAGAGTCACTCAACCTCTGAAAAATTTGAGTTCCATGTCTTGTCCCAAATGGGAGACAGGTGTCAATATAAGACTCTTCCCAGAACAGGCCCAATAAATCATAATCAAGGGGATCAATCTTTACATGTCTAAAAGCTCTATTTATATCTATTTTGAAGAGATGAGCACCCCTGCCAATCTTTTTCAGAGCATCAGTGATGTGATCTACCGTGGGAAAAGTCAAGGAGAAATCAGTGCCCAGGTAGGAGTCTTTATGTATACCTGCATTTACTGAGTTTTCTGGGGGCCATGATAAGTCAATAATAACACGCCTGCTTTCAGATCCTGGCTTATCCCTAGTCATGAATGGGGAGTAATGACAGTTTGAAAGGGCCCAGTATTGCTTTGTATTGCTTTTCTTCTGTCAAGTAGGTTTGTATATCAGCAGGGTATCTAACAGCTGAAGCATGATTTGTTTTAGCTGCTTTAAGGACACATTGACGATTAAAGTCTAAGGGGAAGCCAAAGGTCACTAACTGAAGAAGCTGCTGATCCCAATATTCACTGAGATATTCATGCCACTTTTGTACATTCAATTGAGATTGAATTGGAATTCTAGCCCCTAAGAAATTAGGGACCTGAGTTTGGCTAATCAGGAAATGTTGGGTTATTGGACAGTCACTTACATCTGAGCTAACAGTGGTTTGTTGTGGCATAATAAAATCAGCTAATGGCACAAATCCAAAATCAAAATCAGTCTGTGCTTTCCATTTTTTAAAAGCACTACATTCCTCTGTATCACAAGCTTTGGTGATTTTTTGCAAACCCCTGAACACCAATGTGTTGATATATTTGTCTGCACTCGCATTATTTATGTCATACAATCGCGTGTAGCTGAGAGCTCGCATTGTACTTGGTGCTTCAGTTTCACCAACACCCTGTGAGTTACAATTTGAAGTTGCGTTTTCAGCAGTGGGAGACAAGCCCTTGTTAGTGTGTGCTTTGAACACTCTCGCAGATTTGTTGTCATTTACACGACTGTGTGAGTTATTATCACCAACGGGGTTCGAATGTCTTTTGTCAACATCTACACACAATTGTCCGTTAGCCGAAACGCAATTTACACGTCTGTGTGCTTCCCTGCGCGTTACAAGGTGTGAATTGTTTTCAGTGACAACAAACGGACGTGTCAGTTCGTGACCATCTTGTTTTACACGTCTATTGTCTCTGGCCAGGGTCGGACTCGCTGGTAATGTCGTCGTGTTCACACCTTTTGTAGGGGCCAAGTTGCATTTTTTACTTGAGTTTGACAAATGTGAAAGACTTTGTGGGTTTGAATGATTAGTACTTCTGACAACTCTAGTACCATGCAAATATTCATCAACACCCTTTGCATTCATTTTCTCAGGAACATGTACTTGTTTCCTGTTTTTGTGCATATAATACAGTTTGTTAGGTTTTGCAAGCAAACCTTCAATGTTTTTACGCATTACTTTTGAGTTATACACAAATCTTGTTTTAACTTCAACAGTATTGTCAATACTTGTCTTGTTTGTATGACTTTCAATATTTACATTCTTACCAATTTCATTAGTTTTATCTGAATACACACAATTTTCATCACAACTATTTACATTGCTGCCCCCGTTGTTTTTTACTGCAGGGCAGCCCCCAACTCGTTTTTTGGTTGTTTCTTAGCAAAAGTACAATCTTTTTCCCCATGGGGAAGCTGTTTCCCATTCCTCAAACAGTAGGCACATATGTGACGATACAATTTTCCCCCATTTTCGTGATCTTTGTTATGAAAACATACACCTGTTTGGAAAGATTTGCAATACCAAGGCTTTCTGTTTTCACCTCGAACCCAATTTTGTGATTTTGAAAAAGAATGTTTTTGAGCATGAGCTCTCCTCAATCTGTCCAATCTATCTGAATCTTCCCATGTTAATCTACCCCTTTCCATTTCACACAAAATCACTGCATTGGCAGCCTTTGCATTCGACCACGAGAAATCGGTTGCATCCTCCATGAGGTCTGCAAAATACATCAACATTTTTTCCCGAATTTTCTCGGATTTTTCTTCTAATACATTTTTGATGAAACCCTGGGCGAATTGTGTTAATGATAGTTGGTCATATGTGACCCTGGTTCGATTCTGGCCCCCTAGAATAACATCATGTGGCCACGCCACCCTTTTTTCCACTAATACTTCAACGGACCCCCCCCCTTTTTGATTTTAATTTTTCACTTTTACCTTTTGCCTCGAAATTTTTTTCCACCTTCTTTTGGATGCGTTTGTTTGATCTTAAATATGACAATTCAGGTACATCAGAATCCTCTGACGAGGATTCACTGGACGAATAACAAAACTTTTTATGTTTACCATGTTTTTGCACATGTTTACTTTTGGAAAAAGAACTTAACTTTTGACTGTCCTTCTTGGGGTCCTGCGTTGCTGTCACTGTATCTGCCACCTTGTTTTCCACAACTTCCAGTCTGGAATTAACCCGCTGTAATTCTTTCAGGATCTGTTCTTGGATATTCTTTGTTGTAGATGTCCCAGCAGTCGGTTGTTTACCTTTTCTGTAATCTGTGTCACTTGATTCTGACGTGGTATCAACACTACTGTCCACTTCTTTGTCACTTGACGTGTCAGAATCACTCAACAAAGTGTCACTTTTACCAATTGATGTCTTGGCAGCATGCATGAGGGACGAACCCTTTTTATTTTTTGATCTCAGTTTGACAGTTTCATCATTGGCACTGCTTTCTTCTGGGTTTTTGAACACACACTTTTTCCCTGTAGGCGGGAAATGTTTTTGTCCACATTTCGAGCATAAATATTTTGTTTTCCCCATATCTGGAGAATTTTTTTTTTTTAGTCACAGTATCTGGCAAATACAAGAACAAAGGCTTTGAGCCCCCTGCTGTTTGACAATCTCGGTCTCAATTCGGGCTACTGGCAGGAAAAAGAAACATAGGTTAGACCGTCCCTTTCTGCAGGGCTGCAAGCAGCCCAATCAAGCCTGAGGTTGTCAAACAGATCCACAGAACGCCTCCAGCATCCTATGATCATCAGCTGTTCAGTCTGTTATGTGTATTTGAATCCTTATAAAAACAGTACATTAGCAATAAGTTTGTATAATTTGTATAAACGTATAATCTAAAAAATTGTCCTTCATAAAATCACTAAAACACAAAGTTCAAATAAAAATCCATGACCAGTTAAGAAAATCTACACTTGTGAACTGGTCCACATATACATTTAAACTGATGTTTCAGTTAAGTCAGCAAGCTTCTGACCCAGGGTTGACCAATCCCCTGCAAGTGGGTCACATTTCCATAGAGACTTGGCGGGATGCACAGGGACTGACCATTTAGTATTATATGCACCCAGGGGGGCCACTGGGGGCGCAGGACTGACCAACGTAAGGCCCATACCTCACTCAGGATAAATATTGAACTTTTGTGTAGAGATTATATGCAAATTGCTTTTTTAAATAATTAACCTTTGGGTAGAGATTATATGAATGTTGTGATTTAAATTTCATGTTTATATATCCTGCTCAAAAAGTCTTAACTTTAACTTTTAGTTTGACACAGTTGTCTATTTTAGAATATTTGAAATAGACGGTTGCTTTGAATTAATAGAATTTTTAGTTATGGATCCCTGACAAATATTTTTGACACAAAACACATAAATTTGTTGTAGACTGAATGGCTTCCCTTGAATTTATAATAGCAAAGGGATTATTTCTTTAACCTTACCCACCTGTTTGACCACTGTAGAATGGATGACTTCTCTGTAATTGAAAGTATTAAAGATCAAAGAGCAAAATAAAGACAAATCTCAGGACTGGGAAGCCAATTGGATTAACTGAGATTGTTTAATTAATACTTTAAGCCTTGAGAGAAAACTGTCTATGACAAGTTAATGTCTAATAAATTATAGGCATTCATATTGTTTAATAAATAAATATGTAGTATTGTGAACAGTCAGCTTTTTGTATTATATTTTGTCAAAATATATTTAAATTTTAAATTCAGTACCAAGCTACATTGCTTCCCCTGACTCTCAACACAATCATCATTATTGGCTATTACTGACCTGTTTACTGGACATTTATACAGTTAAATCAAATGACTAGGAAACCAAACAGATTGAGATGTGTCATTTTCTAACCTAGTAAAACATCATTTAATATTTACAAAATAATACACTGTTCTTGAAAATCTTTCTTTAGCTTTTTTTAAAATCAGTTGCAGTTTGTCTTGTCTTCACAACTGCATAAAAGTTAGTTGCAGAGCTCAATGTTAACAGACATGAATACTGCCTTTTGGCAAAGTGATATTTTTGTGGGGTTTTTTTTGTTTGTTTTTTGTTGTTGTTATTGTTGTTGTTATGGTACAATAAAAGTTATGTAAAATCATGGTGGGAGATTTTAATGGTTATAGTACATTAATACACAAGGGTCCATAACAAAAGTTATGTTTTATATATTATAAGAATACAAAGCTGCATTCTCAACAATTTCTAGTTAGGGAATACGCGTATTCCCTGGTCATCAAAACCAGGGAATACACGTATTCCCTAAAATTTTCAGGGAATACGCGTATTCCCTGACCACTTCAGGGAATACGCGTATTCACTGAAATTTTCAGAGAATACGCGTATTCCCTGATTACACATATTCACTGTAACATATATACGGCTTTCCGACAGCTTTCCATGTGACGTTGCCATCATAAGTTCCTGATTCCTCCCAAATGGGATGCAAACCTTTCTTATGCCCTGTTCCACCGAGCGATTAAGGCCCACGATTAAGGAAATTTGCAAGTCGTGAGTGAATCTTGGGTAAGTCGCAGACCGTCTCGTGTAGTCGTTAGCTGTCGTGAGCAATATCAAACATGTTTGATATTATTCCTAATGACTGGCTTAATCGTGAACCTTAATCTTGTTGAATCTGCGACTGCCTCAGGCTGTCCCAGATGGCCTCAGACAGAATTTTGGTCAGTCTGCGACAGTCTTATGCATTCTTTAACTGCTAGTCTCCGACGAAGAAAATATTGTCCCAGGCAGTCTGCGACTGGTGGCCGACTAACGCATGTATATTTTTCCCACGCTTTCTTATCTGTGACCCTTAGTCGCAGACTGTCGGCGAATATCAAAGATTGTCTGAGGATGCCTGGGAAAGCCGGCTAACAGTCGCCGACAATTCTGACACTCACACAAGATTCTTGCACGTGCAAACATCAAGGCAGTAGCCGACTGCCCCAGGCAAACAAAGACAAAGAGAAGACAGCCTGGGAACGTCGGGGATTGTCTGGGGCGGCCTGAGATCAAAGGCAAGATTGCGTGACAGAATGTGTGGCGGGTTTGTCTGCGCATGTTGGATGCACACTAGTTTTCCTCGTGGTCGGCGATTATATAAGGAGACCCCCAGCTTGCTTTCACTTTAACTGGTACTGGCTGGCTACTGAGAACATCGATTGTGTCACAGGGATTTTACAACACTGCACACGTCATGACAAGGTCTTTCACAGTCTCTGGTGGAAGTTCTATGGTAGTCAACAGCACCCTGAACCAGGCGGCCAGTATCCCAAATGCATTTTCCACCACTCTTCTTTCCCTTGAAATTCTATAGTTTGCAATCCTTTCCTGTCTACTGAGCCCTCTTCTACTGTAGGGTTTGAGCAACCACTTCTTCAAGGTGAAAGCATCATCTGCAACAATGAAATAACTCACATCCCTTTGACCTTGGACAATCGGGCAGGCTTGAGGCAACCCCAGGGTCTTGTCTTCAATCATTTCCCTCAGTTGGGAGCAATTAAAAATTTGAGCATCAGAGCATGATCCTCCAGTCCCAATGTCCAGCCATCTAAACTTATATTCACCATCAACTAGTGCCAGCATAACTACGGAGAAGAAGCCCTTGTAGTTATGGTAGAGAGTCCCTGAATTCTTTAGCTTCTTGATGGCTATGTGTTTCCCATCCAAGGACCCAATGGCATGTGGTACATGACACCTCACTCTGAATTCTCTCTCAACTTCTTTCCAGGCGTCTGGGGTGGTTGGACATATCACATATTCACGTAGAAATTCATCTTTGATAGCCCTACACACTTTGGGCACAAATTTTGATATTGAGGACCTGCCTACCATAAACTGATATGATAATGACTGGTATGACTCCCCAGTGGCCAAAAAACGTAGAGTAATGGCTAATTTGAGTCCAACACTGAGTGGCCCTCTGTAGTTCGTTGCTTGTCTAACCAGGTGTGGGTGGACTCGTGCCTTGATCATTTAAAAAAATTCTGGGGTCATCCTCATAAAGTTTGTGAATCCTGGCACATCAAAGTCATACAGATCTGCAAGTAGGTTGTGATAAGCCCCTTTTTCTTCACGATGTATTATATAAGGCCACACCCAACAGGTGTGCCTCCATCTGGGCCTTGCTGGAGCTGGTGGTGGTTGAGGTGGTGGTGCTGCTTGCTGCTGGGAAACCTGATTAGATGCAAGAGAAACAAGATCTGTATCTGAATAAAAACTAAAAAAGTCCTAACTTGCATCTGAAATTGATGTGGTGGCATCTTGATTTGAGTCCAGACTGTGTAAAGCTGTTATAGCTTCAACTGCAGCTTTTATATCAAAAATTTAGGTCAAAAATGGTCAAAATGTCAAAACAAAAATCGCAATTGCTGTCTGGGGAGCCCTGGGGTCATCCTGCGACTAGTCCCAGGTTTGCTCGGACGGCCTCAGACGTTCTGCGGGAGTCTTACACCTGTCTTGGGACAATCGCCGATTATTCTTTGGTCTGGTCGCAGGCAGTCTGGGGTTGCCTGAGGTTGCCTGCTATAAATCTTGGGCAGTCGTGGATGGTTACAGGCTTAATCTTGGCCCAGTCTGGGACTGGTTGTGAGATAGTCGGGGACAATCTGAGGCTACTGCAGGCAGCCTGGGATTAATCTTGAGGTCTGCTCAAGACGACCACAAGACTGGTTACTCCATCCATTTTTGTCAAGAATGTACAAGATTCTACAGGAATAAGGGTCGCAGACTGAGTCGGCGGCCGATCGCTTGGTGGAACGGGGGCATAAGGCCTATACAATATCTAGGATCGACTTTAGCTAGACAACATTGCTTTAAGATAGACTTACAATCTGGTTCCCTAATACAAGATCTGATAAGGATCGGTGACAGTATATGATACTTTCAAACAGTTTGA